>OW052194.1:11270000-12540000 GCA_932527185.1 Ecliptopera silaceata | reverse complement strand
ACCTAACCTAACCTAACCTAACCTAACCTAACCTAACCTAACCTAACCTAACCTAACCTAACCTAACCTAACCTAACCTAACCTAACCTAACCTAACCTAACCTAACCTAACCTAACCTAACCTAACCTAACCTAACCTAACCTAACCTAACCTAACCTAACCTAACCTAACCTAACCTAACCTAACCTAACCTAACCTAACCTAACCTAACCTAACCTAACCTAACCTAACCTAACCTAACCTAACCTAACCTAACCTAACCTAACCTAACCTAACCTAACCTAACCTAACCTAACCTAACCTAACCTAACCTAACCTAACCTAACCTAACCTAACCTAACCTAACCTAACCTAACCTAACCTAACCTAACCTAACCTAACCTAACCTATCCTAACCTAACCTAACCTAACCTAACCTAACCTAACCTAACCTAACCTAACCTAACCTAACCTAACCTAACCTAACCTAACCTAACCTAACCTAACCTAACCTAACCTAACCTAACCTAACCTAACCTAACCTAACCTAACCTAACCTAACCTAACCTAACCTAACCTAACCTAACCTAACCTAACCTAACCTAACCTAACCTAACCTAACCTAACCATATACAACTTTTAAAATTTCGCGCTAAAACATTTTTATTTGTCGCGAAATAATTTACTATAGGTGCGCATAGATATAATAAGTAGTAGGAATAAGCGTTCACCCAAAAATATTCGTGTTTTAACACGATTTTCAAAATTTATTCGAACTTTGACATTTTTAGTAGTTTTTATTAGATATTTGGCAATTTTCGGTGGATTTCTCTGCTTCTTTCTGCTGGAACACGATCGCCTGGGGCGCCCGCGTGGACCTGCAAAAGAAAAACAGCGAAATTAGCACATTTAAAATTAAAAAATCAAAATTGGTAGTAAAAAGTCTTCATACTGAACGCGATTTTCATACAAATTATATACAACTTTTAAAATTTCGCGCTAAAACATTTTTATTTGTCGCGAAATAATTTACTATAGGTGCGCATAGATATAATAAGTAGTAGGAATAAGCGTTCACCCAAAAATATTCGTGTTTTAACACGATTTTCAAAATTTATTCGAACTTTGACATTTTTAGTAGTTTTTATTAGATATTTGGCAATTTTCGGTGGATTTCTCTGCTTCTTTCTGCTGGAACACGATCGCCTGGGGCGCCCGCGTGGACCTGCAAAAGAAAAACAGCGAAATTAGCACATTTAAAATTAAAAAATCGCCCTCCCACCCACCCGGTTCGCATTTACTACGTAAAGTTGCATCAATTTGGACAGACCGAAGCCCGTATTTGACCTATTTACTTCTGGTTTTCGCCAGAATTACGGACGTTACCTTAGTAAAGGTAAATAATTTTAATTTTAGCGACGCTTACGACTACGTAATTAATTTTAAGTTAGTTTTAGTATATACAATTTGACAAAATCATTTTCTTTTTACAACTTTTACAAAATTACATTAGATTCGTTCCCCTATCCCCTACTTTAAGTGTCCCCCAAACTTGCACACCATGTTTGGTTTTCGCACCCCGTCGAAAGGCTCCAAGCCCTCTCAAGAGCCCCCACGTAGGATCTCAACTGGCACACCACCAGCAGTGCCAGTGAGTGAGCGGCCTACGTCGAGCGTTCGGAGAAGCATCGGAGAGTGGGAGTCTGGCAGAGCGGACCCACTCACCCCAACTTCTCCGAAAAAGGTTGCGCCGGTGGAACCCCCGAAGTCGAAAAAGGTGCTTTCGCAGGGAAGTAAAGTGGCTGCGAAGGTACCTGTGGAAGCTTCGGGGAGTCCACCGACTCAGCCTAAATACACCAGTCGCTTGGCGGAGGCCAAGGCCTGTCTGACCAAGGCCAAGCTCAACCTGGGCAACTCCCGGAACATAAAGACGGAGATAAAAACCGAGGTGCTACACGCGATTGAGAGACTGTATCAGTTAGTTAAGGAGTCAGAAAGTGACAGTGGAAAGGTTAATAAGAAAGCTGAGGGATCGGAAAAGGATAGAGTGCCGGAAAAGGAGCCAGTGAAGGAAAAGAGCAAGGAAGAGATAGACCTGATAGAAAAATTAGAAGAACATGCAAAGCTCATACGAGAAAACAGCGAAAGAATGACAAAGCTACAGGAGAAAATGGACGAACATCAAGAAAGGGTTGAGAAACAATCGTACGCGAGTGTAGTAGCGGCTCAGCCCGGAAGGCAGCTTCCTGAGCGGGCCGCACTATACTCGGTGATTGTGACCTCGAAAGATGAGGAGGAAAAAGGAGATTTAGTTTTGGAGAGGATAAGAAATACAATTAAGGCAAAGGAAGGAGGAATTGAAATAGAGAACATCAGGAAAGCAAAGGATAGAAAAGTAATAGTTGGATGTAAAACGGAAGAAGAAAGACAGAAGGTTAAGGAACGGCTAAGGGGTGCGGAAAAGTATCTAACCGTTGAGGAAATTAAAAATAAGAACCCGTTAATTATTATTAAAAATTTATTTAAATTTAACAATGATCAGGACATAATTGACTCCATTTGGAAACAAAACTCTAAAATTTTAAAAGACTTAGACAAAACTGAAAACAAAATGGAAATAGTGTACAAAAAGACATCTAGAAACCCTCAGACGCATCACGTCGTCATGAGAGTGTCTCCCGCGGTATGGCAGCGCCTGGTCCACGCTGGGACCGTCGTCATAGACCTCCAGCGAGTACAAGTGGCTGACCAGTCTCCACTTGTACAATGCTCGCTGTGTCTGGGCTATGGCCACGGACGACGGTTCTGCGTGGAGACCACCGTCAAGTGCAGCCACTGCGGGGGGCCTCACATGAGGACGGAGTGCGCCGACTGGCTCGCCGGTGCGACCCCTTCCTGCTGCAACTGCTTGCACGCAAAGGCTGACAAAGCAGATCACAGCGCGTTCAGTCCTGAGTGTGCAATCAGGAGGAAGTGGGACGCACTGGCCAGGGCCACAATAGCCTACCACTGCTAAAGTGGCCCCAGGCAAAGAGATTAGCGTCCAACACCGCTACCACCGAAGTGCCAATAAAATAGTTATACAAGCAAACGGTCTGGGCCATGTTGAACATGGGCCGCCGTTTACTCCTGTAATAATGCACTCGATGGGGAAAGCCTCGGGGGCACAAAAGAAAAAAGTGGACTGTGAAATAGTAAAAAAATATAATAGAAGTAAGCAATTAATATTTAAGGTATATAAGTCTTGTTGGTCGTTATATATTGATTTATATAATCCAAACAGCAATAACATTATACATAGTAAAACAAAAAAACAGTTAAGTAGGATATAAAAATAAAAACAGAAAAACAACAAAAACAGATAATAAAAAATAGCTTAAGTATATAATAGTTTATTAGTTAAAAATCTTCAATAGTCATAAGTAAACATAAGAATTATAGAAATCAGTTAAAATTGTCTCCAAATGTATCAGAAACATAATAATTAAGATAATAACTTGCACACAAAATAGATAAAAATTAGAGTCAAAATATTTATAAAAGTATTTTTTTTTTAGAAAAACAATCTTTGGTATAAAATAAATAAACTGTATTAAAAAAGACTCGGCTTTATGGCTGGGGGACACTGTAATACCGATAGAACGGTATTGATCTAAAAAAAAAAAAAAAAAAAAAACCTAACCTAACCTAACCTAACCTAACCTAACCTAACCTAACCTAACCTAACCTAACCTAACCTAACCTAACCTAACCTAACCTAACCTAACCTAACCTAACCTAACCTAACCTAACCTAACCTAACCTAACCTAAGGAGGCGATCCATGTGGGCCTGCGCGGTCTCTATGAGATTGTGCTGCGGCTCGCCGACTCCCGCTCGCGGCACATTGCCAATAAGGAGAGGGCCCGCGCCGACGCCGACCGATACAGCGCCCTGCAACAGAAGATACATGCCGGTAAGTTGGAATCTATCAACTCTTATGTGCAGACTAATCTGGAGGAGCTGCGGCGCACGGGCTCTAGGGCGCTCGAGGAGGCGGAGGGCACTCGTCGGCTCCTGATGGAGATGAAGGACGACCTCGCCACTCGCCCGCCGCCCTGTGAGGCTGCACCTGATGCTGCCGCTGCCGCCACGCACGATAAGATCGACCGCCTGATCGGTGAGGTGCGTGCGTTGCGGGAGGAGTGCTGCCGAACAACCGACACAGTTAGATCTCCTTGTGGCGCCGGGGATCCGGTGCCTGTGCCTCATCCAGCGGAGTCAAGAGAGCCGATGCGCAGCAGAGCATCGCCCGCCTCGTATGCCGCGGCGGTAAGTAGATTCCCGATACTTGTGGAGTCTAGTGACCCCGCTTGCACAGCCGACAGGATCATCGGCGCGATCAAAAATGGCGTCGATGTGATCGGTATGGGCGTCGGGGTCAATGGGCTCCGCAAGTGCCGGGACGGACGCGTCGCGATCTCGCTCGAGTCCAAGCACGAGCGCGAAGCAATGGGCACCGCGATCGAGGGGCTCGGCGATGGCCTCACGGTGAGCGAGCCGCGCGCCCGGGACCCGTGCCTGCGCCTCGCCGGGGTCATCGCCGACCTCGCGGACGCGAAGGTCGAGGAGGCGCTCCTGCGGCAGAACGAGGCGCTGCTGCGGCACGTCCCTGAAAAGGATAAGACGGTTAAGGTCATCAGGCGGATCAAAGGTAGAAACGTTATGTTAAACGGTGTTGTGGTGCAGGTGAGCCCAGCGGTGTGGGGTGCCCTTAGGGACCGGCGCGTCCGCGTCGGCTACCAGATGATCACGGTGGTGGACCAGTCGCCGCTGGTGCAGTGCTACCGCTGCCTCGGGTTCGGGCACCGCGCGGGCGTGTGCCGCGCGACCGAGCCGACGTGCGGGCGCTGCGCCGGCGCGCACGACACGCGCGAGTGCGCGCAGCGAGAGGGCGCGCCGTGCTGCGTCAACTGCCGCGAGAGGCGGCCGCGCGCGCGCCACGACCACCCCGCGTACAGCGCCGACTGCCCCGAGTGGAGGCGCTGGGACGCCATAGCGAGATTGGCCGTGAGGTATTGCTGAGGGCACCCAACCTGTGGATACAAGAACATTACAGGTATTACAATACAATTTAGGTAGAGGTCACGCCGCGACACAGGAGTGCTTCAGGGAGGCCACCCAGCGTGGTATTCAGGTTTTAATGCTACAAGAGCCATATGTGGGGGCGCGAGCGTGTATGACTGCTCCCGCAGGATATAAAATTATTCAGAGCATAACCGGGAATATAGATCGACATGTTCGCTCTGCAATTGTTGTCACTGATCCAAACTTAATGTATGTGGAAAATTCAAAATTTATTACTAATGACATTGTAGGAGTAGTTTTTAAAATTAATAATATAAGGTTAGGTTTAATTAGTGTTTACTTAGATAAGGAACTAGACATAAGTAACAGCTTGGCCAACGTGAAGAGGATGGCGCAGACGATGGGAGTGGATCGGATCCTGGTGGGCGGAGATGTTAACGCCCGGAGTCCTTGGTGGGGTTGCGACGCGGAGGACGAGCGGGGCCTGGCCGTTACGGAGGCGTTCGCTGAACTCGGGCTGGAGGTACTCAACGACGGCGCGGAGCCTACTTACCGCGCGTATCGTTCGGGACGAGACTGCACCAGCATCATCGATGTCACGGCGTGCTCCGCTTCACTGCTGGCTGGTGCGAGCGGCTGGCGCGTCGACGATGCGTTCGGAACGCTGTCAGATCATCGCCCTATCGCGTTTGTCCTGCAATTAGAAAGGCAACATGGATCGGTTACTGAGGACGGAAACGCTACGCGCATCTACAACACCAAGAAGGCGGATTGGTTGTCTTTCAGGTCCGAGTTTGAGCGTCAGCTTGAGGAACTCGGTCTGGAGGCTGAGCTCGATAGTGTGGGGAGCCGCGAAGACGTGAACGGAGCTGCCGAGCATTACACGGCATGCATCGTCTCAGCGTGTGATAGGGCTATACCTCGGATCCAACGAAGAAGAGTCGCCCGCGCTTGCAGGTGGTGGACACCCGACCTGGTCCGGCTGAAGGCGGAGATGGTGCGGCGCAGGAGGAGGATCGCCAAGGCGCATCCGCGGAGGAAACAGCTGGTGGTGGACAGTTACTTGGAGGCCAGATCCGAGTACAGGGAGGCCATAGAATCCGCCATTACCAAGAGTTGGATGGACTTCTGCACCGGCGAGAAGACTGAGACGGTATGGCAGCGTTCGTACCGAATCATGAAGGCCTGCTCCGCTCGGGTTCAGGACAGGTTGCTGCAGACAGATGGAGCAATGTTAGATGAGCGTGGATCTGCTTCACTTTTGGTAGAAACTTTTTACCCGAGGGATGATAGCGCGCAGGATACCAGTGAGCAAATTGATCGGAGAGCGAGAGTGGCTAGACTTGTGGAGGCCATTGAGGAAGATGTGCGACCTGGGGATATTGCCGACTTCGCGGAGGCGGAGCTGGAGGCTGTGTTGCGTGCAATGAATCCCAAGAAGGCTCCCGGAGGTGACGGTCTCACTTTGGACATCTGCTTGACAGCTTATGCATGCAATAGAACTCTACTGACAAGACTATTCTCACAGTGTCTACGGTGGGGATCGTTCCCGCGGATTTGGAAGACGGCCACAATAAAGGTAATCCCCAAGCCGGCAAAGGACGACTACACTAATCCAAAAGCATACCGACCTATTGGACTGCTGCCGGTCTTGGGGAAGATGTTGGAGAAGCTGTTTGTCAACAGAATGCAGTGGCAGCTGGGCAGAGACAGCCTTCTTAGTCCGTACCAGTATGGGTTCACTCCGCAGCGCAGTGCAGAGGATGCCCTCTATGATGCCATGGCCATGGTCAGAAGAAATCTGCAAGATAAGCAAATAGTGGTTATGGTATCGCTTGATATAGAGGGCGCCTTTGATAATGCGTGGTGGCCCGCTATCATTGACCAGCTACATGTAGACGGGGTTGACTCGAGCATTGTGAGACTAATCGTGAGCTATCTCTCAGAAAGGAAGGTGAGACTGCGATATGCAGGCGAAACAGTGGAGAGAGATACAAGCAAGGGATGTATACAAGGCTCTACCTGCGGACCAATATTGTGGAACCTCCAGTTGAGCCCAGTGTTGGAGCAGAGTCAGTACGGTGGAGTACGAGTCCAAGCTTTTGCAGATGACATCTTGATGATAGCGGCGGCATCCAATGGAGCGGAGCTGGAAGAGAAGATGAACCGAGCATTAGCGGTGATGGTTCGATGGGGCGCGAGGCTTGGACTGAAGTTTGCACCAGGCAAGACGCAGGCCTTGTTGATAACTAAGAAGTTGCAGTTCCACACACCAAGATTAATTGTGTCCGGTGCTGGGATTTCCTATGGTACCAGTCTTAAAGTGTTGGGGTTAACAGTGGATCCCCTGCTCAATTTTCGTGAACATCTTGCAGCCGTTAATAAAAAAGTAATCACATTTTATAAGCTGGTAACAAAAGCAGCACGGGCGCAGTGGGGACTGAACTCTAACATTTTAAGACTGATCTACATCTCGGTAGTGGAGCCTACGGTCCTATATGCTGCGAGTTGCTGGGCAAACATATCAACAAGGTTGTACGCGGAGAAAACACTAAACAGCCTGACGCGCTCCTTCGCCATCAAGATATGCAAAGCACACCGTACTGTCTCTTTTGTCTCGAGTCTCTTATTGGCGAGGATAATGCCGCTTTCGATCAGAGTCCGAGAGCATTCTGTAATTTATGAAATAAAAAAAGGAAAACCAATTACCTGTTTGCCGGGACGTGGTCTGGAGTTCCGCAGAAGTCCATTCTCTTTGCCTCATCCAGCTGAGAGAAAACGTATGAAGTTTGGGTTGGTCAAATCACAGGAGGATGCGGAGAGCCTGGGAGATGACGGGCCCATTCTTTATACGGATGGTAGTAAGCTGGAGGGGAAGGTGGGTGCAGCGGTGTCTTGCTGGATGGGAGGACAGGAGGTTCAGCGTGCCAGTTTTCGCTTGGAGAATTACTGCAGTGTTTTCCAGGCCGAGCTTTCAGCTATATTACGGGCGCTTCACATCGGAGAAAACCTGAAACATGGGAAAATTCACATCGCCAGTGATTCAAGATCGGGCTTGGAGGTTATTGCGGATCCCAACACTGTTAATCCCTTAGCAGTTGACATAAGATCGAAAATTCAACATTTGCAGGACCAGGGTATAGATGTTGCTCTGCACTGGGTTAGAGCTCACTGCGGTATATTGGGCAATGAAAGGGCTGATGAGCTGGCCAAATATGCAGCATTAAATAACAGACAGCAGCCAAAGTATGACAGGTTTCCCTTGTCCTTTGCGAAGCACTCCACCAGGACTAATTCATTGGACGATTGGCAGCAACACTACTCTTCATCCACTACTGGCGCCACTACCAAGCTATTTTTTAGAAATATTAATTTAGCATATACAGTTTTATCCAAATTTTGCATAAATAATTATATCTGTCAAATATTAACTGGACATGGAGGTTTTAGATATTATTTACATAGATTTAAGTTGGCAGATTCTCCATTGTGCACTTGCGGAGCAGATGTGCCTCAGACGGTGCAGCACTTACTAATCGAGTGTTCTAAGTTCGACAGGCTGAGGTATGACTGCGAGTGTGCAATGGAGACTGACATAAGATTAGATAATTTGGACGGGATCATGATAGACAACAATTGCAGGCCGCTCTTTTTCGATTTTGCGAAGACCGTTCTTCGCAAAATTGGAAAGGAAAACGGATCCTTTGTGGAGACCGTGTAGTTAGTTGATATTTGTAATTTACTCTTGTGCATGTTGTTATTTTGTTAGTTATTAGTTATTTATCTTGTGTACATACCAACCTTTATACTTTGCAGTCAAAATGATAGGGGAGACTAGCTATTTTTCTTATAACTACTTTTTAGGTTAACTATGAAGAATGTCCGATTGGGTTATTGTTTGTTGCTGCTATGATTTGGTCACTTCACTTAACTACACATTCACAATGTTAACACGTCAGAGCAGCGGCAAACAGTCGCCTAATTGTATCTATTTTATAGTTTTGTTCGCTGTTGTTCATTATTGTTTTGATTTGGGTCACATAAACAGAATATTTAGCACATAACTTATTACAATCAAAACAATAACAAACAATAGCAAACAAACAATCAATTTTCATTTCTTTTTTTTTTTATTTTTCATGTTTTGACCAGACTAAGGAGTGATTGTTTAGAAATATTTGCACAGACAACATAGGGATCTGTCAAGCCGCCTGTGAAGAAGGAAATTCATGGAGGGAATACGACTAGATCATTCCATCTTTTTGGAATGTCTATGTAAGAGCATTGTAACTGTTTGCAGGCGGCTTGGCTCGTTCTTTGTTGGACTTTATTTATTTATTTTGTCTCTGTTTAACTTAAGCGCTTGTCTCCTCGATTCATGTTATTATTTTATGTCTATGTATTAATATTGTTATATTTTTATTGTATTTTAGATGTTTTTAAAAGGTGGTAATGTACACAACACTACTATCTGTTTATTTATTTATCTGTTTATTTATGTAGGTGTGTTGTCGATTGGGTTGATAGACTAAATCTTATGATTTATATCAGCGTAGACCCGATCGGCAGTAAACACTTATTTATTTAATATTTTTATTCATTATCATGCATTTCATGCATTTTATTCATTATAATTTGATTTTGACATTTATTCTGATTTAATTAAGAATGATTTTAATTTTGATTTTGATTGTAATTTTAATATTTATGTGATTTAGATTAATTTGGTTTTGATTTTGAATGTGTTTTCGGTTTTGATTTGATTTTAATTTGTACTAATGTGATTTAAATTTAGATATAATTTTATTTTAATTTTGATTGATTGTAATTTTTTATATTTATGAATGTGATTTTAATTTTAATTGAATTTTTGATTTTTAATGTAATTTTGATTTTAATTTTGATTGATTTATGTTTTGATGACTTCAATTTGTAATGGATTTTAATGCATTTTAAAACTTACACTTTCATAGTCTAATTTTATTGTTTTCGTATAATGACATGACAAATTTTGATTTAAATTGTTTAAAATGTATTAATATTTATTTTTATTTGATTTGTTATTATTGTTTGTGAATTAATTATTGATGTATTTTAATTTATGATATTAATGTATTATTGTCGCTGTGATGCTTTAATTAATAAAGTAATCCCTGTTGTTTCCTTTTATGCATGATTAAAATAATAGAATAAAACATGATCTAAGTTGAAAACACTTATCATGAAATATGTAAATAAGTACAATATTAGAATTGGACTTAGAAATAACAAAATTAATTAATAATAGTCATTAGTAGTAGAAAAGGAAATTAGTATTGTAGGTAAAGATTCAATAGAAATAGAATATTAATGATGTTGCAAAATAATAGCAACAGTAAAATTAAGGTAGGGAAAAAAAAAAAAAAAAAAAAAAAAAAAAAAAAAAAAAACCTAACCTAACCTAACCTAACCTAACCTAACCTAACCTAACCTAACCTAACCTAACCTAACCTAACCTAACCTAACCTAACCTAACCTAACCTAACCTAACCTAACCTAACCTAACCTAACCTAACCTAACCTAACCTAACCTAACCTAACCTAACCTAACCTAACCTAACCTAACCTAACCTAACCTAACCTAACCTAACCTAACCTAACCTAACCTAACCTAACCTAACCTAACCTAACCTAACCTAACCTAACCTAACCTAACCTAACCTAACCTAACCTAACCTAACCTAACCTAACCTAACCTAACCTAACCTAACCTAACCTAACCTAACCTAACCTAACCTAACCTAACCTAACCTAACCTAACCTAACCTAACCTAACCTAACCTAACCTAACCTAACCTAACCTAACCTAACCTAACCTAACCTAACCTAACCTAACCTAACCTAACCTAACCTAACCTAACCTAACCTAACCTAACCTAACCTAACCTAACCTAACCTAACCTAACCTAACCTAACCTAACCTAACCTAACCTAACCTAACCGGGGTGACTCAAACGCAAAGAGTACCTGGTGGGGTAGCCGAATAGTTGACCGAAGAGGCGAAGACATGTCTGGAACTCTTGAAGAAATAGGCTTGCAGGTGCTCAACGAAGGAGACACTCCTACTTTCGACACTATCAGAGGTGGGAAGACACTCACAAGCCACGTTGACCTAACAGCCTGCACAACGGACATGCTAGACCTGGTGGAGGACTGGAAGGTCGAAGACAACGTAACAAGCTCGGACCACAACGGAATAACTTTTAACATCCGACTCAAGAAGGCAACAGGGACAAATATACAAAGAACAACTAGAATATACAACACAAAAAAGGCTAATTGGAGTCAGTTTCATAGAAAAATGGCCCAATTAATAATAGAAAAGGAACTAAACAAAATAGAAATAGAAAAAATTAGAAATCAAATAGAAATAGAACAGACATTAACAAAATATATTGACATAATTACACAAACATGCACACAAACAATTCCAAAGAAAAATGCAAAAGAAGAACTTACCCTGCCGTGGTGGTCCGAAGAACTCGCCGATCTGAAGAGAGAAGTCGTCACCAGGAAGCGTAGAGTCCGATGCGCAGCGCCAGTCCGGAGAGCTAGAGTCGTCGAAGAGTACCTGCAAGCAAAAGAAAGATATGAGAGTGAAGCTAAAAGAGCACAAACGGAGAGTTGGAAGAGGTTTTGTGGGAAACAAGACAAGGAGGGGGTATGGGAGGGTATATATAGGGTGATAGGGAGAACGATGAAAAGGCACGAAGACCTTCCATTAGTGCGGGATGGGATAGCGTTGAGTCCAAAAGAATCTGTAAGACTCCTGGCAGAAACTTTTTACCCAGAAGACCGAAGGGAAGAGGATAATGATGAGCATCGTCGAATAAGAGAGTCAGCAGACCAAGTAAACGACGAGGTGCATGCTGAGATACATGACCCGTCGTTTACAATGGAAGAACTCAGATTCGCAGTGGAAAGTTTCAATCCCAAAAAAGCTCCAGGAGCGGACGGACTTACTGCAGACATCTGCCAGCACGCCATCATCCAAGAACCTACACTATTCCTTGCACTCGTCAACAAATGTCTGGAACTCCACTACTTCCCAAACGTCTGGAAGGAGGCCACTGTCGTCATTTTAAGAAAACCGGGAAAAGATAATTATGTAACACCAAAATCCTACAGACCAATAGGACTTTTGCCGGTCATGGGAAAAATTTATGAAAAAATGATAGTTGGAAGGATAAAGTGGCACCTTGTACCCCGAATAAGTACTCGCCAGTACGGGTTCATGCCAAAGAAGAGCACCGAGGACTCCCTCTATGACCTGATACAATACATCCGAAGCAAGCTAGAAGACAAGAAGCTCACAACTGTAATATCTTTGGACATAGAGGGAGCATTCGACAGCGCATGGTGGCCCGTCATCCGAACCCGTCTGGCTGAGGAAAAGTGTCCGGTGAATCTCCGAAGAGTGATGGACAGTTATCTAAGGGATAGGAGTGTGAGGGTCCGCTACTCAGGAGAGGAACACAAAAAGGAAACCAATAAGGGGTGCGTCCAAGGCTCGATCGGTGGCCCCATTCTGTGGAATCTCCTTCTAGACCCATTGCTAAAGGGACTTGAACAACGTGGGCATTATTGCCAGGCATTTGCTGACGACGTAGTGCTCGTGTTTGACGGAGACACTGCATTAGAAGTGGAGAGACAAGCCAATGCCGCTCTCGCTTATGTCCAGGCGTGGGGTGTCCAGAACAAATTGAAATTCGCACCACACAAGACGAACGCTATGGTAATCACGCGAAAACTCAAATATGACACACCACGGCTGACCATGGGCGGGATCGGCATTGCCATGTCTCGGGAAGTCAAAATTCTGGGACTCACGATCGACGATAAATTAACGTTCAACAGCCACTTAACCAACGTGTGTAAGAAAGCCATTAATATCTATAAACAGCTTTCTAGAGCTGCCAAAATTAGCTGGGGTCTTCACCCTGATGTTATACGCGTCATTTATACGGCTACGGTTGAGCCAGTAATCATGTACGCGGCCAGTGCATGGGCGCCAGCAGTCAAAAAACTTGGTGTACAAAAGCAACTCAACGTAGTCCAGCGTGGATTCGCTCAGAAACTTTGTCGCGCATATCGAACCGTCTCTCTAAACTCCGCTTTGGTGCTGTCTGGGATACTCCCACTCGATCTCAGAATACAGGAGGCGGCGGCTCTGTATGAGATAAAGAGGGGGGTGTCACATTCAGCACTGGGAGACAGAGAGATGGAGCGACTAACACCTTTCGCCCAAAGTACTCATCCAGCCGAACATGAGCAGCTAGAGTTCGAGTGCCTAACGAACCAGCAGCAACTGGATAGTCGCAACCAACAAGATGTTCGGATATACACAGACGGTAGCAGGATTGAGGGTAAGGTCGGTGCTGCGCTATCCTTCTGGGATGGTGAAGCAGAGACTAAAACCCTCAAATTAAAACTATCGACACACTGCACCGTGTATCAAGCCGAGCTCTTGGCTATTACCAGAGCTGCGCGGGAAATGATCAAAAGGACGGAAACAAGTTTCGGAATCTACAGTGACTCCAGATCCGCACTGGAGACTATAGTAAACCAGGGAAGCCTTCACCCACTAGCAGTAGAATTTCGGAGTCATCTAAAGACGATGAAACTCCAGAACAAAAAAGTCTCTCTCTTCTGGGTGAGAGCCCACGCTGGACTAGTAGGCAACGAGCGAGCCGACGAGTTGGCAAAAGAAGCGGCCTTGAATGTGAAAAGGAAGCCTGATTACGACCGTTGCCCGGTTTCATTCGCCAAGCGACAGATTCGTCTGGATTCGCTTGAGGAATGGAACCGGAGGTACAAATCAGGTGAAACAGCTGCGGTCACCAAAGTATTTTTCCCAGACGCGATACAGGCGCACAGGGTAGTTCGGAAATTTGAGCCAACTAGCGCGATGACACAGGTCATGACAGGGCATGGTGGGTTTTCCGAATACTTGAACCGGTTCAAGTGTAAGGAGGACCCATCATGCATCTGTGACCCCGGGGTAGCTGAATCGGTCATGCACGTCATACTGGAATGCCCAGTATATGCCCTCAGAAGATATGAAGCGGAACAGTTATTAAATTGTAGTCTAACAGAAGAAAACCTCAGTAGCATAATAAAAGACAAAAAACAAAGAAATATATTTATTAAATACTGTACTAAAATTGTTGAAAATGTGTTAAAAAGAAATAAGTCTTAAGTAAATTATGATAATTATATATTATAAAATATATAATTTAGGCATATATGTAAAATAGTTATATAAGCAAATAGATGTAGTACAGTGTATATATATATTATGTCCATATATAAATATGAGCATAGTATAAATAGAAATAAAACAATAATGAAATAGAGAATAATTCAAAATAGATGTTAGAATAAGTAGAATAAAAATGAATAAGATAATTATGTAAATACCCCCTTAGTTAAGAATCAAACAACTGTGTACTAGACATAAGAAACTAGATTGTTTAAGTTTCACCCATAAAGGGTTAGTTTTTACCCATAAAGGGATAAGTTTTCACCCATAAAGGGTCTCCTGCATTTTATAAAATATAAAACCCAGTAGTAGTAGCGCAAAGTGCAAACAACGTCTCCTGATCCTTCAGAGGAAAGGTAGTCGCTCCATAGTGCCATTTCGAGATGGTGGTACGGGTAGGGAAAAAAAAAAAAAAAAAAAAAAAAAAACCTAACCTAACCTAACCTAACCTAACCTAACCTAACCTAACCTAACCTAACCTAACCTAACCTAACCTAACCTAACCTAACCTAACCTAACCTAACCTAACCTAACCTAACCTAACCTAACCTAACCTAACCTAACCTAACCTAACCTAACCTAACCTAACCTAACCTAACCTAACCTAACCTAACCTAACCTAACCTAACCTAACCTAACCTAACCTAACCTTTTTTTTTTTTTTTTTTTTTTTTTTTTTTTTTGTTGTCGGGGGGAAATCTGCACACAGACACCTTACCGTGCTTTTAGGGAGCGCGGCAAGGTAGTGTGAGGATGACGACCACTGGTCGTCGACTCACTAAAACCACCCCGGTGGCCGGCCTCTCTGCATGTCAAGGAGCTCCGGGTCCTCTATAAGACTTACGCCGGAGCCCCTATCGCAGTTTGCCTGAGCACATCCCGAGAATACCACCCATTGGCACCCTCGTGCTCACGACGACACCTGCCACCAGGTGTCGCCGCCCTCCCGAGATCTGCGTAAAGGTCGACTGAAGCCCTAACTCCAGACGATCGCAGATCCGAAAAGGCTCCTGTTTGGCAGGAGCTACCACTCGCCCCCTCTCGGGGCAGGCGGCGCAGGGCAACTGTAAACAGCGACCCCCCGTCGCCTCCATCCCGGGCGCAACGGTCCAACCGATGCGCCCTGCGGCCTTCCGACAGTATGCGGTAGCCAGGTGATCTCACGTGCCCCTCAAAAACACGTTCGAAACACCCAGCCAGCATGTCGTCCGAATGGGGAGCTGCGAGGGCAGTGGTATATCCCATATACCACCACCCCATCGCTCCCCCGTGACCCGGAGGCTGCGAAGGCGGCGTTATGCAGTGAGGGCTACACAACGACCGCCCCATCGCCCCCGAGGTTACGCCGCGGGTAATTTTTTAGAGAGGTTTTCTTCCTCGCAGCCCGGGTGGCTAAGCCAAGGCCCTCAGTCCCGCATGAGTGAACATGCGGGTTTCCGAGCTCTGGACGTTGGCAAAGGAGTCCCCCTCCAGTGCCTACTCGGTGGCAGTGTGAGTGCACGCCGAGCACGTCCCGTTTCATCCACTGCGCCATCCGCTAATCAGATGGACGCGCGGAGAAACCTCCTACCCGGCAGGCTATTGGTTGTCCGAGATTAATTTTTGAACTGATGTTCGTGGCCCCATCAATTCTAAATCAATCTCGGACGTAACAGGGTACACCGTCTTGTTGAACTGTCTCACCCCCAGGAGCAAAGTCGCCCGAAGGCACTAGAACGCCGAAGCGTCCGCCCGAGTATCCCGCAAGGATCAACAGTTCAACAAGCGCTCGAGAAGGTTGCCTGCCATCGTACCCCAACCTAACCTAACCTAACCTAACCTAACCTAACCTACCGTTTTTTACTAAAACCTAACCCAATCTAACTTTTTTTTTCTTTTTTTTTCTACTAAAACCTAACTTATCCTAACTTCTTTTACTAAAACCTAACCTAACCTAACTTTTTCTACTAAAACCTAACCTAACTTTTTTTTTCTATATGCTAACCTAACTTTTTTTACTAAAAAATAACCTAACCTAACTTTTTTAATTTTTTTTTTCTAGTAAAACCTAACCTAACCTATCTTTTTTTACTAAAACCTAACCCAAACTAACATTTTTTTTATTTTTTTTTATTATTTTTTTATTTTTATTAGGTTTTAGTAAAAAAAGTTTGGTTAGGTTAGGTTGTAGTATAAAAAGTTAGGTTTTAGTAGAAAAAAAAAAAAAATAAGGTATGTTAGTTTAGGTTTTAGTAGAAAAAGTTAGGTAAGGTTAGGTTTTAGTTGAATTTTTTTAAAAAAAGTTAGGTTAGGTTAGGTTTTAGTAAAAAAGTTAGGTTAGGTTAGGTTTTAGTAGAAAAAAAGTTGGGTTAGGTTGGGTTTAAGTAAAAAAAGTTGGATTAGGTTAGGTTTTAGTAAAAAAAGTTAGGTTAGGTTAGGTTTTAGTAGAAAAAAAGTTAGATTAGGTTAGGTTTTAGTTAAAAATGTTAGGTTAGGTTAGGTTTAAGTAGAAAAAAAAATTAAAAAAGTTAGGTTAGGTTAGGTTTTAGTAAAAAAAGTTAGGTTTTAGTAGAAAAAAAAAAAAAATAAGGTATGTTAGTTTAGGTTTTAGTAGAAAAAGTTAGGTAAGGTTAGGTTTTAGTTGAATTTTTTTTTTAAACTACCGCCGTGAGGGTTTCAAGGAAGTCCTCAAAATCCTGTAGGGGGCGGTTTGGGGAGAAATAAACGCCTACGAAGGCAATCTCTCCCCACGCGGCGGCCACGTATCCCGGGCCCCTCTCCAAGAGCGAAAGGGGAGGACAGTCTGTTAAAAAGTTAGGTTAGGTTAGGTTTTAGTAAAAAAGTTAGGTTAGGTTAGGTTTTAGTAGAAAAAAAGTTAGATTTTAGAGTAAAAAAGTAAGGTTTGGTTTTAGTAGAAAAAAAATATAAAAAAAGTTGGATTAGGTTAGGTTTTAGTAAAAAAAGTTAGGTTAGGTTAGGTTTTAGTAGAAAAAAAGTTAGATTAGGTTAGGTTTTAGTAAAAAATGTTAGGTTAGGTTAGGTTTAAGTAGAAAAAAAAATTAAAAAAGTTAGGTTAGGTTAGGTTTTAGTAAAAAAAGTTGGGTTAGGTTGGGTTTAAGTAAAAAAAGTTAGGTTAGATTATAGAGTAAAAAAGTAAGGTTAGGTTTTAGTAGAAAAAAAAATAAAAAGAAAGTTAGTTTGGGTTAGGTTTTAGTAAAAAAAGGTAGGTTAGGTTAGGTTTTACTAGAAAAAAAAAATTAAAAAAGTTAGGTTAGGTTAGGTTTTAGTAAAAAAAGTTAGGTTAGCATATAGAAAAAAAAAGTTAGGTTAGGTTTTAGTAGAAAAAGTTAGGTTAGGTTAGGTTTTAGTAAAAGAAGTTAGGATAAGTTAGGTTTTAGTAGAAAAAAAAAGAAAAAAAAAGTTAGATTAGGTTAGGTTTTAGTTAAAAATGTTAGGTTAGGTTAGGTTTAAGTAGAAAAAAAATTTAAAAAAGTTAGGTTAGGTTAGGTTTTAGTAAAAAAAGTTGGGTTAGGTTGGGATTAAGTAAAAAAAGTTAGGTTAGATTATAGAGTAAAAAAGTAAGGTTAGGTTTTAGTAGAAAAAAAATTAAAAAAAAAGTTAGTTTGGGTTAAGTTTTAGTAAAAAAAGGTAGGTTAGGTTAGGTTTTACTAGAAAAAAAAAATTTAAAAAGTGAGGTTAGATTAGGTTTTAGTAAAAGAAGTTAGGATAAGTTAGGTTTTAATAGAAAAAAAAAGAAAAAAAAAGTTAGATTAGGTTAGGTTTTAGTTAAAAATGTTAGGTTAGGTTAGGTTTAAGTAGAAAAAAAATTTAAAAAAGTTAGGTTAGGTTAGGTTTTAGTAAAAAAAGTTGGGTTAGGTTGGGATTAAGTAAAAAAAGTTAGGTTAGATTATAGAGTAAAAAAGTAAGGTTAGGTTTTAGTAGAAAAAAAATTAAAAAAAAAGTTAGTTTGGGTTAAGTTTTAGTAAAAAAAGGTAGGTTAGGTTAGGTTTTACTAGAAAAAAAAAATTAAAAAGTTAGGTTAGGTTAGGTTTTAGTAAAAAAAGTTAGGTTAGCATATAGAAAAAAAAAGTTAGGTTAGGTTTTAGTAGAAAAAGTTAGGTTAGGTTAGGTTTTCGTAATAGAAGTTAGGACAAGTTAGGTTTTAGTAGAAAAAAATAAGAAAAAAAAAGTTAGATTGTGTTAGGTTTTAGTAAAAAAAGGTAGGTTAGGTTAGGTTTTAGTAGAAAAAAAATTAAAATAGTTAGGTTAGGTTAGGTTTTAGTAGAAAAAAAATTAAAATAGTTAGGTTAGGTTAGGTTTTAGCAAAAAAAGTTAGGTTAGATTATAGAAAAAAAAAGTTAGGTTAGGTTTTAGTAGAAAAAGTTAGGTTAGGTTAGGTTTTAGTAAAAAAAAAATTAAAAAAAAAGTTAGTTTGGGTTAAGTTTTAGTAAAAAAAGGTAGGTTAGGTTAGGTTTTACTAGAAAAAAAAAATTAAAAAGTTAGGTTAGGTTAGGTTTTAGTAAAAAAAGTTAGGTTAGCATATAGAAAAAAAAAGTTAGGTTAGGTTTTAGTAGAAAAAGTTAGGTTAGGTTAGGTTTTCGTAATAGAAGTTAGGACAAGTTAGGTTTTAGTAGAAATAAATAAGAAAAAAAAAGTTAGATTGTGTTAGGTTTTAGTAAAAAAAGGTAGGTTAGGTTAGGTTTTAGTAGAAAAAAAATTAAAATAGTTAGGTTAGGTTAGGTTTTAGCAAAAAAAGTTAGGTTAGATTATAGAAAAAAAAAGTTAGGTTAGGTTTTAGTAGAAAAAGTTAGGTTAGGTTAGGTTTTAGTAAAAGAAGTTAGGATAAGTTAGGTTTTAGTAGAAAAAAAATTAAAAAAAAAGTCAGGTTAGGTTAGGTTTTAGTAAAAAAATTGGGTTAGGTTAGGTTTAAGTAAAAAAAGTTAGGTTAGATTATAGAGTAAAAAAGTAAGGTTAGGTTTGAGTAGAAAAAAAAAAAAAAAAAAAGTTAGATTAGGTTAGGTTTTAGTAGGAAAAAAAAAAAAAAAAACACTGAAATTAGCACATTTAAAATTAAAAAAAAAATTGAAAAATTCAGCCCGCACAGCCTCTAGGCATCTTTGGAGTGATGTCTGGCATAATGGCTGATACTGCCTCAATAATTTCAGCAGATCACAGATCACAGATCGTCACAGATTAACCAACTCGAACAGATATCTATTAATTTTTAATAAATAATTAGGTTAGGTTATAGTAAAAAAAAGTAAGTTTATTATAGGTAGGTAAGTACTTACTTACTTTTTTTATTAACCTAACCTAACTTTTTTTTATTTATTTCTGTATAAAGGTTAGGGTAAGTTATGGTATGGTATCTAGATCATTCGACGTGTTTCCGCAAATCCCGTGGCTGGTTCAACTTTGCCCGATGTGCGTACGAAGTCTGCCGGGTCAGCTAGTAAATAAATAAATATTTCAATTTTGTAACAGTAGGATGTAGAAAATAACTTGCTATAAGAGCTTTTTGAATGCATAGCTTTCCGGATACAGAAGTCCAGACGCTAGCGGCATACAGAATGAAAGTCTCGACAACTGCCACCGTAGCGTATGATACGCATGGCCTCGGGATGGAGGCCCCAATACATCTATCAAAATGTGCTAGGGTAGGACTAGCTCCTACCTAGCACATTTTGATAGATGTAGGTATTAAGTGCTTTTACACCATGCACCATGGATAGTTAGGGGAAAGAATAAAAAGATATATTGTAGTTTATAAAAAAGTATAATTACAAAGTAAATAAACATTAACAACGAGCATCATTTTAATCTAAACACTACTAACGTGATTTAAAAATTTATACCATAAAAAAAAACAACCTTAACTTAGCGGATACCTCTAGCCAGCGCACCGCGTCTGGAAGCGAGAAGGTACCGACATCAAAATGGCACTCGAAGAAATCAAGATAGCAAAGGGACGGGAGGAGAGGGGAGGGACTCAGGGGAGGCTCAGGAAGTAGAAGGCGAGAAACGCAAGCGCGTAGCACAGACCGCTGCAAGCCAACATCGTACGCACCGTGGCGCGTTGGAGGCGGGCCCCCGCCCCCGCGGCGCCGCGCCGCGCGCCGTTGTTGTACCGCTCCGTGTTGAGCACCTTGCGCACGCGCGGGGGCGAGGCGCGGGCCCCGCGCGCCCCCGCCCCCGCCCCCGCCGCCTCGTACGCGGGCTCCGGCGAACTCGAGCGCGCCGACGCCGCGTCCTCGTCCGGCATCGCGAACTGCGGCCGGCGCGACTCCTCCTCCTCCTCCTCCCGCGCCCCGCCCCGCGCGCCGCGAGGCAGCGGCGGCGCCGGACGCCCGCCCGCCGTCGCCGGCCGCCGCGGCTCCGTCCCGCCGCGCCCCTGCCGGTAGTCGAGCGAGCGCCAGCGCGCGCCCGCGCCGCCCGCCGCCCGCGCCTCCTCCGCCGGCTCCGAGAACGGCATCTCCGCGCACGGCGCCAGCATCGCCGGGGCTCGCGGCCGAGTCGCGCGCCGCGGCTCGAGGGCCGCGCGGCGAGCGCTCCCGGCCGGCGCGGCGGCCCGCGCGGCCCTCAGCACGCCCGCGCCGCGCGCCGGCTCCCGCGCCGCCTCCGAAAGCGGCATGGCGTGCGCGGCGCGCGGCGCGGCCCGGTTTCCCGCCGACAGCGGCGCCGCGCCGAGGTCGTCGGCGACGAGCCGGCGCGGGCGGGTGCGCAGCGGCAGCCGGTACCGGAAGTAGCGGTCGCTGTAGACGACGGTGGCGAGCGGGCGCGCGCCGCGCAGCGCGTTGTACAGGTCGGCGGGCGCGCGGGCCGAGGCGCGCCACAGGCGGCGCACGCGGCGCGCGAGCGGCGCGCGCTCGGCCGGCTCGGCGTAGAGGCGCGGCGCGGGCGCGTGGCGCGGGCGGCGCGGGCGCGCGCGTCAGTCGGCCGCGAGCGGGCGCGCGCGGCGCGCGGCGCGCAGGTCGTGCAGCGCCTCGAGCGCGGCGGCCGAGCTCCAGGCCTGCGTGCGGCACGAGTCGCGGCAGGGCGCGCCGCCCGCGTTGGTGAGCTCGGGCAGGCCGCGCCAGGGCGACGTGCGCAGCTCGCGCAGCAGCGGGCCGAGCGCGGCGTACGAGCGCGCCACGGTGCGCGCGTGCTTGCCGTTCTCGTGCGCGAAGGCGAGCCGCGCGCGCAGGTAGAAGGGCAGCGGCCACGTCCACTCGGGGCCCTGGTGGTAGTTGAAGCCGTGCGCGACGCTCGGGTCGGAGGAGTCGTTCGAGTTGTCGTAGTCGGGCCGGTACGCCCAGTCGGCCGGGTCGAGCGTCTTGACGCCGAGCGGGCCGAGCAGCAGACGCTCCACCTGGTCGAGCGCCTGCCAGGCGCGGCGCGGGTCGAACAGGTCGGGCGCCACGGCCATGGCGACGGGGAAGTTGCAGCGCAGCTGGTAGTCGGCCCAGGGCCGCTCGGCGCCGTGCACGTCCTTGTAGATGGCGCGGCGGTGCACGAGGTCGGGGCGCGCGTCGGCCGCGCTGGGCGCCGCGGGCACCCAGAAGTGGCGCTCGAAGTTGGCGCGGATGCGCTCGGCCCACTGCGCCCAGGTCCAGGACACGAGCGAGCCGTCGCGCTGGCGCCGCACCACGCCGGGGTAGGGGTGGCGGCCGGCGCGGTGCTGCGCCGCGAGCCAGGCGGCGGCGCAGTGCGCGAGCGCGACCAGCTCCACGGCGCTGCCGTCGCGCGGCGTGGCGGGCCGGCCGCGCGTGCCGGCCGCCTCGGAGGAGCCCATCTTGTCCATCCAGGTGCCCGCGTTGGCGTCGTTGCCGCCGAACGGGAAGCCGGTGTCGGGGTCGATGCCGACGCGCACCTCGAAGCCGCGGTCCGACATGTGCGCGTCCACGGCGCGCGAGGCGCCGCGCTCGCGGAAGGCGACGCCCTGGAAGTGGCGGTCGAGCGCCTCCTGCAGCACGTCGTGCAGCGGCTGGTCGGCGGCGCCGGGCGCGTGCGGCGCGCACTCGTCGGTGGGGAACAGGCGCGACACCGGCTCCGACAGCAGCGCCGCGCCGCCCTCCACGCAGCTCACGTACTGCAACACCCCCAAACGTATTATGACAGGCAACGCACTATGGTCCGAATGACCGATCTAGCTGGACCAAAGGAGTGATCGCGTTTCCTTCATAGCCTTAGTTTTAGTAGCTTATTTAAATTAATTGACGATTTCAATAAAACTTAATTTTACTCAAATGAATGCAATATAAAGAGGGAAGGGAGAAAAAGGGGAAGTTTTCTGTAGCGTTTTTTTTATTTTTTTCCACGAAATGTAAAACAAACCCTAGATTATTATACGTCGTTAGATAGCTGTTGAAACGTAGATATTTATTTCATAAGTTTCACTTGTCTACTACGATCTCTTCAATTAACTTAATCACTATTTTAATGATTGACGTCCTAGAGCATCTTATTGCCCATGTAAAAATGCAATAATAATAATAATAAGATGCACAAAAAAAACTAAAATAAATTTAGTAGCCTAAAAATCAGCAATTTTCAATAAAAATTTAAAAGTCGAATATCTCGAAATGGGTTAAGTTTAGGGTGGGGTGTTTTATAGTAAAATAAGTCAGAAACGATGGGTACAACATGCCCTTAACGGATCTAGCACGACTTTCCATGTAACCCTGTATATGTCTAGCAATACTTATCTTACCGGAGACTAGAGAACCACTAAAAATATCAAATTTTGATCTGATTCCATTGTAAAACTTAAACATTCTATGTAGCGGAGTATGTTCGCGCAAAATCCACTTATTGTGAAATAAGTAGGCATGTACCGACTTCTCTATTAAACATAAAACGGTACGCAGACAAAGTCGCAGGAGTAGCTAGTTGTCTATAACTTCGGTGTTTTAGTGGCGGTTAGCTCACCTGCTTGATGCTGTAGATCCACCACCACACGGCGTCGCGGCAGTTGTACCGCGCCTTGTCACCGCCGTTCAGCAGGTTCGGGATCAGCCCGTGGCGCAGGCACGCCGCGAACCCCAGGATGTGCATGCGCGCGTCCTGCCACGGACGTGCCTTGTTAGTGCGTTGTGGGGGGCAGGGGGGACAGGGGGGGCAGGGGGGAGGGGGGAGGGGAGGCGCACCTGGTGCCGGCCCGTCAGCAGGAAGAGGCCGCGCAGCGAGATGAAGGTGTCGCGGCCCCAGCACCGCATGTAGCCCTCCGAGAAGTGCGGCAGGCCCGCCGACAGCGTCACCGAGCGCAGCGGCCGCGGTGGCGCCAGCGCGGGCGACGGCGCCGGCAGCGACGCCGTCGGCACCGCGCCCGCCAGCTGCACCGACGTCAGCGCCAGCGCGCGCCACATGGGGCCCGCCTCGGGGCCCGCCGCGCCCAGCCGCGCCAGCGCCGCGCGCGCCACCGCCGCGTACAGCTGCAGCAGGCGCCGCGCCGCGTGCGTCGGCACCAGGTAGCGCGGCAGCGCGGCCAGCGGGCGCAGCGCCGCGCGGTACAGCGCCGCCACGCGCGCCAGCCGCGGCTCGCGCTCCAGCCGCGCCGCCGTGTACTCGGCCAGCCAGTCGCCGGCGCGCAGGTTCTCGCACAGCGGGTGCGCCAGCTCGTCGCGCGGCATCACCTCGGCCAGCAGCGACGCCGCGCCCTGCAGCCCCGCGTACGGCAGCGGCCCGTGCCCCGGCACCTCGTACGCGCCGCCGCCGCCCGCCGCGCGCTCCTCCGCGTCGCAGCGGTACAGCAGCGCGTTCAGCTCCGCCAGCTCGAGCTCGGCCAGCGCGCCGTCCAGCGCCACCGGCGCGCGCAGCTCCGCCAGCGCGGCCAGCGCCGGCGCGCGCGGCGCCACGCGCACCGCCAGCACGTCGCCCGCCGCGAACTCGCCCCACTCGAGCACGGTGAAGGAGCCCTCGCGCCGCACCGCGCGCAACGCGTCGCACTCGGCGGGCGCGAGCGCGCGCCGCACGGTGCACTCGTACTCGGCGAGCCCGGTGATGTGCGCGCTCGCGTCGGCCGCGTCGCGCGCGCCGCCCTCGCGCCGGCGCACGCGCACGTGCAGCGCGACCTCGACCGGCTCGCCGTCGAAGCGCAGCGCCGGCACGGCCGCGTCGCGCCCCTCCACCGCGGGGGAGAAGGCCGTGAACGCGACCAGGATCACCGAGTGGCGGGTGTCGGGGCGGTGGCGCGTGACGGCCACCACGTCGCGGTCCAGCTGGTCCACGTACACCTCGCCGTAGCCGTCGCGCGCGAGCTCGGCGTGCAGCTCGTTGAGCGCGCGCTTGGCGCGCAGCAGGCCGGCGTCGGGCGCCACGCAGCCGGCGGCGGGCGCGTCGGCCCACTCGCGGTAGAGGCGCGTCTCGTCCACGACGTGCACGTGGTGCGGCACCAGCTCGTCGTACCCGCGCGTGGAGCCGGTGGCGCAGGCGGCGGCCGCCACGAGCGCGGCGCACGGCGCCAGGTCGAGCGCGCTGCGCCGCGCCACGGGCGACGAGTTGTCGTGCGTGAGGTCGAGCAGCATGGCGTGCGCCACGCGCGCCTCGGCCGCGCGCCGCGCGCCGCGGTGGAAGGCGCCCACGGGCCGCCCGCCGTACCGGTGCACCAGCCGGCCCTGCTCGTGCGCGTCCCACGCGCTCTGCGCCTCTGCAACGCGACCGCGTCGTGAGCGCGCTGCGAGGGAGTCGGGGGGGACACAGGAGGCGCGGCACTCACCGCGCACGAGCGACGTGATGCCGAGCCGGTTGACGAAGACGTTGTCGACGTGGTCGGAGTTGGTGAACAGCTCGGCCACGACGTAGAGGTCGGGGCGCAGGTTGCGCGCCGCGTCCAGCATGTGCTCGGCGACGTGCAGCGGCGTGGAGTGGCAGTTGTCGAGGCGCAGGCCGTCGAACAGCTCGGCCGTGAGCTCCACGTAGCTGCGCATGTGCGCCCACAGGAAGGGGCTGTCCTCCGGCTTGGCGCCGTACCTGCCGACCGCATATGCTTCGTACACCCAAACTATCAAGGCTACAAGCGTAATTTTTTTACACCGTGTAGCTCAATGTAGACTTTTTGTACTACAATACCAGTTCGAGTCGTTATTTGATTGATTTCCAAATAAAAAAATAAAAAAATCTCCTCCATAAATGGAAAAGTTATCCTGAAAATTTCATTTGGCTAGTACTGGGTGGCGCAAAAGTACTGGCACTAAAGAAAAAAGTGTTTTTTTAATGACATTTCCTGTCATTCTGTTGTTGAAAATTGTGTAGTGAAAATTGGGTTGTGTAGAGCTCCCCAATCGTCCTTTTGCTTTTGGTCCACCCCATTTGTTACATCCTGTATACAATTTTCAATACTTTTTTAGACGTGAGAGGTGAGACGTAACCTACCTATTAGGGGGACTGTTTTAGCACTTAGCACCGCTGTTGGTTTTCTTGGAATAAATAAATAAGATACGACGATATCGACTCTCGCGATGTCGTTCGAGTCGGCCGCTGACCTGAGCTTGACGCTATCGCCCCAGGCGATGAGCTCGCGGCGCAGGTAGACGGCGGCGCCCTGGTCGCGCGCCGCGAAGTCCAGCAGCGGGTCCGCGTCCATCACCCAACCGTTGTGCGCCGCACACTGCGCGCCCGCCGCGCCGTACAGCGCCGCCTCCGCCTCGGCCAGCGAGCAAGCCTCCACGTCCAGCGCCCACGTGAAGTAGCGCGGCACCAGCGGACAGCGCGCCGACACCTCGCGCGCGCGCGGCCCGTCCGCCTGCAGGCGCGCGTACCGCATGCCGGCGCACGCGTTGTCCACCGCGCGGCGCAGGTGCGCGCGCAGCGTCTCCGCCGCCGCCTCGTTCAGCTGCTCCAGGCGGCGGCGCAGCGCCTCGCCGCAGCGCGCCAGCCGCGCCTCCTCGTCGGCGCACTCGGCGCGGTACACGTTGTACAGGCGCAGCGCCGCCTCCATGTCCACCGTGGCGCGCAGCCGCCGGTACTGCGGGTCCGGCGCCAGGCGCAGCTCCTCCGCCCCCTCCCCCTCCCCCGCAGCCTCCGGGGACGGCACCTTGTTGCGCGCCGCGCGGTAGAACTCCTGCACTATGTCGGACACGTTGCACGCGTACATCTCGTGCAGCCGCATCTCGGGGATCAGCTGCGAGCTCAGCAGGTGCCGGATCGCCTGCGACGAACGGCGCACGTGAGCGGCGAGCTCGGCGGACGGCGAGGGCGAGGGGCGGACTCACCTCGATGTGGTCGTGCTCCGTGACCTGCGCGGGCACGCCGCGCGCGGCCAGGTCGCCGCGCGCCACGTCGGCCGTGAGGCGCGCCAGCAGCGCGTCCAGCAGCGCGGCGGGCCGCAGGTGCGGGCAGTTCGCGCAGTTGTACGTCGCCTCCGGGTGCTCCGCGAGCCACGGCGTCTCGTTGGCGGTGTGGTTCAGCACCACGTCGCAGATCGACATCATCTGCGGCGAACGACCACCTTTATAGTGCGCCGCGGACCGACCGCGCCCGGGGAGGCCCGAGGAGGCGACTCGCGCTCACCTTCCACTCGGCCCGCATCTTGGTGACCAGGTTCTCGACGTCCGCGAACGTGACGTCCGCGCCGAACGCCGGATTCACGCGCAGCTGGTGCGCGATGCTGTAGCTCGAATTGGACGCGCCCAGCTCCTGCGGACGAGCCGTGAGTCGGGCCGTGAGTGCGGGCGGGGGAAGAGCGGCGGGGCAGGGAGGGAAGGCGGACGAACCTCACCTGGATCGGCGTGAAGTGGATCATGTTGTAGCCGCACTCCTTGGCGACGCGCAGCGTGCGCTCCCAGCGCGGCAGCGGGCCGAGACACTTGGTGAGCACGGTCTGGCACATGAGGCCGTCGAGCGGCACCCCGCCGAGCAGCGTCGGCGCCACGCTGAACCAGCCGGAGCCCTGCGGACCGACCGCGGACTCGCTGCGAGCCGAGTCCGCCCCGAGTTAGTGCCGAGCGCCTCGCCCGCCCCTCCCGCTGCTCCCCGACAGGCACTCACGCGGTGTCGTACACGAAGTAGTAGTGGAAGGAGCCGGCGCGCGTCAGGCGCAACTCGCAGTACAGGTCCTCGTCGCCGACCAGCACGCCGGCGCCGAGCGCGTCACCGCCCGCGCCCCCCGCGCCCGCGCCCGCCCCCTCGCCCTCGGCCTGCGCATCGAGCCCGGTGCCCACGCGCCACTCCAGCCCGTAGTACTGGTTGCGGATGAACTCGGCCTGCTCGCCGCGCCCCTCCGCTGCGAACACGACCGCCCGCTTCAGGAGAGCCCCGACGCAACCCGACGCTTCTCGTTCCGGTCCCGATACTCACGGTCATCGGTCAGCACGTAGTTCGTGTACAGAAACACCTTCCGTCCGAGCAGGGAGGGCCCCGGGCAGAACTGGAGGTGACAGCCCTTCTCGAATCTGAAACGGAACAAGAACATCGAGAACGATCGGAAACGATCGACGCACGGACCGGATCGGCTTCGCGGATACTCGCCTGTAAAGCGTGGAGTCGAGGTGTTCGCCGTGCTCCAGCGTCAGCACGCGCGTCTGTCGCTCGGAGGACGCCGCGACCGGCGCCGCGCCCGCCGCGCGCTCGATGGCCATCTGCCTCTGCAACACGTTTCGTTGATTCGCAAAGAGATCGCCAGAAAGTACAAGAACGAACGGTACTCTCTAAGACGACCCCGCGCACGTCGGGAAGTACGACGACGCTCCGGCAGCACAATTGAACGAGTGAAACCTTTTCGATGACCGCTTTGTCGTGCACCTTCCTCCCGTAGTCGGAGATGTTGCGAGTGAGCATGTCGCGGGCAGCGAGCGCGCAATGCGGGCGCGGGCGCGGCGCCTCGCTATATGGGCGCGCCGTCACGCGCCGGTCGTCGCGCGGCTCGGGTTACCGCGCGCGCCGCTGCGCCCGCACAAAAGACGGATCGAGGCTTGCGGTTTCGTCGGTACCTACGTTGTGTAGGTATTAAGTATGGTATTGTAGTGAGGGACCATACTTTTTACTGACCTCTCCCTGACGATGTGTGAATCGCGAAAGACAACACAGCATGTTGTTATTTAGCTGCAGGTACCTAGCCACGAGTTGGTAAAGTTGTGTTGACGTTTGCTCTATTTATGAATACAAAACTGCTGCTATTGACATAATGTAAGTATCTTCCTTATCTACATTCTTATCTGAATCTGGTAAATTGAAAAAATTATAGTGTGATTGTAGATAGTACCTAAGTTTTGCTTGAATGATAAACCAATCTAGATAGAAGGTAGCCTATAAAATGCCATACTGCTAATTCAGAAACATGATCTGAGAGTCCTAGATTAGAAACAAAGATTTAAACATAGGCTACTTTTTATTCAGAAAAATCAGTAGGAGTAATTATAAATATTATTATTATTTAATTTTTATTGCACAAAGATATACAACAAGAGGACTTAATGGTGAAGCATTTTTTACCAGCCAATCCAACGTGGTAACAGAAAAGAGGTTGGCTTATTTTTTTCATGCATGCAGCACCCAGCATGGAAGGTAGAGCTACCTGATACATGAAAATAATCCAAATTGGTACTTGGGTACACTAAGTTAAATAAATAAAGTAAATCAATTACTTAATTAATTACTTATATAAAATTAAGAGGGCAATAGGATAGGTACCTACTTACCTATCTATCTAGTAACCTAGGTACCAAAGAATCATGCCCGAACCCTGTACCAGATTGCATCTGTTACGCTCATTCTATCTGTTTCGTTCAAAACCAGTCGCTAATAAACAACACATACGAGTGGACGTTTTTTATTCACGTTTTTTATTAAGTTGGTACGAGATTTCTGGCACCGTTGGCAGTCAGAGTTCATAACAAGACTCCAAGAACGACCCAAATGGTTAAAATGTGAAAAAGAACTAGAACCGGGTGATATCGTTATAGTGAAAGAAGACGGTTTGCCTCCCGGTAAATGGTCCCTTGGTCGTATAACCCACAAACATGTCGGCCCAGACGGTAACACGCGAGTCTATAGTTTAAAGTGTCGTGGTGAAATCATTAAACGAACAAATACACGGTTATGTGAACTACCTATCGATAAAAGTGAATAGATATAAGTAGGTAATTAACTAAACTGCATTTTGTTTACATCTCATATTTTATCTAGCAATGTTTTAACTACATATCTACTAGTTTCATTCAAACTGATGTACTGATGAGAATTATAATAATATTTTTGAAGTGAAAACTTCTTTAGCGGCGCTGGGTGGGTAAAAACTTTCAAACTCGCGTCAGGGTCACGTGACGTTGATCGAAAAAGCGTAAGATCGAGGGGAAGGAAGAGGAACTAGTATCTCCCACTCTTTCTACCGTGCCTGAGTGTGCTGCTCTGTTTAGGCGGCACAGGGCGAAAAATAATAAAAAATAAAAACATAAACATTGTATTCTACCTCATAAATGATAGTACTTTTATACTTATAATTAAACACAACGATAATATTGAAGTTTTCACTTCTGCCGGCACTCCCGGAGTGCTACCTTTTTTTTTGTTTATTGTTTACAACTGTTAATTGCTTGACAAGTTATGATATCTAAATGTTACTAACCTAAGTATAAGTATATTTGTCTAGGAAGTCAATAAAACTTTTTTTTGTTAAAGTTGTATAAAAATTTTTTGTATAAAATTGTAAAAATTTTGTTTTCACACAAGTACCTACCTACTCGTACAAATTAGATAATTTAGTAGGTATTTGAATATTTTGTTGATTTTATGTACCTATCTTAGAAAGGACTAGTGTCCTTTGGTGGGCGGTATGTTACGCTCATTCTGTTTCGTTCAAAACCAGTCGCTAATAAACAACACATACGAGTGGACGTTTTTTATTCCTCTAAAATAGGAATCATTTGAAAGTAGACCGTAGTAGCCCCAACAGCATCAAAAGCTAATTATCATCAAAATTAATATTTTATTTATACGTGTACTTCGTTAATTTTTAACCGTCTTTTTTAACCGGGTTTAGAAAATTAAAATTAATTATACATAACATGATTATCAATTTCCTACTTCCGAGTGCTTAGTCCGAGCTTGCAATTTAAAACTCCCTACTCTCGAGTCGAGAGTCGTCTTTCGGATATCCATACAAAAATACAAGGACATCCAAGAGACGACTGTCGGCTTGAGAGTAGGGAGTTTTAAAATGCAAGCTCGGACTAAGCCTTCCCCACGTCAACTATTTTGTTCCGATCCCAGCTGTCACCTATTTTCGTGAGTGGACATTGAGCATAAAAATCTTGTTTGCCAAGTAAGCTTTAGCTGAGAAGGCAAACATGATATAAAATAAAATACATTTTTAAATATTTTGAAATGCGGTTAAACATTGAAAAAAATATTGTTGGGAGCGAAAAGGTAAATAAAAACTAGGGCTTTGAGAGTAAATTCAAATTGATGCAAGTTGGTACAGATTCCCATAGCCCATTGGGCATTGTCCTTTGCTGGTTCTAGATTTGTAGTGTTGATGCTGTATAATATCTGCATTGCGTTATTCTTATTCATAATTTAAGATGAGAATACAGAATAATATAGTAAAAGTAAATACTTTTATTATAAAGGTTTTCACAAAAATACAATAAATTCAGTTGCTATTTTAATCAAGTGCTTATTTACTTATGTAAGTACCAATATATTGGGCCCGTTAAAGTTTCTTAATTTCCATCCATCCAAAGGTTGCCTGGAATAGATCGCTCTTAGCGATAAGGCCGCCCATTGTACTGTAGGTACATTTATTTTTTCTTCTGTACTTATAAAATTTCCATTTATGTGCAATAAACTTTTTTTAAATAAGCAGGTACTTACTTATTTTATGTTGAAGGGTTTTTGGGCATATTTATCGGTTAATCAGTTAAGTAGTATCTACCTACCTTACTTTCAATCAAATCAAGGACTTACCTACGTTAACTTATCAAATATTGGTCTCAATCTCAACAACTTTAAACGGAACCACCGATTATAATTATACACATACCTTTTCTGACGAAATTGATCTAAAACCGATGTACCGCACTCATAAATTCAAAACATAAACAGGTCCTGCTATTACAACTAAACTATTTACCAATAACTAGCTATCAACACTTTGTTTCGTCCTCTGTTTAAACGGCTGTCATTTCATTGTCACCTTGGAATGACCTTCATTCATTTTGCTTTTTTTTAGCTGGCTACACAATGTTCTCAGTGGATTGCAACCTTAGGGTTTTTTCCCCTAGTTTTAGGGTATTTTTGGAAGGTATATTTTTGAACTTTCCTAAACGAAATAACATTATGTTCATATATATACTTACCTTTAAGTTTATAGTGATAATTTCGAGTTTCGTGTCGAGTCAGAGGAGTGTGTCATGATTTCCAAAATATTATTCTAAAATTGTATAATATAATAGTTTGGTAAATCTATTTAAGAATTATAAAATATTGTTAACTATTTTAATGAAGATATTTGTGATGATTCTAGAAAAGAATAAACGTCACATCCGGCACGCCGCCGCCATCTTGTTGTTTACGCTTATGCGGTGATATAAAAAGAATGAGGTGGCTGTACCGGGGAGTTCTCTTTATGCCTTCGAACAGTCAAGTCATAGCCGTGAAATAGTGATACCGTGTTAAAAAGTATAATTGTGGTTAGGATAGACTAAAGTGATAGCATATAGTGCAGTTTTATAATATTTCAGAAGTTGGATGAACCAAAAGGAAATGGTATGGTTTTATATTTTCTTACTTACAAGTCAAAATGATGGAAAGCTAATTATGAACTGAACTGAATGATGGATAATTAATATTTTAAATTTTATTTATTTTTCTGACAACCGTCATTTTACGCCCATGTTCAATTTTGAATATTTATGCATTATATGCAGGATATAATGGTATGTGTGCTAACATAAAGTCAGGGCTACTCTCTGACGATGTGATGCGTATGATTCTGTACTGATGTGTCGTTTAGTACTTGGCCGGGGCAACCCTCCGGTAGTATTTTACGGCACATTTTTGCATTCCGACTTAACTTGTCTGTGCTTGATCAGGGCTACACTCTGATAGCATCTGATATAGTTTTGTTTATATACCTGTTACGTGATGATGAATGATTCATTATAATTATTATTTTAAATATTATTTATTTTTCTGACTACCCTCATTTTACGCCCATATTCAATTTTAAAGATTTATGCATTATATGCAAGATATAATGGTATCTGCGCTAACATAAGGTCAGGGCTACTCTCTGGCTATGTGATGCGTAAGATTATGTACTGATGTGTGGTTTAGTACTTGGCCGGGGCAACCCTCTGGTGGTATTTTACGGCGCATTTTTGCATTTTAACTTGAACTTGTCAGTGCTAGATCAGGGCTACACTCTGATAGCATCTGATATAGTTTTGTTTATATACCTGTTATATGATTCTTAACTTTAATTGTTTTTCTCTCGTTCTTTTTATCTTGTACATTAAAATAATGTGCATAGTATGGTGCAATGGAGTTTGTACGACGTATTATGTCAAGGCTACTCTTTGATGATGAAAAATGTTCGTGATAAATCCGGGCTAATCTCTGATTCACATGATACATGATACAATCCTTGGTGTATCTTTAAAGTAAATATTTCTTAATTTTATTTTATTTTTGGATACATGTTATATGTTTAATAACTTGTTATGTATTATGATGTATGGTATATTTGATTTAAATTTGTTTCATTTTGCGACGAAGGTATACTTGTTTATCACAAAGTCTATTGATCTAAATGTTTTTTCAGAATAGCAGCGCTTACTTGGTCACTTGTAGATAACTAGCCACAAGTGACTAGGCATTATACTAACGCTGGGCTTTTTGCTACTGTAGCACACAGAAATGATCCTGTTGTAATTCTTATTGTTTCTTTTGTTTCTGTTTTGTGTGCTACATGTGGTTAATAAATAAATGTCTATGTAATGAAAGATTTTATAACAAGAAAATTAATTTGGTTAATTTTTACATATGGTTTTTTTATGGATATTGTATTTTACTATAATCAGCAAATATAACCTCGCTGACTTTTCAAGACCGGAAAGCGTATACATGAAGAGTATAATTAATTTCATAATGAGAAAATCAATTTGTGGTGGTTAAATGGTTTTTCCTATTTTTTTAAGGTTATTTGGTAGAAACCGCCTAATCTATGATAATTTAAGTTAACGAGCGAATTTTGGTTGTTTTTTTTTTAAAAATTGGATATTAAAGAACTTTCTGTTTTGTAGTATTACCCATTAGCTATGTTTGCTAATTGGCTTAAATAGACATGTTGGTCTACATGTTTTGAGCTAGGTATGTTTGCTAGCTGGATTGAGTCTGCTATGATTGCGGACTGGATTGAGTTGGCTATGTTTGCTGATTGGATTGAGTTGGCTATGTTTGCTGACTGGATGGAGTTAGCTATGTTTGCTGACTGGATGGAGTTGGCTATGTTTGCTGACTGGATTGAGTTGGCTATGTTTGCTGACTGGATGGAGTTAGCTATGTTTGCTGACTGGATGGAGTTGGCTATGTTTGCTGACTGGATTGAGTTGGCTATGTTTGCTGACTGGATGGAGTTAGCTATGTTTGCTGACTGGATTGAGTTGGCTATGTTTGCTGACTGGATAGAGTTAGCTATGTTTGCTGACTGGATTGAGTTAGCTATGTTTGCTGACTGGATGGAGTTAGCTATGTTTGCTGACTGGATGGAGTTAGCTATGTTTGCTGACTGGATGGAGTTAGCTATGTTTGCTGACTGGATTGAGTTAGCTATGTTTGCTGACTGGATGGAGTTAGCTATGTTTGCTGACTGGATTGAGTTAGCTATGTTTGCTGACTGGATGGAGTTAGCTATGTTTGCTGACTGGATTGAGTTAGCTATGTTTGCTGACTGGATAGAGTTAGCTATGTTTGCTGACTGGATTGAGTTAGCTATGTTGCTTTACTGGATAGAGTGACTATGTTGGACTAGATAAACTGGATTATGTTGGTCTACTGGATTGACTGGACTATGTTGGTCTACTGGATTGACTGGACTATGTTGGTCTACTGGATTGACTGGACTATGTTGGTATACTAGATTAACTTCGACGTATGTGTATATTATTTTTTTATATGATAAGCTTGAACGCGCGGCTTCGTCAGCGTGCGCTGTTTTATTTACAAAGTATTTAGAGTTCATAAATCATTAACATGGTGTTATGAAAATTATGAACAACAATTTTAAAGTTTCTAATTTTACGTCAACCAGTCTAGAACTGCAGATGATTTGGAAGGCTTTGACATTCACAAATTGTTAACATTCTGATCATACCAACTTTTAAGTTTTGGTGTTGTGGTAGACGAACATACGGTTCACAAACTATGAACTGATATTTACTTCTTTTACATTAGAAGTATTGTTTTATTTATGTTATTATGTTATTTCAGTACCTGTAACGCAATCTCTTTGGCAACTTTAAGGATTTTAAATAAATAGTTGAATTGGTGGGTACCGATACGGCTACCGAATCGTCTTTTCAAGTGAAATGCCTGTGTCGTATGGTTCGGTCAGTACGCATCATCTGACACATCTTGAGGCTGGAGTATGATGTTTTGATGTTTCGTAAGAAACAGGGAGGTAGAACTGGTAATGTTTTCTGTTATCTTTCCCTACTTGGAAAGTTTGATAAAATCTTTAAGAATATGAGTCATTTGTAGTGGAACTGTGTATAAAATCTTTAATCGTGTTTTAGCAGCCCGCTCATTTCGGGCGTGTTATTATTTAATGTTGAGCTTAAAGACTCTCTGTAATTTATTATTTGATGTTTTAATTTAAACTTTTCAATGATTATTAACTTTTTATGCTATAATTTGTAAACTTTCTATAATTATTATTTAATGCTAAAATTTGAAGGAGATGCATTTAATCATTATTTTTATAATAATTATAATCTGATTACAGCTCAAAGTGAAGTGAAGTGCCGCAACGATTTGTTTTTCTGGAGCAGAATTCAGAAATATGATTTACAATTGCTTAATGTATTATTCACTTTTATTTATATTACCTGTTCACAGAAGCGTTGAACTACCAGATCGGAATACCCCAAGCGTTGAACCAATAGTGGTTTTGTCAATTTAATGTAAAAATGGAAAGGCTAGATTTTATATACTTATGTATATATGTATAACACCACCTACAATAATTACCGAATGTCATGATTTATTGTTTCAAGGTCCTTATATTGTTATAATTGAATATTATATCGGTGTTACAATGTACATATTAACTTTAATCGTATTGCTATATATTGTTTTTTATGTTGTGTGTGCCGGGAGGCGACACATTGTCGGATGGCCGAATGTCATGATTTCCAAAATATTATTCTAAAATTGTATAATATAATAGTTTGGTAAATCTATTTAAGAATTATAAAATATTGTTAACTATTTTAATGAAGATATTTGTGATGATTCTAGAAAAGAATAAACGTCACATCCGGCACGCCGCCGCCATCTTGTTGTTTACGCTTATGCGGTGATATAAAAAGAATGAGGTGGCTGTACCGGGGAGTTCTCTTTATGCCTTCGAACAGTCAAGTCATAGCCGTGAAATAGTGATACCGTGTTAAAAAGTATAATTGTGGTTAGGATAGACTAAAGTGATAGCATATAGTGCAGTTTTATATTAAGTGTTTGAAAAAGTTAACAAGAAAGTTTTTCACAATTATTATATTCGTAGCAAGTCACCAATCAGCACTGTTTACGTGCGGTTTTGGGTGGCGACTAAACTTTCAGCACGTGAAAACAGGAAAAAAAGCGTTACAATTCATGGTGGAGGGCGGCACCTTAGTGGTGCCATCAAAGTCCCTGGCGTTAGGCGCCTCTGTGGTGTCACGAAATATTTGTTCGCCGCCAGGCGCTAAAGTTTGTTGAAGAGACCGCCGCATTGAATCGGTTAACTCGCAATAATGTAATTTGTATACACTGTGTAACATAATATCCATAAAATCCTATATTAGGTATATATAAAGAAAAAAATAAAATGAATAGTTTCAACTGGCCAAGTATATTATTTCTTGACGAACAAGTCGGTGGTATAGGGCTGTCTGCGCGAAAAATCAGCCCAGTCCAGACAAAATTCCAAAGTGTATAATGAGAGGTATTTTCTGAACTTTTAAATCACAATTTTATATCCGGTGACTTGGATTACCTTATGTAGGTACGTAGCCTACTAAATATACCTAATAAATACATCTAGTTTTATTGAGCAAATACCTACGTATAGGTAGGGTTTGTAGCTTCATTTGTTTCAATTTGTGTTTCTTCGTTGAATGTCCTATTTAATAAATAAATAAACTGTGGATTTGAAAATGCCTTATATTTTATTTACTTACCGAAAACAATGAAAAAGTAGTTAAACTTAGTAGGTCTTTAAAAATTGCTATATTTGGGTACTAGATTTTTTTATAAACAGCCATTCGACAACAGTATAAAATAATTTCATCTAGGTATGAATAGGAGAAAACTACTTGGAATTGGAAATAGATAGATGTACCTACTTTTTTTTATGCGTTATAGGCAACCGCTTGGCCGCAATCACATCTAATCTAATGTTAAATGATGGTGTAACGCGTACCTATACTTATTATACAACATAGGTACTAGCCTAGTTAAGCAAGACAAAATTACGATGTTTAGCTTCACAATAGGTAGCTAAGTAGCTTTTACGGTAGGTACGGAGTTATTTCCAATGTGACAAAAAAACAGCACAATGAAAAATCCAGTTTTAGATTAATTCTCGACATCGTCAAGCCTATTGATGTCACGAATATTATCAAAATGACTCTTTCATCTAAAGCGATGATTTTTGTTCTGTAACGTACTCCTCAACTATATCTCTAAAAGAAGTGTTCGCTTCTAAACCGAGACGCAGAGCCATGGAGTCATCGAATCGGATCGGAAACGTTGCCACGATTCGGTCGATATCATCGTCCGGTTCATAGTGCACGAGCGCAGCCGTCGCTTCGCCCGCCACTGCGGCCAGAGCTGCGACCATCGCGCGCACTGAAACGCGGAGCCCTGGCAGGTTCAGAACGCGCCGGACGCCCAGCGTTTGGCTCGGCAGCATCGCCAGACGAATCAGGTTCCTCACCACCATGCTCGGTGACGTCACCCACATTTCGCGGTGCGCCGGGACCGGCAGCGCCACGCATTTTCCGTTCAGAGGCTCGCGTACCACGGAGCTCGCGAACGATGTTACAGCGGCGTTGGCGACACCGGCGCTTACCGTCACCGTAGGCAGACGCGCCGAACGGCCGTCCACGAAGCCGCGACGCGAATAGTCCGCCACCAGCAGCTCGGCGGCCGCCTTGGCCGCGCCGTACGACGTTTCCGGAGCGGGCGCCGTGCATTCGTCCACCGCGCTCGGCGCCGCCGCTTGCTCTCCGCCGAACACGGCCACGGAACTGGCGAATACGAACACGAGGCCGGGCGTCCGCAGTCGTGCCCCTTCCAGCAGCGCACGGGTCGCATCCAAATTGACGCGCAGGCCGAGATCGAAGTCCCGTTCGGCGTGACCGCTAACGACGGCAGCCAGATGAAACAGGATCGCGGTGTCCGGCGAGAGGAGCCGCTCGGCGGCGCCGGGCGCGGCGAGGTCGAGTGCGAGCGCGCGCACGCGTGGGTCGGCGCGGGCTGCGGGCGCACGGCTGTCGACGAGCAGCAGCTCGGAGGGGCGGAGCGGTGACGACACGTGAAGCAACTCGTCCGCGAGGCGCGACCCGAGGAAGCCGGCCGCTCCTGTCACTACTATTTTCATGCCGTGCCGTGAGGGTATAATACTTTTTAAATCGAAACCGAAGATGGGCGCCGAGTTTCTGAATAAGGAGCTTGTTGGACTAAATCGCGCACGATACAGAATGTTTTGCTATATCGAACGACGTTGGTTACGTAATGATAGATAACTTCCAGATAACTTTTGGTCTTTTGGCACTTTAACTTGATTTCGTGTGAGTGCTATTATATAGCACCAAACCCGCACAGGTAGCCTTTATAAATAAAATTGCTTATTAAAAAATAAGTATAAATTGAAATTTTAATAAATCTTTTTAACCAAAAAATTAAACTGCCGAAAAAACTGAAAATCAAGAAATAATAGATATATTTTTTCCTATCTCAATTACTAAGTACTTAAACCAGTAAGTAAACCTAGTAACATCAGTTTTTTTACTGACTCACATTAATTGTTTCATCATATATTTAGTAGTTTTCGCACCGAGCCCATTCAATCAATGCAAAATACAAACAAACATATCTTCCCTCTTTAAGATTACATCGTTACAGTCGCTTTAGAGATAGATTGTAAATATTATTTAACATTTATTTTAGCGTCATGTACTATGTATACTACCTATTTTCTAAAAATTAAAAAGATTTTCTTCTATTGCTTGTTCAGACTCCCATGCTTCTGCAGATTCCAGATCATGTTTTAATCGTTTTTTTTTCTTTGGAGGTAGTTCCTCACTGTCTGAATGCTTCCTCTTCTTCTTTTTCTTCTTCTGATCAGTGTCTAGGTCCGGTTTCACAAAGGAATCTCGGCCGCGCTTGCGGCTGACGGACGGGGGCGGAGACGCCGCCGGCGGGAGAGCGTCGGCCGCGCGGGGCGTGGCTCGCTCGCGCAGGCGCTCCGCGACAGCGTTTGGTAACTTTATTGCTTTTCTGTAGTTGGAACCAAAAAGAGGGTGCCGGCATTTGGTTTCTGGTAAAGGAATAAAACTTGGTGGATTACCATGCATTAATTCATCTTGAATTTGGCATTTCGGTATTCGTCTATGGAAATTGATGAATCCATTCATTGACAGGCTTTTGATGATGAATTTGTTACACTCAGTAGAAAATACAGATATGTTTTCGGTTTCGTTATTAACAGTCCCTTCATAAGTTTGACCATTCAATTTTAATTTACATTTCCCTTGTAACGCTAAGTTTTTATCCTGAAAAGCATTAATGTCCACATCTTCAGGACATCTGACAATCCATATTTCGTCATCGACCGTTAGCACTGACTCAGATTCCAGTTGCTGCTGAGAAGGTTTAAGATTGACATTTTTTTTCAGGAAAGTTTTTAATTTGGAGGATTTAGTGCATGTTTTGTTGATTTGAAGCTGACTGGTTTCCATTTCTGAGCTCTCGTCCTCCTCAAATTGAATCCTTTCTGATATTCTTGGTGTTCTTGTAGTAGAAGCATCAAGCACATTGAAATAAACACTTTTATTGACCGCTGTTTCTTCATTTCTACCGTTAGTTGAGTCTTTTAAGTTAAATGTATTATTAGTTACTGTAGAAGTAAGTGCAGATTGGAGTTGACAAGTGCTATTCTGGGGAAACTCAGTAGGAGTGTACTGAGAGGGAGATTGGCTGCCGTCTTCCATTGTTGCACTCACTTCACGGTCAACATTACCATCCTGCTGATAGCTCACATCAGACATTGAAGAATCTTTTCTGATTTTTGTTCTCTTTTTTTTCTTTTTTACTTTTTTATCATAGTTATCATTTTCCTCTTGGACCAGTTGATTTAGTTTGTTTTCTTCAACATTTGTTTCATTACTAGTATAGTTAATATTCACCTTATTTTCTGTGGCACATGAATCATCAGATAAAATATCAGAATCACATAATATGCTTTTGTGTTTACTATTTTTTGTCTTTTTCCGAGGTGGGCTTGCTAATTCCTGCTCAGCCTTTACATTTATCTTTGACTTGCTTTCTTGAGAATTATTTGATAAAGGTCCATTGCCTTTGTAATTCCTGTCACCAATGTCAATGTCACTGTGAGGTTCCCTTTTAATGTTGTTTTTGTTGGGAGGCCCATGGTGGCCATCAGCCTGCCCGTCACCATATCCTGTATATGTTGGTTTGTGCGTGGAGAGGAGTTGTTCTCCAGCCTCTTTCTTCACAGATCCATTGCTTTGTGCAAATAGTTCTTTTTGTAATTTTTTTTTGTAGCTTTTTCCTGATACAGATTCATCCTCGGAATGAGTTTTGATAATATTGTTGTTAGACCTGAAAATCAAAGTGAAATGTATTAAGTTGTAAAATTAGCCGTTGCCATCAGCATCGGCATGATATGTGCATAGGTGTTTATTTCAGAAATAGTTAACTTGAATTCATAGTTTTACCTACTTCAATGACAAGCTTCCATACAAACTCATCCCCTAATTCAACCCCTTCATCCCATATTTTCTCAATAATAGCTAAGTTATCCATTATTTTTAATTTCATAACTAGTACCTATATGCAAAGTTTCATAGTTTTTTGACAATTATTAATGTGTGTGATAGTTTGTATGGAATACAAACTTCTTTATAAACAAACTTTCATCCCTTATTTCAACCCTTTGACATATTATTTTCACAATAGAGGGTAGCCTATGTCCATTCTCAAGATATCTCTGTACCAAATTTCATCAAAATCGGTTTAGTGTTTTAAGCGTGAAAGCTTAACAGACAGAGAGACAGTTAAGTTAGCATAATTAGTAGGGATCGAATTGTTACATTTCTGTTATACTTACATCAATTAATTTACATAAATGGTTTGTGGTGAATAGCAGTAGTTGTAGTAGTAGTAGATTTTAATAATGGTTTTAGTTTTAGGTGTAGGATACGCATCGTATCATCATAACATAACACATGTTATCTTACAGGTTAGGTGGGATGAACCCGCGACGCTATTAATATATAAAAAACATGTAACGCACAAATATAGCTCAATACTTACATAGGTCCGCTATCAATGGTGTCGTTTGATGCATCAGTCCATGCAAAGCTTCCATCAGATGATGAGTCCATTTAATAAATATTTTTAATTTACTTATTTAGTCACCTCGTAATTTTGCGTGCCGAGACTACACAACCAAGGAAAACACAGCCACGGAATGCACAGCCCGGAATTGGTGACCATTTTGGCATCCAATTCCATGGTTGTGCATTCCGTGGCTGTGTTATTCACGGTTGTACATTCCCGAGTTTCCCGACACGTGTTGGGAATGCTAAATGACGTCATAGCATATGCTTCGTTTGCACTTACTCTTTTAAAAGTAGCTAACTATGCCACTGTCAAAATATTATTTTTAAACTTATTTTTTTCACGTGTGATGTGTGACAGTAGGTGCGAGGAGTGAAGCGACGAGCGTTAGTTTTATATAGATAACCGCGCGAGAACCTACATGCGTTTAATCATTTGCTAGACAACAATTAATGAATTGGATTGTTTTCTTTTCATATTATATTCTGTGCAGTTCATCTTTATCAAAATGGGATACTAACATTTTAATCTGTGGTTTCATCTAAACGAAGCATAGGCTAGGCTTTCGACCCATCAGAGCAATGGTCGCCAATTCCATGGTCATGTTTTCCAAGGCTGTACATTCCGTGGTTGAACATTCCCAACACGTGTTGGGAATGCGCAGCCCGGATTTCATGTACATTTTGGCTGCGAATTCCTGGTTGCGTATTCCTGGCTGTGTTTTCCGTGGTTGTGCTTTCCGGGTCGTGCTTTCCATGGTTGTACATTAACCGGACCCAATTTTCATCATCACATCAACATCAGTCAGACAGTGCAGTGTTGCCAATACCCTGCCAAGTCATTTTTTTTTATCTGGCTCCGCACGTCTTGTGCACTGAGCGATTTTCCAAATGGCTTTTAAAAAAAAAAATAGTTCAAAAATAGTCGATAGATGGCAGTAGACAAATAGTGTATCAAAATCCCTCTCTTTTTTATCTGTTTATTCTATTGGTAGCTCTGTCGTGTAGCTGTCATTATCATCCTGTCACGTCCGTTTCGGTGTATTCAGCGTTTTGATAAATTTTGTTTGCTTTTATTTTAGCATTCGTGTACCTTCTTGTGGATTTTACTTTTGACGACAATAGACTGTATACTGGTTTCTGATTTCTGCCACGATTGAAGGCTTTTAGCTTTTGTCAAACAGTTTTGAATTTTTTCTAGGAAAAATTTCACACCACAGATAAAATATGAAAACTTTTTGTGTTGACAATTGACATTGAAATGCATTTGACGTTGAGCGCCATCTATCGTGTATTATAAGAACACTCCCTGGAAAATCGCTCCTTGCCATGGTTTAGGTCGTTTGATCAAAGTAGAACAAACATTCAAAAAAATCGGTTGTTAATTATGAAATTTTTTTATAATAGTTACGTTTCTTAATAATTAAACATTATTTTTAATAATAAGCTCACCTCAATTTTTAAGTTTAACAGAATGCTTAATTTGATGACGGTCTATGTAGCCATGCCAAGAATATTACTATTAAAAATTGTGTTTAAACACAAATATGAAACTTATACGTAAGTACCCAATTACAATTTATACAATTCTGGATTCAAACCCGGGCTATATTTAATTGCGACCAAGAACAGCTCCACCTCATGAAAAGCCTAAAGTAGACTTATAAGAAAATATAGAAAAACAGAAAATAAGTAAGTACTTATATATTGTTACCATAAAATAATTGTTGGTAAATAAATTATATAAAAGATAGGATAAAATTGATTAACTACAAACTTTACAGCATCATTATAGGTATACCTGAGGTGACAATTCCATAAATTAGCTTGACAAGGTTTCATCCTACTATTTCTATATCTTTTTATTAATTTTCAAGGCATCTACCCCGGACTATATACCTTTATATACATTCGACTACTACCTCTCTTTCAAATATATCAAATACATCAAATATTTCAAATATATAATCTCTCTTTAGAATCAGTTTTAACACCGTCGTTCGTATTTTCGTCGGGGTGAAAAAATAGTATTTTTTAGGCTAGAAGAAAATACAATTTCTAAGCTGGCAGCACTTGGTCGAACGAAGGAAGAACCACAGATTCAAACAACTTTAATATTTATTTTGATTAAACAGTGACATATATTTATTTGTGACAGATGACATGTGTATGTTTTGTTTTTGCGACACTTGACGTTTAAATATTTAGCCTTCCTTTTTAGAAAAGTTTGTGATCAACAAACATGGTGAGTTACGACTTAAAGTGAAGAAATCTCTAAAAATCTCGTGATAGTGATTATATTTTGTAGTAATACGATTCCCTATTCCATCGGCTCAATTGTAGATCCTTGACGATAGTCATATTTTGTCGTTCTCCCGTAAGAACATCGACCGATACACGTTAGATCTTAGCAAAGAAATCCCAAATAAATACCATGTACGGCGGCTCCCTAACGATGTTCCGCTGCGGCTTCACCTCTAAGATTTCGGAAGTTTCGCACAATGATAAGACGGTGCATCGGCACGGGCGGAGGTTACGTTGCGATGGTGGAGTGGTGCGTTTAACCGGCGTGGGTTGCAGGCACGCGGGCCGAAGAAGCACCTGAAGCGGCTAGCCGCCCCCAAGGCATGGATGCTGGACAAGCTCGGTGGCGTGTACGCGCCGCGTCCGTCCACGGGCCCGCACAAGCTGCGCGAGTGCCTGCCGCTCGTCATCTTCCTGCGCAACCGGCTCAAGTACGCGCTCACCGGCAACGAGGTGCTCAAGATCGTGAAGCAGCGCCTCATCAAAGTGGACGGCAAAGTGAGGACCGACCCCACCTACCCCGCCGGCTTCATGGGTGAGCTCCTGCCTGTCACGGCTTCAATATTCTATTTCATATTCATGGACAGTTCACCCATTACACTCTAGTCCCAAATTAAGCAAACTTGGGAACTTGATTGCTGAAAGAATACTTATATACTTTATTGTTTGTAAATACGAGCAGGCACATTAAATACATAGTAACGCTTGGGCGCAGAACAAATATTTATGTTCATCACTAAAGGACATTGCCCAATGGGCTATGGGAATCTGTACCAACTTGCATCAATTTGAATTTACTCTCAAAGGTCTAATTTCTATTTACCTTTTCGCTACTAACAATATTTATTTATTTTTATTTATTTTAAAATATTTAAAAATGTATTTCATTTTATTTTTTTATCATGTTTGCCTGCTCAGCTAAAGCTTACTTGGCAAACAAGATTTTTATGCTCAATGTCCACTCACGAAAATAGGTGACAGCTGGGATTGGAACAAAATAGTTGACGTGCGTAGGTCTTAGCCCGAGCTTGGATTTTAAAACTCCCTACTCTCGAGCCGAGAGTCCTCTCTCGGATGTCCTTGTATTTTTGTATGGATATCCGAGAGACGACTCTCGGCTCGAGAGTAGGGAGTTTTAAAATGCAAGCTCGGACTAAGCACTGAGGAGTAGGAAATTGATAATCATGTTATGTAAAATTAATTTTAATTTTCTAAACCCGGTTAAAAAAGATGGTTAAAAATTAACAAAGTACACAAAAAAGTAATAAATAAAGTATTAATTTTGATGATAATTAGCTTTTGACGCAATCTGGTACAGGGTTTGGGCATGATTCTTTGCTCTGGGTGGGAATCGGACACACGACATGGAAGGCAGAGCTCCTACCAACTGAGCTGTGAAACCTGTCAAATCATCCCGTCCCAAACAAGATATATTATTATTTTATTATTGTGTATCAGTGTTATACTTTAATTGTGTATTGCAAAAACTAACGGCCAGTTTCTGGAAACCCAAATCACGATTGATCCGAGTTTGACACATAGTAATTATTTGTTTTTTTCGTTGATCATCGTTCGAGAAAACGGCCGTAACAAATAAAGCTTAGGTGATTATAGCCATATAAGAAAAGTTATAATCATTTATTGAAATATTTGTGAGAGTTAATAGGCACCTTCTGGGTGGGCTCGCTCCATCGTAGACCTCATCCTTGCACTTGTGTGAGTTTCGAGGTCAAGAGCACACCCATTTTAGCATAAAAAAAAAAAAATAAAAAAAAAAAAAACTAGGTCAAACTATATTTCAGATGATATGAAAGTTAATAATTGGTTAGCAAACATCGTGAAATATTGCAGGGTATGAAAATGTTGCATGTATTAATTGACAGACAAATAGACGGCAGAGTTTCAGCATTCTTGATTCTGACGAGTGGAGACTCAGTCATTACGGTATGAAAACACTTGCGCACAGGACAAATTTAACTGACATTGTGTTTCTGCATAAAATAGTAAATGGTAATATGGACAGTCCTGAATTACTACATAAAGTTGATTTGGCCGTAGTTACATAAGTAGATATTCCAACTTGTGAACTTAGTTCTTACTTAACTTAATTCTGTTTTGAGAAGTCTTAAACATATTTGCATGCGGTGTTCTCATCTAGAAGGCCGTACACTTATCCATGTATACCTGTCACTTTACTATTTACATGTGTTTCCTAGTGTACATCCAGTATTGAGATCCTAAAAAAAATATAGGGTGGAATCTTAAAAATACTCTGGTATCAGATTTTCATGACATAACACATAAACATCAAAGTATGATTTCAGATGTAGTATCAATCGAGAAGACGAATGAGCTGTTCAGACTAATCTACGATGTGAAGGGACGGTTCACGGTGCACCGCATCACGCCCGAGGAGGCCAAGTACAAGCTGTGCAAGGTGCGCTCCGTGGGCACGGGGCCCAAGAGCGTGCCCTTCCTCACGACGCACGACGGGCGCACGCTGCGCTACCCCGACCCGCTCATCAAGGTCAACGACTCCATCCAGCTCGACATCGCCACCTCCAAGATCACCGACTTCATCAAGTTCGAATCCGGTGAGCGACCACGCTCCGTACTATATCTATGCGATAGCCGATCCTACCGTGCCTCTCAAATTTAAACGAAACCCTCATCGATAAATGCATTGAGCATTTAGTCATTTAGTTATGTAGTTAGTTGTATTTCCTTACACTACACCTAAGTTTTAAGTTTTACTGTCCTAAGATTTTCTTTTCTTCTATAGTTATTGTTTAGTCTCGTTCTATATGTGGAAACTGTTTAGGCTTTTTTATTCTAAAATCCAGTTTATGTTCTCTCGTTCCGAAGCTGTTTGTTTTCCCAAAATAAATAAATAAAATAAAATTAACTATTCTATATTATCTGGAAAACGTTACCTGTAACAGTTTACGGAACGATAAAATTGAATCGGGCGCTTGCGAGCTAACATGAGCAGTGGAGCGATCGGTGGGGTTGCATTCCCGACGACGCAGCGCTGGTCTCCGACCTATCAGACATTGAACGCTGAATTACGTTCCGTCTTAAACGGAGCAATGGTATCGTTGCACTCTGCGTACGTCGCACATAGTGGTGAGAGCGCGCTCGTCGGTTGCAGGTAACCTGTGCATGATCACGGGCGGCCGGAACTTGGGGCGCGTGGGCGTGCTGGTGTCGCGCGAGCGCCACCCCGGCTCCTTCGACATCGTGCACGTGCGGGACACCAACGGACACACCTTCGCGACCAGGTACTCACATGCACCTACATTATTAACTGGCTTATATTTTGGCCTAGGGTACACAATTTTCGAGGTCCAGTAAAAAATATTTCAGATGAGGCCGGCACTCGGCCACCCGATTAGATGCAAAAAAACTAACAACATTTAGAATCGTCTTGTGTACGAAACTACCGGTCGTATGGTTCTCTTGGGTTATCCTCCTTCCGTTGTGATGGCTAACGAGGTACGATGAGATGACGTTGTGTGTGTGCGCAGGTTGAACAATGTGTTCATAATCGGCAAGGGCACGAAGGGCTACATCTCGCTGCCGCGCAACAAGGGCGTGCGCCTCACCATCGCCGAGGAGCGCGACAAGCGCATCCAGGCCAAGCAGGCGCATTAACTTTAATAATATAGTGTACGATAACTGACGCCGATCGTTTCTTTCTCATCTCCCGCTTCGACTTATCCCTGATTTTATTTGTCGATGTCATCGGCTTTGGAGGTTGGCATCCATGTCCACTCCCCTGGGGGAGACATGGTTGTACAAATAAATTGATAGTCCGGTCAAATTAGACCAAAAAATAGGAGTAAACTTACCTAAATTCCCACCAAGCTGAAAATCGGTAAGATATTATTTGTATATACTATCTAAACTAATATTATAAAGAGGAAAGATTTGATTGTTTGTTTGTTTGTTTGTTTGCATCGAATAGGCTCCGAAACTACTGGACCGATTTCAAAAATTCTTTTACCGTTGTGAAGCTACACTATCTGCGCTGAACATAGGCTATATTATATTTTCAAAAAAATTAGGGATCCTTACTAAAACTTCAATTATGTAACCCAACCCAAGGTGTAAAAAAATACCTAAGAAATTCCTTACATCGCGTGCGCTGCAAAAACTATTGATGATAGAAAGAAATCATGTACTACGATTTTGTAGAACACATCATCATCCACAAAAAAGTCATTGATAGCATATGTCTAACTATTACAGATATGTCACTATAAGTGTTTTAATATCGAAAAAATATAATTAAAATGACGCCGCTCGAAAACGTTCTTTATTTGTACGTATTAATCCTTATCTAAATAAATTTCTTAAAGACTGTTTTAATACCTCTACATGACTTTTTAAATTATTCAATTTGGATATTCCATTCGAAAGATATCACGAGTTCAAAATTGTAAGTACTAGAAAAAAGTCAAGCGGACTCAAGCGGGCGCGCCGCCGCCGGTCACGGGAGTATATGCGGGGGTCTTTATTTTTTATCAGTTGGAAACTACATTTATACTGAGTAACATAGGCTATATTATAATTTTATTTTTTATATACTTAGGCTACCCGTGCGAAGCCGGGGCGTACTACTAGTATTATATACAGGGTTACATGGAAAGTCGTGCTAGATCCGTTAAGGGCGTGGAGTACCCATCATTTCTGACTTATTTTACTATGAAACACCCCACCCTAAATTTAACCCATTTCGAGATATTCGACTTTTAAATTTTTATTGAAAATTGCAGATTTTTAGGCTACTAAATTTATTTTTGTTTTTTCTGTGTGTCTTATTATTATTATTATTGCATTTTTACATAGGTAATAAGATGCTTTAGGACGTCAATCATTAAAATAGTGCATAAGTTAATTGAATAGATCGTAGTAGACAAGTGATGCTTATGAAATAAAAAAATATTTTAGAAGGTTAATTTTTTTCTAAGGTATATCTAAAAAAAATACTATGGCACTCGTTCGGCGGATGTTATAATAAATATCTACGTTTCAACAGCTATCTAACGACGTATAATAATCTAGGGTTTGTTTTACATTTCGTGGAAAAAAGTAGTTGGGACGCTCCAGGTTGCAGTTCTAACGGTCCCGCGCGAGCAAGACAAGTGAAGATTTAGGTAGATGCGAATGAAAGAAAAAATGTTTAGAGACCGGCTCGGGCTGGGAATACAACAGGGGAAATTGTTTTGTTTGTTAGTCTGCTTTTGTGCTTCGTACATAGTGAATGTGATATCGTTTTGCTCTTTTTCTCAACTTGGCTGTGATTCTGAACTATTTCTTCTGAGTTTGACTACAGTGCTACTGATACTGCGATTGTGTGTCTGCAAATAAAGCAAAGCAAGTCAAATAAGCATATCAGCATATTCTTCAGATGTGTAGGACGTCATTTTCAATACTTCCGTATCACAGGTACAAATCAGAGTCCGGTTAACGAGCACAGTAGTCAAAAATCTGAAGAAATAGTTCAGAATCACAGCCAAGTTGAGAAAAAGAACTAAACGATATCACATTCACTATGTACGAAGCACAAAAGCAGACTGACAACCAAAACAATTTCCCCTGTTGTATTCCCAGCCCTAGCTGGTCTCTACACATTTTTTCTTTCATTCGCATCTACCTAAATCTTCACTTGTCTTGCTCGCGCGGAACCGTTAGAACTGCAACCTGGAGCGTCCCAACTACTTTTTTTCCACGAAATGTAAAACAAACTCTAGATTATTATACGTCGTTAGATAGCTTTTGAAACGTAGATATTTATTATAACATCCGCCGAACGAGTGCCATAATATTTTTTTTAGATTTACCTTAGAGAAAAATAAACCTTCTAAAATATTTTTTTATTTCATAAGCATCACTTGTCTACTACGATCTATTCAATTAACTTATGCACTATTTTAATGATTGACGTCCTAAAACATCTTATTACCCATGTAAAAATGCAATAATAATAATAATAAGATACACAGAAAAAACAAAAATAAATTCAGTAGCCTAAAAATCTGCAATTTTCAATAAAAATTTAAAAGTCGAATATCTCGAAATGGGTTAAATTTAGGGTGGGGTGTTTCATAGTAAAATAAGTCAGAAATGATGGGTACTCCACGCCCTTAACGGATCTAGCACGACTTTCCATGTAACCCTGTATATATAGCATATTAAGACGATTGCAACTTTTTGAATCGCTATATCTCAAAAACAGTAGCTCGTAGAAAAAAAAGTACGTAGGGGTAAACAGTACAGTGATTGGCACTCTAAGATGACCTTCAACATATAAGTAGTAAATTCTTTGTTATAATAATATTTTTATGTGTCTAATGTATATCAGATAACAGGTATACCTATAAGCATAGATAATAAATCTACAAAATGGTTCTTTAAAAAAAATTGCTTTATTGCTTAATAAGTAACATAAAACTTAGTGTTATTGCACAATCATTGGCACTGAAGTATAATTATTGGCACAGTGAATTTGGTATAACGATTGGCAGTTAGCGATAATAAAATAGTATAACGATTCTTGAAGTTGAGGACATATCGTGTGAGCTTCTCGTCTTTTATTGGGTATGGCATCTTAAAGCCGGGGTGAGTTCCCAACCAGTCACACCAAATCCAGTCACACTGTGACTCGTTGGGAAAAAAATTCCCAACGAGTCACACTGTTACTCGTTGCAACTTTATTTTTAAAAAAAGTTCCCAACCAGTTACACTTTTGTAACAGTGTGACTCGTTGGGAAAAAAAATTCCCAACGAGTCACACCAATTAATATTTCCAAAAATGAAAATTACTTTTCACTTAAAACGACGTGTATGTTATTTTATTTTATTTATTTTTATCAAAAATGGCAGATATAGTGTATTGGTAGAAAAAAAGTGCTTTGCAGAATAAGATAACATCTGATATTTAATACTACTCACTGCTTCTATAGTAAAAAAAAAGACGTGTGGCACTCGGGGACTGCCGCGGTAAAGCTATTGCATAGCATTTTTTTTTCCCAACGAGTCACAGTGTGACTGGATTTGGTGTGACTGGTTGGGAACTCACCAAAGCCGGGCACCTACCTGAAAAAGATGCAGAAGAAGAGGAGGAAGCCTTAGCGTAATACTTACTGTTCTTCAGGGTGTATTCATTGGCACCCAAAAAATGTATAATGATTGGCAGTGCCAAGAATTCTAATATAAGCAAAAACAGCCTTATTTAGCAACCGAATACGGTCTATATTGATGGAAATGTAATTTAAGTATGAAATTTAACACATGCCACCAGAAAATTAAATGTACAATCATTGGCATCCAAGCCAATCACTGTACCACTATACAAGAAAAAATACAGTGATTGGCACCAAAGAAATTACCGGTACGCTTATTTTTCAACTCTGAAAACGATAAAAATAGCAACATATACACTAATTTAACATAATCAAATATAAATTGGTGTAGAAACTTACCCAAAAATCAACTTTTCACGTGCACTTCTATCCTCCAGTACTAAACTTTTTGATAAAAAAACAACACGATCGCGACGACTTGATTTCCATCTAAACTATTCTAAACTCACAAACTGGTGTGAAAGAAAGTTGGCTAACAACAGTTTTGCCTCTTAAAGATTATTAAATATTCTACCAAATAAAGTATTGCAACAGTAAATAAACAGGATGTCTCTCTTATTATCTGAATTTTTAAATCAGAGTGCCAATCACTGGGGGGGTGCCAACAATAGTATGGTTTACCCTATTATGTATAATAAATTTCTTGTAGATAATTTTATGATCTACAAATTTTGTCTGAGGTTATGTATATGATAAAACTTACTGTTTTGCTTAAAATTGCGAAAAAGTTTGACCTTTAAGCCAGCATTATGTTAATCACACAAACATTTGCTCTGGGTGGGAATCGAACCCTCACGACCCACAGCCTGTAGACGTATAATTATTTTATTTAGCAAAACCTCAGGATATTTACTAAAAACATCAATGAAAGTATTGCTGAGTGTATGTTCTTAGGGTTTATCAGCGAAGACCAAACTATGCTTTAAGCTTGTATTTTGGACTTTTAGAGTCATCACCATCATCATCATCAACCTATATCAGTCCACTGCTGGAGGTAGGCCTCTCTGCAGACGCGCCACTGAGCCCGGTCTTCGGCTCTTCTCATGTTGTGTTTCAGCTACCCTCCGCAGATCGTCGCTCCATCTCGCCAGAGGACGTCCTACACTACGCTTGCCTACACGCGGTTCTAGAGTGCAGTTATGTAGGTACTGCAAATTAAAGTGCCTTTGAGGGGGATGTAAAAATACTACCTATCTAACTTAATTAAATAAATTACTTAATTACGAAATTACTTAATTAACTAAAATATAATGTTACTAAAACTAAGCAATATTATTATCTAGGATCAAATACTAGAAGCGTTTGTGTTGCTTTGCTTGGATGTGAATAAAAGTTGTGAATGTTAATTTATGTGTTGTGTGAACTTGTGAGTGATGTGAGGAGGATGTGAAAGTACTATTTTGTAGGTGAGAGTCTGAGAGTGAGGTGTGATTGTGTGTAAATGTTGTGAGCCTTCTTTGAAGTTTATTGTAACTATGTAGGTACTTTAATTAGGAACTTACTATGACTGTTATTTCCATTAGTTCTTTTACGTGGATCCCTAGCTTACCTACACCTTGATTTTACCTTATAAAGTAAAAAAATATTTATTCAATAAAATCACAAGGATCATTTAGAATCGTCGTTATAACTTTGAACGTATTACATACTACATTCCTGAAAAAAATGGTAGGTAGGTACCTACGTAATTTTGCAGGTAATAAATCATGAGCCGCGACAGATTATACTGAAGTCCGAAGAGTATAATCAGCCATTGTGCCTAGCGTTTGTGGACTATGAGAAAGCCTTTGACTCTGTTGAAACCTGGGCTGTTCTGCAATCTCTGCAGCGATGCCAGGTTGATTGGCGATACATCGAAGTGTTGGAGACATGGGTCCACAGCTTACACGATGATTTGTCTTAGGAAACAAACTACTGGGTTTACTCAGTCTTAGGCCAATAATTTCGATGTTATTTTGGTAAATTTTGATCTAGATTTTCAGATTGCACCTTTTTAGCACTACTTAGATGACTGCATACTTAAAAATCAAGAATGTTTACATCCGGTTTCTGAAACATTGATCAACCAAAAAATCTAATTACAATGTGTCAAAACTCTGATCAATCGTGATTTGGGTTTCTCAAACGCTTGTCATCTGATCTGTTGTTAAATAGCAGATGATGTGTTTGGACATTTTCGGCACATGTATTATGACATGTATGTAAGTATTTGTATACTTATTTATAAGCCTGTGACCTATAGAAGAAGAAGAAGAAGAATATAAGTATCTAGACTAAGTAAGTATATCTACAAAGTCAAATTTATTGACTTTGTGATCATAACCACATATAAGTATTTCTACTACGCTGATCGCCCTTGGAACGATGGAACATTATGTAAGTACAAGCAAACCTGCTGGATTTATAGGAAAAAGCAATTTTGAAACAAATTTTTATTACTTATTGTCTAATGATAAAAGCAATTCTGTAACTTATTATTATTATGTACCTACTTACATATCTCTAAACACACTCAACATATCTCAATTCTATCAAAAAATTGCATGTTCAGTTATAAAAGGAGGGTTATGACCGAAGTGGTAATCGAATCGCATCCGTCAGTCCGGTTCGCAGGCGGCGGCTCGGGAGGGGATGAGGGCGGCCGCGGCGTGCGTGCGCAGGTGTCGCTCCAGGTCGCGGCGCCGCGCCTGCGCCTTGCTGCACGCCGCGCCCGCCGCCCCCGCCGCGCCCTCCCCGCGCGCCGCGTGCAGCCGCACGTGCTTGTTGAGGTTGGAGGGGTCGCCGAAGGCGCGCGCGCAGTGCCGGCACCGGAGCGGCCGGTAGCCGGTGTGCGTTCGGATGTGGATCTTGAGGCCGTACTTGCGCGAGTACAGCTTACCGCAGTACACGCAGGCGTGCGCGCCCCCGCCGCGCCCCCCCCACTCCGCCGCCAGCGCCTCCAGGCGCGCCGGGTCGGGGGCGAGGGGCGCGGGGGGGCCCTTCTGCAGGCGCGCGGCCACGCGGCTCCAGAAGCGCCGCGGCGCGGGCGCGGCGCAGCGCAGGAACAGGTGCGCCTTCAGCGGGTTGGGCTCCGGGAAGCGCGCGCCGCACGCGTGACACGCGTACTCCTTCTCGCCTGCGGACCCCGATAAGTTTTGACGTCAAATTCGCGTTTGGAACCGCGCGGAATCCGTCGCGTCCGAACCGGCTCCTAGGTTTCGAAATTTTCATCGACTCGGTTGGTCACCATAACACGCACCTCTGATGTTGAGCGGCGCGAGGTGCGGCACGCCGAGCGCGGCGCGCAGGCGCTCGTCCAGCCACACGCGCAGCGCCGCGTGCGGCGCGCACGCCGTCTCCACGCGCAGCTGCAGCTGCAACGAGATACCGCGCCGTCAGCGTCACCGTGTCGACGAGCCGAGAGCGCATCGGATCCGGACGAGTATGGAGGACGGGGGTGCGGTGCAGGTGCGGACTCACGAGGGTCTCCGGAGAATCCATGCAGGGCGTGCCGAGCGAGTCGAGCGGGTCGCGGCACGTGAGCAGCGCGCTGGCGGCGGGCACGCTGGGCGCCAGCGCCGCGCGCACGGCCAGCACGGCGCCCGCCGGCACGTCGCCGCACGCCGCGCCGCAAGCCGCCAGGTACCCCGCCGCGTCCAGCTCCACGAACACCTGCAACGCGATTATCCACTCGACTCACCGCAAGGTCGGACCCGTGTCGGATCTCGGTTTCGTTCGTTTCAGATTAATAAATTTTAAAGTTGTGAAGTCGAGTCGATATAATTTTCGAACGTCGGCGCACCGAAGGAGTCTGAGATCGCGATAGGTGTAGGTCTCGGAGTGTGGCACTGACCGTGCCGTCGGCGGCGGCGTCCAGCGCACGCAGCAGCTCGGCGGCGCGGAAGGGGCGCGACACGGCGCCGCGCCGCACGCCGCGCCGGCACACGGCGCCCCCCGCGCGCCCCCACTCCTCGCCCATGTGCTCGCCGCACCGCTCCGCACCGCACCGCACCGCACCTAGCTAGCGCACGGTACGACACTCCTGTCTGTGTCACGATCTACTATGTAAGGATGTGGCTCGCACGACCTGGAACACGCACTGATAGCTTTCGATTAGAGAAATCTCCCCTATATCTTTGCCGAGAACCTCTTGGACCGCAACGGACCCGACGTTAATTCAAATTGATGAAAGAAAATTATTTAAGTTCTCGGAACGGAAGCCTTTTAGCGATAGATAGCATGCGTCCGACGAGGTGCGTCGGCGCCGATCGCGAATTTACTGAGTGGAGGATGGAGGGTGCCTGCAATATATAGGAACCTCGGCGAGGGCGGCTCCGCGACCCACCCCTGCCTCGACGCACTCTTATTGTTATTTTTGGTCGCCGCAATTAATGCAAATATCTCCTTACATGTATGTCACGTGACTGTCGGTTTGTGAGTGCGCATTACAAGTGCTGGACAGAGGGTTGCAGCTCAAATAAACAACAGCACAAGTTACTAGTGACGTTTACTGCGAAATTACAACAAACTTACCACTATGAGTGCATTCTAATCTATGCATAAATTGTTCTAACATTACAAAAATATCGAGGAACTAGGTACTTACATAATTTATTATAAAAACATTTTTTATGATCTAAACAGATATTAACTCATTAAGAATAATAACAAACAATATAATTTAAAATAACTGATATCCATGTTATTACGTAGGTATATTATTTCAGTTCATGCAATGTGTTCTTTGGAAGGCCCTGTGTTGCTACTGCAACTCCTTGGTACCCTACCAACTCGTTGAATCATGACTTTGATGATGTTATGTTATTGAATTATTTATTGTAGGTACACGAAACAATACAGACTTGTAAGTAATTATAATTACAGAGTTGGATGTAGCTCGCGCCGTAGCGCCGTAGGCACTGGAGTCGGAGGCGTCGCGTAGCAGCGGCGTAGCAGTAAGTTACGAAAGTCGCTACGCACGGATCTCAAAATTACAATTACTTACAGTAAGGGCTTTTATTATTACTTGAAAATCAGTTTGATTTTTTTTATTTATAACTAAATATGAACAGTTACTGTACTTATAAGGGCCCCCGCAGACTCCAGACTTTTTTCGGCTGATAGTTTAGTCGGGTTGGGCTGAAAGTGCTCACACCGAGCCAACTAAATGGTTTGGTTGGTGAACAGGGCGCAGACTATCCAACAGCCGGCCGACTATTCTCGAACTAGTTTGTAACTGACTGTTTCAAAATACACGCACACGACGCCAAATCACAGAGCGAACTGAACTATAGGCCGACTAAACAATCGTCAAGTATGCGCAGGCGTGTATGCGCCAATACTGATTAACAGTCGGCCGATAGTTGGCCGACAGATTAGTTTGAATGTAATCAGATAGCCCATCAAACTTTTCTATCGGCCGATACCGAATCGCTGTAGTGTGCGCATATGCATCCATCTCCATACTGATTAAGAAGCCGACCAAACTATCGGCCGATAAAACATCTGCAGTTTGCGGGGGCCCTTAAAGTAACAGTTTCCGTTTAAAAAAATACTGACACTTTCGTTTCCGAATTTCGAAGGTCGGTTGAGAATCGAACGACGCACTCCTACTTGTCAAGAGAGGGACACTACATCTGATGCAACGTCTCTAAGTATTGAAGGGTAGTACTGACTACATAGACTACATGGCCTTCCCGTCCGAGGCGGTGTCGGCGCGCACGCGCCCTGTCAGCCAGTAGGTAGTCCGTTAGTAGTCCCGCACCGCGCACTGTCAGCCAGTAGGTAGTCCGTTAGTAGTCGCGCACCGCGCACCGTCAGCCAGTAGGTAAGTAGTCCCGCACCGCGCACCGCCGCCGCACCGCGCGCCGCTACTCCTCGACAGCTGGAACCAACGCATGCGCTCACTCACTTCATAACACTAGTACAATGTCTAAATATAATAATGTACAATATAGGTATAGGTAATATATTTCTACATTGCACCTACTACAGATCGCACGTAGCTTGTATATAACTAGTGATCCGTCCGTCGCAATAAACATTCTTCATTCTTTAAGTTTATAAACATTTTGAAAACGCTGTTGGTTATAATAAGGAAAATTATAGTGACGATAATCGCGGTCCTTCTGAAAGCTATCTATTGTAGTTTCATTAAGTGTTCTAAATTAAAACATTTAAGCTCTTTACATTGTTAGTAAATTGTTCGGAGGAAATGTAACAAATAAGCAAGTGCAGCTGCGTCAACACAAGTCGCGGCGCCAAGCGACTCCGGGCCGTGCTGCGAACGCGACACGGTCTAATGTCGAACCGCAAAAGTACATACCTATGGATCATAGCATAGCTCTGTTTGGGGTTGTTTAATTTGTAAACCCGTTGCGATTGCAACGCACTTTCAACTTTACGCGTAGTGTAATGTAGGTAGATCTAAGTATCTGTTTGAGTGGTGTCCTGTGATGTGAATGTGATGTGTGCCGAGTGCACGAACAATATTTCTATCCCCGAAGCGCCCACCGCAGATCGAGAATTGATTAATTTAGAAGGACCCTATGTATATTAGTAGTAGGAAGGTACCTATTAGTTTGCGGGTAGCGGTTTACTCTAATTAAGATTTTTTTAGCGTTTCACTTTTCAAGTAAGTATCAAATATAATTTCTCGGACGACGAGGGATACGGGCAGGTAGCTACACCACGGGCACCACATACCCGACTCGGACGACGAGGGATACGGGCAGGTAGCTACACCACGGGCACCACATACCCGACTCGGACGACGAGGGATACGGGCAGGTAGCTACACCACGGGCACCACATACCCGACTCGGACGACGAGGGATACGGGCAGGTAGCTACACCACGGGCACCACATACCCGACTCGGACGACGAGGGATACGGGCAGGTAGCTACACCACGGGCACCACATACCCGACTCGGACGACGAGGGATACGGGCAGGTAGCTACACCACGGGCACCACATACCCGACTCGGACGACGAGGGATACGGGCAGGTAGCTACACCACGGGCACCACATACCCGACTCGGACGACGAGGGATACGTGCTGGTAGCTACACCACGGGCACCACATACCCGACTCGGACGACGAGGGATACGGGCAGGTAGCTACACCACGGGCACCACATACCCGACTCGGACGACGAGGGATACGGGCAGGTAGCTACACCACGGGCACCACATACCCGACTCGGACGACGAGGGATACGGGCAGGTAGCTACACCACGGGCACCACATACCCGACTCGGACGACGAGGGATACGTGCTGGTAGCTACACCGCGGGCATGACATACCCATAGCCGACTTGGACGACGAGGTATTCGTGCAGGTAACTACACCACGGTCACATAGTCGAGGTCAAGTCAAGAACTTATAATTTAATTTTGATATTGTAATTCCCAAACGTTTGCCATTATACAAAGTTATTATATTAAATTAACCAATTTTTGAAGGTATGTTACATTAACATAAGTTACATTAAATCTGTTTGGTGACAAAATATATAAATAAAATAATTATGTTCAATTAGTGGTCCACCTAAGTCCTGGAACCAGCGCAGAGGGGTGTCATGGCCCCCATGACCCCCCCCCCCCCCGCTGTTGCAGTCTGAGCTGAGTGAGCTGACACATCAGTTTGGTTCTAGGTGTCGTGCATTAGCACTCCGTGCATTCTCAATCTCACTTTTCAATCAAAAACAGATGCCAACTAAAAATAATGATGTTTAGATGAGTTCTCAATAAAGTGATTAACTGCGAGCAAGATAGAGATCTGGCCGCGCAGGGGCTCGTGGCGTCGCGAGGAGGCGCGATAGCAGGCACAAGAGCTCTGCGGCTCATCTAGAGGCTATCCGCTGGACAACAGAGAGCGCTAGCCTACTGTGTGCGTGTGAGGGAGTGCGCGTGTGTGCGTGCTGCCCTATCGCGCGACTATCTTGCACGTGCGCGCACATGTTGCTCATTTTGATCGTAGATATTGAATTGATTATTTTATTTACCAACTTTATTAACTCTCTACTTAGTGTGGTACATACAGTTGCATAGTCTACGTCGTAAGACGCAGACCATGCAATAGGTCGCTAAGAACGAGTAATCGTTCTTAACGACCTACAAATCCGGTCAATTTGTTGGGATGAAAAAAAAACTATTATTAGTTTTTTTTAATAATCTAGCGAGCAAATAAAATAAACAGTTTTCATGAATTTGCCTTTTAAAACATTTAAGCACCTGGAATGCGATTGAACTCACTGCTGAAAATACATAAAGGAAAATACTTGATTGCTTAGTTTACAAAAACTTTTATGTCATATAATGTTACTGTAGGTACCTATTATAGCCTATCACAAAATAATTTACTAAGTAGTTATAAATATCTAGGTAGGTAGGTATGCTAATTTTGAAATAATAAAAATGGAAACTAACTTTTCTCTTTTTTTTCGAATTTCAAAAATTTATCATTTTATTTCCTATTTTGATTGTATGAATTCAAATAACAACTAAACTAAGTAAGTATACATTGTATATAACATACAGTACGCTCATGCACACGTGCAAGTGAATATATTAAGTACCTACTCCAATAGGTAGGTAGGTACTTGTTCGGATTTGGAGCGAGCATTTTGATGTGTCAGGTTAAATAAACTCGAGTGACAGGATTACATTACAGCCGCAACCCGCGCGTCGCACGTGCGCACTATGCACTATTAGCGACAATGCAACACTTGCGACCGGACCCGGACCCATGCACTGCACCCATGCCCCGCATCAAAACGATATTATAATGTCATCACACCGTATCAATCTTAATCGGCCGCGACCGCGACTCTAATTCGTTATTATTTTAATCCCCCTCGATACGCCGCTAGTCGCAACCCGGTCGTCCTTCCGATGGTTCCAAACTCGCTCTTAACGACGCACGATATCAACTGGAGGGCATGGCATCGGGGGTCGCAAGGTGGATCTGTCCCATTGTGTACGACTCGGGTGCGGAGCGGTGGGCGCCGGGCGGTAATGTGACTTGCATGGATATGTAACGAGCGCATTGTGGCCGCCGGCACGTGGGGCGGCGCCGCGAATGCATTCTCCACGCGCAGCGGGCAGGTTGCGCTATTATGTAGTCGTAATAATTATCGGACGCTCACGTTCATCCTGCTCGCCCTCGGCGTCGGGCAGCGAGGGCGGCGTGATGGAGTCCGGCGGCAGCAGGTCGGCGCGCTCCGCGTCGCGCGCGCCGCTCGCCGCGTACAGCTCGCTGCGCGCCTCCACCACCTCGCGCACGATCTCTGCAACACAACGCGCCCTCAGCAAGGGGCCTGCCTCGAGCCGCACCGCGTGCCCCCCGGCCGCAGCCGCTCACCTGTGATCACGTCCCGGCTCGTGATGATCGACTCGATCTCGGAGGACACCTCCGCCACCAGCCACGGCATGAACTCCTCGTCCACTCCTGCGGGTCGAGACGAACATGTTACGGAACCGGAACGAGGTAAGTCGCATCGTCGTGCCGGCGTGCGGCGGTGAGGGTCGGTACCTCGCATGGTGCGCTGCAGCAGGTACCCCTGGTCGCGCAGGCCGGCCAGCACGGCCGGCAGCAGCTCGGCCACGTAGCCCTGCACCAGCGCCGCCGCCGCCGCGCGCTCGCGCGCCTCCAGCGCCGACGTGCGCGCCACGCGCGCCTCCGCCACGCGTCGCTCCTGCGCAGACGGACATACAGATAGACGGAGGGCCCGGCGAGGCGCGGCGCGGGGTGCGGGGGTACCTTCTCCCGGGTGAGGCGGTCGTCCTGCGCGGCGAGGCGGTGTCGCTCGGCGCGCTCGGCGTCGCGCAGCTCGACGTACCGCCGCTGCTGCTCGCGCAGCGCCAGCAGCTCCTCCTCCTGCGCCACCTCGGCCAGCGCCTGCTCGCTCGTCTTGCCGACGAGCACCTCCAGGATCGGCTGCACCTCCAGGTCGAAGTCGAACAGCTAGAAAGCGAGCGAGGATTCGGATGACTCGGAGACGGTCGGCGGCGACACCGGCGACGCGCACCGTGTCGACACTCACGTCGCCGGGGTAGATCTGCGTGGCGGCGTCGGCGCCCGTCTTGGCGGGCACGTAGGTCGGCGTGGCGGGCCGGTCCACGAACAGGTCCGTCTGCACGCCCACCTCCAGCTCGACGCCCTTGTCGAACAGCTGCAACGCGACAGAGACGCGTCAGCGCGACGGACCGGCGCCGGGAAGGAGTCGGCGAGACGGGCGTACCTCCTCCAGGTAGTACTCGGTCTGGATGGGATGGTGGCGACGGCCGGGCGCGGGCGGCGGCGTGCCGGGGCGCAGACGCGCGGCGGCGGCGCGGCGGGCCAGCGCGCGGCGCCGCGTGCGAGCCGCGCGCGCCGCCGCACTCTCGGCGCCATCGCCCTGCAAGTGCAGTCTAATTACTATATTTGGCTGAAAAAAGTATCTCTACTAAATGTACCCGATGACTACCTGTAACGTTTCAAATAAATTGATTCGACTCTTCGATACGGGATACGAATGTCGGAACTAATTAATTATAGAAAAAACTCTTTTGTATGGCGAGTGAGTGATAGATCTGAAAAGTTTTGATGAGTAAGCCCTGTTCTGGCAGTGTAGGTTTAAACAACAGAATAATTCTGCACCGTACCGTACCGAGTCAGCGAGAGGGCCACTGAGCCCTAGGTACTCTCGAGCCGAAATAAATAAATAATATAAAAATTATTTTAGCTCGTTGTAACTTTGATCGATGTTTTAGTACTTAATAGTGTATTTTTGAAGTGAAAACTTCTTTTAGCGGCGCTGGGTGGGTAAAAACTTTCAAACTCGCGTCAGGGTCACGTGACGTCGAAAAAGCGTAAGATCTTATTTAATTTTTATACATTGCTCGTAAAACAAGAGACGACAAAAGAACACACTTGCGGTCACGCGACGTATGACTCAAACAATTAAATAGTGTTGTGGCGACATCGTACAAGGCGAGTACAAGGCGCTGCCAACACGCGGTGCGGTGCGGAGCGCGGGGGCGGAGGACCGAGGAGCGGCACTCGCGCGCCGGCAGCCGACAGACGCTCTGAGCACCCTCGCACGGGAAACACGTATCGCTCGCCGCGCGCGCATAACCAGATAGACGCTATTATATCGTACCGTTGTCTTCGTCGTCTTCGTTGTCTTCGTCGTTGTGTCACATTCACGCTTGCGCGAATGTGACACAATGACATGACACAATCACAATGTCATTGTGATTGTGATTGTCATTGTGATTGTGATTGTCATTGTGATTGTGATTGTCATTGTGATTGACACACTGACACAGACACATTCGCGCTTGCGCGAATGTGTCTGTGTCAGTGTGTCTTCGTTGTCTTCGTCGTTGTGTCACATTCGCGCTTGCGCGAATGTGACACAATGACATGACACAATCACAATGACACAGACACATTCGCGCTTGCGCGAATGTGTCTGTGTCATTGTGATTGTCATTGTCATTATGACGACTGTGGTTATATTTTTGAAGTGAAAACTTAAAAGTGAAAACACAGACACATTCGCGCAAGCGCGAATGTGTCTGTGTCAGTGTGTCTTCGTTGTCTTCGTCGTTGTGTCACATTCGCGCTTGCGCGAATGTGACACAATGACATGACACAATCACAATGACACAGTCTTGTCACACTTGACACTTGACACAGATTGTCATTGTCATTATGACGACTGTGGTTATATTTTTGAAGTGAAAACTTAAAAGTGAAAACACAGACACATTCGCGCTTGCGCGAATGTGTCATTGTCATTGTCATTGTCGTTGTGTCGACATGACACAATCACACTGACACAGACACATTCGCGCTTGCGCGAATGTGTCTGTGTCAGTGTGTCTTCGTTGTCTTCGTCGTTGTGTCACATTCGCGCTTGCGCGAATGTTACACAATGACATGACACAATCACAATGACACAGACACATTCGCGCTTGCGCGAATGTGTCTGTGTCATTGTGATTGTCATTGTCATTATGACGACTGTGGTTATATTTTTGAAGTGAAAACTTAAAAGTGAAAACACATTCGCGCTTGCGCGAATGTGTCTGTGTCATTGTGATTGTCATTGTCATTATGACGACTGTGGTTATATTTTTGAAGTGAAAACTTAAAAGTGAAAACACAACGTTAATATTGAAGTTTTCACTTCTGCCGGCACTCCCGGAGTGCTACCATTTTTTTTTATTACTTAGGTACCTTATACATATACCTACATATATTATTAGAAAATAATAGTTTACGGTTGTCACATAAGTTTTTTGTCATTTGGCTACGGAACCCTAAAAAAAAAGTTAAAATATCAATAAACTAAAGTGCAATACTTCCACTTTTTGTAATAATGTTCGAGTGCGCGATGTTACTACATATCAACTATTAGATGCAATACAAATAAAGCTAGGTTAGTCAATTTGTTCGTAATGTGTATTTGCGCTCTCGTTGGGTTGGACTCGAACAAAGTGCAGCTCATTCATACGTAACATAACAGGTCCTCGTTCTGCCAAGCTGATTCCAACTCTATTGTAGTGATTCACGCGGTCGCGAATACAAACGACATCGGGTTGATCGATTTGTACAAATACCTACAAGAACTCAATGAGCGACTTGCTCGTGTTAATAAACGAAAACGACTCTAATTAACTAGTCATGTGGAATTAAGAAGTGTAGATTAGTATCGAACAACTAACATCTTGCTATTGTATATTGGTTAGTGTTTTAGCCGCTGCGTGCGGTTTCCGCTACATATTTAGCTAAACTGTATTGCATAACAAATATATCATTTACCAAAGAACAATTGTACTTAGGTACTTTATGTAAGTACCTACTATTCTTCAATTCCATTGTGTCATTGTGAAGATTGAATAATAGGTTAAAAAAAATATATTATAATCGTCCTATAATACAAAAAAATAGTATTAAATTAATTCGTTAAGTATTTACGTAGTGCAGCAGTGTAGTGTAGTGTAGTGTAGTGTAGTGGGGGGTAGCGGAGGTCGGGGGACGGGGGACGGGGGTGCCGTGTCACCCCGCATTAACCTCGTTTCATTCCTCCGCTCCGTAAATTGTTATTTGTCATTAACATTACATTATGATTGTGAACACATTATAAACACCATCATTATAAAATGCAAATTTAAACGAGTGTACAAAAGACTTAAGAAATAAAGCAATCGTGTGCAACATTCTGCAACGTCCAACGTCCTACAGGTTGTAGTACATGACATTATTATAATAACTGTTTACACGCGCGCGTATCGTTATGGCAGTGGCTATGCATAGGCATAGCCACTGCCATAACGATACGCGCGACATAGGCATAGGCCTATGTCCATGCCATGCCATGCCATCGTCTCGTTTTTTACGCATTATGCTGGATGAATGTGTAAGTACTTATTTTATTTAGATACGATAAACTTTTATTTTATGTCACGCTAAGGTCAGTTTAACAGCATTGTTTTAACGCCGAGTTCGCGGTAGGTACCTACCTACCTACCCCTCGAAACGTGTAAATACCTTTAGCGCTTCTCAAAAACAACCCTGTAGGTATAGGTAGGTACTACTTACATCTACAGTACAGGTCGCAGCTCAAATACCACTAATCAAAGTTCATACATTTTTTACATAAATAATATTTCCAAATATGTGCATTTACAATTTTAATTAGAAATTCAATGGATAGTTTAGTTTGACTTTGATAAAATGATGGTGTGACCTGCTGAACTACTTTAATGTAAGTATACCAGCTGCTATAATGTTGGTTTGCTGTAAGGGTGTTACGTAAGTACATAAATAAATATAGATACTAATTTCTTATCAACTCCTCTTTCAACTTAAGCGTTTGATTCATGAGCAGGAAACTTTTAAAGAGCTAGTTTATTCGTAGGTAAATAGACAGTAAGTATTGCTAACTAAAGTCCTCCTAATAGTTTTCGATCTCGATCGTACAATGAGCCGTAATGTGGCTGGCAGTGGTAGTGGTAGCGGGCAGGCAGTAGACAGTAGACAGTAGACAGACAGGTACTCACGGCAGCTTGCGGATGCGCGGCGAAGGTGCTGCCGCGCACGACGCGCTTGTCGTGCATCACGTTGGAGTACTGCGTGGTCGCCATGCTGCCGCTGCAACACACAACACTAAATTAGGAAGATAAGTAGGTAAAAGCTATAGTCCGGAAGCGGCGGCGACCTCTAATTCTAATTGAGGGAATAAGATCTGCACTGACGTCCCGCAATGGGGTGTATTGTGCATTGTCCCCCTGCTAACTTCACCCCAGCCAGCTCAACTCCTTAAAGTAACGAAGAAGGACTTTGGGTTGGTGGCAGCATTGTTCTAGCATCCCCGATGTTATGGCCGCTCGACACACCGCCGTCGGCGCACGGGCCGGCGCGCGGGCCGCGGTGAGGACAGGGAGGAGGAAATGTTATACCAATAAACAGTTTCATTTTTTTTATATGATTTTTTTTTCCTTAGATATCCCGTTTTGCCCCGGTCTCCCCTATCTGAAAAATGCATAAAAATCGTGGACTGAGGAGGAACTGGCACCCACTTGCAGACGGGCGCGGGCCCCGGCCGCATGCCCGCCGTGCCGGCCAGCAGCGCGCGCACGCCGCCCAGCGCCGCGCACACGTGCGCGCGCTTGGCCGCCGCGGGCTCGGCGCCGCGCGGCGGGCCCAAGGCGCGTTTGGCGCGCGGCGCGACCGCTGCGGGCCTGCTCGCGTACTCGTACACGACGCGATCGCGCTCGTCCGCCGGGTACAGCGCCTGCAGGCCCAGCAGGCCGGCCAGCGCGGGCGGCGGCGGGAGGAAAAGACCCGTGCGCACCGTCGTCACGAACCGCGGCCGGTCCGGCTCGCGAGCGGGCGCGCGGGGGCTCGGCGAGCGCGCCGTGGCGGCGGGCGCGTCCAGCCGCGGGTGCGAGCGCGCCGCGCGCGGCGGCCGGCGCGGCGCCGCGCGCAGGTCGGGGTCGGAGGCGGCGAGGCGAGGCCGCGGCCGCGTCGGCCGGCGCAGGTTCGCCTGCAGGATCTCCTTCTCCTTGAGCCGACGCAGCTTGAAATCGAGAGCGCGAGAGAACTTCGGGTCGAAGATCGCGTTCGGAGGGACCGCGACGGAAACGGGAGCGGGCGGCGAGTCCTCATGCTGCAGCGGCTTCACCACGTTGACGGAGCGCGGCAGCTGAGGGCGCGCCGCCTCGAGCTGGCGCTCGCGGTGGACGACGGTGAAGGCGGCGCTCGGCTCGGCCGGCCCGGGCACGGGGGGCATGGCGCTATCGCGTCTCCGGATGCCGTGCCGCGGAGCGCAGCATCGTTACGAAGTGCTCGCTCCGGTTTGAATAGAACGCGGGCGCGGGCGGACGGCGCGGGGGGCCGGCGGGCGCGGCGCGGCTCGGGCGAGCACTGACCGCGGCGCGCACTTTGACACAGACTGACCATCGCCATAAAGGGCTTCCTAGACGATCAATTTTACTGGCCAATATTTTAGCTGGAGGCAGCTTCTGAGAGCCCGTTAGACACACGGTGATTTGTACCGGTAACACTTGGGCACCGTACTTCACCAGGATTATTGTAATTGTGTAATGCTTGCTAAAGATCTTAAAAATAATATTTCATTGAAACAGTCAGAATTAGATCAGTAAGTGTTGCCGACCCAGTCACATTTGGACGGCGATTTCGGAGACCTTTTACGTTGTTTATGATAAATTATTTTCTTACTTTCGAAGTTAAATGCTGTTATGTACTTACTTATTATGAAACCAAACTAAATAAAATGAAGTACTACTCTAGTATCAATCAAGTTAGTCAATCACCATTGACCGTGTGCTGAGCCCCGTCGAGGCCGTAGTGTCCGCCCTTCCCCCCCCGTCACCCCCGTCCCCCCAGTCCCCCCCGTCCCCCATACACCTGAACCCCGGCCGCAACGTGCTCCATTATACTTTACTCAACTTCAGTATAAGTATGCACCGAAACATTTTGTAATGCCGATCAGGCCAACAGGCTGGTCTAAAATAAAAAGTCGCGTCGTCCCTAATTTTTTCAGTTTTTCGACCCAGCTTTCTTTCCTATCCAGTGGAGCTTATAGAGGCTGGGGACAATGCGACTTTTTATTTTAGACCAGCCTGTTGGCCTGATGTAAATAAGGTAATATGTATTAGGAAATACATATTTACATAACCCTGTTGCTAACTTAATTATATCTGCATTCTGCTTTGACTAGACTAGACTAACAAAGCCGAAGCATTTCGTAGCAGAGCCGTAGCTCACCCGTAGCATAATCGTAGAAGGTTCGTAGCAAACCCGTAGCTGGTTCGTAGCTGCCGCGCGCTTCGCATTAACGTCTACGCACGAGTGGTGCTACAGTATGGCATGCAGGTCCAGCAGTGGGCAGTAGGGAGACACTTCCTACTGCAAGGCAGTGTAACCACTCGGCAGGCCTGCCGCCCAGCGCGCCCGCGCTCACTCTCTGATTCTGAAGTCCACTTACAAGCAGTCTTACAGTTTAGGTACAGTTTAGGTCGTATATAGTAGCCACATATTTTTTTTATTACGTAAAATATTGGCTTGCTTGCCGAATTAAATAGCTCAAAGAGAACATAGTAAGTGGTTACGCAGCCAACACTGACCTTGAGGTCTCGTGCTTATCGCGATACCTAAAACATTGTTGAATGTAGCCGAGGGAACCGCCACCATTGTGTAATATTTAATTTCAGTGATTTGTGCGTCAAACTATGTGACGCGTAATAATTAGTAAAATGCGCTGAATAACATCGCAAATATCATTCGACACTACTCCTCCGATTATCGATGACTGCCACTCACTACTTTTTGAAGTGAAAACTTCTTTAGCGGCGCTGGGTGGGTAAAAACTTTCAAACTCGCGTCAGGGTCACGTGACGTCGAAAAAGTGAAGATCTTATTTAATTTTTATACATTGCTCGTAAAACAAGAGACGACAAAAGAACACACTTGCGGTCACGCGACGTATGACTCAAACAATTAAATAGTGTTGTGGCGACATGACGTGACGATGACGTGGCGACATGACGTGACGTGACGATGACGACGAAGCCAACGAAGACACAGACACATTCGCGCTTGCGCGAATGTGTCTGTGTCTTCGTTGGCTTCGTCGTTGTGTCACATTCGCGCTTGCGCGAATGTGACACAACGACATGACACAATCACAATGACACAGACACATTCGCGCTTGCGCGAATGTGTCTGTGTCAGTGTGTCTTCGTTGTCTTCGTTGTTACGTCATGTCGCCACGTCATCGTCACGTCATGTCGCCACGTCATCGTCACGTGACGATGACGTGGCGACATGAAAAAACTCAACAGAGAATGAATGCCATCAGCTCAGTGTGTGTTCGCGGAAGGACATGCCGGCTCGGTATATACGCTGCATGCCCAGTGGACTCGCCGAGCTGCGCGCTGAAAGGTCTCCATATGTCAAAGAATTCCAACAAGTTTTTATACCAAAAAGTTTGTTTGAATACAAAAACAAAAATTATAATAATATTTTTATTTAATCCGCAATGTTATCTACGCTGTCTTATTGCTGACGATTTTTATAAATATGTGTTCGTATTAATTTGCGTTTTTTTTTTTTCAAAAAGTTAAAAGTTCTCAGAAAATATGCTACGCAGCATATCTACGAGAGTCGCGCTGATGTAAAAGACATCAACGAGAGAGAACGGGCAGGCGCCGCGCGCTGTACGCGTCCATCAACAAATCGCGATGAAGTCGTGCGTCCAACATCAGTTCGCTGTAGGCAAAATGACTTTAAAATAAAGAACAAAAAAATGTTTGATTGCATCTAATAATAATATCATAAACATTACTCTTTATGTTATAAATGGAGGCATTGTTTGTTTGTACCGGTCGTACTCGTTAAATGTAAATCGTGTTATGCATTGCATTGGTTGGCCGGTCGCGGCTCGCATGTCGCCGCACAGACAGGCAACATTGTGCAGCGATAAGCTCCACATAATATACCCACAGCTACCTAGTGTACCTATGTCCACTAGTACATGTATAGGTATGATCTATTGAGCATGCATTAGCAGAACGTGCATCGCAAACGTGTCCGGATTACGTTCGATACATAAGTATAGATATGTACGTGTGCAGGTACAATCTGTAAAGTATATGTAGCATAATGCTATTATTTAATTTGGCACGGACAGCCACCGAAGCGTTCGGTGTCTGTTTGGAGTACGTAGGTATCGCATACAAGGACGGGACGTATCCGGAGCCACTCACACTCTCACACAGTGAACATTTCAACTCTCTTCAAAGCAGTCAACCAGACAGACAGACAGACAGACAGCAAAATCTCAGACGTAACTTGACGTAAGGTCCCATTTTACTCTTTGATTATTCCATCAGGATAACGTAACTAGACTACTTCGACATTATTTGTATTGACTGTGATGCCCATCGATTGACTGCCACACAATACTAATTAAAACGATATGAATACCATTACTTATCTATGGCGTAAATACCACCTACTATTTTTCTAGTAAGTAGGTTTTTTTTTTTTAAGACTAAAATAAATATGGATTTACATTATACTATGTTTTTTATGGTCTAGTAAAACTTTATTACTTACATGACGAAATAATGAAAGCGCTCGTTACAGCTGTAGCGTGATGAATATTAATACATATTTTTTGTGGTAAGATTAAAGCAGGGATAAATGAGAGGGCAGGAGCAACGACCTTAACCTTGAGTGACCGGAGCACACGCCGGGGGGGGGGGGAGGGGGCAGCCAGCAGGGGGGGCGAGGGGCATCGGTCGCCATGGCGACGCGCGACTCAACTTCCGGCCGAGATTACTCAACACGTGCTCGATCGGACAGTCGCACCGACCCACACACACACACACAATAGTCAAATAGTCGTTCGATAGAAAGATTTTTTTTTTTTTTTTTTTTTTAACTTTATTTGGGAAAACAAACAGTACCTCAATACAAGATAATTAAACTATGATTAATACTAAATATAAGTAATTGTGGCACCAACACCGTTTACCACAGATTATTTAAGCAATAGTTGTAAATTTACAGTTTATGAGAGATGGTTAGTACTATTTTAAGTTTTTAATAATCTTATTTCTAAAGTAATCTAACACAGTCATTAATATTAGTTTAAGATGATCCTAACATAAACAATGACACGACCAATAAGGAAGTTAATCTCTGCAGATATAGCCGGACGACGAGGAAGTGATGCGATGCGATCATATACAGTAACAGAACCCTTACTAACGGCCGCACTTTCAACTCCTACTCACTCAGTGCGGCACGACACCACACGACACGACACGACACGACACGACGCTCCACGCAGTACTTAGGGTACTGAGATATTTGCTCTGTCGTGAGTGAGATATGGCACATTAGTAAAAAAAAAAAAAGCTAGCACTCCGGGAGTGCCGGCAGAAGTGAAAACTTCAATATTAACGTTGTGTTTTCACTTTTAAGTTTTCACTTCAAAAATATAACCACAGTCGTGATTGTGTCATGTCATTGTGTCACAGTCGCGCAAGCGCGAATGTGACACAACGACGAAGACAACGAAGACACACTGACACAGACACATTCGCGCAAGCGCGAATGTGTCTGTGTCATTGTGATTGTGTCATGTCGTTGTGTCACATTCGCGCAAGCGCGAATGTGACACAACGACGAAGCCAACGAAGACACAGACACATTCGCGCAAGCGCGAATGTGTCTGTGTCTTCGTTGGCTTCGTCGTCATCGTCACGTCACGTCATGTCGCCACGTCATCGTCACGTGACGATGACGTGGCGACATGACGTGACGTGACGTTGGCTTCGTCGTTGTGATTGTGTCATGTCGTCACGTCATGTCGCCACGTCATCGTCACGTGACGATGACGTGGCGACATGACGTGACGTGACGTTGGCTTCGTCGTTGTGTCACATTCGCGCTTGCGCGAATGTGACACAACGACATGACACAATCACAATGACACAGACACATTCGCGCTTGCGCGAATGTGTCTGTGTCAGTGTGTCTTCGTTGTCTTCGTCGTTGTGTCACATTCGCGCTTGCGCGAATGTGACACAATGACATGACACAATCACGACTGTGGTTATATTTTTGAAGTGAAAACTTAAAAGTGAAAACACAAGACACAACAAAACAAGTGTCTGTGTCATTGTGATTGTGTCATGTCGTTGTGTCACATTCGCGCAAGCGCGAATGTGACACAACGACGAAGCCAACGAAGACACAGACACATTCGCGCTTTTACGAGCAATGTATAAAAATTAAATAAGATCTTACGCTTTTTCGACGTCACGTGACCCTGACGCGAGTTTGAAAGTTTTTACCCACCCAGCGCCGCTAAAGAAGTTTTCACTTCAAAAAGTAAAAAAAAAAAAAGCTAGCACTCCGGGAGTGCCGGCAGAAGTGAAAACTTCAATATTAACGTTGTGTTTTCACTTTTAAGTTTTCACTTCAAAAATATAACCACAGTCGTGATTGTGTCATGTCATTGTGTCAACGACGAAGACAACGAAGACACACTGACACTGTGATTGTGTCATTGTGATTGTGTCATGTCGTTGTGTCACATTCGCGCAAGCGCGAATGTGACACAACGACGAAGCCAACGAAGACACAGACACATTCGCGCAAGCGCGAATGTGTCTGTGTCTTCGTTGGCTTCGTCGTCATCGTCACGTCACGTCATGTCGCCACGTCATCGTCACGTGACGATGACGTGGCGACATGACGTGACGATGACGTGGCGACATGACGTAACAACGAAGACAACGAAGACACACTGACACAGACACATTCGCGCAAGCGCGAATGTGTCTGTGTCATTGTGATTGTGTCATGTCGTTGTGTCACATTCGCGCAAGCGCGAATGTGACACAACGACGAAGCCAACGAAGACACAGACACATTCGCGCAAGCGCGCTTGCGCGAATGTGACACAACGACATGACACAATCACAATGACACAATCACAGTGTCAGTGTGTCTTCGTTGTCTTCGTCGTTGACACAATGACATGACACAATCACGACTGTGGTTATATTTTTGAAGTGAAAACTTAAAAGTGAAAACACAACGTTAATATTGAAGTTTTCACTTCTGCCGGCACTCCCGGAGTGCTAGCTTTTTTTTTTTTTACTTTTTGAAGTGAAAACTTCTTTAGCGGCGCTGGGTGGGTAAAAACTTTCAAACTCGCGTCAGGGTCACGTGACGTCGAAAAAGCGTAAGATCTTATTTAATTTTTATACATTGCTCGTAAAAGCGCGAATGTGTCTGTGTCTTCGTTGGCTTCGTCGTTGTGTCACATTCGCGCTTGCGCGAATGTGACACAACGACATGACACAATCACAATGACACAGACACTTGTTTTGTTGTGTCTTGTGTTTTCACTTTTAAGTTTTCACTTCAAAAATATAACCACAGTCGTGATTGTGTCATGTCATTGTGTCACATTCGCGCAAGCGCGAATGTGACACAACGACGAAGACAACGAAGACACACTGACACAGACACATTCGCGCAAGCGCGAATGTGTCTGTGTCATTGTGATTGTGTCATGTCGTTGTGTCACATTCGCGCAAGCGCGAATGTGACACAACGACGAAGCCAACGTCACGTCACGTCATGTCGCCACGTCATCGTCACGTGACGATGACGTGGCGACATGACGTGACGACATGACACAATCACAACGACGAAGCCAACGTCACGTCACGTCATGTCGCCACGTCATCGTCACGTGACGATGACGTGGCGACATGACGTGACGTGACGATGACGACGAAGCCAACGAAGACACAGACACATTCGCGCTTGCGCGAATGTGTCTGTGTCTTCGTTGGCTTCGTCGTTGTGTCACATTCGCGCTTGCGCGAATGTGACACAACGACATGACACAATCACAATGACACAGACACATTCGCGCTTGCGCGAATGTGTCTGTGTCAGTGTGTCTTCGTTGTCTTCGTCGTTGTGTCACATTCGCGCTTGCGCGAATGTGACACAATGACATGACACAATCACGACTGTGGTTATATTTTTGAAGTGAAAACTTAAAAGTGAAAACACAACGTTAATATTGAAGTTTTCACTTCTGCCGGCACTCCCGGAGTGCTAGCTTTTTTTTTTTTTACTAATGTGCCATATCTCACTCACGACAGAGCAAATATCTCAGTACCCTAAGTACTGCGTGGAGCGTCGTGTCGTGTCGTGTCGTGTCGTGTGGTGTCGTGCCGCACTGAGTGAGTAGGAGTTGAAAGTGCGGCCGTTAGTAAGGGTTCTGTTACTGTATATGATCGCATCGCATCACTTCCTCGTCGTCCGGCTATATCTGCAGAGATTAACTTCCTTATTGGTCGTGTCATTGTTTATGTTAGGATCATCTTAAACTAATATTAATGACTGTGTTAGATTACTTTAGAAATAAGATTATTAAAAACTTAAAATAGTACTAACCATCTCTCATAAACTGTAAATTTACAACTATTGCTTAAATAATCTGTGGTAAACGGTGTTGGTGCCACAATTACTTATATTTAGTATTAATCATAGTTTAATTATCTTGTATTGAGGTACTGTTTGTTTTCCCAAATAAAGTTAAAAAAAAAAAAAAAAAAAAAATCTTTCTATCGAACGACTATTTGACTATTGTGTGTGTGTGTGTGGGTCGGTGCGACTGTCCGATCGAGCACGTGTTGAGTAATCTCGGCCGGAAGTTGAGTCGCGCGTCGCCATGGCGACCGATGCCCCTCGCCCCCCCTGCTGGCTGCCCCCTCCCCCCCCCCCCGGCGTGTGCTCCGGTCACTCAAGGTTAAGGTCGTTGCTCCTGCCCTCTCATTTATCCCTGCTTTAATCTTACCACAAAAAATATGTATTAATATTCATCACGCTACAGCTGTAACGAGCGCTTTCATTATTTCGTCATGTAAGTAATAAAGTTTTACTAGACCATAAAAAACATAGTATAATGTAAATCCATATTTATTTTAGTCTTAAAAAAAAAAAACCTACTTACTAGAAAAATAGTAGGTGGTATTTACGCCATAGATAAGTAATGGTATTCATATCGTTTTAATTAGTATTGTGTGGCAGTCAATCGATGGGCATCACAGTCAATACAAATAATGTCGAAGTAGTCTAGTTACGTTATCCTGATGGAATAATCAAAGAGTAAAATGGGACCTTACGTCAAGTTACGTCTGAGATTTTGCTGTCTGTCTGTCTGTCTGTCTGGTTGACTGCTTTGAAGAGAGTTGAAATGTTCACTGTGTGAGAGTGTGAGTGGCTCCGGATACGTCCCGTCCTTGTATGCGATACCTACGTACTCCAAACAGACACCGAACGCTTCGGTGGCTGTCCGTGCCAAATTAAATAATAGCATTATGCTACATATACTTTACAGATTGTACCTGCACACGTACATATCTATACTTATGTATCGAACGTAATCCGGACACGTTTGCGATGCACGTTCTGCTAATGCATGCTCAATAGATCATACCTATACATGTACTAGTGGACATAGGTACACTAGGTAGCTGTGGGTATATTATGTGGAGCTTATCGCTGCACAATGTTGCCTGTCTGTGCGGCGACATGCGAGCCGCGACCGGCCAACCAATGCAATGCATAACACGATTTACATTTAACGAGTACGACCGGTACAAACAAACAATGCCTCCATTTATAACATAAAGAGTAATGTTTATGATATTATTATTAGATGCAATCAAACATTTTTTTGTTCTTTATTTTAAAGTCATTTTGCCTACAGCGAACTGATGTTGGACGCACGACTTCATCGCGATTTGTTGATGGACGCGTACAGCGCGCGGCGCCTGCCCGTTCTCTCTCGTTGATGTCTTTTACATCAGCGCGACTCTCGTAGATATGCTGCGTAGCATATTTTCTGAGAACTTTTAACTTTTTGAAAAAAAAAAAACGCAAATTAATACGAACACATATTTATAAAAATCGTCAGCAATAAGACAGCGTAGATAACATTGCGGATTAAATAAAAATATTATTATAATTTTTGTTTTTGTATTCAAACAAACTTTTTGGTATAAAAACTTGTTGGAATTCTTTGACATATGGAGACCTTTCAGCGCGCAGCTCGGCGAGTCCACTGGGCATGCAGCGTATATACCGAGCCGGCATGTCCTTCCGCGAACACACACTGAGCTGATGGCATTCATTCTCTGTTGAGTTTTTCTTTGACGACCGATGTGGCGCGGCGGATGAAGGTCCGCCTGCGACGTGGAGGTTGCGGGTTCGATTCCCGCCTTGGAATAAATGTTTGTACGATCTGCAAATATTTATTCCGGGTGTTCCGGGTATTTTAATAAAAAAATATCGTTATGTATTATTGTATTCAGTTTGTCAGTCTTCTAGTAGGTACCCATAACACAAGCTCTGCTTAGCTTGGGGCTAGATGATGTTGTGTGGATTGTCCAGCATTATTTATTTATTTCTTTCTTTAGCAACATTTCGCGAATTCGTATCTAGCACGTGCAGACCCATCAGACTGAACCAATTAATATATTTGGTTACAAGGTCACTCCGCATCAAAATGTAATTATCGCGACAATTCCAAAATTCTGTGTAATTTCTGTGTGTGACTTTGGATGTCAGTGAACCTATATTGACCCCCTGGATTCGATTGCTGGCGTTCCTTCCTGGTGAGTAAAGCTCTCAGGTTAGCTCTGCAACGTATTAGGTCATCGGAACTTCTAGATCCACTAAATGTAGGTAACCTTTGAACCAGACCTGTCACATCGTAATTTTTGGCGGCTCCTTACTAGCTTCTTTACGTGTGCTGTGCGGTTGCGAATCATTTACCTTACCACGCGCCTCGATATTACCGAGTATTCGCTAATATCGCACACCACCAGACAGGCCGTATTCTTGTTTGCCTTCCAACAAGAAAAGCATGTGCAAAAACATGCGACCGAGCCATTGAAACAGTAAGTATTATTAATATTACACCCTTAATATACATATAACCCTTTTGTATAAGATTACATTGATATTCTTGGTAATTAATTTATCAGATATGACAACTAACTAATACAAACTCACAAATGTTCCTAAAGTTATATTGCATAGAAGAAAGACAACTCACCATGACGGGTCCTTCTTAAGTTTAGCATTGTTGTAGAGTCCTCGCGGGGTACTAGCATACGTATACGGGCCCTTGGGCTTGGGCTGCGGGCCCTCGACCAGCACGGAGCGCACCGACACGCTCATGCCGGCCGCGCTGCAGCAGCCGCGACGTCGCCAGGTACCACTCCTCCAGCAGCGCCGCCAAGAAGCAGCACATCAACGCTTCTCACACTCGCACTTCACTGCACTGCACTGACACGGGATGTCACTCTCGAGCTGGTTGTCACTCGTGTTCTAAATTCAAATAGTCCGATCGGATGTTTGGGTACGTTCCGCACCGCCCCCATTGGTCACGCGGCGGACGCTACACTACACTACACGCGTTACAAAGCTGGAACTATCGACGGGCGAGACTCATTAGTGACACATCCAGTTGGCGACGGAAATAGGATGGCACATCGACCGCGGTCACTGTCCTGCGACGCATTACAACTAAATGCAGTGTTTTTATTTTCAAGAGCAGCATTAACAAGAAGCCGTCGTCATAGCGACCGGAAAACATTGCTCGCTTGCTCTTATCATTGCTGATGGTTGCCACCGCTAACCTTAAAATGAGTCAATGGACCTACTAGGAACTGATACATTGTTATTTTTCCACTCCCCAATCATACTTTTTGCTTCGAACTTTTTTAAATCGAGAAAGTACTTTCTGCGCCATCTTTATTAAATAGCGCGAACTAAATAAGTGGCTTGCGAACAAAAGCTAATCCCTCCCGTCGTCGCGATCGCGTCCATGTACGTATGTGTTCACGAGTTAGTTCGTTCATCACATATATCGTAGATGGCGTTAAAACCGATGCCACTCTCATATAATAGCACTTACCACATAACTATTGTTTGTGAATAAAGTAATTTAAAACTATTGCAAATATTATAAAGGTTACCCTTTCACGCAAAAATTACTGAAAAGATTTTAATGCAACTTTGCAATAATGTTGTTTATACATCAGGCAATGCAGTACCTACCAGTAACTCTATCCAGATCGTTTACAGATTTTTTTATGTATTTTATTAAATAATAAAGTGGGTATGTAGGTTTATATATTTTATATTATATATTTTGTAAATACATATTTAATTATTTCTTAGTCATCAAGTTTTTTTGTGTTTTAATACTTTAATTAATTTTCATACTATTTAGGTAAATAGGTAGGTACTTAAGTATTTCACTGCCTGCCCCCGCTGCTGGGTATAGGGAAGGGAAGGGACGCAAGAGGGGTCGCGTCGCGCGGCGCGGCGGCGGTGCGGTGCGGTGCGGTGTGTGTGACCAATGCGCGCCGTTCGCCGTACTCGTGCTATGAAGACATCATAAAATAATGACAAAATAGCTTTCCACACGAGTATCCTCCAGAAGTCAGTCCTTCGTTTATATGGGTTTTCTAAAAACACCAAAGCTGTTCAAAAATGATCTGTGGATCGACCGAATAAGGCAGTGTTTCGCTTCCTTTGAGGTTTAGCACGGACATCGTGTTGAAGCGGGACTACGGAGCAGGGCTGTCAAAGCGTGCTGCAATAAATTTATTTACGCTTTCAGCGAGCAGAGCAGGATGCGGTTTAATGATCTGTGCGTAATGTCCTTGAAACATAACTTCCGCAAAGCTTCGTCGACAAAAAAGTCGCCGCTCATCAGTCGCGTGGCGCGTCACTTCAATTGCTCCGTTTTTAGACACTAATGAAACGACGAAGGGGTTCGGAGTCAGTGATGATGAAGAGCAATACGCAGTTAGTTTCCAAAATTAAGTTTAATCTTCCTTTCTTGACAAAGTTTTTAATAATCTGATTCTTTCTACCATCATACCCTCACACTTTTATATTCTACCGTTTTCTACCCAGTTGCCAGCTCAAGATTAATAATTTGTACTAATCAATCATGATTAAATAATATTCAGTAAAGTTATACAGTAATGAAAACTATACAATTAATTATGTAAATAAATGATTATTATGATATTAAATTAGAAAATAATAATACTATGTTGTTTGTATGTATGATGATATTATGTATGACTGGCGGAAGCCGGAGGTTGTAACATTCGGCCATCCTGCATCGGCCGTGGCCCACGGCGATCTTGAAAGTTGTATGATGTGCCTTTTGGAGCCTGAAACAATAATACAAAGCGGTAGGTTCTTTTTATGAAAGTTTGAACTTGTTTGAAAGATGGAATATACACTGATCTATAAATTTAATTAGATATTAGATATTAATTATGTCTTCTATTTGCAAAATTTACTCATCAGCTATCACACAGATCTAGTTGAGTTGTCCAGATATTATTAATTTTACATGACTATTAGTAGTTTTATATGTCACACAGATCTAGCACGGTTGACCAGATATTACTAATTATACTTTTTATTTGTTAGCTGTTGCATATGTCACACAGATCTAGCACAGTTCACCAGATATTATTAGTTTAACTTGTTTATTAGCAGTTGTATATGTCACACAGATCTAGCACAGTTGACCAGATATTATTGATTTACTTGTTTATTAGCAGTTGTATATATATGTCACACAGATCTAGCACAGTTGACCAGATATTATTAATTTTACTAGTTTATTTACAGTTGTATATGTCACTCAGATCTAGCACAGTTGACCAGATATTATTAATTTTACTAGTTTAATAGCAGTTATATATTTCACACAGATCTTTCTCACAGTTGACCAGATATTATTAATTTTATATATTCATTAGTAGTTTTATATGTCACACAGATCTAGCATGGTTGACCAGATATTATTAATTTTATTTTTAGCAATTAATATTATAGAGATACCTCGGTACTTTATTTTTTGTATATTTTATAAATAATAATTAGCTGAATTAATCTTCATATGTTTTATTACATTTACATATTTATTTTTAGTTATTATATACATTACTTATTATTATTTACATTTCTGTATCAGAGTAGTGTAATCATAAAATTAAAATAAACCACACAAAACTTAATCACTTCTTAACTCTCTAGTAGATCAATAAGGTCGTCTCTGTAAAGGACAAGGTTCCTTAGGGTTGCTGGGGTGGTGGATATTTTTATATTAATTAAAATAATTAAAATAATTATTGTGAGAGAGAATGAATCTAGTACGATTACATAGAATGAACGTTACATAGATTAATGTTTCCAACATATTCCCCTACAAGAAACAAGTAAGTACATATCGCTGGTTAAATGCTAAAGTACCATATTTCAAAAATCGTGAAAATCGTTTTTATTGCAAAAATGTGATTAAAAATAGTTATTTTATAGTACGAGTTAAAGACACTTTTCATTTTCGCATTAAAAACAACCAAAAAACAGATGTGGCTGTTTAGCATTATTAGACTTTGGCGCCAAATTTCAGAGCCAAGCTGCCATTTTGTCAGTTGTGGTTGAGTGGTCTGCGGAAACGCACGGAAGTTATATGCCATAGGGCCGTATCTCAAAATAATAAGTGTAATTTATATGCAAAAGTACCGTATTTCGGAATATGGTCCTTTTGCATAAAAATCGAAGTCAAGATACAACCATTATTTTATGTACAAAGGTAACACATTCCGAAATGTGGTACCTTGGCATGAGAAATTTTGTTGTTATTACATTGTGTGTATGTTCAAAAGTGTTATTTTTTAAATGCGTTTGTTTTGCACATAACTTTTACGAGAACTTTATCTTATTGCTTGGAGCTTAAGTGACACTTTTGAAATGCGTTTGCTTTGCTTATTAGTTTTACGTTAACTTCATGATATTGCTTGAATAATAAGTGTAATTTTTGAGATGCGTTAGTTTTGAACGTAACCTTTATGTGAACTCAAACATTATTGTTTAGGAAGTAAGTGTAGTTTTTGCGATGTGATTGTTTTGAATACGTTTTTTACGGGATTTTAATCGTACTGCTTAGAGTTTACGTAACATCACATTCAATGCGCCTATTTCATATAAGATCTACTCGATAATATAATTATAGTATTCATAAAGTTAAGGTGCAAAGTTTGTTTCAATGTAATGAAAAAGTTAAAACTTGTATTTAAAATCCTATTTTTCCTTCAAACATTTTAAAAAGCAAATAATGATGGTGTTTATTTACAGCGTGTATATTTGAAAAAACTAATTGCTTGTAATTACTTAGTTCCTACGAACTAAGACTACAGAATCCTACAGATCAGTCTCTACGTTAACAAAGAGGCAAACAAAGCAGATTTTGTTTGCCTCTTTCTCTTTCTTTTTTTTCTTCACTATACAATCATCTACTACAATTTCAGACCCAGAGGTCTGAAATTGTAATTGTATAGTGAGGAAATTACCTATATGCCCAAAAACTCAAAGTTCCGCAAGCAAAGACAGAAGGTATTTTAAAGCTGATCCATCATCATCATAATCAACCTATAGCAGTCCACTGTTGGACGTAGGTCTCTCCCAAGACGCGCCACTGAGCCCGGTCTTCAGCTCTTCTCATCCAGTTTTTGCCAGCTACACTCCCTAGATCGTCGCTCTATCTCGCCGGAGGCCGTCCTTCCTACACTACCTACACAATGCCTAAACGCGGTCTCCACTTCAGTATCAGTTTGCTCCAACGATTGTTGGTTCTTCGGATAACATGGCCGGCCCACTGCCACTTCAGCTTGCTAATTCTAAGAGCTATGTCGAACACCTTAGTTTTCTGACGAATAACATCATTCCGGATTAGATCTCTTAAAGAAATTCCGAGCATAGCTCTCTCCACAGCGCGCTGAGCGACTTTCAGCTTGTGGACCAGCCCCACTGTCAGCGTCCACGTTTCAGCAGCATAGGTCATAACGGGTAGGACGCACTGGTTGAAAACTTGGACGGACGATGGATGGACGACGAGAAGACTTGAAGAAGTTTCCCAAACGCAGCCCAGCCCAGCTGTATTCTCCGGTTTAGCTCTTTCTCGAAGTTGTGTCTACCTAGCCGCAGCGTCTGCCCGAGGTAGACATACTCCTGCACAACTTCGAAAGGCATTCCAGTGATTGGCTCTGGGGTAATACGATCATTAATCATGATCTTTGTTTTATCCAAGTTCATGCCCAGGCCAATCCGTTGTGAGGAATCAGCAAGACTGTTCAGCATCTGTTGTAAAGCTGATTCGAAAGATGTAATACCAAAATATTACGAATCATTTATTATAATAAGTAATAATAAGTTTTAAAGTGTGTTGATGGTGTTTAGAAGCATTTATTTTGATAGAAATATTATTTGTTTTAATATTTTTTCTTGTGTATTCTATGCAGTGTTTTGTGAGAATTTATAACTTTTTGTTTTGTTTTGTAAGAAATTTTAACTTTTGAGACTGTTTAACATTTCTATTTCATATTTTCAGTAGAGCGTTTTATTACTAATTATTAATAGACTGAATAATAAACAATGGGATTTAGATTTATGCTACTAGGTACTGAAAACTGTCTAATAAACCTTATTTTTTTATGAAATGTGGTCATTTAACGATAATTTTTATTAACAAACACATCAATTTTTATATGCTAAAGTCACTTATCTGGTTTAATAAGACATTGGGTTAAAGTTACGGAAAAACTGAAAATGCACTTTAATTCTAATTAAAATTACGCGTCGATTGATAGGTGAAACATAGAAATGCAAAGAAAGACTTTCTCAGAAATTAAAAATAACCCTTTTGAAAACTTTGAATGTCTCTAGTGAAAAAAGTGAAATTTTGGAATGAGGTAGTTTAGCATTTAACCAGCGATATATGGTAAATAGCTCCAAAGTTACACAATATTAGATAGCTAGAGAGTGGACTGTAATTTTTGAATACTTAATATAATATTATGTTTATAAATACTAGGAACTATCTTTTATCTAGTGCTAGTTACATTTAGTTTTTTAGTGAATCCTATGCTTGAATACATAAACATTATTGAGTAAACATGACTCACAATGACATGGTAGGACACAGGATTTTATCAAGTGACAGATATGAAACTCATAAGAATAATTATACAAAGGTTTGGTATAGCTACATAATGAATTTACATATCCCTTATCTGCAACAGATATATATATTTTTTTTATATCCTATTTAATTTATTATTTAAATATAGGTTTACATTTTAAACTTATTAGCTATACTAAAAACTCAAGTGAGAACTTAATTATTAACTTAAATTAATTTTAATCTATAGGAAGAATACAGATTTTTGTTATTGATGTCTTATGGACATTACCATTGGCTTTCTTAACTTCTAAAGCTCTAACGAGGCCATCCGAGCCTTGAAAAACTCTGGTCACCCTAGCCATAGGCCAGGTCATAGGCGGAGTATCTAACTCGCGCAAAATGACCAGAGCACCTACTTTTACATTAGGTACACTGTCCTTCCATTTAGGACGGTTTTGCAAAACATTTAGATATTGTTTTGACCAATATCTCCAAAACTGTTGCTTTAAAGCCGTGCACTTTCTCCAAAAGCTAAGCCTATTGTCTAGAAGGTTTGTAATATCCTGTTCAGGGATACAATTTAAAGGAGCACCAGTAAGAAAGTGCCCAGGCGTTAGGTAGGAAAGATCCTCAACATCAGATGACATTGGAGTTATTGGCCTAGAATTTAATATACCTTCTATTTGAACTAATACAGTGTACATTTCTTCATAAGTAAGAACATGTGAGCCTAGTACTCTTTTTAAATGATATTTGACACTAAAATCAAAAGAAACTAAAGGCAAAAGACTGATCCCGCATTGTTAAATGCCTATGTTGCTAACAGAGTAAAAATGATAAATGAATATTCAAAATCATACCAATGGGCATACATAAAGACTGATGAAAACCCAGCTGACTGTCTCAGTAGAGGTGTCTCTCCTACTGAGCTGCAATGTGACCAACTGTGGTGGCATGGACCATCCTTCTTATGCGAGGCAAATTATAACATAAATAAAAATTGTAGTTATGATATACCCCAGGACTTACCTGAGGTCAAAGGTTCCATGGCAAGCAAACTTGTATGTGCAGCAACACATGATAAACCACAGTCTTTTATCAGCTCTTTAATAGAAAAATATTCTAATATTAATAAGACAGTAAATGTTCTATCTTATATTTTAAGATTTTCCAAAAATGCAAGACCAGGTTCTAATAAGAATAAGGAAAACTTTGTAAGGTATGCAGAGGCAAGTCTGGCATTGCATTTATTAATAAAAAATGAACAACATAAATATTTTCATCATGATCTAGCTTTGTTACAGGCAGGTAAGCAAGCAGCATCCTATTTAAAATCCTTAAATCCTTTTATTGATGCTGAGGGTCTCCTCAGAGTAGGTGGTAGGTTGCAACATTCATCCTTACCGTACAGTCAAAGGCACCAAATAGTTTTACCTAAAGAGTCTATAGTGACTCACCTAATTATTCAAAATGAGCATTTGAAATTGTTTCATGCAGGTCAAAAACTTGTATTAAGTAGCCTTCAACAACGCTATTGGTTAGTTAATGGTTTAAGATTAGTTAAAAAATGTATTTACAAATGTACAACATGCTTTAGGCACAAAGGTGTTACTGCCAAACAGCTGATGGGGTCATTGCCCGCAGATAGGGTCAATATACATAGATGCTTCATGAAAGTAGGTATTGATTTTGCAGGCCCTATAATGATAAAGCAATCTAGATTACGAAATGTTGTAACAACCAAGGGCTATATTTGTGTATATGTATGTTTTGTAACAAAAGCCATTCATATAGAATTAGTCTCTAATCTAGAAACAGAAACTTTTCTGTCAAGCTTCAAGCGTTTCATTGCAAGACGCAATGTCCCATCTGATGTATATTGTGATAATGCAGGCACTTTCAAAGCAGCAAATACCCAGCTTACAGAACTTTATAAATTAAATAATTCTAAAAGTCATCAGACACAGGTTCAAAATATAACCTCAAACTTAGGTATCAAATTCAATTTTATTCCTAGCTACTCCCCTGTGTTTGCTGGACTTTGGGAATCCGCTGTGAAAAGTGTCAAATATCATTTAAAAAGAGTACTAGGCTCACATGTTCTTACTTATGAAGAAATGTACACTGTATTAGTTCAAATAGAAGGTATATTAAATTCCAAGCCAATACTACTTGTGAATCGCTGTATAAATGTACACTTTCAATTTCTATTCTTTTACTCAATGTATCATGCACTCTCATGCTTAATTTTGCTAGAAGCAGTGCAGCGTTCAGTTCCAGACGTGGAATTGACAATTTATTGGCTTTAGGCGCAATTCTTGATTTTGAACAGAGCAAAGACATTGTGGTTTTTTCTTGTTTGTCAGTGACTCTTAAATAAATAGCACAGCCAAATGCTGTGATTGAGGCATCTGCAAAACCAATAATTTGAATGATTTTACTGTTTACTGGGCAAACATTTCTTGGAATATTAACAGGCGCCATCTGTTGCAAGTCATTGTAAAACTTTAACCATTCCTTTTGCAAAATAGGTGTGGGTATAGAATCCCAATCTACATTTGATTGCCAAAGCTTTTGCATGATTATCTTGGCTTGAACAAAGACCGGCCCTGCAATACCTAATGGGTCATAAAACTGACTTACATAACTCAGTATCTGTCTTTTTGTTTTAGGAATTTCGTTACAGGGAGGACATGAGATTCTGAAGGAATCTGTTTGAATACTAAACTTCAAACCTAAAGTTTTGATGTCCTTATCTAGCTCTAAATCTTCAAAACTCTGCTCTTGCTCAGGGGTGTCTATCAAGATAGACTTGTGATTAGCTGACCATTTGTGCAACTCAAAACTTCCTTTACTTAGTAAATCGATTAATTGTGATTTTATTGCAATGATATTGGGTAAGCTATCATCTGAGAGCAGTACATCATCGACATACGTTGAATTTAATAATGCAGGAGCGGCTAATGGGTATTGTTTCCCATATCTTGTAGCCAACTCAAGCAAACATCTTGTTGCTAGCCAGGAAGAGCTCTTTAGTCCATAGCTAACAGTGGATAACTGAATACATTTGATTTCTTCGTCTGGGTTGTCCCTCCAAAGGATATTTTGCAAAGATCTCTGGGATTTTACTAAGTTTATATTTCGGAACATCCGTCTGATCGCCATCGCAAAACAAACGAAGAAAAACGCATCGACAACGTCCGTCGCAAACGAAGAAATATTTATGAAGTCTAAATAACAATAGAATGTCAAACAATTCTTGTTGGACTATAGGTCCATTCAACATCAGATCATTTAGAGAAATTTTATTACTAGTTTTCATAGAACCATCGAACACAGTTCGCAATTTTGTGGTTATTGCATCATGCTTTATGACTGCATGATGAGCAAAAAAGTATACTGGATCTTTTGAAAGATCATAGAGAGAAATGTCTACATAGCAGGCATGGCCTAATTCAATGAATTCGTGAATAAAGCTTTTGTACTCTCCATATAATTTAACATCTTTTTGCAATTTTCTTTCAAGATTATAGAATCTTTTTAATGCTAGACTAAGAGAATCTCCTAATACATTGTTCATGTCACAAAGGGGTAACTTTAAAGGCATTGAAACTTCAAAACGGTTGTTTTCTAACTTAACAGTGTCTGTGAAATATTTCTCACAGTATTGCTGTTCAGACGTATGTTCCGCATATATTTCTGGGACCTTTTCTGTTTGCCAAAAATTAGAAATTGTACTACCTATGTTAGTTTCACATTCCTGACAGAAAAGAGCAACAGCAGAGTCTTGTTTAGATGAGCTTGGGACACTACCGGCTACTATGTAACCAAACTGTGTATGGACAAATCTTGGTTGTGCAGCATCACCTTCTTCCCCACCTTCCTCTACCAGCTGGTCATCCCGCGGTAACAGCGTCTGGAAAAACACATCAGCACCCAGTAAAATATCTATATTGCTTGTGACATGAAAGGAGTCATCGGCTAACGTTATATTTTTAGGCACTTTAATTTTTGAGATATCAAAGGGGCATTGAGGTAACTTTGATGTTATCTGATCCACTATTAAAAGATTGGCCTCTACCTTATATGGATAAACGCATGAAAAGATGTCAAGCTGCATAGCATGACGGATTGTCTTTTCAGTATTGGCTATACCTACCACTTGAGTGTGACTAGGGAGTAGCGGTTTACCTATCACTCTTGCAACGCCAGAGGTGACAAAGGAAGATTGGCTAGCGGAGTCTAGCAATGCTTTAACAATGATTTCTTGGCCATTTTTTGAAATGAGTTTGACCTTTGCCGTTGGCAAGAGAACTTGGGTCTTTGAACTCAGATCACTCGCACCTATATTGGCCACGCTTGTACTTACTACCTGATCCTTACTACATGTTTCTATTGCACCTTCGGTGTGTAGCAAGGTGTTGTGATTTAATTTGCATTTTTGACATTTAAAGTGAAATTTGCACTTTCCTGTGTGTGAGTTTAGACAGATCTTACATAAATTTTTATTCTGGACAAATTGTAACCTTTCTTTTGTTGAAGACAACATGAAATTGGGGCAAGTAAATATTTTGTGATTTAACTTACCGCAGAAGAGGCACTTGACTTCCCTTACATTGACCACATTGGACACCTTCCCCGCTGAACCTTTCCAGTTGGTGCTGCTTGTCATCTCTTTGCCCTCAGAATTTTCTAAGGCAAGGGCACGGCCCTCTAGAAATTGCATAAATGCATTAAATGTAGGCAGCATGCGTGGTAGGCTATAGTTTTGATTTAAGGCTAGGTGGTATGCATTGGCAGTGGCAGGATCCAGTTTCCTTACAAGCAGACATACAAGTACACTGTCCCATTTATGAATAGGCTCACCCAGATTTTTAAGTGCGGCAAGATGTTGCTTGGTATTTGAAATAAGTGAACGCAACGCTGAAGTACTAGCTTTAGTGGTTGAAGCTAAGTCAAACAGAGCACAGAGATGGTCATGGATAATTTTAAATTTATTATCATAGCGTTCAGATAAAATACTCAGAGATTCCTTGTAACTAGATCCTAAAATTGGAAGATTTTTTACCAGATCGAAGGCTTCTCCTTTGAGAAACCCTCTTAAATAGAAATTTTTTTGTATATCAGTAAGACCCTTATCAGCATCTATGAAAGCTAGAAATAATTCTATGAATGGCTTGTATTCAATATATTTTCCGTCAAAGGACTGAATGTTGACGTGAGGAAGCTTTAGCTTAGTGGTTGAGGCATGCGTAGTGCATTCAGACGAAGCGTGAGTCTTTTTAGATATCTCAGAGACGCGTGTGCGCAAGGCAGCGATGCAGTAAAAGTAGCATGCTTCAGTAGCCTCTGGATCTTCGCTTGCATCATCATCTGCTAACTCCAAATTAAGTATTTCGTACTCACCATAGACATTTATAGCTTTTTCCTCTAATAAAATGAGCATTTGCATTGATTCATCCTTGAAACCAATGCTTTCAATCCTTTTTTGTATCCTAGTTAGGGAACCTTTTAAAGCTCCTCGCCTTGCAATTGCTCGCTTGAGCATGTCCTGAGGCTTAGACTCGGACTCGGACATATTGGAAAAATATATTATTTAAACTTATTGCTAAAACTTTCACACAAAATTATTGTCTTGAATTCGACGCAAAATGGCGCCTGAGCAAAAAAAAACCGTAGCAAGCGCGTGCGTGGCAGGCGAATCTTGTTGCTTGCTCCCCCAAACGTGAAGATAGTGTTGAACCGATGAATGAACTGTGACGTCACTTGTGAACGATTGCGTCAAGACCGCTGGTTGGTCGAATCTTGTTGGAAAAAACACGCCGTCCAATGGAGTTCAGGCACTTGACAGAAGTCGGCACGTACGTCGTTGTCAAAATGACAGAGACGTCAGAATTGACGTACCGATGATTGCTGACAGCACTTTTGGCCGGTGTCTTCCACACACGGCGAACTTCGCAACGAACGAGATGGATAGTACGTACCACGTAGATTCTTGAACTTTGGACCAATTTGAGCGAACTCGATGAAAATGGCGTCTTGGTTAGCCGGCCCGGTTTGTAAAGACAAACCTGTCACTATCTTCCTGCAGCACTTTCTTACCCAATTGTAGCAACACTTGTTCCGCTGAAGGACCATATGTTATAGACAAGGTTCCTTAAGGTTGCTGGGGTGGTGGATCTTATTATAAGAATTAAAATAATTAAGATGCGTGTGCAGTGTTTGACGTTTATTGTGAGAGAGAATGAATCTAGTACGATTACATAGAATGAACGTTACATAGATTAATGTTTCCAACAGTCTCTATCTACATCTCTATCAGAGCCTGAAGAACTATCTGAGACTGAAGATTTATAAGGACGTAGAGCTTCGCCAGGAACTACTGCATTAAATTTTCTGTAACCCTTAATGCCCTTAATGCTATCAATTGTGTATCGATCTATGGAATGATCAGCTTTGGATATTTTATATGGTCCTGTATAACAACTTCCTAGTTTTTTAGTTACACGTGTAGCATGATCGCGAGACATTCCACCCTTCCACAAAACTAACTCACCAACTTTGTACTTCCTACAACTTTTATGTTTTTTGTCGTATCTACTTTTCATAACTGTCATATATTTGTCAATGCGCACTTTAGCTTTTTCCCTACGTTCTTCTAACTGGTCAGTCATGTCTCGATCGTCATTACTACTAGTAGGATAGGCAGGTAATAGTGTGTTTTTATGAGTAAACATTAGATTAAATGGTGCGTAACCTGTAACAGCATGTGGAGTGTTATTTAAACCCCAGACAACGTCAGCCAACTTTTCATCCCATGTGCATTCGCTCTCAGTTGTAGTGTTAAGCCCATTAATGATTGATCGATTAACCCTCTCTACCTGACCATTCGAACGAGGAGATGCAATAGCGTTTAGGACATGTTTCATTTGTTTTTCTGCTACAAACTCTTTGAAATATCTGCTAGTAAATGCTACTCCACGATCAGTTATTAACCTACATGGATTACCAAAAACTGATAATATTTCTTTTAGATGCCGAACCGTTTCTAATGAACCAACACTTCTCACTGACCTTGCAAAAATAAATTTGGTGAAAGAGTCAATTACAACCAATATGTACATGTTGCCCTTGCGTGTTTTTAGGAACGGTCCTAAGTGATCGGCGTGAATAGTATGCATTGGGATTTGCGGTTTTTCAATGGGATGAAGTTCGCCTTCTAGTCTACCATAATTGCCTTTAGAGTAAGCGCATTGTAAACAGGCGTTTATATACTTTCGAATAAACCTAGTCATGCCTTTGAACCAAAATTGTGACTTAATGGCTTTTTCACATTTATCAAACCCTAAGTGACCAACACGATCATGGTATTTTTGTAGTAAACTCCATTTTGATAGTTTTGGTATGACAAACCTTTTGCCGTGAATTGTCTTGCGAAATAAACATCCGTCCACTACTTCATAATTATTTATGATGTCTGGATTAGTCGTCTTTTCGTCTAATTGCCTAATAATACCTTGGGTATGATCGTCTTGAAGTTGCAAAGTTAAGCGCCAATCGGTTTCATCAATAACAAGAACTTCTACGGTGCTGTCGATTGGATTGCGACTGAGGGCATCGACATGTCGCATACGATTTCCAGGACGATATTCAATTTCAAGATCGAAATCTTGAATTGTGAGCCACCAACGGGCAATACGAGGAACTAAATCTTTTTTTGTAAGTGCACTTCGGAGAGCGGAGCAGTCAGTGATTACTTTAACTGGAATCCCGGTTAAGTATATCCGAAAACGTTTTAAAGATTCTACGACAGCCAAGGTTTCAAGCTCATAACTATGATAACACTGTTCTTCTTTGCTAGTTACCCGACTAAAATAAGCGATTGGTTTTAAAGAACTATCATCTTGGTACTGTAGTAAAATCCCTCCTAATCCCAACTTACTAGCATCAGTATGCAATTCAGTTTTAGCTTGCGGATTATATATTCCCAGTACAGGTCTTTCGGTTAATATATCCTTTAGACGTTGAAACGCATCTTCTTCTTCTAACCCCCATACCCATTCTACTCCTTTCTTTGTCAAATAAGTAAGAGGTCGCGCTATTTCAGCAAAGCTTTGAACGTATCTGCGAAAATAAGATGCCAGACCTATAAATTGTCTTATCTCGTGAACATTCTTAGGCCTTCTGAATTGAGACACGCTATTAATCTTTTCTTGCCCAGGTCGTACGGACCCGGCTGATATTTCATGTCCTAAATAACTAACGCTTGTTTTCAAAAATGAGCATTTCTTTAAATTTAGTTTTAAATTTGCCTCTTTAAGTAGTTTTAGAACCTGCTCTAATAGGTCTAAGCCTTCCTCAACAGTCACAGACGGTATCATTACATCATCAAGATATATGGCTAATTTGTTATTGAGTGGGCCCAGTGCTCTTCTTATCAGGCGGGAAAATACCGCAGGGGCATTGGCTAAGCCAAAGGGCATTTTAATGAACTCATACTGTCCTGTTGGAGTAATAAACGAGGTTTTAGGTATCGAATCATCTGACAATCTAACTTGATAATAGCTTTGCGCCAAATCTAAGGCTGTAAAAAATATCTTTCCGGACAAGCGATTAATCTGATCATCGATGTGGGGTAAAGGGAAGCGGTCTTTAACTGTGCGGGCATTGAGCGCGCGATAGTCAATGCACAGTCGGTAATCGCCCCCCTTTTTCCTAACTAATATCACAGGACTGGCATATTCTGAGTTGGATTCTCTAACTATACCTGCTGAAATAAGTTCACCTACTTTTTGCTCGACGATATCTGTTTCTTTATACGATAACCTATAGGGTTTGCTGAAAACTGGTACATCAGTTGTTGTTGATATATGCATTTCAATTAAACTTGTGCACCCAAGTTCATTACTACACTCAGCAAACGACTCTCTGTATTCATTTAGTAGATTCAGTAATTGTTCACTTTGATGTTTTTCAATGTCTCCTTTATCTACTTCTGCAGCCTCAATGTGTTTATTTTGTATTTGACTATTGATCAGCGTATCAGAGTTAAATTCATCCGAAACCCTAAAAACATCAGATTTTTCGTAAAAATCTGCTCGAGTAAGAAGTCTACCTGCAGTCCAACACAAGGAGAATTCACCCAGGTTTGTGATTTGTAAACTTAGATCTCTGTTTGTCAAAATCGACTGTGGTATGAAATAAGATTCTTTTGCCAAACTATGAAATATAGGTCGCGTTATAAGTACACTTTCTGTACCAAGGTCGTGCGGTGTTTTCACATGTATATCACAGGTAGCTCCTGGTGCCAAATTAATGTTATCAGTCAAGTACAGTGGAACCTTGGTTAAATAATCATCATTCGTCAATTTTATCTTAGATAATTCGTGAATTAAGCTTTGGTCATCACTACTAGCAACCAACTTTACAAGTTTAGAGTTAGCAATAAGAGTTACATTTGAATTGTTGATAACTGGTTGACCTACAATTATATCTATGTTCCTCAAATCCGATTTTGTCATTTCTGCATAGCTTTCGAGATGCAGGTCATCAATATGCAGGTGAAATTGTACTTTACCAAGGGATACAATTTGAGAGCCACCGAAACCTCTCATTAGTACGTTTGAATGAGACACTTTTAGCTGCAAAATTTCGACAATACTTGACCTAATGATATTAACTTTACTGCCAGTGTCAATGTATGCGATCGCCGCGACGTTGTTAATTGTTACATGTTTCATATAGTTATCGGACAAAATTTCGTAGGATATGCAAGAAACCTGTCGTACCTGTTGGATATTGCGTCGTGGTTGTGAGGCCTGAACTTCCTTAGATCCATTCCCGGTGCCGGAGGTGGAAGCGGCATACCAGCAGGATGTAGCAGCATGACCAAGACGTTGGCAGATGTGGCAGCGAGTGAGGCGACAGTCCCGAGCCTCATGTCCTGTTTTGCGGCAATTAAAGCATGTTTTCGGCATAATCGATCCTCGGTGCCAGGTTGATTTCATTTCTGCAGCTTGAACGTTCAGTTTCTTGTAGTTTTCCAATGAAGACAAAAACCCGTAGTAAAGTTCTTCTGGAGTTTCACAGCTGTAAGCCTTCGCGTTCGCTCGCAGTTCAGCCGGTAATCCTCGAATCAGACAAGATATAGCAGCGTCGCCTTCTAAATTGCATTTTTTTAAAAGCGATATCTTGTCGTGGAAGTATTTAGTCATAGTTTCATCGTTGCCTTTGTTGCGACCAAGCATTTCTTCTAGGCGATCAACGTAGTCTGTGGAGCGTGGGAATGCACGTGATAAATCTTCTTTCCACTGGGTCCAAGAGGCTGAATAATCTTCTAAGTCATCGTACCATTCTCTAGCAGCACCACGAAGACGAATTTGCATGATGAAAATACGATCGCGTTGGTCCCATTCATACATATCTCCAAGCTGATCAATTTTGTTCAGCCAACCCTTAACATTTGTTGTTTTCTTCCCTGGGTCGAATTTTGGAATTATTTCAGAGTCGAGATGAGTAACTCTTCGTTTCTTGGGCAGTTTAGTTTCTTCTTCATGATGAGAAAAAAAATCTTCGTCATTTTGTATGGCTTCTTCGTTGGTAGACGATTCGCTTGAAGTCCTTTTTCTTCTATCTCCTAATCCATGCCGATATGGACCCAGCATTTTCTCCATTATTAATCCCACTTCTGAGGTGAAACGACGAAGGGGTTCGGAGTCAGTGATGATGAAGAGCAATACGCAGTTAGTTTCCAAAATTAAGTTTAATCTTCCTTTCTTGACAAAGTTTTTAATAATCTGATTCTTTCTACCATCATACCCTCACACTTTTATATTCTACCGTTTTCTACCCAGTTGCCAGCTCAAGATTAATAATTTGTACTAATCAATCATGATTAAATAATATTCAGTAAAGTTATACAGTAATGAAAACTATACAATTAATTATGTAAATAAATGATTATTATGATATTAAATTAGAAAATAATAATACTATGTTGTTTGTATGTATGATGATATTATGTATGACTGGCGGAAGCCGGAGGTTGTAACACTAATATTTTTGTAGATAAAAAAGCTATGTACCATTACTTATTTTAGTTACGTAATTAAGTATTTTAAGTATTACCTATAGTTGCATAAAGAAGTAAAGTAACTGTAGGTATTACCATTATTGGCAAGACTCGTTTTTAAGTGTGAAAATCACTTGTAAGCTTGATTTTTCCGTTTTCCTCAGTAGCAGGTTTTTAATAAATTCTTAGATTTCCCACCAAAAAAAAAACACGTGTAAATGATAAATACTTACTTCCAATCTCCGTAGTCTCTCCGTTGAACGATGTTAGTTTACGATCTCTAAAAGTTATTTCTCTGATTTATAGAATAGAGCAAGCCTCATTAGTTTCATAGCGAGGCGACGCGCGACGACGGAAGCGCGCTGCGATTGCTGCGCGTTTTTTTCGCGATTTAGTGAAGTGGAGCGCCGTAATGGATTTGGTCATGATTCTTATACTTCCGGACTTCTATTACATCCATTCAAAAAGTAAACAATTGCCAAGATCGTAAAGAACATACGGGGTGCAGAATGTGAAACCGGGTGGCCGGACCATTCAGTCGCACGCCTTCCTACTTTCCGCGTCTGTCTAAAAACACGGCTCCAGCCAATTTATTAGAGCGCTCCATACATAAATATGTATGCGCCGTTTCGGTGACCCAACAACAACGAAAAACTATAACTAATGAAATCGACTGAATTATACATTAGAACAGGACCCATTTCGGGCATGAGGTACCTCGCGGCGTAACAAAAACCCGGCCGTGTCACACAACCCGTAGCGTAGGTACGTCCTCGCTTGACTCGTCCAACTCCAAATCAATTATAAAATCGTTTATATTCATTCAGCTGTAGACTAACATCGTCATAGTCGTATGGCACTTTAAAAAATATCCACCTACTTAGTACTTATAGTATCTTTGATTGGTCTGAGATTTGCGTAGTTACAACGTATTCATTTCCTTCGGAATCTTGGGATTCAAAATCTCAGTATCATTCATTTGCAAAAAAAAACAACTACTCTATGAAATATTCTGGAAAATTTTCAGCAGCTGTCGGTCAATTCAAATGCATGGTAATGTGTCTCGGTCACGTGGCAGCCCCACGTGATAATCTGAGCATTCATCTTATTCGATTGTACCTACGAGTCCAACATCGTTTACCTATTTATTACAAAAAAATGAGACAAGGAATACCCATCGAAGATATTTTAAAATTACGTTTTTGTATGACGAGTGATGGCGTGTATATGGTAAAACCATCACCATCAAGTAAGCACTTTCGGCTCCTCTACCAGCGCCACAGGGACCGCTGGCTTTTATAGCTTATGAGTTTTGTTATGTGTGTAACACCATGCGCTGAAGGCTCAATGCATTTTAGAATTAATAAAGTTTTACGTCTATTAGACTAACATTTAACACAATCCCCATGGCGAGACGATGTCCGGCTTTTTCGCTTCCGCATACTTATAACAAACTTTGTAAAATGTGTAATATTAAATACAGCTCCTTGCACTCATGTAAGAAAACTCTAGAAGAGTGGCTTCTTACTTACCCTTTCTTACACCGACACGGAAGAGCTAATTTAAGTTATGCCAATCTAACCACATACAAACATTTACACTTACCCTTACCTACAAAATACTACACTCACATACAAAATACAAAATACAAAATGTTTTTATTTGTTCCAATTAATACATATCATAGCAGTTTTGGAGATCTCCTTTTAAGTAAACAATACTTGTGTTAGGAGATCCCGCTCTTGCCAAAGTACATTAGCCAGAAATCTACATTATAAAACTAAAAAACATTCAGTTTAAAATAATAAGAACTAACAATAGACAATATAATGAACTAATAAGAGAAGTGGCTGATATCTTTTTTGATTAGTGAAAATGTGTAGTGTGTACATCCTCACACATAACACATTAGTATAAAAACTTTGTACCTAATGGTACCTCAATTTTTCAGTAACTGCACTCTAGTAGTCCAAAACACAAGCTTAAAGCTTAGTTTGGTCTTCGCTGACAAACCATCTTAAAAGTCTGTACTTAGTAATACTTTTATTGATGTTCTTTTGTAAATATCTTGTATTCTTTGGTAAATAAAGAATTTATTTATTTAGATAATAACATTTAGTTCTGCAATTGGTCATGATTTTGGAGAAAAACAATCAAAAGCTGTGTGCCGCTGTTGCTACCAGGTACGCATTGGCATCGCGTAAGATTAGCGTTGTAGTACCTAGAACATACGCTACTACTACAACACATGCTGAGTGACGTCCTGTTTTGTGGTCACGACAATGTTAATATTAATTTTTTTTAGATGTTATATGTTTTTTGTTTTATTTGTGACACAAAATAAAGTGAATAATAAAGTAAAGAAGGTTTCTGGACAAAGGTCAGTGAAAATGTTGTTGTGTGCCTACTGCGCCGCTACGATACAATACAATACAATACAATAGTAGACAGACTCGTGTCGTGGTCGCGGGCATAGTCAGGGCTGCCTCGCCTCGCCTCGCTACCTGGTGTAGTGCTCTTTGAACTGTCTCAAGTCGACCCATGCCATGAATGAAGCCTTTTATCTGACGCAGGTATGTTTGGTAGCAACATTTTTCCCAAGTAGGTACTTATAGTTTAACAAAAGCTTAAATATTAATGTTGGCGTTGTATTTCTGAAAATTACATTAAAAAACTTTCTTATCTACTAACGATATTTTTAATTCTATTTGGTTAGATTAAACTCCGGTCCGAGGTAGCCCTGATAGAGGCTTGGCGCGGCGGCGCGGGAGTCGATGTGCGAGATGTTCCCGCGGGGGCTCTGCGCCGCACTGCCACACCACACTGCGAACCCACGACACGGCTCGGCTAGCTAGCCATGTTGTGGGATAACTAGCTAGTTATCATCTCCTCAGTGGAATGAGTTCTAGAAGAAAACCTTCTGGTCTTGAAGTTTTTCTTCTAGAACTGTTTACGTGTGTTCAAGCATAACATTTAACAGAGTAATCCGATTTAGGTAATCCTTTTTTATTTAAAGGGTATGCCTACTCCGAAAAAAGTACTTGTTTATCATATAAATTTGAAAAAAAAAAACAACCCTGAGTATTAAAACAGGGATTGATTGTTTTTGTGACACACTGATTCTAATTTATTTATTTATTTGAGGAAGACCATCAGCTTATAATAACTTATTTAACAACAGTTTAAGGTTACATGCGAGCCATTTACAGGTCCTCACTAATAGCAACAGAATAGCAATACTTACAAAACAAAAAATATAGTAACAGCATATAAGATATTATCCTTAACAGAATTCATAAACTAATGGGTTATACCTACACAAACATGATAGCAGCATTTCTCATGCTTAACACAAAAACCAGTTGATAAGAGTCCAATAACTTAAGTAATTCCTGTGATTTCACTGAATAAACTATACTTTACTTAATATAATATATTAAAGAGTTTTTATTATAGTGTTACTAAACTAACCAGAATAATAATTTTACAGAATCTATAAGTTGTGACAATTTATTTGAATTGGTCAAAGAAAGACTTGTTAAGCTTATTCCTCAAGGATGCTATACTACAGCTGAATGGGTCAAGGTCATGCTTACTAATCGAAAAGTTAAACCTATCACTAGCTCGATATACAAAGCTATTCTTACAGTAATTAGTAGAAACTGTAGGAAGATAGAATAAATTGCTTTTCCTAAACGTTCGCGATGGCGCATAGAGCTGCATCTTACTGAGCAGTTGTGGGCAGTCTACCTCTGCTTTGAGAACTCTCGTCAGGTAAACGATGTCCGCAAAGTTACGCCTCATGTGCAAAGGAAGAAGGTGATGCTTGGCACAATTGAGAATGTAATCTGTCTGGCTACTTTTTATTTTAAAGCACAAATAACGGACAAATTTTCTTTGAACTGCTTCTATCCTATCAACATAGACTTCATAGACAGGGTTCCATATCTGGGATGCATATTCCAGATGGCAACGAACATAAGTGCTATATAGTATTTTTATGGTTTTAGCATTCTTAAAATCTTTTAATGAACGCATTATAAACCCCAGTGCTCTGGAGGCCTTTTTAACTATGGATGAGACATGTGAATCAAATAATAGTCTGGAATCATGAAGAACCCCTAGATCTTTAATCTCATTCACCCTCTGTAGGACATCGCCTTTCAGGATATATTTGAAGTTGATGACATTAGTTTTCCTAGTAAAAGTTATAACGTTACATTTGGTAGTATTAAGCTCCAGTTTATTAACCAGGCAGTAAGCCTCAAGACGATAAAGATCTTCTTGAAGAAGTAAACCATCATGATGGCAGGTTATAGGTCTAAAAATCTTCATATCATCGGCGAATGAAAGCACAGAGGAATTTATAAAACATGAATCTATATCGGCTACAAAAATTATGAACAATAGTGGTCCTAGCAAAGAACCTTGTGGTACTCCACTTGGGACTCTCATCCACTTCGACATGTAATTGCCCAAGACGACTACCTGGCTCCTGTTGTGAATATATGATTTGAACCATCTGAGAAGGTCACCACGGATACCGGCCTTAGACAGCTTGAAAATCAGGCGGTCGTGATCTATACGGTCAAAGGCTTTGCTATAGTCCTAATGTAAGTATAACGACGCAAAACTTTTTACTGAGTAGGCCGATTTCGTAGATTATTTTATTATATTTACATTGGATAAGGGTATCTTTCAGAAAAAAAACAACCAAGGGTTAGAAAATAGGGGTGATTTACATTTAACTCATAGATGTTAATGCTGAGTTGTGAAGTACAAAAGCAATGTCTTCACGATTAATGTGCTATAGAGCAAGAAGTAATTAGTAGATTAAGTATAACAACAAAAAATAAAACTTTTAAGCCACCGAAAAACATGAAAAGCTAAAAGTAATATCTTTTTTATTTTATTCTAACTACTAAGTTCTTAAATTTATGTAAGTAAACCTTGTGATATTGAGTCGGCGCCGTATTAGCGTGATAGGTGATGATCACAAAGTGAATGACAGCGAGACAGCAACCCGATCGGGCACACACGCGCCGACTTTAAATTACTCGGTTTACTTACATAAGCTTAAGAACTTATTAATTAGGATATAATAAAATATATATAATTTTTTGCTTTCCCGTTTTTTCAACGGTTTAATTTTTTGGTTAAAAATGTCTGGCCATCCCAATGTCTGGCTATAAAGGTATCGCATTTTACTGAGCTAGGAAATTCCTGATAAATTGAAACTTTGATAGATAGTGTAGTACCTACTAGAGCAGAAGTTGTAAATGGGAGCGACGCACACAGGCGCAGGCGCACCCGACAGGCGGCCGACGCGCGACGTGTTATCTTAATTGGTGACTTAATAATTTAGTGAGGTGGCAGTTAGTCCGACGTAGGCAGTGTGTAACATTATAATAAGATGCATGAGTATTTCTGCATACGATGGAACTTCATGGAGAAGATAATACCTTTAGAAATAAATATTTATTTTATTTATTACAATCTATATAGGTACTTGTAGAAACTATGTAATTAAATGTTTAAGTAACAATCTGTTTTTATCAAAATACTTACTTCTTTTAGACGTTAGAATTAGGCCCTCGTGAACTAACAATAACTGGTGTCATGACGTGGGACATTCAACACTTTCAGCTTTATGAACGCGCAATGTAACATTAATAAAGTTGACAGTAAAGTTAATGTCTATCGTGATTGATTTATGCTGCAATGATATTAGATATGAAAAAAAAACAACAAAAGCCATGAAGATAAAGATAAAGATAATTTATTTGCAAAAACACGTGTAAGACACGTGTATAAACACGTATAAGATGAGAAACAGTTTTTTGGTCACAACATGCTTTAACGGTGTGCAAATCGAGATGGCATGGCACGCTACTAATCTAAACTATATTATATAATGAATACGCCTTTTACAATTCATGTTCAATCATTTATCAATTACAAATTTATCGTTCAAGAAATCAGTTTGTCGAATATGTAGGCTGCTTCAGTGGTTCCAAACCGTTTGCTGTAGTTCCAGATGAGCCACACGATGTGTTCCAACATTGATTTAGGAACAGCGCTTATCATCTCTAACTGCACATAGATAGATACTGTTCTAACGTTGCTCCACCAATCTTGCGACCCCGACATCTGGTCTGATGGCGAACTGATGTTATTCTATGAATAATGTGTATTCTGTGCAGGTACTCTACTCGTCTGAGTGTTCAGTGTTCGTGGATACGAACACTGCTTGGAGAATTAGTCTTCTAAAGTTGACGTCCTGCAATCTATAAGTGAATAAAAAACGTAGAAATTCTGTGACAATCGTGACGTCACAATCGCATATTAAACCTACTTTATACCTACTATATAATATTTTCTACAAATGCTAAACATACATTTAATATTATTGGTTACACATAAATAGGTTTTATTTTCATTTTATACTTACATAAATCATCTTTTCATTTCAGTTCTTAGCGACAGGTGAGTTTCATATTACGAAGGATTAAGCTTCTATTGATGCGTCAAAATCAAACCGTATGGGACAGTAGGCCGCGGCGCATAAATCACACGCGATGAGACAATGGTGCGCCCATACATCACCGCATTCCTTTATTCTTAAACAAGTTCAAAAAATTGCGCCTGTCTAATATTTTTTTTTAATTTGTTATAGTTTTTTTATGAGGTCGGGTCAGGCATTGTTCGCGGGTCTTTGAGATGGGTCCGCGCCGCCGCGCCGCGCAGCGCTGCTGAGATATGATACCTACATGTTAAACAATTGCAGCGCGCGTGCGAGGCTGGCGGCTTCCGATCGCGATGCACATTGTTACATTTGTTACTGTAATGGTCTGTATGTAGCTCACCTCCAGCTCCGCTCCGCTCTTCGAGTAGACTACGACTCGCTGACGTTGCAACCGCGGCTGCTGTTCATTTTATATTACTGACTAGCTGTTCCTGTGACTTCGTCTGCGTGCCGTTTTATGTTAAATAGAGAACTACTTACTTAATTTACAGTAAATGGATTTTGCGATACCCATTACTTCTATTTGTGGAATAAATTGACGGTAAAGTGCTGTCTAAGAAGGATACTTAGGTATTAATAAAACCGGGCAAGTGTGCACGAAGTGTTCCGTACCGGATCTATCTCCCATTGTCAATAAATAAATATCACGTTTATGTATAAACCTTTATATTAATTATATTCTGTTTTATAGGATACGGAACGGTACGGAACCCGTTCCGTATCTCATAGTAAGTAGTAATAGTTAGAGTTGAAAACAGACAGAAATCGAAGATTCAGTAATACGGTCCAGTTTTTATCCTTTGGTTACCGAACCCTAAAAACCAATAAATTACAAAAAGAGAACAAATAACGTAAACAACTAAACCATAATCATAACTCACTAAAATACAGTTTCCGTATTTAAATAAAACAGGTCAAGTGCGAGTCAGACTCGCTCGCGATGAGTTCCTGTCGCGATGTAAGCGAACAAAAAGAAACATTTTTTTGTATGAGAGCCGCTCTGTTTTTAACCACATTTGATAACCATGCTATAGCCGATCATTTGCAACATCTTGTGTAAAATGAAGTTCTACGTGCCTTCAAACTTGATTGAAATCGTCGATAAATAACGCTACTACAAACTTCCTCTTTTCCCCAAATTCCCTTTTTTGTTTTTATTGCAGTATTTTGTGTAAAATCAAGTCTTTAATGTGCGTCTCAATTTTCATTGAATTTCGTTGATACAGAAACTTTCCCCCTTTTCCCGTTCCCTCTTTTTATTGCATTAATTGGAGTAAAATTAAGTCTGATTTATCTAAAATATACCTATGTAAATTTTGCAAATAATGTTATAGTCCCAAGATTGTTTGTGAACATATTTGTTCATATTAGTTGTATGTCGGTCGGTCGGTATGTATCTGTTGTAATGTAATGTAAGGTATGGACCAAAACGAAACACGATCTTAGATAAGACATGCCCCACGCGCGGACCCGTAACGCGCTCGAGACGTGAAATATTAATGTTTTGTCTCCCAGGTAGAACGGGACTCTATACTCAAGTTTTTTCAAATCTTCCTCGAATTTTTGCAAGGGATGCAGTGTGAGGCCATTTGTTAAAGTAATTAATAACCGTAATATTTCAATGACTTAGAGCTTTATTTCGTAGAATATTATGTTCAGGTTGAGATCTCTATCACCTCACCTCTGCATTTGATACTAATCACCACGTTCATAAAGTTTTACTAGATACTATTTTGTGTACCTAATTTATTCAACTTATGGTCTATAGTTTATTTAATGTTGTTTGACAAAAGCAAGAGTATTTTGTAGGTGTATCTGCCGAATGTTCATTATTATCATCACTTTTGACGTATGTTCCTTTAAGTAGAGGTCGGCTAATAAACAGCCTGTCAAACACGTCTGCCAACAGGCGCGAGTGTATAATACCCGGCTAATATTTCAATTAAACAAATACAAACGTGTTGTACAATGCGCGTTGTATGAGGCGAGAGGCGAGGCTGTGGGCGCCGCGCCGGAGCGTGTGTCTGTTTGTTTGTTTGTTTGTAGTGTGACGCCGGCGGAGGGCGCCGCGACGCGACGTTCGCGCCTCGCCGCGTTTTAATTACGGACCGATGATGATGTCTCGCTAGAGCTGCAACGCAAAAAAACATTGCAAATGTAAGTAATAAACACAGTTCAATAAATTAAAAATATATTTTGAAAGGAATTAGCGACTAAAATCACTTACGTCGCGGATCTCGCCAACGGACGGGTCGACGCGACGCGAGAGACAACCTGAAGATTGAATAACTTTATGGAATCTTGACACCATGTGAAAAATAAAGAAGGATCTCTGACAAAACATGAAATTGTTAGAAATTCAAGAGAGACCAAGTGTTGGTCTAATCTAGTCATTTTACTAGTGAAAGGGCCACTAGTAATCAAAATAAAGGCAAAAATCTGCAGAGTATTCTTTGCGGACCCAATCAGCAAGTGATACTTCGTATTTTGGATACTTTGTTCGTACTTCTCTCACGCTTGGTTATTTCGGTCCAGTCAGTGATATCCGGGTATCCTGTTAATGTATTCTGGAGATAGTTTAATTTAGAGGCGACATCTATCGGCTTGTTTGCGGACGGACAGTTTTCATTAACCGAGGGTCTTGTCCGTCCCAGCGGGATTACAGCGCGCGATCAAATTAAAAAGTAAGGCGATTTGCAATGTCACCTCTCAAAGTTCTGCGCTTTATTGGGTTGGCTTGTTTGTATAAAAGCTATTAATGCAGATTAAAATATATACCATAAGTAGCCAAGACGGTGTATCGCAGTCACAACAAGAAAATTATTTCAATGGTTTTAACTTTACCTAACTGCAATCAAACAATGGAAAGCTGATCAATGAAGTTGAGACTATTAAATAAAAAAGCTAACCCTTGCCTGCGTGTAATCTAATATTAGAACTGCAACGCCGCGCCGACCCATACATGCGGTGTTGTGCTAAATTAATGAAATCAACCTCAACAACAGTTAACGGGTCTAGGGTTGCAAAACTGTCGATAACCCCTTTCTTCAATACCTATCGAATTGCACAGTCCCCCGTGGAGGCATTGGGGCTTTTCCCACGTGACGTGACCGATCAAAGGCGACCGGGCACAAAGGCGGTGGATCGGTGTTTTTGTTTGTTTATCGACAAATAATTCATTAAATCGACACGCGACTGTGCAAGGACTGATTGATTGACGTTCTGTAAGGAGGGCGCGGCCGCGACCTCGCGCCGAACTATACCGACGCAAACGTTTGACGGTTATCTCACCTGATGTTAAGTGGTGAAGCAGTCGGCATTGTAGCACGTTTGCCTAGATAGAACCTTTTAACTTTTCTTTCCAAACGTCCAAATTATGGGCATTTGGAAACACAGAAGCCACACTTTTAAGCATTTCTCAATATAAATGTAAATGTCAAGCGCTTTGTACTCAACTTCTACTCAATTGTACTCATCCATCACTAAGTACCTACCTACTGTTTGATGAACTTATATGATTACTATACTTTAATATTATGTATTCCTATTACCATACGGACATACAAACCACATTGTTCATGAATAACAAATTAACGGTGTGCATTTAAAATATAAATTTTTTTATCTTTACCATCTATAGGTAAAAAATCGAATAGGTCCTACAGTAAATGGTTTTTTTCTCAAGATGAATGATTTATATTTAAGTACTATAAATGATTAGTAGTAGGTAATGTAGTCGAGTTGTGAGTACAGTTGAAGTGCTCCAGCCGCCTGTGCCGCCGCATTAGCATCGCAAACGCGGCGCGTATTGTCTCCTCCAATCAACTGACACTTGGACACGAAAGCATTTGCATATTTTTGCTTCCGACTCGATGCGAGTGAAGGATCAACACTTGAAGAGGGTGTGCCGTTAGGAAATGTCATCGACGCAACCACGGGCTTTCCTTTCGAAAATAAATATAAACCGCCGGGCAAATCTGTTAAATCTGTTAGAAATTGTAAGTAGGTACTTACTTGTTCAATGCCGTCTTTAATCTTTGTTTCAAATAGATTTTATCGGACGCGATGTCTCTTTAATAAAATTAAACTAGTAACAATAACAACTTGATAGAGCACATGAACTAACACAATCCATATTTTTAAACGTTGCCCGCGAACAGTTGTAGGTTCAGACACACATATTTGATTATTATGTACTCGAGTATTGTTTTTCATTGTCGCATCTACATAAAATTGCCTAATATGAGTGTGGTGGCTCACGGCGTAGCATACTGATGGTGGTGTAGTGCGCTGCGCCGAGAGCCGCGAGCCGCGAGCTGCGTGCGCCGGCGCAGGCACCGCTGCGCGCTGCTGGTCGTCGATCCACATCCACGCAGCTCGCATAATAAGCGGCTCCCAGGATGGAAATAATCATTTTATTGCTAGTGACGTCACAGCACGATTTCTAATAACGCACGCGACGTGACGCGACTCGATGTGTTTCCCTTCTCATGGTCCTTGCATTGAGATTTGAGATTCACATTATTATTTAAAAAGTTGTGGATCGTCAATGAAATGAAAACCTTTGCGTATCCAAACTTTGCGGTAGCGGCTACAAGCAGAAGTTGGCAAGTGCGAAACCACGGAAATGTCGTGAACGGGAATTTAGTTATTATAAATCTTTTACTTTTGTCGAATCGAACCTGTCGGGTACCTATTAATGATTAAAAAAATATATTATTAAAACATTAAAAATGCCGATCCGGCAATGTTAATATATTTGTCTAGAATCGAGGAGACAGACGCCGTTAGTGCGGAAGAATCGTCGCAAACGACTAGGGTTGTCAAACTTAGGTTTTGTAACTAACGTTATCACCGTAAGGTGTGTCTGTGATTTTATAACATAAATAACATCTTTTCTAGAAATGGTTATTAATAAACTACAGCACTAGTCACAGCGACGCGTGACCCGAGGGCTGGTGAGTATCTGAACCAGTGTATCAGCATTGCTATAGCCAGTGTCTTGGGTACGCTTCCGATTGGTACTGAATTGGATCAGTTGAAGTATCTTTAGATCGTTTGCAACGGTCTGTAGATAGCTCAACTGTTTCTTATGTATTTTATATGCCTATATACATTTTGTAAATACTGTACTTAATTAAAATTTCAATTCTGGAAATAAACTACATAATTACCTACTTATATTTTAGTATTTAATCTTTAAGAATAAAAGAATAAATAAATGATGAATCCAAAAAATCACGTTTTTGTAGGAGAGCCCCAGAGCCTCGGTCATACAAAAATAAAGATGTTATTTGGTACGGAACTTTTCGTGCGCGAGTCCGACTCGTACTTGACCATCTTGGTTCATTCGGGCAAAAACCAAGAAAAGACCTTTAAAAGTGATAGATTAAATCTCATAAGTAAATAAAAATTAAATAAGAAATTAAGATAGAAAGAACAGTTTTTTAGAAAAACTAAAACTAATGTGTGAGTGAAGTGAAGTGAAGTGTCAGCCCTTGTGCGCGGAGCGAGGGTCGGTACCGACCTACCAATCGGTAGCTTTTATTTTTATTTGTGCGGAAGCAAGGCTCTTTGCATACGCAAACCCCGCCGTCATTATGTTTGGATTTTAAATTGTTTTCAGGGGACTTCGAGTGCAATCGACTCCCGTTCGAATTTCAATTTGTTTCGTCAAGCTCTCAAGAGTTCCGTCTTAAGAAAGTTCGTAGTCAAAGTGATACTTGCACATAAACAGGGTGGATTTTTGGGCTCGGTGGTGATCGGCAAGTACTCTTTAGGTATGTAGTTACTTTAGTACAGGTACGAATTATTAGGTTTTTCTTGTTTCTAATTACAAGTAAGTAGGTATCTTACATTAGTTGTTGCAACAAAATAAAGATGTCGTTGACAGATATATGTGTCGCTCTGTCTGATGTGTCCATGATGATATTAACAAGTTGATTTTCCCATCGCATGCAGAAGGAACACCCAAGACGCCAATATTTATAGAGATGTCGTGCGCACGACTGCTGGCACTGGCACTCGCACTGCACCAGCACAGCACCACACTCGCGCACGGCTCTGCGCACGGCTCTGCGCGCGGCTCCCGTAGCGGGTGCGCCGCACTCGTGCACTATCTGATATTAGAGAGATCGTCAATCCCGCTTATTAGATCTTATAAGATTTTTGTGTTTTTGAAACTTGGTTCGAGTTTTCCCAGCAGCACAAGTGCACCTCCACAGTGCGACTTTGGCTTGAGTTATTGCTAGGCAGAGATTTGAAGCCTAGGGTAGGCCTCGAATGATAACCCCGGGCACCAAAGGACCTTGTGAATGTATCTGTGCAATGTTTTCTGATTTTACAACGTGCTTTTTCGAATCCTGTCCATTCCCTATACCTGACACGCTACTTTCATAGCGTTCTATAGCTCTTTAGCAAATCCCGAGTGTTGACTTTTGAGATTTGATTAAAGACCATTTTTGTGCACCATATGAAAGAACGGGCAGCATGCTTTAGAGATAGAAGAAGGTTATCCTTCATCAGCAACTTCATGGACCAGCCGCTCCTCCAGGCTTTCTGAATACGGCGCTTGGCTTCTATTGCCTGCCAGTCTTTAAAATAAACTATCTGGCCCAGGTAAATGTCGTAATCGACGTAGTAGGTAAGTATATGTAGATATTGTGTTTGGTGTTATTTGTCAAAATTTGTGTCTTTAACCGATTCATCGATCGTTGGTATTGGTACCTCGAGGCTTGCGGTAGGTACTCAGGTCTTGGAGAATATTGTTCTTCTTACCTACATGGTTTGAAAATAATTTTGATTGTAATGGTACGTACCTAAGTAGGTATGTATTTAGTGGCGTCAGCAACCGCCTAGTTAGGTACGTTACCTAGTTCCAGTTTGTAGTATAGTAGGTATTCTACAAATACATTATTGCGAATATAATTGTATAATATCATATAATAGTCAATGAAACTAGAGAAAGACACGCAACACGCATTTTGAAAACAAACATTCGAACATGGAACGGAACGTGTCGCGAAAAGGCGCGAAGATTCGCGATGTTGTCCCGCCCCCGAGCTCTGCGCCAATGGCGATGCTGCGCGCTCGCCATTGGCCGTCGATTGCCGCCGAAACGCTACGAAAAAACGCGCTTCATGAAAAACAATGGCACTCACTTGCACGGCGAGCGCTCGAGCCCGTTCATAGTGCGGGTGGCCCGCGTAACCTGGTCTCTGAGGTCGACGCCGGGCCTCCTGGCCTGACAGCGGCCATGGGAGGCGCGAGGGCTCTCGCCGTTCTGGTCTTTCTACGGTTTCAAAGAGACATTGCAAGGTAAGTGATGTCACAGCTGACGGACGTCTGTGTGTCGATGGATTTATGCGCGTGCGGTGGTGTGGGTTAGATGGTTTGTCTTCATCGCGATAGGTGGCGTTTGAGACAGTGTCGTTCTCCTTACATTACAGCTTACAGCTGACTGACAGCCGTGCATGCACCAGTTTGCTGACTTCTTATAAACGTAATCGATGATGCGGATTCAATTTATCTTCCAAGTTAGCAGCAAGCAATGCAATGCAGCAAGAGCATGCATGTAAAAATGATCACAAAAAATATGAGCGCTAGCCGAGCGGAACTACTATTGCTATAACAGTTTTTCTCATCTAGTTAGACGGTCTGCGGCGAGTCTAACAGCACCGGCTTATTTGAATAATGATAATATCCAGTAGGTAACAATGGAATGGTCCAATATTATAACCATCATATTATCTCGTGCCACTGATTAATAACACAAGTCTAAATTACATGTTTTAACTAAAATAATCTAAAAAAAAACCAGGAATTGTCACTAAACTTTCATCTTGTAAATTAAAAGTTTAAGGTTGTATCAGTTCAAGTCTATAGAGAAAGCGGAGTCCTGAGTGTACTTCAACTTTTTATTCTTAAAGTCTGCCTAAATGAACACAAGAAAGTTATGACGCTTTGACCCATTTATTACAACTTTACAACTACAATTTACAATAAACTCGTTAATTTATGTGAATTTAAGCTCTTCTCAGTTTTTAAAGCAAAACAAAAACTAATAGATCAGGAGAAATTATCAAATTGTTGGACTACATATAACTGCACTGAAAACATACCATCTGAAGTGAAATAGCTGTACATATTTGGTCTTATATGTTTCTTCATTTATTTATTTTATAATTCCCCTATCTATGTATTTACCAAACTTTATGTAACAATTTCTTGCTTGAATAATATCACTGACCTAGACCTAAATAAACCTATTATGAAACCTAGGTTCTAAACTCGAATAGGTACCCACAATACAGATTACATCTAGTGTGGGGACCATCGTTATTAGGTCTAAATTATAATGATGTGCAGTTCACACTCCGCTACAACCATCACATTAAATAAACTCTTCGCTAACTAATTGCGAAACTAGCATTGTTTAACCGGCAGCGCCATTCCCCCCATGCTCCTACAGCCTGTCCCGGACAGCGGACAGCGGACAGCGGACAGCGGACAGCGGACAGCGGACAGCGGACAGCGGACAGCGGACAGCGGACAGCGGACAGCGGACAGCGAACAGGCGAGCCCTACGCACATCACAAAGAAGAGAGTACCTGAAGTCCCAAAGCCATCCCGAGTAACCAACGACGGCATTTTGTGATACAAACATATAAAGTGACTCAGTAAAGTGTGAGGTCTACGGAGTGACTGAAGGTTAACAATGTTCGTATCGGATCGGATGAAATTTCTCGGTTATTTTTCTGAAATTATAGATCGCATAAGTTTCCAATCAGGAATAAAATATAATAGTAATCATTATACCACCGTTACTTAATGATATAAGAATAATGTTGACCACAATGTATACTATTTTAATAAATTATACTAGGTGGCTATGTATATTATACCTACATGCTATTCACGCAAACAATTAATGAATATCTACTATCTGATGTGCAGCTCAGAATCGAGATAATGGAGCACATCGATCATTTCTGTTGCTGATAACATACGAGCAAGTGTTGCATTTGCTTTTCAGATTTCAGGACTGACAGCGTTATATAAAAATGTAAAAGCTATGTTAAATGTTCTATTTTTTTGGATAAATAACGTTTGATATCGTAGGGAAAGAGTCGACACTTATTGTTTAACTAAAATTATTCCAAACATTACGGTATTGCAACGTTGCAACATAACAATATGTTGAAATGTAATATGTATTACTTTTTGGCTCGTGCTATCAGGCTAGGTCAGTTTTAGCGTCCCTGCACACCGGTATACCAATTACAGGTTAATTAGGCAATTTACATACAACTTGCTCATCGCATGATATTTTTTTAATCGATGGATTGGATATCCAATAATGGAATATCTAGTATTATTCCGCAAAAAGTTGTTTTCACACTCGGCCGACTTGCGCTATGCATCGACTCGCAACTCGCGACTCGCGCACGAACTTATGATAATCACAATAATCGTACTTCATTACACTTAATAACTTGTATTCGTAAGTAAACTAGTAAGAAGTCTATCTCGTCTTGCCACCTTACTTGTAAATAAATAAATATTCACGGACATTTCACACATCACACTCTAGTCCCAAACTAAGCAACGGTTGTAGGTAGGTACTATGGGAACTAAACTGCTGATATAATACTTGTATTAGTAATTTGCTTTTGTAAAATATTTATGTTCATTACACAAACATTTGACCTGGGTGTGAATCGAACCCACTGAATGGAAGGCAGAGCTACTACCAACTGAGCTGTACCGCCTGTCATAGCTCTGGGTATATAAGGATCAAACCCCCTATATCTTGTATCAATCGAGTGAATTAGTTATTATAATTTACACTTTGAATCAATATTTAAGCAAATTTTTCAAGACGTATTTATTGAGACAATGAAAACTGAGTTTAAATTTTATATAATTCTCTTCCAAAGCTTACCGGCTTGTATTAGTTTGTGTAGCGTTTTCCATCCAAATATAACTAGATGTAGTCGCATTGCGGTGTGCAGGCAGAGCGGAGAGTGCGTAGAGTCCGCGCAGGCGCAGGCGCAGCTCTAAAAACACGTCGGAGTGACATAAATATTGTATAGACGAGCGCGGAATGACTAATGAGGACGTGCACTTCTTGTGTTCTCTGCGCGCGCGGTGCTCAAAGTTTACCCGCAGCCGCAGCCGAGACAATGACATGCCCGCGCAGCGAAGCCATACTATTTTAATAAAATAATTATTATATCTCATCTGTGTTTCTGTTCGTTTTCCTAGCAAAATAAAAATAAAATAAATTATTGTTAAGAGTGGAGAGTGCCACAATAAAGAGAGACCTATGCTCAGCAGTGGTTAGTTAGATGATAAATCAGTTACGCGCGAGCACTTGTGCAAGCTCCACGCCTTCAATATCTCAGGCGTATTTATTATTTTCAACAACTCCGCTCAGTTAACCTAATATCTCGAGTCGTTATCTCATTGCTGCCGACAATAACAATATCAGTTCATCATGAAAAATTGCGTAACCTGCAGCGTGGCATTTAATGACGGAGCTCAATGCGGAGCCTGTAAGGGCCATTTCTGTTTTTCATGTGGGAATGTAGCCGAAACAACATTTCGCAAACTCCGCCTGGAACGCAAAGCGAATTGGAAGTGCCCAGGATGCCGTTCTGACTCACCTGCTGTCAAGAACATCATTTCAGCCTCGTCGGACACAGAGAAGGATGTTTCCTTGGACGATATCATGAAGAAACTCAACGACGTGACGTGTACATTAGGCTGTCTTCCTAAACTTTCGGCTGATATTAATGACTTAAAACGTGACTTACAAGAAGTCAAAAATACATGCGAGTTTGTGAGTAGCAGGGTTGATGAGTTTTCGACCAAGTTGAAGGAAATAGGCGACCGAGTGTCTGTTTTAGAATCGGCTAGGACCGAGGCCCTAGCCGCCAGCACGTCTGTGGAGTCCATAAAGTCTCAGTTTGTCAATCAGGATCAATGGACCAGGATGAATAATGTTGAAATCAAGGGCATTCCCATGAAAAAGGATGAAAACTTATTCAAAATCATTGAAAAACTTGGTGAGTGCATAGCCTGTCAGGTTCCTAAAACTCAAATTAACTACATTTCTAGAATTCCAACGTATCATCCGAAAGAAAAATCAATCCTCCTCAGCTTCGTGAACAGATACGTAAAAGAGGACTTTGTGGCCGCCGCAAGAGAGAAGAAGTTGATCACAGCATCGGATCTGGGATATTCCAGTGATAATCATCGTGTGTATGTGAATGATCACCTTTCACCTCAGAACAAGATGTTATTGAACCAAGTTAAATCTATTGCCAAGGATAAGCAATACACCTACGTTTGGGTTCGTTACGCAAAAATACACGTACGAAAAAGTGATTCTTCGCCTGTGATTACGATTCATTCGTCACTCGATTTAAACAAGTTAACCTAGCATGTTGTAAATTTAATCAAAATAATTTAGAATTAAGTAGTTCAGTGACATCTTTCTGCATTTTTTACATCTACCCGCATTTTCAAGCCATCAGTGCTTCGTCCTTTGTTTTCTCACAGCCAAACTTAAATTACGAATCTATTGTTATTACTGTCACACGCCCGCTATATTCATCCAACTATGTTGCCCACTCTCACCTGGAATGTGGTAATGCCCATTATCATTTAATACATTCTTGCTACCTAATAAACATTTTCGTAAAATTAGATAAATTATATAATGCACATCAGCTACTATTTATTATTGGAATGAACTTTTTACGAATGGTTGAGGTCACTGTTCATGAACAAGCCTGTTTACTTGTAGTATCGAACTTCAGTATAAGTAAGTTCGCTTTCTCAGATGTGATATATTTTTAACTCAAACAAGATGGTAGTACGTACCTATGCTCTAATAATATGTTCTTATTATGTTTCTATGTTTATTTCAGTTATAATGATTTGTAAAAGTATTAGTATTTACTACCAAAATGTGCGAGGGTTGCGTACAAAAACTTCTAACTTCTATAGAAATGTATGCTTAAACAATTATGAGGTATTGTGCATCACGGAATCCTGGTTAGTTGAGTCTATCAATGACTCGGAACTTGTCGATGGTAGGTATATTATGTGGCGCCGTGATCGTGACTATTCAGCAACTGGTCAAATATACGGAGGTGGAGTATTTATTGCTACGCGCCAGGATCTTCACGTGGTCCCACGTCCTGACTGGGCTTCTTCTGCTGAAGATATATGGATTACTATTGATTCAGGTAACGGAAATAGATCCAACAGCAAATTGCACATTGGTTTATTATATTTATGTAGGCAAAACCAGGGTCACTCTTTTTCTCAACAACTTGCTAACTTTTTAGATCGAGCAAATGAAATCATAATAACCAACCCTGATGATAAACTTATAATACTGGGTGACTTTAATTTGACTAATATTCATTGGCAATACGACGGTATTAGCAAATCTTTCTCGCCTACTAATGTAAGTACAAATGATGAACATGAGTTAGTTAATTTATTAAACATGCATAACTTACTTCAATTCAATGGTGTTACTAACAACCACGGTCGATTACTTGATTTAGTCATGTGTAATGAATTCATCGAAGTCTCTAAATGCTCCCAACCATTGGTTGACATTGACAGCCATCATTTACCTGTTATTGTCTCACTAAGTTTTATTGATCATAAAGCTCTTCAGCCAGCTAGGCGTTTAAAGTTTCTTTACCATCGTGCTAACTTCGAGGAAATTAATAGTGAATTGTGTAACATTGATTGGGGCACTCTCTTGTCTCCAGTATCACTAGATGATAACCTGCAACTATTCTATGATACACTCTACGATCTTCGCGATAAGTTTGTTCCCACGAAACTGGACTTACCAAATAGCTACCCGCCCTGGTACTCTGCTGCACTCAAGAAAACTATTAAAGAGAAGTATAAATTTAAAAGAAAATTTAAAATCTATGGCAACCGATCTGACTATTTATCTTTTTCCTATCTGCGTCATAAAGTAAAAACTGTTGAAAGTCAATGTTTTACTAGCTATATATCTACTATCGAAGAATCAATTAAATCTAATCCTAAGTCATTTTGGACGTATGTAAAAAGTAAATCTAATTCTAGACTGCTGCCACAAAACATGACCTTTGCTGGGCGTACAGCCGGAACAGGTGAAGAAATCTGCAATTTATTTTCTGACTATTTTTACTCAACTTTTTCTGATCCTCTAAATAATCTTAATATTCCTTCCCAAACCCAACTCGATGATGCTCCTATTCTAAATGGTGATATTTCTTCAATTGAAATTAATTGTCATATTATCTATACTTATAATAAAACTGTAGAGAGGTCAATTCTGTACATTAAATATATTAAAAAAAAAACTATCAGGGGGTGATTAGTGATCGATACTGATGCCAAAAATGCAATCAGTAAAATTTTTGTCTGTCTGTCTGTCTGTCTGTCTGTCTGTCTGTATGTATGTTCCGTATAGAAACAAAAACTACTCGACGGATTTTAACGAAACTTGGTATAATTATTCTTCATACTCCTGAGCAACTTATAGGATACTTTTCATCACGCTACAATCAATAGGAGCGGAGTAGTGAAGGGAAATGTTGGGAAAACGGGAGAAGTTACTGTTAGGAATAGATACTCCTTTAATATCTATCACCAACCTTAATGTTACCATAGCAACCAAACGTTGTTGATTGTCATCAATGTCAATGTCTTCACTTGACAAAATATATTCTTTGCAGTTTAAGTTAATAATATTCGTTTATTTATTGTAACTGGTTTTACCCTATCCTACAGTACTTATATCGACTTTAACATGGTAGCAGAGCGTGGTTAAGGTACCCTGATGGTTCTATTTTACTGCATCAGAAATCATACATCGCTCGCATATTGCAAAGGATTGGCATGGAGAAATGTAAGCCAGTGCCAACATCAATTTTAAAAGCAAATAATGCTCAACATGTTAATGAAGTTTCAATGAACTTCCTGTACCGTGAAGCTGTTGGATCACTAGCTTATTTGATGACAAGCACGAGGCCTGACATAGCCTTTGCTGTCAGTGTTGTATCTCGGAATTTAGATAAACCCACAAGGGAGAACATCATCAATATCAAGAGGATAATGCGTTACTTGAAAGGGACTATAGAAGAAGGCATCGTTTACAAGCCAGGAAATAGTCATAATTTAGAATGTTACAGTGACGCTGACCACGGAGGTGATCATGAAACTGGAAAGTCTACCTCAGGCATTCTTTGCATGTATGCTGGAGGTCTAATATCCTGGAATAGTAAACGCCACAGCACAGTAGCGATTTCATCCATCGAGGCAGAAATAGTGGCAGCAAGTGAAACTGCTAGAGAAATTATTTGGTTTCGAAAGGTCATGAAAGATATCATTGGTGAATTGGTCCAGCATCCCTAAGTGTTGATAACGAAATTATTATTAAATTTAGGGTAAAACTAGACCTTATTACTGAGTTTTTGATTTCTGTCTATTATCAATTCTATAACTATCACGAATAATTAATATTAAAGGGGGCTTATACATAAGCGTGATTTTTATTTATTCGATATTGATAAGGGCAACGGGAGATAGATACGGTACGGAACTCTTCGTGCGCACTTGCCCGGTTTTATTAATAAGTAGGTATAGATACTAAGTTTTCCTTCTTAGACTGCTCTTTTTTCTCTTTCTCTCATAAAAAGATGGGTTATAGCAAAATCTCTTAAAACGGCACGCGGACGAAGTCGCGGCGGGAACAGCTAGTTTATAATAAACTTATTAAACTTGATGCTACTAAATCTGCAGGCCCAGACCACATCCCCCCTATATTTCTTATCAAATGTGCAAAAAATATTTCGATCCCACTATCACTACTCTTCTCAAAATCTTTTGTTCAAGGCTCCATGCCTAACATCTGGAAGTCTGCTTTTGTGAGTCCAGTCCATAAAAAGGGGCCCAAAACAGCTGTTGTCAATTATAGGCCAATATCCAAATTATGTGTTATAGCTAAAGTACTAGAGAGTATCGTTCACGAACAGCTGTACTCAGTTTTAAGGAACACTTTCCACAGGTCTCAACATGGGTTTGTTAAAGGTCGTTCCACAGTCTCTAATCTTATCCTTCTCAATGACTACCTCACTGATAGTATGGACCATGGTCTACCAGTTGATGTTATCTACACTGATTACAGTAAGGCCTTTGACCGCATTGATCACAAGCTACTCATGGATAAACTGCAGTTATCAGGTATTCGTGGTGACCTACTGCGTTGGTTTAGCTCATATATTTATAATCGATCACAAGCTGTTGTCGTTAGTAACTACATGTCGAGTTGGGTGCGGGTACCAAGTGGTGTCCCACAAGGATCGCTTTTGGGCCCTTTACTTTTTATAATTTTCATATCCGATATCAATAAATGTTTTATTAATTCCGATGTCTTAATTTTTGCTGATGACATGAAAATATTTAAAGCTATTAATAATATTAATGATGTTCTTCTATTACAAGACGACCTTCATCGCTTAGATGATTACTGCATGATAAACAAGTTAGATTTAAACCCTCTGAAGTGTTCGTTTATAACTTTTACTCGTAAATCCTTAACACTAAACTACAACTACACCTTAAAAGGTCACACTTTAGAGAGGAAGTCCTCTGTGCGAGATCTTGGAGTCATTCATGACTCTAAAATAATGTTTGATGTTCATATTGATTCTGTTGTATCAAAAGCTTATAAGGCTCTAGGTTTTATTTTTAGAATCTCTAATGATTTCAACAATATTAAAACGATAAAGATTCTATATTGCACTTACGTAAGAAGCACTCTTGAGTATGCCTCTCAAATTTGGAATCCCAATTATAGTACCTATATTCAAAGGATTGAGCAAATACAAAAGAAATTTGTACGCTACTTAAATTTTAGGACGAAGGCTAACTTACCTGATTATGAACTCTCTTGTAAAAAGTATCATTTGCTTCCGCTTGCTACTAGGCGTAATATTGCTGATGTTCTATACTTAAGTAAATTGGTGTCTGGTGACATTGATTCTCCTGAATTGTTAGGTAAATTGCATTTCTACATTCCAAATAGATCCAGAAGATGTATTCCCACCTTCAGCTTAGATTTTGTTGCTACGAATTATCGTTATAATTCTTATTTACTGCGTGCGTGCACTTACAACAAACATCATAGTGCTATTGATCTTTTCGGTTCGTGTGTTCAAAGGATAAGGCGTTTGTTGAGCTCTGAGTTTTTCGATTCTTGATATTGTATTTATCTTATCTATTCTTGTTATTATTATCTGTACCTAAGTGCTTTCTATACCCTATTATATGTCTATAAGTGAAAACTTGTAATTGGTCTTATGTGTCTATTTTTAAGTTTTATTGTGATTGTAGTACTGTATGTTTTCCAAGAAATAAATAAAAAAAAATAAAATAAATAATGATGAATATTGTTAATAACAGAAGCCCTGCCGTGCCCCCAAATCTTTTCATATTGGTAATGATAAATATAAAGATTTAAGCATTTAAATGTTTAATTAAATGCTTATTGAAACATTAGTCGAAAGGAACTAAATAAATAAATATATTTTATATTCACGGATATTTCACTCATCACACTCTAGTCCCAAACTTTTGTAACACCGAGACACAGATGAAAATACTTGTGTTCATCACGCAAACATTTGCACAACATGAAAAGCAGTTAGTTTCCTAGTATATAACACGATTCTAAATTATCGTTGTGATTTTAATGAATAAACTTTATTGATTTAGATTCTTTTTGAGCTACTACCAACTGAGCTATGACGCCTATCGCAGACTAGCTTCGTGACCGTGTGAATATTTATTTTATATTTGCGTGATAAATATAATTTTCTTATCACAATCAAATATAAGTTTGGGAGCCAGTGTCAACAGTGTCACTAACTTTTTGGAGTCGCGGCCTGACGACGCACGGCCCGTCGCGCCGCCGCCGCGCCGGCGCTCACACTCACACACCCTCATTACGTACAGTACAGTGTAGGTACGTACAGTACAACACGCTGCTGGTTCTCGGCTAAGTTACTTTTATGGCCTAAGTCACGGAATAAGTGGATAGCGAGCGAAGACAAACAATACATACCAACACACACACGAGAATACCACACAACAATCATCAGTTGGAGCTTTATAAGCAAACTTTTTATTTTATCATATTTCTACACTAGGCCAACTAGGAGAATCTTTCGCAGGTAATCTCAGTACTCTGTATCATTTTGGGAGTTTTAAGCGACGTTAGCTAATTGATAATGTGGTTTTGTCACGATACACTACTTTTAAGTTGCATAATGAAGAAAATCATTATTTATTTATATTAAATACTATATCCTCAAACTATTTACGTGTTCGCGGTTATTAAAATTGAAAATAATGTCTTCAAAAATGATTCGATGTCCATCAAGTTTGATTTATAAGAAAGCGTCGTAAGCGTTATTGGCATTCCGCGAATGTAGCAGGTGAGACGCGCGCCACCAAACAGAATCCTTGGTAAAAACACCGATGCGTGTCTCATCCGGACGAGATCGCTAGCTTAATGTAAATAAATGTTCAAACTCTACAGAATACTACTAATGTCTACCAATCACGTAGGTATTATAATTAAGTTTCGACTCTACATCTTTGATACTTACCTAAGACTAAAATTCAATTCAACTGTAGGGCGAATCGAATTATGATTTTGCTATCCACATATTTGTAAATTTAGACTGAGATATGTATCGCCTTTTTTTTAATGACACGTCTCACATTATATTTGCTACGATATGACCTTTGTCTATACGTAGACAAAGATCATATCGGTAGCAGTGGCGTAGCGTGCCTTGTCGGGGCCCCGTATAAAATTTTTTTTGGAGGCCCTTATATGGAGGCAAAGATTTTTCACAAAAGAAAAAAAATATTGTGAGAAGTAATATTTATTTATCACATAATTTACCCATTTTACAAATAAAAATCGAATTTTAATATTCACTCTCCTTGCCTTTTTATCGGCAAACTGATTTATTAAATCATTTATGGCTGATGATGATTTTAGTTTTTCTAAAGTTTCTACCTCTATGGACAATAGTGAGATGTCTGACAGCCGTTCTTGTCCCATCGAAGTTCTTAAGTAATTTTTTATTAGTTTTAATTTTGAAAAACTTCTTTCTGCCGTTGCGGTTGTAACTGGAAGGGTCAAGAATAAAAAGCATGCTGTGATTACCTCGGGAAAACTGGATGCAAGACTATTGAATTTTACTAGCAATAATTCAATGAGTTCTTTAATGGAATATTTTTTTTTAATTTCAGAATTTAAGCATGTTTTTAGAGCCTTTAATTAGTCACAAAGATTAAGTGAGATGTCTTTACTGTATTTAGCAGACAGTTTTCCGGAAGCGTTTAATATCTCTTCGCTTGAAGAAGATAGGAGTTTCTCCGGTTGTAATATTTCGAATATACTACTCAGGTTGCAAAGGCTCTGAAATCTTTCTTTAGTTTGAGAAATTAATATATCTAAACAGCAATAGTATACATTGACTTTGAAATAGGATTCCGGGTCGGAAATTCTCTCATCTTGTGATAATAGTGTTGCCAACTTTTGAACGCACGCTTAAGGCGGGAAAAAAAGGAATTGCTTTATAGAATTCTTTATAGAATTGTCATTTGTAAAATAACATAAATTAGAAAGTTTTTATTCTTTTTCCTTACACACTTTGGGGGCCCCCGTGGCCCGGGGGCCCCGTATAATTGATACGGCAAATACGGCGGTAGCTACGCCCCTGATCGGTAGTAAAGACATCTAAAACAAAAGGGTGAGAATATCCTATTTTGATGCCTATAAGATTTATGAATAGCAAATAGTGAAGGCGCGCAGGCAAGTGCATGTTGTGTCGTGTTTGTGAGTGATGTGCGCTGTCAGAAGCGTAGTAACTAGTAACGCTATCGAGGGCCAGCAGGCAGCGGCTGGCCGTGCTGGCCGTGCTGGCCGCGCTGGCCGTGCTGGCACATTCCGACTGCTGCCAGCCTGCTTTATATTCTACCGGCGCACGCGCATCGAACGCGCAAAAAAGACAATACAGCCGTATTTTATGGTCCCTAAAAGTTCCCTTAGTACCTACCTATCGACGTTGGGTAACAGGGCACCAGCAGTGGCAGCGTAGGTACGCACATATTGCAGTACTATTCAGTAACAGTTATATATACATTAATGTATGTACTTTTTTGTATACAGACATAATATATGATATACGATTCTAAATGATCTTGATTTTACTGAATAAACTTTATTGATTTTCATTTTATTTTGAAACCATGAACCACGGTGCACTGTGAAGATTTGAAATAAAAAAATATTATGCCAGTTGATATAAGCTAAAACATAGATATAGGTACGAGTTTGTATCAGTGTATGTGCGAGTGAACATCAAGTTGTTGACAACAAGCGATTTGTGGATGAGTCACTGTATCTCCGCGCACCGTGCTGTCGCTGCCCTAAAAGATGAGCCATCAGCTTTTGCATGTGACGGATCACGTCGACCGGAGGCTTTTTTACATTTGTTGGAAGCGCCGCCTAAGTACTGATGTTGACTACAAGTCAAGCTACTAGGAACTGTTTGTTTGCGTGTCCGTTGTTCTATCACGAGACATCGTGTCGTGTTCGTGTCCGGTTGTTTGTCGAGCCGTCACAAAACTGCCGACGACGCTTTGGGTAAGTAGCGTTTTAGGACAAAGGTTTGTTCAAATGACACCACATCTGATAACTTGTACCTACTTTACTTAGATTGAAATAATCAAATGAATGTTTCTTAGTTTCTTCAAACCTCGTATACTTTGCCTCTGGCGTGTTCTTGTTGTTTTCTCTTTGAACTTGTCATTGTAATCGATTTCTCGAGATCAGAATTAGGAAATAAGTAGGTACCTACTTACTTATGCATTTACTTAAATCAATTTTTGAATGTTTGAAGTTAATCCTTCATTGTAGGTAATTTTAATCTAGAGCACCTGAATTTTGTCAATGTCATCATAAATAGTAAGTATATTTAGCTGGATTTGATCTACGTAGTAGTTTAACCGTTACACAGTGATCGTTTACTGTAATATTTAATTTGTTTAGTTAGTCAGAGCAGAGCTACAGAAGGTGCGATGTCCAGTGACGAGCGGCCGCTGCGCGCTGTGACCAGTGTGTCGAGTGCCGCATGTGTGCGCGGAGAGCTCTGTACCTACAACAATGAGGAGCACACACACTAGCGCGCGGGAGGGACGATTGGTCACGGCCGGAATGTGAAGACAATGAACCCTGCTGAAGACAAATTAGTACGGTGCACTTCAAACAAGGGTATTATTGAAATCAATAGGAACCCGGCTTGGCTCCTCACAGTAAACACTATCCTGTTTACATCACATACTTATGAGAAATGTGATCAGATAATGTCACTTGAGTTGTCATTAGGAGCGGCACTTGAGGTCTTGGCACACTCACGTACTCACTCAGATGAGTATCTACCTGATTACGAGCCATAAGTAATGTAGACCTTTACCGAATGTTGTGCTCACATTTTGAAGAAGCTAAATGTTTCAAACTAAATTCTTCAAAAAAAGTCGGGCTGGAAGCCCAACTGTCCCGTTCAAAATGATCTCACGCATTTTAGCCACATTTTTAGAGTCACTCAACTATTCCGGTCCGGCGTCCACCTACCCAAATACATATTGTGCATTCGAAATGGACAATAGTGAAACGATTCGCAGACATATTTCCATGTCTCGGCATGACATGAGTGACGGGACGGCTCGTGATGCGCCGGCGACGGCTGGAGGAGGGAGGGGAGGGACGAGACCGTTAGCTTTTATAGTCACCGTGGAGAATTTTGGCGCCACTATGTTTGCTAGATCATGGACATCTGATATCTGTCTAGGATCAGCATGAAGTTCTTAGAAGTTGATTAATTTTTACCAACAACATATGTTTAAATTATAATTTATCAGTAAAATCCTTTTTATGTAGAAAAAAGATGTCACAATGAAAGAATCGTAAAATGTTCTTTGAAAGCTGATCGTTATTCACGAGGCCCGACAGACACGGCAGGCTTTCCCTCAGCAGGCCCTCACGCACACTTTCCAAACTGTCACATCCATCAGCACGCGACTCCTAGGATGTCATGAATTACGCACCAAATCACGGAAACGATTCTAAAACACATTACTAAATATAGTTCAGCCTTAGTTATATTCGACAGGCGTCATAGCTCAGTTGGTAGCAACTCTGCCTTCCATGCTGTGGGTCGTGGGTTCGATTCTCACCCAGAGCAAGTGTATGTGTGATGAACATAAATACTTGTTCTGTGTTTGGGTGCCAGGCGGTTATGCACGGTCAAACGAAAGGCGCCCAGAGGCGTCGCGGCGACCACTGACTTCATCGTTATCAAATGTTGACTTTGCATATCATAGAACTTAGTGGCTTTAATGATATTGATTTGATGAACAACAGTTATGATTGATTTCGTAATTATTGTTCATCAAATACTAATGAGTTCACATGCGGCCACTGCGACCACTGGTTTTACTCCGAGTCGCGTCTCGCACACACAAATGAAGGCATAAAGCGCGTTATGAGATCATCAGATAGCGCTTTCTTTGAACTACAGGCGCAGGCGCAGGTCGGCTAGCAGTCATTAGTCGCTCGCTACAGAGCACGGTTGCCATGGCAATGAGCTTGACAAAAATCTAGTTGCGTCTCTGTTGAAGATAACATGGTAAAGGTAAATGTAAAGAAAACAAAAAAAAACAGAATAATAAACAGTTTTGACAGCTCATAATTTTCGTGATCTCATGAACTCTGACTTACAAGCATAAAACTAATTTTAGATAAATGTGTATACTTACCTACTTGTTACACAAGAATATGAATGCGTTACTTGTAAGGTCCGCTCTCATGTAGGTCAGTCATTAATTATGATTCTTGCTACTGTGAGCTTCACAGAAGTTCTCTTTGAACTTCAACCGTGATATGCTTCGTATCCAGCTCTCATAATTCCACTCACAAAGTCGTGCAGTGTGGCTGCACCCTTAGTATAACTGTCAGAGTGCCAAGTGGTAAGATGACAGATAGCCAGCAACGGCAATGCAGACCACAGAAGGTGTCAGCTATCGGAGCGATGTCACACTTGATTGGCGTTTACCACCTGGTAGGCATCGTATCTTCTTATCTTCTTCACGTATCTTCTTAAGATTTTAATCGAACTATCTTTGGGGTGTGTTAAACATAGTAAGTGTAAACTTCATTCTCGTTTATGTATTTAGGGTTGGGTGAATGTAATCAATTACTTTTTTAACATTTCTCATGCAAAGTTACCTACATTTTATGATGTCATAATATGATTTTTGAAAAATATTTTGTTTCCATATGGTAGGTATAATGTTTTACTTCCATATAAATAGCAGAACTGCCTATCTGCAATTTATATGCCTACTACAAAATAACGTAGCCGGATAAAAAAACCAGATTTATCCCCTCGTAGTAATATGGGTTTAGAATAATGACGTAACCCATTATAGGAATCCAAACATTTGTCGATTTGAGAGATTGATCTCAAACTGTTTTACACAATTTAACGGATGCATGTAGTCACAAATCAGAAATATTTTATTGCTTAACTGTTGTACATAAAAGATCATGGTACATGGTTAAAAGTTTATACAGTTTGCCCAGTCCAAACGTACAATGAGAGGGTAATGAACATACACAATAATCGACAAATATCACAAAATATGTCGTCAGTTTCTGGAATTTACTTTATGTATACAATTATTGTCTTATTTATATTTATCTTTTAAAATATTCTTTAATGGTAAGTATAAAATGCGTTAGAAGTTAACCATCGGTGGTGCGGCATGCGGCGCATGCGCACACGGCGGCGCCGCGCGCCGGCCGGGCGGGTGCGTGCGGGGGTGCGTGGCGGCCGCGGGATCTATGCGATTGTAATTGGAGATGAGAGCCGCGGCCGCGTCTCGTGAATGGAGATCGTAAAAACGCTTCTTTTATTTCATTCACACTTTGTATCCGCACTGCTGGTTATTCTGTGGTGAGTGAGACCGTGAGGCGTTGAGGATTTGTGAGCTCCGTAATCTGTGATCGTAAGTGACGTTTAAGAAGTTAGTAGGTAAGTATCTGGATGAAGGCTATTTTGATTAGGTGTTCTGTTCTTCGAACACGACAAGTGTAGAAAGTGTTAAAAAACTGTATATTTTGATGCGATGACAATCAAGTTCGCTCATCACGTCTACTCAACAACAAAGAGGAAGTGGTGTAAAAAACGAAGCAATAAATAGTTGGGTCTGTGAACAAACGAGCAGGTTCCCACTGGCAGCAGTCGGCCTGTGCGCCGTCGTCGCGTCGCCGCGGCATCGTGCATCGGCGTGTTCCCAGTTCCCAGGCGCGCGTGCGTTATCGGCGCGGCATCGCGCGCGCGTCGCCGGGACGCGCTCGCCCCGCACCGCAGCCGTCTCGCAGTCGCACCGCCACCGCCGCCGTCATCATCCGAACCCACCTGCTGAACGACGTTTCAACGTTTGCTATTTTGAAAATCCAAAGTGAACTTGAAACTGAACGCTTTCGGTGGTTCCTACTAAAATTTACATTATTTATCTTGTTTTCGTAACTCCATATTTGTACAAAGAAGTCAACAGGAGCATCAAAGGCATTAAAGATATAAGAATAACTTAATACTTATTTATAACATTATAATCGGCACTTTCTTCGGCGACGGGCCGTCTCTCGACGTCGGCCTCGCGTTCGATTGTCATCAGGCGAGCACTGCGTGGAGTGGCAGATCAACTGTTATCGCTTAATTATGGCGTTTGCTCCACATGATGCAGGTCGCGACGGTATCGCGCGTCGACAATGGCCGGCTATCTGCAGCATCTGCGGAATGCTGAACAAATTGCATTTGAATGCGGCTTCCGTGGTCGTCTCTGTTCAACGTGACATAGACCTTTAAGATTGTATTTGTTTCAGTAATTTTGTTTTGTTTTGCATTCTTGTAGTGAGGCTTTTCAATACAGTTACAATACGTAGTCATAAATTTAAAAGTCAAATATTTAAAATCACAAGGTTCATTTAGGTTTAGATACATACTAAGTGATTCTAGGTGCAAGTTTCTCGCAACCAGAGCCCAAAAGAACGGAAAAGAAGCTTACGGCTTGGTTCCTACCGGTTTTTTGTATGACATTTAGGTACATAAAAAAACGGTAGAATCTATAAGTAGGAATAACCCCATTACTTTTCATATTGTGAGTAATTGTTAATTTAATTGAGTCCCAGATTGGTTACTAGAAATAGCGATGCGATTCCGCAACCGATAAAGACGATCGTGCTCTCCACTGTGATAGGTACCTAAAACAACGAATTATAAACTTTATATTATTTTAAAGTATAATATCTTAACAATAAAATACCTAAATCAGTTCAAATGTCTTCAAGTAATCGTGTGAAGGCTGAAACAAATATATACAAACAAATATAATAGAAAGATTCCGAAGAATTGATAACCTCATTCTTATCGCAGTCAGTCAAAAATCAGCTTGCAACCATCGTGTACGAGTAGGTATGTCATAAAACAAAATTAAGATGCCATGAATACATTTATTCAAGTAAATAATAATTACTCATAATGTCAGTACGCACTATATCTCTGTTCTGACATTAGTTTTTCCAAGTCCATTTGCTGACACCAAGTAAGTAGTCATGTTTACATTCATATTATAACGGTCATTGGTCATCCATCGGTGCGGTGATGATGGTGATACTTAATGCTACGGTATCATATCTATTTATAGCAGAAAGTGTCCTTTTGACAGTGTTTGGAGAAGCGCGAGTCGCAAGCGCACTGGGCAGGCGCGAAATACGAAACAATGGAGGTTTATAATACAATGAGTACGACCTGAAACACATAACATCAGCGACATTCCCGTCACGACTGCGCTTACCTTTTTCGACTATTTTGTTCGTATGTAGGAGCCGATCACGAGCGCTCGACCTCTCCTTATTAATAACGTGGTTTGAATTGGAAATTCTGGATGCAACGCAACCAACGACAGAAACATCTGAAAGATCTCGTTACCGGCCCACGCGTGCTTTCCAACAGTGCTGCGCTGCGACGCGCGACGCTCCGCTAGATGCAGCGCGGCGGCGGCGGGCGTCGCGTCCCACGCCGCGGCAGCGCAGCACAGCATTCCGGCACACGGCGCGGCGTCGCATAATGCATGCGGTCGTGCGGCTTGATGAGCGCCGAGTGATGCAGCGATGAGCCTCTAATTGCGAATCGCGATGCGGCGTGACGGGCCCCGTGCACGACCGCTAACGCGATGCCTAATTGTCGCGGTCGCACAGCTTAGCATACATTACAATAGGAATCAGCTATTCCGCAAATGTCTTAGGGAGCCGCCAAGACGAGCTTCGGCGTCGACTCGAACTAGATCTCACATCCTCGACTTTGGATTGCTTTTCCCATAACCGAGTGGAGGCCGTTGAGGTGTGAGCGGTGGCCGATGCACGCGCAAATTGTCTAATTAGTGCGCGGTCGGTGGGAGCGGGCGAGCCGTTTTAATGTGTGGATGCAAATGTGCGGTCACAGCGGCAAATAGAACACCTTGTTTACTTTTGTAAAGAGGCCTTCTCGGACCTTTGAGACGTATGACTTGTTGTACTAAACGAAGTTTATGCAATGATACCGCTTATAAATACAGAATACAAAAGTTTGAGCGTTGATTTATTTGATAGATGACGATCATGATTGTTTGGTGACAGCCTGGCAAGTGGCAGGTAGTGTTAGCCACGGCGCGGAGCCATTCCCACCAGCAGAAGCACGTTGCCAGCGAATGAGCCATCTGTATGTCGGCTCCGTCGCTGATCGATGGGGCTTTACGAGCGCGTCCACTCGACACACATTTTTTGTGTAATTTTGCAGGTGCCACTACTACCGTACGCATGCGTAATGTGACACGACGTATGTGTCGCGGACATGTCTACAATAATTATTATTATATTATCTTATCCATAGTTTTGTTAGTGGTAGGTAGGTAGGTAGGTACTAGTGAAGTTTTGGTCAGTATAATGATGCTATTATATTACTGGTATTTAACAGTCTATCTTGATTATTTGGTATTTTATATACTTAGATACTTGAGACTCTGAGACTAAACAAGAATGTTACTAAAACACATGCATCGGAAGCCTGTTTGGCAGGAAGTCACGTGGGAGAGGACGCCTCGCTCATCCCTTATCTGCGGCACCGGAAACGTGTCGTGCCTCTCCGTGACGCACGGACGTGCCTCGTGCCTACCCTGCGCTGCAACTGCTATTGCATTGTTAGTGACTTCTCTGCAGCGATAATATTATACCTTATCTTTTGAAAATCAATGTAAAGGAGGTATCAGAATAGTAATCACTTGTATAACACCTGTGACTAGCTATCTTAACAGAGCAATCAAAAAAATGTGTAATCGGTATGTAATTGTACAACTTATACAAACCACACAGTAGTCTTAGCTCCCTGGGGTCAACACTTAACGAACTAGTTTACAACAACCAACGAAACAGCACGCCCTAGCGTAGCTTAAGATCACTACTATTAACGTTTAACATGACTCTACAAATAAACAGGCGTCACAGCTCAGTTGGTAGTAGCTCTGTCTTCCATGATATGGGTCGTGGGATCGATTCCCACTCAGAACAAATGTTTGTGTGGTGAAAATAAATATTGGGTGTTACTATGTATGTATTTACAAAATAAAATACGTTATATAAATTACGTCAATAAATAAGTAAGACATGATGGAGTGTGGCCGCGAATGGCATTGTTCTCGTCAGTGACATCACCGAGGACACAGGGGCGGGGGCGGGGGGTACTCGTAGCGGTGTGCACGAGGTGTCGCTCGTGATGTCCTTAAGCCGCAATTGCCCCATTGCTCAGCCTCGATGCGTTGCCAACTCGTTGTAAACGGCCTTAGCAGGTCGGACAAGGCTTTTGCCTGCTAGAGTAATGGCATGATGAATCTACAAAAAATCCTTAACAATGTCCTTTAATATTATTTCGTTATCTTTTCATAGACACTTCAAGTACTATGCTATAATATAACATTCTTTAATTCAACCGAGCTGTTCTGTCGCTGGAAACATTTCTTTAAATGAACCCTCGATACATAAGGATCAATCCAAAGATCGGGCTCAGCATGTGACATTGTAATTGATAAATAATTACCGATTAGCTTTCAGTTATTTGTTTTAACAACATAGATCGACCCAGTGTTGATATAGAAATGATTTTAGTACTTAAATGCTATTTATGAAGTTATTTATGAGCGGTTCTGAGTGGAGGCTCTCACGCACGTGTCTTCCGCCGCTTGCCTGCTGCTTGATGACTTCCTTCTGTCGGATCACATCCATCCACGAATAATGGATGGACCTCACTACCGGATCTTCGTACTACAGACATTACATACCTACTCGCGTCTACAACTATTCACAACTACAAAACCAATTAAGTTTCCGTTAAAATTTTGATAATGAAAGGTAATAATTTCTTCAAAGTAAAAGTCATAGTCCAAAATTTATTAATTCAATTAAATCACAAGGATCATTTAGAATCATCTTACATACTAGGTGATTCTAGGTGCCAGTTCCACGCGACTAGAGCCTAGAATCAATTCGTAATTCGCCTTCAATTTGTAAAAACTGAGAAATATCTCTTAGGATTTTGCTAAAGAAATCTACCTACATTAAAAATATATAAAGTTAAAGCGTAGTTGATCGTTCCACACTGTGGGGTCGTGGGTTCGATTTTCAAGAACTATCATATTTATGTGACGGCAAACTATTCTAAACTATTGTTTGTTTTGTTTCTGACACCTACTCTACTACGTCCTCTGTGTGTGTGTACGACAGAAGTACGTGTTTACTACATACTAATAAATGTACTCAAATAAATGTAGGCATCATTATTCTATCAACGGTTCAATCCACATAGTAGAAGCTTGGCTTATAGCTTAATTGCGGATTATATAGCGCTGTGTGAAATGTTGATGCCTATTTTAAGATTTATTTTACTAAGGAAAGTATTCTGAAAATAATAATAATGTTTTATCGGCTAATTCCGATGCAGAAGACATGAACGCGCTGCAAGCGCTACGAAATATGACCAGAGTTACGTTCTACGACTATGAGCTCTACTATTTCTACAGCTAGCAGCACTAATAGTGATGATGTTGATGTGTTCAAACTGCCAACTTGAAAATTTGAAATAATTTGAAATAATTTATTTGATAGTCCAAGAATATGCTATCGTCACAGAGCATGAACATTATACATGAACTCACGTTGTCGCAGTTCAGACCGTGTTGGTACCTATGTGCAAACTAAAAATATGTTTATTTAGTAAAATATTACTAGAAAAAACTGTTTAATTCAATGCTTTTCATTTGAATTTTTTTATTTTAAAAGGTACTAAATCGGTAGATATTTAGCTGTATATTTTTATATTTAGATTTAAACGAATAAACAGATTTGTGATTTCCATTACAGGGTGCGGTAACTATGGTAATATGGACAGCAATAAAAACAGGACGGCGATGACGGCTCCAATTAATGAATTATTGAATACAATGCGCCTGCGCACGACAATAACGCAAAACAAAAATAAAGCTGCTTTTAAAACAGAGCTTTGCTTTACTCATTGTCTAAATATAAATATATATTATGGTGTTTGTAAATGATGAAGGACAAAACGTTATCGTTTTATTATTTTATACAAATACTCGTGTCCAATGTGTGAAAGAATAGCTAATGTGGTGACAAAAAGATAAATCGCTACTAAACGCTGCTGGCTACCTACTCTGCTGCATGAAAAAATAGTAGGCTATTGTTTGTGAACACGAGTTTATTTTCATCCAAATCCTCATAAATCTGAATAAATACATGCGGATTTCCTCCGTCACTGTCGCCTCATTATTATGGACCTATTTAATATTGACGTGTTATCGGATGCTCTGCATACACATTTGAGTCTTATCAGCAGTGATAAGAGTTTATTTTGGTGAGGCAGAGTCGCGGTCGAAGGTGCGGAGTGATTGATCCGCCCTGGATAACCGGCGCGATGTTTCCATGAATCGCATGAATATCTAACTATGTTTGCTCCTTAGTTTTTAACACATTTGCGAGGCTATTAAAGTGATTGACAGTTTTTGTATTGGCCTCGGTAAAAAAAGCAAGATAAACTTTAAGATAAAATAAGAATTTTGTGGGAGCATTTTATGTACATTTTGTTAGATGAGAAAGATACCTGAAGGACTTCTCTCAGTACATAATACGAGTACACGCAGACACAGGTTTTCATACTTAGCTAATATAATCTTAGTTAATATAAGGATAGTAAGTTGCTAAATACTGAAAACGGGCAGCCATTGTCTTCGTTTATATATTTTATTCGTTATAATGTAAGAAATCACGTTGTCCAATGGCAGACACAAAACACGGTTCACACTCTCAAAATCTCCAATTCTTACTCATTAGTTTACATAGTTTACTTCTGATATAAAAACTTGATTTTTATTTATTATTTATTAATTTATTTATTTTTAAGTCAACTGATTGATTGTCATTAGCTCTGCCTTCCGTGCTGTGGCTTGTGGGTCTTGTTCGTTCTTATAATTTTGAGCTCCTCCAACTCACTAGTCTAGATCACGAATGTACATGTTCATTGTTCATCATCCTCAACCTGTATCAGTCCACTGTTGGACACATGTCCCCAAGGTGCGCCAGGTGTACATATTAATTAAATTATTTTATTTATTTATTTATTTATTTATTTATTTATTTTGGGAAAACAAACAGCTTCGGAACGAGATAACATAAACTGGATTTTAGAATAAAAAAGCCTAAACAGTTTCCACATATAGAACGAGACTAAACAATAACTATAGAAGAAAAGAAAAATCTTAGAATAGTAAAACTTAAAACTTAGGTGTAAGGAAATACTACTAACTACATAACTAAATAACTAATTGCTCAACCTACATTTATAAATTTAACTACATTAATTAATTAAATTAAATTAAATTAAACCCAGCTAACACAATTGTAGTAGAAGAAAATACATATATACTTGAATAATATAATACATAATAGACTGAAATACTTATAGGAGTTTATTGTAGATAGAATAGCATTAGAATGGACACAAGTGGTAAATAGATTATTTGGGTGATTGATGTGTAAAAAAGTTTTGATTGACAAGGATTTTGAAGTGAGAGGACTTTGATGAAAAAAGATCAACTGTTCTCGAGTAGTGCTTGTTATATAAGTTCGCGACCCGTGTAAAATAGGAATTTTGTCTGTAGTTTGTGGCACAGTGGGGCGAATAAAGTTTTAAAAAATTCCGTCTACCAGCGGTAGCACGGGAGGGAACAACGAGCGCGATCTTAGAAAGCAGACTAGGACAGTCAAGTCGGCCGTGGAGGATGTTATGGAGAAGTGAGAGGTCCGCAGCTTCCCGTCGTAGGACCAGGGTTAGCATATGGTGCTTTGTGCAGCTTAATACGTAGTCGTGATCAGGAATAAATATTTTATGTTTGTAGTTCAGGCGCCGCAGAAACTTCCTTTGGACTTTTTCTATGGTATCCACATACTTGTCATACCGCGGGTTCCATATCTGTGACGCATACTCTAATTTACTTCTGACTAAGGAGCAGTAAAGGATTTTGAGTGATTTGGATGTCTTGAAGTCTTTAGTTATCCGCAATATAAAGCCTAGCGTTTTCATCGAGCTTTTCGTTATGTGATCTATGTGCTGGTCAAACATAAGCTTGGAGTCAATGATAACTCCAAGATCGATTACCTGATCTGTTCTTTTTAGTAGAGTATCATTAATACTGTAGGCGTGGGTGTGTGAATGGTCAGACCTTGTGAATGTTATTGTATGACATTTGAGTATGTTAAGATCCAGCTTGTTAAGCATGCAATAACTGTGGAGACTGTCAAGATCCCGTTGAAGAAGTGCTGCGTCAGTAGGTGACTTAATCTCCTTGTAAATTTTCATGTCATCGGCAAAGAGAAGAAAGTTTGAATTAGTGAAGCAAGTGTCAATGTCATTTATGAATAAGGCGAACAGAAGAGGGCCCAAGATTGAGCCTTGAGGTACTCCTGAATCGATGCGAGACGGTGAAGATGCAAATCCGTTGAGAACTACTGTTTGGCACCTGTCTTGGACATAAGATGTGAACCATCTCAGCAGATCGCCTCGTATTCCAGCAAGCATCAGTTTTTCAAGAAGAATAACGTGATCTATTCTGTCAAAAGCCTTGCTGTAATCGGTGTATATTGCATCCACCTGTCCTCCTGATTCCATACCGATAGCAAGCGCGTCCGTAAACGCCGCAAGATTAGTGATCGTGGACCTACCCCTAAGAAAGCCATGCTGCTGCGGGAGGAACGCATTTTTCAGAGCCGAATATATCTGTTCGTGTACTATTTTTTCGAGCAGTTTCGCTAAAACACACAGTTTAGAAATAGGCCTGTAATTTGCTACCTCGCGTTTAGAGCCTTTTTTGTGTATAGGTGATATGGATGCGGACTTCCACAAACTAGGCATAGTTGCTTCGTCGATGGACCGCCTGTATAAGAGTGAGACAGGAAGAGATAGGCTTTTAGAGCACTTAGATAGCAAATAGGGGTGCAGACCGTCAGGTCCAGCCGATTTATTACAATCAACATTTTTGAGCAGTCTATGGACATTCGATTCCACTATTTCGATCGTTGATATATCCAGATTGGTGTGATTAGGCACGATGTTATAATTATTAGAACTGGAAGTGGACGATGCTGGCAAATAATTAGAATTGAAAAATCTAGCAAACGCATCACAAATGTCAACGCCCCCGGTGAGACTGTTGTTTTCGTAGGTCATTGACGAGGGGTAAGTATTGTTCTTTTTATTAGCCTGAACATACGACCAAAACGCTTTAGGGTTATCTCGAATGGTATTTTCCACAGAATATATGTAGTTGTTATAGCAGGTTAGTTCCACCCTCTTCGCACGATCTCGGAGAATACTGAAAGATATACCGTCGGCCTTATTACTATAGATTTTCAATCTTCTGTGATATTTATTTTTTTCTTTGAGTATTTTAATAAGAGCCGGTGAGTACCAGATAGGAAAATGACTGGAACGTACGCACTTGCAGGGTATATACTTATCTCTAAGCTCAATTAGCTTGTTGGTGAAGACTTCGACCGCTTCGTCAACCGATCCACTCATCAAAATTGCATGCCAATCACAGTGATCGAGGCTACTACATATTGCTTCGTAATTCCCTTTAGAGTAGTAATATTTAGGCCTGGGGCTTGGTTTGAGGGTAGGCAAAGAAAGAAAACGAGGCTGACAGACCAGAGCTGGATGATGGTCGGCGTCTTCAGCCACTAATGGATCAGAACAGCGGGAGACTAGAACATCGTCATTACAGAAAATCAGATCTAAAATACGGTTTAATTTATTTTTAATACTGTTGTACTGGTTTAAATTACATAAGCTCATTAAATCAGATAGTTCAGCTTGGTTAATAATAGTACTGGATAGAGTGGGAGTTTGATATAGGTAGTCAGTGGTCGAGGCCCACGAAACTTCACCCAGATTAAAATCGCCTGCTAGGAAAAATTTGTCGTTTGGATTCTCAGAAGAAATACGGAGAACGTTTTCCGAAAAATTAGACAGCTGATTTGTAAAAGAAAGACCCTGTTTTTCGTTACAAAGGTACAAACAACACACATGAAGATTCAGTGAGTTCTTCCCCGAGTTAAGCTTGATCGTTACCCACGTATCTTCCGCCGTCGAGTGCCACTCAGGTCGACCGAACGCCGCTAAATTGCCCCTTGTTGCAATGAGAACCCCACCACCTCGATCCTGCCCTGTGCGAGAGTAATTTCTATCACGCCGCAAGACAGTGTAGTTGTCACTAAAAAGTTCCTCGTCACGGATGCCGTCTAAAAGCCAGGTTTCAGTAAAAATAATAATGTCATAATCGCAAAGCTGTACATTTCTCTTTAGCTGTAGTGTTTTAGTTCGCAATCCCCTAACATTTTGGTAATATATGTTAAGACCCATTGGTCACAATCCTGCCACATTTTCTGTGGCCGGAAAGTGGGATAAGTTTGTAAAAATAAAATTCTATAAATAAGCGTGTAATGTTAGGGGTTTGCGAACTTGAGACACGACAGTATATGAGAGATGACAACCTGAGCGAATGACGTATCAGTGACAGACTGTTAAAACGGCAAATGTAAAAGTCGATAATAGAAGAATTATTATCTAACGTATAGGTATGCATCATTCTTTTAGTTGGTTTGCTATTGTAGGTTATTATTAATGTTTTGCAGTTTATGAGTTGGTGTTGAAGATGATTGTTATTGTAGGATATTCTATTGGCAGATGAATAATGACGGGGTGTATGTAAATAAAGAGTATAGAATAAGCCGCCGGTATATGTATTGAATGAGTAGAAATGTATATAGAATAAAAATATATAGGTTATTTGCCGGGCGTGTCTGAGCATAATAAATAATAATGGTATTACAATCACTGGATTTGTACGTGGCTTCCTGTAATGGTATAGCGGGTAGATAATAATATATAAAACAAAAGTTATGTAGGTTGAGCAAGTAGATAACAAAGATTTAATTACATAGGTACAAGAAGGATAATTAGTTATTTGCAATAAGTGTTGGAAAAATAGTCACTTTAACTTCAAAAGGTCACCGTCGTTGTTCACTGCAAGTATGGGTGAAGTGTCACTTCGGCGAGTTAGTATTTTGCTGTTTTGCACCCACACATATTTGATATTTTTTTCTAACGCAACTTTTTTAACTTGAGTGAGTAGTTGTTTATTCTCCCTTGTGAGGTGGTCGTTAGCGTAGACCCTAGACGTGGTCCCTGCAAAGCCAAGGTCTTCGGTTGTCAGCCCAGGCTTGTGCGACCTGGCGGCAGCAATAAAGTTCTCTTTCATGTATCTTCCCAGGAACCCCACGATTATAGGTTTTATATTCGACGTGGAGCGAGCCCGGACGACGAAATTAATATCTGACTTTAGTACTGGCTGCCCTATTGCCACGCCGACTTTATTGACCAGTTCATACAAGTTCTCATTTTTCCGTAAAGGGATACCTTTAATTTCAACGTTGTTAGCGCGGAGAAGTTGATTTTTAGCTGCGAGTTCGGTAGAAAGCATCGCTAGTTCCTGTTGTAATTGGGGGTAGATAGTATCAGCGCCCGACTGCGATTCGAGTGTGTCCACTCTCTTGGTCACTTCCTCGATTTTTAATGAGTTATCGTTGACTGCATTTCGAATACTGGATATAGATATCTCGAATTTCTGCAAGTTTTCTTGTAGGTTATGAATATCCTGTTTGATCGACGGGAGTTGTTCCAGACGCACATTGATGCCGCTGATGCCATTGCGCAGCTCCTGAAGGACTAGGTCCATGGTAGCAGGTGATGATTCAGGACAGCGGGTTGGAGTCTGGAGACTGTTGCTGGTCTTACAATTGGTACATTGCACAGCAGCTTGTCGCAGTGAACCGAGTTTACGATAATTCGATTCTGAGATATTCGCACATGAAAAGCAGTAGATCAGTGAACAGTTGGAGCACCTTACACCGTCCGAAAAGTTACTACTACAAACTGGACAAGTGATCATTTTGGTAGTAAAATGTTTAGATGATTAGTATGTTGTGCCGCGGATGGGTTCACGAGTAAAGTAAGTCAGTGAGAGCACAAGCGGTAAGCGTGCTTACGTCGTGAACGCGGGACGCGGACTTATTATTCTGTTTGTTGAAGTGAAAACTTCTTTAGCGGCGCTGGGTGGGTAAAAACTTTCAAACTCGCGTCAGGGTCACGTGACGTCGAAAAAGCGTAAGATCTTATTTAATTTTTATACATTGCTCGTAAAACAAGAGACGACAAAAGAACACACTTGCGGTCACGCGACGTATGACTCAAACAATTAAATAGTGTTGTGGCGACATGACGTGACGATGACGTGGCGACATGACGTGACGTGACGATGACGACGAAGCCAACGAAGACACAGACACATTCGCGCTTGCGCGAATGTGACACAATGACATGACACAATCACGACTGTGGTTATATTTTTGAAGTGAAAACTTAAAAGTGAAAACACAACGTTAATATTGAAGTTTTCACTTCTGCCGGCACTCCCGGAGTGCTAGCTTTTTTTTTTATTTAGCGGCAATATATTCGCTATAACAAACGTGTATACTACAATCATACTAAATAATGCTCGTAAAATATTCAGCAAAAGCATAAATATTTAAACTTGGAGCTTTCTTACTAGGTATATAGGGTTCAATTTGTCACAGCAATTTGCGTTTTGTCGTTAGTTTAGTATGAGTAGAGTAAAAGTAGAGTGCGCCTGTGTAGCTCGTAGGTCGTCACGTGCAGATTTCGCTATCTCACATCGGCGCGGGCGCAGGGCCGGGGGCGGGGGCGGGGGCGGGGGCAGCCGGCGCCGGCTCCGCGCATGCGCACATGCAAATAGGATTTTTATACATTTTAGTGGCAAACTGTCGACGATCACGTCACCGTACGTGTGCCCGCTGCGGCCCTGTCTGCGGAGGCTCCTTTGTGCCGCCGCGCGCCGCCGCCACGGCAGGACTCGCCACTCCGCCCGCCCAGCCCATACATCACCTGCTAACTAGGCTGTAACTGTCCTTTCGTTTGTGTGATCAGATAGCATCATGCCAACATGATCACGGTACTTAGCCATACTTTCTGGATGTAAAATAATAACATTTAGTTACGTTCGCTTGTGTCCAATTATTTTAAGCAAAATTAAAAAAAAACACCTCAATTCGACTGCGTTGCTTTAATTAAACGGCCGTACCTAAACTTTATTAAAGTTAAGTGTAGTGTAACGGCTTGCCATAAATAAAACAGTGTTGTACCTACTCGCGCAGCGTCAACCGTTAATTAAGACCATAAATAATAAATAAAAACGTTTTGCGCTTGCCGTCCGAGAAAAAGGACGAGAAGAACATAAAATAATATTTTTAATAACGTAATGATGCGCTGCGAGCTGCGAGCCAAGTCGCGCGACGGAGTAGCGCCAGCGGCCACGCATTCAGATACCGTTTACTTGTTTAATAAGATGTCCCTCTATTACTCAAATAAGTACATACTTAAAAAATATATTACGTTCAATCTTTTTCAAAAACACAAAAACATTTAGTCCAATACGAAAACTAACTTTGTATCTTGGTGCCTTAAAACTGATTAGTTAAGATTGTAACTTTGCACCAAAACAAATTAATAAAACATAATATAATATTATAAAATTTTGTATAAAAAGTGTGATGGTAAACTTTGAATGGCGCCGAAAGTGGATAGTGCCGCAGCTTAGCGTCCCATGTTCCGCACAAACCTTGATGATTAAACAGATTTTTAGCATCATTAAAAAAACCTTTTAGAAAAGAGTTGTGCATGATTCACGCAGCTATTACAGCGTGATTCGGTTGATTAGAACACGGTGGGAAGGCGGGCCGCCGCCGCCGCCGAGCGCGCAGGAAACGCCGCGGGCAACAGAATTCCATTTAATCTAATACCTGTAATGTGAAATATTTTACTTTAATATTGATTAGTTACCAATTTATTTATCGACTTAGCTAAATTTAATTCAATGTGAATCGATAAAGCAAATGGTTGTATCTATCAAGTATTCAGTTCATTGTGCAGATTGTAGATGTAATGAATGACCGATGAGGTAAAGTTGGCAGGTGAATTTTACTCCTTTAGCTTTATGATTGGTTAATTCGCTAAAAATATATTTTTGAATGCTACAACCCACTAAAACTTGATTAAGAACCTACATGCTTGGTGCATTTGAAACACTTAAGAATTATCATCAGAATGGTTTGTGTAGTTTATTTTATAATACTCTTTTCCAATTTTCGTAAGTGTTCGTCGTAACGTAGTGTGCTGCAATTATGCAAAGTCTAATACAGTGCAACACGGCTCTGATTCCTGCTGCGATGTTCTTTACTAAGTGGTTATTTAGTGCAAAGTGCGGCAGGTGGTGCTCACTAACTCATTTCACCCACACGGAGCGGATACGACACGGCACTGCCTACACCTTAAATAGCAAGCAAAATTAGGCAATCGGCAAAAATGTTAGACAGCCTAGTCTTAACAAACGGAGTTCTTTCTTTTCACTATTAGGATTTCAGAAAAAGAAAATCTTATACGTAAATACTTACGTAAAAATAAACCTAATATAATTCATTTCAAGTCTTTTGACTTCCTAAATTATAACCTTCACGACCCGATCGGCTCTATTGGTGCATTGTAGGTACGTTTCATTTCGGGCGTACTTCAGTAGCCTCACTAACAGCAGCTTTGATCGCTTCGCCATTTTAGATAATTCTCTGTTATTTTCGAAATAAATGCATAATAGTTTAAGACCCAGATTGCTTCAATTAAATTATATTTTTTGCTTTGTAACTAAATCTACCTTGTGATAAAGGGCTATGAACAGCATTTAGTTACTATAACCTAACCTAACCAGATTTCTACTATCGGAAAGTAAGAATAATAAAGTTTATCTAACAAATTACGACATAGAAGGACATAGTTACTTTTTACCTTATAGGTGTATAGCGTATCCGCAGTAGGTACCTACCTATTAGTACTTACAATAAGGCAAGCAAATCTTACGAGACTAAAAAGTGGATTCCTATTAGCAGACATTTTTCTAATGTTGTGACATTATTTTCGATCTAAAAGCTTGTCTTGAAGAATCTCTCAAATAAAATTAAATTTATTTTTTGAACGATGATTGTTTTATAACTTTCCAGATATTTGAAATGGTTCTATTAACACCGTCAACTGTATTAACGAAACATGTTCGTAAAAAACTCAATGACGTCTCACTCTCGATCTCAACGTAAATATTAAAATATAATTATACTAGCAGCACGCCCCGGCTTCGCACGGGTAGCCTTTATAAAATCGTACAAATATGTCGACATATGGGCGGAAGTGCTGCGGTAACCGCAAAGAAGAAAGGGCAATTCGCTGTGGAGCCTGGGCCACGACTAAAATACTCGTCCCTTAGAGTAGCCACCTAATAGCCCTTTTAACAGACTTTCCTTTTGCTATTTTGGCAAAGATATTTTTTTTTAAAACAATTTTTAATATAACATTGTTTTACTCCGAATTATGAACGCCCAAAAAAAACCGACACAAAATATCGTATGGTTGAAAGTGCTGCGGTAGCCAGAATTTTTGAAATATTTTAGTTCATGTCACAGTTTATAAGGATTTTGAATCTACATACTTTGAATATGTCGACGTATGGGCGGAAGTGCTGCGGTAGCCGGAATTTTTAACAATATTTTAGTGCATGTCACAGTTGATAATGATTTTGAACCTACATACTTTGAATATGTCGACGTATGGGCGGAAGTGCTGCGGTAGCCGGATTTTTTTACAATGTTGAAGTACATGTCACAGTTGATAAGGATTTTGAACCCACATACTTTGAATATGTCGACGTATGGGCGGAAGTGCTGCGGTAGCCGGAATTTATAACAATATTTTAGTACATGTCACAGTTGATAATGATTTTGAACATACATACTTTGAATATGTCGACGTATGGGCGGAAGTGCTGCGGTAGCCGGATTTTTTTACAATGTTGAAGTACATGTCACAGTTGATAAGGATTTTGAACCCACATACTTTGAATATGTCGACGTATGGGCGGAAGTGCTGCGGTAGCCGGATTTTTTTTTTACAAAGTTTAATTACATGTCACAGTTGATAAGGATTTTGAACCTACATACTTTGTATATGTCGACGGATGAGCGGAAATGCTGCGGTAGTCGGATTTTTTAAATATGTATTTAGTACATATCACAGTTTTTTTTGTATCTGTCATAGTTGATAAGGACTTTGAACCAAAATATTTTTAGTATGCCGACGTATAGGCGGAAGTGGTAGCATACATTTTTAAATATTTGAGTTTTTGTCATAGTTGATAAGGATTTTAAACCAAATTATTTTTAATATACCGACGTGTAAGCAGAAGTGCTGCGGTAGCCGGTATTTTATTTAAAGTTATACGGTCTATCTGATAAAAAGTTAGCGCAGACTTGAAGTACTAATACGTAATGATGACTTAAAGTCAACGCTAACTTTTTATAAGATAGAGGGATAGTATTTGTCATAGTTATAAGGAATTTGATCCAAAATATTATTAATATGCCGACATATGGGCAAAAGTGCTGTGGTAGTCGGAATTTTATACAATAGTTTACTAATTATGAGTTTAACATAATATGTACATACTGTTAATCTCATAAGTTTTCTTTTGATCCACAATCCACATAGTGGGAAAAACAATAGAACCCGCATATACTTCCGTGACCGGCGCCTGCTTTATTCCGCTTGACTTTTTTCCAATACTTACATTTTTGAACTCGTGATATCTTTCGAATGGAATGTCCAAATTAAATAATTTAAAAAGTCATATAAAGGTATTGAACCAGTCTTAATTATGAAGAAGTTTATTTAGATAAGGATTAATACCAAAGCACAAATAAAGAACGTTTTCTAACGGCGTCATTTTAATTATATTTTTTCGATATTAAAACACTTATAGTGACATATCTGTAATAGTTAGTCATATGCTGTCGTTGATTTTTTTGTGGATGATAATGTGTTCTACAAAATCGTAGTACATAATTTCTTTCTATCTTCAATAGTTTTCGCAGCGCACGCGATGTAAGGAATTTCTTAGGAATTTTTTTTACACCTTGGGTTACATAATTAAAGTTTTAGTAAGGATCCCTAATTTTTTTGAAAATATAATATAGCCTATGTTCAGCGCGGATAGTGTAGCTTCACAACGGTGAAAGAATTTTTGAAATCGGTCCAGTAGTTTCGGAGCCTATTCGATGCAAACAAACAAACAAACAAACAAACAAACAATCAAATCTTTCCTCTTTATAATATTAGTTTAGATATTTTTTAATACTTGCTTTAGATTGAAATATTGAGCAGCAAAATATACTTGCGGTATGTTTAGTGTCATTTCACGTTATTTTTAGCCGGTGGTGGATTCCATGGAGATTATATTTTTGCTGATTTATTTCCTCTCTATTATAATGTAATGATAGTGTGACAGGATGCCTGCGTAAGTCGGCAGCCGGTGGCTGGAGGAGGCAATTTGACGCGACAACCCTAATGACTCCGATTATCCACTGCATACATCGTGCATGGCGACTACCTTTCCCTTGCTTATACTAAGTTCCTCCATACAGATCAATAACTAAGTAGGTAGGTATTGATTACATATGTATGATATTTGTACTTATAAATACTTAGTTATCAATACCAAAATAAGAGAGTATAGGCGAGGATATGAACACTCCCGAAAACAAGGTATACTAGGCATTAAATTATCTGATGCTATGTCTACCCTGCCTGGAGAGTCATGTTTCAATTTAATTATTCACATCCTTACCGTTAAATAGGTACCTAAGTGCTTTGTACATGTATTTTGACAACACCATATAAACCAATTTGTGTAATACGGCAGCCAATTTTATTTCTTTCCATAAAAGTACTGGTTTTTATGAGCGACTCTGACAAATGACTGCAAATAAAACGCAAGAGTAATTCAAAATATTTATGAAGATCGAGTTGTCGTCACAGAGCGTGCTAGCAGGGTTGCAGTCAGGCCAATCTCGTGGAATAAGATAAGACTGATTCTACACATAGTATAAGAAGGTAGAGAGGAGGGAAGGTTACCCTGTTAGTGGCATTCTGAGTGCGTCCCTGTGCGCGAGAACGCCGAGAACAAGGTTCCGCGAGAATCGATTTATCCCGCGCACCGGGAGCCGTCCCGACAACAACTATTTGATTGAACTCCACCCACTAATTATATTCTTATGAAATAAACTCTGCATTTAACTTCCATACACTCACAACTAAAGCATCACACACAACCATGTCGCCTTAAAATCCAAAATACGTTCTATCGCTTTGAGCTAGAGTTATAATTTGTCTGCGCGAGAGTGCGTCGAGGATGTACAGTAGCCAGCGGAGGAATTCGAGCGAAATGTTGCCTCTCAGAGATGATCGTCCGTAATAGGACCGCGCCACAGCGCCGCACACAGTTAGTACCGCGCGAGTACAAAGTACTTCGTAATGTCTATAATTAGAGCGGCTACCGCGCTGAGCTGACCTAGTGGAATCTTGTACGCAACTAAATGTATCATTTTGCTACCAGCAATGTGGTGTTCTAATAAAAGCAAAACGGTTCTAATTTGAACCTTATTCGACAAAAGGGCTGGATTTGCCAATTATAGAGCAATTTATTAAATTATACCGATCAACCAAGAAAATGTCAGCGGAAAGACCTCCGTGGAAGAGCATTGGATTAAGGAATTACCAGGTTATCTAAACTAATATTATAAAGAGGAAAGATTTGATTGTTTGTTTGTTTGTTTGCATCGAATAGGCTCCGAAACTACTGGACCGATTTCAAAAAATATTTCACTGTTGTGAAGCTACATTATCTGTGCTAAACTTAGGCTATATTATATTTTCAAAAAAATTAGGGATCCTTACTAAAACTTCAATTATGTAACCCAAGGTGTATAAGAAATTCCTTACATCGCGTGCGCTGCGGAAAATATCTATATTATAATGATATTTTTTTATATAGGCTACCCGTGCGAAGCCGGAGCGTACTACTAGTACCTACTAAAATAAATAAACATTTTAATAACTGATATAGTTTTTTTATAAAATTTAATAAGAAATGTGTTCGGTTTGATGTTGCATTGATAAAGGAGCCTCTTGGCGGCCGGTGCGCCGCGGACGTGTTTGGCTCAGATTTCTCATAAAGTCTTTTATTTTGAAGGGGCAATAACAAAGTGATTGCGATCTCGGTGCTTCTTTACAAATTCTTATTAAAATTGGCTGCGCAAATCCGCGTTAAGTTGTCGACGTTGCAAATGTCTGTCCATTAACTCGGTGCGATTAATGACACAATATGTAATGCAGTATCGCCGCATCTAATGAAACGGATCGCGAGCCTGCGGGGCTTGCTGTGCACTTCACTACAGTCATATCGGTACGTAAGTATATAAATAAATAAATATAAATAATGCTGGACAATCCACACAACATCATCTAGCCCCAAGTTAAGCAGAGCTTGTGTTATGGGTACTAGAAGACTGACATACTTAATACAATACATTATATACATAGATATTTTTTATTATACATATACAATACCCAGAACACCCGGAATAAATATTTGCAGATCATACAAACATTTATCCCAAGGCGGGAATCGAACCCGCGTCGCAGGCGGACCTTCGCCTGCCGCGCCACATCGGTCGTCGAATCACACAAAGTTACAAAATGTAGTAGGTACCTAATTAAATATAGACAGACAGACATTTAGACATTTATTATCATCATTTATATGTATCAGTTTAACTTCAAATATTTCGAAGAATTTTATCTAACTAAAAATAAAGTGAGATTATAGAAAGTTGAGATTATACATTGTAGTGTAGAACAAACATTAAAAACATTTTAGAAAGTCGATGCTTTTACAGAGTTTATAAAAAGTTTTAGTCAAAATATATATCAATGCGCGATACGATAACTCGAGTTGCGATGAATAATGTCGGCTCTCGTCACGCGGATCATCGATAAGGTCTGTAATAACTGCAGCCGGCAAGTCGAGCGCCGAGTAAGGGCACGACCACTCTAATGACAACTGCTAAGACACGTCACAACACCTGCACTTAGGAGGAACAGCTCTGAGCTGCGTCATTTCTATAGGTTTCAATGTTACGTATCAATCTTTTGGGTAGGTTTTTATCATGGTTATCATTTTTTTGTTGAATACATCGTGTCACGTATTAAAAGTAATCTAACAAGTTTATGAGTTGTATACAATTTTCAGTCAACTCAGGAAACTCAGCTATAATTTCTAAGGAATGTCTCAATTTAAAATTCAGTAAGAGTCTGAAGGTGATACGTCGAATCAAAATGATAATAAAGACATGCACAGAATGTTCTTTACAAGCTGACAATGAAATTGAAGTGGAGTTGGACAGCAACACTTTCTATGCAGTTAGCATCACTAAGCACAAGCGCGGCGCGACGCAACGGCGCGGCCCGGGCTCCCCAACAGAAGGAGCCTCTTCTTTCAATATCAATGGCGATTAATTAAATTAAATCAATTAATAAAGTCATGTTATAAATCAAACAATAATAATCCATTAATGTAAATTATATACTTACTTGTAAAAATGTTTTAAGTGCACTGTTCCTACTTATATTTACATACTTACTTATATTATAAATACAGTTTTTACTTTAAAATGTTTTACACACAAAGGTGAGCCCCTAAAGGGGGTTTTATTTTCTGAAGCCTAAAGCTGATTACAGTGATTGTTATAAAAACGAGATAAAGTTGATGGTCTGTCTTGCTAAATTTATATTTTTTGTTTAAAGTATGTATTTTCTATTACTGTCTTTTCAATACAAATAAAATCAGAAGACCTTTTATCTAAAACATAAAATAAATGATTGCACTCCAAAATCTCATAAAAAGATAAATGAGCTTATATTCATACTCATTCACCTCGCTTTCGCTAAAAATAACCACCGCAGAATGCGGAATCAAGTACCCACTTGGTTATTACAGTGGTGTCTACAGTTTTATTATGTGACATCGGCAGTGGGCAGTAAGCAGCAAGCAGCAAGCAGTAAGCAGTAAGCAGCAAGCAGCGGGCAGCGAGCAGCGGTCGCACCCGGCGGGAATGTGAAATAGATATTAGAATGCAGCGCGTCGCGCCGCCGCGCTTATTATCGGACGCTTCCGAGAACGTTGCACGCCGACCTGAGAACAATGTCTGCTCGCTACATAGGTAATATGTACGCGTTCTAATATGAGTGTGCTTATACTAATAGACAAACTGACCCGTCTTCTGTCTGTAGCGCGGTGCCTCCGCCTGGCGCGTTACAACTGTTACAACGGTTACATAGACTAACAACATAAAATACTAAAGACTGCAATCTAACTCTCATTACCTACATGTTGTCTTAAAATATATTTTGTAATTTTGTAAGCCTCTTAGTTCATTTTGAGGTCTTTTTAGCGCAAGTTTTACAACAGCGGTAGGTAATTATGAAATGATTGAAAGCTGTATTATGAATCTTGTTTTTGTCTCTGCTCTCAGAAAGAAAGTTCATACTGTTAACGCAAATGAAATATTATTTTAAAATAGATCGTAAAGTCATAATTTAAATGAACTTTTCTCCGAGTGATACTAAAAAAAACCTAAGTAATCCATTGTGCTAAAAAAAAGATCGGTACTAAGTTCTAATAGCTAATGAAACGCGTTGGTTGGTACCCGAGATTGTGGCAATTATGTAATAGATTCAGCCGCAATCAGCCGGATGAGGAATCTTATCTATCGAGGAAGAAAAAGCATACCAGTACCTACCTAGATATCTAAAACTGGCAGAGACGATGATAAAACATGTTTTGTTAACTTCTGTTTTGTTTTTTGTTTAATCACCCGTTACATTTATTTGATTATTGTGTCTTGAACTGTATTCGGAGCTAATGATGCTCGTAGAGATAGCTCTAAGTTCTAATTGTATATGTCAGAATGCGATTTAGTATGGTGTAGATAATTGTATTAGCACTTACTGTAATGAGGCGCGGACTTATCAGGTGCGGGGGCGGGGGCGGAGCGCAGGAATGCGTCGCCATCGTGCCCCCCCTGCCCCTGCCTCTCCGCCGGACCTGTTCCTCAGCACAGCTGCCATGCACTGCCATTGTGGAAACTACTAAGTATAGATACAAATGCTTCAGGAGGAAATGCAAGTCGATATCCAAAAGCAGTTAGTTCTTTAGATGTAAGGGATCAATAAACACGTAAGTATATAGTTATGTCACAATTACCTTTCACACTCTGAAATATATTATATTAAACCGTAGTTTATCTGTCAGGACTTGCTTTAACTAACACTTGAAATTAAATTAATAAAATATTTATTTGGCGTACAAATAGTATAAAAGCTTGATGTGAATCCATAAAATCAATTTACCATTTTTTTACTTTATAAGAAACTGGTTACGTGTAAACGTGGACAAAAACAGATACAATTGAGAGTCGCCTTCATTTCATTCATTCATTTAAAGCTGTGGTGTCCCACTGCAGGGCAAAGGCCTCCCTTCCTTTTCTCAAGTTCAATCTGTTATACGCTTTTTTTCTTATCTTCTAGGCAACCTGGTGCGGTGGTGCGGTGGTGCGGTGGTGCGGTGGTGCGGTGGTCGCGGCAGGACGGTAGCCCGAAGCGCCGCCGCCACTTACCGGTAATAACGGCGCGACGCCGCCCCCTCGCACAAATATCGGGAATTAATCAACGAGCGACCCTCATCCAGCACCCTCACCACATGTGCTAAAAAACATATTGCATCTTTTCAAAAATACCTTATTGTTGTGTTTTTGACAAGTAGGTAAGTAAATTAAGTTTTATAGGAAATAAAAATAATATGTTTTTTAATATTAGTTAGGTGCCACGAGGGTTTCCTGCGTATATAAAGTGACTTAGCAATTGTACAAAGTGTGTTATATTTTAACATTTGAATTAAATCGAAATCTGTAAAACTTATAAAAACAATGTATTCATACTTTAGCCTGCCTGTTACAAATATATAAAGTTTTAGTTGTATCACTTGGGCATCGGTGGCCCATGCGCAGACGCACCCAATCAGTATAATTTGGTCGGCGCAGTCAGCTGGCCGCCGCGCCGCGCCGCCGCCGCCGCGCCGCCGCCGATACTTGGCATGTAATAACCCAAACAATATTAGCATGTGCATGCGCAGGGTCCGCACCGCGCTATAATAGCCATTGTTCGCTTCCAACGACCGTCCTATTGTAATTCTTTAATTTTAAATATCAAATACCTATGTGGATTGATCGGATCGCACTTGACTACTACAAGATGTCCCGTCAAATGTATTATTTTAAGCTTATATTTTTGTTCAATTATACTACATAGAACTTGTAAAATAATAGCGAGGGTCTAGGTACATACGTCGTAGTTAGAATCATCATACAAAAGTTGTTAATCAAGTTTAAAGTTTATCTTAATAATTTATATGGAAAATGTACGTACATTATGAATTGCTTGTTAGTAAACACGCTCGTATAGTACCTACCTACCCATAACATACAGCATACTTTAACACATGTAGTTCTATACTCGATGAGAGAAAATTTAAATGCGTTTTGCTGATAAACTTGTTTATGCCAGATAATTACACGAACTCAAAAAATAAGATTTTGTTTACCCAAGCTTATTTCCTATTTTGATGCAAAAGTAGAAGAGTCTTTACAAAAGTATATTGATATGGACTTGCCCCTGAGTCTCCTGACCATTATGTTTCGTAATCGTTCCCAAACGTCGACTAATTAGATAGAAGAGCCACAAATATTTCTACAAGAATTTAAAATATTAAATATGTAAGTAGTTGGGTTGAAATCACCGAATTTGGTCACAGGTCAATTAGACGTGGACACTACAGGCTACAGGCGTATCCCATATCGACGCGCAGATGCTATCAGCAGATGCCTGTACAACTCGCCTCACAAGTACAACCATAAGTTCTTTGAACTAGCTCGTACTGCGGCACACGGCACACGGCGCGTGGGGCGTGGGGTACGCACCTACAGCGGAGCCGTGGCCGATGCATCCGTCACGGCGCGCAAATTGAAAATATCTTACACAATTTTATGTACTTAATGCCAAATTATTTTAAACTGTTATTACTTGCATCGATATCGAAAATGAATTTGGGTGGAAACTGTAAAAATGTGTGCTGGTAAATATAAAAATAAAAAAATTATTAACACAATTAAGTTGAAAAATATATATTATGTATGTGTATTGTGTATGTTTTTGATTTAGATTTGTATTGCTTACACAATTCGAAGAGCACGTTGATATTGTTTTATTTGATTTGTGAAAACTAATATTTAGGGCTAATTTGTATTACTATATTTTATATTACCTACCTAATGTTCAAGTGAACAACCAAATCGACTTGGAAATCTTTTTACCAATAAAATAACTAGGAATTATGTACCTACTCATTCTATTTTTATTTTTATTTGACGACCGATTTGGCGCGGTGGGCGATGGTCCGCCTGCGACGCGAAAGGTTGCGGGTTCGATTCCCGCCTTGGGATAAATGTTTGTATGTTCTGCAAATTATTCCGGGTGTTCTGGGTATTATATGTATAATAAAAAATATTTATCTATGTAATATATTGTATTAAGTATGTCAGTCTTCTAGTACCCATAACACAAGCTCTGCTTAGCTTGGGGCTAGATGATGTTGTGTGGATTGTCCAGCATTATTTATTTATTTATTTATTATTTTGTAGATAATTTAACAGCTGATAAATAAATATTCACGGACAATTCACACATCACACTCTAGTCCCAAACTAGCAAAGCTTGTACTATGGAAACTAGATTGCTGATAAAATATTTTTTAAATACATACATAGAATGCATAATAACATCCGGACACAGAACAAATATTTATTGGCATCACACAATACATATGCTCTGGGCGGGAATCGAATCTATGACCCACAGTATGGAAGGCAGAGCTACTACGAACTGAACTGTGACGTCTGTCAAAATGTGATTCGTTTCCATGCCAAATAAAAATAAAAGCTATCGACAAAGTGTGCGCAATGAAACAGCCAAGTCAACAAACTATCACAATAAGTGGTTCCCAACGCAATAACTCCGAAGCGAGCCCCATCCGTCTACGAAACAGGTACTAAGTATTTGAGTAAATCCAGAAGTCCCCTTGTAGATGTTTGTCGCCCGTCCCTCCGTGCGTCCCTCCGTGCGTCCCTCCGTGCGTCCGTGAGCCGACATTGACCCACGAACCGCGCTTGCAGGACGATTGCCGCTTCTAACAGGGATCGGACAAGAGTTGTATCCTGTTAGAAACCGATCCAAATAAATATTAGATTAATTAACTATTTTTCATTATCAATAAAATTACAATACATTATTTTGTTAAAGTATATCAAAGTTCTATTTCAAATTTTGTAGAGTTTTATTGCCAATAAGAAATCAAAAGTCTACGCGTTGATGAAAAGTTGTATGGTTCATTGATTCCAAGTGTGTAATCAATGTTATTTTAATATAACTTCGTTTTATTGTATTATAAATTACTAAGTAGAAGTAATAAATGCCACTATACCTACTAATAGAGATAAAAATAAATAAAAACAAGAAGATTCATTATTTTAAAAGCAAACGATCTTATGCTTATAAAAATATTCAAATGAATCGAGGTTACGGTAACTTTTTCATAATTTAAGTATTTAGATAGATAATATAATTAATATATTTTTTTAGTATTTAGGTATGTAAGTTTTTTATTTTAATACACCAAATCGTACACTATACTTTGCACATTACAATTTTACATTATTTTGGATTTATGTATTTTTATCCATTAAAATATTTTTGTGAGTAATTTTTTTTTGTAATTTATTCTTCATAATATAATGTTTTACTGCCCAACCCCCTTTTGCGATACCTGGAAATGGAAATGGTAAATAAGGTTAAAAGATGCTCCCATGTTTGCTTGTTTTGGCAAAAAAATATGGCTTGTATGTTGAGCTAGCTCTAGTTATAAGCTCTAGATAGTTTAAAAGTTTATGTTTTGTTACTTGCACATGCACATGCCGGGTTTGCTTAGGCACCGACCGACGGCGGCGGTGCGACTTCTACCCCAACTGTAAGGGTACTATTTAGTGACGCTACCCGATAACAGATAGCGTAGAAAATTTAAAGTTTTGAATAATGCGACGAATGTCCTCTATTTGTCAAATAAAGAGTTAATTTAAAAATAATTTATCTAGGCCTATAAGTTTTCACAACGTAGGATATTATGTATTTATTTAAAGATATTTTTGTAAAAGAAGTAGTGAAATGTTTGTAATAAATATTATGATTCTAAAAGTTAATTTAATTTCTTTATGTAAAATAACTAAAAATATTTAAATGTTGTAATATAATATAATCATAATAAAATAATACGCTAACACGAACTAAAATCTAGTAATAATGCGCTTAATTTTTACTTGATTTAAGTTTGCCTACTCGACAACAGATGGCGCTAGCAGTTTACATTCTCACTCATTGGCACTTTGCCATACTTGAAAGCTAGATGAGAAGATAAATATTATTTTGAATAAATTTTATCAGTTATGTTTTATGACTTAAATAATGTTTTAACGATAGTTATAATATTTTTATCACATGATATCTACTAATACTGGAAATTATTTTATTATCGTACAATAATTATGTTATATATATACTAAGATAATAATTAATATACATAAGTACTTACATATTATAATTATTCAAGATTATAAATGTAAGTACATATTCAAGATCAGTCTCGGCAGCGCAGGTGTCATGTTGTGTATGTACCTATTGTAACTAACAAGTTTGACAAATGACAAATAAGACCTAAAGCTAACACATAATTTTTTTATTTAGGTAAGAATCTAATTCTTTAAAAAAAAATCAATATGAAGTCTTAAATCGTAGTACATATTAAGTTGTTCGTGACCTTCCAACTAAGTATAGAATGCCGTTGCGCGAACAAAATAAACTTCAGGAAGGAGAACAATTTTTTTTTTGTGACTAAGTATATATATTAATAAAAAATGAATTTCTAATCCTAAAACTAAAAATTACCTTACTAAAATATATTGTAAGAATCAATGTACCTATATGAAATTAACTGCGAAAATCAAACACCATACCATGCCAAGCCACTTTCGTCTGCCACAAAAGCACCTTGTATTTACAAGTAGGATACGAATTTGATTTATCCATGAATTATATTATTGGTATAATTAAGTATTTAGTTTTATCTCATTAAGTGCGTGTAACATAATAAATGCATTATAAATGAGTTAGATGAAGCAATAAGCAATGGTCGCCGAATGTTGTGCTCGCGGCGACTTGTGCATATCCTTCGATTAATTATTAATTTATCTAAAACGGCTGCTAAGTGGCTCGGCCTTGTCCTCGTCCAAATGTTCCGACGAATTCCATTACAACGTAAAGAAGTCGAACAATAACAAAACTCTGTAACTACACTGTTTTTTTTAAGTTTTTGGGACCTATTTACCAGAGTTTAAATGTCGCGTTATTTTTGACGTGACAACGTCTTATAATTCGATGGAGCCGGCTGCACGCACGAAAAAACATGACTCATGAGGCGTTCCATGAAGTGACGTTGTCACGTTCAACTATCGTCAGTAAACCGACTTTACAGACAACCATTTTTTTTTAATAGTTTTTGACGTGACAACGTCTTATAATTCGATAGAGCCGGCTGCACGCACGAAAAAACATGACTCATGAAGCGTTCCGGCGTTCCGGCGTTCTGAGGCGTTCCAAAATGTTTCGAACGACGATTTATTTTGCAGAACCGCTTACAATACCGTTCGTTGACGTTGTCACGTTCAACTATCGTCAGTAAACCGACTTTACAGACAACCATTTTTGATAACAATTTTTCTCAGACTGAACTCAAATAAAACGTAACGGCTAAAATACGTATAGTACTTACCTACTTACTAAGTATAAATGCAAGCAAGTAAGTATGTTTAATAATAAACTAAGATACAAAATGTTCAAACATCAATAAAAGCAAGAATTCAATGATAACATAGTCCAGTCATTTAAAATACCTAAATCCGGTTATTTACAATATCTGAATCTTCTTCCGGTTCTTCCTGCCCTTATCCCATGTTTTTTTCCACTCTCCTCTATTATCCTAAAACTATAAATATGTATCTGAAAATATTTACTTTAAAATATGAAAATTTTATTATTAGGTATTCCAGATGAAATTTTGTCTGGAATGATGAAACTGTTTACCTAGTAGGTACAAACGATTTATATCATACAATACCTATAGCAAACTATTATCAGCCGTCGGCCGCGAGTCAGGAGTCGGGAGTCGGGAGTCGAGTCCGAGCGCACACCGCACAGCAGCGGCGCACACAGACGTGCGAGTGGGGCATGGGGGGGGCGCGCCAGGGTGTGGGGCGAGGGGAGCGGCGGGCGGGGCGGGGCGCAGTAATTACATCGTCATTAGCGGGCGGCGGCTCGGGGCGGGGCCGCGTCCCCTCTCGGGGCGGCGGGCGCGCGCAGCGCCGTCGTGCGCCTCAGTCCGCTCCGTGCTGCCGTCGCGCACGCACGCGTATGTCGCTCGCTGTCGAGTTCGGTGATGTGAGGTGGCCCCCGCCGCTGCCGCAGCGCCGCGCGACTTCCGCGCAGTTTTCGCGAATAAGTAAGCCAGTTGGAGGCTCGAGAGCCTTCGAGCCGGCAAGACGCCGTCCACCGTGGATCTGAGGTACGGCGCCATGGCGGCGACCACGTACATGCCCGCCGAGATGGAGCTCGGCAACATCGGCGGGTACCACGCCGCGTCGCCGCGCAGCGCCGAGCCCGCCGACATGAAGTACCAGCACGCGCTGCACGCCGGCGGCAGTCCCTCGCCCGGCGCGCCCGTGCTCTCCAACCCGTGGTCGGCCTTGCCGCCGGGCGACCCCTGGGGCATGCACCAGCACCACCACCACCACGCGCACCAGCCGGACGTGAAGCCGCACGCGGGCCACGACCCGCGCCACCTGCAGCACTCGCACGGCTGGCACGCGCCCGTCGTCAGCCCGCACTACGGCGCCGGCTCGCCCGTCGCGCTGCACGGCTCCTACCCCATGCCGGGCATGCACCACCAGCACATGCTGCGCGACATTCAGCCCTCGCCGCATCTGCACCACCACATGGAACGCGACCAGCCCGAGGAGGACACGCCCACCAGCGACGACCTCGAGGCGTTCGCGAAGCAGTTCAAGCAGCGCCGCATCAAGCTCGGCTTCACGCAGGCGGACGTGGGGCTCGCGCTCGGAACGCTATACGGAAACGTGTTTTCGCAGACCACGATCTGCCGGTTCGAGGCGCTGCAGCTCTCCTTCAAGAACATGTGCAAGTTGAAACCGCTGCTTCAGAAGTGGCTCGAGGAAGCCGACTCGACCACCGGGAGCCCCACCAGCATCGACAAGATCGCGGCGCAGGGCCGCAAGCGCAAGAAGCGCACTTCGATCGAGGTGTCGGTGAAGGGCGCGCTCGAGCAGCACTTCCACAAACAGCCGAAGCCGAGCGCGCAGGAGATCACCTCGCTGGCGGACAGCTTGCAGCTGGAGAAGGAGGTGGTGCGAGTGTGGTTCTGCAACCGGCGGCAGAAGGAGAAGCGCATGACGCCGCCGAACACGCTCGGCGGCGACATGATGGACGGCATGCACGCGCACTACGCGCACGACGCGCACGCGCATGGCTCGCCGCTGCAGCACTCGCACTCGCACTCGCACTCGCCGCCGGGCCTGTCGCCGCAGCACGCGCTGCCGCCCGGCGCGCACACGCTGCAGGCGCACTAACAGTTCGCCCCGTGGGCGCCGCCAAGGCCCTACTACTCGCACTCCGAGCCGCACTAGCGCTCCCGCGGGTCGAACTCAAGCCCGAGGCCGCCGCCGATGTAAATACTGATCTGTGCGCGTGGTCCGCCTCGAGGACCTTATGGACGATGACGATTGACTTGTTCGTTATGATTTCAGTGAAGTCGCGTTTGATCGTGTGTAAGTTAAGATCGAAGCCAGTAATCGTTTATATTTTTTTTGTCGAGACGCCGAGGTTCCGAGTGATCGCCGATGACGTTTAGCTAGATAGTCTAATTGATAAATGAGAGCTTAAATCGGAGGTGGTTCCCGGCGTCGCGTCGTGATGGGCGCTCGCGCACGCTCGCGGTGGCTCTGCGCGGCTCGTCCCGGTAAGTGCGACACACACACCCGCGTCCGGCCGCGTCCGGCTCGGCTCGGCACGGCACGGCACGGCACGGCACGGCACGGGATGGCCCGTGGCCTGCGCCGTGCTGAACGCCGCCCGTCGGCGAGAGTGCGCAGCGTCTCTTCACTTTTGTAAAGGACGATTTCATCGAATTTATTTATAGATATTGTAAAATAACGTTCGTGCACGCCTACCCGTTAGGGAGGGCGGGCGATGTGGATTACATTTAAATCGTTGCTACTGTAAATTTATGATTAGTGATGATGAGGGAAGAGTAAAAAATGTGAATCGGGTCGAAGCTTCAAGGGAATACGAGTGAGTCAATAGGTGCAATTTTTATTTTAATGAAGTGTAAAGAAGCGAGATGAATGCGAGAGATGTTCGTAGACGCAAGTAGCGAGCGTGGAGCGCGGCGCGCGCGAGTTGTCGTGCGCGGCCCGCCGGCCCGCCGCCCGCCGGCCCGCCGTGCGCCACGCTCGGTACGCACTCGATACAGACCTAGGTCCCACACATAATTTATTGAAATATTATTAAAAGAATGCAGACACGATGCCAAAATGGTTTTATTCCTGTTTTTTACTTGTTTTGTTGTTTTTTCGTTTGTATGTATATGTGGCCGACCTCGGTACTTAAAACTTGTAAAAATAGGTATTTTTTCTATATAAAATAATGTACCTACGACGTATAATGATGATATATATTAAAAAGTTCTTTATAGAAATTGAAATATGGAAATGACTTTTATTGTACTTACGTGTCCTAATAATGATCTGCCTCAGATTCTGTAAGGCTAGTCTCGAGAGGGGGTCGGTCATGGCATGGCCTGTCATGGCATGGCGTGGCATGACGTGACTGATGACAGTTCAGCACAGTTCTCAAAACGGACATTGTCAGTGTTAAAGTGATTTCAGTAATGTAAGAGCATGGCGATAGGTGTGCAAGTTTAGCGACTAATATTACTTAGTCTATAATGTTTTATATTATTATCTAAGTATTTAAAATAAATCAGAGTTAATATTTTAACATGAGAGTATTTATTGATAACACCCGGTCAGAATCTTATTAATTAGAAATGAGAAAAAAGCGGGTCTCGGTGATATTTGTGTTTATTTATGGCGGCAGCCGCGGCGGCAGGTAGGACCGACCTCGGATCAAACCAAAAAAACATTTGACAAACTACACCTATACAATATTATAATGTCTGGTGAACATTTCGTTATACGTTACTTATAGGTACCTGAGTTTGTTTATTTGTTGGTTAAAAATGCAAAGAGTCTATTATTTTGTGCTTACGCTATGTTTGATGAAATTAAGCAAGGTATACAATTTACATAGACATTAACAAAGGGTGTGTTTACTTGTACTCATACAGTTTAACAACAATAATCCTACGTATAATATATTTATTTTGTGCGTTGGGAACGTTTTAATATTTTAAAATAATCGATGTTGCTATTTTTTTTGAAGCATATAAAATAAGCTCATGTTTCAAGCATTGTCAATTCTAAAATCAGGGTGTGCCCAAGTTCCATTATTTCTGGATTTCCTTTGCTGGACCAAAGTCTATTGCTACCTTATTAATTGTAAGTAAACTTTAATAAACTTTGGGCACAAAAGTGTTAAATTCAAAAATGTCTTGAATATTTGAAAGTTAAAGAAATTAAATCAATACGTTATCTAATTAATTGGCTCTAGACAGGTATTCATAGAGCTAGTGAAGCGAATTTACGGCTAATATTATCGCGAAACGCCTTCTCGCCGATGGCGAAAAAAATATGCTCGTAAGAATCAATTTAATAGCTTTCTCCTGTCAATATTTACAGTCACAAAAAGTGTTGAAGGAGCTCAACCGTTGGGAATCGCGTACGGCGAACGTACCGTGGCTACTGGGGAGCAACAACTGAACGTGTTGCGATAGTGGTGTGTGGTGTGTGAGAGACCTCTGGCACTGGCACTGGCACCGGCACTGGCACTGGCCATAAACCAAATGACATTCCACGCTGCTAATCAAGCGACGCGCACTCGAGTGAAACCTCCGACCAGAGCGTGCGACACAAAAACTATGACACTAACCACTGCAATACTAATTTATACTTCAGGAACTTAAACCGATGATTACCATAGATTACCGGTTTTATTGACTAGTGTTAGTCATGTTTAAAATGACAAAATAATCACAGAACTGCTATGACATTAGGTTTTTATGAATAGCAAGTATTTTGAAACTTGACTTAGGAGAAATATGACTTCGGAGTAAAATGTGTATTGTTTTGATAATGATTATAAATTAGTATTTTCACACAAAGCTTCTAAAATTCGCGGAGTGTTTTAGTTTTTGAAAAAGTATTTCCAAAATAATTTTCAAAAAACCGCAGTAAAATACATTCATTTATGAGGTTGTCGTTAAATGGCTAAAACAAAGAAAAACACAAAATACAAAGCGACATGCACAAGTGTAGTCTCCAAGGTTGCAGCTATCAGTAAAAGACCTCGGTCCGTCGCGTCGGACACGACGAATGCCGTGAAACACACTTAGCACGAATCCACACTGCAGCGCACTGCTGGGGAAATGTTTGCTGAAACATACCTACGAGCTACATGCATTACCGTACATATACATAGCCATTTGTGTACAAAAGGCTTACAATGACCTGAATAAGCTCTTCTCGTGCAAATGTATTTTTAGTGATTCTATCTCTACCTTTACCTATTATTTATTACTGTGCCTACAGACTCATTGAATCAAATATGTGTTTGTAACTATTACTTATTTAAACAGGAGTTTAGGTATGCATCATAAAACGTTTAAGAGCTTTTGTGTAAGATCACAGTAAATTACAAAATAAGTTTATTGAGTCTCGACATACTCTACATTTTAGTGATCCGATATATAATGACAATTTGAATAATGTGTTAATAGATGATCAATCTTTATTATATTTTTGTTTGTACAGATAGGTGTTGACATAACTCTAAACAAAAACAGAATAAAAAATCTTAATTATAGAGTACAGTCGTGTTATGAATTATTTATGAATAAATCATGGACATATAGAGACGGTAACCGAATAATGATTTATGCAACGTTATTAATTAGTTAATACCTACATAAGTACCTATCTAAATACTTTTATACGGTAGCAAATTCTTTGAAGAAAGACTTTGTTTATTTTTAAAAAGATTAAAATAAATAAAACATTACTTTGTTACACATTTATACTTTAATATTAAAAAAAAATATTAACGATAATATAACCCGCTAAAAATAACGCGTAGGTAACTAACTTGATTAGTTGTCTAATGGTACATTTACGAGAGTATAAACCTGCGACAATATTCATTAAACTAATTAGAGTGCACGTTGATTGATGGTGCGGCTCACTGCTCACTACCGCCACAACTGGCTCTAGGCCTATCTACTACTTGCCAAAATAATTTTAACTCTCTAATAAATTATATTAGTAATTGATATTATAAATCATATTTATCAGGTTTTCTTAATTAATATTATTAGCGTTCAGCATACAATATGTAGGTATGCTGAACGCTGTCGCACCAGATGTATTGATTTTAGGCTACCCTATGTCGCAGGCGAACGTCGATGCTAGCTTTCCAATTGCATCGTGAGCTCGACGTGATTCTTGGATGTAACATTCAATACTTTATGTAAGCCGTTTAGCTCAATAAATGGCGGAGCCTGGCTACGATCAGCCACGCTCTGTAAAAACCGAAACCTCCGGTTGGAGTGTAGCTGGCAACATTGTCGCGCCAACCTACCTGTCAGTTTTTCTGCGTTTGTCGTAAAATATGTTTTTAAAAAACGGCCTCGGCAGGTGCGGCCGGCAGCATACAGTCAGCTTTATCAACGGGCATGTTGTATTCAATTTATAGGTTGTACGGTTTTGGTAGCGCGGCGAGCGGTCCTTCGCTATGTTACCTTGTCGCACTCTTTTTGTGCCAGCAAGTGCGCCGCCGCACCGTGTGCCTCGATACCTTTTCTACTTACTTAATTAACACGGCGATACTTACAAAGTCTCAAAATTTCCAAATCTAAACATGAAGAATTTAATTAATACCAGTTTATAAAAAATACGAACTGAATTATCACAGTATTAATATCTTATGCAATTAAAACTGGTGCAACTCATAAATAAACGAATCCAAGTAATCAAAAAAACGTTCAAACGCGCATTATTTTCGACAACAATAAACCTTTATCAGTGAGTTTAGTGCGAATTATCGCATAAACAGTCGGAACCGCCGCACTGACTTATTGCACTGACAGTCGTGGCGTGGCGTGGCCGTGAGGCAGCACTACAACCAACACGCGCGATCAAACTGCTTAGTTATCACAATAAAATGTTTTTTCACATGAGCTTTATTTAGTAGATACATGCCAGTAAAACATTTAGTTTTTATTAAAACAATAATGAAAATCAGTTTAATAATTGTTAAAATGAATATTTTGAATTACTTAGTAAAGCTTAAACTAAATACAAATATGAAAATTCAATATTTTGATTTAACACACAGTTGAATTGACAGTTGGGTTAACGAAAGCTAGTGAGTGTCCCGAGTATATTTCAAAGTGAAGGCCTTGGGTCGGTTCGGGTGCGGGCAGGAAACATACAAATAAAGAAAACTGATAAAGCAAGCCATCGGCCTGTGAAGACGTTACCAGTACCTACCTACCTACCTACCTACCTACCTACTTGAACAAGGACAAAAGGGTTATAAATTGTATCTACAACTATAAAAAATTGAGGCACTAGGTACCTACTGGATTTAATTGAGAATTAATAAGAAAAGTTTGTGAAGCTTGTTTTGTCGCAACGGGTTCCTTATTTCATTATTATAATATTACCTACTATTTGCCGCGAGACGATTCTGCTCGACGCAAAACTTTGGGAATGAAGATCTTATAATTTAATACTTTTTATATTTCATTATGGCACTTTTTTCCATGGACTACAAAATTCAGTGTTTACTTTAGCACACATATTAGATTTTCAAGACTCGATCCAATTACAATCAAAAAGGCGTATCAATAATGCCTTCTTGAAGTAGGTATAATGTTTCTCAGCCCCAAGCTCAGTCAAACTGTTGAACATTCTTTGAATATAATAAATAAATAAATTCAATATTGATTGTAGTAATAATAATTGATTACCATGATTAGTACATAGTTCCAATGATTTAATACTTATTTCGATTGAATTACATTGTTTCTACATAATTGATTTGGTCTAACAATAAGTTTATATTACTTCTACCAATTGTATCAGTAAAAATAATATTAAGTGAGCTAAGAGAGGTGTGATGATGATAAAATTTGTATGGGGTTAAAAACGAACTTTCAATTTTATTGACGCTGATATAATTTTACAAAATTTTGTCTAAGTATAAACGAGATTCTGCGATTTTTTTCCAAATAGTCTGAATTCGATTATTCTGTCAAAATAACACACAGACCTGTAGAAATAAAATTTGAAATCGCTGAGATTGCCCATCAAGCAAATTGGGTAGCAATGTCCAGTGCAGGGGCCCTCGATGTGATTCTCATTGAGAAGTGTCGAATGCGGTCAATGAGGTCTAATTAGACGGACGGGGTCACTGCCGCCGCGGCCGCGGGCGCCGTGCCCGGTCTGAACTCGCGGGCGCATTCTATTCTTTTACATAAGTACTTACCAAATATATGTTATAGTAACCTATATTACAATTACTTTTAAACATAATAATATGATATAGTCCGGGGATAGTGAAAATTCCCTACAATGATTTTTTTACATACCCTTAAAAATACTGACTACATAGTTTAAGAATAAAATGTATCTAATGGGTATAGATACCATAATATGTAATTATAAAATATAATTTAGTTGTGCTAATTCGTTTGTTTTAATATTTGGAAAGTATAATTTGTTTAATTATTTATGAAACTGAGAATTCACCATTAGAGTCTGTCAAGCGAAAGATGGCCCTGATAAATCGCGGCAAATTCAAAAACTATTAGTATGGCAATACATTAAATAATAGGATAACTTGGAATTACATAATTTGATACTTTGATATTATTCTAAATAAATATACTTACATAATTTTTGATGATGATTATGAATAAGTAGATGATATACTATTGCCATACTAATAGTTTTTGAATTTGCCGCGATTTATCAGGGCCATCTTTCGCTTGACAGACTCTAGTAAATTAATGCAAGTTTATCGCCGTTTAATTTTGATTAAGTAGAAAAACAACGGCTCATAATTTAAATACTTAAACACCACGTTTAAGTTCTAACAATATTCATTCAATAGTCAATAATTAATGGAAGATTAGCTGAGATCTATAATTAAAAAAATATAGTAAAGTCACCGTTTAGAAAGTTTCTTGCTGATTAAGAATAAAAATCATTCAATCAACCACTTGAATTAATGTACAATTAATGTGATTGATTATTATGTTAAATAATATATTTTAAATAATTAAGTACTTATTGCGTCGTAATTTCGTGAAATATTTTTATTTAGGTTAGTAGGTTTGCGAAGTTAGGCAATTTGAGGTAGGTAAGTATTATTTGACAAAGTTGGTCATGCACACTGTGTACAATCTATTTATATTTAAAAATGCGTTCCTACTCAATTCATTTTTTTTATCTAATAAGTTTATTCTATAATATTTCAGAACAGAACTAACTGTGTTTGTAAGCATGATATTGTTCAGTTCTACAGTGTTCAATTCTTACGAATGTTTTGTAAAACCTCTTTTTCTAAATTGCCAAACATAAATCCTGAAAGTATGTATACAACTTCTGTTTTGCTACATAAGTAGGCCTACAAACTGCTCGTGTAACATTATTGCATATATCTTTAAAATCATTTAATTCATTAAAATAGTAGGCATATTCTTATTTTTTTGTTTTCGCAAGAATCATCCGCTGTAAGTAGAAGACAATTTTTTCACTGAGAATTAGTATAATAGTATAATTCATTAAAATTGGATTCAATACCTATTTCATAGAAGTTCATTACAGAAATAATGATTTGTCCGTTTTAGTTGTACCTACCGTTTAATTTTTCAACTATTTAGTAATTTGTTTATTGGCAAAACGTTGATTAAAAAGCGCAGAACAAAATATTCATTTCCATTCGTGATCAATGTCATATCGTTTTTCATAGTTTACATAATCCAGGCTCCAGAAAACGTTTAGAAAACAATAGCCTGTCGATCAGCGCGTCAATGATCGCAATTAACAGACATCATCCATGGATAGAATTAAAAGTGATAGAATTACCGCAATTACGGGCTGTGAGAACGGTATTTATGAGATAACACTTAGGTGGAGCTGGTAGGCGCAGTCAGTCGCCGGCTCTACAGTCACCAATGCCTTGGTGTTGATGAACTCCTACTGTCGTACATACGCAGTACGTATAGTGTGTAATCACTTCATGTTATATGCTAGAATTCAACGCGCTTTTTGACTTTGTAAACCTATATGATACCGCCGGTCGAATGTGAAGTGGTTGCATGGTGCGCACTGTGAGGTCTCGTTTCGCGGCTGAGTGTACCGAGCATTGGCCACAGATGGCGCAGTAGCGACACCCTTGCCGTAGGTTTCGTGTTGCGTAATTGTACAGAATCTATCGCCAGCCTTGACCGGCGCGTGGGAGCTGACACTGTCACAAATACCGTCGTCTAGTACCTACCTACTCGGGCCACTTACCTGCCTCGGGGATTTTCCTGACAATTATTGAAGTACTTGAAAATATTAAATTAATTAGACTCACTATTGATCATGAGACATGATCATACTCACCATTTACCTACTGACGATTTAAGTTCAATGTGTACGCAACAAAGCATCCACACATTGTAGGTACCTACCTACTTATGTATTCAAAAAAAATGTGTTTATGTATTCTATTATCAGATTTTAATAAAAGATTTGCTTTGTTTGGGATTTTTTATTTGTTATTATCTGAAATATACTATGTTGAGTGAAATATATATATAAATATATTATGTTAATCATCTCTTTAATAAAAACACAAAAATATATGTTTAGTGCATTGACTGAACACCGCGGCACTGTACCACTGTATTTATTTATTTATTTTAATTCTTTATTGCACAAAATTTTACAAAATTATACAAAGGGCGAACTTAATGCTAAAGCATTTTCTACCAGCCAACCCAAGTGGTGGATTTGTAATGAGGTTGGCGTGCGACAAAAAATAAACAAACACATATAATCTAATTTTAAAAACTAATACATACTAATAAACTACATACATACAAGAATGTTTAAAGTTATAGCTTGTGGTATGAAAACTGTTTATTAATAGTGGAATACTTTTAGAATTTTTAAGTGATACAAGAATATAATTTTGCGGCATTTCAACAAAACTCCTTTGACGCGATGCGAGCAAATTGTTAATCTGAATAAAAGCCTGCGAATGGCTAGAAGCTTTTAGCTTTACTGTTATTGTTATTCGTATATCTAGGGGCTTCTGCAGTAATGCTCGTCCATGGCACCTACTTACCTACTGCCTTTTACAGTTTTTACACTCTCGGACAAACCAACATCATTTCTTTGTATTAATGTCACGCACCTACTAGGAATAGTGAACTTTGGCATAGTAATGACACTTTGTGAATTTAATTATACAAAATATTTTGTATTAAATATTTCGGTTTAAAGAGTGTGGGGAAGGGTATCGGTGAAGTCACATGCAAATGAACCTCAGCGCTTTTATGACACAAAACCATGGATACAGTGCATTGTCTTAAAATGAACGTCCTTAATGTTTATTAGTTTCATAATAAAAATATTATGGATAAAAATCTATTCCTTGTCATTGCATTGAGTTGACAAAATATTTTTTTTCATATTATTGGAATCTTGTGCTGATGAAAATATAGGCTAGTAATTCGTATTTTTGCGTTTAGTAAAATGTGATAGAATCTCTACTGTAATGGTGGGTGGCACAGTATGGCGCGTCGGTTTCCCCTCTCCGCCGCTAGATGTCGCGAGGCGTCGCGCCGCCTCCGCAAATGGCTGAAAACTCTGAAGCTATGTTTACTCCCGGCGGTGGGTGGGACGCTGAAGTATCGAACACGAGTACATACTAGATACGCAGCTATGTAGCGTGAAGCCACGCCATTCATAGATATATTTGAACGTATCGGATCTTGTGTACCTACATAGTTTGTTTTATGCTACGTTTGGTACAATAGTGAACTTTTCACGTCTTGAGGGGTCCGTATATTAAAACGAATAACTTGTATATAACGAATGAGTTCTACCAACGGGGTTTTTAGAAACAGTGCCGCCAGCAGGGCTGACGTCACTATTCCCATCACTAGGTTCGCTCATTGCAAATAATGAAACCAGCGTCTTTTTCTTTAAGTTTATTAACTACTAAAACAATCCTTATAAATAGTTCTAAAACCAAATCTAATTATTCTAATTATTCTAATAATAATTATTACATTTAGGTACTCACAAGATCTCTTAAGAAGTTAACACCACTTTTTCTCGTCGAGGCTCACACCATAATGCCGGTCCGATCACGCCACTCAACACAAGAAGGCATTCCGGAAATAGCCATTTTTAATCACAATATTTTAAACAAATTTTACGGTGGTTAATTTCCTATTGTAAATTCTTAACAATTATTTAAAAATTTAGTTTTGATTTTTAGTTATTTTATTTCCAGTTAAAACATTAAAAAGAATCAAGTTTTAATGTTTCAACTAGGAAACGGATTCAAGCTTATGACTGTATTTAATTTACGCTCAAGAAAACTAAAGTTAGTTGAATGCTTATTGTTGACAAATCAAAATTTGAATTTATCATTAATTAACAATTATTAAAATAAAATGTTTTCTAATTATTTAGTAATTGCCTATGGTTTCACTAAACAACCACAGTCAATCACACATCTTTTTACTTACCTAGACTAACTGTATCAAGACATTACACTAGTTCTAATAACAAATCAACTTTTAAATCAGCTATAAATAATTCTTAAATTATTTTTGTAATTAAAATTATAATTTTGAAGGTCTTGCGTCGACACGGCCATTCTGCGGGACGGTGCGTGCTCTGCACCAGTCGCGTTTCTGAAATAGAGAATGATTTTTGAGCTAGGTATCCGTTCACTGGAAACCTGGCTAACAACTTGGTTGTTTGTTTTATTTAGAATTGAAATGATAGTTGGTTCAATCAACCAAGTTACCAGCCAAAATTAGTTATGAAGTTAGTATGAGGATGGATATTAAATCTAGTAAAAGTTACACGAATTTCAAAATACAACAAAGTATTTCAAAACAATTGTCATAGGTAGGTTGTTATAGGACAAGGATGAGCGAAGTTTTATAGTGCTGATGCTCCACGCATACTAGCATTATTTATTACTTAGTTTGTTTTGGTCAATGCAAATGCTCCACGCATACTTGCATGCCTTTGGTTCTCGTAGATAGGGATGATGCTGTGGTGCTAAGCGGTCTTGTACGCCGTGGTCCACAGGGGCTCTAAAGGAATATGGATGAAGGTCGATGCTGGGGCCTAGGTCTTACTTATGACCGTGGTCCCCAGAGGTTCTGCAATAAATCTTGTGTAAACTGTGATTGTATGTATGGGTTTCGATGCTGTGGTGCTAAGCGGTCTTGTACGCCGTGGTCCACAGGGGCTCTAATAGGATTAAGGAAGGGTGATGCTGAGGCCTAGGTCTTATTTATGACCGTGGTCCCCAGAGGCTCTGAAATCAAACAGACTGCTACAGATTGTAATTTGATAATATTGCTCATAGGTATTTGATGCTGTGGCGCTGAGCGGTCTTGTACGCCGTGGTCCACAGGGGCTCTAAAGGATTTGGGAAGGACGGTGCTGAGGCCTAGGCCTTATTTTTATGACCGTGGTCCTCAGGGGCTCTGTAAATGTAAAAATAGGAAAGGAATGGAATTGTTTGTCCTGACTTTGGTTAGCATTATTTTGATCCGTTGATTCTTTAAGTAATAGTACAGTACCGTGTACTGTTATTACTAAACGGTAGTTATTGTTATGAAGTTGTGCTGACCGTTAAAATGAAAAGAACTAACCGGTTTGTTTAAGCATCCAATGAGCGGGCAGCTTGTGAAGTGGAAGGCAGCGGCTCACTCGGTGCGTCGGCAAGCTGAGATGTCTGCTGCTGGTTTTCATCTTCAAAACTCGTCGACACGGTTTCTTGATCACCTGGTTGTGGTGCTCGTCGCAGCTGGTCATGGGCGACTTTACGTGGCCGTCCTCTGCCTGTCACACGTTTTACCATATAGCGATCATTATCCAGTATTCGGTAGATCTCGTACGGTTCGCTGTACTTGAGGTCTAGAGACGTTTGATTCCGGGGATTGTTCTTAATGAGTACGTAGTCACCTCTTTGGAATGGACGCATCTTTGCCTTTGTTTTATCGAATCTTTGTTTATCATACTCAGCCGCAGCAGCCATTTTTTGTTGGATGTGTTGATCCAGCAAGTCGAAGTCAACCGTTTCATTATCTATGTTGACTAGTCTCAAGAGTTCCGGCGGTACGCATTGTTGGCGGCGTGTCAGTAGAGTGAGTGGTGCGACTCCTGTTACTCTGTGTGGAGTGCAGTTGAATGCGAGCTGTAAAGCTTCTAGTGCAGTTTGCCAGTTTTCGGTGTCATAATTTTTGATCATTGTTAGGGCGTTTTTGAGTGTACTCATGATTCTTTCGACTTGCCCATTCGCTCGGCTTACTCCTGGCGCTATTGAATGTAGGTTGACACCAAAACGATCACAGTAAGCTTTGAACTCACCGAGAAACTCCCTACCGCCATCAACTACGACCTGCACTGGAGTCCCGAACAAATGCACGAGGCGTTTTAATGCAGAGAGGCTGCTGCTTTGGCTCTTGTCATTGGAGTAGCTAAGTAGTATGTACTTGGTGAATGCGTCGATAGTAACGATGACGTACTCGTCTCGTCCCTCAGTGTTCCTTGTACCAAGCTTGCCTGTAATATCCATGTGGATGACTTGAAATGCTGCAGTGGGTTTCTGAATCGGGTGAAGCTGAGCTTGAATCACACCAGAGGGTCCTTTCGAGGTTCTGCAAACCACGCAATTATCGACAAACCTTCTGATCAGCGTGCTCATTTTGTCAAACCAGTAGGTCTCTCTCACTTTTTGTAGGGTTTTCTCCCATCCTGGGTGTTGCAACGCAGTATGAAATGAGTTTATTAAACTCCATTGGAACGACTTTGGAACAACGGTAGGTTTGTACATACCGAGTATAGGGTCTACGAGCTTTCTTTTGAGTACGCCCTCTTCTAGAATGTAGTCTGGAACCGGGTTGTCGCTTGACATGCTGTTTATCAGTGGACGAAGTACATCGTCGCGTCTCTGTTCGATCTGTAGCCATTCGCAGTCTCTGGTCATAATATTGACTGAGAGCTCAGCAGGCGGGTTCCTACTAAAAAAGTCAGCGTGTTGCAGTCTTTCACCTTTTCTATATTCGACCTCGAAGTCGTAATTCTGCAGAAAAGCCCACCAGCGATGGATTCGGGAAGCAAGTCCTTCTTGTGTTTGGATGCTTTCAAAGCGTTACAGTCAGTTATTACCTTGAACTTTCTACCGTAAAGGTAATGACGAAAATGTTTTACCGCCCGCACTACCGCCAGGGTTTCGAGTTCGTAGGAGTGGTAACGGCTCTCGGCGTCTGTGGTGCGCTGGCTCATGTACGCGACTGGATGCAGGCGACTCCCGATGTTCTGGATCAGCACCGCCCCGTAGCCAAGGCTGCTTGCGTCCGTGTAGAGTTCTATCGGTGCGTCTTCCTGAAATAGTGAAAGGGTAGGCGCAGTAGACAAGTGTTGTATTACATAGTTTCGGGCCTCGTCGTGTCTCTCGTTCCATTCCCACTTTGCATCCTTCTTTGTTAACTCGTAAAGTGGTACCATAACGGACGAGAAATTGGGAATGAAACGTCTGAAGTACCCGGCGAGTCCATTAAATTGCCTAACTTGTTTAGGTGTTTTTGGTATTGGCGCCTTTGTTAAAGCCTCCACTTTTCCTGGGCTTGGGCTGACTTGCCCGTCAGATATAATATTGCCCAAATACTCAATGGAGCGTTTAAAAAAGGCAGTTTTGTCAATGTTTATTGAAAAGCCCGCCCTTTGCAAGGCCAACAAAATCTGCTCGATATGCGAGAGGCCTTCAGAAAAGTCTTTACATTTTGAAAGTATATCATCAACATAGACTTGGCAAACCTGTGAGCAAAGAAGGGGAGCCAAGGCCTTGTTTATGCACCGCTGATATACTGAACATGCGTTACTAAGCCCGAACGGGACGGTTAAATACTCAAACAGACCCTCCGGCGTAACAAAGGAACTTTTCTCAATTGAGTTTTCTGATATGGGTATCTGGTGGAACCCAGCCGCCATATCAAATGTGGAGAAGTAGTGCCCTCCCGCCAGCTGGTCTATCTGATCAGAGATTATTGGTAATGGATAGTGGTCTCTCAGGGTATTTCTGTTAAGTTCTCGGTAGTCTACACACATGCGATCCTGTCCATTTTTCTTTTTGACTAATATTATTGGACTGGAAAAGGGCGACTTACTTTCTCGTATTATGTTGTGTTCGAGCAACTCTTTAACAATATCGCGTACCTTTTCGCGCTCAACCGGACTCAATCGGTATGGTCTGCGTTCCACACACTTGTTCGGGTCTTTTAAACGAATTTCTAGCTCACCCGTATTAACACGAGTACGCGGGTAGCCGCGGATGAACAGATGTTCATATTTATTCAGTAAAATTTTAAGTTCATTTATCTGGTCATTGTTAGTTAAGTCGCAATTTATTTGGTCAAATTTTTCACTTTGTGATCGCATGTGACAGACAACCGGTTGATGTACTAATTTAGCCCCCTGAGAGTTCACTAGCACGCTTAGATTTGTGTTTTCGATAAGGTTCATACCTATCAGCATATCCGAACACAGTTCGTAGTCCGGGACCACGTGGAATTTTAGTTCTATTCTTATACCATCGAAAACACATACCGTGGTGATCGTTGAAAGCGAAACGACCGTAAACTGTCCGATCCCTTTTAAACAGTTGACAACGTCGTTTCGTTTTCCGGGCAGTTTTGCTGCTAAAGACTCGCGCATGACTGAACATTCTGCTCCACTATCAAAAATCGCGAGTAATTCCAAATTACCGATTACTACTGGTATTGAATTCAGTTTGGCAAAACCCACACAGTTTACATTTGACACTACTGCGCGTTCTCGTTTGTAGCAAGTTTCATAGGTGTGACCTACCCTGGAGCAGAATGTGCAAGTCGGTTTTAATGTAGTTACGTTTTGAGACACTGTTTTATTATCTTGATGACGCGGTTGAGGATTTTCAGTTTTATCGCGGTAGCGACAGTCACGTGAATCGTGACCAGGCTTTTTGCACACTTGGCAAAAAGAGGAAGACTTATCAGAGAATCGTGGTCGTTTGATAGGGCCCTGCTGTACACTTGATGTCCCAGGATGGGGTCGCTTAATGCGGCGGATGGATGATGCCACTGAAATTAACTCGGGTACAGAAGATGCCCTAGCATTCAACAGTTCGATACGCAATCGCTCATCACCAATGCAGCCAATAACAGCTTCAACCGCATCATCATTTGATAATTTGTCTCTAGTAATACGTCGCCATAATACCCAAGCCTCTGACAAGAATTGCGCTATGTCTTTAGTGTTATCATAACCATGTTCGCGAAAGCGAACAACATCGCGAGAATATCTATTTTCTGGTTCAAACGTTGTTATTAAAACATCACGCAATTCCTGCCAGGTGGCGGTAGTAACCAGCCAATTATCAACCCATAACCTTGCACGTCCTTTTAATAAGCTACTAGCTTTCATTCGAACTTCGTAGTCGCTTAGGTTATAAGTTTCCATGGCAGTGGTCACATGTTGGCACCATTCCCTAACCCCTATGTTTGAGTCTGGATCGTACGACGGTAAAAATACGTCTTTAATCTTTACTTTGGATTCAGGTTGTGTCGTGAGACGCTCAGACACGTGTTTCATCATTTGCAACATTTCTGTAAAAAACTCAGTTGGTACTCCGCTAACAGAAGCGTTGACATTTTCATTGTTTGAGTCAGATGATCGAGCAGAAGAGGGTTCTAATCCCACTTCTGATAACGAATGAGTTCTACCAACGGGGTTTTTAGAAACAGTGCCGCCAGCAGGGCTGACGTCACTATTCCCATCACTAGGTTCGCTCATTGCAAATAATGAAACCAGCGTCTTTTTCTTTAAGTTTATTAACTACTAAAACAATCCTTATAAATAGTTCTAAAACCAAATCTAATTATTCTAATTATTCTAATAATAATTATTACATTTAGGTACTCACAAGATCTCTTAAGAAGTTAACACCACTTTTTCTCGTCGAGGCTCACACCATAATGCCGGTCCGATCACGCCACTCAACACAAGAAGGCATTCCGGAAATAGCCATTTTTAATCACAATATTTTAAACAAATTTTACGGTGGTTAATTTCCTATTGTAAATTCTTAACAATTATTTAAAAATTTAGTTTTGATTTTTAGTTATTTTATTTCCAGTTAAAACATTAAAAAGAATCAAGTTTTAATGTTTCAACTAGGAAACGGATTCAAGCTTATGACTGTATTTAATTTACGCTCAAGAAAACTAAAGTTAGTTGAATGCTTATTGTTGACAAATCAAAATTTGAATTTATCATTAATTAACAATTATTAAAATAAAATGTTTTCTAATTATTTAGTAATTGCCTATGGTTTCACTAAACAACCACAGTCAATCACACATCTTTTTACTTACCTAGACTAACTGTATCAAGACATTACACTAGTTCTAATAACAAATCAACTTTTAAATCAGCTATAAATAATTCTTAAATTATTTTTGTAATTAAAATTATAATTTTGAAGGTCTTGCGTCGACATATATATAATGCGATTAAAATACAGAAATGGTTTGAATATATTTAGATTTTTCTACCGCATCCATTCATTAAACAGGTAAGATTGTAGCGTGATATCGTGTAGGTATTTATTTAAATTTAGATTGAAACATTACACTTGCAAAAAAATATATTAATATGAATTAAAAAAAAAACCACACTAAAAAGACTCTTACATTATTTCTTACAGTTGAACTTACTTTACAAGTAGCTTAGACGCATGTATGCAGTGTAATTAAGCAAATAAAAGTATTAATTTGATTAGGTGTTATGTTTTGCTAGTTTTATGAAACTAGTCTGCCTTCAGGCACTCGTTTCTAGATAAAAGTCTACTTTTACTAACGTTGCAGGTTTCACTAGATCCTTACACTTATCTAATACTAGCCTATCGCAATCTTATTCAAATAGATTCATGTTTATTCAAACAAACGTTATGTAACAACTCGCGCAAAAAAATACTTTGTAAGTTACCGAATTTGAAAACTTAACTTGACAAGATTAATTGAATGACTTTTTTAGTGGTGGGACGAACGGGAAGTTCATTTCGAATTCTTCTTACTCATCCCATCACTAGTGAGACGAGTGGGAATTAATATTTTTGTCAAGATGATGATGTATATAGTATAATATTTAAAAAGGTGTTTACGTCCCTCAAGGTTCATCAGCTGCCGATGAATGAGCGCCATCATTGCCTGCGGAAGAACATTTTTATTTAAATTCCTAGTGTTTATGCAACTTTAAAGCCTAGCAGACTTTTTGCGCCCAAGAATGCTGTCCCAACTCAAAGAGCTCATAAATATTGCGTATGTAACTTAATCTGGTTTTTATAAAAAGTGTCGATACTTATAAACAAGTATAAAAAGAGTGTCGCAAAAATCTAATTAAAAGGCTTATTACCGTATTTAAGTATTTAGAGAGAGAAAAGTAGAGCATGCAAAAGCTCGGTCAAAAGATTTTACATAATTGAATTGGAGTGTGAATAATGTGTAGTTTGAACAGTTGGGCAAATAGTTATGTACCTATCTATAATAAGGCGCACTCCGTTACTTCAAAAGTCTTAGATCACATCACACGGAAACAAATATCTCGAACACCAATTTCCTGATCAATTACTTAATCTAAGTTATGATGATTGATAGGTCTGTGTCGTCTGGTCTCGCATCCTGCAATTTGCCGTCTGGAGCCTGGAGTCTGCAGTCTAGACTAGACGCAGACGGGCGGAACCGGCCGATGAGCTTGTCAATCCATTGTCAAACGAACAACAAGTAATTGGATGTCTTCGGAAATTGGAGTCAACCATGCAGGAAAATGCACTCCGGTATCGAAGAGCTTTATGGGAAGCAATGAACTATTCTAGCATACCTACTATGTCTTATCTTTGTGCATCGCTTAAGACTTAAGACTGCAACCATATTTTAAACTTGATGACGGACATGACATATAAACTTGATACGACGATCGTGTTGCTGACAACTCTAGTACACGTAGGTACATCTCTGAAAGGTCGTCGGTCGTCATTACATAATGTACCTACCAAGGTAAGCTTCTCGTAAGTGCTTGTAAGCTTGCATCTTCTTTTTCGTAGTTTTCACTCATTGCCTTGAAAATTCTCGTGATTTCTATTTATTTTTCCTTTGTTCCTATTTTTGGAAATGTAAACATGTGTTGTGCAATTACCTACTTTCTCACGAGCAAAAGGTACGGAGTATGTTATTGTGTTATTTTATGTTCTGTGTAAAGATAGGTATAGGAACCTTCTTATCGATTCGCGGAAAACTTTTTGTTTGGCGTCAGAACAAGTAGACATGTGGGCATGTAGAATGCACCAATACAACTCTACCAGGCATCGTATTTGTGTGAAGTTCTACGTTCTCTTGGAATTTTAAATGATGCCTATTTTACGTATTGTTTACGCAGTTTGCACTCTTAAATATTCAAATCACAAATCAAGATAAGTTAAGTTAATTTTAGAATTGGGCTGATAAACAAAGTGTTTAGGTGAATCCGCATCAAGTAAACAAAACAATCGCATCACACAATAGCATCTCCCGTAACGAGCGCCGGCACCAGCATTACCATACAAACAGCTACCGTTCTATTCATTAATATAATAACCAGTAATTATTTTAATATTCAACAGAAACGAAATCGATTACTGCCGCGAGCCGATCGAATACAAAGTCTCACAGATCCATTATCAGTTAGTAAGACGTCGCCGCAGATCGAGTAGCAGTTTGTACGAGTTGTTTTACAGCTTCAGCAACAGTTAGTAGAGTTCTTGGAATAATTAACCGATCATACGTCGATCCCGATCCACTCTCGATCTCGCCGATGTTGGATTTACATAATGACATTGTTAGCAGATGCAAATAAACGAGCCGCGGCGCTAGGCGCGATGCGACTTCCTCGGCCCGCGACCAGCGACCCGCGACCAGAGACGGCGACCCGCAAGTTTCGGTCGCGTCGCTCGGGAACCTTCAATGCAAAGTGGTGCGATATGCGTCTCGCAGTAATAGATTATTATAATTTTCGTAACAGGCGCGAAATATTGTCGTTTATAACTTTGGAAGCTTTATTACTCTTGAAATCTTTAGATGAGAATATATTTTCCATGCGATGTTTCAATTCACCTTCTAAACAAAACTTCTGTATTAGACGTCAAATTTTTTATAATTGAATAGCCATCAAATAATTAAATTAATAAATTCAAAATCACTAGCAATCAGTTGTAAATCAAATTAAAAATTATAATTTGATTAAATAATGTCAGCACTTGTCACGAGTGGTTTTGATATTGTTGGTCACTAATATTATCGTCACGTGGGTAGCTGTTGATAAGGATATAAACAAGGTCTTTATGCTCAAACCACTCGATATAATGTCATTGAGAGAGACGTCTTATAAACCTTCATCCTGATGAATAGTGTTATCCGTACAATAACATATCGTATTCGTCAGAATAATTTGTAGTTTTATGCTAATATAAGTACCTACCTAAGTACAGGTAGGTACGTTTTTAAGGAAATCCGATCAATCACCCGAGATGTCTTATTATGATTACACAATTGAATATTATGTAAGTATTGGAACAAATCCGTCAACAGGTTTCAATTAACTTAATTTCCATACGAATCCTCACGCCTCACGCCTCACAGCGGCGCCTACTAGTGGTGGTGCCTTATCAAATTATAAAATTAAGTTTATTTCTTAAGTTTAAGATGTAAAGGTATTTTTATCTAATTTTTACTACGATATGGGTAGATATTCTAAAAAAAAATATCCTTCCTAGGTTAATTCAATTTTGTTAATAATTACTACCCAAGTACAATAATTATATTTATAAACAAAATACAATGTAACCATGTCCTTAAAAATTACAAGTTCATTAGGATAGTAGGTACTAATGTATGAAATAAATATAACCTGCCGTATAGTTATGTTTTAATGTTGGCTCGTAAACCAACTTTGTGCAGGTTCAATAGCAGTTAGTAAGCACTTACCGCGGGCAAATAGGTCATGTAGTACAAAATAAATATTAGTTAGAGAAACGAGCCAACGCTACTTACTCCCAGTGTACCTACTAGTACTTGGTGACACGTGAGCTTTATAGCGCACGACTGAAGCCAGACGACACGACGACGAGACGGCGACGACACGACACGGTGCATTTGGGAGTCTTTGGTGTGGTAGGTATTGTAAGTATTTTGGTTACTTTCATAAGACATAAACAAATTAATAAGTTTAGCGGAACCTTAAAACACTATGAATTGCACTCTAATTTTGTGCTTAGATGCACATTATACCTACCTACCTAGTAGGATTCCTTAAGGAACTTACATAATATATTCAACTGATCTTAATTAAGTCGTAAGTTGGCGCAAAAACGTAAATAATGAGGTTTGCATTCGTAGATTGTCGTTCGGAATTACAGCATCAGCGACAATTACAAAAATAAGATCAGCTTCCGTATCCGGCTATTTACGGACGTCACGCATCCAATGAGGAGGATATTGAAATATCGATCACTTAGTACTTTGATATATTACATGGTTTGATTTTTTTAAAACCTGCGTTGATTATGGTATTTATGATAAGTAGGTAGGTAAAAGTAGTCTGAAATATCTTTGTCATAAGTACATTTTAATTAGTTTTATTTTCTCTAATGTTTAAATAAAACCTATAAGTATATTATATTCAATTTAAATTGAACCTTTGTATTTTGATTATATTGTGTATGATTTTTTTTAATACAGATAGTAAGTAATCTAAAAAAACGGTTGACTATAATCCCCACTGGTTATTTTAGAATTCATCTCAATAAATGTCTGAAAGCCATTTGTAGTTTTATTTTAAGGTCAACGATGGATTAGGTTCAGTCGAAGTAGGCGCTCTCACAACGTGCTCGGATCAATGTCGTACTCGCATTTGTAAAGTAACTTCTAGGTCAGCTTTACTTGTCAAAAATAGGTTTTGACTTCATTAGAAAACATACCTTTGGTATTTTACAACAGGCTACTGTCTAGTTCTAAGTAAATACATTACGACGGCTAAACGACTTGGCAAGACATGATAGCTGAAATGAAATGACATGAAGTTTTTGATTTAATTTGAGCGTGACTACATGAGCATGCTAAACACCTGTTATCTTTGGCTAGCACCAAGCAGCCGTACAATTACAACAGTTAATCAGGACATGAAACCAGCTAAATTCATTAGTAAAGTAATAATCATTTGCAATTCCTTGGTCTCTTCATAAGAATGCAATCGGATGCCTCACAGGGTAAGTCTTCAATGGACGTGCTCGGTAAGTCAATGCCTTCGCTGGGGAACTTAATACAAAGTGGGCCATCCGCTGGTTCTATTATTATTCACATTATAACAAAATAAGTCGATGTGTGAACCAGTAATGGTACAGGTCCAGAGTTCATTAGACGGAGGCAGTACCTAAGGCGCCCCGTTAGGCCGCGGTAGGTACACTGGGGAAAGCAACGCCTTGATTTATCGCCCGTTTAGAGGTCGCCCAAGTTTTAAGCGTCTATTTATATCTAAGTGTTGAATATCTTATTTGCATTGAATGCTCTATAACACTAGTAAGGTGTTTTACTCGGTGGTTTTGGCGTAGGGGAACAGTTTGAATCGAAACTTGTATAAGTCATTTCCTCTAATTGGTGTAAGTATAGGAAAGTAAGCTTATGTCTCGACCTCTCGACTAACTGATAATAGTACGTTAAGAATCCTTACAAAACCGAGGAAGTAATAACCGTTCCACATCGCAGCCACAGGACAGGACATCGGCAAAAACTTATAAATTGGCACAAGCTTATTTACAAACGACGGGTAATACTCGGGTTAGGAAGGCGAGTTGTTGCGGCTCTTAAATCAATTACACGTCAAAAGTTAAGGTAAAAAATAATGATATATTACACGGGGCATGATGCGTCCGCATAAGGGCAGGTGCACGCGGCGCGTGACGGCCGCGCGGCGATATCTAGACGCGATAACGCGCTTCCTTCACGGCCCTTCATTTTACATCGACCGCATGTCCTTTATGTTACGACAGTGACACTTTTGTTTTACGACCGGTGTACATGACGCCTAATTTGAAAAATACGCATGTTATAGATAAGGGACGTTTCGCCAATTTAGCTGATAACAATAATATTGAAATAGTTTATTTTTTATTTAAACCTGTTTTTCGAGACAACGTAAGTTTTATATCTTACGACAACTAGTTTGTTGCGTTTTACAGATGGACTGAAAAATGTTTAGTCAATAAGGATTCTTCTATAGTACCTAGGTAGTTATGGTACGAAGACCGTACATGCAAATATAAGTAAGTACAAAGATATCGTAGAGGAAACACCGACTCAAGTACCTACTTGACAAAAGTATGAAATGTATCCACCGGAAGCGGTAAACGAGTCGTAAGTCGTAAAGCTAATCGTTATAAATAACCAAGTCGGAACACAATGTCAGCGAGAGCCTTCCGCCTCGGCCCGACGCGACAGTTGCCACTTGTCGCGCCAGTCGGTAACTAGTCGCGCCAGTCAGCAACTTGTCGCTCAGCTCAACTCCACGCAACAGACCCTCGTGTAACAACTTTGAGAATTGCACATTTCGAATCTTCATATTGATAAAAACAACCATCTGCTAATAATACATGCAGCTATAAGGTATCTGTGAACCAACACTCAAGAATAATTGCTGACAGTTTCTACAAGCACTGCTGATCACCGACGGCATCGCAGGCACTAGTAGATCATCAGGAGGACAAACATCGTAAGTATAAGTATCTACAGTCAGAAGCGTAAGTAGCAAGTTTGCAGTAAGTTCAGCAACATTACAAATGATACATAATGAACTGCATTAATTGTAAAGTGTCAAACAAAAACCGCAGAGTTAAAGAGCCATCAGCCCCTAATGCCGGCATGTGACCGCGCGCGGCAGGTTACCGCAACGCAAATAAAGCATAAAAAAGCTTATTGCTTCCAAAAAACGGCCACCGCAATGTACAGTAAAAAATAAAACTTTCTAATGCAATATAAATGTCATAGTTTTTTTGTGAGTAAAATGCTACTCTTATCATTAATCTGGGCTTGAGGATATTTTTTTTGGTAGATGATTGTAGTCAGCTATCTATGCCTAGCTACTGATAATTCTATCAGTTATGGTTTGTTTGTTGCTCTCGAAACTAAGTGGCGATCCCCAGACCGTGTTAGATGCTACTTATAAGCTACTTATAAGCTACGACACGCTGCAAAGCAACGATCCGATGCCATCGATCCAGTATAATAGTGTAATAGTGCACTAGTGCATTTTCTATTGAACTAAAAGAGAGGTAAATGTTTATAAATGGACATAAATCCAATGGAATTTCTTTCTAACATGCAGGACCCAAACGCATGGCCAGGTAGAATTTCCTTAAATTGGTGGTATTGGAGGCATCCTAGCCTTCGGCGCGTGCAATCTCGGTGTTTATGCATCGCGTGTGGACGGAGCCTAATTTTGGGCACCTTCATATTGGCAGATAGATGATCGATAAATTGTTCGAATCTCAGCCAAATTACGTGTATTTTAATAGCAGTAAGTTATATAGGTATACATATATAAGTATAAGTTATGTAATTATATATAGGTACGTAGGTACTGGCAGCTCTTTCAAAGCATCACGAAATGTTTTATTTATGAAAGCTGTATACAATGTGTCTCCGAAGATCGGTGTATTGGGAGAGACCTACGTTTAGCCGTGGACCGATGTAGGTTAACGATGATGATGGTGAAGCAATGTGTATCAAATAAATACATCAATTTAAACTTTGGTGCTGGTAAACCTCTAGTCAACCTATAGTGATGACAATTCTCCAAACAGCCCGAATCCCAATATTTGAGCAGTAACTTTATAACAAAATCAGGAAAGATTTTTTCACGAGGACATCATTCAATAATACCCACCTGTAGTAATTAGCCTTTGTTTTTGTAAGCTGAGCCGCAGATGCGCACGCGCAGGTGAGCGCAGTGCGTTAGAGGGCTCCCAGATTAAAGGACCTCTCATTCTCTTAATAAACCGACTTGTTTTACAATTTGGAAGTGTGTTTATGGGGCAGGCAAGTACAGACAACCACGAGTCATGTGTCATGCTTGCCAGGTCATGTTACAAGTCTTGTTTGATTTGTGTGTATGCGTTTTTAGTTTTAATTACATTAGCAGAGTGCCTAGTGCAATATTTGTTATTGAGTCAAAGAATGGTAAGGAATGTTTTTCGTAAGGTTCTAGTACTCCTAGGTTTGACGTTCCATTATGAATTTTGATGGAGTAAGTATTATTGAATTTTACGTTTCCAATCCAATGATTTGAATGACTATCTACCAGCCCTGGCAATTATAACACTGAGCAGTTCAGTTGCTTTACTTTATTGCACTTTCTTTAGGCAACATCCACCCCGAGCCCAACTCTTAAACTCAGCAGAAGTAGCAAGCGATAACAAGTTTCAAACTATATTTATCGTTAACATTGATGGATTGACTTGCAAACTCTGCCGAAGAAGGGGGGAGTGATAGGTGTCTAGAAAACTAACCGCAGCCCACGGTGACGGAGCTCCACCCTGCAAACGAAACCCAACCTAAATGACCAAGTGAATAAAGTAAAACTTAACTTGTAGGTTTACTTTAAGTGGTTAGCTATTTTTACCACCCAATGACACGATAGAAGTTGTAACGAGTAGGAAGTGTGCAATGGCGCATATCATGGATGAGCAGGTTCGTTATCAGGACGCGCTTGAGTGGAGTCTCCGATACGAAAAGTGCGTTGAAGAATGTGGATTTTAGTACTTATTGTAAATCATCACTTAGGTACCTGTGATTCGATATTAAGCTCTTACTGGAAAAAATATTGTAGTTGAAGGAAGCTCTTACTTTACCGCTCAAACAAATGAATAGCTTATTCAAACACAATATAAAAATCTATTAAAGTGTCAGAAATCCATTTCTCAAACTCAAAACTAAGCAGGTTGAAACACATCAATCCTTACTTGAAGTAAATAAGGCATCAGAACGGCGAGGGACTAAAACGCATTAAGAGCCAGCACAAACCACAGCGCGTATTAATTTTACGGATCCCGATCGCACCAAACAGCAGGTGTTCCCAAATTGTCTATGATAAATATACACCATCAATATCCTAAAGAGATGGCCATCCTTTCACGGTATAACGTAAAACGTAATTGTAGTCACGATGATCCGGAACACTTATAAGTTGTCCAATTACATGCTCTTCCAAAGCGAAACTAAAAGTTCAACTTCAAATATATTATTATTTTAGCCAAGATTTTGACACAAGTAATATTTTGATAAACCAACTTTTTTTTAGTGAAGTAGTAGGTAACTCTCTTGGTATTCGCATAAATATAAATGACGAAGTAAATACACTATTGTGTAGTTTGAGAGGTATGTGGATGGCGCGTCCATAATGTTGTTCGATCACCGAGTGAAAAAGGCTGTCGAGAAAACCTCAAATCTCGATAATCCTGACTTACTGGACAGTTATCGGTGTCATCTCAAACTTGATTCGGAATTAAGTTCTAACACCATAAGCGGCGAATAAAACGTGTAAAGTATGATCATCTGCCGCCTGCATTCGTTACAAAATTAATATTGTAAAACCCGTTCCGACATTGCGTCCCTAATTGGCTTAGATAACGCCATAGCCTAGGGATCGCTCGATTGCTGACAAACTCTACTTACATTATTGAACTATCAACGAGACTTTAATAAACACCAATCGTTAACTAGCGATCGAATAACAGAAAACTTGATCATCGAGCCTTGATGAAGTCAAATTATGATAATTTGAATCGACTTTATAATCCAGCATCGGAACCACAAGCGACTGTGGATATAACAAAATGAGTCCCTATTTGATATGCTATAAACATACCTATTCCACAGTATAATCTGACCATATTTTATATTATGTCAACGAGGTTCTTCCACGTTAAAGTGACAGATTCTGTAGATGCAAAAAAGCATAACTGTGTCTTCGGACGGAGTAGTGGCCAGCAGAGGCCCAGTGTGGAGCGAGGATCCCACGCGCGCAACCCGCGCCAAACTGGTCGATCGGCTTCGACTCTTGTCTTGCGCAACTCAACACTACAGTTGGTTTCCAATTTTATGTTGACCGGTTTCGAAGTTGTCTTAGCCTTCTAATTTCGGCTCGTTTAGATTGGAAAATACGTCGTCGAAGATATCCGAAACGCAGAGAGATCGGGGTTTCACTCACGTAGCGCACGCGGCCGAGAGTGTCGCCGCGGCATTAAGATTCCTACCAATCATTGTCGTCAATCTATCGCCTGTCGTGCCATTCATTAGACGTTTTACGATCATCGCTGTGGGATTTTTCATTCGGTTCTGTTTCGGGACGTTGGAGAAATATTAGAGATGTCATACCGATATCTGGGTAACGGAACTGTTTGGAAATCTTAAAACACATGTTCCGTTTGTATCAGATGTAACTACGATAACCTTTTCGATGTCATCGGTATTAAATTGCCCGATTCTCATCGTTAGTGAATGATGGATGGGGCATCTCTTGCCCTTTAGCTGGTAACTTGGAATTAATTTGGTGAACATTTTTACTCGACGCTGACTCTCAGAAGCGCGATGTAGATATCAACCCACTCGATGTGCTTACATTACACTTGTTCTCAACTGTCGAACTAATCGGTCCGGAGTTGTCTGCGTGGCGTGTGCGTCGCGTCGGCGTGGCGACGACGTCAGCCCACGCGCGCCTGTACAAATACTGTCGGCGGGGGACCGAGCACAAATCAACGCGAGCGGACGTGCCCTGGACCCCCCCGGGCTCCGGTACAGGGCTGCCAGGCTCCAGTCCGATCCTTAGACTAACCCAACTTTATCTGCACCCATGAAAAGCAGCGCTGAGTAAAGGAAGATCATAGGTATAGCTCATTTGTTTTTCCACACAATATGTATTTCAGTCCGATTTCATAACCAAAATCGTATTGCATCTTACGTATGGCACCGTCTATTTACCGTGTCTGCACTTGTTCTGAGCGTTTTTTACAGCAGTGATATCCTTTGTGGCGATTCAAAGTCCTAGCACCCTTGCAGCAGCCCTGGACGAAGCGCCCCGCAGAGCTGGCCGCGCCAACATCTCTCACCTCGCGGCCGTAATGAACAATATAAATGTGCCGTTGGGCTCGCGCGCCGCCGACGGCCGCGTGCCGCGTGCCACCAGCGTGCTCCAACAGGTCCACTTTTCGATGCTGACTGCGCAGAACTTTCAGTCAGTTCTGGAGTTATGAATCGTAACCGACTTACCTAGTATTGACTCTGAAGCTCTTTTAATTCAAAGAAGTTATACCCTAATATAGTAGGTAGGTACGTATTAGATGTACGTACCTACCTACTAAAAATCAATAAATTAAATAAAATGTATAACACCAACTTCAATCGTAATCAACTAGAACACATTTTTTTAAAGATTTCTTTCTCAAAAATTACTAATAATAGATTAGGAAAGAATATTCTTTATTGCACATTACGTCAGAAAATAACACATAAAAGTACCTTAAGGTAATAGAAGTAATATCATCATAATCATAATCATAATCATAATCTTTATTTATCTTTAGACATGTCACATGTAACTTAGATACGTCAATAACCATTTTCAATAAATTAAAATTAAATTAAATTTTAAACATAAATATAAATGAAAAATAATAAATTAAATTAATTAAAAATGTCAAATATACAATAGTAATTCATTTCCATAGAAATAATAATTAATCGGTAGGTATGTCATTACAAAATATAAATTTATCAGTCAAGGCTTCGTCAATTTTATAATAGCTTTTAGGCATAAGACATTTTTTGATATATATAAAGAATTCGATGTCATCCATATTTCTTATGTCAATTGGAATACTATTGTATAATTGAATAGATACAAAGACAAAGCTTTTTTTTGTTTTTGCTAGTCTAACACTAGGTGCCACTATATTATTCTTATGTCTAGTATTATAAGTATGAGTATCTTGTTTTAGTGGCAAATGGCTTAAGTTTTCCCTAACATATACAATATTTTGATAAATAAATTCACAGGTCATTGTCATAATATTAAGCTCTTTAAATCTATCTCTACATGAGTCCATTTTTTTCATGCCTAAAATATACCTAATACAACGTTTTTGAAGAACAAATATCCTATTAGCTTCAGCTGCTGTGCCCCATCATCTACTCAGTTAGTAGGTAAATACCTACAATGGGCGGCTTATTGCTAAAAGCAATTTCTTCCAGGCAACCTTTGGATCGACAGGATCAATTTTACAATACATGAACGAGGGTGTACATAAAATAAATATCATACTTAACCAACAAGTATTTATATACCTTGTGTACCATATACATATAATAAACTAAATTATGTTACATATACGTAAGTACTACGAATACAGTTAAGTATATTTACATTTGACAGGCTTTGACAGGCACTAATAAGTTCTTAATGAATATTTTATGGGACCACCATCTCTATCAAACAAAAAAAATCATTACTTACTTACATTACATTTACATTTGGTAGAGCAATTGTAACATTCATATAAATTAAAACAAATAGTCGAATTAAGAAACTCGTTTTGAAGTTGGTTGAAAATAACTAGCGTTTTTCAAAGACAAGAAAGTTACAGATAAGAAAAACTAATTATTAGTGATCGTAACGTCTAAACGAATATTATAAAAAAAACCTTTAACTATGAAGTTCAAAACGTTCAAATATAATGATCCACGATTACGATACCCAAATAAAACGAAAACGAATGTCCGTAAACTGCCAAATAGCGTCGCCTATTATTTTAAAATTGTCCTTTTTTCGTCAAAGGGATGTGACAGGACTATTATATTATTAGGACCATTTTGGATAATGATAGAGTCGATGCGAGTCGAGTACGCGACCTCAGAGCGCCGCGAGCCACTAATCGTGCGCATTATAACTTGGCCACTTCATTATACGCTACACAGAATAAGGAACAGTCTTTATAAGAACGGGCACATCAGTCACATTTAAAAGTTACATTTTTGACACACGAGTCGCATACCTCTGGTGCAGCGAGTGTATGTACTGTGGCAGGCAAGCAGCTATAGGACAAGAACCAATTAACTCGCCACGAAATCAACATTTGAATCTCCAAAAACGACAAACCTTAAAACGGGATTCCAGACCCGACAAAAAGCTCGTCCAGCACACAAATCTAACAGACAATAGTCGACGTAAAAAATAACTTTAAGCTGAATAATCCTGCAGGAATTTAGAATCGAAATTCGCGGATCGCATTTCGCGAATGCTCTCGCGTGTTACTGCATTATTATTTAAGGCGACGGGTAGGGTGAAATTTTTCATAATAAATAAAAATGTCAATAACTTCCAAGTTTATTATTTATTTATTGTATCTATACACACGTTAAACTTGTAACACGGCATAGTTTTTGCCGTGGTGGTTAAACTCTAGACAGTCAGCGTGGCAACGTCACAATTTCAATTTCAACAAAAATGCTGACAACGGCGCAAAACACATAATGAGCCGCGCACAGTTCGGATAGTCAAACTCTAAAGCAGTGCCTTATGTATATTTGCGAGCACACAGCAATCAAACACTTATAATTCCTAAGGCGCTACTCTTCTTCTTCTTTAAACACCTTAATGTAGAAATGTTTTCTTTAGAGTCACAAGATACGAACCATAAGAATAGCTGTGCTGAGTTTGGTACCAAACAAATCTGCCAAACCCATAAAAAATGGGATCTTAAACCACACTTTTGCAAAAGGTGTTGGTACTAAACTAACATTTAAAAGTAAACTATATCCAAGAGCACAAATTTTGAGTAACAATACACTAGTTCAATATATGTGTTATAGGAAATAATAAGTTTCACAACTCCACATGCTATCACTTTTTCTGAAAACAGTTTTCGGTTTCCCCACAAACACGCATTTGGCTATACCCGTCACCTTAAGTTAAGGCTTTTAAAAAATTATAGCTCGGCGGATGGCGCGCTTTTTTGGAGGCGCGTGCGCAGCGCATAATTGGCGCGTCTAACACAAAGTCTTAACTTTTTGTGGTCTCGTAGAACTTGATAGCTTCTATTAATATTATTTTGAGTGCATATTTTAATAAATAATCAAACACTATGCTGTGATCTTTTAAAGGTGCGATACAAATGCTATGATTCTTTAAAGTTTTGTCAGATTTGGATATATTAATTATAATAAATACTGAGTTTACAGTAAGATTATTAAAGTAAGTCAATGAAAATGCAATAGTAATCAACTGTTGTGCAGCCTCAACGCAAACAAAATACTATAATTAATATTCTACTACTATAACGATCACCGTTGACACAATTATGCTCTAAACTAATACTATTAAAGTGTTATTTTTTTTAATTACTTATGTAAATATAATTCTATAAAATCGTGAATGAAATGTATAACCAAACAACAACAATAATAGCAGATAGCTAAACCGAAAACAAAAGACATACAAAAGTGCAGGTAAGAAAAGGGGTATCAGACCCTTAAAAACAAAAATTGGTCGAGTGTAGCTCCGAGCGATGGCCGCGACGTCTCGTTCCTTTTACGCCGCACAAAAAGTAATTTAGGCCGATGACGGTATCCAATATGATAACAGGAATCCCGTTGCGTAGCCTCGGGGGCTGCCACACTCAACGTTTACGAAATGGAGAATCTACGCCGAGAGATGGTATCGGTGTTTTTGTCGCTAACGATTGTCTGCCAAATAGTTGACCTCAGGAGGAGCTATTGTGGTGTATTGAGACGGGCTCGGAGCCGCTGGCGGGGCGAGGGTGCCGGGGGCAGCCGTCACTCAGTCGGTCGTCCGTCAAATGTCATTGGGATCGCAATACAATGGAATAGACTTCGCAAAAATGGGTACGCGTGTCGTAGCCTGACATCCTCAACAATGGACGGAAAAAACAAACAATCCAATAGAAATCGAAAACAGAATTTCTTTCTGATGCGACAAAACGGGATTTTGGAAATCCGGTTTTTAAATTTTTATTTGGTTTGGTTGCTCGCGCGCCTCCGGAGACCATTGTCAACGTGTCAATAGGACTCGGGGACCAAATAATGACTATCCAATATTGGAGCCACTAAGAGCCTATGAGTATTCAGTATCCCACTTAACGCAAGGCGACATTTGAATAGCTTCTAAAGCTTTGGGTGGCTTCCGTTCTCCGCATCCTTGCTTGTCGAAGCTACCAGCTCCTCAGAGAAAACAATACCCATGTTATTGTAATGATAACATCAATTCAGAGTCGTTGTCGATATATAATGTGAACATGAGACAAAATATATTTTTTTTGAATATTGTACAATGGAACCGCAAGTAGGTACCGTGGTAATACCTATGTTTAAGTAACCAAATCTTTGCCGGATTCTTTAACACAAAGGAAGTACCTACTAACACTGAATAAACATCAAGTAGGTATGATGAAACAGGCTGTGCTTTATTTCGGTAAAAAATATTAAAAAACTGAATGAACTGAACATTTTTCGACACAGCATTAGAATCACCTAAAAATAACGATTTGAAAGGATCGCCGTATTTTTACTGCATAAAATATAAAGATGTTGCATCGGTATACTAAACGGCAAGCTGAAGCTATTACAAGCAGAGGTACCTCTGTACTGAATTTATTTTAGACGAAAGAACACATTCAAAAGCAGCGCTTTCTACTCCGTAACAAGTAACAAGGTACAACTCTTACAATTGTGAATTATATTTAGTGGGCAGTTATACATTATAAAATGGTTCTTATTGTGGTGTAATAAGGTATAGTGTGTAAACAATAGCAAGCAGAGGTCGCGGCGTCACCTGCAGCACCGATGGCTGTTCGAAACGTGCTGAAATTGACATTAGGTACCTCTTTGTTTTCCTAATTTAGTTTTCATGATACTACTTTTACTATGAAGGTATTATGGTTTACGTTTATGGTTTACGGTACACCCACAGGCCAGTAAAACGAGAATTAAGCCCAAAACTTTCAAGAAAATCATGACTGCTAATGTGATATTCCGCGGTGACGTCTGCCAATAACAAGCACAGTTGATCCGGCCCTCCACTGAGTGGGGCCCACGACCACGAGACAGCGCTCTGCATCCATCGACTGTGTGTACCACTTCCCCAGGCGAGGTTATTAATAAAACAATCTAGGTTAGTGTATATTTTTGACGTGACAACGTCTTATAATTCGATAGAGCCGGCTGCACGCACGAAAAAACATGACTCATGAGGCGTTCTGAGGCGTTCTGAGGCGGTCCATGAAGTGACGTTGACACGTTCAACTATCGTCAGTAAACCGACTTTACAAACAACCATTTTTTACGTAGACATTAAAAATGAAATTGATATATGAATAAGTACCTTTATTCATATATCAATTTCATTTTTAATTTTTTAATTTAATTAAATTAATGTAAATAAAATATATAAGAAATTCTGTTAGTATTTTTAAGGAAATAAAAAGGTTTATTATTATTATTATTAGGTACTTATTGAGTGTTTAGATTAAGTTAATTATATACATACCATTTTGAAAAATCTATAAAAATAAAGTAAGCTGGGCTCGCAGTAGGCTAGAGGCTAGGTGAAGGAAAGTGACAGCTCACGTACTTTACGGCCCTAAAAGCGATATAGAAAGATGCCAACGATTCGGTTTCTATCTATTCAAGAAGAATGCAACAGGTTTTACACATCTGGCTTCTTACCGTGAGAAAACTCCAAACTATGTATGTAACTAGGAAAGAAAACACTTCATTCTTTTAAAACGAGCTATGTAGGTACTCTGATGGTTTCGGATCGAAACATTATGTATGTATTTAGACATAGTCGACATATTTTATACTCGGTAATAATATTTGAAAAAAATGTTTTTGTAAACGCTGAGAGCAAACTATAAAAAGCTCCCGATAGGAGATGATCTAAAAAAGTTCAAAAACCATCACCGTTATTTGCGACAAAAAATAATCTTTGTCCAAAGGTGAGAAAAATCCATTAATTAACACCTCAGCCGCAGCCGCCCTACGGGAGGCCGCGAGTAGCGAGTACGTACCGCCATTGTACGCCGCACTACATTTCATAAAAGTATAATTAGCTTTTGTTCAGGCGTATTATTTTTTGAGCGAAATCCATCGCCATTCTCTTGCAAAGCAGGGAAGCTGTTTACGTGTCGATGAACAGTAATTATAGAGGAAAAATTGCGGTCACAGTATGTCACCCGAAATATCCAGTCACGATTTGTAATTGGAACTGTTTCGGGAATAACGACGGTTTTACGATCGCGGGAGCGAGTATTACTGTTCAAATGTAAATAATGTCCAAAAAAAAATGCAGAATGTCGTCCCTTTGTCGCGTGCCGTGTGCGTTTGTAATGCTTGTATAATTAATGGCAGTGCAGAGATACCTGCGCCTGCGCCGCCGCTAGTGCCGAACTGCCGACCGCTCAGGTGCAGCTTTATTTGACTTTTTTTCCTTAACTTCCCCTTTGCATAAATTAACATTTCGCGACATTCTCGGGGTCAAAAGATTATGATCTTTGAGATTTGTGTCATGATCTATGAATTTTGAAACAATACGGTATCGTCACATAAGCTCCAGGTATAAAGAGTACTCAGAGTCTACTTCTAAAAACCTTGGCACGATATCTTCAACTTTCTAGTTGAAGAAACTTTACCGCTTTTTCATAAAGTGCATCATTATTTTTATTTGTCGAACTAGTTACAGATCACTGAATGCATTGTTATCTGCTGCGAGCATCTTCACAAGACATCACTTTTCGATTATGGACCTTGTACAGTAATCCTTGAGTTCAATTTTATTTTTCTTTTAAATTGTTTCACGCATCTTCACCTACATCTCTCGGTATGTCACCGTGAACCGTATGATAGGTCGTATTATGGGTTATTTTTGTCTGTCAGGGCGAGAGGTCGGTGTCACCTGGTCGGTCGAGGTCGGCAGCTGGGCTCATCACTTGACTCGCGCGAAAGGGATGGGCCCCTGTGAATCTCTAACGGAATCCTGGGAATCTCTGCGCCTGCGCAGATAACTACACAAAACACGCGTTTTATACACAATGGTAACGCGATATGTTTGCTGCACAATTTTGGAAGATGACGTTCAAGTTTAGTCAGTTCATAGCTGAATAAGGTAAGCTTTTGTTTTGTTAATGCAAGTAAAAGTGATTAATTTTGCATACCAACTTGTTAGTTATCTAAATTATATAAAATAAAACTATGTAAGTATTGCAATTTTTTTGAATCCCGCTGAGTTTTGGTAAAACAAAGCTTGAAAGTGCAGAGGTGTTGGATGGACACATCTAGGACTCCTCCCCAGGAGCCGTATGTAAATCAAAGATGAATCCGTTACGAGCCACCGCCGTTACACGAAAGAATGGCTGATTTAATGGGAGAATAAATTAGAATTCAAAAAGATATGTTACAAAGAGAAACACGAGATGAGCCGTGTACGCCACTTCGCCGATTTTCTAATAGATCACAAACATTCATTCTCGAAACCAGTTTCCGTGAGATCCGTTAGTGGTTTATGTAAATTATTTGGTTTATGATATAGCTTCCAGTTAGTATTCGAAAGATTAGACCAAAAATACAGCCAATGACCAGCGCCGTTTGCACTCGGAACACATAAAACATCGCATCCAAATTGTAGAAAGTATAATTTATGCGCGTCGTCGTGAGATACACGTTAGCAATTAATAACAAATGTCACATGCTCAGTGTTCGATAATGATCTGTTTACAGGACTGAGACTGTAAACAAAATGTTTACAGCTTGTTATAAATTGGCATATAAAGCCAAAAACTGTGCAAACTGACGTGCTCGACCGCGATACCATCTCGCCCGGTGGCCTGCCTACACTTACCCACATCTTATGAAAGCAAACGTGCTTATTTATTCAATTGAATTTGATTGCAGTGCTCGTCAAAATTCAGCTCCTGAGACCTACAATGGTCAATAGGAGCAGATTGTGGGAACATTCGATCGCCGTTACGTAAAGTAACCGTTCAATAAGATCGTTATTGTAATAAAAAGAATTCGATTAGTATGCACCTTCAGGATGGACGTTAGAGTCGCGAGGGAAACTAAAACAAGTTTGTGATCAAACGGACATCTCATAGAGCGCATTGTCCGCATGCACAGAACCGGATGCTGTCTCCGGCGCGCCGTCCACCGCCGGCGAACCGCCCCGCGACATCTTTTTGTGCGTCCTCGAGGACCGACGCCGAGCCCAGAGCCCCGGGCCCGGAGCGCCCTTCCGATGCGTCATTGAACGCGCGAGATGAAAGGACCGCGTCAGCTGATGGTCACCACACCACTCGCGGCTAACGGTCCGTTTTTGATCAATTATCCGATCTAGCCGAACCCGCTCCTAACGCATTCTACGTTCGCTCCCATAGAAATTGAAAGCTAACCTGTTTTTATTTCAATAATAACGACCGTTTTGAATTACGTAGGTTTCATCTCGGAATAGTCGTCCGGGACAATGGGAGAAATCGAAGGAGGATGCTGCGAGATAGTATCGCGTTTCGTGAACTCTGCCGATGTCTAATTTCCAATACAATGGAGGTAAAAAACTGGCCTAAAATAAATGTGTCACAGTGCCACCCTCCGGTGCGCGGGCGCACACAATGCACAAAGGAGCCCTCGCGAGCGTTTGGCGGCGCACAATGCGGCACCCACGCGCATTGTCGCCCGGCCGAGCTCTAGTGCACGTGCAACTCCCAAAAACATGTAAATCACCTATTCCAAAGGTGAAAGTTGAGGAACTCGAGAAAAGTAAAAGTCGCGGCAGACGAGCCGATGTCGCATCTGCGCCGCGGCTGTGATATTATGCTAATTCACTTTGTCGATATGCGGGGGCGTGCCCGCTAAAGGGTTTGTTGCGATTGTGGGCCCTTATCGTGTTTTGGGCACACAATGTTCTAAATGATCCTTGTGATTTTACTGAATAAAGTAATTTTTGACTTTTGACTTTGACTTTGAATGGCCCGTTTCGAATTGTGTTCTACAAAGAATCAAGAGGACCCAAAAAAACTGAAGTTTCATCGTATTCATTTGAAGCCGTTTTACTTTTTAATAATCTATGACAAATCAGTCGATATCTGTACGACGATCGCTCACATATTCATAAAGATGCTATTCATAATCTGGCTGACGTCGCCTTTTGTTAAAGCTTCAATCGCGTGATTTATGCTCTTTTTGACAAACAAATAGTCCTCTTGCGGTCTTTGATATGTTCATCTTCACGAGTCACGTCACGAGCATGTCGCCGTATCGCCGAGTATCGACTACTTTCAAGTTTATTCAAATGTTTATAAAACTCCCAAGAACCGCTCAAGACAGGTGTAACTAAATCGGAACAAAACATCTCCAAACGTACCTACCGTCTGTTCAACGATTGTGATTTAAATAGTATGTTTCTTCGATAAATTACAGGCGCGGCGGTGTAGATATTATAAGTAATATACATAGGAGACAGAGAATTTGTAAATTTCTAAGATTACCTAATTTAACTTTTTGAAATACCATGTACCTACTTGTATATTACTTTTGCGCATGTCAAGCAGGTCGGACTCATATTCACAAGTCCACATCGTATAACCAGGGGGTTGATTGATTACATATTTCAAATCGCATATAAATGTATCGATTGACACAGCGACATTCAAAGTTCGCAATAAAATAAATATGAATATAAATGAATAATGAGTGTATCGTTTAAATTTTTGATGATAATTTTAATTACATATATGATATTAATGAGGTGTTAGATGCGACTTTGAATCCACCATTTGTGGCTATTTGTAGTATGTATGTATAATGGACGAATTGACCAATCGCTGGCACCCTAAGGGAGTCTTTACACTGCACCATATGTCGCAAATCGGCGAACAGTTCGAATGCATGTGCGTTTTAATTGTGCCATTATGGCGTGTAGGGATCCCTTCGGGGTCAATGCCGCGATTTGTTATCACTCTTAAAACGTCACTGTTGGTATTCACTAAGTAAGATACTCACATAATCTTAGGAACTTTCAAGTGGTGTTTTTGTTCTGTTGAGCTACCAACACAGTAAGCAATAACTGCTTTATATATAACTATTTAGTCATTAGCTCGCATTATATATAACTATTTAGTCATTATATTTTAGTTGCAAAGCACAACAAAAGTAGTGTGACGGCGACCAGCAACTAGCGACCAGCCCCGACACCGTGCTTTTTTTATAATGCTGGACAATCCACACTACATTATTTAGCCCCAAGCTAAGCAGAGCTTGTGTTATGGGTACTAGAAGACTGACATACTTAATACATTACATATATAGACATTTTTTATTATACATATAAAATACCCAGAACACCCGGAATAAATATTTGCAGATCGTAAAAACATTTATCCCAAGGCGGGAATCGAACCCGCAACCTCCGCGTCGCAGGTGGACCTTCTGCACTCCCCGCTCCTGTTGCGCGCGCGAGAAGCAGAACGTAAATAAAGGCAGATGTTACACCACTACAAACAGCTAGCACAATATTTACAATTTGTATATCACCAAAATTCATACAAAGCTTAGCAACTATATTACTAGGTATGACACAGTTGAATTTGGAAAAGCAGTGAAATCATATTACGATATTTTTTCGGCGGTATTCGGGGCGTCTATGCTCGCAGGGTCTCGGTGCGGGTGTGTGGTTAGTTATACAAAATCAAAATCATAGTGGTACAGTTTCATAAAAGTCATATCAAACGAGGATGGTATTGAATTGACAGGCGCCGATCGTATCGCCCGCGCCGCCGCCGCGCCGCGCCCGGGAGTGCGCTAGTCGCACGTGACGCTACACTTACATTAATATTAAGAAGTCTGTTTTAAACTGATATCATGGTGTGCAAAAAATAAATATATTTGAAATGTCATTGGAATGTCGGTTTACATGCGTGGACCGTGCCATTTTGCAAAATCTAAAATAATTCGGTATTAAAACCATTTAACATTCCTTATAATAAATCTTTAAAATTTTAAATGCAAAATGAATATTAATATCCTCAGTTATAAAAACAAGACCACAGAAAGTAGGTAGCGAATTCTCTTCCTTAAGAGGATTTGCCAAACTAGGTCGTAGATAAATCTCGGTCAATAAAATCATAATAAATTAGTAGTGATTAGACGCCGCGCCGCACCGCACCGCGCCGCACCGCACCGCACCGCGCCGCACACAGCGCCGGGCGGCGTCGTGCGCATGAAGTGTGTGCACAGGTGGATATTGTTTTATGGGTTCCGTGCGAATTCCATAGCAGCTTGTGATATATTATATTTACTCTGAAAATAGCAAAAAACTGACCACCAAGAAATTTTAATTACAAAAGTACATATTTAACTGTATATACTCTCGTTTTCATCTTATTGTTACTCTTTATTGTGATGTGCAATATAATATCTATCATCTTTGTGAATAGATACACGAGTGTTAAGAAGGTAAGTCGAATTGTTGCAATAAGTACTTAATAAATAAAATAAAATAACATACAAATAAAACACAAGCATGTGGCCGAACATGTGACATCACCACCACCATCAATATAACTTGCGTTGAGTAATTACATTAGAGATTGTTCCACTCAATAAAACATCCGCAACCAACTATAAGTAATGCGTACTCATATTGGTTTGCTCACTCCATTACAATCTACAAATATAAAAATATACGTAACTGCTTGACTGAGATTCGACTGACAGAAAACATTTTTGCACCTATGTACGTTTGTTTACATTTATTTTGATCTTTAGTCTGCAATATTGAATTATGAAATTCTCATCATTATAAATATTATGCTTCCTTTACAAAAGGGTGTTTTTTCTTAAAATTAAATGCAGTTCTGTTGAAAGATAGGTAAAAAAATTGCATCTTCAGATATGCGTATTTATATTATTATAATCCGAGCACACTTGGCAGAAGACCTCGAAACTTATATTTTTGAAGTTGAGCTTTCTATTCGTCAGTAGCACTGCACCCTCACGGACTGCCTCTGACTGATGCGACGTCCGTCCATTGATGTGGTTACTCATCAATCACACCGTACTTCATCTTCTGTCCTTTCTGTAGTCAAAAATTGTTGTTTACTTATTATTCAGTCGTTTTATATGATCGAATAGATAATAAAGATTTCATAAATAACAATAATCAAAGGCTAGTGAAAGCGCAGTCAATATGAGTAAGTTCTAAATCAATAATAATTACTTATCTACTCAAATGTTTTTACGAGTATATTGATTTCAAATTAATATAATAAAAGTCGCGAAGTGTGTCAGCAGATGAGCTGAGCCTACGAATTAGAAACTATGACAGAGTAGCCAAATTAATGACACATTCAAATAATGGTGCAGCTTTCTAGCCAACATCTCAAATCCATTAGTCACTTATATAACTACTATATTTTACGAGCCCATTAAACCGAGCTAGATTTTAACAAAATAAATTGATTTAATTTTTCACTTAACCAAAAGAAAGTTTAGACTATAACAAATAAACTCCTAAATCACATAAGCAGTAATCGAATCAATTAATTAGGTCCCTTGCACACTGGCGAGGTTGCGGCTGCAAGGGTCGCTGATTCGTCCTCGGCTTTATAATTAATAGACCCTTGTGTTCCGTCACTTGTGGCGACGACGCGGCGAGTGGGAGAATGTGCCCGAATTACATTGTATCAATTGAAGCGTCGATTTTTATTTATTGATTTGTTACTTTTGTATCAGAAGGTGTTGATCGTTGTGACGTCGGCTCAGGGATGTTAACTCTAACTCATGCAATGATCACTAAATATTCCTACAATTTATTTCTGCGAGATTTAGTGCGTGGAACATAGGTACTGTCGCCAAAGCTGTGGACTATCGTCGCTGCTGTTTCGAATTAGATTAGTGCTTTAGTGTTGCTAGTGACATTTTGGAATCGTATAATACTACAATCGGTTTGGTAGCTCCGGAGCACGTCTGTGACAAATTGACAAATCAATGCAGCTACAATAAGCGTACAAAAAAAGCTCCCCACCCCTCGACACGACACGCAAATCGTGTTACTCTAATCATATTACGCCGTCGGCTGCCTAAAGCCGACTCTGGCTGATGAGCTATTCTCTGTAACGGCTCAATTTGAGGCTTATTTTTTGAGCTTTAAAAATGATGGAGTCCGAATCGCACTCCGCGGGAGAGCCGTGTTCCTCGTGCACCGTGTCCTTCGTACTTGTTTAGACGACGACGTGAGGCTATTTTCCCTTGAACATTTTCTAAATTACCTACTACGTAAGCACTCATTAAATGTATCTATCTATCTTTCTGAAAAAAATGGAGTAAATACTTAGATACTTATTTAAAATGATAATAATTCATGGTTGAATATATAACAGCCGACTAGACAGAATTGACACTGGTCAACAATTGTTGTCGCAAGAGCAGAAGAAAAATATGAATGTTAAATAAAACGTTTATGACTATAGAATAGTGAAAATAATAACTGTTGTTTATAAGGGTGACATGATTATTATTAAATATTATTATGCTCAGACGTAGACATACTTAGGTATCATATTGTTTATATACGTTATGATAATATATATTGTTCCAGTAAGTTTATCAGCACATTTACCACCTTACCATTTCTCTAGAAACTTTACTTCCGTAAGTATAACCACTTGTTCCTTAGCCAATTTACTTTGTTATTTGAAATACAGTATTTACCTACTTGACAATTTGTGTTTACAAAAGAATACTCGATACCAAAATTGGCGCAGTTGTGCAAATGTCATTCCGTTGTCACAGTTGTTCTGTCAATGTCAAGTTGGCGACGGGCGCGAAACTTTCACGTGGATGGAATGCTTGTGATTTGCTAATGGTATAAAATTTTTTTTATGTTTTGTAAATGTTATTGGGTTTTAATTGGGACGCATAAATTGAAACACAACGATTTTAAAAAAAACTATCTCAAATCTGTTTCCTACAGTAATTTATCATGATTAGGTTACTAACTAGTATTTTGGCATATTAATGCATGTTTAAGATAGAAAAAAATATGCTAAGCTTAAAGACCACTGACACTCATTCTGCGCGATACAAATGCTAAACACATATTATTAACATTTATGATGCTAAACGTAAACAGACGCTGACATTTGAGTCCCACTAGAAACATAAGATAAGATACATAAGTGCAAATAAAGCTCTCGACCGCTAATGATAGCTCTAACGCTAATGATACTCCAATAAACCATACAAACATCTCTAAACGGATAATAAATAAAAATTAGAAATTCAAATTTGAATATGGAGTGTCTGGTAGCGGCTGCGCTTGCGCCGCCGACACCGCCAACAATACGTAATAAAATTATAATAGCATTATTTGTTTATCAACAAACGATTTGCATGTGTTAAGTGCGGCCGGTGGAGTGGCTGTGCCAAGTGTCGTGGGATTAGCATCTCAATGCGCCGACACCGCGCGGTGCCTACCTACTCAGTAACACGATGATGACCTGCTTTCAATCTTATTTTATTGTCTAAATCTTGAAATTCAACAATCGATGAATCGTTGACAGCAAAAGCAAAACTACTACTACTACTTCACCTAAAAAGTTCATTCACAAAACATTTTTAGTAAAAAAAATATTAATTAAAATATAAAGACATCTAGACGGACAAATAACTGAATAACAGTGCTGTAAAAGGAGCCGTCGCCGCGCCGCGCCGCCGCCGCCGTCGCACGCGCACGTTTCTTTTCAGCAAGTCAAAGTCCAGTTTCATTTCCGTTCCAACGCTTTGGTAAAACAATTTGAATACTCCATCCGAAAGTGAAGTCGCCTTGAATACATTTAAATTAATTACAAACTATGTATAATGGCGTACGGTCCAAGGACGATTTTTGCATACGTTCGTAACGGCACTCAAATTTTAATATTGATTATGCAAGGTTTTTTATTTGTATTTAATCGACAGAGATCTTACTTAGCTGGTTGTAGTTTGTTATGAAGACAAGTATGTGATGTATTCTAATTATATACAATTGTTATTCGCATTTAATATTTAATTTGAATTATTAATTTGTTTATGATTAGTTGTACATACTATAGTTTTCTCAATTATTAAATATTTTTTAGTAATCAAGTGAGAAATTCAAGCAATACTTATAGGGTGCATGTGATCGCTGGCCGGGTGCAAGATGCGCTGGAAGCTGACCACTCACAACAAAAATAAGGGGTGAAACTACCCCAAATAATAAAACAGGTTTAAGTACACTAATTTAAATAAATACCTGTAGCGCATCTGAATAATTTTATTCTAGTACTTTCTATAAAATGTGTTAAAAATAGTTAACAAACCGTGACTTTTTCTGCTTTCTTCTTTAATTTTATTTAATGTGATTATTTAAATATATTTCAAGTTGCAAGTAGGCTTAGTGCGCAATCTGCGTTACCTAACGATGATAACGTAATTAATTGCTTAAAATGTACAAGATAACTATAATATATTTGTATTTAGTATAGTTGCTAAGAACTAGCAATTATTATCGAAAAGTAGACAATTCGTAAAGCCAGTTCGCGTTATTTAAAATGTCTAAATCAACCTGATATATGTAAGCACACCACTCACACATCGACCAATACCACAATATTCATACAGCCGTTTTAGTACTATTAGGTGTGTTAGTAATAATACCGAGACTAAAAATAGTCGACGGCCCGTTCATTTTTCAGGATAAAAAAAACCTAAAATAATTCTTATTTTTATCATGAACTACTTGTTTTCTTAGTTCAAATCGATATTTGGCATTTAATTATCGGATACGCTATTATTACAAGCCAAACATCTAAATGTTCACCAATATGATATAAGTAATTATGATTTTAAAAGTATTTTTTTGGCACATTGATTGATGTATAAAGTCGTAAAATATTACGTTTTGTGTGTAATTTTTGTAGCTGACTGTACCTTGCAAAGGGTAAAGGGTACTGCACAATACACATCGCGCTTTTACAATAATAATGCTGTGTCTTATTTGATTTAATATTGTTATGCTTTTTGAAATTTACACTAGAAATATACTTCTTCTATATGTATAACATTTCTAGTAAAACAGAAAGCATGACTAAAAAGTCATCTAAAATAATTATACTTTCTTGGAATATAATTAAAGCTAGTTTTTTAAAAGCCCGCAGGTTTTAGATACTCACTGGCTTCTAGTGAAGTGCCTTGAGTAATATGGATAGCAAAGTTTATGCAAGAGGTCAATGAACTTCGCGCGTAAGTTACGAACAATAAGGAGTCGTCATCATTTTTTAAACAAAACAATATTGTATTTTAATTAATTTATAAAGTGCAATGTGCACAAACTTAAAATATTTGGAGTTCATCAGAAACAGATAGATAATAAAGTGATTTCCACTTTCTTTAAAACTGAAAAAAACTCATAAAGATGTAAGTACATTTGAAATAAAGCGTTGGTAACTTCCTGAAATGAAAAAAGTACGAAGCCCAGTGCCCGGCAGCGGTCCGCCACCAGCGCAGCGTCGGGCGCGCTGGTCGCCGAGGACACCAAATTCCGCACAGTACAATGGGCGGCCTTATCGCTGATAGCGATTTCTAACGGTCGGTTTTTGAAAACCCAAATCACGATTGATCCGAGTTTGACACATAGTAATTATTTGATTTTTTCGTTGATCATCGTACGAGAAACCGGCCAAATCACGCCGACTTTGCTCTACTTGTCACGAGATTTATTGCACCGAGCATTACTCACTGTTTTATCGATCTATTTATAATTACTACTTGCATACATTCTCAAAACACATTTTTAAGCTTAGAAAAACTGTCTCCATCCTGTACACTTTGGCTCTGTTTCTTTTTCAACGCTCTGAAAAGAATACTTACCAATGCACTTTTGCACTTATCGCCAGCAGACAGCAGTTTTAAAAGAAGGTATAAGAAAGTGTGCATACAGCGTTTTAAAGGCTGTTAACTATTTGCAATAGATTGTGGTTGAAAATACCTCAGCACGTAGCACCACTACGACTGCTACGACGCGGCCTACGACACGCGGAGCTAGCCTTCCCACCGGTCACTGATGAGGAATCAATACAAACAGAGACATGTATTAGATACAGAATACATTTTGTAGTAAATGACCCCACTTGGATCATTTATCCCGTTTTCCCGCGACACACACCGATGCGATGGTCGTACTGCACGAGCGATATGTTTAAGCAGTTTTGTTTTGTACTGCGTTAGATATTTTTAAGTTTTTATTAATTAGTGGTGACAATTTATATAAGCTTATCGTGTTATCAATATTTAAAAAATCTATTTGTCTACATTGCTACCAAGAGATTCAGTAAAATAAACAACAAAAAAACAACAAAAACGATCTGCTTCCAAGGGTCAAATGCAAACGCATTTTAATATTCTGTTCATTGAAAAAGGAAGTTAAATAGCCCGTATTTGTATTCATTATCCGCGGCGGCCTACGAGTACGTGTGAGACGAATAGTGCCTCCATGCCCTACGCGGCCGCGGTTCCATTCTCATACGATTCGTCAAATATGAATTATTATTTTGATAATTGGTATCATTATTTTAGAGTCGCATCAACAATGAGTGTAACTAGATAAATATATGTTTATTAGGCAACGACATATTTATCCAAATTACATCACAAAACCAATTACGTTACAAAATAAATTGCGTTACATTCTCATCTTAACTCACCATCACAGAATAACGTGAATGCAGGATTTTATCTCTGTCTTCTCTGTCATGATTAGTTTACATTGGTGTGTTATTTTAGCTGTAATAAAATGAGAATAATTTGGTTAAAATTCGTAATGTAAGGCTTGATTTATAGCTTCACTCTTAGTTCGTCCGTCAATCGGTTCAAGCTCGTATTTATCGTATCGTGTTTGCAAATGGAAACTGTTTCAGGAGGCATTAGTCCGCGTTAGGCACGCCTGACGACATGCATTGTACGACTGGACTCTGTGGGATATGAGGACACCGGAGTGGATGGCGGCTGCTGCACCATATTACTAAACTTTTGTATCTGATTCTTTTGAATTAAAGATAATTTTTGGTTCTTTATAAACTTCTACAGATCCTAAAATAGTCTAAATACTATAATTTTTTGGTTTTGTTCCTCTTATTCTAAAATTAGATCAGGACTTTTTATACAAAACAGATTCATTATGCTTGGGTATGCTGTAAATCTTCTGGAATCAGTTTGTGTATCCAAATTAGCAGGGCTTATGATGCCACCAACTATTGCTGCGATAAAAAAATCTTGATCCATTTATAATACATACCTAATCTAACCTAACTGTATGTTCATGCTTCAGAGGATATTGTTCTTTAGACTACGAAGATTACAAACCGAATTTGATGCAATAATCTTTTAATAATATGTGTTCTGTTTATCAACCGGCATTAGGTTTCGACAGACGTCGGATCGGAGAGAACACGTCTCATTTTGCTTGGTACCACTTTGAATGCAACTATTCGATGCAACCAGCTACTGCTCAGGTACTGGCGTGACATTGTCTGCCTGAACATGTGCATCGGGTCCTCTGTGACACTGACATTAATTAAACGTAAACGCATTCCCACCACAACACCACCCCAAATCATATCCTAGAGAAGCATTTCTTTTCACATTTCTTTAGAAGAAGCTATAAAAGTTCAATTGGATTTCTAAATCTCTTGAGACGAAGGGTATTTTAAAATATGGTGTAAAAACAAATCGTAATCAAAACAAACACACACACGTACAGATAAACGCACACACGTATAGATAAACGCATACGCCACTAGAGGATAACCGAACTAGGTCGGTAGAGATCACAAATCTAGAATGTTTTTGCGGCAAATTGCTCGTTAACATTTCTGCTTGTTTTTGTATGGGTGTTTCACGAAATGTATGATACGAGAATGGTTTAAGAAGAATGATAACTAGTGATTCGCGCGAACCACTCGGCCGGCCGTGACGGACACAGTGAAAGCAGAATAGCTACATCTCTATCCGAGTTGTCATTCTAAAACTGATGATAAACTTTAAGAATTTATTGGAAATATTTTATTTCATTTTCATTTCATTTATATATATGGTAAACACATACGTAAATAACAATGTAATGTAATATGTACTTACAAATTTGATGTTATACCTATTGTTGAGAGAAATAAATCTTTTTATTATTATTATTATTTATTTATTTGTCAAAAACATGGTAGATTTTGGTACAAGATGTCATAGTGGGTATGTAAGTTCACATATTTTTACAAAATGGTGTGCAAAAATATATATCATATGACTTCATAAAAAACAATATGCAGTATTAGCATCATCATTGAACTAATATAACAGAAGACGAGAAAAGTGTGAGACTAGTTATAAGTAGGTATTGTTCATCATAGTTTTGCGTCATAGTAACAAAGTCACCGGGAAACAAAATGACTGACTCTGACGATGTGGTTTTACTCATGAGGAATTTATTGGAGTAATAATTTCACATTTAAAAATTACCGTATATGGTGTAGTTATGGTTTGGTATGACGTTCCGGCCTGTGTTTAAGTGATTGTTATATGTAAGTATTTAGAAAAAAAAAAATTAACTTGTTCATACGGTTATGTGATCTAGCTGTTGTAGTATGCTTGATAGTCTGTGACCTAACGGTCGCACAGTGGTGATAATAGTCGTAATTATATATCTAGTAATTTAACTTCAATAATAATAAAAAAAAAATAAAAAAAAAATAATGCTGGACAATCCACACAACATCATCTAGCCCCAAGCTAAGCAGATCTTGTGTTATGGGTACCTACTAGAAGACTGACATACTTAATACAATACATTACATAGATCGATATTTTTTATTATAAGTACATATAAAATACCCAGAACACCTGGAATATATATTTGCAGATCGTACAAACATCTATCCCAAGGCGGGAATCGAACCCGCAACCTCCGCGTCGCAGGCGGACCTTCGCCCGCCGCGCCACATCGGTGGTCAAATAACAAATACCAAGTGACATTTATAATTAAATTGCGGAAAATATCTCGATTATTTTTGAATATAGCAAAACAAATGTATCTAATACTTTTTAAAATAAATATGACAACCGCAGAAATTTTGTTTAGATAACTTTATGTCGAATTTAATATTGAATAATAATATGAAGTGGAGAAAATATCATAATCATAAAGATAATGTGCCAAAAAAGCTCGCTATTTTTATTACTTTAATTTTAAAAAGCAGTAAAAGTGCTAGTTAAATATCTAACGTGAATAAATAGCACCGGTCTCAGTCTCAGTCGGCGGATGTGGGCTCACTTTTATTAAATTTGCCTAAAGAAAATTTAATTAAGCGAGTTTTTCTTTTTATTTCACACCCCAGATTTCATTATTGGCGCGGACCGGCGGAAGGGTTACTTGCCAGACCTAGGAAACGTAACTACATGAACAAAAATAACAGATGTTATCACTAATAACTACCATACATTTAACCAATCGCTATGTCGAGGACGCAGTGCGTTGCTTTACAGAGAACTTGTATCTGTTATTCATTTCAAATTACCACTTTGAATAAGGGGGCCACTTGATTTCTTCTTAACATTTAGTTTTTTTTTAGTAAACCTGTAAAACAATCGTTGTTGTTTGTCAAATAAAAAATAGTTGTAGTCTCTCGAGATAATCGGAAACGTAACACACGAGTGGATATAGTCAATTTGTATTTGTATTTTTATACTGTAGCGATTTTTGAATGACAACTTGGCTAGAGGCAAAAAAAAAAAATTAGGTTTAATGACGGAATGTCTAAATGTTGACAAGTCTGCTTACAGTGCTGCAGCTACCGACGAACGTGAAAAAGCGGAAAGTGAAACAAAAAGTTATAACAGAAGCAGTTTGGAAATCTGCCGTAAACTGAATTTACGAGTGCTTATTAAGCGACCCTCACTCACGTTCATTATTAGTGGCCATAACTTAGAAAGATAAAAAAAAAATGACGAGAATTATATTAATGGTGGAAATTCAGTAAAATGCCAAATAATTTGCCTAAAATTGTACTGAAATGGTGTCTATGTATGTATTTAGAGTATCAACAGAATTGTTAGAATTGCATATAAATAGTGTGGACTCTCTCGTCTCCCGTACTGTCTTGTGTTAGTTATGGGTACTGGAAGACTGACATACTTAATACAATACATTACTATACATACATATTTTTTATTATACACATAAAATACCCAGAATACCCGGAATAAATATTTGCAGATCGTACAAACATATATCCCAAGGCGGGAATCGAACCCGCAACCTCCACGTCGCAGGTGGACCTTCGCCCGCCGCGCAACATCGGTCGTCATCGGTCGTCAAAATGTACATATAGGTAAGTAAGTATTTAATCAGTAATACCACAATACTAGCTGAATATTTATTAAATATTTGTCAGTGATTGTCATCATTATAACCTTTCATCAGTCTTTCCTTTTATTTCCTCCGCGTCAAACTAGTACGAGTACAGTACTTAGATGGTCACTTACGTTGCTTCTAAATATTATTATTAAATTGTAGTGACGTGTATGCGTTATACATACAACATTGTATCATACCTACTAAATATATTATATCCATAAATTTATCCTCTACTCATAATTACACAATATAATAAGCAAGTGCCCACCCATAGTAGTAGCGCACTAGCGTTGGGTTCATTTCGATCAAGTCGTGCTGACGCTTGTGGCTCATTTATATTACACGGAATAATATCAAATAAACAAAAAAACACAGCACACAGTACAGTTCAAGTTATCTAATCAAAATATATTTTTAAATCACAAAGTATTAAACATAAACAACCGTAAGTAATATTTCATTAAAAATGTGTAACTTTGTTCTTAAATCCTTTGATTCTTCATATTTTTATATGGCCTCTGTCAATATATATATAATATATCAATCGTTAAGTCAGCTAGTTAACTACGCTTTACGGCAAATAGCTTATAATTAAATAGTTTTGTTTAGTTTCTCTCTAATTCTAATAGTAATTCTTTTGAGAAATAAAATATCTTAAACCGTAGCTGTCAATTGTTTTCGAAAAATCATTTCAGATCCTATAATAATAAACGAGTTCCATCAAATCCTGATAACACAATCTGACCTACCTATTTAGAAACAATGTCAATGTCATTGTCAAGTTATGAAAACGTCTTACAGCTACATTTAGGTACTGCGACTTGAATAATGATTTCTTCTAAGGCCTTAAGTAAAGTATGTTTTTATAATTTTAGATGGTATCAGGGGGCTTTGCGGTGGCGTTTTGTGTTCTGTGTAGTCTCTCCGTTGGCCTCTCGGCCGACGCCGACGCCGACGGGGCCGAGCCCGTTGGACACATGCAACTGATCCATGAATCAATCGAACTTCTAATTGACATTGCAATGCAAGAAATGCGCTATGACAAAAACGAATCTAATGACATGGGAGGAGGTATTTTAGCGATTGATTGCCATGAAAAAGTTAAAGGAAAATGTGTTCCCCCATCGAGAGAGAACATAAATGATTATGCATAATATAAAATTTCGCTAATTTATGAAATGAATTTAAAATGTATTTAAACAATTAACATAATACCTACTTACGGCCAGTTTCTCGAACGATGATCAACGAAAAAAACAAATAATTACTATGTGTCAAACTCGGATCAATCGTGATTTGGGTTTCCAGAAACCGGCCGTTAGTCTGTTACTTTAATTCATATATTTAAAAGTGTTATTGATTACCTTAGTCATAATTATAATTACTTATACTTGTCTACTTTAAATTAATTATAATCGAGGTTTTTATTATGTTACCTATGTTATAACTTTTTATGTAGCTGCTCTATATGCTTTCTGCGTACAATGAGTTCAATTAAAGCTCTATACTTATACAATTGTAAAAATAACTAAACAGATAACTTTTTGTAACATTAGCAATACTTTGAAATAACATATATTACCTACCTATCTTTGTTTTGTGTTAATTATTTGAACAATATCTCCTAAGTACATATTTTGATGAGCACCAAACTTTATCTAGTTTGGTGAACAATATATTATATACTTTTTATTTCAGACAACAAATATCCATGAGTATACACTTTAAAAAACAATGTGGCTTTTATTCACGAAAATAAAATCTTCATTCAAATGAAATAAAAAGAAAAAGACTTGAATGAAATAAAAAGCAAAGCTAATCAACCAATATTTGTTTAAGTTAAGCTCAGTGTAAGAGAAATAAAAAAAAATTGTTATTTTTGGTACCGACTACACGTAAGTAAGTATAAGTAGCAAGCAACTGGATACTTTGCAACCGCCACTCAATAATTCAATAACATCACTGAAATAAAACGAGAACGCGGGCAAATCCAGGCATCGATAATAAATCGTAGCTGTAACCCATCGCACCTGACTGCGATTGGGCAAATTCATAGTTTATGAACACTTGTCCCCCCTTGTCCCCCCGGGGGGGTGTCGTAAACTATAACTGGAGTAGACCGGGAGCTCGGCCTTGCCAGCTTGCAACGCAACGCAACGCAACGCTGCCAACTGAACACCTTCACGAAGTAGGAACGTCCGCATCGACAAACCCGTATCGAACACAAATATCAAGATCATTCAAATGAATGAATGTTAAAATCTTACTATTGCGTCTGTAAATGCTTTCACAAACCTAATTGAATTAAGTATATTTTTATGACGATTAAACTGAATTAGGAATTTGGGGTTTTATTACGCTTAGCGGTAAATAAATAAATATTTAAGGACATTTAACATAATATAGGAATGTTTTTGTCTTAAATAGAGAATTCATAGTAGCAATCCGAAGTAAGATAAGGTTAGACTATTTTGTTAAATATAGGTGTGACGCAACGAGAATAACGAGGGGAATGAAGTATTCATCAAAACCAAACATTTTCTATACGCTAAGCTACACTACGCTACACTAAAGAAATAGCAGTTATTTGTTAAAGTGGAGTTTAATGTAAAAAAGTGTGCGCTGTCTGCGGGTATAGTAGTACGTATAGCGGGGAGTTATGAATCCCTGGGCGGCGCGGCGACCGATCAATGTTTGATGCGTGCAAATCGATGCAGCCGTATCAGATCTTATCTGTATTTACGATCTACGAGACAATCATTTTAGGATTTTTTTACGAAATCTAAAATTTAATTTAGAGCTCCTCTTCAGATTTTAGTAAATGCTTAGTCACAAGTAGGTATTAAAAAAAATTACGGCAACCAATGCATATGCAGCCTCAGCACAGTGAAGATTCATTAGAAATCTCATCCTCACATGCGCCAAATGTTGAAAAGCTCACTTGGTGATCAGTGTCGATAATCAATTATCGGTGTCGATAATCGATTAGAAAAAGAGAAACAAATTTAAATAATACGTTTTGTAACTTTATTAAGGTTATGTAAAACGGTTATAAAAAATTCGAGCCCAAAACAAACAATACGATTTGTCTCACCCAACAGCTCGCTCGTAAAACATAATAGTATTGAAATATATGATAATAGGTAATTGAGAGCATTAGGTAGTCGAACTTAACGACCGCGAGATGGAGTATCGATCATTATACAATAGTATCGTATAAACAAATCGATAAATCATCGATCACTTGCATCATTCACTTGAATCATCTGGTTGTGATTGGTTCTTTCACCTGCTTGTCATTGTCGATTCGTTTTATATCATATTTTGCAATTAAATCGATAGTAGTAAGTAGCTATCTACTGCAGTTATTTCCGACCGTCTGGTGTCGGAATCTTAAAAGAATAACTATTAAAAACTAAAATGAACTATATTACGTAGATATCTGCTACCAAAATATAAGCTAAGCATGTAGTGTTGTGGAGTGAATCAGTGATTGCGTTTATACTTTGAAGCTTTTCCAACTGAAGTAAGCTGTGCGTTGCTAAGTGTAGAAGACACATCAAGCACATTAAGGCGAGATCCGCCGCCTACCCACGCGTTCAATTCCATCTTATAAAACCACATTTTCTGTCTTATCGTTAATTTGAACTGGTTTTTATTTTTTCCTCTCTAATAGAATAGTTTCGCTTCGATACCGGTTGACTGGCAGTACGTAGCCGTAGACAAATGTTATTCGTAGCAAAGTTTTCGAAAGATTTTATGGCCATGTTTGTGCTATCGAGTGATCCAGAAACGGCCACTGTGTCAGTTGTCGCGTACCGGTTTGTCGGTGTGTCTCGATCGGGGCTTGTCTAGGTCTGGGCACCTGGCTCTACGGGCAACAGTAAAAGTATATTTATGTGTCGCGCGGCGACCGCGACAATCTGTTGCGCGGCGAGAACTCAAGACGACTCGGCTCCGAATATCATAGTTTCGTGTTTCATAATGAGTGGAACACGTTTTTGTGGGTTACGGCAATCGGTGGAGTGGTGAGTACGCATACAAAGTCCTGTTATAAAGTGGAGGGTGCACTGCCCCTCTTGTCGAAGATCCAAGTTTATCTTATATAATAAATAAAGGTAGCACATTTTATGTTATAAAGTTAAAATCTCGATTGGACAGTTAAAAAAATGGTAGGTTAAGTAAAAAATTATTATTAATTATTATTATTAATAGCCTGTAGTGTCCCACTGCAGGGCAAAGGCCTCCCTTCCTTCTCTCCAGTCGTCTCTATTTCGAGCAATGGCCTGCCAGTCCTTGGCAAAGGCGTCTAATTCGTCTCTCCATCTCCGCCGTGGTCTGTCGGAAAAAAAAAAGTAAAAAATACTTTGATTTTTTTTTATATAGCTACCACACCCTATTTAGGCAAGCAAGTATTATATAGTAAAAAAAAAATAGAAAACTAGCATTGTTTTGTATTTTTGCGTGTGCCAGTGTAAAGTCCCTTCTACTAGCTGGAACTCGGATCAGAACATCGTAAAATAACGCGCAAGACAAAATAATGGCTGCGCCTATTGGACCGCGTCGATCCGGTTGATTGTGTACGCAGTTATCGATTTTTCTATGCACTATTCCTTTTATAGGCGAAAAAAAGTTATAACATGCACCAGCTGTAGGATCGCCTTGTATGGCGCTAGATATCACTGGCGCATGGCGCAAGAAAGCCGTGGCTCCGACGCACTCTGCCAGCTGCATACGAGCCACCGCTAATGCAATCTATTACTACTTGTTACTTTTTACAACGGCTTGTTTGCAACAAAGTTGCATTTCACTTTTTGTGCGAAACGTTAACTTTTGACAGAATAAACACGCTCGTTTTTGCTTTCGAATCAAACGTTTCGTGATAAAATGATAAAAGTAATGTGTGTGTCGACTCCATGCCTCTCCGTGTGAACGCTTGAGTTTTCATTGAACGTGGCTCCAAAGCGCGGATGAGCGGTGATATACCTACTGATATTGGCCGTTCGTTCGTTCGTTAGCCGAATGCGAACATCAATATTCTAATTTACTGCGGCTATTAGTTTCTACAAGTGTGGTTTTCTTACTTCGTCTATAATTTTAAGTAGGTATCTCGTTTGTAAGTTGTTTGTTCGGTATAACTTTATCCAATTTCATTTATGGATTTTAGCAACTTAACTTTTTCCAGAAACGACATAAACTAAGATAACCAAAAATTTATAATGATACAGTATACCTGTTTACTTATAGAATGAGTCCAGCGAAGTGTTGCATCGGCTGATGTAATGTTATATTTATAATGAATACTTACAGGATGAAGTGTCATCAAAATAACGCGGCATAAGTATAAACGTGCATTTGTTATTATCTCACTAAAAGGTTTTTATTTAATTATAAATAATATGTATAATTATAGGACTTCTGAAGTGGGCGTGTGCTCCAGAGTTTATAATAATATTTGGATAGTAAGTACTTACCTATGTTCGGTAAATTGGCAATTAGAAACCTGAATTTTAACCCTGACTCGAGTCCGCAAAAACTGACTTAGGAACTTACCTCTGTAATACAATCTTAAGACAAAAAGTCTCAAATATACGGCTAGTAAACTATAGAGGCATATATAAACTAATTGGTACGATCTGCATCAACGGTTCTTAGAGCTGTGATTTTTAGTAGTGCCTCTGTGACACTGGTAGCTATTAAATAATAGCTCATACCATATATATACGTACCATAAGTAGTTCAGCCGCATCGTGTGGTCTGTAATAATGGTAAGCAATGCCTCATTCCTAACCAGATGTGATCGAGTGCGCCGCCTCGAGCGACCGGCCCTGGTTTTTTACTATCAGACTATTGCTGATTTAATTTAGCAAATGAATGTCTTCGGCCTCAGTGGACCAGCCTACTTAAGGTGACACGCGTCGGTTTTGACCCCATTTCATAAAATAGAGCCTTAAAATTGAGATCAATCGATAAACTAATGAGCTTTGTTTTGCTAATATTAACATTTAAGAAGGTCAATTTACACGTGCTACATCAATTCCGATTTTCAAATATATACAGTTTACTGGAACCGTCTAATTGTTTTTCTGTGTCTGGAAAGGCCTTTTTAAAAGAACTCGAGGTTAATCAGTCTAAAAGAAAATGCCGCGAAGACTATCTCTTACCATAACTCGCGACTTTACTTCCCTATTCTCCGTGTAACTGATTTAATTATTTTAAACTATGACTTTTAATTGTATCACTATGTTGTTTATCCAATAACTTATTATGAATCGGAGAGCTGAGAGCGTCATTGCAAGTGCAGTAACCCATTTTTGCACAGATAACTTGTTAAACAAGTTATTGTTCTTAAATGGGTTCAATTAATCGATGTTTTTAACACAAAAACCTGAGATTAAAGACAAATATTCATACAAAATTAAAATCAATGGTAATTAGAAAATACAATAGAAATAGTAAAACTTCAATAAATAAATAAGTACCTACACTTCATTGAAATCATACGAGTAATACAAGCTTTACATCTCAAAACGTACAACCGAGTGCACTCACTCACATCTCAACTTAAAGTTTATAAAATGAGTAAGATTGGTAATAGCCATGTCTACGTATGTATCACTATCATAACATTGTATTTGCTTTCCTATCTTTAGTTAGTAATAGCAAAACTTTATTTTCGATGTTACTACGAGTATCATAGAATTGCAAAGGCGTTTAAGTGTTCAAGACATTACTTTTGGCAAGTGTTCAGCTATTTACGACGCAGCTATGGTGGCTAACGGTACTTCTGCTGCTCAGAGGTTTTATCAACGCTCAATTCTTTAAGTTATGCTCCTAATAATGATAAGAATACTTCTTACAACTCTTAACTAAAGTGAGGTCATAGAATAGAGTGGTGCAGGTAGAGATTTTGTAACACTCGTGCAGTCAGCATCTGAAATAGATTGCCAGTCTTATAATATAGTTTATTATTGCCATACATAAATAACATTATTTTCGACATCAATAAACTTTTAAATTGAAATACAAAATACATCAAATAAGGTAAAATTAAAACCTTTATTATTTTCCGTCAAAGCAAATGAATAAGGACGTCATACATAGCCTACGTCATCTGCATTATCAAGAAACGTCATTTGAGACTAATTCATAGATACCTTTTACGATTTTCAGGAGGTATGAGGTAACACATGGACTATTTTATGAATATTCAATGTCATTTCACACAACGCGCTCTAGTCCCAAACTAAGCAAAGCTTGTACTATGGGCACTAGACGGCTGATAGAATACTTACATATCATTTTTTTTTGTAAATACATAAGTACCTACATAATAAACAGAAACTCCCAGACACAGACACATATTCTTCACATTTGCTCTGGGTGGAAATCGAACCCACGACATGGAAGGCAGAGCTACTACCAACTGTGAGCCTGTCTTATTTAAAATTTATACTTTTAACCCTCCTTTTTGTCCACGTAGTCGGGTGAACATTCAGAGTAGTAGCGGCCGTGATGCGATCGTCGACCTTGTGGCTCCTAGAACCATGTCAGGGAAATGCTTTCCTCCTGCTGCGGATACGAGCGCAATGTTGCTCCACTACAGGAACCTTTATTTATCAAAGATACAAATCGTATAATTATTTAAATGCTCCTTATAATTTTACTGAGTTAATTTGTCTTTGTCCTTGTATTGAACCTTTTTACCTATTTGTTACGAAGATAAAACTTTTCCCTTACAATCTTAGTAACTTCATCAAATGAAAGTCTTGTGTACCCAAACATCTCATTTAAGTAATGTTATGTACCATTGTACATTAAAATTCATTAGCGCTATTATTCATTTGAACCCAAAAGAATATGACAGGTACCTAATAAAATCGTAAAAATGTACGTCATCGTTCTCTTTGTTGCCTCGAAGCTGTCAAACAAAGACTGATTTCACGAAATGAGTCATGAATGTGGTCACAAAAGGCTGCAGCCAGCATCACGTCGATGCCAGACGTCCGGTGCCGCCATCCTCGGAGCCAGCGCCAGCGAGGGTCCTCCAAATAGAGCAGCCTGCGTATCCACACGCGGGCCGCATACTAAACAGCAGCGGCTGACGGGAATCGATACCGAAAGAAATCCTACGACGCCAACAACGCTTTTCACTGTTTGTACTCAGTTATTTTAGGAGTTTTGGTCAGTGCAAAAAAGGAAAAATGTACTTACATCATACCTAGTTAAACATCGCAGAGAAACAACAGGCAAAATAATAATTATATTAAAATATTTATTTTACCGAAAATTTTGGTAAACACATTATTGATAATTTTAATAAGAATTTAGTAATGTATAGTAGTAGGTAAATAAAGAGTAAATTAAAAAATATTACCGTAATACGAACATGAATAGTGTGTCCTAGTGCTGGGAACAGAGTCACTGAACAGTTTTACATATTACTGTAACCATGAGCTAGCATATGCTCTTGTACCTGCCACCATCGTTTTTATTTTTTTTTATAAATAACAAAAGGCACATTTTCGTCATCACACAATAAATTAAGAGCAACGTGGTAATCTAAACTTATCACTCACACAACGATCTACTACATGAAATCAAACAAAATAACATATAGGTACCCAGTTTTATTGTGAAACCCAAATGGGAGTTTGGATAGCAAAGGCCTTGCTTCCATCCTATTACAACATAAGACCAAATACATGCAGAATTTCTATAATTATTGATTTTACAGTTAGCTAATTGCCGAATTAACATAATTCACTCACTGATTAAACACAAATCAAACTTGTTTGCAAAAATTAAGAAACTTTATTTTGTAGAAGCATAATATACTTGATATACCTGTATTATCATTATTTGAGTTTGGCGATTAGTTAAGTTGGATTCTATAAAAAACTAGACTAGTTTTAGACGAATCTAGGTCAACACTATGTTTTAATCTTAATTAATTGTAGAATTAAATCTTTGCTAAAGCACTTACGCCAAATTTTGAAGAAATTCTTTTGATATCGGTGCATAAATGTTTTATTTTTTTCATTTTATTTAATTTCTTTGTAAAGAAGGCTTTATCAAATAAACGGACCGCTACGATTTACTTCTCATAGGTCCCTAATGCATCACACTGAAGGGACTTGATAAACTTGCGTCCGAGTATAATTAATCCACTAATTGTAATCATCTATATAAAAAGTTCATTAAATTAATATCTATTGATGAACTAAACAACACAGAATGTAAGAATAAAACTACTAAGCTTCTCCTACAAATGGACTATGAGAAAACAGAAAAACTACTTTCTGTTGAAAGCTTCGATCATATTATATGATCGAAGGTTGAAAGTTAAATTTACACCTAATTCTTCTAACTTTTTTTTTTTTTTGTTTTTATAACACCCATAAATATTTATCTGAATGTAGTACATATCGCTATGAGTGTACTACCGCTGTTTTATATTTTTGCTTTTGTAATAGTATGTATAACGTTGTAAGTAATAGCATAAGCATAATTATATATATATGAATAGATAATAGTTAGTTAACTAAGTGTTGGTCTGTATAAAGTTTTACACACAACATGAACATATGTGGCCCCACATGTACCTACTACTGCTGCTGGATGCTTCTCGGTATGCTATCTTACAGGCTTTGGCTTAGTTTAGGTACCGAGAGGGCAACTAGCACGTAGTAATGGGTCCCTAAATGTGTATGTGTAATTATTTTTAACATTTTCTGATCTACTTCTAAACATGTATACAATATTATACCTAAGTGTATCGATGCCGGAAAGTTGACCTGGTGTCCCATCAAACAGGTTGTATTACACAACCTTTTGGGCACCAGCTCTCTTATCTACCATCCTAATTCTTCATTTAGAATTAAGGTTACCCACTGTATTTGCCTAGTATTAATAAGTGAGAGAAATAAATAAATAAACTAATGATCCAGTAAGGGAGTTGCAAATCCATTAATGATCGTGACGTCACTCTGCTGACGCAAAGAATCTACGTATAACTGAAAATCATTGATCAAAAAGAGTTAAGAACTCTACAGCAACCTAGTTCCCATAGCACACACTTTTTTAGTTTGAGACTAGGTGGCGTTGTCCATGAACATTTATTTATGTCTGCTTCAGATAGATCTAGTAAAAGATAATGAGCTCACAGCAGCTCTTTGTTTACGGTAGGTACTTTATGCAGCCTTCAATCTTGGAATCGATTAATTTGATAGGTATTTTGGTTTGTCCGTCGCTACGCGCATCGCTACGCGCTTGGCAGGCTCGCCGCGCGCGCCGTGGCAGTCATCATCACGCGTACCTACATCTAGCTACAGGACTTGCAACCTATAGCTCGTAGATTCTTGGAGACTAAGCACAAGCAGCGCTGCTGCTCATCTTGTATAAGCTTGTCTTCGTGCTCGGGGAACAAACATTTATGTGATTACAAACATATCTAATGTTATAGGGTAGTCATCATTTTCATTGATTAAATGTAATTTTTTAATTAACTAATATTGCTGATCTAACCAAAATAATTTGTTGCACTGTGGGGAACGTAAGGAGAGAGGGATGGTATTCCAACACTACGCGTGGGAACGCTTAATTCAACCGCGGAGAGAAGATTAGGAGAATCAATTTGGGACTGGGCTATTTGAACTAAGACAGATGTCAGTAGGTACTACTAGACAAATGTCTAGTAGTACCTACTCTCATATACATATATGTTATTTTGTGAAATATAACGAATCAGGAAGATCTGATTTGTTGGGATATTATGATCATCATCTTGTATTATGCTTTGAATATTGTCTTTTAAAATGTGATCGTTTTAACATAATTTTGAATACTTTGAAGATATCGGATCTTCGGGTTCAACAACCGTTATATGAATGATTTGTGTTTTCCAAAAACTTGTAATTGTTAATATTGTGTAGTACTTTGTTGATATACGGCCCTGTGTGGTCGTTTTTGTCGTTAGTCCTTGTAAAGTGAAACAAAGTCCAAAGTCACCCGGATGCGCGCTGGCGTTAGTATGCGACGCGTGCGCCGGTAGAAAGTGTCGCCTGCGAGCCCATTGTCGCTCAACTGCAGGTGATGCTTTCTAACTGGGAAATATATAGAAACATCACAAAAGTCACTTACACGTAAACAGCTTCAAAGACCAATAGTTTTCATAATTTAGTTCACAGAACTAACTAGGCTGATTGCTAAGTGTGTATACACCTCCCGCCTACGTTCATCAACTTTATTTTCTTATAAAAATAATGGACGAAAAATAGACTTCCTATATAAAAAAACATTGCTTGGTCGAATAAATGTATTAAAATATTTTATAATGGTAACCAATAATAACTTCAAGATGAAAACAATTTGCCTAAACTAACGGTTTCGAAGCAATAAAACTAAACGCAGATGTTTGTTCAAACATGTAGCTTAGAGGCTACAGATCGCTCCAGGTTTACGCGTCCATGATGGGCGCGAGGCTCTGCAAAAACAGCGACTCCCGACCAATAACTCAAAACTGAGTGTATCGACTCGCTTGGCCAGTAGGTAACTTACGTTCACGTTTTTAGCCGCTTGTCACTCGTCAAACCGTCGACGAGCTCATGATGGGCTGCCTTCAGTGGGCCTGCCAACCTCCTCTATCTCCAAAACGGTCTTATTTGCTCCTTCCAATCTACTAAATATAAACCTTTAGCGAAACTAATAGGGCATACATTCCCTTGTTGGTGTGACTGACGTATGGCGTGATGTTTTGTTGCGTGGAGCAGTGGTAGTGTTTTTTTGCCCCGACGACCTGGCGGGCGCGACGGAACCGACGACCATTGTATGGTAATACTCAGCCGGATTTCGTTCGGGCTCAATTATATTATGAAGCTCACAGGAAAGTCAAAAGTCACCAAGTGACGGTGGTGGGTAAGTACCTACTGCTGGTCATTGTGGCGTTACGGCTATCGAGTATCCAGTCCGTGGTATGCCAGTAGCAACGAATTAAAATCTGTTTTCCTTCTTCAGAATTAAATGTTGTTCAAAATATCCATATAGTTTTTGTATTTTGTTTTCTGATTCCTTTTCTCCTAATATGTTGAGTAAATATGTCGAGGTTTTGCTACCATTTCTCTGGAAATGTGCTGAAAAAAAAAGTGGTTGACTACTTGGAGATTTTTCACGCAAGTGTAAAAACGTTACATGTTCCGGTTTAATAACGTTGCTATGTATGTATAATTTTGTGGTATTAGGTATAAACGAAAAAGATTCACCCGGTAACGTCTCTTTCCAGCAAACATTCTTCCAAGTCAACATCGCCAACTGGTTATTACAGATGGAGTACAATCTGCAACATTTCAATAACTCCATTATGCATGATGCCTGCGTGATGTAAGATGACGGCCAGTGGTAATACATCGCTGTTCCAGTTCTGAGTCATTTATGGCCCGTCCTGCATATAATGCAATGTATTGTTTGTGACTTTAATATATCCTATATCAGCTTTTCTTAGCAAATGTTTTGACATTCTACAAATACTAGAGGATATAAAACTTCAGAATATGGAAATAATGACGTGAATAATCGTTTAGATGTGATTCCCATACGATACGATTAGTTTTATTTTTCTTTGATTGTAGATGTCAACTTGGGGGGCCTCCATTGTACCTTTACAATACCTAAAGCTAGCGTTGAGTTTGACTAACAATACTAACATGAATAGTAACTTTGTTAGTACCTGTGCAAGGAAATCTTGGAAAAATATGTAGAAAACATTGAATTAGGATGTCTTATGATTCACTTTCGTTGCTCTTTCCTGACTTTCATATCGTGACAACAACATCCTAGTAATGGTTTAACTACATTTTTTCAAAACAGATTTTATAATGAAAGAATGACAAGACATCGATATCCTTTCGTTTTAAGGTGTCAATGACTTACGATACAAACGTCAAACTGTGACCCTTGGGTCCTTTGAGGCTTTATTGGACCCCAATCACCTGCTCCTATAGTCATTATTTACACTAACAACGATTGAATGGACTTGGTAACAAATTGACAATAGTTTTGTATCGACGCTCGGTGTAAAGTCAGGGAAGTATTGACCCCTCCGCTACTTGCAAAACTCAAATTGTATGCAGATATGAGTGACTCGTGTATAATACTCGCGGAGATTATTTTCGTACTCGGTCCAAGAATGCTGCCAAAAAAAAATCCAACTTAACAAACAAATCTACCACTCAACAAATATTTAACAGCCAATACACAAACACGAGGACAAGCAAACCGTGATAAATTGTAAGTGGTGGTCATTCCGCCGTCTGCCGGCCGCATTCCACGTGCTGTGACTATTCACCATCTTTACGTTTCTGTCTACCTCTTCCGCGTGTATTGCAGGTTCACTTCCCAAACGGTCTTATGTGAAGCATAAGGATGGTCAGTTATTTAAATGATGTTTGCTTTTTGTAAAATCAATGTTAACACCATCTTACTTTATTGATTCAATATTGAAATAATCGAACTCGTGAAGAATTTACATCGGTTTTTATGTGGGACTTTTGTTGTTTTAGGTAATGAAGTTATTAATACTACACTGTGAATATTTGAAATTATGATTGTAAAATCAATGCAAAATAATTATACTTAAAACGCTTTATTATTTATATTTATGCAGAACTGAAGACGACCGATGTGGCGCGGTGGGCGATGGTCCGCCTGCGACGCGGAAGGTTGCGGGTTCGATTCCCGCCTTGGGATAAATGTTTGTATGTTCTGCAAATATTTATTCCGGGTGTTCTGGGTATTATATGTATAATAAAAAATATCTATCAATGTAATGTATTGTATTAAGTATGTCAGTCTTCTAGTACCCATAACACTAGCTCTGCTTAGCTTGGGGCTAGATGATGTTGTGTGGATTGTCCAGCATTATTTATTTATTTATTTAACTGGGTAAAATAAAATATAAAATGCAAGCGCTGTGTTGCATTTCATCGTTACATATAAAATTACAGTAAAAAAAGTGTAATTTTTTACTATTATTTTTTTCTAAAAAGTATTTTTAAATCGTGTGCTCGGCCGCTGCTCATCGTCAGCATCGGTGCTGCATTTGCTTATGCAATAAGATTTTAGAAACGCGGAATTCAAAAATTGTATAAAAAAGACATTTATTTAATGAGCTTCTAACTAAACCAATTCTTTTTAAACCTTTATTCAAATATCTATCACACAATTTGAATTTTGAATGTATCATCTTATGAATATTTATGGATTTCATTAATTTCACGATAAACTATGTGTTGCAAGTAAATTTTTCAAAAAACTCGAAATCTACAACTTGTGCAACTCAGTTTTTGGAAAGTTAGTGACATCACGTTTTTATTTCTCTTCATTCACGTCTTGCAATTAACTAGTAATATAGACTAATTCGATTCGTTCAGCATAGCTGGAAGATATTGAATGCATATAGGTTTACCTATGCTGGTGGTATGGTATGGACGCAGCGTGCGCTCCGCTGCGGCCGGCGCGGCGGCGGAGCGCTATCGGAGCACGCCGGAGCCCGAATTCTGAGGCAATCGGGATAAACCTCTCAGTTCAAAGCTGACCGCGCCCATAAGCTCTGATGTTTATCGCCCGCACCGCAGTACACCCAGCACCGTAAAAAGGTTAGCTTGTGATTGAAAAACGAAATGTTTCCCACACAAAAAAAAGACGTTCGACGGAGCCACTACTCCGATCGGTTATTGAAATACATCCAGCGATTCGACTCGGATTAGAAAAATGCTGGGTGTATTTGGCTACTGTTGATTCTAAATTATTGATCGTTCGGAGAATACGCCCAGAGTCTATCTCCGAATTCGGATAGATATTAAGCGGTAGAGAACACAGTTTTGAATAGGATTTGCGTAAATATGTCGATTACGAGTCCGGCCCACACTCGCATGATGGAGTGTTCCCGTTCTGACCATAATTTTGTCTAGCGCAGACGTAAACAGATTTAATCTACAATTTATTGCGTATCTCGGTAATGCCCTTCGCTAAAATTGTTTCTAGTTCTGCAGCCGTGACAGTCCGCCAGCGCGCCGAACTTCATGACCGAAATTCCTAAAATCAGTACTATTTCCTTCGTGACGCTTACCTCATATTTCTCGAGCGTTCAATCGTAAATGCCATTAATCCCAAACCCAGAGACAATAATACAAGTTTATTTTACTATTAGTCGTCGCGCAGCCAACTCGTGTTTCGTAAACATGACCGTTACTGCGACATTCGACCTAAAAGCTCAAAATCCATTTCTGTTTCTGGCAATTCTCTGCTAAAATACAACTCAGTCTCATAATAAAATCACTTGTTATTTGTCTCAATACAAATTCATGACAGACATAATCGTTCAGAACAAACTGATTGATCAGATTATGTTGATGATTGCGACTGCAAATAGGTACCTACTCACGATTGCTGGAACCTGTACCTGTACCTACGGCTTTATTCTCGAACATACATTTTCGCATGTACGCCAATATTTATTTAGCAATATATCGAGTTCTCTATGCACTCACTTCGCAGAAATAATATAATTTTACAGTATAAGGCCCACTTAGAGAATTGAAAATAAAAAAGTAGGTATATGTACAAAATTCAGTAGGTACACTGTTTTTATGTTGTTTCCTCTAAGCAAATACAATTTTTCTTCAACTGATATAAATACATATTTTTAACATTCACTGACCATTTTAATTATGGTGAAATGTACCTGCACACGCTTTCTCATGTTACTCATATTCGATCTCAAAATAATGTCGCAATGTCTGAACCCATAGTACGTACGCTCATAAAAGTTCTAATACAAATAACTATGTGGTCAATTAAGTATCTCCGGATAGTACCCGGTAATGTAATACGGCATCATGCTGCGATGGCGCTCAATTTATGACATCCACCAAATAGAGGCTTGCGACACGCTCTTCTATTAACTAGCTGCTATAACTCAAGACGTGAACTTTCGTGTCGATTTATTGATGATGGGATGAGCCTTGTAAAGTGAACAATGTTGGTACAAGTGCTGAGCCCTGAGCAACGCAAGTTCCACCACGGCTATTTGGTACATGTTTGATCAGCGATGAAGATTCTTTTAACTTTGGCGTTTCAAATTTTCGTTTTATGTAGAGTCATCTTGTTTCTACAGTAGTACCAATGCATTAGGTATTACAATTTTGCTCATAACAATATAGCACATAGGACGTCCGTTGAGGACATTACATTGTCTGTGGCAGATGTATATTCCATCATCTACTTATCAAGTCGATCAATGCGGTCATAACTTCATGACGGCCAACGGTACAATGATAGTAGAGTAGTAGATACTTCTTTAGACAAGCATTTTTTTTAATAAACCTTGTGTACCTTAAGCTTCACTTTTACACTTTGCAAAATGTTTTCTAACTGTGCACGCGTCTACGAGTGCGTTGTTTCATTCCCACGATGTCCTTCTAATGAATCAGAATATTAACGACCATTAAAATATTCAGTCCAGGAAAAGACGTGGTCGTGACCGATCGCCCTTCGCACTGACCTGGCTTTGTTCTCATTACAATTACAAATGAATCCGATTCACATGACAGTGATCATTCACCGATTTGGCAGTAGCGGCCGCTCTGTGCACTGCGTTACTCGACATACTGGACATGCGTTTCTTGCAGCAATAAATTTCACATCGAAGAAATCTGATATTCCATTGACCAGTGGTCAATCTCCACCTGCTTTACTAACGTGGACAGTTGAACCCTCTCTATCGCACTGGGCATAAAGTTTAGTGGAGTAAAAGAGAGGTGTGATTTACCGTTTTTTAAAGGCATATCGAAAGATGTGAATGGACATCGATAGGGTGTGTAATCCGATAGTTTTGCTTAGTTATGGACGCGCTGTGATCGCTCAATTATGGTGGTTGTCGACGGCGAAGTGGAGGAAGTTGTAAATAAGTAGGTGATCGTTCAGTCGAGACGTTGAAAACGATACCTACACTACATAGATTACATGTTGAGAAACTTTATAAATTCGAATCTAAATTATTACTGACGTTATTTTTGTAATAAATATTTACTTACACTATATTGTATTATTTGAGATTAACGGCCGGTTTCTCGAACGATGATCAACGATAAAATCAAACAATTACTATGTGTCAAACTCGGATCAATCGTGATTTGGGTTTCCAGAAACCGGCCTTAAGTAACACATCTTGCTCATGTTCAGTGTTTATTTGCTCTAAGGTATATAAAGTATAAAGATTAAAATAAGTATGTCTCTCTTTAAATCTAATGTTTATTGATGAAAAATTTGATTGAAAAAAAATTTAAACTTTATTGAATAAACGCACGCACTACAGGCAGACTGAAGGTTTAATTAATTAGAGTTTTTTTTTTATTTATCTGAGGATTTAACAACTACGTCATTATACCTAATATTGTGTAACATTCTATTTAAATTGATTTGAAACTCTTGGCTTTGAATGCTTTGTAGAATATTTTTTTTACTTAATTAAATACGTTATGAAGAAGTAGATAGCTCACCTCATGTTAAGTCGTAACCTCTGCTTATTACAAACTGTGATTTATCCTTTGATAACAAGTAAACAGAGGACATGTGTCAATTCGTCCATCATTCTGGGATGTGAGGTAGGATGTTAAGTCTCAAAGGTCTTTAATTGCGCTGACACTCGTACTTCACAGTAAGTATTGTGGGTTATGAATAGTATAGAATAGAGTTCAATAAACTCGATGTACTTCATTATGGGTACGTGGTTTAGGAGTGTTCTAGGAAGCGTTGAGTGCGTCGCGTACGGAGGCGGTAGGCGCGAGAGTCAACACTGTGGACTCAGAGCTAATCCAACATTCTTTGACAATACTCTGTTAGTAGAGGCCGAAAGAACAACGAATGCACAGATGAACTGACCATCCAGTCTATTTCCCATCATTTGACATTTCAACTTGAAAGTTTTCTTTAGAAAAGACCTGAGTCAAGTTTCTAAGTCTAAGCTTCTTTATCTGTAACAAGTTGCATGATATTTATCTTATATTATTTTTCTACTTTCTCCATACTGATTTGAACAAATGGTTATCGCTTCAAATGTTTAGAGTTTGATAGAGCCATGTCTAATTTATTTTGATTACAAACATTTTATATATTAAATGTTAATTTAATTTTAATTTTTGCACATTTTTATTACATTACATTTTTACATCAAGCTATTTAAATGTCAATCTGATTTATAATTAACCTTGTGCTTATGATAAACAAATACTTTGTAATACGATTCATTATAATATTCCTTCTATAATATATTATACATCAGAAATCATCGTAAAATTAAATCTACTAATGTTTAATTGTTTAAATTAGTAATCATGACATACTGTCAACAAATATTTTGGTGGCTATTTTTTATTCTAGGCCTGATTAATGTGGTACAGTTATTCTAGTATTTACTGTGATTTTATAAATGATTAAGGATAAAAAACAGCTACAAGAAAACAAATTAATTAATATAAAGCGGATCTATTTAGATAATCTATGTCCAAAACACGGCAGCTCAAAGACAACAGTATTTGGTGCGAGCGCGGCGAGCGCATTCAGCTGTTTGCTCACCAAATAATAACTGTTAATCATTCTTAATACCTTTGTAATAAGGTTCAAAATGTTATGTCAACACGCGGGATGACAATACCGTGTTACTTGACGTAATATCGGTTCGGAGGTAAATGTTTGCCGAAGGATGGTACGGCGCTAATCATGTCAGCCAACACCCGCCGATGATGATAATATCTCATATAATGGACATGGTAATAATTGGGTAACTACTATCTTGTATCCTAAAGCATTATTTTTATTTATCTTTCTTCTTTCATTCATCTCTGACTAACAACATGACAAAGACTTTAATAAGTCATTCCCTTTGTTTTTAACAAAGCAGTTAAAACAAAGGCACCAAATTAATTCATATTCGTATTGGTAGGCACACCTACCAGAAGAGTATAGAGTACACAATATATCTTAAAGAAATATAGAATTCAACAATTACATCCAGCACGTCCTATTCTTCTTGTATGACTGCGTTGGACTACGTTATTAATATAAAAAAAAATATCTAGAACGGTTTCAAAACCAATTAAGTACGTATATCAAACAATTAAATAACAATGTAGTAAGTACGTTTTATTTAGTAAAGCCAGGACTTCCAGCTTAATACCTCGATAAAATAGTAACCACTTACCATCAAGTGGGGCATGAGCATATTTGCTTGAAGATGTTATATACCTACCATTGAAAACAACATGAATCAAATTGAGTTTTATTTTTCAAAATTGGCCAAGGCACCAGTTTTGAGAAACATGAATTCCTCAAGCCGTTACACACCAGAGTTGTGTTGTAATGTCTGTCTGTCTGTCTGTCTGTGCGCTTTGCACGTGTTTGAGTCGGCTCGAGTCGGGTGCGACCCTAATCTGATCGCTTCTTACTTTCAATCATATCTCAGGGCTTAGTATGGACGTGTACAACAAGACAACTATTGACAAGAATTTTTTATTTACTCATATTATATTATTGTTGTTATGTATTATTGTGTCAGATTTAGGATAAGGAAAAAGAACGCTTGCCTACCTACTGCGATCGGTAACATTTATAATACTAGGATAATGTGTATATAAACTACCTAGGTACCTAGGTATGTATGATATGTTAGTAGCTTGCTGGATGAGGATACATAAAGTAATATCAGATAACACTAGTTCATAAATAAATATTCACGATCATTTCACACGTCGCGTCATCAGAGTACAAGCGCGAATTAGTTTAATTTTTATGTAAAAGCTATACAATTATTTGGTCATAAAATTATGAGGTCTCATCCACATTATGTCGGCATCAATGTCAAGTACAGATTAACTCATGAAATCGGATAAAGAGCGCGCGACGAGCGGCGCGCGCGCATTTCAAATAAACAACTTGTATCGCGTGTATCGCGAGACATGCACTAGGTACGGGTTTTTAGATTTTATTTCGTAAACGAAAATGCACAAACAAATCAAAAAATGATGCAGAACTATCGAAAATGTAATTTTTTATAAAAAATAAGTACTTAGTAGTAAAATAAATAGTTCTGCTTTCCGCTCTGTTTTGAGGTCTGACAAACATTTGTGTGTTGGCAAACATACGAGTAGATGATTGTTTTGTATACATATAGGTGTGACTATGCAGAAAAGAAATCTATTTTAACAACGATCTAGGTCTAAATGATGAGCTTTTGCTAGCACTAAATGCCATGTGTAGTTTTTCTTATTTATTTATAATGCTAAAAACTCCACGAAAGACACTTTAATAGAAAGCCAAGACATATTCTCGACCATTTTCAAGACTTAAAAATCACTCTGCCTCTACGTTTTACTGAGAAAATATTAGCTTATCATTCACTCACCTTTTGCACTTTGCGTAATGGCGTCTTCGAGAAACTTTTTACGAGCGATCTACAGCATGAATGAAGTGGAGTGTCCACTCTCGTCGACAAACACTCGAGTGCAACACGCATGATATGTGCCAAATGGAAGCCTGAGAGACGACGACCTGCACTCGAGACCTAGTCATGACGGGGCTCCACTCCAGTACCCCAAGTACGAGTTTGTGCACACACGGATCGTAGAGACGCAATCGCCGAGCGCCACCGATTTTGTATGGAGATCCAAGCAGCGCCCCTAGCACATTTCTTGAGAAGCTTGGCGATGATATTACAAGAATACGTGACAACCTACTGAGTGATGGCCACAGTGTGTTACAGGACATAATTATAATGACATATAGTAACAGGAAGAGGTAACTGCTTAACCTCAGCATATATATTTATTTAAAACAAAAGAGTGAAAATCAAACACAATAGATCATCCAAATCAATATGGATAATTTTTTATGTACATATAAATTTATTCTGCAGATGTAAAACGAATGACACTGCTAGCGTCATTAGTGATAGATATTTTCCAACTGAGTAGGTAGTTCTTTGCAAACACAAGAAACTTTAACATATTAAATATTAATATATAAGACATATCTACGTTTATTGTACGGACTGCGAGCTATAGTCAACTATCTGTAGGTATGTAGTGTGTTTGAGTACTGTCGTCGTCAGTAAGAGCATGCTCCCTGTGTGCCGACCGGCGACCGGCGACCGGCGACCGGCGACCGGCGAGCTTGGCGCTACCGACCGCCAATATTTGCGCGTACGCACATCCGTAATGCACTATACACAGTGTCTTCAATAAAATAACTCATCTTCTCCACAGTCGTCATCATCATAATCATCATTAATTTCTAACGGTACTGGTGTTAGATGTAAGACTTTTCCGAGCCCAGTCTCCAGTGCTTCTTATCCAGTTTTTACAGGTTCCATATTGCAGATCAATCCATCATGTAGCTTGACAGTGCATAGGACCATCATTGTGGCTGTGTTTTTTTGATGGCTGTAAATATAATTTGAGGTTTTTTTACTGTATTAATTCCACTGTGTCACAGTAGCGCCTGTGCCATTACACCAACCATACAACACATTGTAGGTGCAACGAACCAACATCCGCCATTTTACTTGAAAACACACACTTGAACCCTACTAACTGGTAAACGATCTGTGGTCATCACTCCAATGGTCCTAAAAACTGTTAAAACATCTGTGGAAAACCTAGTTTGCAATTTTCTGTGGCATTTTAAAACTAACACGTTATAAGATCGTTTATCTGAAATATGGGTAAAATTCTATAACATTTAGTTGATAACTTTTTACAATATTTGTGAAATTCATAAAGATTTATGCTGAGTCCTCTTCTGATATTTACCGATGACAATGCGATCGTTACGCAATACTCTGAACATCCCAATAATAGTAACAGATACATTTGTAAAACCAATTTTATAACGATAAACACGTAAAGGCTATCACACTTATAGGAAGTAATCTTGACCTATTTCGATGATTACAGCCAACGTCACAGTTTTATGTAGGTATTTAATGGATTGGGCGGTCGGTTAATACATTAACGAAAACATATATTATGTAAATGTGATAGACGGTTGTAAATCCGAGGCTTGTTGTCAATAAAACGGTTATGTAAACAACCCTGCGTTCCGATTAAATGGCGACCGTGTTATAACGACCGCCATACAACGGACACATCGGCAATGTTGCCGGACTCTACTGTAACAAACCAAATTGCTAGAAATGCCATGAGATACCCATTTAGTTACCCAAGAACTTTTACTTATTTTTTTTATTAAAAACTAGGTACTGCTGGATAGGCTTCCCCATACTTTTTCTGTAAAGTTCAGTTTTGAATCTTTCAATCCTTCTACTTCCCATCAGCCCCGTCATGTTAACAATGGCGGCGGTAGGTTATCCAACTTTTCCGCATCCTCGAAGTATTTCTGTTCATAAAACAAAAAAGTTTGCTCTTTAAAACAAATACTATGGGTAAAATTACAGGTGGGGCTGGGAAATCGGAACCCCTGTCATCAGCTACCTGTCATGTCACTGCAGTATCTCGGGATGGAATCCAACTGACGCAAAACGTTGTCTTTCCGAAAACAAACAAAACAACGATGGTGTTTTCAAAAGTTCCAAACATGTTCTGCATGATTCTCACAATATTAGTGTGCGAGTGTGCGAGTGTGCGAGTGGGCGGGACAGTGTCGGTCCGCGTCACCGACACGGGCTTTCGTGTTTGGACAATGACTGTTATCGAACAAGTGCTGTTTCCGTGTATTGTTTAGCTTTTCGTGTTATTAAGGGACATTGTGATTAGTTAGGAATGAAAAACCAAAAAAAGCTAAAGGTGAATCCACTGAGTTATGGTGAATGGACTTTAAGAATAGTTAAAATAGATAGGACACAAGTTCTGAACATAAGGCTTCGTTTTCTCTATCTTTCGTTGCATAGTAAATACACTTCTGTCTCAATGTTTGATGGTCTAAAAGCGTCGTAGAAAACTTGCCAGCGCAGCGATGAGCTCAGTCCCGATCCGGCTTAGCTAAACTGTAAATAACTGTAATACAGTTTCTATATTGTATAACAGAGAAGTCGCCAAAACCGGTACCATCATCCAATTAAATATTTACTATAAACGTCTTCGGCTGCCATTAAAGCAGCGATAACATAAATCACAAAATAGTTAAAAATCGTTACAGCCGCGTCCGTGACACGAGACATAAAATTTTATTATCTTTACGATTTTGTCACCGACATTTTGGCAAATAAATGGCTTTGAGTGTAATTAATTAATATTCTAGATAATCGTAAAACTCTTAATATTGGTTAAATAATGTCGTCGAGAATCATAGGTCGAATCGTACCAGTCAAGGACGTGTGCGTAAGTAGTATTTTTTACGTTCTCTTATTGACCAAACTTCTCGTAATAGTTTTAATTTAAATAAATTATTTTTTGGCGCATACGTTTCAATGCTTCATTATTTTGTAATGAATGAAAATTTCTGAAGCACTTTTGCCAAATAAGACTAAGAAAAGTTTTAATTTCAATTAAACATAAACGCAAATAAAGTATTCTTTAATTTTTTGCGACAGACTCACTACCGTTTTAAAGCGTGTAAGTTATGCTGGCCAGAACATCAATATCGCTGTTGTACAGGTTGCCCACCTGTCTCCATGTGTCGAGAATCGGCGTGGGCCTGTGACCGCGAGACTCGCCTCAAATGGACCCACACTTTAGTGATCATAAAAAGATACTTATAGATTTAGACGCACCCATACATTCAGATCTGCATTTTTTGCATTTTAGATAATATCTTAACAGCTAAGCTATTTATGGTTATAGTTTTTTTTGTTGTTAGAGTTGACCGTTATCTCGTGGTAGATGACTAGATTATAAGACACAATCTATTTTATTGATTCTTAAAAATTTTTGCTTTTAAAAAAATTACAAAGATTTTGATATACCCGAAAGTTATAAAAGTATAATTGCGATTTAAATTTAGTTTTGAATGCGAGACATCGAATACGCGTCTTTAAAAAAAAGGTGCATAAACGATATTTTTTTGTTATTTTTAAAATTACTTGGGAAGTTCTTGTAGGCCTTAGTAAAACTAAGGTATATGGGACCACTTCACCTGTCACAATAATCATCAAAATCGGTTTACAATGGGCGGAGTAATCGCGTAACATACATACAAAAAAACAGTAGGTAGAGTCGAATTCAAAACCTCTTCCTTTTGTGAAGTTGGTTAAAAAGATTTAAACGCTCTTACGTTTCAATTTATATTTATAAACATATAGGATATTTCTTATAGAACTCATAAATATCATATTTTCTTAAGCACCAACGTGCTTAGTCCGGGATTTTATTTTCAAAACGCGTGAAACAAATAGCTTGCAGAGCAGTGGGCGCTGCCGGCCGCGGCTGGGCTATTCTCAAAACAGGTGACGGCGTGACGGGCCGTCAGAGGGTCACAAACACGGAACACGTCGCATACCGGAACAAACGGAATGACATTTAAAATATTCTTTAGCCATGTATGGCTTCATTTTGATCGTAAAACAATAAGAAGAGTTTTATGGCTGTCGTAAAAATTAGGATATGTTTACGTTATTGGTTTTTGATTGTAAAGTATTATTCGGGTTGTAAATTAGTGATGATGTCATTTTACGATTGAACACCGTAGAGAGACATCATGGCTTTCAAATTATATACAGATTAAGTATCATTCTATGGGGCACCAAAATTGATGAACATAATTTACTGCAAATGTTTAAATAAGTTTTGTGTTTATGATGTAAACTAAATATCCGAATGGTTTATTCCGTACAGGCTTCAAAAAAGTATCTCTAAAGTAAACACAACGCTTTGTACCTATTAAAGTAACCTTGATTTGATACTAGAGCCATAACTCGTGCTCGTAAATACACTACTAACTGCAAAAACGATTGCCGTATCAACTTATAAAACTAAGCCTTAGTGCTTATGTCAAGATCAAGTCACGTTTAAAATAAAACTAGGAACTAGTGAGATGCCATTTAGTTTCGTCATAGCCTAGTGTCGGACGGCATTGCTCAGTAATGAACCAGCATATAAGCGCATGCTGCCGCGGTGAGGTATGTTAATATTATTGAATAACGCCATCCGCAATAAGTACCCACAGTAGGTACCTACACAAGCTACCTAATGCATTCTGGGCACATTATAAGGTCTGGTATACGTAGACATGCTGTTTAATAAAATATCACTGCAGTATTTCATTTCATTTTTTATTTCAATTAGCTGCACTAACTTACACCCCATCAGAATGAAAATCATAATTATTTCGATTTTAAGTTTCAGAATTCGCTTTTTTCATAATGAACTAATTGCGGACAACGTCTCAGAATTCACAGTCTTAAATAAAATTTTAACAAAAAAGAAGCTTTTCAAAAAATAAAACTCATAACATTCGTTGATATGATCTGTGTCCATACTAAAATGATAACGAGTGAAATAAGGGCTCGCACCAGCGCTCTCCGTACAAACTAGTGCTGCGCTGTGGCTCGCTGCTCGCTGGTCACCACCATGACGGCAGTAAATCTACCGTTCACCAGCGCAGCGGCCGCTGCCAAACTGTGTGTGAAGGTATTCGTCAATGGTAGCATTCATCTTGTTTTATCGCCTATTGCGGGTTGATGGCTAGTGGTACGAGTGGCTTTACCATCTCTAAATAAAACTTTAATAATTTAGATAATTGTAATTACTAGATGTTTCCTGGTGTGTAATTATTGAGAATCATGTGCAATTCCGTTTCGAATAACTTCACCGCCACAAAACTAGTAATAAATTACAAATCTAGCATTTTCTAAAAAAAAAGTAATACAGATTCCTAAGTCCATATTATACTGGCTTTGACCATAGCCCCATGTCTTGAAAAACATAAAACAATAGGTATTTTTATGACTGTATGTAGCATGCATGGCATTTTCTTATCATTTGCCCCTGGGCGCCACCGACGTAACATCGTTTATTTTTAAAAAGAATGCAGAACTATGAAGCCGCTAAATGAGCACTAGCTCTGAAAACAGGCTTTGCCTTAGTGTACCTATCAGATCTTAGACAAGATAACCAACAAATGCAGTGTAGGTAAAAAGTATGTTGAGAATAGTGAGTAGTAAATCATATTCTTGCGATGAAGTAATAAATAGTTCGGAAAGTGGAATAACAAACAACTCGATGGCGTTAATGTATGGAAGAATGCTATTAGCATTAATTTCATGACTGCGTAATTACTTCTTTAGTCTTCGAGCTTATTTACACAAGTACACATAACTTGTTTGTACAAATAGCTACACTGTAGAACTAACTGTAGCAACAATAGCGTCAACGCTATCGAGCAGTGTAACCATATCACTGTACTAATGAGAGTGTAACTCGGCCAATAGCGTAGTACCAAATCATCATCGTTTCGCCTTTAGTCAAGCACTGGGAGTATTTTATTTCAATAACGTAGACATATAATTAAGCAAAAGTCAGACTTGTAAAGCAACGTTCCAAGCAGCCTTTCCTCGGTAACTCGCTAGTGCCGAATGAATTCCTGCTTCAAAGAGCACGAAAAAAATAATAATGGCAGCAAAGATCGACTATCCGATCTTTAATTATTTTTTCGTTGATTCGAATTTTCTGGTAGGTTTTATGTGTGACTTGAATATTCACGATATTATTAGTATAGGTGTTATTTGTACTCTTCAAAACAGATGGTATTAAAATTACAAAAAAAATGCGGATAATAAAATATAGATATATTTCTAGGTAAAGTAATGGTTTGCTAACGGTTTTCGAATATGAGTCGCTGACGCTGGCCCCTAACTTGACAATAAACAAGCCATAAAATGTGATTTCTGTGATGCTCTTATCTGTGTGTCTATGACTCCATCGGTTTGGTGGTAGGTGTTGGTGGTCAAGCTCTATAAAACGTAGATGCGATCTATCCACAAGTGGTTTGAACTAAATAATGTAATACAAAAACCCACACGGGTCTAGTACACGGCGATTCCGTTATCTGCCGTGATACCGACGTCTATAAGTTAACCATTTTACTGCCTGGCACCACAGCATAGCCAACAGTATGTTGGGCAGACCACCTCATGGGGTCTAAGCTCAGATGAGGCCGATTGACTATTGGCTAGGAATATCTTGTATCGGTGCAGTGTCGTAACAACTAATGTGAATACGAAGATTGAATTCAATTTTTGAAACAACCAATACCTTCCTAAAATGTTTATGAAACTAATACATTTTTTTCTGAGAAATTTGTCTCAAATTTGTCTCAAAATAAAGTAATGCTTGTTAATTAGCTAGTCACCAAGTGATACAAAGCAGCGGGTGCTAAAACGCTTTTAGTGTAAGACGAAATAAAAACATCCAGAAATAAGGCAATTTCCAAACATTCAGAGTAGGTAAACAAACAAGTGTGTGGGTCCACTGCACGAGTTTGAAGTGTGGAGTCGGGGTCGGCGGCCGGACGGACCAGCGCTGCGCCGACCAAGCACGCGCCACTCTTCCACAACTAAACAACACGCTGAAGGCCTCAAGTTGAGCTCTAAATAGCACTACTTAAGTACAGGCTGAAATACACCAAATAAGTCGTATAAAGTCAAGTCAAAAATTTCTTTATTCAATAAAATCACAAGGATCATTTAGAATCTTACATACTAGGTGATTCTAGGTGCTAGTTCCAGATGAGCAGAGCCTATAAAAACGGGCAAAAACTTGAGAAATTTACTAAGTACTTCTGTAGAATGCGTATTAATAGATGTTAAAGTTTAGTTTGTATGTGTATTTATCATGTCTATACTAAGGACAATGCTATTTAGACAAAAAATATTATGACGTGGTGATGCAATAATGTCCTAATTTGTCAAAACATAACATAAGCAGCTTGTGGCTATAGGTAGAAGCAACAGTTTACAACTGTGTACAAAGTTTCAATCTAAAGAGTATTAGACCATATAAACTGAAATAGCCGATTCTTTTGTTTTCTCTCTGAATTCGTTTGTCTTTCATGATCATAAAAGCATGGAGATAATGTCCGTGGTCCGAGTTCATCAGACTAGAGGTGAGTGCAGGTGAGCCTAGCCTCCCGTTACATCTTCCGCGATGATACCCGTTAATTACATTTTCGCCTGTCACGGCCGCTGGGTGCCTAATGTCCGGATTAACGCCCAAACGGAAACATCCACGCCTCGGCCACTTTCATCTGCGGCCGGTTAATGTTGCGAATCTGATTTGTAGTTCTGCTGCTAGCACCCATCATATGTACCTATGATACCTATGATCATCGTAGTTTGTACTGCCTTACCTCACACAGGTGCTTTATACATAGCGACCACAACCTGCACGGACGAGAAGCTCTTACATTTAGCTCTGGAACATTAATTATATACCGTGGGGTGGTGACATGGTGTGTCATATTTTTGTTTGCGACGTGCCAATAGTATCAATACCGGTCAGTTTCCAAATTAGGTCTGTAACTAATTTCTAGTAAACTAGTCTCCCTTACTAAACGGAGTAAAGATACTTTGTGTTTTTATAATTAGCAGTATAGTATACATTCGGTTAGAGTTTTGCTACCTGTTGGCCCTGAATTGGCTTGCTTGTGACAGTTTTACGACCATAGGATAAAACGAAATCTTCCGAATAAAAAATAAAATTATGCTCCATTAAAATGTACTGTGTCTGGAAGCTGTGTTTATTCCATTTTATTATTATTCTCTTTGTTTTGTATCTATAATTTTGTATTGTTTAGTATCTACATAAAATGTGGAAGGTGTAAATGTTTGTGGCTCAATCAAGCTGTACCGGTTTGGATAAAACTTATCGTTATAGCATCTTCACTCGGTAAGCAATAAGTAAGCTAGTTTTTATCTGGATATACCGCAAGCAGAGCCATAGATAGAAGTTGGTTATCATCATTAACATCAACAGTCTGTTTGACGGCCAGATATCGTCAGAACGTGGATGTAGAGACAAAGCAGTATGCTTCTTGTTCTGCTGTAGCGCAGAACATACCTTGTTTATAGAACATTCGGAATTAGCCTTTTTTTACATTACTTCTAACATTAAATTCCCTAAGCAATCGTAGGTAGCTCAGAACATTTTCACTAGCTAGGAACTATGTATATGTCAGTTGCGAACAAAAACGATTACAGCTCTTAAGTGTTGAAAGAGCGACCAAGTAGTAGATACTAAATGTATGAGATAAGCTTTCCGCTGTTATTGTATAGTGTCACGACAGTTTACATGACAGCCTTTGGCAAGCACTGAGCTATTATGTCACAACTATCAAACTGTCACATAACCTATCTGAATTTCTTAACTAGGTCTCTAATGCAAAGGAAGCTTAAGTAGAGCCTGGAAATGCATAATTTAATTAAGAATGGAAACGAATGTTAGTCAACACTGAACATAATATTAGTCAAAACTAGTTTCATGGACTGTAAAACCTTCATTTTTGTTTAGTAGGAATGTTCCTTTACTTTCCGTTGTGGTACAAAACTTTTAGACATTACAAATACAGGATTAATAAACCCCGAGGCATATAATATGATCCCGCGGTGACCACAAATCGCAATCTAAAAAGGCAGTCGATAAAATAAGCGTTTCAACACGCCACGCACGGTAGCCGTAGGTTCCTCTATTTATGACGGAGGCTCCGAGCCAGAGGCGAAATTAATTAGGATGATCACGCGATCGCTGCCTACTACATTTCATGGCAGCGCTGTGACAAATCGCTGTATTCAATGGGAATCAATTGACAGCTTACAGATTTGATAAATGTTACTGTTGCGTATTGTGTATGGTGGCCACTCTCCCTGTAGATATAACGTGCAAGGAATAAACCTATGGCGTCTTCTTCCAGATGTGATTCCAGGCATTATGTAATGTGACAGAATATCATATTTGGCCAATGATCATAGCGCATGCTCTGTGCCGAAATATCGGGAAACAATCATCAAGCTCACAAATCACGGTAAATATAAGTTTTTAAACAAAATTGTTTTTTATATCAGGCAATATTTTTTTTTCTAATTAATTCTTTTTTGGTGCTTATTTTTGTGAATTTATATGAAACTTTGATTCGTTTATGTAAAAAATGGAATGCAGTATTAATAAGGCACGATTGCGTGGATTTAATAAGGAATTATTCTCGTGTCGGTAATTCGATAAGTGGTTGTGTACGTCGGCGCTTTTTTGGAGGCCGCGGAACAATAGTGTTTACCTATAATCAATGTAATCAGGAGGAGAAAAACTTAGATTTCACGATCTTGAAAACGTTTAGCTAATTATATTTTTTTAGTAAATCGATGTTGCACCTTTTCCACTTCTTGCGATAAAAAAACCTAATGACAGTAGTTGCATGTTTTGAAATGTCCCTGTCTACTTATCTATCATCACGATCATCATCACCAAATGTTCTATTTCTTAGTATTGTTTAAATCCACAGTTGTCAATCGGCGGCTCTAATGCTGGGGCCACATTAGCGGGCTACGGCGAATATTCGTGTTAACGCGATGTATGTGGCCGGGTACATCGTGTCATCGCGTAGTATTCGGGCGAAGACGCGAATCAATTTGTCGCGCCAATATTCGCTTAGGTGGCTACATCTACGTCAATTTATTTAGGCTAAGTTCAGATGACCGCGCGTAACCGCGCGTCGCCGCGCGTCACCGCGCGGTTTGAGCATTCACATGACGATATTTGTATGGGAGCGCGACGCACGTTGGCGCGCGGTACCGCGCGGTAATGTAGACGATAATTACCGTTTATATTGATCTTGTACCGCGCGGTTGGTAGTTCCGCGCGTTACCTCGCGGCCATATGAACTTAGCCCTAGGCTAAGTTCAGATGATCCGCGGCGTGCGGTACCGCGCGATAATGTAGACGCTAATTACCGTTTATATTGATCTTATACCGCGCGGTTCGTAGTTCCACGCGGTACCGCGCGGCCATATGAACTTAGCCTTAGGCTAAGTTCTAGGCATGAGACAGATATATCAAAACGAAATTGAAATCCGTTTGCAGTCAGAAATCGTATCGCATCGATATTCCAATATGAGAAAACCGTTTTTAGGAAACGCACGATGATAACGCAAACTGCAAACTATCTTATCCGAACGAAACCAAACCGAACCGACGTGAGTTTAGTTTTGCACCGAAAACGAAAACCAAACTCAAACTGCAAACGAACGAAATCTAAATCTACCTAAAGTTTAAGTTTTCTATAATTTTGATACGCATTCGTTCTCTATCACTCCACCGTACGACTACTTTAGTTAGAATAAGACAGAGCTAATTTCATTTCCTTTTTTTTCTAACTCAGTGAACCGTCGTAAGAGCAAGAGAAATGAAGCGAATCGTTATGGATTTTGAGTTTTTGACGGTTTTATGAATTGTCCGGTTTTATGATTTCTGACTGCAATCCGATATTCCATTCCAATATGAGAAAACTGTTTTTAGAAAACGCATTAACAATACAACCTAACAACCTAATCCGAATGAAACCGAACCGTGAGTTTAGTTTTGCATCGAAAACCAAACTTAAAATACATAAAAATATACAATATTTTTTTTAATTCAAATACCCAATTGCACATTGAAAACGAAAAACCGAAAGAATTCGATTTTGCGTTTGTCGTAATAACTAGTAAATACGCTCCGATATTCGCTACTGAAATCGATTTCAAAAAACGGTTTTTGAAATCGGTTTCAAAATCTGAAATCGGTTTCGTATCGGTTTGTGAAAAAATCCAAAAACGCCCATGCCTAGAACAACACCATCCGGCACAGGGTTACCAGATGCAAATTTCAAAAGTCCTGACAAAATTCCAGACATGAGCTCAATTGGGTTTTTGAATATATATATTTTTTGTGATAAATGGATAAGTTTTATAACACAACTAATTTTATTCTATTTTTCCGTTAATAATTCAAAAGTTATTTCAAAATAAAAAATATTTTTTGAATCTAGTACGTTTAATATTATATGTCAATGTTGATTGTTTGATGTCAAAATCGTAAAAAGCTAAGTACTATTAATGACAATTTCCTTTTTGTTATTGTGACCAAAAATAAAATTATAGTGTAAAAAAAAAATTGTTCCATTTATTTGCCGAGAAATTCCTGACATTTCCCTTTTCCGGCCGCATTCCTGACATATGTCTAAAATTCCTGAAATGTCAGGAAAATTCCTGACATCTGGTCACCCTATCCGGCACGATACATCGCGTCAACTCGACACGAATCTTCGCCCGTCTAATGTAGACAAGAACATCGCCTATACCCGAACACGATGATTTTATCGCGCCAACACGATAGGAATATTCGCCCGCTAATGTGGCCCCAGCATAAGCACACACGCTCAAAGTTTGACTTTGAAGGTTTAATTGGCGTAACGGCAATGTTTTTAATTAGCACCGACCCGTGTACTCGGGACCGGTACACTCGGAGTGGAACCAGTCCAAACTCTTCCAAACGTAGCTATTTAATAACTGTATGTTTGCTCTAACATGTATTTTGTACCATTTCTCTCATATTATACCTACAAACAGTGATATACTCAAATATACATAAAAATCATGCAATATCTAAATTATTTAATGCATAAAATTTTAAATAAATTACTTATTTGTTTAAAATTAATCATTGTCATAAACTTATAACTATGATCTTAAAATAAACATAAAATAAGTTAAAAATAACATTACTTCACAACTTCGTTAAGAAATATAAAATCTATCCATCTTTAAAATACAGCAATTCACATAAGTTTTACACTTTTTACGTGATGCGACAGTGTTATATTCGAGTTATGTCTCTGAGTGCGGCTGTTAGTTGGGTAAAAAACATAATTGCAGGCTTAAAATAGACACGCAAGATCCAATCACCAGTTTCAGCATAGATTATCTCATTTAGTTTATGATTTTGACCCAGAATGAAAAGGTGGTCCCATCAAAAAACTAGATTACCCACTTTATGTTACTAGTCTAGTCTAGTTGCGTATGTTTATGCACCAAGTGTGCTCAAAACATTCCATTCCAATGTTTTAAACATTTTTTTTTGTTATTTTAGGCGATTACGGAATGGTGTAGGGATGACAAGGGATGCTCGTAGACCAAGAGGCAGACCACCAGCCCGATGGTCCAAAGACATTATGGAGCGAGCCAGGAATCAGTGGATTAGAGTCGCAAGGGACCGAAAAGAATGGCATAATAAAGAGGAGGCCTATACTCAGCAGTGGGTGCCAACGGACTGAAATGATGATGATGATTTTAGAAGAATGATCATGTCTGCTAATCAAGCTATGGATATTTTTATAAGCACGAGTTGGTAAGTATTTTCATAAATTGACTAAAATACAGATTAGACGGTTGAATCCTTCAGTTAGCTGAAATCTGCACTTAACACATTTCACAATCTAACGCAAGTGCACTACTGCGCACTTTCATACGAACTGCTAGAGTGATTCATATCTATTTGAAGTCTTAGGATCAGTTAACTAAAGTTCATTTTTCTCAGACGACTGTCCGTAGTGCTTAAACCACAGTGGAGGTGCAACAGTAGTCCAAGTAAATGCGGAATGCAATTTGCACGTACTTCTTATAAATATTTACATGTGGATGGATGTATAATGTATGATCTTTGGATTAAATAATTGTGGGAGTCGCGGAAATGGCGCCTTCATCGACACTTCAGAGAATACCAATCGGATTAGTGAAGCAAACAAACTAGCATTATTTTGCGTACAGAATATCAATTTATAATATCAATAAAATGGTTATTTACTGTTTGACTGAGATAACGACTTTATTTGCTTAATAAGTGAAATTGATCAAATATTAAATAAGAAAACATACGACTATTATTAAAATTAAGTGAAGCAATGCGCGTTACACGTGGTTAGTAAATACTAATAGGCATAATTTTTATTCTCCAAAACCACAATCCTACAGAGGTGATTAATATTTCAATAAGTAAACATGTTTAATGCAAACGATAAGAATCAAATTTTACATAAAATCATAATTTATCATATTATGAAAACCAATTGTTAAGTTGGTGTGGTATGCGCGACTCAAGGAGATCACCTGTCCACACCCACCGAGTGGCGCATACACGCGCCGCACGCACACCAGCGCGCCGCACACACACACACACACACACACCACACGGCACATACCAGTACGTACCATGCAGATGATAAACTGAACTAGAATTATCATATTCAATTAAACAAACTTTTTTCATAAATCACAACCAAATAAGATATGTGTTTTTCTTCACGTCATAAAATGATTAACTGCCTCCGAATGTTAATATGCTGATTTGAATATTCTCCGTCATCTGACAATCGGTGCGCACGCGCCGGTAATAAGTTCCTTTCTGGGTGTTTTTCTCTTTGATTCGAATTAGTATTGTAATGTATGATAATTCTTGCTAAAGATCCGGTTGGCTTTTTGCTCTCCTAATTCTAGGGCATTACGCTGTTTAACCATGATATTAACGGAGAAAAAGTTGAATAATATTCATGACATGTTAATTTGGACGTTTGTAAGTATGTATTCGTTTAATTGAATAAGCGATGGATAAGTATATATTTTGTTTGTTTAGCTGCGGCTGTTCATTATGAATCAAAAAAACGTGTATGGGCTGGCCTTGACTTTGTAGATCACTAGGTAACTATAATACTGTACATACATGTTAAGTGATATATACTGCTAAAGATCTTTGAACTTAGGTTATATTTATGAGATCATTTTGGTATATCAGTGCTTGGAAATGATAACAAAGTATTAATATTTTGTGAGCAAACTTTCAAATAAAATATATGTTCTGATCATGCGAACTAAAAATTGTAGTAGTTTTCTAGTAGAAGTTATCCAGATTTGTGTCAGTATAAACATCATTTGAAGAAGCTTCCAAATGATAAAAAAACAGATCTAATTCGATCATGGAAAATTTCGGCTCAATTCAAACTTGGCCTTTTAGATCAAGGCGCTTTCAAGTTTGACCTCAGAAAGTTGCCTAGATACACTGTGCCTGCTAACCTTAAACCACCAATCGGAGTAAACGATAAAACTGGCTAATAATGTGATGATTTTTCTTCTTTATCGATCCCATTTTATACTGAAGTGAATACTTAGTAAATAATAAAATATTCACGGTCATTTCACACATTACACATTACTCTAGTTTACTTTACTCCCAAACTAAGCAAAGCTTGTACTATGGAAACTAGATTGCTGATAGAATACTAAAAAATATTTTTTTGACGTGACAACGTCTTATAATTCGATAGAGCCGGCTGCACGCACGAAAAAACATGACTCATGAGGCGTTCTGAGGCGTTCTGAGGCGTTCCGAGGCGTTCCATGAAGTGACGTTGTCACGTTCAACTATCGTCAGTAAACCGACTTTACAGACAACCATTTTTTTTGTAAATTGTTTTCATTATATGTATAAATAAAATTAAAAGAACAATATAACGAGGGTTGCTGTATTTTTATTTTTATATTATCACTATGAGTATATTTATTATGTGATTCTGTTATCATCAATGGCAACCAGTCAATGAAGAAGTTTCCTGGGCCCTTCTATCTAATGTCTACCTGCTAATTATGTATTTGTAGCTAATCCTTTTTCATGCGGTTTCTTTTATCCACTAACTTTCCACACTGTTCTTCAGCTACGCTGTGTTTTGTATTATATTTGGACGAGGATGTTTGCAGTCTCTTAAAACAGCTGTGTATTCGGTTCATTTCAAACAGAGCAGTTTAAACAAAATTGTATTTATTTGAAGATAAATAGCTTTAAGTGTAAATATCATGACTATTGTAAATTCATCGATATTCTTGTATTTATAACACTCATTGTAAATTTTTATTTTGAATTTTGTTTAATATAAGTTATAATAATTTGAGCACAATAAGATAGAATATTACTTAAAAGAAAAACTTACTAATACTTGCTTTGTAATTGTTTATTTTTGAAAAACAAAAAGCTGTGTATATTATGACTTGGATTTGTAAAAAAACAGAAAGCAAATAGAATGTTTTACAATTGAATACGAATTAGGAATAGGTACGATATAGACCAAAAGGGTCTTAAAAAATAATTGTTTTTTTTTAAATATATTTTATTAAATTGTTATTTTTAATTTGAATATGTAGTCCTCATTAGAAAAGTATTTAACAAAATTCATCATCAAAGTTTTACAAGATACATTTGAGACAAACCGCACGATCATGTAGTGAGGTTCGCACGGCCTCTGGTTTATTTTATCGTTTTGTGGAGTAGCCTCTCCTCCGATATGACAGGACATTTTGACAGTACATTGCACAAGTTGCACTGCTAGATTAACCGCTTCGATTCGCGAGTTACGCCACCACTTCACCTACAATGTACGCGTAACAACAACCGGTTCTCGGATTTGTCGGACGTCTGTCTGACAGTAATAATCATTTAATACTGATGGAATTAACTAGTGAAACGCTAGTGTCTTTACTTGAAATTCACAGGAAAAAAACCCACTTGACAGTTGGCTGATATGTCATGGACAGTTAAATGAAACCTCAAATATTATGAGCTTTTTTCAACTTTCACATTTCATTTATGGAGGTGTTAGGTAATTCAAGATCTGAGAGAATATCTACCGCCTGGAAATAAAGTCGTTACTCTATTTCATTTCAATCAACAATGATTATATTGATGATACAAAACTACATCAATAAAAACACTGTACCATTTGAGTAGGTGGGGCATTATTGGCGACGATGACACAGGATGCGTATGTGGAGAACCGCTACAGACCATGTCCCACTTACTGAACTGTCCATCTTGCCCGAGCACCTGTACTACCTCTGACCTCATGCATTGCTCGTCTGACGCACTAAATGTGGCTAGCTATTGGTCAGGGGTGGTCTAACCTTGGTGATTTTCTTAAAATGGCTTATCAACGACACGAAGAAGAAGAAGACTGTACCAGAACCATAAAAAGTGTAAGTAATTTAAAATGTCCAATAAAGTATAGGTGAACATAATAAAATCTTTTCACCTGTGCTGGATACGGTGATCGATCGACGGTAGGTGTCTCCTCCGGGGCCGGTCTATGCTAATACAGGAGCTCCCGAGCTACGCGCGTAGAGATCCTGTTCTAGTAATTTCCATTTAATTCCACACTATTCTATTTATATCTGTCGTATAACACGGACGCCATCGGGATACAGACAGATAGACAAGCTTTTAAAAAAAGTTATATTTATGAAAAAACTTACAATGTTTCCTAAAAGACTTGAGTAGGTAAGATCAATGTACTAAATTATATTACCCAACTATAAGATTGATAATGATGATGATGTGTCCAAAAGTAATGAACACGATATTTATTAAGGAATCTTAACAAGTAATTATCACAAGTTGATCTGAAGATTGCTACTGACTGATATAAACAAAAATTACCGGATTGATATCTCTACATCTAAATATTTATTTATTTTTACACTGCTATTTGAAATATCAATTCATCTTTTTAATGATGTGAACCAAAGTCAAGCACACGTACATTAATCACATATTCATGCACACTTCGCACACACGGATAATTATAAAAAACTGTTAGCCACATTAGCATTGTTTAGTTTTGGTCTAGATCGTGACGTAAAATTTCCGTGGATATTTATTTAAACACGAAAAAATAAAAATACTCAAAAACCTCTTGTCTTTCAAGCCTACCCGTTTCACCGAACAAACAATTTCAGCATATAGTGTGAATTCATATTGAAGAATAAAATAGAACAAAGATATAATAATATACACACTGCAACTGATATAATTATATTGACAAATTTTATATATGAGCATACTGTGATTGTCGTCATTCATGCGTTTTGTCGCTAACTGTACCAGTATCTAATGACAGTTCATCCATGGCGTAGGTTTTAAATGACCATGTAAGTGGTAATAGATATCTGCTGATACTAATATTATAATTAACTATGTCCCGTCTGCGGTTTTGACCGTATTCTTGGTTGGAATAAAAAATAGCATTAATGTCGATCCAGGTTATATATTGTATTCCAAGTTTTTTAATTGGTTTCCAATGTTATTGATACAAAGGCTTTAAAACATCAAAAAATTCACGTTTATAATATAGGGTCAAGTAGGTACCTTTTTCAATTTTAAGCAGAAAAGTACTTAAAAAGTAAAAATAAGCTATTTTTAATTATATTGTTCTATTCATCCGAAAAAATAGTTTTAGAACAAATAAACTAGAGTATTATTAGTCAATAGATAGAATAGTATTATGAATAAAATAAAGTTTGCTAAATCATGCTGCGAGCTTCTCGTACGAAAGACTTCAACGAGCTCGCTCCAAGCTCATTCAAGTGCGGTACATCGCGCATTTTGCACAAACCAGTCGTTATTGAACTACATATAACTGGAAAAAATACGAACTTCGTACATACATCTGAAAGTTGTACAGGCTGTACTACTTTTAGATGTAGAACTGTACCTGTGATTCGCCTGTAATCGCACCCATAAAAATAATGTACTCACACTCTTGAAACTAGGCAAAAAATCTTTATCAGTGATGTTGCAAGAAATGTTGATTAGCTGTATGGTTTAATACAAGTAGTGTCGAGTCAGAAATGGCCGTCTTCTGTACGCTTCAATTGACCGAACAAGTCGAATGCGCGTTATTTACAGCGCCAGCGACTACTAATGCGTAAAATGAATCGGTGCCATCGCTAGCGGACGATTATGAGCCTCTTATCGGCGGCTTATTTAAGCAGATCTCGTTAGCTGCGAGATAATAGAATGTTGAAGTAAAATGCAGTGTTTATGTTCGTCTGGTGCACTGCACTCCGCACTGACTCTTACCTTAGTTCTGTTGAATAGCTCCGGCTTAGAACCCCGATGACTATAAAAATAAAATAAAATTATAGATTCAACATTGTTTTCTTATTATATTAAAAGATATTCTAAGAATGTAATTTTGAGTCCGGTTGTAAAAAATAGTTTTTTTATTGTTATTGATGTAGTAAATGAAAAAAATATTAGAGTCGGCGAGGAAAGAGCTCTTATGAAAATAGTTGAGAACAGAAGGGGAAGATGACGAAGGAATCTTACTCGACACGACAACCTCATCGGGAACATCATAGGAGGAAAGGTGGAAGAATCTTCTTCTTTTACCTTCCACCGAGAGCCGAGAATAACCTACAAGAACCAAATAAAGATAAGGGTTGCCCTCGTGTCGGACTTGCATCAATAACACTGACAAGAGCGTATTTCTTAAATAAGAAGAAGAAGAAGATAATGACAGACTAGAGGCCGCGATGCGAGCGTCACTGCACGAGTTCACGCTTGTAATTTCGCTGGTTGCGGGCGTTGGCTCTCCACACGAGCCATATACGGCTGCAAAAAGCGCGATCAGTTAGTAAAAACAGCTAATTACACGTCTTCATTTGACCGTGATGCGATGGCGTTTTTGCTGCGTGTTCCGGACGGGTGCGCCGCTGGGAAACTGCGGGAAAGCGTCGGTAATTACGCCACCCTTCACGCCGTATATGGTCAACCCCAGACCCCAGGGCAGTTCGAAGACCCCCGTTGCCTTCTATAAATATGGATAACGAAAGTTACAGTTTATTTATGGCGTGCGTGGCTCCCAGCTACCGTCAGCTGGTAACATATGCAACGCGACTGCAGCACTGGAATTTGAACAAACACAACTGTGTGCACCTACCGAATACTCATTTGGGTTGTTACCTATAAAAGACTGCTATTATACGAAGAGTTAATATATTTTTATATAAAAAATGAAAATGAGAGAATTCGTGCATAAGAATATGAAGGATAGATGCTGAACATATAAATTCCATACACTTCACGAGTGATTAAAACTGACTGACTGTAAAACTCTTAGTAACTACTAGATCGTCATGGCTAAGCAAAGTTTATATGGCATTTTTAAATTTTATAAAACAATTTATAACAATCCAATACCTCACTTGATGTAAGGAGGTAACTTCTGCCTACTTCTTTGCCTTACAAAACATGTGAACTATGGACGTGCCGGGTGTGACAAAACCCTGCGTCCGTCGCTTTTAAACGTGGCTTGTCTGTAACTGCGCCGGCACTCTTTAAATGGAGTGAGTATCACTGCTTAGCGGCAGAAATAGGTTACTACTGTAAGTGCTACTGTACTTCCTCGGTCAAGCTCTTTTCCATACCACTACTACTATAATTAAAACTACAATAAGACACAGCATTTAAAACAAATTCGTCTTGAAAAGTGTAACCGCAGGCGGCACCGCACTCAGTAGCAACCTTACCCAATTCTCAAGTACATGCGTCCACATAATAAATTGGTTTTTAATTTGTTTGTTTAATTCTAGTTGATTTACATTCGTTGAAAGGCCGACGTGTTGATGTATTGCTGCGCACGCGACGGATGATGGTTCCGCACATGAATTATGTATACATACATAATTATTATAATCGTAATCTTATTCAAACGCATTATTCTATTATGGAGTAATGATGTGTATCACCAACCGCGGCTATATTAGCGTAGCGCTGCTCGCATCAAAACTACTGTAAGTGATTATGCCTCATTATAATACTAAGCAGCTTATTATTACAATTTATTCACCGTTATTGATACAGTTTGGCATTGGTTAGTTTTATGATTAAATAATGGCATTAGCATGTTATTGTGACATAAAATTAACATTTTTTATTGTATGATCTGGTTTAAAATATCAAGATGAACAGTAAACAACTAGAGTGATCTTGTATTCGCTACACAAAGAGCTGAATCCAAAGCGTATTCTAATGTCGACCACCACATCAGCGATTTTTCGAGGCTATATTCAGATTTAAATATTTATCTAATTTTAACAGAATTTATATGTAAGTTTCGTAAACCAATTTCGGTAATATCATAACTTACTCGTAACGGGGGCTAAGCCTACCAATTCTACCATAACAGTACCTAAAGTCGTGTCGAAATTCTAAAATGTAACACAAATACCTCATAAACAACGCCGCTGATGGCTCTTCGGCCCACCGGCACCGGGCCCGGCCCCGACACCGGCTCCGGCGCGCAGAATAACAGATAGCTAGTACTGCCTTTACATAGCTCCATACATATTTGGTATAAGAGCCATGGAATAGTTAGTACACAGTATTAGAATAGGCGTTTGAAGGTGATCATGGGTTTCACAATTTTCACATTACTATCTACACTTATGTGGGTAGTAGGTACCTACAATCTCAGTGCCTACTGGGGCATGGATCATGAACTATTGTAGAGAAGGCATATGCGTGACGATATTTCACTATAGATTCACAAATACTTAAAGACACGACATGAGCTTTTTATCATATGAATGACAATACTGTTAAATGCTGCGCTTGGATGTGCCTCTGATTACCACTCATAAATGACTTTACCTAAGTCTATCTAGGATGTATACCGTACTTGTAGACACACTATCCCACATTAGTGATGCCAAATTAGATAGTGTAAATTTGAATATTTCTTACAGCCATGTCACTTCAATAAGTTCTACGCATTTGTGTACAACATACATACATATCGGGTATGTATGTTGGTAGATTCGACGAGATCTATAAACAAGTCTATGTACCGATGATCCTACGCACTAGATATGCGAACGGTACTTGATATGAACTGTGATAATCCGACGTCGAAAACGCTATTTTACTGCACATTTTACATATTTTTTGCCGTCAGTCTGTTTGTCATTTTAAAACATAAAAGTCTGTAACATAAAATGTAGATTTGCCATTTTTTCGGTAAATTCATAGACGACCAGTTTTATCAAACGAATAAAATACTATAATTATGACAAAGTATCTAATAATCCTGTTCCTGTTGCAGATAAAATGGTCATAAAAATAGTGTAGGTTGATTATTACCAGTTGAACAGAAATAAGAACTAGTTTCAAATGTTATTTTTATGACTAATTAAAATATGAAGAACACGTAGTAGGTCACAGAAACAGGGATGTTGAAATAGCGTTATTTAGATGGCAATTAAAATTAGAAATAAAACAAAGCAAACACTTATCTGTTCGATTAAGTTATATGTTACAAAAGTTTAGACCGATGGTATTTATAAGTGGTGCTATGTGTTTTTTAAACAGGCTTTGTATAACGCCCGTCTGCTCGCCCGCGGACGTAATTACGGCGCTATATCGGGACCCGATGAACCACCATCTTTATTCGCGCCCATCAGGATAAACCTAAAATGTTGGTCGCTGGATCGCCCGTCTATTGCCAATGTCTTTGAAAGGTGAGTATAAAAATAACTAAGGTATAAGTTCACCAAATGTAAAGCACCTACGAGGTATAAGGTTTAAAAGTTATCCAATTTAAAAAATACGTTTCCCTTGCGATCGATGTAGTACGTAATTGTATTTTAATGTGCCCGTTAAATTAAATCAATGAATGGTAAGTAATACGTCAAATAAAGCTATTTAAGCCAAGTTACAGAGATTTGTTCGTTTTTGATTGCAAATTTAGCGCAGTTTGTGTGTGTGTCGGTTTTCTCTCTCCGGGACGAAGATTGTAAGCTAACTACTCGTTTGCGTATTGATGCACTTAGGTCTTAGTATATAGAGATTAAAACTAGTTGAGGATTATTTTAGTAATTACTTTAATTCACACAGAAATATTATTGCGATTACAATAAAATGTTCGTGCGTTTTTTATGGTACATCAGTACATCTAGATAGTTTTTATGATTAACTTCTGCTCAGTGGTAGGTTTATAAATTAAATTGAACCTGTATTTGTGTATTTATTTAGTTTATTTATATTTATTAATGTGTTTCCTTAAGATGTTATAGTTTGTGAAACTAATTTCAGTTTGAAAATCCAGTAGTAGATTTATTATCATTTTTTATTAACATACAAGATACAAGATATTTATTTTGCCAAAATAAGTGTTACAAACATCTTTAAAATCACATATACATCACAGTAGTTTGAGGTTTATTTGAATAAAAGTCAATACCTATATTCAGCATTCATTTTACAAGTGTTTTGATAAACTAATAAGAAATAATTATTATAGATTTTTTTAAATACACTACTCGAACTAAGAAATAACTCGCCTCTAGAATTTCACAGAGTTTTATATGAAAAGTTGAAAAAAAACGTGAAATTGTTTCTATAACTACTTACTGCAAAACACTAGCAAATTATTTCGAGTAGCACAGTATCATGACATTTCAGTAGCACAACTACACATACATTATAAAAAATATGTTTGAGACTTTTTAGTCCTAGTTAGGTTATAACGTCAAAGATTTTATTATTGTTTTGTATTATTTTTATGTTACGATGTTTATCATCAAGAACAACACTGTACTTGTGTTTTGTAACGCAAATTTTGTAATTGCAAGCTATGTTTATTTTCATTTTTTAACCTATCTTTTGCCTTCTTTTGGAATTAATACCAACTGAGCTGTGTTGTTTGTCAAATGTATGTATATGATGACACATTTTAAAGAGTTGATTTTATTTTCAGGTTTCACACATCTAACACTGGCATCACCTAGGACATACAAAACATTGCTAAGTTATCCTAAAGATTTTAATGAATAAAGGATGTATGTCTATGGCAATGGCTGGTATCCCGTTAGGAGATCTTAAACAGAATTGTTGATGCTGTATCTATACTGAGTGTATCTTTTAATTTAGATTACTTAAAGCTAATTTACTGGAAGTCAGTTACAGTGGCTGAATAGTGGCGTAGAGGAGAGGGGGGGAGGGCGACTAGTTTTAATTGGCTCAAGGAAGCACGCTCGAACGATTTCGACTTGCTTCTATCAAAACAACATTTTGCTAAGAATTGCTATCAAACTTGTTTGGTACCTGCTTGATACTGGTAGCTATGTAAAGTGTTAAACCACTTGATAAAATTTCTAGTTACACTTCAATGATCAATTTATGGTAAATGTAAGTTCTAGAATAATGAAAGTAATTATCTGTGTGTACTTATCCGGCCAGTTTAACTAATTACTAGAATTTTGAACCCGTGATAGCTGGTAGAGTTGATAAGGCATAAAATGTTTTTTTAAACAACAATTAGGTACTTACATTCAGAATATTGTTCATATGATGTTATTGAAGCTGTTTTTGGCCTCAAATTTAGTTTTATACATTAAGGCGACGGGTAGGGTGAAATTTTTCATAATAAATAAAAATGTCAATAACTTCCAAGTTTATTATTTATTTATTATATCTATACACACGTTAAACTTGTAACACGGCATAGTTTTTGCCGTGGTGGTTAAACTCTAGACAGTCAGCGTGGCAACGTCACAATTTCAATTTCAACAAAAATGCTGACAACGGCGCAAAACACATAATGAGCCGCGCACAGTTCGGATAGTCAAACTCTAAAGTAGTGCCTTATGTATATTTGCGAGCACACAGCAATCAAACACTTATAATTCCTAAGGCGCTACTCTTCTTCTTCTTTAAACACCTTAATGTAGAAATGTTTTCTTTGAAGTCACAAGATACGAACCATAAGAATAGCTGTGCTGAGTTTGGTACCAAACAAATCTGCCAAACCCATAAAAAATGGGATCTTAAACCACACTTTTGCAAAAGGTGTTGGTACTAAACTTACATTTAAAAGTAAACTATATCCAAGAGCACAAATTTTGAGTAACAATACACTAGTTCAATATATGTGTTATAGGAAATAATAACTTTCACAACTCCACATGCTATCACTTTTTCTGAAAACAGTTTTCGGTTTCCCCAAAAACACGCATTTGGCTATACCCGTCACCTTAACATAATTATTACTATTGGAAATTAGTAGTCAAATGTCAAATCACAAAATGGCATTAAAAATCACTATAAAATGGTTCTCTACGTCTTGTGGTAAACTTTAAATAATTTTCCCCATACCGGAAGGAATTTCTTCCGGCGCTTCAAGCCATCAACAAGCCATAACATACACAGCTCATTCAATTTAAGATCGTGCGATTCACATTAACATCTCATAAACGAGCCAACGAAAAAACGCGACCTACCGCACACCATCAATGAATATGCAAAATAATGGAAACAAAACGGGCGGTCGTTCACCCTGCCCCTACAGACTGTGCCTTCAACTGTGGCAAGGCCCGTGCTCTTGAAACACCATGGACTACATTGAGACAGAAAGCCGGTTTGTCTTATGGAAGGAAGTACTACCATGGCTTCTATTTCTGCCGTCAAACACTGATGTTCACATTGTTGTGTACTATGGGTATGGGTAGTGAAACCTACGGATATGAAAGGTAGAATAGAAATTACAAAAAATGAGAAAATGGAAGAGATAAGTAATTTTATTACAACAAGTATTTAGTCAGTATACATTATTTAAAACGCTAAAAGCAGGATAAGTCTTAAAATTGCCTTATTTGTCAATATATTTTAAGAAGTAAGTATAAAAGTGAGTTCCATGAAATCGTACACTACCAACCGGTTTTCCGTGTAAGCTAATCGCTGAATCTCAGGGCTGGCACTCTACATAATTAGGCGGAGTCGACACATGCTAATCGATCGCCACAAAAAATCCCGCGTGTTACAATTATGACAGCTCCCGCCACGAGCGCGCTGAGAATTTATTTGAATTACAAATTGAATGTACGGCGTGTCACTTCCAATGAGATTGCAATGCGAAATGAATCTTACCACACCGTATTTAGTTTCAAAATTATGTAAACTGTACATGTACGTTATAATTTTGTTTATCACTAAAATGAAGCGTATGTGATTGTCTTAAATTGAGCTGTCACGCACTGATTTTAAATGTCAATCGAGATCGCTCGTGTGGAGGGAACCAGATGTTACAATGGTGCAGCACCTGTAGGTGAGTGAGTGGGTAGTACTCGCCATGCTGGTGCCATGGTAGTGGTAGTGCACTCGACGGTTTAGCGTTGAGAATAAATAATTTGATAATATGCAAAAGCGTTGATACCGCAGTTAAAGACAACCTTGACATAGACCCATAAATAAGAATATCTTAGCCACTCATACATATGGACGCCGGTTCGCACACTCAAATATGGTAAGTGCCGGCTTATGAATAAATTTTATTATTTAAAACGAGGAATGTTCATTACTAAAACAAATACCCGTAAGGCGTAGTAATACAGGCTGCTTGTTTTGGAATCTTTCAACGTCTGCTATCCCTTAGTGTCAAGGTGGTCGGAGACAAAAATACAGCCACTTTTGCAAAAATAAGCATTAACTCGATAAGATGAAAAAAACCTATTGAAATTATAAATAATCATGACTTTAATTTTAAACTCAGTAATTAAGCACATCCATACTGTCACAATTCAGTCGGCGTGACAGCTCATCAGACGCAAATTATGTTATCAGTTTCAATATAATCTTTGAGTTTTTATTGTGATCAGTTGGATTTAGTGTTAAATGAGCGCTCAAGGTGAACAGGGTAGAGGCTGGTTGCGCCCACGCACCTCCTTCGCACACAGGGTTACCATACCTACTATTCGATTCCAATCTGTTTTGGATATTGTGCAACATTATCTATTACAAATCTGCAATCTAACACTACCCACTGTTTACTCACACTTTGAAATTCGAATCAAATTGAAGATCGATTATCTCAAATATTGTATTTAAAGTATTTCATTGGTGAAATCAATTGGTTGACATATAAACGCGTGACGCAGCCCTACTTAGGCTTGCGTCAACCTCAAAATCGTCGTATTTGGAATTCGTGAACAATAGCTCGCACCTATCGGTTCCTACTCGTACCTACCACTCAGGTTAGGTTACGTAAATAACACTCGTAACTTCATAAGTAGGATTCGATAGGTACAGCGACACAATATGCTGTTTAAATACAACTCCTTAAACATAATATTACGGTACCTATATATTTTAATAATACTTTATTTATAATCGAAACTGGGCAAAATAATACACGAAAAAATAAAATCATCCGTTTGTAAATAGTACCGCATATCTTGATAACGCTAAAATCATTTTAATGTCTATTGAAAATCGTGGATTTTCCCTCCATAAAAATCATAAACAGTCGAAATATGCAAATCATATTTATGCTTAATATAAAAATACGCGTATTATAATGTGATGTGTGCTCATCACACTCTAATCGCATCTTTCGTTTTCCTTGAATCGAGTTCATTCGAGTTAAATCTCGATGACAATGACATTTGAAATGGTATAACTTGTCATAAGCGAGTTGCATTAATTGTGAATAGCCTTGTATAGTGACAATATTTATTACTTTGGCATATAAGAATAAAAAATCAATGTCGTATCTAAAACACGTGGAGAGCAAAATAGTTTATAATGAATACCTTACTTATACCTACATATGTAGGTATATTTACCAGGTATGTTTACCAAAGTCAATTTAATTCGAATTGCGAGGATTATTTAAATGGTTTAAAAAAATTCTTATCTTTGATCAATGCTGAAGGCTTGATTTATAACTAAAACAAAATGTTACATTTAATTTCTATACATACTAGGTACTTCTGATTTTGTTGGTGAAACCACTTTACTAAGGTTTAAAGTCTGAAAAATGTCGTATTGAATTTCCTATTTATTTGGTCTATGAAGCTTATGTATGCTAATGCTTAGTCTTTTTATTGGTGTATCTAATTAAACTGGTTTCCAAACAAATGAATCATCCTGTAGTTATACATATCACAACGACTCGAGACCACTGCAATTAAACGCAGATTATGCATCAATATAATTTTTTCCTCTACTTTTAACACTCATATATTAGTTACTAATTTACTGTAATAAAATATGTAAAATTAAATAATGTCTAATAATATTTTTTAAATACTCAATAAAATATTCAGTAGTCAATCACAAAATGTAAAGACTTGTACTACAGCCAGTGCATCGCATCTACAAATCCGTAAGTAAACACGTATTAATATTTATAGAATGATTTGAATAGATCGCAGATACCACTCGTGAGCAAGTGTGAACTAACCCGATCAAGATCTCCTTCAATTAGTCTAGGTATCAATTATGCTTTTTATAATGTAAACTATACTTTTTAAATATTAAAACTTTAAACACTATAATACTGTGTACCTACCTACTAGTTTTACCAAGTTGTGACCTTACAATTAAACGGTATCTCCTAATACAGGTATTATATACTTAAAAGGAGGTACCTATCTTATATAACCTTGTTACTTTTATTTCTTATTCATATTTTATTTATATTATAAATGTGTATGTTTTTTTTTTTATTATTATTTACTTGTGTCATGTGTCTTGTTGTTGTTGTTGCTGATTAAATGTTTATTCTATTCTATTCTATTCTATTCTTATTGTTATATTAATTATGTTACCGAAATAAAAAAAATTTGTTTGTATTTTTATTTAACACTAGCTGACACGTGCCCACTTCGTTGGGGATAATTTTCATTAAATAAAAAAGTAAGACATATGGTGTCGTTGACTTGTGGCTTTTTTGTAGGCATTATTAAGCTCCACATCTTTTCTCTAGAACACTTCTTTCATAGTTAAGGCAGCGTTCGTAAGAAACGCTTTCATTCGACCGTTTTTTCTCCGATTCATTTTGCAAAACGGACTACCATGTAAAAGCCTTTTTATTTTTCAGCAATAATGTAACTTTCTATTGGTGAAAGAATTTTTAAAATCGGTTCAGTAGATCCCGAGATTACCCCTTACAATTTAACAAATACACAAACTTTACCTCTTTATAATATAAGTATAGATTAGGTAAGTATATTACAGATATATATATTTTTTCCTAACCTATCTCGTCCCACTGCTGGGCAAAGGTCTCCCCCAAATCCTTCTCTCTGCTTTCCGCTTTCGTCCACCAATCCCTCTCGAAAGCATCGAGGTCGTCCCGCCATCGCCTTTTTGGTCGGCCTCTACGCCGCCTTCCGTCTTCAGGCAGCCACGGTGTCACGATTTTGGACCATTTCTCTGGGTCCATCCGGCTAATATGACCTGCCCAGTCCCACTTAAGCCTCGCGGTTTTATTGCCTACATCTGCAATACCAGTTCGCGAACGCAGCGTAGTGTTTCGCACTCGATCGATGCGCTTGAAACCAAAGATGCTACATTCCATTGCTCTTTGCCAAATCTTGAGTCTGGATTTCTGTGCTTCAGTCAGTGACCATGTCTGCGCACCGTAGGTTAGGACGGGCAGATGCACATGTCGATGAGTTGGCGTTTAAGCGTAAGTGGAAGGTCGCCTTTAATGTGTTCCTTCATGAACCAGTAGCTCTTCCAGGCGTTCTCGATGCGGCGATCGATCTCCTGCCTGTTTTCGAAGCTCGCTAACTGTAGCCCAAGTAAATGTACTCATCAACAACAATATATTTTTTATAAAATATTATATATAAAAAAGAACAAACCATCTAAGTAAATTATGTTTTTGTACTTATGAGATTATGAGCACCCCCTTGAATATTTAATATTTTGTTTTCAAATACATGTATTTATTCGTCATTAAAGCGGTAATCGGATACGCAACCCTAAATAACTTATCAAGATGACTCAAATTAACGGAACTATTGTTAAATACCGACCGACTTATAACACATTGCCAAAACGCACCGATAGCGCGATCTAGGATTTGTGCACAGTAGCGCCATCTAGTGGTAAACACAACAAATTTCAAACTTTACTCGATTTGAGTATTCAAGTGCGACGGCGCGATGGCTTATTTCATGTATAAGTTTGGTGTTTCTATACCGATTTCTATGATTCTTTTTTTATTGAATAGGTAATAATGTTAACTTTTTTAAATTTGGGATGACTGAGAGTCTTATAAACGTAAGAGTAAACAAATATAATCAGAATGCTCCGAACTGCTAAGCTATCAGGAGTTACACGTGTTATTGTGAGTCAACCATAAAAGATAGACATATGCTGTTCCGGAATATTTTTTAGACAATTTAATTTAGAATATTTCCGTCATACATGATTTCTATGTAACTTTAACCATTAAGGCTGCAAACGCGACGGAAGCTTAAAAAACGGAGTAACTTCCCGACATTTCCCTTCACTACTCAGCTCCTATTGATTGTAGCGTGATGAAAAGTATCCTATAACCTGCCCAGAAGTATGAAGAATAATTGTACCAAGTTTCGTTAAAATCCGTCGAGTAGTTTTTGTTTCTATAAGGAACATACAGACAGACAGACAGACAGACAGACAGACAGACAAAAATTTTACTGATTGCATTTTTGGCATCAGTATCGATCACTAATCACCCCCTGATAGTTTTTTTTTTTTTATATTTCATGTACAGAATTGACCTCTCTACAGTTTTATTATAATTTAACATAACATAAGTTTTATAAAAAACAGGACTGCACGACGAAGATAGACGAAGGAGACGGTAAAAAGTGGGACGGAATCGCATTTAGAAGTTTTTTTTGACCAATCGAGTGATTTCTACTTGTCGTCCTGTCAATTATACCTATTGGCTTGTGATAATGACTGGTAATGAACATGTAGCGCTGGCGCGTAATATAATATTAATGTATGTATTGAATGAATAACAATTACAAATCTTTATAAGAGAGAATAATTTTCATTTTAGTAAACAATTTTAATAAAAATGTAATGTATAACTTACCTTTTGACCTTTACCTGGTAATTAAAAACTACTATAAAAATCAGGACGCTATCAAAGTTACAGGAAAACTACTGGGTTTATAAATTGAATGAAAGCGTTGCGCGTTGTACAGTTTTGCGTACCTACTTAGAATGGCATCGTTTCCTGTGACGTCATAAAACACACACATTGACAATACACACGTCAATGACTTAACGTATTGAACCTTTACCTTGATATTTAATCAATATGTGATGTGACTGACTGAAACGTTTAGACCATACACAGAGAATGCACTGAGCGTTCTCTATCCAATGAAGTAAATGCGGTAAATCAATATTTTTGATCTTAGACGAATTGATTCTATTTATACTTTATACTAACTAAAAAGCAAAAAAATACATGAAGACATGAGAAGTTAACAGATACAGGTAATATATAAAACAAACAAAATAAAACATTGTCTGTATAAATATTATGATTACCTAATTATAAGATCTAAACCTGTATAAATATGAGTGAAGCCACGTGCTCTCCACTAGTTATCAACACGTACGTACATATACTCAATACGTAGGTATGTGAATCATTTGTTTTTATCGCCTATTAGAAGTGTTTTACTAGGTATAATAAAATGCAGGAACAACCTTGTTTAGAATAATGTGTTTACTCAGTCGTGTAGGCTTTAGTAGGTATATCTACTGGGAAAACGGGTTTATATATAAAATTATTATATTTTTATGATGAAGTAGGAAGGATTAGGCTAGAGCTATCTATAAGAGACACTAATTATGTATGATCTAATAATGTATGTCATTAATTTTTTGTCTGATAGTCATGAATTATTTATGAAATTCTAATTATTTGATTGATTATAGCAGTAACTTTTGTATTTACATTGGCTGTGCTCTGACGTAGGTACTTAGTGCTTTAAACATGTGATAATTATTATAAAAAAAATCGATCTCATCTAGTAAATGTATGTATTGAAGAAAAACAGTTGGTAAAACTATATGACGTCAAGGTGTCAGCATTACTATGAACTGGATGATTGTCGTCTGTAATGGTGCGATCCCGTTGTAAGGTCTCACAGCAAAGGGTGGCAGTGGCAGTGGCAGTAGCAGTGCCGTCGCCTAACGACAAAAGGAAGGATGTGTACGTGCCTCACAAAGCCGGCGAGGATATTATCCTACGCTCACCGTATTAGGACCGCGCCGACGCGACGTGTGCACACTGACGGTTCTAAATAACGCTTCTTTATACGATGACTGATGTCATTTTTATAGATTTTTGTTGCATTTTATTGGTTTTATTATACTTTGTAACGGATATTTAAGATCGGTTATATAAGCTTCATAAACCTAGTTGCTAGCTTTGCCTCAATATTCAGGATGTTAGTTAGACAACGATGTTTGCTGTCATGGAGAGTCGCAGCGAGGAGCGTGACGTAAGCTTTCTCATATCATTATAGCTTGCTCACTTTAGTTTATAGCACGCTAAATATAAACTCATTATATGCTATAACTGCTGATTTTGCATAAGCACTACAGAAAAATGATTTCTATTTGGTGCTTTGCAATCTCTAGGATTGCAAAAAAGAAAAATCGTTTTAAAATGTCCAACTTAATCCATAACATGACAATCGGAAACATAAATCCCGACTTACATAACGCAATCAACTATTTGTTTATTTCTTAACGTTACAGACAAATCCTTCTGACACACATCGCAGTGCCATCATTTCTGTTCACTCAAAACAATCCTTAAAATTATAAGAATAAGGTATGTATTTGTGATATTTAAAAGTGTGTACGTAAGATCCGATTAGGTGTTCGATAATTCTCGAAGTCGATTCGTCGACAATGCTGGCTATCGCACCATCTCGGCTGACATCTGCGTGTTCCGTAAATACAGAGGAAGGCACAGGACTTAGGAGATGCTGCTGATACGAAACGAGATGATTTTGTTCGATCTTTCTTAGAATAGCACTGTTATTATGAAACAAATGACACGGAACACATTTAATTCATATTTTAGTATCGCAATATAATGTACCTACATTAACTGATGTTCGCTGTGCCCTTTTAAACATTGTTTTAAAAAACAAATAACAATCGTATGTACAAACGCACTTATTTCAAAAGTATTTGCTATCAGAACAATAGATAGAACAAACAATGACAAAACTCAAGGAAATATCACTAGCACCTCAGATTCGGAAGTCAGATAGCACTTACAGTGAGAACGAAAGGTCACGCCCCGGCGCAAGGTCACGACCTGAGGTCCAAAATCTGATACCATCTGGAAAGACGTGTCCAAAACCGTGGGAAATCAAAACAATAGTCATTGTAATACTACGCTATAAATCTCCTTTATATTATGGTAATTAAAAAGTTTACGTCATTAGATGTGACATGCTGATCAGCTTGCGATAGTGGCACCGTTAGCTGGGCCCCATCTATATCTGTGCTCATTGGTTTCTTGGATTCAAGTTTGTGTTGATTAAATAGTCTATTTCGTTTTGTTTTGTGATTAGTAAGCCCAATCTTCTTCTATTAGTATAAAGTGGACGCAATTTGAAGTTGAAATTTTATGTCTTCATCTAGCACGTGCAAAGTTGGAACAATGACGGCTTCATCAGAGGCATGTCTAAGTGGAGTGTGTATTTTGGAAATGCGTATTCACAAGGTTTTTAGTGCATGGTTAAAAACGTATCATCAGCATACGTCATGGCACCAGCGCCCCCTGACGGACACACCTAGATGCAAGATAACCTAATCATTGGCTGAGGCTTGAGGTCGTTACCACATGTGGGAATTCAAACACAATGAAGTGGTAGACACGTGCTGCATCGCACAATTTTATCCATCATCATCATCACCATACCATTTTGCTTGATTAGTAAACTTCTTCAACAGTATCTTAAATGGAGTTATTTAACTAATTATTTTTTGTGACAAAACTAAATGTGATATTCATTCATGCCGCGGCACGGCAGAGGTGGAGGTGGAGGCACCCACGACGAATGTTGTTTAGAGTAAAAAATAATCTAATTATAATAAAACTAGCCATTGAAACTAAGTGGAGACCCCGGAAGCGTCACATATCAAACACATCAGCATTTTTCCTTTGTTGCGCGCGCGCACGGGCATAAGGAAACACCTTGGACTGACGACTAATCTCGTCACGCTAAATCCAACCTTACACCAATCGTTATAAGGTACCCCAACTCTAGCACCTTGGAGGAACCAGAATTATTTGTAGAATCAAAGGAAAATGAACTCTGCGCTCTGGGTGGGAAGGTTGAGGTTAGGTGGGTGCGCAGTGCGTCACGCGTTAGCAAGGACGACCGCACTGTGAAGATAGCAGTGATAACAAAATGTGGAAAATAGTTTTTGTTTAGTGTAGGAAGGTGATACATGTAGGTCAACAGCATTATATTTATAAGATAGATTTTATACTACAAATAATATAAATTAAAAAAAAAATGGATTTTTTCTAGGAGGTTTTGCAGCTAGTTCAAAAATACCTCTTCTAAACTTACTTTCACTTTCATATAAAATCATGGGATATTTTGATTTATATAACCTCCGACATGACCCCAGATGTTACGGCCAAACAATTAGTCTAACAAACCAATCATGTTGCCGTTAAATTGCGAATTAAGTGGTTGTTTTGATTGCCGAGGTTGCAACGTGTAATTACGAATTACTCGTTTCGTAAATCTTAAGACCTAGATGAAGCCTCTTCTTCTTTTTTTAAAGATAGTGCAAAAAATATATATTAGAAGAATAGAATAAAGGGCTGGTTTTAAAATATTTTTAATACCAAAAGTGTCATAAATTGAGGACAAAATGTAGCGAGAAGCTAAAATGTGAGCGTTTAACGGAACGCGCGGTTTGCGTGACGGAGCCATTTCAGCTATTTACGGATTCGTATGAAAAATCCAAATATGGCGGCAATTTCTAATTTAATCGTATTACGTTGTCAGTGTGAAAAACCTGTTGGTGGTCATTTGCCATTGGCATGTGTTTTGGTAATAAGCTGGGCTTTTTGTGAGCTGGTAATGACCAAATACATAATTTAATCACATTATTTTGTGTTAACTTTTTTGTACTAATTTGATTGTTTTTGTTTAAATATACGCGACAAATTGACAAATATTTATAGGTATCCTGCATTTACCCACGACCCTAATTTTTAAGCTAGTTGTTTTTGTTGTATTATAAAGAACCTTAATGTAAGGGTGTATACTGTCTACCGCTCTTCATAAAACGTCGGAATAAAGATATTAGAAATGAACCCCGAGCTGAACCCGTGTCTCCGCGGCCAATAAAGGGTGCTTCATCAGCGCTGATCGATCATGTTATGACAGAGGCGCATCCACGGCTTTGTTCAACTTTAGAACAGATGCTAGAAACTATGGATGTAGACGACGTAAAATAAAGCGCTATACGCGATAATATTGACTTCAACTAGTCTAGGTTACTTTAAATAAGCTTTAAACTTTTTAAATAAAACGAAGATGAATCAAACCGTCTGAATGTTATGTCCAGTTAAGAACTGCTTTATGTCGTACCACTGCTGATGAAATACGACAAAAGTAATTGACCGAGTGAGCGAATACATTGACTATTTGGGCAAATCAACGTTGCATGTTTGCAGCTATATTTGTTAAAACATAACTTTCGAACCGCTTTTGATTGAAGTTTTTAAGATACGTCGATTAGCGAGACCGTAAAATCCATGCGATTTGTAATGCTTATGTCAGACATACTTGAAAAAATGATTTGTTTTAAATTGCGAGATCTCAGTTTGGGGTCAACTACAAGGTATACTCGAATCATTTTTTATTTATCCATGCGTTTTTAATATTGCCTAAAAACCATTAAAATAAATACGTAAACAAAAACTTTATTGTAGAATTTATTGAACTTAGTATGTTTAGGTAAGGTGACAGATATTCATTTCAAGGACAGTCTTATTGCATAGCACGATTTCTTCTGTGATGTTATTTTATATATATCTACGGACGACATAAAAAAGAATGCACTGATCTATAAAATAGCAAACGACGTATCCAAACTTCCTCATCCACGTGCATATTGTGTCGGATCAAGCCCAAAAGAGGGTACTATTGTGGCGCACGATTGATGGCGACCCGGGATTACTGATAACGCCTTATTTAATTTCGATAGAATTTGGAAGCTTTGGACAACGCGTAGAAGGGTGGCCGAGAACGGCCTGATGCATCAAAGCTCTGATGACAGCGGCTGGTTTCTTTTAGTATGTATGTGACGGAACAAGTAGATGACCCGACTGATGTTTGATGCAAACTGCCTAACAATGTTTTGCCTCACTACACTAGGAGAAACGCCTGTGAAGAATTGTACTCTGAGAAGTAAGTTAAATCTCATGTGCATGTGATTCTGTCGGCAATCATATCCCTCAAACCACAACACAACAACGTTCCTTCTTGGCGTCAGAAATGGGTACGGTGGTAGTACTTTCCCGACCGCTCTTACATTAAAAACTCCACAGTTACTAGATTTTCTAGTTAATTGTAATTATTTTCAAAGCGGAGTAATCTAGGGTCGAACGAGTATCAGCTTTTATATTCTGCAAAACCGTTACCGCAACAAGTAGGTATAATTAAAAAGCGATGATTCGTCCTCATTGTGTGATCAGGGGGTGGTATCGAGGTATTTAGGGGGCTGATGTACTGAAGCTGTCTGCAGATGATTTATGAGTTAGCACAATCTGAAGCCATGAATCATAGTAGAACGTCCATTTAATAATAATCAGAATATAGTGAAACTACATGTATTCATGGTGTATTGATGACTTAGGTTTGGGTTTGAATTCTAAAAACCTTAGTTAAAATTACCTTATTTTTTGACAAAAGTTTATGACAAAAACATCAAAAGCTTGCAGCAATAGGTGAAGTATCTAGCCTTCTACTGGTGTGAATGGTTATGACTTATGCCTTGATCACACGTACCGAGTGAACCGGCGAGACAGTGACGTATTTGAGATACACTGCGCGTCGACATCAGTTTTACTGTTGAACGTTGCAGCGTTAGCGCGCAGTGTATCTTAAATACGTCACTGTCTCGCCGGTTTACTCGGTACGTGTGATCAAGGCATTAGGTTTTGTTTGAATTCTAAAAACCTTTAATAAATACCTTAATTTTTGAGTTAATCACAAAAGCATCAAAAGCTTGCAGCAATAGGTGAGGTATCTAGCCCACTGCTGGTGTGGCCGAGCCCGCACCTGCCCGTCGGCCGCGGACACGCCGGCGCGACGCAACTGGCACGCAGCGTTATCGCCGCGATCTGTCGCACTAATCCCGCAAGGTCGACTGGACCTTTAGAAAGGAGTCTCTATTCATAGTTCTAGCTTATCTTTATGTTTTCATTCCGCAGTGACTAAGAATTTATGTTTTTAGAGGTTTTGTAAGAAACCAACATGCCACAATAAGGTAATATTTCAACTTCTAATTCATTTCATTCAACATACAAACGTATTAACATATTTTTTATAGCGAGCATCCATTTCAGGTTCTACCAGCCTTCAAAACTAGAGCAGTTTCAAGATTCATTTTGTATCTTACACTTGAACATTTATTACAAATCTTAGCCAAACTTCTTTGCACTATAAAAAATCAGTGACAGATTCGTATCCCGTGAACTCGAAATACAAGTATCAGCTAAAGTCCCTGACTATAGATAAGACACGACCAGTCAGCATGTACAAAGCAGCTTAAACAAAGTCATGTTATGTCACAGCCGTTTGTTTGTCCGTCCAGCACCTACTCTGCTGATAAATAACTTGAAGCTTATCTATTTAGACTATTGTGAATTATCTAGATAATTGACGGCTTGGAAAGTGTGTCTTGCTAAAAAATAGGCGAGGTTTTGTAGCAGCGTAGGGTTAGAACTAGGGAAGTTTTAGACCTATACAGGTTTTAGAATAATTTTCAACGGAAGTACTATGGTGCACTTTCGTTGAGTACTGCTTCGGGTGGACCGATATTGTTATTGCTGTAGCATTATAAACTGTTTGTATTAACTATTCGATAAGAAGTATTTTTTGTATCATTTTAATAAATAGACAATGAATACTAACCTAGGGACATCGTCTAGCTTTTCAAAGTAATACCCAGACATAGAATAAACAATAGTGTTTTCAAGAACACTAATGTTCTTGACGAGGATCGAACCCATGACCCACATTGAAGGCTCATTGAGTTGTAACGCTTATCGAATCAAAATATTTTTTATTGATATACTAAACCAGTGACACGGAAAAAAGAACGATTTTGTGGTTATTTAATGGTTTTAAGCAGTCGTAAATAATATTAAATAGCATGGTTTACCTTATAAATTAGTTTTATGGTACCTATATTATCCAACAAATAAATTACATGACAGATAAATGAACTACTATAAATTAATTTTATTAAATGCCACTAATAAATACACTGACGTCAGCATCTAACGCACCTTCATACAGTACGCGCCATTTCCATGCTCATAATTATGTGAAACAAAATTAAATTGAGTGAGATATGATTTTTTTAAATGCACCAGGGTCTATCAACTACCTACATTACGCTTCTGATTAATATCATCAATTCGCGTCGGCTAGACGTTGGTCTGAACCAAATCTTCACTTAAATAATACAGTTACTAAGTGCATTGTCAAGTGCCGCGCACTGTAGTAACAATGATCTTGCACTTGGTTTCTGAAGGAATGACGCTCGAGCATCTGATATTTCCAGTAACTCGTACTAGGCCAGATTGGCGCTATCGTAACTCTAGATGTACTAAAACTTGTTGAATTGGTGGTACTTTTCAGTAAAAATATTTTTTTTTGCATCTATTATTATTAACAACAAGCGTGTCAGATGGTAAAGCACTGTCTTTCGTCCTGTGAGTCAGAAGTACGATTCCTACTAAAAGCAAACATTTATGCGATTGCAAAAAACCGATGTTTGTTCTGTGTGCGTTTCTTATTCTATGTAATGTAATGTATATTCAAAAAACAGCAAATGTATTATATCAGCAACCTATGCTTAGTTTGGGATTGGCATTAGAAAGCGTTTGGTGAACAGTCTATGAATGAAAAAAAAAAAACAAAATATATGGTGGTCAGTAGGTTAGAAGCTGGTGGTTACGTCTCGTTGAACTCTTCTGCACGGAGACATCTCGTAGATCTGCGTAGCAGTGCGTAGCAAGAGTGCTTCGACATCTGGACACTGACGCTATTTTTAATATTCTGTTCATTTCCTGGAATATGAAAAAATCTGAATGTTAGAAAATTTAAATTAGTTCAAAATGTGTGCAACGATTGGTTGTTTTGTGTCGAGCGGTTGCGATCTTATTATATTTCTTTAATATAACAAATAACAATAAGTGTCATGATCCTTATTTTTATCTTAAATCTAGTTTTTTTTCTACCAATTTAGATCATAATAAGACCGTACCTATTTGGGTATTAAAATAAGAAATATAACTCTAGATCATTTTTTATTTAAAACAGCATAAAAATCTAATAAAACTCCTCGAATACCATAAATATTCGATGTAATATCAAATGTTCGAGTAATAAGTTGAAATAGTATAACCTACAAGGTATCCGAGTGCGGTTAGCATTGAGACTTCTCGCAGTGATACATAGTGGCCGCGCCAACCTGTCAGCTGCTGCTAAACTATCTTACACATAGGTTTGATTTAGCTAGAGTTAAATATTGTACCTTTAATCATACAGATAGGAAGAACCATACACCCCTCACATAATCACTGTGTTTTTTTCTTATTATACTTATTTAAATTGCTGTAGTCTGCAAGATGAATGAAAGTAGCTAGAGAATTTATTAAAATGTATTAAAATAATTTGGTTTGATTTATTTTTAAATAAATAATAATAAAAATACTTTATTTTGATTCCATAAATGTATTGTTGAGTATTGAATACCACAAGTGCATAAAGTGATTTTTACTTTAAATAAATTATTTTCTTACATTGTACAATACGTACATTTATGTACTTATAATACGAATATGTTAGTACGGTTTTAACATATTGTTTTTCAATAGTCAAATAATTGCATCCTATTCGGAAAATTTTATGACACCTGAACAAAATTGCAATGATACATTTAAAGATATTAAAATAATTACGTTTAGTTATAAAAAAGCAACAGCTAAGTAACACTTAGCGAGTATCTGCCAAGTTAATACGATAATTACAACTTGCCGTACATAATGAATACAAATGACACGATTCGCTCGCGAGAGTTTCGCATAACCTCTATATTGAAATACACTGACGCTTTTAACCTCACAACTATTATATCAGCTGGAAGTTACTAAGCAATGGATGTTTAGTGGGAAAAATAATGGTTTTATGTTGTAAATAGTTTAAATTTGTTTGATTCGTTCAAATGCATTATGCAATAAATATTTAAATTTCGTTTACTCTGCTGTTATGTTTGATTACTATTGAATTTATTTTATTTAACATGCTTTTTGAACTTGTAGACACACCACAGAGATAAAAGCATTATTTCAAACATCTTGTTCCTGATAGAAATAAGCAGACTTGATGTATTGATTACCATACGTAATGATGACATAAAGTCAACGCTAACTTTTTATAAGATAAAGACGATAAGTATTTAGTCTAAAATGTATCCTATCATTATTTACTAGCATAATAGCAGAACAAAAAAACAACTAGCCTATAATGAACGAACATTTTGTGAGAGGAAACAAACACGATAGTTCTTACAATAAAACTTTCGAACAAATACGAGAAAGAAGCGCACAATGCCAATGCTGACCACCTGACCACGGACCATCACGATAATCTTATGTTATAATCTTTGCAGTCTATTATTAAAACAGTAAAACTATAGTTCACCGTTAAACCGAAAAAGAGAACGCGTCGGTAATTAAAATGGTTGGTGGTAGTGGTAGTGGGCACCGGCCGCGCCGTGTGACTGTGTGGGCATCGGGGTCACACTACACAGCGCCGCACAGTGTGGACTCACAGTATCACCACTCCACATCACTTGGTGATTGTACAACTCACATCAAATTACAAGCCGGGTTTTGTACGGGTATAGCAGACTGCTGCTAATTTACTAAATAAACACTACGGGTGGGAAAATGACGGTTGGCAGTGTCTCTTAAATAAATAGAAAAATCACTAGTAGTAACGATCCATTTTAAATTGCATAGATTTGCAAAAATAACTGTCTGTATGGATGCCTTTAAAAATCACGAAATAAATAAAAAATCACTCACGATTTACTTAGTTTTTAACTATCATAGTAACTTGGTGTAATGTCATGCAGGTTTTTTTTTAACAATTTACAACTTTATGTTTGACGACTGATGTGGCGCGGTGGGCGATGGTCCGCCTGCGACGCGGAAGGTTGCGGGTTCGATTCCCGCCTCGGGATAAATGTTTGTATGTTCTGCAAATATTTATTCCGGGTGTTCTGGGTATTATATGTATAATAAACAATATCTATCTATGTAATGTATTGTATTAAGTATGTCAGTCTTCTAGTACCCATAACACAAGCTCTGCTTAGCTTGGGGCTAGATGATGTTGTGTGGATTGTCCAGCATTATTATACATTTAAATTCAATGATACATTTAAAGATATTAAAATAATTACGTTTAGTTATAAAAAAGCAACAGCTAAGTAACACTTAGCGAGTATCTGCCAAGTTAATACGATAATTACAACTTGCCGTACATAATGAATACAAATGACACGATTCGCTCGCGAGAGTTTCGCATAACCTCTATATTGAAATACACTGACGCTTTTAACCTCACAACTATTATATCAGCTGGAAGTTACTAAGCAATGGATGTTTAGTGGGAAAAATAATGGTTTTATGTTGTAAATAGTTTAAATTTGTTTGATTCGTTCAAATGCATTATGCAATAAATATTTAAATTTCGTTTACTCTGCTGTTATGTTTGATTACTATTGAATTTATTTTATTTAACATGCTTTTTGAACTTGTAGACACACCACAGAGATAAAAGCATTATTTCAAACATCTTGTTCCTGATAGAAATAAGCAGACTTGATGTATTGATTACCATACGTAATGATGACATAAAGTCAACGCTAACTTTTTATAAGATAAAGACGATAAGTATTTAGTCTAAAATGTATCCTATCATTATTTACTAGCATAATAGCAGAACAAAAAAACAACTAGCCTATAATGAACGAACATTTTGTGAGAGGAAACAAACACGATAGTTCTTACAATAAAACTTTCGAACAAATACGAGAAAGAAGCGCACAATGCCAATGCTGACCACCTGACCACGGACCATCACGATAATCTTATGTTATAATCTTTGCAGTCTATTATTAAAACAGTAAAACTATAGTTCACCGTTAAACCGAAAAAGAGAACGCGTCGGTAATTAAAATGGTTGGTGGTAGTGGTAGTGGGCACCGGCCGCGCCGTGTGACTGTGTGGGCATCGGGGTCACACTACACAGCGCCGCACAGTGTGGACTCACAGTATCACCACTCCACATCACTTGGTGATTGTACAACTCACATCAAATTACAAGCCGGGTTTTGTACGGGTATAGCAGACTGCTGCTAATTTACTAAATAAACACTACGGGTGGGAAAATGACGGTTGGCAGTGTCTCTTAAATAAATAGAAAAATCACTAGTAGTAACGATCCATTTTAAATTGCATAGATTTGCAAAAATAACTGTCTGTATGGATGCCTTTAAAAATCACGAAATAAATAAAAAATCACTCACGATTTACTTAGTTTTTAACTATCATAGTAACTTGGTGTAATGTCATGCAGGTTTTTTTTTAACAATTTACAACTTTATGTTTGACGACTGATGTGGCGCGGTGGGCGATGGTCCGCCTGCGACGCGGAAGGTTGCGGGTTCGATTCCCGCCTCGGGATAAATGTTTGTATGTTCTGCAAATATTTATTCCGGGTGTTCTGGGTATTATATGTATAATAAACAATATCTATCTATGTAATGTATTGTATTAAGTATGTCAGTCTTCTAGTACCCATAACACAAGCTCTGCTTAGCTTGGGGCTAGATGATGTTGTGTGGATTGTCCAGCATTATTTATTTATATTTATTTATATATATTTGTGTACCTACTGGTTGTGCTTGCACTGTGCATGTGCACGTCACGAAGAAGACGTCACTCTAAATAAACTTATTTATCTCGCTCAAATTATTATATTGTTGTATTTAAATTAAATTGCGTTTTTGTTAGAGATCGTTGTCTTAGAAAAGTGTGAAGTGTTTTAAATTGCTCATTAATATTTATATTTGCCTAATAGGCCCGATGGTATCGAAAGTAGTGATATATGAGCGTGCACTGTCCAAACAGGTAGGTGTATTAAGATAGATGATATAACATTGCGAAATAATATATAGTTGTTTATCACCCGTTGGCTAGACCATAAAACATCGATTTCAAAAACATAGTATTTATTTATAGTTACGTAAGGAATAAGTTTCACAATAAAATAAATTTTACATAAATAGGTTTTCCTACTTTAAAAAGGGTAAGTAATTAAAAAATGTCACAGGACATGACTAGACTAAGATATTTTGGTACAAAAGTACCATTAATAAAAAGTAACATCATCCATTAATAAAAGAGTCCTAAGAAAAATCTTAAAATAAATGCATGCATAATTAGAAACTATGACAGCCAGTATGCAATTACATCGACTATTATTATTATGCTATTGATAACAAGAGTTTGATATATGTTTTACATACTAACTACTAAGCAATAGTAACTATCGGTTGTTCTGTGACTGCAGTATACTAACTGTGACGCTGGCTGTGGCCGCGTAGAAAGCCATGCGCCGTCAATCGTGATAATGGATACTGTCCGATTGGAAATATTACAAAAACTATGAGAAACTCGTCTCAGATATCCAAATGACAACTACATTAAAAAACACTATTTTCACTAAACATCGAATATTTTATCAAGCGTGATGTATTGATTCCATGTTAAAAAATATATTTGAAAGTTGTAAAAAACGAATTCTCTTACAATGTTTTTGGGTGATTAATTAGCTAAAAACTCAATCATTGTTACAATTTCGGATTATAAATATTTGAAAAAAAATCAAGTTTCATTTGGCCCAGCCTGCAGCACCATGGGATATAGACTTAATTTGTACCTACCATACACAAAAAACTGTGTGTTTTTGTTAAATTAAATGTTATATGATTTGCAGTCATATATGGAATGTATGTATCATAAAACTGTTTGCGTAAGCTCATCCTGACTAATTAGCCCTTCAGCCCCCTGGCACTGACACATCGCTAAAATTAGCTCCTTTGTCCCGTATCGAGAACAATCGGTGACGTCACTGCAGGTCGTTCACCACACTGATTGATAGCTGCTACGTGATGAGCTGGTGCCCATTCAATGTATCTGTCACAAGGATTGTTACCAAGCATTCCGAAAGAACAAGGTATGTGACCATCATAAACGTATCGCAAAGGTAGTATGTGGGGTGACCAAGAAACGTGACAATCCGAGATACATTGCGCGGTGATGCGGCAACGTTCGACAGTCGAGTAACGTTGGCGCGCATTGTAACTCGAAAATGTTGGGAGTACGCGGCGTCTCTACGAAAATTCATGTATTTTGAAGAGCGTTTCACTGCGTTTACGCAGTTCGTGACGTCAGGCTTTTTAGGCAAAAATAAGTTCCTAATACAAAATCTGTTTGCCGTACCAGTCATTACAGTAATAGGAAAAGTTTACCTCTAGAATATTCTCCAGCACAATTAATTCAATAAGTACATGTCCACATGTACTCCAGTTGCAGCTATTTACCTGGTTGGTTCAATTTTAAAAATTACAGTTAGCAAATATTTCTGGAGTTTTGGTGCCTTTGATAAATTTGATTACAAAAGTTGAAAGTGTACACGGTATAAACTAATATCATCAGTTAAATATTAACTCCTAGTAGGAATAAATAGATATGTATCTCTTAAAGATGGTACTAACCACTGAGCTACTTGTTCATACTAATTGCTCTTGGCTCCGTTGATCACTTTAATTAAGACGTATTGTAAGCTGTTGTCATTACCCGAATGCCTTATTAAAATAACTATAATTGGCTATTTATATCAGTCATAGCGTGTTTTTATTATCGAGCTAACTGTGTCTGCTTGTTGAACTTAAGGTTTAATTTTTTGAGCATCAGATTTGATTTTGAAAAATATGATCCCATCAGTAATTTATGATTTAAGTCTCAACAATAGATTGTAATTAAGTACTTACTTATATATTGATTGGTAAAATCTCACATGATATACCAGAACTTAAAAAGTACAAAATACTTGCAATAAACTTGCACTCAGCTCGTTACGTCAGTCTTTTGATGGAAACGTATAAAGTACAGGTGAGTAAATTACTTTTGAAAATAAGGTTGTTTTGTACTTCAATAGTAGTAGTTGCCATATACAGATAGACACAACGGTCTGTTGCCTAAAGTTTTTTACAAGTGCGCGAGGCGTGACGCGGCCGACGCGACGCGGGCGGCTCGAAGGCGGTGCCGGGTAGTTCACGTGCACACAGTGTGCACACAAGCGGTACTAAAACTCAATGTACTCAGCTTACGTGCACCTACTATCCGGACAAAGCATAGTACATACTACGCAGTGTGAAAGGAGTCAAAGTATGTTAAAAAAATGATAAATTAGTTCTTTTGAAAATCTTGAGGCGATTCAACTCACTGAACTTAAAAGATGATAAGATAAAAAATCTAACTCTCTGAATCTCTTGCGCTGTACCCCAGATCTCTAAGTTAAGTTTCTATCCTCGTTGGCATTTTAAAATAGCTTGAGAATAGACAACGTCAAAAATCTATGGGTTTATTATTTATTTAGATATTTATTGATAGTATACCTAAAGGTAATGACATGTGACTGTTACTCTTTTTTAATTCTATCGACTGCGAAAACGCTGATTCGGCCACGAAGTATTGCATGCTGCGTTTTCGCGCAATGCTACCCACCTCCACGCCACTTGCTTGCCGTATAAATGAGTGTTTGAAGTAGCTCATAATAAGTTATCCTACTACAATACTATCGCACAACAGCGCGGTCGCAAAAACGCCGGCGTCACGGCACGGTGCCGGTGCGTTTTTGCGACGGCTACTGGGCGTATTTCGTCGCGTGCTTGCGAAATGTGAACGACTTTTACCTCTTTACGTTAGGGTTAGGACATGCGTTTGGTGCAACTATCTTACGTCGCGGAACCAAATATAGGGGAGACCTAGGATAGTTGTTACAGAGGAGAGTTGTTACAAAGCCGATTTCTCGGAACCTATGATCGTTAGAGAGCTGGCAATGCCACTCAATTGATTCTTTTTAGATGCGTTTCTTGATGAAACAAGTGCCTCAGGCACCAGGCAAATGGTTGCCCGAGTACGACGTTTGCATGAAAAAAAAGCCGAAAAGTAATTTTTTTGTCAAAATTTTGGTTATATTTATATCGTGACACATTAAATTTAGGTGGTTATGTTATTTTTTTTGAATACTATAGGGTTTTTGAAGTTTCAAATAGTGGCGTTGTTTTGATGATCCTTTACGTTGTTGTGAAATTATGAATGTTTATTCTGACCAGGTCGTAATTTTCGACACCTAGGAGAGTTGTGACACGCTGTAACAACTCTCCTATTTTTGTTTGCTTTGAATTTTATGCCATTAGCAATTCAATCAAAAGGTTTCAGTTCAGGAGTGGAAAGGCTGGTCGAGAACGGCACTAGGAGGGAGCTGCTGTACGTCTGTCATAATAGATTGGATTACAGACATATTTTATAGCGGCTGATATTGTCATGATACCATAGTTACTTAAAAAATATTTATTTCTTATAATATTAATGTCTGTAGTCTCAACAATTATGCCAAATGATAATTGAAGTATTATTAAAGGATGTGTGTTTTATAATTCTTATAAAAGTCATCTTACCTATCAAATATAGTATTGATAAACAGCTGTAACAACTTACCTTGGTGCCTGCCACAACTTACCTCGGTGTTAGGAGAGTTGTTACAGTTTGAGTTGTTTCTGTTTTGGTGGATTTTCTCAGAAACCTTACAACTTTCATTTATTGTCATGATTGTTTTTGATAAAGGAAAGATTGCTCTACATTTAGACATAAAGTTGATAACTGTGCTATGTTTCTTTATTGAGATATGTGGTTTTAAGTAAAAATTGATTAACAACCCTCCTTGGTCTCCCCTACTTGTTCATAATACTCAGTAAGAAAAAAGCGTGTATGTAAAATAATATGCAGGCTGTAAATGGGTAGATCAACAATAGTGACACGGTTTTCGTTGAACCTCAGTTAACTTTGATAGCTTCTATATGTACATAGGTACCTACCATAGCATATCAAGATTGTGTTTAAGATTACCACTATTTATCAACGACGTTATAGAAAACTGATCACAAACTAAATGTTCATAGGTACGCATCGCAAGTGCTGGCAACATTGCGTTAGATAACGATAGTGCAGACAAATGACCGCAGAGGGCGCCACTGACAACTCATTACACTTACAAACGGACGGCCGTTACTAAATATATTTAATTCAATCAATAAAACTTGAGCCCACGTGAGGGTGTTTACACTTTACGACATTGTTATGTAACATAAAAATTTTCATCGCATATTTACAATTTTATTTTATTGATCTAATATTCTTAAGAACGTGTTAACACCTCCCGAATGCATAAAATTGGTTTTCATTTGGTTCTAACTAGGTTCTCAGAGTACCTACTAATGCAGGAATTGCGCTCAGAGGTTGTGATGAAATTAATGAATGAATAAATAAAATAGGCCTACCTACTACTAAATAAAAAAGAAATAGAAATGTACCATGTGAAGATGCATAAAATATATGACTCAAGTTATACATTTATTTCACATTTACGTCGCATCAACATTTGTCTCTAAGTAACTTTTTGAGAAATAAAATAAATCGTAATCGTATCGCAAACTATTAATATAACCATACCTCCTATAGCTCAGTACTCTGAGCACCGGGTATTAGTGATTATATCAAATCACTAGTATTTTTTTTTGTTTGACTTAGATTTTCTCCGGATTATAAATTAGACTTTATAAATTGAAGTCATACTTACTTCCACATGGGTTGAGTTGAAAGTGTTACATCTATTTAAAGCTAATTTTTAAAAGCTGTGTATAAGTACCTGGAATTTGCGGGATGAGATGATGAGAGGAAGAAACTTACAGCACAAACCAGTGCTAGAGGAAGGAAGGTTACACGTATTAATAACCTTTGCGAAAGTACATCTCTACCATTACCTGCCATTTATTGTGAGTTCCAAATAAACCATCGGTCACCACTCGCCGCCATCAGTTATACATTATTACACTATCAAAAACTGTTGTTTAGAAAAAAACCGGTTTTAAAATGTTTCAAATCGTAATAAAATTGCGCAAATGTCAGTGGGTCAGCTTTGTTGAAATAGTTTGTGTCATTGGCAGAAATGATGGCATCACGGAACCTGTGGCCCGCGGCGCATTCACACAGTAACACTTGGCCGCGGCGCATTCACACAGTAACACTTGGCCGCGGCGCATTCACACCGTAATACTTGGCCGCGGGTTGCAGCTCGGCGCAACATGGCCGCCACGTGGGCGCTAAACAGCACTCGGCTTGTTACTTCTAAGGTTAGATTCATCTAGATTTCAAGGCTAAATACATGACTGAATCGCCAGAAATGGATACCTAAGGTCTACCTATTTTATAAGTCAAAACGAAGAGACTCTTAGGTCGGACAAAAATGTTAGATTCGACTTTTTATAGGAATAGCGTAAGAGGTTGACAGAATAAACAACAAAATTGGTTCACCTACAAAACCAGGATATGAAAATCTAATCAAAAATTAAATAAAGACCCTGAATGACTTCTCTTTTTTTTTAATCAGTTGAAATTTAAGACCACCAACAGCCACAGGAACTGCCCTGCATGTCACCTGCAGGTTGTTTACTAATACATTCATTGACCTCTATTCAATATACAAGAATAGGAGTGGCTCCAATTTGATATCATTCAGGTTCCTTTGAATACTTCCTTTACAATTTAAACAAAATATCTTTTTCAATAGAAATAAACGAACAACACAAAGTTTTGTGTTTATTGTTAAGGTTATCAATTGATTTTGTATCTTGATGGAAAGGAACACAGCCCTAGATCTATTATGATGTCTTTTTCATTGCAGCCGAGTATCACCGTTCTACAAGGTGCTAAGGAAGTCTCGGGGACTAGGTACTACCTACAGGACCTAGACCCACCTGATAGATGCCTACATTGCCGTGTTCCAGTTTGAAGAATATGGTAGCAGTTACAATTATTGCTTAGCAACAGGTTGCTATTGGTTTAGTATAAACTTAAACGTAACCATAGAATGATTATTGAAAAAAATATATTTTCTCGACTTTATTTAAACTTGCAACATAACATAACTACTCGTAAAGCTTCGAGCCTCTTTCAGACCGGACTCTCGCTTGACATTTTATGAACACTCTTTTGTCCTCACTACCAATTTATCACGACCTCTCCTCTGCTCTGGATTTTCCCAGCTCCTTCGAGTCGGGAGGGTTGCTGGTGGTCCAGGATATGCTGGCCCGCTCAGGTGGGACACAATACGACATGAGACAATGCTAGCGTTGAATATGCATGTGCCATCATCGGTGCAATTTGGCCGGAACCGTCTTGTAATGACAATGTGACAAAAATAACGTGTCTGAGCGCTGACTACAGTCTAAAGATTTTTCTTAACGTAGACAAAAACTCAAAAGGAAATACACATAATAATATTTTTTATAGTCCTTGTTGGCTAACATTGAAATTCAAAATCATCAATGCATAAATTTAAAATGAACATGAGCTTTTTGTATACTTGACTAATTAAATGCTAATAAGGGATAAAACAAGGTATTACTTTTAAGAAAATATTTCAATTTGAATAACATAACGTAATATGAACTAGCGCCACCCATCCGCAGAGTACGCAGTAGCTAACCTAACCCGTGAGCGACCATCTGTCCTAAAACGTTACAACGCAAAAGTGATATATCATACAGGAAACCGTCCTACTTTGCATTGCAAATGAATGGATTCCTTCAATGTCACAAAATATATCGACAATATCCTAACCCCGGGTCACAATTAACATATAAATACCGAGTGATTTTCAAGTATTGATCGAATAAATGGGTTACTTACGGGTTTAAAAATTAGCATAACCGTGGTTAAACTGCGCGTGAGATTTTGCAGCTGGTGCCGAGGTGACTTTGCGATTAACTAATATTATAATAATAATAAAAAAGATATAATTATTTCCGTTTTAGTACACGACAGATAAGAAACGTCTACTTACCTAATTAAATTTATTAAAACAGGTAATGAGTTATTGACTAATAAAAAACGTTAACATGAAAAGTTACTTTGGCTGAGCTCAAAGGTTTTTGCATAACATAATATAATTCAAGATTCGTTTGTTATTGTTACTCATAACTTGACACAAAAATCGATTAAAAAAACACGGATACATTCTGTATCTACATATTGAAATGAACCGAGACAGCTGCACGACAAAACGATAACCAATAAACAATATATCACAGTTTGTGCATAATGCGCTGGCAACACCTTCGCCATTCTCATGCTAATCCAACAAAAACTCATTGATTGGAATCAATAACGGAAAATTTGAATAATTTGTAGATATATCATCGTAAGCGTAATCATCGTAATTTAACTATAAAACATTATGCAAAGAGACGGATCGAGGCCCACCTCCGACCGGAACGCATTTATAACGTAGTGTAGTGTAGTGTAGTGCGGCCGGATCGACCATAAATATACATACCGTTGCTATCGGAAATCAGACAACCATCAAATTAGAAAATTACGAAACTGTCCCCGCAATTAGGTTACCTCGCGGGCATCCGTGTACAAATTGCTAATTCAAATGATAAAAATCTTCGACTACCCTTGAACAAAAGCGCTCCCGAACGCAATAAATTCGCTATATAATAGTTATCGAAAAATAAGTTAAAAACATTATCGTCATCCGGAAAGCATAAAAATATTTCAAATCGCAAGACAATAGAGCGGAGACAATGGCTGCGGCGCAGAAAGGGACCTCCACTTTTTTTAGAAAAAAAGTGAGTTTTTTTGCGAACCGCCGTCGACAACAATCAGCACCGCCCTTACCAACTTTTTTCAATAACGGTCCCGAAGTTTGTTTATTTTGTCGGTTTAATGATATTATTGGTAATGGGTTTTTATATCTGCAAAAAATAAACATGGCCTATTTTTGTTTATTACTAAAATAAACAGGTCTAGGTTCTGTGGCTAATGCAAATAGTCCATTTTATTTTATATTAACTGGTGCTTTGTAGAGCCGACCAAAACATTCCTATTCTTACTTTTTATAACTCTTATAAATACTTTAAACCAGTATATTTTGTTTTATAATTACCTTACCTAAACACTTTTTGTTTGAACTTACGTAACTAATTGTTACTAATATATTCAGATACGACATGTGATTACTTACATAAAAGCTGAGAGTGTCAACCTACAAACATAATTTAGGAAAAGAAAAAAACATGTGAACATGCCAACACAAAGCGCGACCGCGAACCCGCGACCCAAAGGTGGCAACACTAAATAACGGCCGCTCCGTTTCCGAAACCCGTAAAGGAAGTAATTACATATTCTAATCCGAAACCAGGGTCCCGGTTCATATGTCACTCTGCACACAATAAAAAAAGGTATGCACGACCTCTTGTAACGGTGGGACTCCGGCGACATCCCTGAGAAAAAAATCATCATGAACACTATTCTAAACATAACAGTCAACGGGTTTAAAAATTGCATACTTACTTATAATCCACAAAAATAACGGGAATAGCTCAATCTCAAATAGCTCTTAAGCCAAAGTGCTTGCCATCAAAATTCAATAGCAAACCTCGTTCGGCGCATTAAAATTTATGCGCGCATTTGCATAATGTGCATAGCCCCTAAATTTTATTGAATAAAAAAATAGGATGGGTAGAAACTTTTTTGCATAAATTCTTACAAAAGAAACGGGTTAAACCATTCAGGAAGTAAAATGTCGTAGATCCGATTCTATTGAGTTCAAAAAAAACAAAGTTCAAGCGATCATCTCTTCGAATTGAAACCATACGCTTTATGAAAGAGAAACTAAATTGGCACAGTAGTCAGAACTGCAATACACCCTTTTGCGCACTGACCCCATCCGCGCTGCACAATAGAACCAAAATGTACCTGACTATAATTTATGCGAGAATATTAAGAGAAATGTACCTGCCCTTCTTGAATATTAAGTGCAACCTAACCCCTGACATTACTGAATAGGGTTAAGATACTATTTGAATGGGAATAATAAAAAAAAATGCAAATAAACTGTCCCCACGTTTTTGCGAGGGTTACAGGTATACTGCGCTATACAAAAAAAATCACAAGCGCATTATGAACTGCATTTGTTGGCGAGGGGCTCTACCGAGAGAAACGCGGTACTTACTGGTTGCAGCACTTGTCACTTCGCCGTATAATTAGGGTGTGTACGGTTCTTTTCTTATGCATATTCGCTCGGGGTTCGGGGGTCGTGCATAGATAGTTCTTTTCTAATAACATTTTTTTATTATAGTTTGTATGCAAAGATTTATAGTCGTCTTTACCGTGCGTGAGAATGCAGTGAGATAATCGAATTTGCCTATAGACGCATCCACCCCAGGCAACCCTTTGCGGGATGCATGGGAAATGTGCATATTCAAACAAGGTGTCATCTCTTAGAATATCGATTGCCGTTGAGATCCTTTACAAGAGCATGGGAATTGATTCACTGAAAAGGAAGACCCCGGCCTTTTTTGCATAATCTATCGGTTGGTGACCGTGGAACATCTTTCAAAGGATCTAACGGATTTTTTCGATAAAGGGCTGAGAAAAAGTGATCGTTAAAAAACAAGACCGTTATAGTTTTTTTGAAGTAGCAAAATTACTACTGTCCATTTGTATGTTGTAACTTTTTGTTTGTTGAAGGACGTCTGGCTCGTTTTAACTGTTTTGTGTGTACGCTCATTACTTTTATGAGTTTAGTGGTCGGCAGTTTTTAAGGCACTGCGCTTCTTTTATGTAACTGGATCGTGTCCATTTAGGACTCGAACAAAACATTATTCATTTAATTAATTTACATTTAATTAACAGTTGGGATCAACTTCAATATAATATACTGATCATGTTAAATTTTCTATTTCAATTTATTTTTCATTTTGTTCAGATTTTACTCATGATATCTATTTTTTTTATTTAAGTAGGTACTAGGTATTTGAACCAAATCTTCATCGTTGACAATGAAGTTGCCAAAATGTAGAAAAAACTATTTGTGAGCAATTTGCCTAAACAAATAAACACCTGAAAAAATGATCAAAAGCGGCTAGCCCAAAACGATTTGCTCTAGTTTTTGCTGGACCGTTTTGTACCAAAACAAATAGTGACCGATGTCGACAACTCATTGTTCCGCAGTTATGACGCAACGGACAAAATGAAAGAGTTGGCAAAAAGTAAGCTTGTAAAGTTTAATTACTACGTTGCGATTTATACAGGATGCTGCTATATATAGGATATTCTTAAAACGGAATTTGGCTGCTTAAAATTTGAAACAAATCAAAAATAATGGTGTTTTTTATAGACGTAAAAATATCAAAGTCATAAATAGCAATGACATTATACGATTAAATTTTAATTTAAGCGATTTTATTATAATCCTAATATTCACGATCACAAAATTACAAGATTTAGTGTCAAATTAAAAACTCTGGCATAGAATTAGAATTTTAATGCCAATTTATAATAATGATTGCTTGTAAGAAATTAATATCAAACGTCATGTTGACAGAATTGTATATGATTCATAAATATGGGCATATTTTTATATCTCTATAATATATCGCTGGTTAAATGCTAAAGTACCATATTTCAAAAATCGTGAAAATCGTTTTTATTGCAAAAATGTGATTAAAAATAGTTATTTTATAGTACGAGTTAAAGACACTTTTCATTTTCGCATTAAAAACAACCAAAAAACAGATGTGGCTGTTTAGCATTATTAGACTTTGGCGCCAAATTTCAGAGCCAAGCTGCCATTTTTTTAGTTGTGGTTGAGTGATCTGCGGAAACTCACGGAAGTTATATGCCATAGGGCCGTATCTCAAAATAATAAGTGTATATTAACTAAAATCTATATGCAAAAGTACCGTATTTCGGAATATGGTCCTTTTGCATAAAAATTGAAGTCAAGATACAACCATTATTTTATGTACAAAGGTAACACATTCCGAAATGTGGTACCTTGCCATGAGAAATTTTGTTGTTATTACATTGTGTGTATGTTCAAAAGTGTTATTTTTTAAATGCGTTTGTTTTGCACATAACTTTTACGAGAACTTTATCTTATTGCTTGGAGCTTAAGTGACACTTTTGAAATGCGTTTGCTTTGCTTATTAGTTTTACGTTAACTTCATGATATTGCTGAATAATAAGTGTAATTTTTGAGATGCGTTAGTTTTGAACGTAACCTTTCTGTGAACTCAAACATTATTGTTTAGGAAGTAAGTGTAGTTTTTGCGATGTGATTGTTTTGAATACGTTTTTTACGGGATTTTAATCGTACTGCTTAGAGTTTACGTAACATCACATTCAATGCGCCTATTTCATATAAGATCTACTCGATAATATAATTATAGTATTCATAAAGTTAAGGTGCAAAGTTTGTTTCAATGTAATGAAAAAGTTAAAACTTGTATTTAAAATCCTATTTTTCCTTCAAACATTTTAAAAAGCAAATAATGATGGTGTTTATTTACAGCGTGTATAATTGAAAAAACTAATTGCTTGTAATTACTTAGTTCCTACGAACTAAGACTACAGAATCCTACAGATCAGTCTCTACGTTAACAAAGAGGCAAACAAAGCAGATTTTGTTTGCCTCTTTCTCTTTCTTTTTTTTCTTCACTATACAATCACCTACTACAATTTCAGACCCAGAGGTCTGAAATTGTAATTGTATAGTGAGGAAATTATATGCCCAAAAACTCAAAGTTCCGCAAGCAAAGACAGAAGGTATTTTAAAGCTGATCCATCATCATCATAATCAACCTATAGCAGTCCACTGTTGGACGTAGGTCTCTCCCAAGACGCGCCACTGAGCCCGGTCTTCAGCTCTTCTCATCCAGTTTTTGCCAGCTACACTCCCTAGATCGTCGCTCTATCTCGCCGGAGGCCGTCCTTCCTACACTACCTACACAATGCCTAAACGCGGTCTCCACTTCAGTATCAGTTTGCTCCAACGATTGTCGGTTCTTCGGATAACATGGCCAGCCCACTGCCACTTCAGCTTGCTAATTCTAAGAGCTATGTCGAACACCTTAGTTTTCTGACGAATAACATCATTCCGGATTAGATCTCTTAAAGAAATTCCGAGCATAGCTCTCTCCACAGCGCGCTGAGCGACTTTCAGCTTGTGGACCAGCCCCACTGTCAGCGTCCACGTTTCAGCAGCATAGGTCATAACGGGTAGGACGCACTGGTTGAAAACTTGGACGGACGATGGATGGACGACGAGAAGACTTGAAGAAGTTTCCCAAACGCAGCCCAGCCCAGCTGTATTCTCCGGTTTAGCTCTTTCTCGAAGTTGTGTCTACCTAGCCGCAGCGTCTGCCCGAGGTAGACATACTCCTGCACAACTTCGAAAGGCATTCCAGTGATTGGCTCTGGGGTAATACGATCATTAATCATGATCTTTGTTTTATCCAAGTTCATGCCCAGGCCAATCCGTTGTGAGGAATCAGCAAGACTGTTCAGCATCTGTTGTAAAGCTGATTCGAAAGATGTAATACCAAAATATTACGAATCATTTATTATAATAAGTAATAATAAGTTTTAAAGTGTGTTGATGGTGTTTAGAAGCATTTATTTTGATAGAAATATTATTTGTTTTAATATTTTTTCTTGTGTATTCTATGCAGTGTTTTGTGAGAATTTATAACTTTTTGTTTTGTTTTGTAAGAAATTTTAACTTTTGAGACTGTTTAACATTTCTATTTCATATTTTCAGTAGAGCGTTTTATTACTAATTATTAATAGACTGAATAATAAACAATGGGATTTAGATTTATGCTACTAGGTACTGAAAACTGTCTAATAAACCTTATTTTTTTATGAAATGTGGTCATTTAACGATATTTTTTATTAACAAACACATCAATTTTTATATGCTAAAGTCACTTATCTGGTTTAATAAGACATTGGGTTAAAGTTACGGAAAAACTGAAAATGCACTTTAATTCTAATTAAAATTACGCGTCGATTGATAGGTGAAACATAGAAATGCAAAGAAAGACTTTCTCAGAAATTAAAAATAACCCTTTTGAAAACTTTGAATGTCTCTAGTGAAAAAAGTGAAATTTTGGAATGAGGTAGTTTAGCATTTAACCAGCGATATATCTTTTGCTTTTTATCTTTTTAAACTACTCATAGGAAATATTAACATTATTTATTTAGTGACACCTATTTTAAATAATTATTGACCTAATCAGTGTAGATAATTGTTCGACAATTAAAATATTCATCATAGTTTCTACATTTACATCACATAAACTCTTTTTTTATTAAGTTGGTACAACGCAGCTTTATTTCAAAAGCGGTATTTCAAATTTGAAACACGCTGTCAATTTTCTATTTGTCCGTGGGCCGCTTTCACGTCGGTCGTAAAGAAATGGTCAGCAAACGTTTTGAATGCGTTCGGTATTTTTTGCTCCAATAAAAACGGCGCGTATTGTCGCATCGCAGCCACACCGCCGCTGAAGGGTTAAGTTATGCAAACGGGTTCATAAACAAAGTGGGCCCGATTGACCGTCACATCTACATACAATTATAACTGTACGCCTTTCAAAACTCATTGTTTCATATTTCAAAACGAATTGGAACGACATTTTCTTAGAATTATCTAACTCTCGTGGGCAAAGAAAGTTTTTGTACTAAAATGTTTTGCTGAGGGGATATTTCTTTATGCTTCATCTGTATACTTAACTACAAAATGATTAAACCGTAAAGGAGTTTTTAAGTACAGTATGATCACAAAATCCAAACCTAGGTAATAAATATAGCACTTCCCAAAATGATTAAACCCTAGGAGAACATCTACTAATATAGCGCGACTCTAGACATATTCAGTTAATCAGCCAAATTAGTTTTATATACATTCAAGGAAATAAGACATTGAAACGGGTAATCGCATCTGAGAACGTCCCCAATAAAAAGCGGGACAGATGACTCTGGGCGACAATTTGCGTGTAATCCAAGAACCTGAAGGTGCCTTCCTCAGTGCTCTACTTATTGAAACAAACAATAATATAATAAATTTTAAAAAATATTGTCATGACCGTGGTTTTTGTGTAATCTACTATCAACTTAAATATCAGTTTAAATTATATATGAAAACCTTTTTGCAGCTTACGTGAAATGCCATATTTACTTATATCATCTTCTTTTTCTTCGTGTCGACAAATAATTTGCAAGGTAAATCATGAATCATATTATCAACCACGGAAGGGAATATCGATAATTCGGTTTGAAATGTTTATCAGATAAACGAAGGATAGACAATGCTAAAGCTACACCTTAAGCTTACTGTAAACACATTCAGCAGTTTTATTTGGACGATGACAACTGACAGACCTCGGGACACTTCGGGACACCTCGGGACACCTCGGTAAACTTCGGGGCAGCTCGGGACAGCTCGGGACACCTCGGGAACAGTCCCTGCGAAGGGCGGTGCGTGCGCACTGTGGGCCCACAGTTGTCGTATACATGTCCATTTTTAATTGAATCTTGCGTTAAACATGTTATTAAGGTTCTTGGTAAGGTATTTTTGCTTTGGTATTTCTGTCAGTTTAAAATGAAATTAAGAAACCACAGGTTTTCTTATAAAAATCTTTACAAGATAGGCAGAAGACCAGCATGGAAGCAATCTGAGTATTTAGTTTTCTATATTGTGAGATTTTCTTCTAGGAGCAATGACTCCAAAAGGTGCTCTATCGAGTGATAAGAACGAACACAGAAAGAAAAATAATTTTGTTAATTGATTAAATATTGTTGTGTTTGTTCTGTGGTGTTTATATTACGTATTTAACAAAAATATGCATTACTTTTCTCAGCAACTTAGTCGCCATAGAAATAACTCGACGTACGTTTTCTGTAAAATTAGAAGTAGGTATTAATTTAGTTTATATCATTAATCTGTAACAAGAAATAGATAGTTATAATCAGTTGGTTAATTTACAAGATAATGATCGCCGTGACATTTCGCTGCATGCCGCTACGCATTGCCGCACTGCATCTATGCAAGTACGCGCTACTTTTTGTTACCCGACTAGCAGAACAAAAAGAGGGGACGTGGAAATCAATCATGAAACTACCTTATGGCGTACTGATGTTACTAGCATTTATTAAACTAACACAAAATCTCAGGTATCATACTGGTTACAGTTCATGATCTAGACTGTTCTGCCTTAAAAATGGGTCTTCGATACGAACTATGTGCTAGACCTGTGTTTCAGAAAGAATGAAACTATAGACGACAGCAAATCTATCTATTGGGCTACATATTGGTTTATTCGCACTAACAAAACATTGAGAAAATTGCACCTATAACTGTTCATTTTCTAACTAAAACGGTGTTCTTTGACCAATTATATATTATTAAATGAGAGTAAAAAACAGCATAGACCCACCACAAAAACAACATACTAATTATCGAGCAAAATTATTATTTCGAGAACGCGAGGCGAGCGAAAAACGCGCCGAATGACCGAGAGCGGATCGATGTCTCGATACGTATAATCGATACTTATAAATCGAGTCTGTTATAAGATGATAAAATCGGCCGGTTCCGCCGCCGGCTACTGGGCGTCGGTATAAGCGACGATTACTCCGCACTCCTTTTATTTTGTGACCGGCCACTCGATGCGAGATTATCGATAAAATAATTAAATGGTTACTCTCCAAATCGATTCCCGCGTGTTCTTATCATCAGGTATTTGTTGGATCTTTTTTGGTGGCGAATAGTTTGAGCTCTTTTTGGTTTGGTTTAGTATTCAGTGAGTTTTTTTAATGAACGAAATTTTTAGGAAAAAATCCAAATTGGTATTTGAACAAAACGGTCATAAAGCTACGTATTAAGCTAAAATCATCTATATAACAACTATCTTTCCAACAAACGTAGATAAAAAAAAATATGTAAGTACTTAGATAATAAATAAATATGAAAACTGTGTAATGAAAGTTAGATTTTTAATAATTATATAAAATACATAATTTCAATTACCTACATATTTAAAAAGTATCACCCTTCAACACATTTTTGGATGGGGATCACAGCCATTGTTTTTGGTGTGTTCAATATCCCAATCCATGCTTCAAAACATCTTCCACTTTATTCTAAAACGTCTTAATTGTAGATTTGATAGTTTCTGATTTATAATACTTCTCTTTGTCGGTGTTCTTATCTGGTTTTTGGGCTTCAGATGCTTCCGCTCAGATGCTCGGTTGGAGACGGGCAGGGGCTCGTAACTTAAGTAGCAGCACTTTTGTAAGACATATATCTGGGGAAGAGATTAGAAATAGGATTTATAAGACATTCTTATTAGATTATGAACTAATGAGAAAAGAAGTACATTAAGACTCCTGCAGGGCGATCTGTGACTAATAACTTGCTCTGAATTTTTTAATACTACGGTCAAACTTGTATCCTAGATACTAATATAAGTTTATAGTTCATCTAGTTCTATTTTGTTTATAAATATTTAGTAACTGGTTATGGTATTTGCTTTGGTCCTGGCAAGTTATTGTTGTTTATAAATGAAAATTTCAATGATTTTTACATGGCGTTTTTACTACTTTGACATTATTCTGTTCTTCAACATACAGTCAATTTAAATACCTTAAGATTATAATTAATAATTTTTATTCCTATTTTTCTAAGCAAGGTATTTAGCAATGTTGCTATTGTAATTGGCTTACTGTCATCTGATAATCTAAAACATCCAGCGATAAAACACCTACAATTGTTTAAGAAACTATTATTTTGATCAAATCAGTTTTCGTTTACGAAGTGTAAACGAAACGATCATAACATTGTACTCTCAAAGCGAAGCGCTAAAACTTTACACCCATCTTTTTACAGCCAAATAAAGAAGCGTTTACATTGTAATTTATTTTTTTTGAAACTTGGTTATTTGCGTTTGTTTTATCATCGCATGACATAAAATCAAAGGCACATTCACACTATCAGTGGATGTTTCAATCGTGAGGTACAAAAAGGCCCGTGTGGGACATACGAGTGATGAATTGACATGTTCCCGGCCCATTAGGAGCCGAGATAAACAGCCATTTAACTCAATCCTTAGATGATACAGGGTGGTCATTAACTTTTAATGGGATTTTAAAAGGTGCCGCGCGTACTTGCGTATCCCGGATGTTAGAACGGGATCTGTCACACCCGTTCATACAAGATTTTCCAGATTACTCTAAGATTCTTATAATATAAATGCATTTTTAGGCAGTTGGGATTTCATACCTTTTATCATGTATAAGTATATGTTTTTAAAACTTTGTTTGTGTCACAAATCATTGAAACATAAATCACCTAAAAATATGCAAAGTGAAATTGTAATTAGTGTGAGTTCTGAAGTTGCTACCGTTCAAGATAGGTCCGTTCGTACTCCACACTATTGAACCATCATTATTTAAATAAATTAGAGATTTAAACATCCTGTGAATGGGTGGGTATTACCAATATCAGCTTTTAAAGCGGCGGCCGTCGGTAGCTCATTAACGATCGGCTTCCGTCAATAAGTCTGATCGTGTGTGCGCGCCCTTACTACCGTATAATAAGTTGAATGTGTGTACTCGCCCTTATAGCCTACCGTGAAATTCTCACTGACCTTATAGGCCAATCACCTGCCTCTTTAGGGCTGCTACTTTATTTATAGTTGGAAATGGCCTTATATAGAAGTAGAAAGATAAAGGTTTTAACGCAACAAACTGCAAAAAATATGTTGTATATAAATAGAAGTTCAGTTTTGCTGTAATATCAGTTATGCTGTGTTGAGAACTAGTTTTATACACTGTTGCGTAGTGGCATCCGCAATAAATATAGAATCTGAACTACGTTTTTTAACGCCATCTTGCGTAAAACTACCACAATGTGGATCAACAATAGCGTCTACTGTCCTTGAACACTGATTAATTCAAATATGGGTTAAAAATGCGTTTGTTGTAGAAAGCCAATGACTTAGATAAAAGTTTGATTTATAGTAGACTTATGAATAATAATAAAATATTATTAATTTTGGTTGTTCACACATAAACATCACAACTAAAAAATAAAAATGTATTCTATCAGCAATCTAGTTCCCGTACTATACAAGCTTTGCTTAGTTTGGGACTAGAGTGTAATGTGTAAAAAGTCCGTGAATATTTATATTCATGTACATTTCTGAGATAATAAAAGTATTTCTATGAAAATCTTATCTCAAAAAAAACCTACGACAAAAGCAAGATTCAAATTAGCAAACCTAGTTAGCTTCTAAAAACCCTTTGAATGTGTATAAGGTGCTGGTTCGCAGCCCTATTCTAAAAGGAAGCGATATATTTGTGGCGATGGTTATCTAATTAAAGTTGTTACGGTCGAACTCTTAAAATCGAAAAAACGACCGTAGATTGAAGTTACGGTTGTGTTTGGAGAAAGCCTCTTGTAGCTATTTTAATTACCTTAATTTTGGGTCTCAGTTCTATCCGAATTCTATGCTAATAAACTTTACTAAGTAGCACTTAGCATTCGATCTATTTACGGTTTCAATATAATTTAGAAGTCATAAGGCTTTTAATAGGACCGATATATTTTACGGTTACATAAACTACGTTGTTATTTACAATTTATTTTTTTCATAAATTATTCAATTAAATCAGAAGGATCTTTTATCATACTCTTTTATTCTAGATGACTTTACGTGTTAGTTTTTGCGACCAAGAAGAAACATACTGTTATAAAATCCCAATAAGATTAGAGTAAAATAAATTAAACTATTAAAAATCTCTGTTTGTTACTAAACCCAGTTTTAATATTCTAGTTAGTCACATTAGTCAGTCAATGTCTGGTTTACGTTAGCCCGTTGTATCGCAGCACTTAGCTAAAGTAGGCAGGCGCTAATGAACGGGTTAATTAGATCCGCGGTCGTGGCGCGTTATCGAAACGATATCGCCCCGCGCCGCTTACAGAGTAAGGCACTCACTCAAACGTAGGTACTTTCAAAAAGGTGACCAATATATTTTTTATTAATTTTTTTATTATATTTATTTTAGAAAAAAAAAAGGAATTTTTAGATTCTTTTTTTACTTCAAAGCTCAATGCTAAAGGTGTTATGTTTATGTATAACTCAACTCATTAACGTTATTTGATAAAACCCTATTGTAACCCTATCTTATAAAAAAATAGCGTTGACTTTATGTCAACATTACGTATGGTAAACAATACTTCAAGTCTGCGCTAATTTTTTATAAGATAGACCGTAAATCTTCAAACAAAAAACATAAAAAATCATTTTAAGTTCGGTTTAGACAGACAATTTAAATCAACCTCCAGGAAATTATTCAAGCACATTAATATTGTCACACCTTTTAAAATAATTCAGTAGCTGACATCAGCAATCTTTTCCTCAAAAAATAAATGAGTTATGTTTAAAAAAGTTTGAATAATATATCTAAATTGGCATTCCTTTTGGAGTACATTTGCGGCACCAACAACATAATCACGAGAGCGCCGCGATACCGCGTGTCTCCACTTCACGCCGAGATAACGTTAGGGGCCCTGCACACCATCAAGCAGGACTGACAACACCGACTGAAGCTACTGCAAACGTCCTTTTAGATGAACCTTGAATTATTTTTTTTATAATTTGATTTGAATTAAAAATCGTTCACATGGAAAAATTTCAAAGGTCGTATTCGTATATTTAAGGCATTAAGTACCTAAGTCAAATCCGTCAAAGTCAAATGTGTGTCATCCTGTATTATTTAGATTTAAAGTGCTAGTTCCTCGTGAACATAGAAGACTGGGCATAAACAATTATTTATGTATAAAAATATGCAATAACAATATTTTGTGAATAAGCTCGTCCAGGGTACTACTACCGTACCTAGTTGTGTGTAGTGTGTTGTGGTACTCGCGTTGCTGTATTCTAGTTTAATAACCTCTGTTTTTATGTTTTCAGAGGACGTGTTCAGTGTGGTAGTGTTAACTAAATTATATATTTAGGTATTAACTATCACTTCATATGAAACCAAGCATACCTACTAGTTACCTACATATTATTGTTTATTATTAACTATGAACACCGAATACTTAAGTAAAGTAATTACTTCTCTTTAATCCCAATAAATATAAGAGTTTAATAAAATAAATAGTGAGTCGCGTGTATCATCCTAAGGTATATCCATATGTTTGATTTTTTTCTTTTCTCGGCCGAGGACAGAAGACACAGAATAAATTAAGCTACCGGACTTTGATCTGCTTATTTAGTAGTTCCATTACACAGAACCTTTTGATGATGATGTTTATTTTATTGGTTTTTTGTACTTTTTAATAAGTAAAAAATTATGGGAACACACCACCATCTAGTTACAGATCAAGGTTTGTATTATGGATTGCTAATGGAAAACATAATTTAACCTTTGCCATCATACGAAATGTTTGTGGGAATCGAACCCACAATGCACCGTACGAATGTAGTGGTAAGCTACTACATCAGCTAATAGGAATGTTATGAATTACCATACCTTACCTCTGAGGATGTGATCACATGTAATCATAGTCCTAATAACCTATTACGTTTTATTCTATACAGCAGATGCCTTACCGCAAAGCTTAATGGTTAATGGTGATAGAAAATAAAATAAAATGCCAATTCTTACAAAACAGGTAAATTCTAATACGTTTATTTACGAAGTAATCGCGTAAATACACGTATTAGAATTTACCTGTTTATCACTCACAATTAGGTATTTCAGTTTTAAAGGATTTGGAAATTACAAAATGTTTACAAAATAATTTATTTAAATAATTACTTTATGTAACAAAAATCGACTTTCTGTCAAATTATGAAAATATTTACTTTGACTTGACATTTGACTTAGAATTAAACTAGGGGTGTTTTAGATTTGTGTCAGTTACTCACCGCGCCACGATATTAGTCGTTTGAAGACTGAAAGTACTTTCTTATTTCCGTGTAAAATGACCTTATCGAGTACTAAGCAAACCGTTAATAGTGCTACTTACTGCTTTTACGATAGATATCGCATTTGCAATACAACCATTATTTAGCACCTAAGTACATTTGATAAGAATACTGCTTAAATTACTTAGATCTTACTCTATTATTTCCTTGTACCTACTTAAATTTTATTATTTATTTATTTGATAGTTTAAGAATTAATTGTTTTATGTAACGTAACGTCTACGATTCCATAGTTTTAGTTATTTGATAAAATTAGTGAATTAACTTACAGAGCACATATGATAAAAGTTGCTCAGCATGAAGGAAAAAACTGGAATTGAGTGCTCGTTCAAACTTCTAATTTTGTAGTTTTTTTTTAATTATTTATTTTTTTAAATAAAAATATACTCATTTCAGGAGATAAGGCAGCAACAGCACGTTTGAAGGTGATAGCACACGGTACACCGGCCGGATCAATCGCACGCACGGAACAAGATTTATGGAGCCAATTACTGGATGCACTAATAAAACGCCCGGATGCGCCCGTCCTACCTCGGGATTAGAGAAATACAACCGAATGACAATTGTGAGAAAACATGACTTTACTTGATAATTGGAAGATGCTTAGACTTTACAGTTATGATTTTTATCAATTTAATCAAAATCTTATCGTAAGGTTAAAAGGTACAGTCGAAAGGTACTTTTGTTGCTGGGTGAGATAACTACATCATAATGTTAAAGTACTTATAAAACTTTTTTTTCCATACAACTCTAATGGAAACACCATTTTTGATCAAGATGTGAACTATTTAGATACATTGTAGAGAACTATCGTGTTTAAATGTTAAAAGTGATGTGTACAATTATTACTTTATCTTTTAGGAATATTTTGCATTGTTTTCAAAAAACAATGTGGATCGTTGGTTTAAAAATATTTATTGAGTGTCGTACAAAATTATCAAAGCAAATTCCATGCATGGTTCCCAAGACTTGACATTGCGCAATCCCCCATAAAAACATTGTTGCGTCAATAACTAACGCACCGAATGATGGCCTTAAAGCGATTTCCCGAAAGCCCTTATAAAACCCTAATCTCGACGGTTTTAGTGGCCGTGGATCAACACGGGACGTGTGAGAACTAATTATGAAGGTCTTATTTATTTCCTAAGCTTATTGAAATACGAAATTCTAATTGGAGATAACGAATTTATGGATTTACAATAGTGTCTGTTGAGATAAGAACGGATGTTGAATGTAAAAGTTGCTTTTAAGGAAGTTTACTCACAACCATTGGTCTTAAGTTTGCGCTGATTGGTTGGTGTAAACATCATTTTTTTATATAAGAAAGTGATTGAACAATCTGATGGACTATTTGATTTTCATTGGATACTGTCTATGAGACGTCGTTTTGCGCCCACCATTTCAAAATGTTAAATTGCATGTGCTTTTAATAAGATAATGTAGTAATTTGCGCCAATTGTTGCACTTCACCAAATAATTCAATATCAGAACTTCAGTAAAGATTTATTTGGAATGCAAAAAAGAACCATCTCAATTTCAAAAAATCGTGCATCTCCAATCTGAGTGCGAAGGCGTCCCGATGGTCATCGGACACGGGCGCGGCGGCGGCGGTTCGGCGTCACGAGCGCGCGGTATAGAGACGTACACGCTCTGTTCTGCGGTAATTAGCGCGGCGCAGGCGCAGGCGCCGCCTGATGGAGCGATACTCTTCGCGGATACTGTTTTCGAGTGTGACTTTTAAAGGCTGATTTAAAAGAGAAACACTACATCTTTTTATTTTTGTTCCCAGAAATACTAGTGAGAAGGCTTTCTGGTTGATTGTTATCTTGTGAAACTGTACAACAGCAGTAAATTAATATAAATATATTTTATTATGATAATGCTTATTTTTACACCATATCTCTTTGGTGTAGCTGAGTCGAATACAGTTAAAACAAAAGAACATCGAAAGTCACTTCTCTAGTGGACATCTTTTAACTGTTCGTTTTATTGTTATTCGATACATAGCTATACACAGCACATCGGCGTTCGATGCAGTAGATCACGAAACTTCAATTTAATGCCCTATTCTGAAATTAGCTTCCAATCGGAACGTAAATTCCAAAACACTTATAATTCCTATAAATCGAATAGGAATTTCTCGAGCGCAGATTACAAACAGTGCGGGTATAGATTCCGACACCGTTCTTAATAAGTTTAACAGGAGAAACGCATTTAACCGGCCGGTAGCCGAGATAGCGGGTTCGAGTCCTATCTACACCCACATGTAGATTGGGAGATAAACAGGTGGCCGTGGGAGGTGGCATTATAACTGATATAGTCCAGTCAAAATAGACTAAAATTATGACTTCAGTTTGCATTAATTCCCAACAAGCTGGATTTTTGTGCAGGCCTTGAATACGTCATTACAAATGATATGTCAAAAGTCCCCATCGATCCCGCTTGTGCGTTGTTTTTTATTCGAGGTTAAAGGTCATAAATTTGCATTTTTTGCGTATATCTCTGAAACAACGAAAGCTATTGAAAAGTGGTTCAGGCAAAGTTTGTACATCGTAAAATTGTCTACAAAAATACTTCAACACTTTTCTTCTACAAAGCATCGTTTTCGAGATTTAGTGACTTTAGACCGCAGGAAAATCGTCGAACATGCTGCGTTTTTTTCATTTCAGCCGTTTTATCTGCTTCATTGCCACAGAACAAACAGTATTTCTTGAAATTTACTGAAAGGGGTGTTGGATTCGATGGGTTAGTCCTTCTCCGAGGTAATGAATCGTCTTTTTGTTTCAAGAAATACTGTTCGTTATATGGCAATGAAGCAGATAAAACGGCTGAAATGAAAAAAACGCAGCATTTTAGTAGATTTTCCTGCGGTCTAAAGTCACTATATCTCGAAAGCGATGCTTTGTAGAAGAAAAGTGTTGAAATATTTTTGTAGACAATTTTACGATCTACAAACTTTGCCTGAACCATTTTTCGATAGCTCTCGTTTATGACTTTTAAACGCAAATTTATGACTTTAACCTGGGTATTTGCGTTTTTCGCGTATATCTCTGAAACAACGAGAGCTATCGAAAAATGATTCAGGCAAAGTTTGTAGATCGTAAAATTGTCTACAAAAATATCCCAACACTTTTCTTCTACAAAACATCGCTTTCGAGATATAGTGACTTTAGACCGCAGGAAAATCTACTAAAATGCTGCGTTTTTTTCATTTCAGCCGTTTTATCTGCTTCATTGCCATTTATCGAACAGTATTTCTTGAAACAAAAAGACGATTCATTACCTCGGAGGAGGACTAACCCATCGAACCCATCACCCTTTTCAGTAAATTTCAGGAAATACTGTTTGTTCTGTGGCAATGAAGCAGATAAAACGGCTGAAATGAAAAAAACGCAGCATCTTCGACGATTTTCCTGCGGTCTAAAGTCACTATATCTCGAAAACGATGCTTTGTAGAAGAAAAGTGTTGAAGTATTTTTGTAGACAATTTTACGATGTACAAACTTTGCCTGAACCACTTTTCGATAGCTTTCGTTGTTTCAGAGATATACGCAAAAAATGCAAATTTATGACCTTTGACCTCGAATAAAAAACAACGCACACGCGGGATCGATGGGGACTTTTGACATATCATTTGTAATGACGTATTCAAGGCCTGTACAAAAATCCAGCTTGTTGGGAATTAATGCAAACTGGAATGTCTATTTTGACTGGACTAATAGGTTATCTCTCAAAATTATGGAAATGGTTCGGGCGCGGATTTTTTTCTACGTATCTATAGAAGAGATAGATCTTGATATTATTTGGATTATATGCACTTAAATTTGAAATGATTGCCTTCGTGTTTCTAACTGCACACTTAAGATGGTGGCAGATTAGAAACAATAATCTCTGATGTGTGCTTGATATCAAGCGTGTGGTACATTTCCACTAAGATTTCCATGTACCTAGTTATTGAAGCTGAGAAACGAGTCAATTAAATATTGTCTTATAAGAATACTTACATGTAACTCATTTTATGTTCTACTAGCTTTACAATAAGATTATTTTTACAGAAGTAATTCATTTATGCAAGTTATTATGTCACCATCGATACAACGACAAACATTTAACATATTTCGGAAAATCCACAATTAGCATAACATCTAAAGACATGAAATGCAAACATTCCACGGAATACATATCTAACAAAATAAAATTGTTTAAAAATTCTAAAGCTAAGTGCTAACAAGCCAAACCAATAACACCATTAAGATGCTAGTTTCTTAAAAAGGCGTGTTATCTCATAAAATCAATGGATATCGAAAAAACTACGCTTATCTACGATCATAGCTATCTCCTAGATAAAGAGAAGTACCAGGCGAGCAGAAGTGCCTCGGAGATGTTATTGTCGTTGTCAAGTGTCGATGGAAAAACTGTAAGTACACGTATATGTAGTGTGGTCTTAATGAGAGTGGACAAACTGGATGGCGAAGGGCCGGTGCGGCAGATTAGTGTGGATAAGCCTGTTTGTTACCGCTACTTTATTTCTTTAAAGTTAATCCAAACTTAATAAATTTAATGCAAAGACCAAAGACTAATTTTGTAGAGCAACAAATTACAACAAAAGGCTTGAACTGTATTTGTTAATGTTGATGTATCACGTAATATTTATGTCACATCCACACAAAACCGATCAACCATCATAACTGCATCTTTAAAAGGCAGTGGTGTCATTACGCGACCGGTCCGCTACCGTCGACCTCCGCTGCTCTCCTGCGCTCCTGGTAGTCGTGCGCTGCTGAACCGTGTTGTTTTTACCCACCTCATGTTTGTGTTGCTATTCAGATTGTATGCAGCACAAAGTACAAAATACCAAAACTATTTTGAACCTTAATTTCAACCATCTAAGAAACAAAATAGCTTGAAGTGTACTGTTTGATGGGTAGAAATGCATTTCATTCAAGTTTCTTTGTGCGCTGCTGTTGAGGATATGACGTAAATGGGTATAAGTATTTTTTTCTCGAATATTTGTTATATTGAAGTCTTTACGCGACAGTTACGGGTAGCAAATCGTAATTCGAGTGTATTATGGCACAGTAGGTACACAACCGGACAGGAAAGCTACACAATATAATTTATTTTTATAGTAAATTCCATGCATCGCATTATCGTATTCAATATGTTTAACAAGTGATACAATAACGAACCTTATTTTATACTAAAAATAACTAAATGTACTTACTTACTCATTTTTACATTTTTACGTGAATAACCAAGAGCGATATTCATAACTTTGAAATCAAAATCAAACGTTTTTTACAATTTGGTTTGTATTAAGTACATAAACATTACTTTTTTTTTATTCCATTGCAATCAAATTACACGTTATATATGTATATCAACATTAAATATCTAACACGGTAAGTAATAGACTAGTTTCAACAAAAAAAATCTATTTTGCGCGCGCAGGCATTTATCCAGTAGCTCCTACGTGCTGGTCTCCTGGTACCGCCTCCAGCCTCCCCGTAATAACAGCCTGCCTGTCCGTACTACATTTATTACTCTTTACAACTGACCACTACTTTAAATCGATATGGTAAACTAACAGTTCGTCGTAACCTGCTTATAAATGCGTTTTTTTTTTAATTTAATAAAATACGGTTTAGGTGTTTGTTTATTCAACCAATCAATTAAATTTTAATAACTCAAAAACATAAATTCATCACATCACTGATTATAATATTTAGAATTCATATTCAAAACATGTTTAAATTTAAATAATATGTATTGAAGCCCTGTTTATGCGCACGCGCCGATTGTTGGATGATTTACGATCGAGACTAAACAAACGGATGCGAAGATCTAAATGGAAGTCAAATGTTGCTATGTACCCTTGCCAACAAAACTCCTGCCAAAACACAGTAGCCAGAGTTTTATTGCATAAATAATGATAAGAATAAGGTCCGTGCTTAGCTCTGGGACATTAAAAGCTTCTAATCATTTAATAACAGTTACATAAACCGATTTTTTCGTATGATATGGACTCGATAGTTGTTTGTTTCAATTTGTACGGTCTTCCAAACAACTAAATCATCTTCCGTATCGAACAGAGAATCGATTATAAAATAAAGAAAGCGAGTCGAATGATTGATTAAATCGATAAATACCGCAGCGTGGTCGATTACTCGAGTAATTTGCGTTCTTGTAAAAATCGATTACTTTTATTCGCAATTACAAACCCTTGATTACTAAATGACGAGTACGTGCCTTAGGCAAGTTATACATTAATTTCATTAATATGTCTCAATTCTCTTCATCTACATTTTAATAATGGCTTTTATTAAAGGGGCAAGAAATTCTTATGATAAATAGATATTATTCAATAATATAAGTTCTTCGGTTTGTCTGTTGCTTATAAAAAATATATATGTATATCTTAAGCAGAACGAAAACTAATATTAAAATGCAAACTTAAAAAAAATCCGTTCATTCGTTTTTTATAATTTAGTGGCTGGTGATAGCTGGTTAAATAAATAGTTGGCTCTATTCTAAAATAACTTGTTTTAAGTTACATGGTCATAATAATAACTACTCAAGTTTATACTATAATTTCTTACAATTTATGTAACTTGGTTATTGGTTAACTGAGTTAATTTGCTGAATATTATATCACGAATTTAAATTAACTATTAAGATTTTTAATTTATAATTGTTTTGGTTTTGTTTTATTAACTCGTATTTAAATTTTTAGTCATAATTATAAAATACCTTTGTGTTTATTCAAATTAAACTTAAAATGAGATTCAGGAACAATAAATTCATCTAAATAAATATGTCCGGTTATTATCATAGTGTTCAATTGATGTATTAATTTAAATTAATCGATAATTTAGTTAAATCGCATGTAAACACGTTTTTTTAAAGCTTGCCTTTATTGAGAAAACAATAATTAAGTAATTAACAAGCACTTGAGTTGTAGATTTATTTAAAAAGGTTAGCGAATAGGAAGTTTCAATTTATATTTATGAAGGAAGTATTTAGCACCTAATAATAGTTCTGCAAAAGTGTATAGTAAAACTATTCATAATCACTACAGGCAACGCCATCTAGTATTAAAATTAGATTTATTTTGTATTAAAATTTTATAAAATTTATGAAATACATATGTTTAAAATATTGTAAACATAGTACCAGAAATAAATATATTGATCAAACTGTTAGATGAATCACTTTGTTAATCCGATAAAAGAATGCCACCAATGGATCGACAAATATTTTAAAAGCAACAACTATTCGATTTAAATGGACTATCGATACAAAGCTAACAGCACTACAACTCAGTCTTACCTAGGATCATCTATCAACTCAACTTAAACACTGTTTGAACACTTCTTGAGATTCTCTCTGTCACCAGGTGTCATTATCTAAACAAAACAATAAAGCACTGTTTTTCTAAAGCTTTGGCAATTCTCAAAGGTAACTCTTATGTAAAATAAATGCAATTTAATGATGATATTAAATTTTTGCCGACGGTACTGTAAGGTGAGTGAAATTGATGTGTCCAATATATACAATTATACTTACCTATAGAACCATGGTGGGCTGGCCATGTTTGCCGAAGAACCGACAACCGGTGGAGCAAACGGATACTGGAGTGGAAACTGCGTTTAGGCAAGCGTAGTGTAGGACGCCCTCCGGCGAGATGGAGCGGATCTACGGAGTGTAGCTGGCAAACACTGGATGAGAAGAGCCGAAGACCGGACTCAGTGGCGCGTCTTGGGAGAGACCTACGTCCAGCAGTGGACTAACATAGGTTGATGATGATGATGATGATAGAACCATGTGTGTTTATATTATAAGTGCGACTTAATAAGAAAAGATTCGATAAAACATAAGGCTTGTTATATTCACGTGTGGTCCAATTATGAGCCATAACGGAGAATCCGCAGGCGTACGCTTCCGGCAGTGACCACCAGATTTACATCCATTTATAACTAAACAAATGAATAATTGAATATTAATGCTATTTAGTCCACAAATAATATATGACATACGATATGATTTATATCGACTTAATGACAATACAATGATTTATGACGCACAATTTTAAGGTGTCATAAAAATTTGACAAACAAACTAATGATCTGAATAATTTTGATCATAAAAGCGGTACCTTTTATGATCAAAAAATTATTCAAATCATTAATATATTTGTCATAAGTATTAATATTTTATTATGAACTTCATCGAGTTGATAGTGTAAACATTATGAATAATGTTTGGCCAAAATAAAAATAGGTGTGTCAATTACTTTTATACTGCGTGATGAGAACTTGTTTCAAATCGCAAAACTTGTAGTGTCATTAAGAGCTATTAACTTTATGTAAATATGAAACTCGTCCTAAACCCAGTAGCTGCTGTCTGTTTGTCCGTCCGACGCACATCCCGACCCAAAAAGAGAATCAAAAGATTTATTGTGTATCGATCTTGAAAGGAAATCGAATGCAGTAATCTTACAGCCATCTCCCTCGCACCTATAATGGCGATCGTTCTTCTCGTTCGCTTTCATTGAATGATCTCGAGGACTTGATCTTATTTTTGATTAAAGTATGATGAATGAAGGCTTACAATGTTACCGTATTGACGGGCGAGATATTATTTCGTTTAACACTGTTATTGTTGCTTTTTTATTTTCAAAAGCTATTCATTGAATAGTTTGAATATAATATATAATAGTATCTATTGAATCAGCTACTTGGCATACAAGATTCTTAATGATCTTTGCGGTTTTGTAAACTACTTAGTTCAGAGAATCTACTCAGATTATTTTAACCAAAAGCTTGTCTTACATGTCTGGTTACAAACATCGACGAAATTTATAGTGCTGCTTAAATAATACAAAAGTAAACAGTTAGTTTGAAATAGTTTTAAGACAACAAAATTTAGAAACTACCATGACCTATCTTATATCCTAGCGCTTATTTCAAAGAGCAAGCAACCAAGTTTACTTAACCAACCTATTTCCAATTAGAAAATAACTCTGTTCGATCTATATTAGCACAGATTTACTTGTGTACCCTTTTTAGGCAACTTCGATTATTAAGTGTTTAACGAAGTCAGAATTTTGTCTATTTTTCACATACCTAATTTGTACGGAATGTCTAAATTGTTATTATTAAAGAGGAAATATGTAGTTAATAGCTGTCTCCATACGTGGAGCTGGAGTATTATACAATCTTTTAAGTGTATGACAGACAAATACGCAAATAAATTGCTAATTATCGTATTAGTTTTTTAGTTGGAATATTAGCATTGAAATATTTATTTTTATTTGCATGAATGTTAAACTTTACGTTATTAATAATTAAACTTATTTAAATATTATGTACTTGTAATTAGTCTTCAACAAACTGAATGTAAGTATTTTTATCACTATAATAAAATAATCACTGCCAGTACTTAACAAAAAATATAAATTAATATCACCATATCTATTCACGATTAATATTTTCTTAGGCGTCCCTGACTTAATCTTAATCCTCAAACGTATTGGTCAATTTAACTAAAATACTTAAATCCTACAGATACATAAAACAGAAGTATTTCGTAACAGAAGATCTAGCTCTGTCCACATCGCACGGCCGTAAATAACAGTATACCGCCTTGGAAATGATTTTAAATCGACACCTGATATGTAGAGGATAAGTCTAGCAAATCTCTACTGGCGATAAGGCTCGAGGTCGCGCCAAATAGGGGAAGGTTGCGATCATTGGACCAGTGCTTTCATTGGACCACTAAGGTATTTCCAAAACTGTATAAGCTAGTAACAACTAAACATGTCGAAACAGATCCTTGGTGACTCAGTTGCACCCCCCTCTTACCTCAGTTACGCTGCGACACGCGTCGAGGAGTTACCTTTGTTAGTGTGTTTGCGACAGTCAAAATCTAATAATTTGACTCTGAACAACTTCATGTAAGTATCACTGTATTCATATCTATCTGCGTGCACTATTAGGAGATATTCGGTAATATAGTTGTGATTCCATGTGTGTTATTCAATTTTGCCCAGTGATATCCACGTATTGTTTGGATTTATTTTTCTTAATAAGTACCTTGTTGCCATCAATGGACCATAAGAGAGTTCTACCGTTGGACCGGTCCAATCATAGCAACTTTTTATTGTAACTTTTTTATGAGAAAAAACTATAGATAACCACATTTTGATTTTTTTTTATGTAAAATTTCAGAATGTCGACAAAAAAACGAAAAAATTTCTCATGGAACTAAACGAGTATAAACTTTCCTATAAAATTAGTAGCAGAATATATGCCAGAGTCCCAAAAGCAACACTGAAACAGAGATTAGATGGAGTAAACCAAAAAGCCAAAGAACACGTCCAAATACCAGAAGTGACCTTCCTCCAGAACTAGAAAATGAGCTGTGTAAGCATGTTCTTGAGATGGAGACGACTGAAATTTGAGTTGAAAACAAAAATAATATTAAACATCGTCTAAAATCTTGTATCGGATAAAAAAATGTGTATGAGTACAGTTTGTCTCTGTAATTATTTATCTCTAATTATCTCTATAATTAGTTGCCATGATTGGACCTCTAGAACAAATTTCTCGAAGTCCATTGATGGCAACCTAGTGGTTCAATGAAGGTGCCCATGGTCCAAAGAAGGCAACAGCCAAAGATTTAGTTTTCTTCGTATATATCGGAAAGTGTTAGCCCGAATCGTTTGTGCGTTTGATTATAATAAATAAAGGTCCTAACAAATATAAATACTAAACTGGTTTCATTAAATCACATATACTTTTTAAGATATGAAGTCGTAAAGTTAAGTGGTCCATTCATAGCAACCTTCCCCTACGCGGCTACAAATGTTTTAGGTGAGTTGCTAGTGTTGGGACCACTGACCCGAAAATATGCCGAATATTTTTCAATATTTTTTTTTTATATTGTAACTTAATAAGTCAGAGTGTTATGACTTAAATCTTATTTCAAAAGTCAAAGTTAAAAATTACTTTATTTAATAAAATTACAAGGAACATTTAGAATCGTCTTCCATACTAGGTGTTTCTAGGTGCCAGTTCCACGCGACCATTTGATGATAAATAGCTATAACTATGCATTGCTTCACCGTTCACGAATATTAAGAAAGTGTCCTGTGAAGCATCATACTGCGTCCATCGTTTTGAGACTTAAAGGTGGTAATTGTCGTTTGTCTGTTGCACCAGCAAATTTCAAACTGGGAGATAGCAATGTACGAAGGTAGTACTTCCTCAACTAATTCTTTCACACAAGACGCTCTGCTGCATACTACTGAAATCATTTATCTGCGCAAAAAAATACGCAAACAATAATCGTCATTCATCATCATTCCCCTGCTCTTAACCCACGTTAAGTGGTGTCTGCACAACATGTCTTTTTCTTCCTCTCACTCCTATCATTCGTCAAATCCGAGTCCACTCCTTTCACCCAAACAATAATAAAATCATATATTTCTAAGGAAATTGAGAAATATTCTAAAATCTAGGAGCTAAGCCAAACCTTCGGGCCGGTACCAAAAGCCGAAAATATAGAAAAAAACAAATGCTATCAGCAGTGTCAACTAACAGTAATGTTACCAGTTAGTGAGGACATTCTTCGGGCGGCTGTTGAAATCGACGAGAACCAGATTGTTTACGTTTGAGATAGAGATAGCTAAGCACGAGATGCGGGCGAGGTGGAACTAGTGTGGATACGACTCATTAAACCTTCATTAGAGGGATTATGACTAAAATATTTTATAATTATTACAAAATTAACACAGTTCTCGATAAACTCTCATTACAAGACTGATTCGAAGTCTTATTTGCTAATAATAAATTATGTATTTTTATTTTTATTGCTTTTCTTGACCTGTAAGTATGTCATATATAGTGGGGTTTAAAGTTAAAAAATAAACTTTATACTGTGTATTCTGTGTATGCTTCATAATTATTTTTTTTTAATTTTTGCATATAAATGTCTATTTTAATAATTGTTTTAAAATGGAACGTTTATGAAGAATTCTTGAAACTGATGAAACCACTTAAACTATTATTTAGTTCTATAAGTTTCTGTTCCTTTTACTGGTCTTTTTCTCTCGTTTTCATCAACCAAAAAACAACTATTTTCTTGTTTATACGGCTTAAATGAACTAAATTAAACAGCAGCTTAAACAAACAGCCGTATCCACACTAATCAAACTCAGCAAGTTTCAATAAGTTGCCATACTGGTACAGCATCAGCACCGGGCGACCTTCCAGCGACAGGTCACTCGGACTAGAGCGGAGACGCACTTGCGAAACTACCTGCCAGCCATCAGCACGCAGTCGGCCACCACACGGGGGACTGACCAGACATTAGTGGACAACACTTATTTTTTTAATTTATATAAATACAGTCAATATAACTTATTCACAAACAAACTTACGACTATACAGTATTTACAAAATGTACATTGTCATATAAAATACATAAGAAACAGTTGAGCTATCTACAGACCGTTGCAAACGATCTATAGATAGTTCAACTGATCCAAATCAGTACCAATCGAAAGCGTACCCAAGACACTGGGATATAAATATAAATACTATATAAATACATGTATATTAGATATGTTTACCAACACGATGGGATGTCATATTATAAACAATAGTCACTGGATATTGCTTCTGTTAATGCAATGCCACAACAAACACGTCTACTGGTAACCCAAAGTCACATACAGCCCTTCAATAATAGTACCCGTAAAAGCAATGCAACCTTTTTGGTTACCATTTAAATTCACACTATGTGTACTTTTATTTTCAGAAAAACCTCAAGTTTATTTTCTTTTGATAACTGATTCCGAGATTTTATTGTGATCTGATTTGCTAAAATGTGATCATATGATCACTTTCATGACAAAGATAATTTAGGGACTTTCCTAATGATATTTGTAATTTTCAATAATATGATTCTAAGGCTTTGGTAATTAAAAACTAAAGAGGTCCTTGTCGTATGTATTTCAGTTATGTTTAAGTATTGCAATAATATTATTTGTGATTGACAAAGCAGTCCCCGGTGTTGTTTGTCTTGTAAATCAATGTAATTGGGGACGTCGAGTTCCGGTTAACACCTCGCTGTAACGAGTCTCGTAAACGCTCTGCATACCCTTTACATACATTAAGGCCAGTGGATTCACTCTTTATAATTTCAGTAATGGTTATTAACTGCTTTGAAGCTGTGGTAAGTGATTTATTTACCAGTAAAACGATATAAATTTTTTTTACCTAGTCAGATTCTATGAAGATCAATTAATTCTTTGTATAAGTAGTTAGAAACTTATGCTCAAACAATCATACAAATCCGATTAGCCCAAGTTGGTGAGTCTTTGCTCACTCAATTGCCTAAAAATATTTTTGGTAAAATAAATACTATGCCCAAGTTTATAAGTTTGTGAAACTGAATAAATTATCTTGACAGTAAATAAACTTATCTGACTAGTTGCTAAATATTGAATTCTAGAATGACCTTGCTATATTTTAATTATTTGATACAATATTAGATAGAACCAAGTCTAAACAAATCTAGTGTTGTTTTTTAGTAATTAAATAGATTATCCAATCAGACACCTGATAAAGTTATCTCAGCAGTTCCTAATGAGGTTTGGTATTGAATCTTTAATTATATACATTTGCATAATTTTCCAAGAAAATAAATAAAGGTTTTTACGACCTTATAAACTGGTCATGGTGTTGGTGTGACGTCATCACTCATAACTAGGTAATTTGTTGGCCAAATTGCTAATTTGAATAATCATAGATGAAAAACCAATAAAAAACCATTTTAAACAGTTATGTATCTTGCATAAATTAATTTTTAAATCTCCCCAGCTGAGGTGAGCTTGTCCCATAAAAAAATATGGAGAAAGTGCATATAAAACTTCTATATAAAGTTAAAATGTATATTTTATTCTGTTAGATCAGAAGCTTTACAATCGTTTGTTAATCTAAATGATTCGTTAGTAGATTTGCCTTTAAGATCGAGAAAACACCCATCTAGGACAGATGGATGTTTTTGTTGTCAACATTAAAAAAACGGCTAATCTCCAGCACGTTACTGTTAGTGGCCATTCTGACCAGTCGGTAAAACTTCCTTCTACATTGTAATCTTACCTTAGCTGCTCGTGCACCTTCCGCGAGATCTTTTTCTCTTGACGTTACCAATAATGACTAAGTGGAAGAAGAGGACGTGTTGTACCGACCCCACATAATGTGGGACAAGGGTAGGAAGATGATGTTACCAATGATGACTAGTTTTCAAATTTCGTAAAGATATGAAATATCTTTAATAAATTGGCACTTCTAAGAAATCCTAGCAAAATCTCAATTCTATTTTACCAAATTCAACTTAGAATTTATATAACTAAGGTAACTAAGTTTATCTCAAACCATTTTAATTGGCACATTCAAAGTCGTAGTTATGCGAGTTATAATAAAAAGCAGGTTTCTTAAAAACTGTAATTATGTAAGCTAATTTAAAATATACTAATCGCGTACTATAAACCAACATAGTTTTATGACTTCCATCAATTTACGATATCTACCGGCCAGCTGATGGAACACTGATTCGAGACCGTCCGATTTGACTGGACTAAGATTTAATTTAATTAGATAATTTTCTCGCTAAATATATTTATTTGTATGCATTGCCCACATGTATTGAGGAAAAGAATTATCTTAATCTTTATTTGGCGTGCAGGTAAGTACCTACTTGTACCCTGTTTAGGGGTGCTGCAATTTAGTGGAAAATATTTTTAGCCATAGTACTCGTCGAGTATGATTTTTACACACTATTTAAAAAAGGTGTGACTTCTTGACATCAGCCGATCAATGTATCAACCGAATGTAGCGGTCTTGTAAAGGGATCGGTTGATCAGCTGATACAGAGAACGGATTTATTTGATCACGTAATATTATTTTTGATGAATAATGAATGCGGTTGGAACATGAAGACGTATTAATGGTGCTAAAGATTGATGGAAAATGTTACTTTTATGTATCGTTTAAGCTTTTTATGATCCTGTGAAATATAATTCTTAGTATAACAAACGAGGTCAATGTCACACTCATTTTTACCATTTATGCTAGTTTGGAATATTATTTTTTTCACCTCATCATTCTCCGAGTATTAAGAATGTTACATGTTTGTAGAGGCACCGGCATCCATATTGTTCAAGCTGTAAACAGCAATGCGGCAACAAAAGGAAGGCACTGTGGACCCCGGGTGAGTTATGTCGCAAAAACACAACTATAATTTGTAAGAATTTATGCTAGTAAGTATTTTACCAATTTTGTAGATCGAATTTGACAAAACAATTATACATTACAAACTTTACTTATAACTTTTAGTAAATCTATAAAGTTTTCCTGGGTACGATACACAATTTCAATATATTTTCCCACAAACCCGAGACACTCATATTTAGCATCATTATAAATGTGTGAAATTTTGAATTATTTGTAGAATGAGTTAGTGTTTCTGATAAGCTTTTATCACCCACAAATGTACAATCTACGTAATAACGAAACAACCTTCAATTTATGGTTCTTCACGAAATAATGTACCGACACCACGCGAAAGAGAGACACTCATTCCACTTAAACAATCAGTTTTATCTACACTTTGTGACTGTTTCAGATTTTACAAATGTAACTGGTTTGAAAAGTATACAGGGTGTACAAAAACTGAAGTTTTGTTAACAATTTGTTTGCAAAATTACCTGTAAAATACTCCTGTACGAGTTTATTATGAAACGTGAGGTAAAATCAACAGTAAAATTGGATTGGTATATTCATGTTCACACTTTATCTCTGTAAGGTATTCTCAACGACAAAGAAGTAATACAAGATACTGACTGTTCACTTTCTCAAAAAAAAAATCACTTGCGTTTTGTGGGAAGTTTAAAAAAATCACTCAACAACATAATAAACAGTACTTAATACCGACTGGTGTTTCTATTTCTTGTTTCTTCTTCGTTTTAATTTGTGAGCTCTTCTCTGCTATCGGTACTAGCGATGCGCCGCGCGCCGTGCGGGACCGGCCGCAGGTTTTATTGCACCATAAAGTAGTCGGTATCCGGTATCTGCCGGCCGTTACGTACCCACTACCCAACCCGATGGAAGGTCGCCGTCGCCTCACTAGTCATGGGGATAGGTTTGCACTGCTTATGTAGTCTAAATTGAAAAGAGGTTGCTATGCTCATATTTCATTACACTAAAAAAAAAGGAAACAAAATGGTTCATATTTGGAACAGACATAAGTAATTTAACAGTACAACTAAACAAGATGTAAATTATATTGAAAAACACGCATGTTATAATTTAAAGAAATTTTGAATAGACAAAATATTGAATGAACGTGATAAATAAAAACAGTGTCAAAGTGTTAAACGTCGACTTTTAGTACTGAGCAAGGTCGTAAAAACGTTGTTAATCTTAAAAATCCAAAATACATAAATTTTATTGATAGATTTTATAACAATCGTAATAACTAGAATAAATTGCGAGATTTATTAAGAACATTAAAAACAATAGTTAATAGAAACAAAATACCCAAAACAATAATCAAAAACCACCTACTTTTTTATATTTTCTAGTCATAACATTCTAAATGCTCTTTAAACTAATTGAAAATAATGGATAAAAGCAATATTGATTTCATGGTTATTTCTACCGTATATTTTTATTGGGAAGTTATTATGATCGCTTTTCTAGAGCTGTTTAAAGTCAATAACAGTTCAGTTTTATATTTAGTAACTCTTTGAAGTGGTCTAGATTTGGAGTTAATAGTTTAATGTAAAAGCTTTATAGTTATCGGCACTCAATGTTTTTCCTATCAACCTATGAATCGAATACTAGATTACATTGCTAGATTACTCCATTAACACTCATCGGAAGCCAGAGTTGAAAATCTAAATGTTTTTATTTAGAACACAAACATGGACAACAGAGACAACTGCAAAAGTTAAAAACTGAGTTGCCCCCCTTTCCAGAACAGGAATCCATGACACACTGAAAGACAGACAGAAAAAAATATGATATACATATAAAGAATACTATGGATATTCTGAGCTTAATTAAAAACATGAAATCTTCAAAGTATATACGTAAATGATTAGAGTAAAATATTAAAGAGAGCAAGTTTGTTTGAGTTTACTGTACATTTTATAGATCGCTACCGCACGCAGTATTTATTTTATTTGCAACTGTTTACTCATAGTTGATATATTGAAGGAGGCGTGGGCCGTAAACATGAGCGCACTACACTATGATTATCTAAACGAAGTCCCCACTTTCACTTCTTGCAAATATATAATTAATACAAACTATAATGGCATATAGAACAGCACATGATCTGCAGACATAAATATCTACGATGCCTGACCATGGAACACTGGATAGATGCATTGACATCATATTAACTTTGTTCTTCTAAAAAAATATTTGTCGTCAATAGCCTACGATGTGATGTCGTATCAGTGGTCGAGTGCAATCGCTTTTAAACATTTGTAATCCTGTTTCATTTTGAATGTGGTGACTTTGGTATGGATATCGGAATCACGTTGTTTATCTACAGGTTAGTTGAAAACCGGCACCAGTCGACTCTGGGTTCCACTCATCAAAAGCAGCAAAAGTCTGCAGCTGCTGCTGAATATTCATGACAAATGTGACCGACCCGCTTTCGCTCTCAGTAGACATACCGTTCGGCATACCAAGCCATTATCCATAGCGTTAGCTCAACTGAGCATCGTTCAGCGTCAACGTTTAGGCGGGGGACTGATAGCGATCCAAGCTCTGGTTACGTGGAAATGGCACCTAGAATCACCTAGTATGTAAGACGATTCTAAATGATCTTTGTGATTTAACTGATTAACTAGTATTGATTTGATAATTGATCCTCAAGGTGGTTGCTATTGTGCTCTGGAGAATACTAGTACCATAAATAAAGGATGCAGTTGTGAATTAAAAGTCTTTCCAAATGGTCTTTCATCCAAAATACTGGATGAAGGTCCAACTGGCCTGGGCTTTTTACTACTTAGAAAATAATCTGTCTGCCATAATATGGTTATTTTGTTTTCCAATAAAATCTTAGAAATCATCTGATCACTTTATATCTGCAGTATGTCGGGGTCGTAAGTTCCCGACGCGGGCTGCGCGCTGCATGTTGCAAAGCAATAACTACGAGGACTCACTAATTTTAGGATTTGCTCACGAAAGCAATACCTTCCGGCTAATGGCTCTATATCGATTCTCTGAACCGAATCGAATCGTAATCGAGTATAATTGACTCGCGAAATAGGTTAGTGGTATCTTTTAGTTTTGTCTTGATTGCATGTAAAAAGTGCTATAAATTCTAGATTTTCATTATTTCAAGCTGGTTTTACTACCATATAAAATAAAAATCGATACTAATATCCGGTATAGCACGGCTACCAGTAAAATGAAATGGAATATTTTTATTAGGTTTAGGCACCGTATTCTTTGCCAATCTACATTATAATCAGCCTATTGCTAGTTTGAACGCTCCCAAAATAGATGCCTACAACAATTTGAATGTAGTCTTTCTAAATTATTTAACTTTATTAGTTTAAAACTACATAATGTGATGCAAAGCCCCCCGCTACGTTTATTTATTTACCGGCGGACTTTAGAAATATCTGAGCAGAATAGGTTATACTTAATCTTAGGTATTTTATACTTTTAGAAATAAGTAATATAAATTACCTACTCTTCGGTACGTAACAACCACTGGCATATTTCTTCAACATTAACATCAATCAATGATCACATTAGTCGGACATACGGCTATTTCATCAATTAGTGTGGATCTCAGTTGAGATTGAGACATTATATTGCAGTTAAATATTTGCAAATATCAGTTTTTTTTATAAACACGTTAGTTTTCAATACAACGCTCAATCTGAAGTAGGTATTTTCAATGAGAGATTAGTTCTTGGGTCTAATAACAGTACAGTTAATTACAGACTCTAGAGTTGATCTCTGGTTTGTATTTATCATCAATTAATTCAAATACTTCAACAAAGTTACGTGTTACTGAGTTTTTTGTATCTCATGATAGTCATCATCAGACTAGACTCTGTTGTCTTAGATTTGATTACTGTAAGGTCTAAAAAATCCAAACAGGTTCAAACTTTATTTTTAGCCAATAATTATGACCATACTTAGGTTATAAATCAGTCATAGTGAGTGTGAGTGCCGCTCACTACGAGTAATAAAATATAATAGTTTTGTAACAGTTATCACGGCGAACGGAAAAACACGCCGCGTGACGTCCACTGATTTATAGTAAACCGTCTGGATACATACGACCACATTTTTGCTATTTAATTAAGTATTGAGACAACTCATAGGTCTACCTGGCAATAAACCAGCCAAATCAAAAATCTATGTAAAAGGCAATTGAAATTAGGCCATGTCTCCCTAACACGGTAGTCGCTCACTTTTCGTACTGCTTTAGAAAGGATTCAATGTATGAAATAATCATACATTTAATCCTTATATAATGCGATTTTTATGACTACTGTTAGGAAAGTAAAATTATATGACGGTAATTAGCACAAGGGAAATGATTAGGCCCGACCTCGACTATTGACTGTTGCCTCAAGGGGATCGTTACCTTTTAGCCAAAAGTGCAGATTTTTAATATCTACATTTTTTTTTTGATAACCAAGCTACTCAATTGTCGTGTTGGTGGAACTGCTATGGTCATCGTTTATAACTGACTATATATGTCGGTTTACGAAGAGATTGCACAATTAAATATCAGATACTTTGGTTCAGAGAACGAATATTAGGTTATATCATATTGGTGTCAGATTCAAACGATACACTATTTGCTACTCAACCCAACGTAGTCTTATAAAAAGAATATTTTATATTTATAATCACTACCATTGTAGATATGTAATGGCGCTTCAGTCCTTGATTAGAACAGGAAAAAGTTTACAGGACTAACTGGATTTCACTTGGCACTTAAAACACTTTTAAATCACTCACAAGCAAAGTCCATGTTTTCTATGAAATTATGACCGTCATAATGATGACTTGCAATCAATGTCACACACGATGACTAACTTTTACTATTTTAGGTAAAACGCACGAGAAAGGTATTAAGGTGCAATAATAATAATGGTTTTGATAAACCAATTATGTCCACTAATAATTATTCACATAGAGAGACCTTCTGAAATTGAGAGTTTACTTCCTAGAGTAAGTAGTTGAAAGATTCCAATTTCTCTAAGTTTTCCAACCATTCAATTTATATTGCAGCCAGTGTCTTGGGTACGCTTCCGATTGGTACTGATTTGGATCAGTTGAACTATCTATAGATCGTTTGCAACGGTCTGTAGATAGCTCAACTGTTTCTTATGTATTTTTTATGACAATGTACATTTTGTAAATACTGTATAGTCGTAAGTTTGTTTGTGAATAAAGATATTAAATTATTCAATTTATTAAATCAATGTAAATTATAAAAGAGTAGTAGGACCACTGGACCACCATGTATTTTTGTAATATTTTTTGATTAAATTGTGATCTTTAATTCATAACATCGTGACAGTGAACGTATTTTAGAAAGTCGTGGCTTATGGCGCCATAACTTACTGCAATATAATTACAAATAAATATTCAATGACTCCATAAACTTACGAGTCTAATTTTTCATCGCGCGTCGGAAAAGCTGGGAAAGATTTATTATACCTAAGTTGATTTCCTTGAAACCTTGCTGATAAAGTTTGTTACAGACTAGAATCTGCATCTATCTATTAAATAACACCCTGTATGATTTGCATAATAATCAAAATCAAATACTATAAGCACATGATACTTAACTCTTACGACTCAGTGTTGGATGCAGTTTTGTTGCTTTGCAGGGCACGTTCTCGAAAGATTTGCTCTGTGAGGTAATGCATTGTCTTAAGGTTTATATCACGTTTCATTAATGTTTCGCATTAAAACAAGTAAGACAAGCAAAGCTATTTCATAACCCAAATACTATACGACATTATTGTATATATGAGCTTGATGATAATAATTAATTAGAGATAAAAAAAACTTGCATGGACTATAAAAAGGCGACAGTTTCGGTTACAGCCTAGAGCCTCGTTTCTATGATAAAAAATACTGACAGGTATACTATGTCAAGCCTAAAACTGACAGCTAAAATTAATATCTATATTTTTTATGAATGCTTAGTGAAAGTGAATAGCAGGCTGTAAGCGAAGTGAGAGCTTATGAGGCAATTCACTTAGCGGGTTTACAACGCGCGTGTATTTGGCAGAACCTGTTATAGGAACTAGATAGCCTTCCAGTTGATCACCCCTAGTTGCTCCAAGAGCACTGCTAAACCCATTTTGTGATTACGTGAAAAACCGCGCGTTTTATAACCATGTGCAAATACCTTTAGGCGTTTAGATTTAAATAAATTGCCAATAAAACCGACAAGTAATTACTTATAACTAAAGTTATTTACATTTCTCGTAAGTGCTTGTAAACGGCTACTTAAATTTATCACAACATCAATGTAGTTTGCGTGCGTAACTGAAACTTTGAGATTAAATTAATTTTAGCTACCTTGAAATGATTAACAAATCTTATAGTAGGTTGTTTTTATAATGTGTACAAGCAGTAATAAAATACTTAAGAGAAAATTATAATTATTAAATTGCTGGATAATAAACTTATGAGCGAATTTATTATAGGTTTTAGCTCAACAGAGAAGAAATTATTTTTCGTTCTGTTATAGGCAACAAAAAAGTAAATTAAGACAAAAAAAACTATATGTCATGTCTTCAGCACATACCGACACCTGCATCCAGGTTGGCGTGCAAAGTTGCGCGTGCGCTGGTCGCGTGCGTCACGCTCGTAAAGCTGTGCCGCGGGCGGCGTCGGGTCGACACGCATGTATCCTGACGTATTAACGGATACTTATTTATTTGGGATTTTGATTTGCGTTTTCCGATGATTACCCACTTTGATCAGCATGCTATGTTTGACATTCCACATTTGAGATCCATAGAATGGTTTGTCACATGCTTTCTGCACGTTCATTTAATTCCAGGTTTTACAACTTTGCATTTATTTGACTGTTACAGTGTTTACTTAGCTATGCTCTCCTAGAGTAGATATTTTATCAATTATTATTATGTTAAGGTTTCGATTATAGAATGTTTGATTCGGATTCTTATATTAATTGGTAAACAGATTTTGATGGAACATGTTAGTTTCATATTTCGTAACTTGGATAAATATAAGGCTGCTTTTTAAATAAGTATTTTTTTTTTATTATTTTGCAAAAAAAAATATTATTTACTCAGAGTAATAAGCCACCTCAAGGTCTCTGCTTAAAAACTGCAAATAATTACCCAAATCAGTTGACCAATCAAATAGACAAAGAATAGGTCGTGTCGCGAACACGGAAGAGATTCCGATCACAGTCGTCAATCACGAGGAATCACGCGCAACGTGACCTGCGTAGGCGCAGCTACCGTGCATGTGGACCTACTTTTAACATGACCATTAATATTATTTATCCACTCGTTTTTGAAAATTATATTTAGTGATAAGACTCTGACATTAGACAGAAAAATTATATTATTTGTTAATTTGATATGTCTTTTGGTCCAAAAAATGAAACAGCTGGATAATTCTGAAATTCCATATATTGAGCGTATGATCGACTATCCTATAAAATCTATCTAAATCTCTTAAGCTATCGAGTTAGGTACAATATACATAATATAAACAATATAAATATTGTATAATCTAAAACAGTTGAACTATACAATTGTAGGTATGTTTGTATGACTCTCACAAAACATTAAAGCAGTCATTGACTCACAGATATTTATGTATGAGCTCACATTCAAACTAATTATTTACTCATTTGAATTATTACCTACTTGTTACTTCCGAATTGTTTACAATATTTTAACTTCTTATTTATTTCATTGTAAACTTATACTTTTAGAAATCTATATAATGATTAATAATTTAATTTAATTAGCACGTTTGCTTAATTTATCGATAGTATTGAATACTTAATAATGATCCACATATATTTTCTGTAACGAGGCAGTCCTTTATACAGCAATACATGTAACCTTTCCGTTTTAAAAGCGCAAAGTAAGTAAATAAGTAAAGTTCTTTATTCAATAAAATCACATGGATCATTTAGAATCGTCTTACATACTAGGTGATCTAGGTGCCAGTTTCACGCGACCAGAGTCTAGAAGAACGGGCACCCTGTTCCTACCGTTTTTTTATATGATCCTTCTTACAAAAAAATACTATTACAAAGCTTTAAATTCACTAGAAATACAGCATTCACTTTTTAACAATTGAAGAAAAACATAGACCTTGTGGTGAAGACCGTATTAGAGCCGAACGGATGGAACCCCCGAAAACTGCTCAAGGCAGAACACAGACCCGTTTACTGAAGCATAGATTAAAAATAACCTTCGACATGTCAATAATCTAGATTAGCAATTGTTATATAATTTTAATCTATGTTCATAAATATTAAATAACTAATTCACATACAATTATGTTAACTTACATTTATTATAACCTTATGTTTTTTACATTTAAAGATAACATCTTAATCTTGCCACAGAATTAACTATCGCATTGAAAATAATAACAGCGTACTGAATACTGGCTATTATATCGAAATACTTAACTCTTAATCACAGAGTAACGTTTATCTAGGAGGTCAACTAGAGGGGGCGCACCAAACGGTAGCTCAGTGGGTATGAACGTGGTAAAAATTAAACAGTGTAGTTTTGGTCATTCTTTATTATTGACTGTACACATATTATCTTACAAACAGTGCTTTAACTTTTTAAACCACTTCGTATCCTGTAAAAAGCGTTTACCCATTGCATTACTACTGATCTGATGATCCTAAATGGATTTACAACTTGCAATATACAACAATGAAAAAATACTACAAATAAATCTCAACCCGCTGGATTTTAGCATTAAAATTAATATTTTAATGTAAATATGTAATAACATTCTGATTTGATAAAAGTTTATCAACAAAAGTAGAAAGATAACCTTAACGATTCTACTATGCTCAAACGTGTATAAAAACTCAAAGAAGCTAGATTGTTCACACCCACTTGTCTCCTTGTTATATTACTACTCCATAATAAAGTTGCTCAAGCGACAAGATTTATTTGTACAATTAAGATCACGTGTGATATACCATTTTAGAATTTAATTAAAATACTTTGTGTGGACAATATCGACGTGTCTGCTTCTGCGGTTATGCGCAGTAACTACTGTCCAGTGGCCACAGAGCTGCATGCAGAACAACATCTCCATAGCTGATTATAGAGCTAGTGTAGATAACAAATACAACTTACCTACTCAAATAGGTGAAGAAAATAAATGTAAATAAAAAATACTTTAATATAAAAGCAAAAAAATATAGATATTGCTTTTGTGTAAGTACTCAAATCTGAGGAAAAGTTGATAGTGTTTTACACAGTCTTATACGATACTATTAATAGTAAACAAATGTATTTTTTTTTATAATCCCTCGAATATATTGATAAAATGATAATAAGGAAATCACGTGTAAGAATAAATCCACTGATATGAAACTAGAAAAGCTATGCATATAAAAAACATTATCGGTGATATACTACTGTATATATTGCGCTGTGTATAATCACGATGCGCGTGCGCCATGATCAAGGCCGCAGACACTTCCTCACTGGCTCCTGCGCAACCAGCGACAAATAAAAAATAAATAAATATAATCATCTGAAAAACATGTTTTTATTGCAATTAACAAAAAATGCAACATGATTATGAAAGACAAGTCTTTATTTTTTTATTTAAGAAATATCATTACGACTTTTGCAATATTTACAGGACTTTAACCCTAGAAAGATAAACTTATTTTTTTGTACAGAAAAGATAAACAGGCGCCTCAGAGGCGCAAAATTTTAAGTACTGATTTATTTACATATTTAAATAGAAATACTTTTTTTTATGTATGAATTAAATGTTACATTATTATTAATTAAAAAAAAACACAAATATGTACTATTATTTGTTTATTTCAAGGAATAATGTTAAATCTTCAAAAATGTAACAAAAAGTAGAATTTTTTTACAGTACTAACAATTTTTAAGTTTTCTTATGAATAGTTAACTTTTTATAACATTTTGTCTTACTAACTGATAATTTACAATATAATCTGTCTCAAATCACAAAAAATACTGAAAAAATCACAATTTATAAACATTTGTTGCAAACATCTTTTTTATGTTCTCCACATATGGCGGGATTACTATGCGGTGGTCATGTCTTTGATTTTCAGAAGTTGTTGAGGTATCATTCGGACTTTATTCGATAACTTCGTCTATGTATTTGTCTTCAAAATCACTCTGAACGTTATCTTCATTTATATCGTTCTCCGTCTCGCTGTTACTGCCATCCTCGGTCTCTTCCTCTTCCTCCATCAAAAAAGAAGCAATTTCGCTTTTTTCCAAGCGTTTTCTGCGCGCCATGATGTTAAAACGTTCCTAAGAACCATTTAAATTAATTTAGTAATAATAAAATATCTTTATATTTACCATAAATGCGTAAAAATAAAATAAACTAAATTACTGATAAATGTGCGAAAGTTACACAGAAGATAAACTTGCGCCTCTGGAGCGCAAAGCAATGTCATAGCGGTGAAACTAAAGTACTTACCGGACAGCAGCGGTCGTCCTTCGGGCGTGTTGACTGACGACTGAGTTAGTTCGAAAACACAAGTGTAAATTTGCGCGGGTTAAAAAGATACAGCGATTTATCTGTTTCGAGGGCGCCTATGAGGCGCAGTTTATCTTTCTAGGGTTAATGACCAATATACTAAAGTTTACTAAGAATTGTTTTCAAGTATTTTACAGCTATATTATGGCACAATCCGATGACAAATCTAGTTAAGTTGTTATTTATTACAATAAAATGCCTCACTGACACCGTAACCTGTGATGTACTGTACTCTTAGACATAAAGATACTAAGTCCAGTGACTGTAGCTCATTGGAACCTTTCAGCATTCAGCTAGCGAGCACTTCTGCTTTGCTCTGCCGGCCTATCCTAGCCTCAATACCTGCCGGGTTTTAAATCTAATTCAGGTATTTTTTGTGTATTTTTTGGTGTACATATATAATATAATAATATAATAATATAATATAATTTAATATAATTATTGATTGTTTGTTGTTGTGCTATAAGTATTGTGCAGTAGATATCAGTAGCAGTAGGCGTTTGGGGAGCATCGATTGACCGAATCCGCGTAATTTCTCCGCGGTACGTGCGCGGCGTTCCAACGAGCCGGCCCTATTACACCATGCCTTGCACTCCGCGTCCGGAGATGAAGCGATTCAACAATATCTGCAAATATCAATATATATGAATAAATAAATAATGCTGGACAATCCACACAACATCATCTAGCCCCAAGCTTAGCAGAGCTTGTGTTATGGGTACTAGAAGACTGACATACTTATTACAATATAATACATAGATAGATATTTTTTTATTATACATATAATACCCAGAACACCCGGAATAAATATTTGCAGAACATACAAACATTTATCCCAAGGCGGGAATCGAACCCGCTACCTTCCTCGTCGCAGGCGGACCATCGCCCACCGCGCCACATCGGTCGTCAATATGTATTAATATTTAACTACACGTCATCTAGCCCAAGCTAAGCGAAGCTTTACTATGGAATCTCTAATGCAGACTGAACACTTATATTTGGTTTTATGTAAATACATACCATATAACCCTTAGATACTGTACACTTGTCTTTGGTAGAAATAGCATTAATAACATTTCAATAAAACTGTTTGGGAGATTAACCTTAGTTACAAGCTTATTTACTGTTAAATAAAAACAACCAGGTAGAGATATTTTACATCTAGTAAAAATCTTATTGCGTATTAAAAATCATCATCCAAAGGCGGAGAGAAGTGACAGTGCCTACATCAAAAGCTCATGACTTAACCCACTTGTGTGCAATACTAGGTGGATCGATGCGGGATCGAAGCTGCGATCTCGCTCTGGAAACCGCTTACCGCACCGTTGTTCAAGGGCTTCAGCAGCGTATCGCCACATCGCGCGCCACACAGCACTAGTTTCTTAACTTTGAAAATTATAGATATTTTATGAAATATTGGACGAAAATTAGGTAGTTTTTACTACTACTATTATTTTTCAAACTAAACTATTTGTAGCTAGAGCTAAATTTAGGCTAATTTTTCAAAATTGTTTCAAACAAGAAACGCAAAAGGCTTTTGCCAGACCACGCTAAATATGCACAGAAATGTTCTTCAAGATAGTAGCGAGATACTATACTGAAAAAAGCTTACTCTATAAAAAAAAGTAGTGCTAGGGGTTTGAAAAGATCTCGGCAGATATCTCTCTCGCTTGACGTCGACAGATGAGCATAGTTTCTTCATCGGTACCCACTTTGTTATGGAGTTTTAATTATTAAGTGAAATACTTTAAGTACTTATCTTTAAATACTTATCTATTAACAAGGAATGTATCAATTTTAGAGTTCAGCAAAATCGCAAACTAAGCAAAACTGTACTAAAGGCACTATATATAAGTATATATGATTGCTGATAGAATACTTACATATATTTTTTTCTTAAATAAAAACATGAAAATTTAAGTAACGCATCAACTAAGTACATATGTGAGAATATAATCAACGATGAAGCAGAATAGTCTAAAATAAACCTTTTCAATGTAGCTTTGAGTTTTTAAGCTATAAAACCTTCATCATGGCTTAGTGCCTGTTTAAGCAAAAAGATTGCAGAACAACAAATATCCCGCTAGCCGTAACTCCATAAATCTATTTATATTTTTTGTTAAGATGTCAATAAATCTTAATTTTAATGAACTTGTCTAGATATTTTTGTGATTACCAATATGATTTACGATAGGACGTGGTTCATAATTATAATCATTTATTTACAATTATTCAAATGCATGTATTCAACTAAATGATCAGCACTTTGCTTGTTTTGAAAAATGTATTCAAAGTACTTAGAATAAAAATTCATTTTAATTTGAGGTTAGTTTTATAACAATTTTGAATAAAAAAAAATATTTAAAAAAAAATGGTATGCACAATTTTTTTAGTTGTAACTTAACTTGGTCACGGTTGTCACAAGCTAAAACGTCATAACCAAAAAAAAATGTTATTTTGAAAAAATCCCTTCGTGCGTTAAACGCCGCCGGGGGGTGGGGATGGGGGTGGGGGTGGGTTCCCCCTGTAATGCCGCTCTATGCAATGTGTACGTGCGTGACAATCACGCTTTATTGTTGGAGACGCAAAATTGAATGGATCTTGGTTGCTATATTAATGACAAAACTGCATGGCCTGATGTCGCTCCACCCGTCAACAGCAAATTTGTCGATTTGTGATACTAGTAATGTTCTCTTGCCTTGCTTATGTACTTTGTAGTATATTTGTTTCTGAAGCGAAGCGTGTGCTGTCTTTTTGATTTACGTATAGCTTTATTATACTTCTTTTTTTTTTAAACTCATTAGTGTATCATTACTAAGTTAAATTGACACCGCACTGAAACTTCAGTACTTAATTTAGTTTAATTGTAATTCTTTGTAAGAAGGATCATATAAAAAAATGGTAGGAACCAGGCCGTAAGTTTCTTGCCCGTTCTTCTAGGCTCTGGTCGCGTGGAACTGGCACCTAGAATCACCTAGTATGTAAGACGATTCTAAATGATCCTTGTGATTTTACTGAATAAAGTAATTTTTGACTTTGACTTTGACTTTGTTGTGAGCTTTTTACTGCGACGAGATGTCTCGCCTCTTAAATTAAATTCATAGTTGTATCTGATTCACAAGAAGAATACGTAACACTTAGTAGTTGATATAGTTTTTTTTAATTAAATGCATGCACATAGCACAATCCATGTTGTTTATATAATGTTTGATGACTTACTAACGTAATTGCACTACTTTATAAATTGTTGAATATTTGTGACGAGATTTTTCATTATTCTCAATTAGCGTTATTAACTTTAAACAAAGAGCATGTCTAGTAAATAGTTATATAATTATAAACGCTCATGCAGTTTTTAAATTACTGACCTTAAAAACCGAACCATTTGACAATTTTTGTTTGTTAATTAATTATTTTATTGAACAAACATTTCTAACAGTACGTACCTACTATAATCTCAAAACTTACATTAAACGAAATCAGTGTTTGAGTATTTTTTTAAATATTCGAGTGTTTACCTTCCTATTCCTAGCTTTCGTTAATTAGATCCGTCCTCAATCCGCATGAATCAGGCCATAAATACTAGCTCCCCTGAGTCCCCCCTCTCCCCCCTCTCCCCCCTCTCCCTTCACTCCGCACGTACTCTCTCCACTTACTGTATATCTTTTTAAATGTGTACAGTTATTTTTGTGACAGCCCACCCTTAACATTTTACGACATTTTATTTTGAGAAGAAAATATATTAGCAAGGGAAAGCTGAGGTACAAAGTTGCATTGCTATACATTTTATTCATAACGCATTTTTTTTCGAGGTCTGTTTACGTTTTGTCATTCCAAACAGAGTGGAAAATTCTAAGTTTGTTTTTATAGACTGTAATTAGGACATAGTAATAAATAGGTATACTTCATTAAAATCTAAAAATCGGAAACTAAGAAATTGTGGGTATTTTATTTGTCCCGGCTTACAGTATTATGGTTCAACAAGTTTGCGACGTTTATTTGGCAAAACTTTAAGGTACATAAAGCCAATTTTTATTTGAAACATCGTAAATAATTTAGCAACCTGCTATATTCATTTCATCGTAAAGTTTGCGTGATCACACATAAATGGGTATGACTAATAGTGACCGGGCGAAAGAGTTTGACCCGTGGCACCCCGTGGGCAACATTCTAAGTTAAAAAAACTTTAAAATGTATATAAACAGAAAACAGAGCTACAAAAATACTAGAAATGGTTACCGTTCCAGCGAAAAATCTTGAATTATTGATAGCAAACTCGTTACATCTATTTTTACGAGGCTCGAGCCTCTTTTTACGACTCTTATATTTTATGCACTCGGAAAAAATCTATTGGTGAAATTGTGGTGTGTCGATAACCAACCGGTTATAAGCTAGGGCTGCCATTTCCGGTTTTTTGACCCGGTCAAAAGCGCACTGCTGGTGAAGCTTAAGTTTACATTATTTAGTATAATAAGTATAAAAATATTTAGTATTAGGTAGTTTATGCATAAGTTCGACTAAACAAGGGTATTGATAACCTTTCACAGACAGTATATAAAACAATTTAAATTATAGGAAGTTAATATAATTTTAAAATATTATTTTAAAAAGAAAACTTTACGTAAAATAATTAATATATCGCTATGCTTGTTTTATCCGCGTCAATACACAGTTAAAATAATTCAGATTTTTGATTTTGTGTGCATTTTCCGGCCATTTTCTTTTTAATTCTCAGCCCTAGTCAGTTTGATCCGGTGATTTCTGGTTTGGCGGACGCGTCCACGCATAATCTGTTGTATGGTTACTGTTATTGTGGATTTGTATGTGATGGAGAATGCTTTTTGTGAATTGCCCGATTGTGCGAGTGTTCTGTATCATCTTCATACATTCGGAATATCTCGTGCACTTGTCTTTTAGTGCTCATAAAAAATATCCTGTAAGGTTTTTGTGCTACAATGGTTTGGTAAAGAAAATATACCCATTTGATACTTTTTGTACACTGTGATTAATTTAACATTTTGCCTGACCATCTAACATTAAATGTCACGGCGACTAAGATTGCAACCTAGACAAAATAATATGTAGGTACAAGCAACATGTTTACGTGAATACTGCCGCAGAAGTTAATAAAAACAATTAAAGACCTAAATCAGTAGCGAGCAGCAGTTTCATGAATCAAAAACAAAGATTTCTCCTCACAAATATAGTGTATTGCATAATTTCCAGCGAAATCTCTCCATCAATGTAATAAGCGGCAATTGTGTGCGATTGTGCACATTCCGCTAATAGTAATCCGGCAGTTAGTGCGGCCATAACACCTTCGTCCCGCGCTAGCGCCAACACTGCCTTACTATTATACAGATCTACAAACTTACAGAATTACTAAAAAAAATAAAATAATCGTTTAATTTCTCCCTTAAAAAAAAAAAAACTTAAATCAAAATTGCAATATCAATATTTTTAAAACATTCGATTTTTTTCTATAATCACATAATCTTTTCTATAAATAAACTTACACTAAGCGGTATATAAATTAGCAGAAAACTTTAATTGCATAAATACAAAAAACTACTTCTAGAAGAAGAGATAAATATGAATATGTAATATATCAAAATTTAATATTCATAATTTTGTGCTAAACTTCTGATAGGTCCGTAAGTGAGCCAGTTCGCCATTTCTACAGCGCATTAAGTCTATGCGGACCCCAAAAAGCGACTAGATCATTGGCTAATAATAATTTATTTGCTTACGCGATCCCTTATTGATTTAGTGATATTGCACGAGACTTGATACATTACAACATTTTGGGATACCTTACGGAGAAGCATAATATCGTGCACGGGTAAGATAACTATTTATGAGTCTATTTTGTGAATAAAATTTGCTGATTTTAGCAGGTCAAATATTGACCAAATGTTGTATGAAGTAACCTAAGTACTCGTTAACGACTTGCAAGTTATTTGACATAATGTGTAAAAAACTGGAACTGCATTTGTTTTTGTTCTGGTTTTGTATTACTGGTACAGTCAGCATTATCAGTAAATGATGATTAGAATAAGTTTTCAATAGTACATTGTTCACCGAGAGGAGAAAGTGACCGATTACCGTCGAGGGTGTCGTTTGAAGCCCGAGCCGCAGGCGAGGGCTTTAAAACACCCGAGATCGGGAATCGCACTTTCTCTTGAGTGATACATAGTGCTTTATACTACACCTACGAGGAAAATAAAAAACTAAAATTTTCACATGTTCTTTTTGGCTTTTGATATTTAGGTTACCAGCGCATAGTCTTACCCAAAATTAAAAAAGAAAAACCACGTAAGAAATGGATTTTCATACACTTTTCTCTCCCGCTCAGATGCGTTTTCTCGCCGCATATTTGTTCGATATGCAATGACGTACTTTCTACCGTAAATTTGATAAAGTATCAAGGTACTTTCCGAGCAGGTGTAGTATAAAACAGTTTTCTTGTTCTAACCGTGATTAAAAAATAATGTGGTTAATAATGACAAATATTTATACATTCATCGTTATAAAAATCCAAACATTGGGTTTTTTCAAATTGACTAAATGTTAACCGACAAATCTTACAATACTACTGAAAGGTTGGAAATGAGCACTAGTTTGAACTTTCTTCTAGAAAATTGAACGCCTTGCCATTGTTATGGTGGTCAGCATTTATAACTCTTTAATCGTTTATCCAGCATCTAGTGCTAAAAGTTCCAATACAGAAAATGAAAAGGGGAAACCCACTCACAGGTTGAATTTGTTTACATTTGAGAACAAGTCTGCAATAGGCGGCTGTCTCGACTGGTTGTTGATTGATGCTGCCGGCTTATCTGCTGTGGAGTACAGGTTCCATGCCTAATTAGCTGGTCTACAGGTACACACAAAATACTTCCGTGATACCAACTTAATACCAATAAAAAAAAATTTATGTAAAAGTCATCTAATAGATATATAGGGAAATTTTATAGATGGTGCTCTTTATGAATTTTCAATTTGCCTAGTTTCTTTGTTGTTGCTGTCATATTAATGAATTAGTAATCCGCAAGAATATTTTTCTAAATTAAAAAAAATATTCAGATTTTTATTGCATATACAAAAAACTGCTTATTTACAAATCTTAAGACTTATGTACCTATAATAATGTAAGTTACCGTACAGTACCGTACCTAGCTATCGACCAGATAGATGATCTATCTGGTAAATAAATCATTGTACCTAATTTTGACTTTTGCATTACAATTATTTTCATTATTTGACAAGCATCGACTTCTAATTTTGCCTTTAAATTTTTCGACTACCAAACTTATTTTCACCAACTACAGATACCTCGAGGTTACTCGTTAAATGTTACGTACTTTTTCTGCAATTAATTTTACTTAATTAATAAATCTATGATAATTCCCAGCAATTATGTAGTTAATTGTACCTTACAAGCCAAGCCTAAGGAATGCGACTTGTCTTACATAACTAGGATTGCTATTTATTTACGAGTACAATTTATTATTATCACGGCGCAAAATAATTCTATTGAGCATTTTATTATGCAAATCTATTAATCTTACAAATGAACACCAACTAAACCTAATAACCTAGATGTACAATTTACACCACAAATTATTATGTATAAGCTTCAAACTATTTTCAAACTGTTCAAACTGTTTTCTTCAAACTCAAACAGAAATACTTTGCCACACCTCGTGCTAAATCAATTATTTAAAAAATACCAATTGGGTGGTCTGATTACCATATTTATTATTATAACTTAAAATTGTACCTACTTATAATTGAAATGAAACTTACGCTAAAATAAAATCAAAACCAAAATTGTAAGTAGCTTTATTTCCTAAACTAAAATACTTTTTCACTACTATACTATACTATTTAGTAAAAGTTAAGTTAAGTTTGGGCCGCCTTAGCGGTATAAGTCTTCTCCAAAGATCATCCGTCTCTGTTTCTTGCTTTCTTGGCCATATTTTGCCAGCGACATGAATAATCTTCTCGGTTCATTAAATTAGTACGTATCGTTAAATATAAGTACGTGATTATCAGATCTGTCTCAACAGTGTTGGCGTGTGAGTGTAACACTGGCAAATGCGCACCTGTTCAATGGCTGGTGATTACAGTGTCTAATTAAATTAGTTTGTGCGGCCACGGCCCTACATTCGGACACACGCCCCGGGCTATCCCGGCATGCATAGATGAGACATGCCATAGAACGGATAGTCCACACTTTTATTCTTCTTTTTTAACTCATTATTGTATCATTACTAAGTTAAATTGACACCACACTGAAACTTCAGTACTTAATTTAGTTTAATTGTAATTCTTTGTAAGAAGAATCATATAAAAAAACGGTAGGAACCAGGACGTAAGTTTCTTGCCTATTCTTCTAGGCTCTGGTCGCGTGGAACTGGCACGTAGAATCACCTAGTATGTAAGACGATTCCAAATGATCCTTGTGATTTTATTGAATAAAGAAATATTTGATTTGATTTGACACAATGTAAGATATTGAACAAGTTTATTAAGTTTTTTTTGAAGATTAGTTGAATTTTATCTGTGGATAATGTTGGGAATACGCCAAACTTTTAGAAAGATCTAAATTGTTGCTCGGCGTTTATGTAAGTAAAGCCTAAATAGTATATTGAGTGCTGCTTTTTAAAATAAACATTCTAAATACTGAACGCCGTTATATTATACTTAGGTTACAATAAACTGACTTATAAAATACTACTGTCTGAAGTAGAAACTAGACACAATGAGTAATTAATTTTTCATGGAGGTAGACAGACTATTATTTTAGACATAGACATATTTATTATTTATTAGACGAGTCCATTCTGCACTACCTCATCTATCATTACCGCTAATAACATGAACGAGATGTAATAGTTTGTCAGTCAGGTCGTAAGGTTTTATTGACATGATTGGAACAATCTTTACTCACCCGAAATGTATGTAATTAACTCTAATAAAATTGCCCTAGAAACTTAATTAAATAAGCTGATTAATTTGAAAGTGCAATTCCATTAGTCGAAAGTCTGCAAGCTGATATCAAAAGTAACTACCTACTGCTCAAACCAGAAGTTACAGAAAATACTTCAAAAAATTAATTATTGGTCTCTTCTTAGGATGAAGAATCAAATAATACATAATTTGATATATTTTATACTACTCTACTATTAATTTACTCTTCAGAATGTTGTCTTCTCTGTACCTAGGACCTTATCGTTTCTAAAGTTCAGGGTACGCCCCTTGAACGCAGGCGCAGTTAATGCATGTCTATCTAAAATACTTTAAATTCAAACTCAAGATTAGATAAGATAAAAACACATTTAGTGGACAAAAAATACAAACTTTTCGGCATTGACACTCGTCTTTTGACACGTGTTCATTAGTTATTTGTATATCTGCTCTTTAATATCGAAGTATAAAAAAAGACAGAATTAAAACATTAATCCAGCACAGCTTGATATCCAGTTAACCCTATCTAATCCGCTGCATTGCTGCACGGTCCGTGCGACCCCCGCCTCAATCTTAACCCTTCTAATGAACAGGCTCCTAATGCCCTGCTCTACTTACGAACCGAGGACCGTTATTTTGGTTACTGGATCTAAAACGCATTTTTTTTATAATTTACTATACAAACAAGTACCTATCGAGTAAGTTTTTTAGGTCTTTTTATACTTAGAAGAGATGGTGAAACTTAAAATTCTCAGACATTTGAGACACTTGGGCCCCAATCATTCTCAATTGTAACGTAAACGGTTCGTATAAATTGCTGACGAACTGTTTACGTTACAATTTAACACAATCGGGGACCTTGTATTACTGCGACAGTTCTCACTAGTATAGACAGGTTTGGTTTTGATATAAATTAACTAGTTGTAATATACATTTAGATGAATTTTCAACCTTATATCAAATTATTACGGTTTGTAAAAAATCTGACCGTAAAAAGACGGAAGTACATTTTTCGGAACTTATACGCTAAAGGGGTTCTAAGCCATTCTTTATAGGATTCAGTTTGGAATATCTTTGTAAATGAAGCGAGGCTGTTAATGTGAGTTTTATTAGGCAGTTAAAGCATAATAACTTCTTACTTTAAACAGGCTTAAGAAGGAAGATAGTTAAATTAAAAAAAAAGCCAATTTTGCCGCAAAAATTATGGCTTTACAAAAATTACAGTGAATTTTATATGAGCCTATGGATTGCTGACTGGTTATTGAACGAAGAGTCGATTTTAGTACTTACTAGTTACAGGCAAAAAACATAATTTATCACAAATAAACATCAAATGGGCTGCCTGCTTGTACTAGTAGGTACATTTGCTATGTACCAGAAGATAGGTGAAGAAGTCTAAGAAGTTAGTAGGCTGCTAGTTTAGTAACTTGTCGAGATGGTAGAAGCAGTCTGGCAACTCGTAAACACACGAACAACTAATTTATAATGAGAATAGGATGTAGGAACTTGATTTGTAGACCGAGAGCTTTAGTCCTTAAATGTCTTCATTTAAGGATTTCATCTATCGGTCTTGTTTGAAGCATGTTTCCAAAACCTTGGTATAAAACCATTGACTGCGTAAACAAATCAAAAAAATCAAATCAAATCAAAAGTTTTTTATTTCGGAACTAAAACAGAATAGGTACATAAAACAGAATGTAACGATGATAGCTACTATAGTATTATCTACTGTGTTATAGCTCGGAATACTTACACTAAAATACTAATAAAATAGTGAAACTTAATCAATATATATAGTAATATAGTCTTGACTTATTATTTTTCAAGAATAGGCGTGAGGTTAAAACACAAAAGGAACGAAAATTCAAAAGTATTTTACAAAGTGTTTTTAAATCCCAAGACGTACTAAAATAAATTGTTATAAATTGTGTTGAGCTCTCTGACTAAATACACAGGGTGTTATAAATCTAGGTTCCCACGTCGTAATAAATAAGGCCGCCACCACACCTGGCGAGTTGACGGACTCCTACGTGCGCCGCCAGCGCCCGTCGCTGCTTGACGCATTAATGCGCTATCATCCTAATCAAAACGATTTAGTTTAGTATTGAATGGCTGAAACAATCCATCGGTATCAATATTGAATGGGAGCAAAAGCGTGAACGAAAAAAATAAAGCTGCCATACATTTATGGCGTATTTCTGTTGTCTTTTTATAAAAGTTATTTAGGAAATTTTCTGTGTTTATTTTACTACACCCGCAATAAATATTATGTAGCCCTTATCAAAGGAGCAGGCGCAGATATTTCAAATCCCTGGCAAACCATATTGTTTTTTCTTAATATCAACAACTCATCTCTTAGAAACGAAAGCTCCAAACAATTTAAGTGCTTCCCGCCATAATAACTTGCGCAGAACACAAATCAAGTGAGACTAAAGGCATGTGTACACAAGTTGATAAACAATAAACCTTTTTAACGAGACGCGTCATAATCTTCGCCCACCGCCACCACCCGACAGCGCCGTCACACAAATCGCATTATGTTATTTGTTGGCCGTCGAACACACGCTCAAATTGCTTGCTGGCTTCGTGTGGCAGCCGCCTTATTGATGCGCAAAGGTCACAGTACAAGATAGCTTTTTAACAATGCCTATCGTTTTATCATTTTGTTTAAATACGTTTAAAATAATCAATAACGAAATCAAAAAATCTTTTCAGAGGTAAATATCATATTACGATATTTTTTTTTTTGACAATTATCTTAATTTTTGCTAACACTCGTTAGCCCTAGTGTGTTAAATAAGTAATAGATTCTCAATAGGTACTCGCACTAGTATCAAATGTCTTGATAGTCCTTTATGATACAAAGCTCATAAAACTACGCGAGTAAAGAGTTCAGTTCCTCTTTTGTTGTGACAAAGTATAGACGTGTGTGTGTCAGACTTGTCGTCAGTAGGTACAAACTAAGTTAGTTAACGTATATTGGAAGAGTTTCGAGTTGCGCTATAGCCACAATGAGCGTACAGCGGTCTCCAACAACTACTCCGCTCCTATTTAAAGAAAATAAGACATCGGACTCGGATTCGACTTCGCTCAATGAGGCGGGTAAACCTACCCGCTCGCCAAAAACTATGACACGGTACAAAAGAAAGAGAGTGGCTGAAGATTACACTAATGACTCTTTGAGCTCATTAAAAAATGACTTGATGGAGCTGATTGATAAGAGGTTTGAAGCAATGCACACTGACATCGTGGCAGAATTAAACAAAAATTTGGAATTCATGTCGAATAAATATGAAGATCTGAGAGATAAATTTGATGAACTTGAGAAAGAGAAAAATAAATGCATTAAGTACACGCAACAACTAGAAGACAGAATTGAAACATATGAGAAAAATTCTCGGGGCTCTTGCATCGAGATAAGGAATATCCCTAAAAAGCAAGGAGAAACAAAAATAGATCTCCCAAAGTTGACACAATGTATTGGGAAAGCTCTCGACATTGATGTTCAGTTATCTGAGATAGAAGATGCCTACAGAGTCAATGTAAAATCAAATGGTAACCCACCGGTGGTAGTGAAGTTCACCACGGTATTCCGAAAGGAGGAGTTCATAAAGAAGGCTAAAAAACAAATGAGGGATAACCCGGCCCGGCTTAGCGCTCAAATACGAGCCCTAGGTTATCCTGCTGCCCAAGTCTTTATATCTGAGCATCTTACGGCCAGGACAAGAAGACTTTTTATGCTGGCAAGGGACTACGCGAAAAGTGATGGTTACCAGTACTGTTGGTGCTCTTACGGAAGGATTTTTCTTAGGAAAAAAGAGGGTGCTCCACACATGCTCATTAAGGATGAAAGGCAGCTGGAGGGTCTTAAAAATAATCATTGATTTGCATGGATGTTTAAAAAACGCAATACTCTTTTATCGCATGGTATCCTATACGCCTTTAATATTATTATTTTTATCTAAATATAGAAAATCAGGTATGATTTATTATATACGCACCAAAACACACCACACATATACACACACACACCATATTTTCCATATATGTCTACTATTTTCCATATTCTTAATAACTTATAAACTAAAATATGAAATCGTTCTTATGACATTGTTTGTTCATTTACCTTTTTACAGCTTGTTAAGGTTGACAAGCTGTTCTGTACAGTTTAACAAACTGATGGGTCCTCAAGAGTTAGACACTGTTTTTCCCCTGTCGGCTTTATTATGGATAAAAATGAATTAGGAGTTGAATTGGATAATTATAGTGTCTCGAAGTCCTTTCAATGTGACATTGATTCGGCTCACATATTTATAGATAACTCTACAAAAAGACTAAATTTATTGTGCCAAAATATTAGAAGTATCGATCTTAATCTACCCCAAGTGGAAATTATGTTAACTCGCTTGAAACTGGATGTTGATATAATCGTTTTAACAGAATGTTGGCTTAATAAAATTGACATCCTACCTAAATTGAATAACTTCACGGCATACGGCTCCAAGTTCAATATGTCTCAAAATGAAGGAGTGGTCGTGTACATAAGAAATGATATACATGCAATAGTTACAGAACCTGCTAAGTTTGAATGTAATTGTCTCACAATGACTATAGGAAACCATACCGCAATTATTGCCATATACCGCCCACCTTCATATCGGTCTCTAGATAACTTTTTCTCTGGTATTAATGATATATTGAATTCTCTTAACTCGTATTCTAATATAATTGTGACTGGGGATATCAACATTAACATAGCTATTCCCTCTAAATTAGACAGTGAAGAATACCTTAATTTAATGGCGTATCACGGTTTGCTATCAGCCCATTCGTTCATTACTAGAAGTAAAAGTAACAGTAACTTAGATCATGCATTTTTAAAAACTAACTTACCAAGCAAAACTTTGGTATTGTCTACAACAGTAACTGATCATTACACATTGTTGATAAGTCTTAGTAAAAATGTAAGCACTTCAAATAAGCACAATGTATACAAAGTTATTAACTATGACGGTATTAATAAGGATGTGGACAGGACTATTTTAAACACTATTCTGGACATGAATGATGTAAATTCAGCAACCGATGTACTTATTGATGTTATAAAAAAAGCTATTGATAAAAATACACTGGTCAAAACTGTTCCTTGTCGAAAAATCATTAAAGTTCCTTGGCTCACGCCTGGCTTATTGAAATGTATAAAACACCGCGATAGACTACATCTTGAACTTAGGAGAGACCAAGAAAATGAAGACTTAAATATTACGTATAGGCGGTATAGAAATTTTTGTGCTTGTATTTTAAATAAAGTTAAAGTTGAATTTGACCTGAACGAAATTGATAAAGCTGAGAAAGATACGAAGAAGACTTGGAAAGTAATCAAAAACATTGCAAAGTTTAAACCTAAAAAGGAGAATGACGATAGTAAGATTCTCAAATTTAAATCGTGCCCCTTGGAGTCACTAAATTATGCTAACACTTATTTTGCGAATATAGGTAAACAACTCTCAAAGGATATAATTAATGCCCCTACCCTTTCAAAGTTCAACAACAACCGTTCACTACATTCATTTGTTATTATGGATACGGACCCAATAGAAGTGGAGAATGTACTTATGAACTTAAAATCCAACTGTGCTGTTGGTCACGATGGTATCTCTACTAAGGTATTAAAAACGGTAAAAGACCTCATTTTACCAGCTCTTACGCACATATGTAATCTGAGTTTCAAAAATGCAGTATTTCCTACCTCGTTTAAAACAGCACTTATAAAACCGATACATAAGGGAGGAGACAGAGACAGTATCAATAATTATCGTCCTATATCAATACTTTCATCATTATCTAAAATACTAGAGCGCTTACTAAATAGTAGACTAAAATCTTTTTTGATAAAGTTTAACCTTATTTCAGAAAATCAGTTCGGGTTTACAACAGGCAAATCAACAGAAGACGCTGTATTGTCTCTGACTGATTACGTAGTTCGTCAAGTAGACCAAAATAATAAATGTATAGGAATTTTCCTTGATTTAGCTAAAGCCTTCGATACTGTCTCTGTCCCTATCCTCCTCAATAAAATGGAAAATCTGGGCGTGAGAAATGACTGTCTACGGCTTTTCAGTGACTATTTAACCAATAGACTTCAGCGAGTTAAAGTTGATGAAATGGTAAGCGATGAAACGTCGATAAGTTATGGCGTACCTCAGGGTAGCGTTCTCGGCCCCACCTTGTTCATTATTTATGTCAACGATCTTTGCAGTATGCAGCTTAATGGTGGCAAATTAATCGCATATGCCGATGACACCGCCTTAGTTTACAGTGCTGCAACATGGAATAAAACCATGGAGCTTGCTGAGATTGGTTTGAAAGAGGTTATGTCTTGGCTCAGAATTAATCTCCTGTCTCTAAATGTAAGTAAAACAAAATACCTTAGTTTCAGTAAATCCGCTAATTCTCGCCCTAAACAAAGCTCTATACAACTAAAAGCGCACAGTCTATGTAACGTCGCATACCAGCAGACATGTCCTTGTGCATTACTCGAAAGAGTATCGTCCACCAAGTACCTAGGTGTCGTTGTAGACGACCTGCTGAATTGGAGAGAACACACAATTGTGATTACTAGTAGAGTAAGAAAACTCATTATAGTTTTTAGAAGGCTGAAACATCTTCCTCTAACGATATTAAAATCCGTATACTACGCAATATGTGACTTTTTGCTGACGTACTGTATAGTGATCTGGGGCGGTACTTACAAATCTTATCTTATAAAGACAGAAAGATCACAAAGAGCAGTTTTAAAAATCATGTTATCAAAGCCTTTCCGATATCCCACGAAGCAACTGTTTTCTGAAATAAAAATACTGACCGTTCGCCAATCATTTATAACTAAGGCTATATTAAAAACACACTCTGCGTCAAAATTTGATAGTGAGACTTACGAGAGACAGAGACGAAAAGATCGTATTTTTCCGTCTGGTAAGTTTGGTTCTGCCTTTGCACAAAGATTTACCTTTTTTTTGGGGCCTCACCTGTACAATAAGATCAGTAGTCATATAACGATATACCCTCTCACGATAATTAAATGTAAATATGCTGTAAAATTATATTTGAACACATTAGACTACGATGAAACTGAGAAGTTATTACTCGTGAACAAGTAAATTATAATATAGATATAAATATAATATATTTTATTTAACTATTTATATATTTATTATATCTCATACACCTTTACACAATATACACACCTCATTACACTACCCCGCATTATTATTAAATTGCATGGAAACACAAATACTTAAATTGCTATACCAGTTCCCCCCTCCCTGCGTTACCGCTTAGACATGTGTAGCGTTGATCTCTCACATTTTTTGTGCAAAATATTATAAAAAGTTGTTATTTTTGCTTAAAATTAGAGCATACATAATTAGTCACTTAGAACCCATCAAATTGTGAAAGAAACTATTAAAAACATTGTGAATTTGTGCCGTAATAAGTGGAAGTATTTAAAATACTTGTGTTGAACTGTGCGCGTTGACCTTGCAATGTCACTGGATTCTAAACCAGTTCAACGGCTACTTGCTTCATACTGAGACACTATTCAAGGCCGTAGATTGTAGTTGCTTATTTCGCACGGCAATTAATTGAACCGGCTGGTCGAACGGCGTGTGTAGTGTGGCAGCGAGTCGTAAACTCTCACGACACCGAGTTCAAAACTGAGTACAGGAAAAATATTTTTGTAATATTTTTTTATTTTTATTTTTCCTTGTTTTGATTCTGTCATCAAAATGAGTGATTACAAGAAGATGACTTGTGCTGGCTGTCTTAAGGCACTTACATGCAGAGAATTTCTCAAATGTTCCTTCTGTGATAATCCGTATGATCTGGAATGCGCTAATATGACGCAACGATCATTCAACTTAATGAGGCAGACCCTTCGGGACGCTTGGAAGTGTGAGGCTTGTCGAAATAAAGAACGCAAAGGCGACAACAAGAACACGCCCGTTCGCTCGGCTTTTCTGATGTCATCGCAGGAAACTGGCAACCAAGAGGACAACGTCACGAGACGGAAGGCAGTGTCTGCACCGCCCACAAGGGACTCTGATGACGTCACTGAGGAGGAGTTAAATCTGAGCCCGGACAGCCTACGTGTACTTATCAAAATGGAAATAAAAAAATCAATAGCAGAGTCCGTGGGTCAGATACTTCAGCCTACTAATCAAATCCTTGCTGAGTTCAGTAGTTCATTGTCATCTATTGAGGCCCAACTGGAGAGCCTCAAGGCAACACTTGCTGAAAAAACTAATATTATTAGTGTTTTGACAAGAGAAAATAATCATCTTAAAGAGACCGTGCAGCGCTTTGAGGACCACATCCGTCAATCAGAGCAACAAGCTTTGTGCAATGACGTGGATATTGTGGGTGTCCCGGAAGCCAAAGGTGAGGCCACGGTCCACATCGTGTTAACTCTTGCGCGTAAGCTAGGAGTTTCTCTCAACGAAGGTGATGTTGTCAGTGCTAACCGAGTCGGAATGATACAAGACGAGAGAACAGGACGTTCTCGCGCGAGGCCGATTGCTGTGCGGCTAGTTCGTCGTGCATTGCGTGATGACCTACTTCGCGCCGCCCGAGTGCGGCGTGGCGTCACTACAGGCGATGCTGGCCTGTCTGGCGAGTCGCGCCGCTTTTATGTGAATGAACGTCTCACGAGGGAAAATAGACAATTATTTTTAAGGGCGCGAGAGCTTGGGGCTCGACTGAAGTGGAGATTCATCTGGACGAAGGACGGCCGTGTATATGCCCGACAACACGAGAGCGAGGACTCCCCTCGCCATCGACTGCGCTGTGAGCCAGACCTCAAGCGGGTTTTTGGCTCTGATGCAGTTGGCTCTTTGGATGGGAGTATTGCAGTTCAATAGACATTTAATGCTCTATCACATTCCGTGTTTGTTATTCTTGTTACCAACTTTTGAGTGTTACTTGTTTTTGTCAATCATGTTATTGTTAATTTTGGTTGTTATTTATTTGATTTATTATTACTTGTTATGTGCTGCTGATTCTTTGATTATCCTCGTATCGCAAATTTCATATTTATACTCACCCTTATACCATCATTTTACACAGACTATTTACAGATTTTTTTACTCTAGTATACACACCTTTTTAACAAATAAACATAAAATATCGTTACATATAAAACACAAACTATACATCAATTTCATACTTTCTGTTTTCATACTGTATGGTCACCTGGAGAGATTATTTTTATTTTTATGATGGCTCCGAAAAATAGCTTATTCAAGGTAGCTTTGTATAATGCGGGATCATTGAACACGTCAGGAATTGAGTTTATTTTGAAAGTTGAGCAATTTTCACCGGAAATACTTGCGATCAATGAATCTTGGTTGAGGGAGGGATGTGAGGAACTTGCTCCGAAGATACCTGGGTACCGTTTTAAGATGAAGCCTCGCTCTGGCGAGATTCTTCGTGGTCGAGGAGGAGGCGTTGCTTTTTATATTCGGAGCGGTGTCAGAGTTCGCTATCTGGAAAACTCACCCTCAACAGTTGAGCAGTGGTGGATTTCTACTACTGCAAATGGTCTCCGTATTGTTGTGGGTACCGCATATCGCCCACAATGGCAATCAGTCGATGTATTTTTCGACTCGCTTACAGAAACAATTAGCGCTTTCACCAAGGTTGACAAGATAGTTCTTCTTGGTGACTTCAACATCACAAAGAAGTCTGATCAGGGGAAATTTGATTGCTTTTTACAGAGTCTGAGTCTTAAACAATTCGTGACAGAGCCCACAAATTTCACAGAAAATAGTGCCACCATGATTGATGTTGTTTGTACTGACATTAAGGTGAGCTCGGTCGAAGTTGTTGATGTCACTGGTATTCATGGGCATGCTATGATAAATGTTACTTTAAATATAAAAAAGGATAAACCAGTACCACGTTATATTACATATAGGCCTATTAAAAATATTGATAAGAGTGTTTTTGAACAAACGCTCTACTTGCTTGACTGGGAAAGTATTGAGTATATGACGGATATTAATGAAATGGTTATCACTTTTGATAAACTGCTTAACAAAATTTATGACATTTATGCACCAGTCAGAACTACAAAAGTCAGACATAAGCCTACGCCTTGGGTCACAGACACAGTCAAATTGATGCTTGATCTCAAGGAAGAAGCTCTCATACGCTATCGTTCCACTGGTCTAGTCTCACACAAAGATTACTTTAAATCCCTTAAGAAACTTGTGGAGCAGGCAATGTTTACTGAAAAGCGAGCTTTCTTTGATTTCGAAATTAACAGTCATGCAAATGATTCCAAGCGTTTGTGGAAAAATTTGAAAACCAATGTTTTGACTGACACTTGCAATGCTGAAATATTACCTCACACTTTTGATAACCCTGATTTGATCAATCAACACTTTCTAAAGGTCCCTGGATCTAAAGTTGTCTCTATATCAACATTAAGCTATTTTGAACATCACAGGTTACCAGTGAAATTTTCGAACTGGCTCCAGTAAGTGAACACGAAGTGTCCAAAGCTATAATGACGATAACATCAAATGCACAAGGCATTGACAACACAAACATAGACATGATTCTTCTCACTTTACCCCATACGCTCTCTTTCATAACTGCTATTATCAATAAATCAATAATGACTTCCACGTTTCCATCTTTCTGGAAAACCAGTCTCATTACACCCATACCTAAATTATCTAACCCTTCTCAATTTAAAGACCTTAGACCAATTAGTATTTTGCCGTGTTTGTCAAAAGTACTCGAGCGTATAGTCTTCAATCAAACCTCGAAATATATTGAAGATAACTGCATTTTACCATCTAAGCAGTCTGGTTTTAGGAAAGGAGTCAGTACATCAACTGCGCTTCTAGACGTCGTTGATAATGTGTTATCTGCGCAAGACTCTGGTAAAAGCACAATATTGGTCCTGCTTGATTTCTCTCGTGCTTTCGATTGCATTAGCATACCCCTCCTTCTTTCTAAGATGTCATTTTATGGTTTTAGCGCATCAACTATTGTGTGGTTCGATAGTTATTTAAGAGGCAGGAACCAAATAGTACAAATAAGAAACAGTGATGGTAGTACAAGTAGATCTGATACAGCTAGCGTTGAAAGAGGAGTGCCACAAGGGTCTATACTTGGACCACTTCTTTTTATTTTGTATACAGCTGATATCACCAAGCAGATTTTACACTCTGGTTATCATTTATATGCGGATGACGTACAAATCTATGTTCATGCAAAGCCTACTGATGTAAATTCCGCCATTCTTGATTTAAATTCAGACCTGGACAGAATAGCATCCTGGTCACATAGTAACTGCCTTGCGCTTAATCCTAAAAAATCCAAATTTATGGTCTTAGGCTCAAAAAAACAAATAGAGACTACCTTGGTTTTGAGTCCAAACATTTTAATTCACGGCAGCCCTGTAGAGTATGCCACGGAGGTACGAAACTTAGGCGTACTCATGGACAGTAGGTTACAATTTGCAAGTCATATTTTAAATGTTACAAAAAGTTGCTTTTATCGCTTAAGAGTTATGTACAAGGTTCGACATTTAATTAGCGAAGAGGTGAGGCTTAAACTGTGTGAGTCCTTGATCCTGTCTAAGCTCAACTATGGGGATATTGTCACTGGCCCATGTCTGTTATCAAAAACCAAAAAACTTATTCAGCGTGTTCAGAACGCGTGCATACGATACTGCTACAACATTCCACCTAGAAGTCACATTAGTCCTTATATTAACGATGCCAAATTATTAAATATGACATCACGCAGAAATCTTCATTTAGCTAGTTTGTTGAATACTCTCGTTAGGTTTAAACAACCGAAATATTTGCACGATAAACTTAGGTGGCGCCATGATAACAGAAGACAGGATCCTAGACGTGACAACATATTTAAAATGGTTACTCCATATCACCAGACACGAGCTTTTGAGGGAAGTTTCCGCTACCAAGCCACGAAATGCTGGAATAATCTGCCGCCACCATTGAGAAGTTCTTTGTCCAAACCCACGTTTAAAAAACACTACAAAAAACTTTTACTAGATAGCCAACTTGGTAGTGGCAAACAATATTACGAAAACACTTTCAATACATATTTACAATCGAAGTAAAGTCTCACCCGCTCGCTAACATGTGGATTGCTCACTCTCTGTCTCACTTACACTCAACATTCCCACACTTGCACGCATGATTGTTCTCCTCTATAACCAGACTCTTAAGAGGCTGGCGTACCAGGGGAACCCTCCGCACACTCAATCATTTATATATATCTCTCTCATTCACTACACCCACTCACGCATCATTCTCTATTGTTATTTAAGCATCACCCTACTTTCACACATCATTTCATACATTCTCTTTTGTTTATTTAAACTTCTCCCAACTCCCAGCACTCACTCACGTACCTACACGTAACAAACGCACTCTCCCTCACTAACACTCAACATACGCACACTTGCACACATGAGGGTTCTCCTCTATAACCAGACTCTTAAGAGACTGGCGTACCAGGGGAACCCTCCGCACACTCAATCATTATGTATCACTGTATCACTCTCACTCACGCACTAGATCACTTTACACATTTTCCCCTATTTATTTAAGTCTAACCCCCCCCCCCCCCCCCCACCCCGCAGGCAAGACTGAAAAACAGCGCTTTGTCTTCGGACCAGGCACAAAAGCTGAGTTTTTGCCTTTTTAACCAGCAGACATAATATGTACCTACCACTTACCTATGTACCTATCTTTTTGTATATCTCTTCACTACCTATGTGTAGATATATTTATTTGTATACTATTAATTATATAATTTTGTTTAATTTTCTATATGTACTTATCTGTTTTTTCTGTAATAATTGTTTTTTCCTACTTTACTTTATATTTAATTTTGTGTCTGTTTTTGGTTGAATAAACGTATTTTCTTTCTTTCTTTCTTTCTTTCAATTATTGCGCTGTTTGTTTTTTTTTTTTTTTTTAATTGGTATTATTAGATTTTTGTTTATAAATCAAATTAATTTATTTATTAGCATGTACGAAAATAGAACACTTTAAGCATGTAGGTACCTTTGTTCTCTTTATTTTATGTGTTATTTTTGTCTATGCATAGGTCTCGATTATTTATTTATTTACTTATTTTATTTTTTTATTAATTAGATTCATGTCATTGCTTATCTTTTTTGCTCAACTATAATCAACTACTTACTGTTTTTACTAAATCAGATTTAACAACCAATTTCAATTCATGTATAGTGTGAGTGCGACGATACCTCAATTTCGGTTTCATCAATCTTTGTACCGTGCCATTTTACGCATACCGCTCATGCGGTTCAGCATAGTTCGACGCGTAGCTACCTCACCTCAGTTTTTCTACCCTCATTTGAGGTGTCGTCGATCGGTGTTATTTGTGTTTGTGTTGTGTGATTAGCAGAGGTTAGACTGTACCTAACTAAACAATTGTAACACCTTGAGAAATTTGTATACTTTCGGTGAGGGATATTAGCAGTCCGTAACACAGGCTCGACCTAGTACGGCTGCTAAAGCACATCGTATTTTGTCATCGAAAAACAATGCACTAAACCTTAGCTGTAAGTAGATATTATGTTATTTATGTTATGATTGAATGTTGTTGTTGTTTTATTGAATAAATACAAATACAAATACAAAAAAAAAAAAAGCTTCGTGTGAAATGACCTTTATCTGAATGATTTGACACCTGTGTGGTGTGTGCCAACACCATTAAATGCGTGTTCTTTATGGACGAGCAGATTTAGTGTCCGCGTGATGGCCAACTAATTACAGTGCTATGCTGACGCTTAATATTTAATGGTGGGAGACAATTCCAAATTGGGATGTGCTGGGACCTTCTGGCATTCTATGATTAAGGTAAATAATTGACCTCATGTTGTTTTCAACGCCAAAGTAGGATTACAGACTTGCAGCGAATCATCGGTAGGGCCACACGGATTTGGTAGTAGGAATCACAGGGGGCAAATGCTGGTCAACTTCCTAGAGCGGAAAGGACTCTTTTTGATGAATTCTTTCTTCAAAAAGAGTCCCCAGCGAAAGTGGACTTGGCGAAGCCCCGACGCTGTGACGAAAAACGAGATAGACTTCATTATAGCGGATAAGAAGCATATATTCAGAGATGTTTCAGTGATCAATAGGTTTAATACCGGCAGCGATCACCGAATGGTACGAGGCACTCTGAATATCAATTTTAAGCTTGAACGTGTCCGCTTGATGAAGTCTAAGCTCCGACCAAACCTACTCCAAACCGCAGTGAACTCAGAGAAGTTCCAACTTCAGCTCGAGAATCGATTCGCTGCCTTGGAAACTACTGATGACGTAGATCAGGACCTACACAATGTGGTAAACATCCTCAGGGAAGAGGGCACGAAATTTTGCTCGGTAAGGCGTACGGGCAAAAGGTCTAAGTACTCGGACGAGACTCTCCGGCTAATGGAAAAGCGACGCCAGACACCACTCACCCCTACTACGCTGTCAGAACACACGGCTCTTAACAAGTGCATTGCTAAGCGCATACGCTACGACCTCCGTCGCTCCAATACGCTTCGTATTGAACGAGCAATTGAGCAAAATCGGGGGTCCAAAGTGTTTGTGCAGCAACTTGGTAGGAGCCATCTGACGCAGCTCACGACATCTAGGGGTGATACCGTCGTTTCCAAGCCGGAAGTTCTGGCTGAGATCGAAGACTTTTATGGCCGATTGTACGCCTCGCAAGTTTCGTGTCCGGGATCCAGCAATGAGGATGTTAGAGCCACATTAACCCGCCACTACACCGAAGATCTCCCAGAGATCAGCCTAGACGAAATCGAAGTGGCTCTGAGACAGTTGAAAAATGGAAAAGCCCCAGGGGAAGACGGAATCACGTCGGAACTCTTAAAGGCAGGTAGTTCACCAGTCCTGAGGGAGGTCCAACGTGTTTTTCAATCCGTCCTGGACCATGGGAGAACTCCGAAGGCATGGAGCAAGAGTGTGGTTATCATGTTTTTCAAGAAAGGCAATAAAGCTTTATTGAAAAACTACAGACCGATTTCACTCTTGAGCCATGTCTACAAACTGTTTTCCAGAGTTATTTCGAACCGTCTTGCGCGAAGACTTGATGAATTTCAAACTCCGGAGCAGGCTGGGTTTCGCAGAGGATTTGGCACCATAGACCACATTCACACAATGCGACAGATTATACAGAAGTCCGAAGAGTATAATCAGCCATTGTGCCTAGCGTTTGTGGACTATGAGAAAGCCTTTGACTCTGTTGAAACCTGGGCTGTTCTGCAATCTCTGCAACGATGCCAGGTTGATTGGCGATACATCGAAGTGTTGAGATGCCTATACGATGATGCCACTATGTCTGTCCAAGTCCAGAACCAGCAGTCTAAACCTATCCAGCTGCGCCGCGGAGTAAGACAAGGAGATGTCATATCTCCCAAATTGTTTACGAGCGCGCTGGAAGATCTGTTTAAGACGCTGAGTTGGAATGGAATGGGCATTAACATCAATGGCGAGTATATCTCACACTTGCGATTTGCTGACGATATCGTCATATTGGCAGAATCGTTGCAGGATTTACAACAGATGCTGAACAGTCTTGCTGATTCCTCACGACGGATTGGCCTGGGCATGAACTTGGATAAAACAAAGATCATGATTAATGATCGTATTACCCCAGAGCCAATCACCGTTGCCGGAATGCCTCTCGAAGTTGTGCAGGAGTATGTCTACCTCGGGCAGACGCTGCGGTTAGGTAGACACAACTTCGAGAGAGAGCTAGACCGGAGAATTCAGCTCGGCTGGGCTGCGTTTGGGAAACTTCGTCAAGTCTTCTCGTCATCCATCCCTCAATGTTTGAAAACGAAAGTTTTCAACCAGTGCGTCCTACCCGTTATGACCTATGCTTCTGAAACGTGGACACTGACAGTGGGGTTGGTCCACAAGCTGAAAGTCGCTCAGCGCGCTATGGAGAGAGCTATGCTCGGAATTTCTTTGCGAGACAGAATCCGCAACGAAGTTATTCGTGTCAAAAAACCAAAGTGTTCGACATAGCTCAAAGAATTAGCAAGCTGAAGTGGCAGTGGGCCGGCCATGTTTGCCGAAGAACAGACAACCATTGGAGCAAACGGATACTGGAGTGGAGACCGCGTTTAGGAAAGCGTAGTGTAGGACGCCCTCCGGCGAGATGGAGCGACGATCTACGGAGTGTAGCTGGCAAAAACTGGATGAGAAGAGCCGAAGACCGGGCTCAGTGGCGCGTCTTGGGAGAGACCTACGTCCAGCAGTGGACTGATATAGGTTGATGATGATGATGATGATGATGTTGTTTTGGTTCCAGCCTACTTAACATGTTTTTGCTTAGTTATAGGTTTAATTTCCTTTAACTTTATATTTTTTGGGGCCGTCCATACAGATACACATCTTAGTCGGTCAAAACAATCCACAAAAAAAATGGAAAGCGTGTATTCCAAATCTGGAAATCACTTTTATTTTTTTTGCGTCATATTGACCATACAACCGAACTTGACACTTGACTAAACACTAGCACAATCTGAACTATTTTTCACCAATAGTCTAAACAAAGTCAAGACTAGTTTATGCATATCACCCACACACCATAGCATACCTAAAGTATGGGATGTATGGTATGTATGGTACCAGTCACCACCCACTTCCTACCACGTGCCAACTGGTCTGTGGTGCTGGAATGCGGGGTAGATGCGAATGATCTGATACCACACCCTGTATTTAGTATTAAGCATTATTGGTATGCACCTGTACTAACTGTCAGTTGAAACGTGCTTTAAGCCATTTCTTGAAATAGGTGTAGTCTTGAGACGTCCAAACATACTTTGTTTAAGTTAGTATTGTGAGATAATAAGCAGAAAAAATCCATAACCATGCTGAATTCGATGTTTTTTTGATTCGTTAATAAAATATCTATGTCTAGTCTATGCCATTGCGCTAGGCATCACTTTAAATCGATTTTTTTCGCAAAAACTCATACTAAGACTTCAGATATCAAACAAAATAACGAAATTTCCACATGATATCGCATGAAGCCTGATTAAATTTATTTATTGGAATGCAACCCGTATTAACATCGATACAACACACGAGTACATAAATCTAAATAGTAATTAAATATTGTAAATTGATAATAGATAAAGTATATTCTGAGCAAACATGTGCCGAAAATTAAGGTCATTATTACACAACGTACTCATTTGTAACTTAGCTTAAACAGGACAGCTTGGTAACTGCAAATAAAAGTGTTACTTAGCTCATCAACGTTCGGTTACGCAGCTTTTGTCTTAGTATCAATGCTGCTTTCTTCGTGTGGTACTTGTGGTACTTTTTGTGCAAAAATGTATAAATTTATGAAGCTACAACATAAAGTTTCGCTGTCTTAATTCATCAATGATGCATAAATATGCAGTTATCTACGAATAAATATTTTATTGTTTGTATCAAAAAAAAAATGATGTCGTTAACAAAACAAGCCAATTTATGTTTATTTTAGTGATCCAGCTTTCACAAATGTGGGCTGCAGCGGCAATAGAGATAAACAGTAATTATAGTAGAAATTATGGATTTGACACTGACCTCGCGAAGTGGGCGCGCTTGAGACGCTCGTAAAAAGCAAAGGCCAATGGTTTCTCTAACGATTTTGGGACATATTTTAGAAAGTGAACCTTAGACCCAGAGCTACGAGTATGCCCGACATGGATTAATGCAGGTCACTGTAAGGTATTTTAAAAATTAGCAAAGCTTATTGTTGAAACTTCATATAAAGAAGTACTTCAATCGTATTGTTTTCGTCGTATTGTCATTTGGCTGTTCCGAAACTTTTTTTTATTCCTATACCTATTAATATTGTATTTTGACTGATCTATCTATTACAGTCCCAGGCCTGGGTAAAGGTCTCCCCCTTTTTTTCCACTTATTGAAAAAAAAGTTGGTACATCGAATACATCTAATAAAGCCACTAATACCCGTTTCGTTAAAAATATGATATTCTTTATAAATATTATCCAACTCACAATAAATTGTTAGTAAGTAGGTAGACAAATAACTTACTGAATTTCTCAAATATATTAATTCAGTTGTTCTCGTAAGTCAAGTTCGAGCGATAGTTAGCTTTATGACTAAAGCCATAGAATCGAGGTCGAACGGTACCGAACGACACAAATTCAAAACCATAAATACAGATGTTAGTATTTATTTTTATTACGGTTTTAATGGCTAGTGAAAGCTAATGTGAGAAATGAGATATAACTTGAAAATATATATTTAAGAGATCCCAACAGTGTTGTACCTTGTTTATTTCGCAGTTGTTGTGATTTTACTATTGGTGGTTCAATTTTGCGTAAAATTGTTAATTCATGAAAAATCAAAATGTCATTAGCATCGTCTACGTCTACGATCGTTTGCAACGGTCTGTAGATAGCACAACTGTTTCTTATGTATTTCATATACATATACCTATGTACATTTTTTAAATACTGTAGTCGTTAGTTTGTTTGTGAATAAATTTTTCAAATAAATATAGTCATAGAGGCATAAGCTCTCTTATAAGCTTTGCTATAAACTACTAAAGGTATAACATATTTCTACTCTTAATTTAGTTTTTCACCGTTATTATTAGCTTAAGATGCAAAAGCCAAAATTATTAATTAGTACATACCTGCCTAATTAACTTAATCTCCAGTATACATTATAAGATGACATCGACTTTTCATTACAGTTACCTATTCCCCCGTTAGCCCTCATTAGTACAACATTATCGTTAATTATCAACTTTAAAGCCATGTTAGTTAATATCAATTAATTATGTTTTCACAATCAAAAGGGTTATTCTCTTTATAAAGTCTAGTATTTGTTGGGATGCCAAAATTATATAATATAGTCATAATAGTCATACATTATGTATTTATTAAAATCACAAGAATCAATTAGAACATCTATATTGACTTATTATAGTAAATATTAGAGAATTACCTCAATTTTTGATTCCATCTGTGATGATCTTTGAACAAATCATCGTGTTGTTAATTGGGGAAGTACTTTGCGATTGAGACAAATATGGCTTCGAAAGTTTGTCTTTGATTGGAATTTAGAGATAGTGACTATTTAGACCAAATCACTTAACAAAATAAGCTTTTTTGAAAAACTATTTTGATAAGTGAATATACCACTTTAGAACAAGTCCAAGTCCAATTCCAAATGACAAATGACTAATAGTAAATTAGTAGTAAATATTAGCCAATTACAAAGCAGGATTGGGTTGTTTTATCCTAGTGCGGTAACTATTACCTACACATTTGTTTTGTTTTGCCAAACAGTAAATAAAACGTGAATGACACTCCAAATATTTATTTCAATAGAAAACTTTGAATGAATAAAATTATAAAAACATTGATGATGAATTATACTACCCATTACTAAGATCGGAATCATCGTTAATTCTAGTTCTCATCTGTAATTACAGCGCTAAACAGAGTCATCAGTTCTATGCGTCTCCATTCATCTCAAACAATTACATCCTTATACATTGTTGAGTAATGCTAATTATTATGAACTGACAAAATCTTACAATACATCTCGTAAAGGTCAGATTCGGTAATAATGCATGACAGCCTTGACCTCACTTCAAAAATGCAATAAAGACTATTTTCACCGTGTCCAAAAATCATAAAAACCAACTTTACAACATTTGGAGATTTTTCAAAATGCTCAGAAACTGTTGAAATTTTTGATGTAACCTTGACCTTAAGCGTATCCTCGCAGAGTGTCAAGAAGCCAAACATAGGAAACAAATAAACAATCAGCCGAGCCGATCCATCATTGCGTTTAAATAAATAAATCCGTAATACCTCAAGTGGATGGAACTGTGTTATTTACGGCCTCCGAGACGGGAACATAAAAATCTAATGTCGAGCCGAGGGCGATAAATCACCTCACGGGAGCGAGGTGGATGACTTTTATGGCGAAAATTCTGAGGTTTCGACACGTGGTTCCCACAGCACAGCGCTGGACAAACGGCAGGCTCGCGGCCATGTCGGCCAGCCTGCAGAATGCAGCGGTCAACTATAGTCGACGGCTATCGAAAAATTAACTGTTTTGAAATTATTAGTATCTTTACCTGTCAATAGTGCACCCACAAAAATATTGTGTGAATGTGGAACCCCTAAATATATCAAAGATTTTTAATATTCATGCCTAAAAAATACCTGATGCTTACTAAAACTAGAAATGTAAGGAATTTGAAAATGTTAAGTGTTCGATAAAAAATTATGTCTTTAAACATAAATTAGGTGACTAGTGACGTAAACAAGCATAAGGTGGGCGAAGGGTTACTTTACCAGCTGTTTGTATTTGACTAAGTGTAAAGTGTTGTGTAAAATATGATAGTGTCACACTAGAAAATGATAGTATTACGGAATGCGGATATAGATTCGTGCACATCTGCCGAGAGATGTTTAAATTAGTTAAGATCTTGTGATAGTATGTTTTTCTTTCGGAATGTCAACGGTTTAACCTTTAGATCGTTTTGAGGTTAAAAAAAAGAATACATTAAAATAATAAGAGTTATTTACGAAACAAAACAGTTGTTAGTATTAAAACCTTTTCGGAATTTCAGAGTGCATAACCGCATGATAAATAAATCGGATTGGTTTCAAAATTAAGATTATAAGCTTTTTGAGAATATACGTACTTAATTGTAATTTCATAGATCAACTAAAATAAATAATAGAATAATTAAGATGATTATATTGACGATGCTGTCCGGTACTGCAACACTGTTCGGAAGAAAGAAGCTGTGCTATAATATTAAATGTAAACATAATTGATCTTGAAATAAATGTGAACTAATTTGTAAGATCAACGAAGCATTGCAATCTCAAAAATTAAATGGAGCCGTGCCCCGGCCTGAGTAATGTTGCGTACGTGTAAGACGGCAGTAAAGTGGTACAAGCTAACCCCACGCTCCTACCCCACGCTTTAAATACATCCGATAAAAAACTAAACGACACCCCTCGATCTACGTAGTACCCTCAGGAAAATGGAAACGTCCATAAAAGCGAATTTATCCGCAAATTAATTTGCACCGGTCCGGAATCAAATTACTGCAACGCTGTTTTTAAAATCTACATTTTGTTTTCAGGCGCTCTTATTATTTTGTATTTTTAATTTATTTTAACTTTCATAAACTTTTAACAAATATTAAATAATTCCTGCGTAATATAATCCAAGTTTTTAATAGCCGCGCTTAGATAAAATGTATGTCAGAAAACAATCAATCCTTAACTAAGTGATATACCTAACAGTGTAAGACTTACACTGGTTAGCGCTGACCTCAAGAGCTGGTCACGAACAAAAATCAAAACTGTACTCATTACATTTACTGCACAGATTATTCAATTAAATCAAAACCTTTTACTAATCAAATTAAACCTATTTTAATGAAGATGCTATTATAGGTACTAATAAAAATTATAATAATGAAACTAAATTGAACGATATAAAGTTCATATTTTTCTTGTGAAGTGGGCCAGTCATCATTGGACAAGTTGCAAAGTAAACTCAACGTTGTTACGTTGTGTTTAGATTCATATTGACTCGCTCTGCAGTAAGTCTGCACTCATCATCGGTATACTTTTAATTATTTTATTCTGCTAGTCTGCTACTGGCGCATGGCGTTGAGATGGTCCGTTTATGCTACACGTAGATTTAAAACTTAATTGCTTTGAAGATTAAAACAATCTTACACCTTTAGGTGTGACATTCTTTAAATTTTATTTGATCTCATACAATAATTAGGCTAATATGTAATGATAAATATAAAACTATGTGATCTTGTGGTTGAATTTAAAACTGCAACAATGCAAAAAAAATATAAGCAAAGAAACTTTTTCTTAGATACGAAGAATTGTTTGTAATATTATAGTAAAGCACTGGTGGGTTATTTCTTCAGCAATGAACTTAATTAAACTTTAAACTGCATTCCACTTACCCCCGATGAACATGTAATAAAAAACAATAGCGTCGGTTTGTAAGAGGGTATTCGCAAAACTCTACCCCACAATATTGCGAGTCGCGTAAAATGTAATGGGAAATTACTCTAAAATAAAAAAAAGTCTCCCTCAAACGGAACCCTTACTGTTACGGCAATTTGGATAAGACTCCCTTGGCACGGAACACTAAAAATTCTACTATGGCTATGACTGTTTAAAAAAACGTCGGTTGTAATATAGCGGCGAACGCATACGTCCCTCACAAGTAAGATAACTTTATTGCGTCTACACAATGTCAAAAAGATGTTGTCCGTGATAAAACGGTGTTACTTTTGCAGAAAATGAAAGCTTAAAAAGTCTCGATATGCACATATCCCGGTAGACTCCGGTGCTCTGCAGGAACTCATAAAACTTCGGCGCTTTAATCGAAATGCTCGTCTGTTTTTCTGGTCGAGCACGTGATTTGATTATAGGATCCGGATGCAGATGACTGTTTGAACTCAAAACCGGGCCGCTGCGCCACTTCTGATGCAGATAATTAAAGTCTCTCTTGAATAACTTTTCAGATAGTAGAATATCTCGTGACTTCCTCACGTTTTACTGACCTGCTAAGCTGTTTTGATCTTCTTCACCATCTATGTAATAAAGAAGACAATATCGAGTCCAATAAGCCGCTGAAACGGCCCGGCTTAGTGTTTGTCCTCCGCAGTTCGGAACAGGAGCTTTTTATAGCGACCGCCCGCGGCTCGCTAATCCGCGCCAAAAAACACAATAACCCAAAGTACCGAGAACCGGCTAAATTACTATCCGGGCCATTCCAACCCCACGGGCAACCAAAGCGTTTGATAAAGTAGATCACAAAACGTATAGTATAAATAATATCGGGCCCACAAGAGGTCCTTGCGGTAAGCCAACGCGAGAGTGGTTTCATAAGCTAACCGTGCGAAACGCCTTCCCAGTTGTTATTGTGAAATGTGAATTATGAAAATAATAAAAAATAAAGCGTTGTAGAGCTTCGGAGGGTAGTGCCACGTGCGCGCCGCCGGAACCAAAACATTGAAAAGTTTAACCGCGGAACAGAAGAGTAGGCGTCCGTCCACGGGAGAGGTTTAACGCGACACGCGACTGTCTTAATTTCCACCATTAAATTGAATGATGGTAATCAAATTATCCGGCCCCTCCGTTCGGGTGATTGCAATCTTATTATTTTAAAGTTCCTGAGGAACAACACTTTCCGTTAGCATTGACACAAATATAAAAAAGCGCGGGCCGACACATACAGGTGCGTTCGCCTATCCTAATTTACAGTGTTTTTTCTTCTAATCTAGTAAAATAAATAGCACAGAAAATTATAATTACCTACATGTAAAATTAATAAAAGAGGTCACCAAGTTGTAATCCAAAAATTAAGATAATAAGTGCTGAATTTGTGTTAGATACCGTAAGTAATAGCCTAAGCTTAGAAATAATTGCTCAGTGATTATAATCACCTGACGCCGCGCTTCACAAGAAAGGGTAACTCGCACTCGCACTGGCACTCGCTCGTCACTTAATAAGGATTATCAGCACCGACTCCATCACATTCATCCAATATTTATCCTCCACCGCCATTGTATGAATAGTACAAAAATTTAATACTGTTTGTGCCGCTCCGGTCTAGCCGGCGGATTATAGGAGGGTAGTTTTTTAAATAGGGTTACGTTTTTTCCGAAGGGTCGTGATAAATGACACATGCACATTTTTCGAAATACCCAATTTCGGATTTAAGTCACCCCAAAGTGGCCTGAAGTCCAGCGAGGGGACCCGGCGGCGCTCGCGAGTCATTTACACCAACACTTTCGTTGGACGAAAGGGTACTTTGGTTTTAGACTATGATTCTGTGTAAAACGGAGATTTTAGTGGACTATCATATCTAGATGATTTGAAAAACGTATTATAGACACTAGATAATTAGCTGGCATAGTTTTTAAAATCCTATTTTTTTATTTTTTTTTTATTTTGGATTATCAACTATCTACGTCATAGAGTTCCAAACCAAATCATGCATGTTCAATTCCATACTTCAGATGAAACAGATTCTGAGGTCACCGCTCAACAACAGCAGTAAAACACGTCCGTCACCACCAAAACGAGACCTTAACCCGCAGATATTGGAAACGGCTAAGGGGTTTAATAATGCATTTTTCTATCGTGACGCCTCCCCATTACCTTGGGATAAACTGCGCGTAAAATTGACGTCAGAAAAACTTAACGAGTATGTTGTATTGAGGCTTAATAACTATGCGTTCGGCTGTTTTACACAAATCCGAGCAGTTTTTTGTGTGTTTGTTGTCTTGTCTGTTTTTCTCTCTAACTGGCAGTTGCTACAAATTGCTAGTAGAAACTACATACACACTCTATCGAGGGTACCTACTACCTACGTATCAACTTCGTAACTGTTATAAATAACCGGATATTGTTTCTTAAAATGCTTCTGTTAAAGTATTGACAGGGGTTGGTGAAGAAATAAATTAACAATCAGAAGCATTTCATTTATTCTGTTGTAAGCACTTGCCTGTAAATTTCACAATTTGGAAAAATGAGGATAATAACTACGCAGTTAGAGCCAGCGATTAGTCGCAGCATACATACCTGTTGCGCTTAATAAATATTGTAAACGCGCTGTGACGTCACATGCCGCGTCGCACATACATTGTCTATTTACAATATACCCAAAAAAATATAATTCTTTACAAATATTGAAAACAGCTTCCTCGCTTGTAAATTTCATATTTTTTTCTTCCGTCTTTCAATCATTTTGTCACGTTATTGGAAAAATATGCTAAAACATATGACTGCATGTAATCAATTATTAAAATTTACTTATGATATTTTTATTATAAACGGCATGGAAACATGAAGTCTGTGACAAAATTTAGATAAATATATACCGTTTAAAACTATTAGATACGTGGAAATCAACAAATGCGGTCATCAAAATTAAAATATTATTGATCATTTTGCTGCAAGATTATTAAGTAAAAAATAATATTTATTCTGCATCTTATCGTTACTAATTTGAATCAGTTCAAATCTATATTGAATCTAGGATTGTTTTAAAAGGTCTATTAAAAGTGATCAACTACTGATGCTGACAGTACCTACTCATAGAAAACAGTTAATGCCAAATAACGAGATGTCAGCACATAACATCTTTTATATGAAACGTTAAAGACATATTTCGGACTGTTTACCGACCATAACAGATTTTTATTTTGAATAATATTATCATTTCAGTTACTTTTTGTGAGTTAGAAAGTTAGTAAATACACTTTCCGTAACTTTTTTTTGTTTTGTTTTATACTTACATTATTTTTTATGTATTATATTATATTATGTATTCATTGTTTATATCGACAAAAAAGTGTTTGTAAATAACAGTTGTAAAAACAACTGCATATAATACAGACATTTTAAAACGACCATTGCACTGGCACTTTCTAAAGGCAACGCTGTCAAAGTGACATTTTAAACCTTTCCGCACTGGGGCCTTATTCTCTATTTTCCTTCCCCAAACCGTGCTACGTCACAACGCGTTCCAGAGGGCTTAGTCTGAGGTTGCATTTTAAATATGGACATCCGAGAGACGACTGTCGACTCGAGAGTAGGGTGTTTTAAAATGCAACCTCGGACTAAGCCCTCTGGAACGCAAACTTCAAAAATGATTGATTTGTATCTATATTATTCGAATCGCGCATGACACGTTTTGAAACGAATAGTTTTCATAACGTGGCAGACTTCGACACGTTTAGTTGACAGTTCAAACCGTACCGTGTCGCGGTAGGGAACGACAACTAAGGCTTACGCCATACATTTTTTTCAGATTCCACGCCCGTTGTCTTGCCTAAGCCAAGTAACGCGCGTGGTTTGCAATACAATAGAGAATAAAGCCCCTGTTTTACACGACTGACAAATCGAGTGACCTTACCACCGGGAACCAACAACAAGCAACTTTCAAAGTTAATAAATAAGCCCCACTGCTGGGAAAAGAAAAACAGTCTTTTAAGAATTTCTTCGCAACCCTTCTGACGTTAATAAATGTCAGTGGACCATTGACATCTATGGTAGGGTGACCTCGCGGCCGGTTGCCCCTGGACACGCTCCGTTTCCGACTATTATGGTCACCGTGACTTAACCCTTTTTAGTTTTAAAATTGTAGCGATAAGTGGTAACGGTGAGGAGTTTTTTAACCAAGTACAATGTTCATTTTTACATCAATTTCTTTTTGTATTAGTGTTGACTTCTGATATTATAATAATATGTGAAAGTTTAAATGTTTGTTTATCATGTCATCATCATCATCAACCTATATCAGTCCACTACTGGACGTAGGTCTCCCCCAAGATGCGCCACTGAGCCCGGTCTTCGGCTATCATGTCATGCCAAGTGGAATTGGATAGAACTTAACTAACTGTTTGTAACCAAGACTACTTTATTATCCTGAAAATCAAAGATAGAGGACAAAATAATAAAAAAAAACAAGGCTTGTGCGAGTTGGACATAAGTCTGATGATTGCAGGACCTGTTTTGAAGTAACAAAGGTTTACTGGTAAACCGAAGTGTGCTAAGTGGCGTTCGTCATTACCGCCTACATTTAGCGCACACCTGCCTATACGAGTAGATATAATCATGATTGCCATCTACCACGGTATTTTACACGTTTCATTAGTATGAAAATATTTTTTATAAACGCAAACGTAATTTGTGTGGATATTTAAAAATAGTAGGTACGGTGTCGACCACGGGTCGGACGAGAAAACAAAACATTTAAAAAATAAATCTTTGTACAGCAAAGAGCACACATATAGGTAGATACCTACATACTTAGATCTGTTTTTTTTAATAAATTTATATCAATAATTTTTGCGGCATTTGAAGGGATTTTTGATTATAAAATTAGTTTACTTATGTTATTCTTGAAAATGAAAATTCATCCAGTCAGCCGTTAAGTTCAAATAATTATGTAGCATACTTTTTCGTATGTTTCTATATTATTATTGCATGTTTAAGTATTATTTATAAAGATGGATGCAGGTCCCGCCCGCGGCGCGGACTCGGCATCGGTCCCAAGTGACCGATAAATGGCCTGGGAGTGGAGACTCGATGTGTAACTAATTACAACATCGGCGATCGAGCGAAAAAATACCTACTAACTAAGAATATCTCAAGATTATTCCACAAAATTAAAAACATTAAAAGTGTAGTTTATTTTCAATACAAATTTCAACAAAATTGGTTTGGTTGCTATGTCGTTCATTTTTATAAAGTCACGCTATGTTCACAAATCTAAACTATTACATTAATGTTTTCTCGATTATAAAGAGTTGTTATTTTATTCAGTGGCTGTTTTTTTTTTATATACAAATTAGTCTAGAAAACTAAGTTTCACATAATTTATAAGTAAATTGACCTGCACATTACCGAACGAAAAACTTATCATGAAATCAGTACTAAATGATACATCTATAATACTACAAGTAGATAGTATCTATAGTACAATTCGCTAATGCTATAATTGCAGTGTGAAACAAGAATTATGTGTTTTGCATAGCTGTGTGCGCCGGAGTGGAAATATTTGCATGCGGCCGGTTGCTCGTTAGTTTCTAGCAATGCACAAGCATGTATGTACAAAAACTCTAAACAGGTGTAAAATAGCGTTAATAAATTATATTTTTTTTAGTTTCACTTTATTCAAATATTGTTTAGTAAGTACTACTATGATAATGCAGATCCATAAATGGACGATAATTAGCACAGATTTTTTGTTCAATTTTGTTTAAATAGTTAGTACAATTGTTAAAATATTCATTAAGTTATTTGTTGTGGATGGCAAGTACTTAAAATATTTAGCACCTATTAATTACTAGAATGAAATAATGTATAACGTAACGCAATACGTCAGTTTAGTGCGGCGTAAGTACTTACGCATGCACAAATCGACAATTATCGTCGGTAATAACACGCTCAATTTAATAACTATTTGTATAGCTTATTTGTGAAAATTGTATATAGCAACAATATTAACATAAATAAATTAGCTAGGATATATTACAACGGAATAATTCGTAATGTTGCACTGCTGATTTACTGAACGAAGAAACGCAACCGTGTTCAATCAAATTCACACTACATCTGTCATTCGCTTTTTGTTTCGCTAAATATATATTAATGACCACCTTTTGTAAGACGAGTAATTAATCCACTCATTCACTAAAAGATTACTTCATCTAATCTTAAATAAAAATTTAAATATTTCGGATATTGAGTGTACAAAATTCTGATTCTGATAGATTTGTATTACTTTGTGATAGTACACAAAAGCTACTCCAATGTCCAGTCCGAATGAAAAAATATATCTTCGGAATGAAGTAATTCACTCAAACTGTGACATCAGTAATCAGTTTACACGGTGTTGTTGTGCTATTATTACCGGCGGGAAGGTGCTCCAACCGTCTCCGCGCACCTTGCCACCACCTTGCGTCTGATATTTCAAGATATCAATTATACTACCCAGCAACACGGCGCAACCACCACACTAGCCATCTAAAATACTTGAGCCCTAAATTCAGAGAGGCAAGACTCGATGTCGCTTGAAGTTTTGAAGTAAGGGCAAGCGGAAAAGATCGGACCCCACGTATAGATTAAAGTTATTTAGCTAAGTAAAGTTTTATAGTTCTATATTAGTGGACACGGTTGTCTTTTAAATTAGGTACCAAATACGATCGTTGAGATCTCGATAAGGAAATTGAAAGTATTATGAAGTTGACGAAATTGGGTTATTTTTACATGTCACGGTGTTGGTTTTGCTAGACAGCTGGATAATGAGAACCGATGAGTTGTTCATTGGTTTTTTAATAAAGATAGTTGAATATCTATGCAACTATGTTGCACACCGGTTTTCTCGCGTTAATAATGGCTGATTTATACCGCTGGGTGTTAATTAACTTAGCGTCGAAAGGACCTAAAAAGGAAATACTATACTTGAATTGCTTCATCGATTCCTGATTTTCCAACCATTTGAACGTAACGAGTTTTGTTACCATTTACGTATTAAGTCGTTCCTTCTTAACTGAGTAATTAATAAATAACAGAAATGAATTTGACTTAGGACTCTACAAGTATTTTCTAATTATCTCTATTTGCAATAAATGCTATAAATACCGTAAGAATTTATACAAAAATAGTCAATTTCATGCCTCTACGGCCATCGATACAAGATTTACGACAATCGACAACGTAAATCGTAAATCGACAACATAATTTTACGTAAAGAAACTTGTCTTCTATTGCATGCGAAGATGCAAAAAACTTGGATCTACACACAATAATCACCCTTGTAATCAAGCGAGCAAGAGCGTTTATTGTGTGCAACAGTTTCAACGTAACGGTTAACTCAGGGTGTTTACTTGTAGTTTTCGATGCGTGACGTGTGGTCATTTGACTTTTAACTGCATTTATTTAGTATTAATAGAACTGCAACGTAACTCATTGTTAGGTAGTTGACCATACTAACCACACAGACATTTAATCATCTGAAAAAAAAGCAATTTTATTGAAAAGTGTGATTTAGCAACAGCTTTGGTAAATAAGTTTAAATCTCTCTTTTTACTCTTTTATATTAGAGCGTTATCTTTGTGTTAGTTATTTCACCTGTCAAAATTACAGATTTCGTCAAAATTCATTGCACATGAATCTTCGTTGGATGACAATCAGAAACCGTAAGAGCTTTCTTTTGTTCTTGATCATCCTATAATCAGATAGGATGACGTTTTTTAAATCTTCATATAAATTACTTGCAGACTTATAACATTTCTTTGAAACTATACTGTAATATAGTTGGTCAATTCCTCTTATCACCGTCACGCTAGGAGTCTGACACCCGTCCTTCCATCACCTTAAAACTATCCTATCTCAACTATCAAGAGCCATCAAGTTCGGAAGTGTAGCAATAAGCAGTAAACAACTGGAGTCAAGTGCTAAACGCGGCGATAAGGCCGCCCGCGCCCCGCGCCGGTCATCTGATAGCGAGCCGGCGCAGTTACCCGGGGGTGAAGTGTCAGGCCTTCACACTTACTGGAAGAAGCATTTTTCCCAAATAGTTTGGATATCTTCATAGAGGTGATAACACTTCATACTGAGAATATTTATGTGTTGTAATGTGAATTTGTTTATTTCTAAGTTTCTTCAAAAAACATCTGACGATCGGCTATATGAAAAGTTAAATGCTCATTTTAATAATTAAATGAAACAAATCGTGAGCTTACCTAAAATCTTAGAGTTTCCAAATGTTACAAGGCCTTGACACCTTGACTTTAGATTTATTAGGTGTAAGTGTTTTTATTAGGGCTATCGAGGATAAACCAATAAAACCATTATTGGTGTTTTAAATTGCGTCAGCGTATCGACGAACTCATTTTATGGTTTTGTTATCTAATAAGCAGTTTCACTTTTAATCTTCACAATAATCTATTCCCATAACTATTTAATCTAGGTCAAATTATTTTTTTTTTCTCCTAATAATTTTACAATTGTTCCTTTGAATTTTTTTAGAATATGTACCAAGTAAAGTTGAGTATTGCAGAAACATAGTCCAACTTTAAACAAGTTCAAAAGAGTATGTTATGATTCTTGTGACGCATATGGGGGTGTTAACTGCATTAGGTAATCCAAGGAAGTTTTGGAGAAAGAGTTAGTCTGTACATCATTAGGGTCCATCCCTCTCAGAGGGCGCCACTTTGCACAACCTTTGTTTGAGGATTCCCGAGTTGACAACTATCTGTTCATGGGATTGTATTTTCAATCTGTAGTTTTAAGATTACGTAAGATAAGGACAAAGTTAAAGTTTAATATTAATTTGTGACAAACGAATGGACAAGAGTTTTGTCATTATTTTTCGTGATCATTTAGAGTCCCCGCAGACTGCAGACTTATTAGATAGTTTGGTCGGCTGCATACATCTTCATACTGATTAAGAAGCCGACCAAACTACGATAAAAAGTCGGCATGTTGCGGGGGCCCTAAGTAGTAATTAGCTCAACTGATTCTTATGTATTTTATATATAACCTATAGACATTGTGTAAATACTGTAATTGTCATTTTATAGGTGAATAAAGTAAATTTACCATTTAAAGTAAGTAAGTATAATAAATTGAACATAAGTGTAACAAAAAGTGTTATTTTTATATTTATTCAACTATAGTATGTAGATTTTCAACGTTCAAAACTCGTGCTAAAATTAGGGTGTAATAAATTCACCAAAGAAGATAAACAAGCATAGTTCAGGAATACCAAGAAACGGTTTCGAAGGCAAATCCTCAAATACCTTGTAACTAGGGTCGGTGTATTGTCCGGCGGAGGTAAGCAGAGCACCGAATTGACATGCCTGACCCTTGCTTCTTGGCCGGACGTCTTCAAGTGTGGTCCAAGCTAACGAAAACTAGATACACCTTATCAGCATGATATCTACCTACTCGAAATGTAGGAATCATATCACGCGTTTGTTTTTAATTAAATGAAAATTGTTAAATTTATACAAAGTTATCGTTAAAGCTGAATTTAACATTTATAAAGTCATCGTAAACCCTTGACAGCTAGGGCTAAAAACCTGTCAGTGACAGTATTATTTCTCAGCACATTAAACACTAAGCTCGTAGCGTCGAAACTGACTGTACGAAGACTATAAACAACGGTTGCCTTATTATAACTATTTTTTTTTTATTATTTTAATCCTTGTTTATATTTCTCGTGCCTTGGACACAGGATCTTAATAACCATTGTGGCAGCGCATCAATAATCCCAGGATTAGGCGACGGACGGCTTACGCAAATACGATCCGATTGGACGCAGGCTCACTAACTATGTCCACTACTGTCCGCTAGGGGTCTGACTATTGGTTAAGACAAGTTTATAGAAAAATTCACTAATAAATAAAGGTCAGAGTCTGAAAAATGTAAGAGAAAAATAGAATTAAATAAATCTAAAGTTTTCCGAACCCAGGCTTACTAATTAAATAATGATAGGAGACAATTCACTCATCAAAAACAACTAAATTAATGTTAAACAAAATAAATCAAACGTCTTTTAAGTAGCTGTTTGCAGCACTGAGGAGGTTTCCCCAAATAATCACATTCTTGCGGTTTCAGGCCGCAGCCGGCGCCTCGTTTGTGGCTCATTTGTCAGTTCCATCCACTCCGTTTGCGGTCGCTATTTACTCTTGTGTGGCTCTTGTTTACGTCTCAGTGTTAAGGATTGAGATAATGGTCTTATAGTTTCTCCTAAAAATAAGGATTGTCGACACGTAGACCGCTAGTTTAATCGGTATCAAAAATAAAGTTATTAATTAAAATGAGAATTTCAACATACTTGATTTTGTTTTATAAAAATAGTACATAATCTAACTACTGAATTGAAAACCAGGTAAAAGAGTTCAAAACTTCTGAAACTTGTACCAAAACAGTATCCTGAAAATCGACAGGAACCCGCAATTGAATCCACGAAAACAAACATAAATAAGCTGAACAACAGTCCAACTTTAAACAGGCATCATAAATACGTACTCTCATAAACCGAAACTTTGGAGCGGCCATCGCATAAATCATACCGCGCCGCGCCGACCCCGAGGAAAGCCGAACTATCCAGATCCCGTAGGCTGCACTCACGTATGAGAACGCATTTGGACACGAAACAGGTGCCACCAATCACACGCAGTGATATTTACTTATCTTCTAGTGATGGCTTTCTTCCTAATTTATTGAGCTCGGTTTTTGGAACATCGAGTGTGATATGTTGGTATCATTAGTTGGACAAACAACATTATTTTATGATGGAGTCAAACCAGTGATGAATGAGGATCTTTCAGAAAAACCCTTTTTAGGCGTAATTGCGTTCTAACACAAGAATCCGGGCATACCGACTCCCGACTCAGGGAGTGTATGAGCCTGCCCACGCAGCAATATGTCATCCCGGTCAAGCTCCCGCCATTTGTCTTGCAAAAATTCGGGAAAACATCTTAGGAACGTCGCGGCGCGTCGTCCGCGTCGGAATGCGAAGGGGTAGTACCGTTACACGTATTATGCGCGTGTTGGATTGATTGATTGAAATTCAAGCATACCCGTAGGTGGGAAAAGGGTAATCTATTGGCAATGTGTAATGGACAATTTGGAATAGTTTTATTTTTATTATTTCTTGAATCTAGAAATGTGATTTTTATTTTTATAATTTCTTGAATCTAGAAATTTGATTTTTCTGATAAACTTGGAAGATAGTTTTAAAAAACGTTCTGTGTAAATTACATCAATACATGCATAAACTGATTTATATAAACCAGCTTTGCTATTATTTTATCTTAACCATTTTCAAAAGATACGAAGTAACAATTTTTTTAAATAACAGTGTTCGTATTTTTTCAATAAAAAGAACCGTTGAATGTTTATAGAACACAGTTTCGAAACCGCAAAACCGCATAGCTTAGCAGAAGTCAGCACAAAACAAACGAATCAATTACCGCACGCGTCGGTACAAAAACGTGGGGGTTTGGCCGCCGCTAATGTCCCGCTAATGCCGCTTATTGCCGGCCATTTGCGGTCATTTGTGGTCCGACCCGAGCGGACAATGCCCAGAAAAATAGCTCAGCTGAAAATCTGACCATTGATACACAACTGTACAAACAGAACAATGTTAAAAAAAAAATGGTAGCACTCCGGGAGTGCCGGCAGAAGTGAAAACTTCAATATTAACGTTGTGTTTTCACTTTTAAGTTTTCACTTCAAAAATATAACCACAGTCGTCATAATGACAATGACAATCACAATGACACAGACACATTCGCGAAAGCGCGAATGTGTTTTCACTTTTAAGTTTTCACTTCAAAAATATAACCACAGTCGTCATAATGACAATGACAATCACAATGACACAGACACATTCGCGCAAGCGCGAATGTGTTTTCACTTTTAAGTTTTCACTTCAAAAATATAACCACAGTCGTCATAATGACAATGACAATCACAATGACACAGACACGTTCGCGCAAGCGCGAATGTGTCTGTGTCATTGTGATTGTGTCATGTCATTGTGTCACATTCGCGCAAGCGCGAATGTGACACAACGACGAAGACAACGAAGACACACTGACACAGACACATTCGCGCAAGCGCGAATGTGTCTGTGTCAGTGTGATTGTGTCATGTCGACACAACGACAATGACAATGACAATCACAATGACAATCACAATGACACAGACACATTCGCGCAAGCGCGAATGTGTCTGTGTCATTGTGATTGTGTCATGTCATTGACATTGACACAACGACGAAGACAACGAATGATGAACGTCACGTTCGATGAACGTCACCACGAGTCACGTGACCCTGACTGAGTTTTCACTTCAATAAGATGGAAGCGATACAGTTAAATACAAGTTAGGCGAAACGATTCGTACGATATAATAGCGTCTATCTGGTTATGCGCGCGCGGCGAGCGATACGTGTTTCCCGTGCGAGGGTGCTCAGAGCGTCTGTCGGCTGCCGGCGCGCGAGTGCCGCTCCTCGGTCCTCCGCCCCCGCGCTCCGCACCGCACCGCGTGTTGGCAGCGCCTTGTACTCGCCTTGTACGATGTCGCCACAACACTATTTAATTGTTTGAGTCATACGTCGCGTGACCGCAAGTGTGTTCTTTTGTCGTCTCTTGTTTTACGAGCAATGTATAAAAATTAAATAAGATCTTACGCTTTTTCGACGTCACGTGACCCTGACGCGAGTTTGAAAGTTTTTACCCACCCAGCGCCGCTAAAGAAGTTTTCACTTCAAAAATGAGAAAAAGATTTGCTAAAAACTACATAAGCTTATTATATATTTTAAAAAATAATAATTTTTGATATCAGTGCACACTATTTTATAGATTAATCTTCGTATTTTACGAATTTCATACTTTTGGTTGTACTCACAAAGGGTTACATAAAACTACTATAACAATCCCTGACACAGGGCGGTCCCGCAAGGTCCAGTTAGAAGACGAATGTGACATTATGCGTCTTCATTGAACGCTAATCGGCGTCCGGCGTCCGGCGTCCGGCCGCCCCGGTGTCCGACCTCAGCTTGACGGATATCGGTCTGGAGCTCAGGAACTAAAAGCCATAAAACCAGCGAGAAGTGGTTAAATTTTATAACTTCACGTCCAAAAAGGACCCAAAGAGCAGGAGAGGTGAAGATTGCATTGGGAATCCTACACCTTTTTGGATTAAATTTCTACTGAAATCTTACCATGAATAGTGAATTTGTATATCTACTTTAAGACTCTTCTATAAAAATTATAAACATCATAAGTAAATAATAAATAAATAGCCGAAAGTCTTCGATATTTTTTGTTTTATTTTCAACTTACTTTACCTGTGCTGATTTAATGTGTTTATTATTATACTTTTGTTTTATTAATCTTCGAGTATTCATAGTCATAAATACTTTGTGCAGTAAAATCACAAGAATCATTTAGAATCGTTACTCGTGACACGAAGTTCATAAAATACTTTTCTACAGTAGTTATTCCAGAGTGGTCATTGCTGCAAGAGTCCGTCTCGTTAATGGCCCCACCACACAGTGTCCAGCGGTGCAGCCCTAAGGCCGCAGCCCTAAGGCCGCGGTCACACATTTTGTTTCACTCCTATCTGATTTGTGGGCCTTATCCCGACACCCGGCTGTGCTGGGAAACAATTACGGTAAAGATATAAACTGCCATTTCATTGAAACATCAGACCTTGATTTATTTTATTCGAATTAGGAATAAATATAGAGAAAAATGTCCGTAAAGAGAAGCCACTTTACAGGTTTTATAGTTGAGATGCAATTATAATTATTGCTGCAATCTGAAAGTGTTAAACCGGCAACATTTAAAAATGACTAAAGATATATTGAAATATTATCAGTTTTATTATCTCCGTTGAAAAATATCCAATTTACTAACTCCCTAAATGCATAAAAAAATACCATTTATGTTTTATACGCTGATAAATCATTGCACAAAGGTGGTCTATCTTATTACTTAATAACAGTAATCAAAGTAAACAAATAACCGCGGGCACTCTGCAAATTGAAAAACATCAAAACAAAATGAAGTTCCTATTTAAGATGAAAGCTGCAGAACATACACTCATCTAAAACTATTAACTATTACTTATACCCATTATACAGAAGCCGCGCTGACCGCGGTAGCTGCCCATCGGTTAAGCCTCGCTAACTGACAGCCAAGATTGACAGGCGTAAGCGCATGTTATTTCAATATTATGAGGCTGGCTAGTTGTGTTTATGGTTATCATAATTATGGCTAGTGAAGAAGTATTATATGGGAGAGTATACTTTAACTATAACTGTTTGAGTTTATTATTTAAATTATATCATGGAGCTCTATGTACTTTTTGTACAACTAAATTATGGTAAAATCTAGTGGCTAAATACTTTCATTGAGGACGTGCCCTGTGATGCATTGCACCGCGTTCTTTACTCTGCGACGTAAGGATAAATTGTAAGAGTCTATAAAATCACCGACAGCCATATATGTTCAAAACCACAATGTGATTGCTGGTTTCAATTATATAAATAAGATAATTTTGTTTTAAAACTAAAAAAAATATGTGGTATTACTGAGCGTAGCCAACCATTATAAAGACAATAGGCTACATAGATCACTCTAATGGCGATTCAATCAACAATAGCGTGTTGGAAATCTTTCATTCGCTGACCGATAGCTTGCTTGACTAACTTCAATTCTATTGCCACGTAATAAGATTTAAATTGTTTGAAGTTTAGCAGAATAGGTAATGAGTGGTTTTGTCTATTGATTGACGTTTGACGGCTACTGATTCTACACGATAGAGGTCGATACACTTTGATTAAAAATGCTTGATTGATGGCGATAATGAGATGTTGTTGGGTATCCACACTTCAACTACAAAATAATGAGACTTGTAAGAAAGTTTTTAAAAACCAAAGGCGAAAAGAACACTTTACCTTTTTATAAGGCAAAGTAGTAGCTTATAAAACACATTTACAAATATACTATACATTGAAACACATTTCGTCAGTGACCAACATGTTCGTCAATGAAATAATATGGATTCGCCAACATTATTTTCAAATAACAAATAAATTCAATTTTCTTTATTATAAAGTGATCTGTGATTACAAAAACAAAGGTTACTGGGAACCGTTAGATACCACGTACGAGCTTTATGTCTAGAATATTGAAACTTACTTTATCTGCTAAATAAATGAACGGTTAAAAATTATAGGTACCTACATACTGATGTTTTCATTTTTCAAAAAACCTGTCTCTAGGATCTTAAGTAAAACAGTATTAAATTAAAAGAACTGTGTGAATGCAGTTGTAAAACTAAAAGTACGTATAATTGTTAACTGTACTTTAATTATTGTTTTTTTGAGTAATGGGTACAAGTTGCGTGGGCCTCCGCTGACTCAATCGGCACAATAGTCTTTGTGACAAGACATCGGCGCATGCGCACTACGTGTGCGTATTGTTTTACACACTTTCTATTAACCTTTAGCTGTAGTCGAAATGTAGGCTGCATTCATTTTGGATGTGGTATATCAGCTCCACAGAAAATATCTTGAAAGATATTTTCTCCCTAGATATTTTCTCTTAACACCAACTTTTATTTAGCTATTGTTCAGTTTTTACAATTACCTCTTTCGATTTTAGCTAGGATATTTTATAGGCTATAAAGTAAATGTTGAAAGACAAGATTTACATAGCGCAGTAATAAAAAAATGCTCTATAGCCTAGTTGTTGGTACCACGAAGTGTAACCAAACTTAAACTTACATCTCTAGAACATAAGCATGTCAGTCTAACTAAGCTAATTATATGTATTATGGGTATTAAGTGCCTCATCCATTCGTTTCGCAGTTTGCCCTCACGACGCCACATGTGACTCTGCACTTCGTATGACAGTTACATGACTTCCACTACACGAGGCATGCCTTCTGTACGAGTAGGTACTTTATTCACCTATTTATATAATTTTAAATAAACTTATATGCTCGGTATCCTTCTAAAGCACACCTTAATTTGATAACATTGAGGTGTAATTTCATTCTGTACAAATCATCAGTTCGATATCTATAGATGTAGTTATGCATGGTTTTGAACACTTATAGGTTATATTATATTATGGGTATATTTAAAAACGACGGGGAAAGTAAAATAAATTATGGGGAAAATATACTAAGGTTAGTTTTTACTTAGACGTACTTAGATGTAGTACATCGATATGGGCAGTGATTACCATATTTGGCCATTAAAAATAAAACTGTATTTGCAGTCCGATGAATAGTTCAAATACATATAAATACAACAAATCTAGCAACCGTTACTCACCACTTTGTAATTTACGTTCAAGTTGAGTTATCGTTTACATTAAGACCTACTCTGTAATACCTCAAGGATCAAAACAAACAATATCACAGCGTGTTACAAATCAAACAAACTATCAACCTATTAGAAGGTGATCATGTCTGCTCGTGACGACCTTCGTAAACGACTATTCCTTAAGTCGGGACACACCGAGTGGGGACACACCTAGCAAACTAAGCAATACTAGAAATAACAAGTTTTTCCTGGGCAAGTGATATTTACAAAATTGTGGATGTTTGTACCAAACCACGGCTTCGTTTCCCGCACTTCACCATTTAATAACTATTTGAACTATAATTATATATTTTATCTACTGCTGAAACATATAGTTACTTAAGTTTTTACTATATAGTTTGGCTTATGAGAAACTATAAAAAGTACCCGATCACATAATTAAATAAAAATAAAAATAACTGTTCTGTTTTTAATTATAATAACATTATTTATATGTAAGGATTAAACTTCGTGTCTCCCAAGCGTTAGTTGAACCCGTCATTACATCTAGCTCTTAGGAATTGTGTCAGACGCATAGGAGTGTCCTACGCAAAGTACCCGGCCAGATAACACGACTGAGACTAGATATCTAGATAAATACGAAATACGAGTACTACACTCTAGTTTATGATCGGCTTTTGTAAACATGACAGAAGGTTATATTTTATAAATAGTATATTTATAAATAGTATCAATTGTTATTAAATAGAAGTTTAATAATAAAATGTGATATAAATATTTCTATATTGGGTCGAGTGTAATATCTAAAAACAATTTGAATATCGCAAGGACGTAACATAATGATTGCAGTTCACAAGTCTCTGGGCACGCACAATGCAATAAATTTATTTTAATTCAATGTAAAAAGCTCAAAGCTCACACAAATGTCCGTATATCTCCTTAGGTTATACGGTACTTAAATAATAAAATACTACTAATGCGCACTTAAAAAAACCATAAAGAAAATAAGTGCTTGTAAAAACTATATTAAAATGCCATCTGGTTATTTAATTTTACTGTTTTGGCGAGGATTTATTCCATTAAATGCAAAATTCACTTCCAATAAGCAATTCGCGTCAATCAATTAATTATACTATTATTAGAGCTGGGGTCCTACCATGATATCCTATTAGTTGGTTCAAAGTTTGTGTAAACGTATTGGTACGTCGGATTTTTACTTTAACAAGAAAATTAGATATTATTTTCTTTTTTCTTACACCAAAGTGTAGTAAAAACATAATAAATAGATGATATAAAAAACTGTTGCATCATAAAGTTATAAATAAAAAAAATAAAAAAATGAAATAAAAAAACAAGAAGACGCAAATCTAAACGTAGACAATTTAACACAACGAGGAGATGGCAAAAGTTAAGAAAATAAATAATAAAGGTCATGGTAGGCCCCACTTGGTCAAAACACAGCATAAAATCAAAACGTCAAATTCGTATTTGCACTATCGACATGTTTATGTATTTATGTAAATAAATAAACAAAATGACGTTTCACAAAATAGAACCATTATGGCCTGTCAATGGCTGTCAATGTCTTGCTGCAGTCAGGATTCGAAGTATAGCGGTTGCACAAGCTTAGCGAGTAGCGGGTCGAAATGTTTAAATTTGAGAATTGAAATATATTTGATTTTCGCACTTTTACTAGCCAAAAGTGTAGTTTAATGAGAACCAATTTCCTAATTTCTGTCATGAGAGAATTCTTGCACATTTTTTTCTTTTTTATATTTCTGTCCGAATTTTGTTGGATTTTATAATGTCAAATAATAAATAAGATAAATCCAAGACAAACAAAGACTTTCCCAAATAAATTCATTTTAAGATCGCTATGCCTATCGCCCAGCTTATGAAACGTCACAGCTCAATATTTGCGAAAACTTTGTGCGTTATTACAAAAACAGTGCAAATCCGCGAACTGCCCCATTACCAATTCCGATGAGTGCTATAATGGACTGCTTCGTTCTGATATTTCAGTCGCGTTCATAAATCATGCAGTTTCAGGTTTAAGAGGTAAAAGGTTACATTGTGTGCATCCAAATATATCCAATTTGAAATAATGGTAATCATTTTATAAAATCATTGGTTTTATTGCCTTATGCTCCGCTTTTGAGTAAATAATGTGCATGAACAATTTACAAAACGCCACCTAGTCTAATACTTTCAGTACCTAAACAATGAACGTATATTTTTTTTGTAATTTAAGAACACAGCAATTGACGATTTTTTTACAACACCAGAATATTGTTCTTGGTGGAGATCAAACCCACACCCGGAGCGTAGACACTATGCCAACATATATTAGCCAATATAATTAATTATTTTTTTAAAATCAGTATTAATATTTTTTTATTGCTATTTCGAGATTATCAAATAGGTAAGGTGTGATAATGTGTTGATAGACTCCAGTTTTATATGCTTAACAGTAAATAATGCAAGTAATATCGAAGTTAAAATAACCGGTCTTTACTGTTAATTATAAGTTAATAACTGGTTTGAATAAACGCATTTAACTGCCATTTACTACGTTATTATTACTAGAAGTATAGTGGGTTATCTTCTTAGACATTATCACGTAACTTCCTACAAGCTGTTAGTGTATTATACGGGTGCTAACTAATACAAGATAGCAAAAACTCGATGCCCTCACCTTTCTTACTTCTCAGAAATTGTGTGTCATTATAATTGAAAGAAAAAACTATCAATTACTAATGGATTTTTTATAAAGAATTGAACGAGTTATTGAAAAAACAATGTTAGTGGTTTTTTGTGTTGTCTATAAAAAATAAATCGATAAAATAAATAACTACTAATTCATTTTTGTTTCTTATTAACTTATTGCTTTTCTGAAATAAACTTATAACTAATTGGTTTTCTGGTTATGTACATACTTTAAAGTATTTTTTTATTTGAGTATATAATCGAATTAACTAGGCAGTTTATCAACTTTATCCATAAATTGCAAATGCCTCCAAAAAATGCAGTATGCTAATAGCCCAATATCTTTATTAACCGGTAAAGGGTAGAGTTGTGCGCAATAAATGAAATGGAATAGTTAACCCTACAGTGTTCACACTCGGTTTAATTTAGTTAACTGTTCCGTTGTGCCCCGGGCGCTGCTGCGCTGGGGAAAGGGTTAAATAGTGATGTGCACGTTTATCAAATCTAGGCTCTAGTCGCATCGAACTGCTAACCTAGAAACATTTTGTATATAAGACTATGCTAAATGATCCTTGTGATTTTACGAAGATTTTATTTTAGATTTTGAAATAAAGGCGTCAAATAATTATTACTCAATATAGTGATGTCTTTTATATATTGCTCTTTTTGAACAAATTTCGTTTGGTTAGTCTGGCTGGTCCTATATTATGAAAAATTTACGTAACAAAGAAGATTCTTTGATTGATAGTTTTTATTAAAGTGAAACCTTACTAACCTGTAGAAGTACTATGAGGAAAAATTTAATACTATAAATAATAACTAACAAGCTCATTACATATATCGACATTTACAAACATCGACCAAGCACATCACTAGCTAGGCATTTTCATCACCAGCTAATTTATATTGACCTGAGTGCTGCACCCTTGCCTATATTTAAAAGCTTATAATCGCACGATGAAGTGTTGCCAGCGTTGATTAATCAACCCGAATTCCGGGAGAAAATCGCCGACTTATTTGAAAACGTCCTTGAGCCCTGAAATCTGTGAGACTTAAAATAAGACATTAATGTTAATTTTCGACGAGAATTTGAATTGTATTTTAGAATTTTGGGCTTGTTTTAAATGTTGTCAGTAACAATGAATTTTACCGAAAAATACTTTTTTTTATGCATAATTTTATACGACATATTTATCGTTCTCACATTCAGTTATCCGTAGCTAAAATGGCAGATACACAAATAATGTTCCATTTTTATAATAATACAAAATTGACAACGGCAAAAAAATAGAGCCTACAAGGTTCCTATCTTTGTTTTAAAGACTGTTATTTACAAAAACATTTTATATGTAAGTACTTAAAGGGTTAGAAAAAAATAGCGAGCTATCGAGACCGGGTTCGAAACGACACTCAGGCATTTTTCCACGGTTGAATTACCTAACGATAATAATGAAGAGGTCGGCGACCCAGCCACCTGCCCACTCGACTCGATACCGATATCGATAAAATCAATCGAGTTGTCACATCAACTCGATAAGTAACTACTCGCAGATACGCGCAATTATAGCGATGCCAGGACTCGGCCCGGTAAGATATAGAAACACATTTTGTATCGGAATTTTTGTTGATTAAAATCTTCGTAATAACCAGAAGGAAAATATTTTTGTTAATTAATGTTAACTCAGTAGGTTGATCTTATTTTTAACAGCTGAGGCAATATCTATCAATCAGAAAAAGTGATTATTTACAATATATTCAATACTTTGTGAGAGATGTTATTGGTGAAAGTGACTGCACTCTCAGGTCGTGGGTTCAAATCCAATCGTGCTTCATTTATCTTTTAGAAATAGTTTCCAGTTAGTATTATAGCAACTGCAATGGGAATTTGACCTGTGGAATACCAACTACTGAAAAATGTGGCAATGTGTGTTTGACTGATAAAATCTTTAACGTCAAAAAATACGATAAAAAAAAACGATTCGTCTTCTTGAGTTCATAGTTTAAGTTTGTGGAGCAATAAAAAAGCTCATAACTTTTAACTTTGAATTTGCAAACATGAGGGACGCCTCAACAAAAGCTTTATTGATACAAGATCAGAAACAAGTGGAAAATTTCCAGTTTAGATCTAGCTATTAATTTGCATATCCACTAATCGCAGTAATAAATTATTATTAATTGTACGAGTTTTCTATGTTTCCTTATTAGTGGACACTGGTTGGACCTTTAGCACTACTTTTGAGACCTATAAACTGTTGAAAAGCTTGGTTATTTGTTTAGAAAAAACTTGAATAGGGTTGAAAATATTTGTCACGAAATTAAGATTATGGCAACACACCTTCTACTAAACGTTTACACTTTTCAGTGAATATGCACACAATTAGTATAAAATCATCACTTCACATTATAATCAATACCTAAATGAAATTTGGCCAAGTTGATGTGTTAAAAAAGAATCATTTTTAAAACTCGGAAAAACAAGAAATGAGTGCTAACGATGGAAATCTCAGGTTACTTCGAGTATGGCATTGAGGAGATAAGATAAATCAATAGTAAATGGTTGTGTTTGATTAAGACTGTAGATATAAGTACCTGACGTATGAAAAAGTTTTTTTTTATCAAACCCTTTGAAGGTCTCCGTGTGATTTTACTGAATAATAAAATTTAAATTTGACTTTTTATGGCATAATATGTTATTATCGCCTGATGGCATTACCCACTTTTTCACTACAAATGGTGATGTAAACCGAAAAAAATATCAGGTTCCAATTTTTGGCTGTTTGTCTGAAGAAACTGAATGCAAAAAACGCATAGTTTTGACAAGTTATACAATTTTAATACAGATTATATCTGTATTAAAATAATGTTCATTTTCCTTTATATTAAATGTCTTTTAAAAAAAATATATATAAGTACCATATACTATACCATATAATATACCAGTAATATATAAGTAGGAATACCAGCAATTTAGTTCCCAAAGTACAAGCTTTGCTTAGTTTGAGACTAGTTGTTTGGAACATGCGTGATCTGTGAAATGTCCGTTAATATTATTGAATAGGTATATTGTTTTTTAAATTCAAAATGGGTTAAAAATACTGCTGCTGTTATTATTTCGATGAAAATACGAATATTTTTGTAAATGTTTTAATGTCAAAAAAGATAATAAATAAATGTTCATTTCATATAACACCATCTTGTCCCAAATTAAAACTCGTCTTTCGGAAACTAGATCGTCAATGAATACTAATCTACGTTTTAAAGTTATTAACACTATTCAATTGATTGAAACATTGATTTGAGAACATCCGTTATGATAAAAACATTACAATCTATCATGGCTTTCACTATTTAATATTAAACAAATACACAAACATTTTTTGCATTCAAAAGCTTCTGTAAACTAAATCTTTGTTTAATAATTTAGTTAGTTTTTCTCTTCAAGCTTTATTTTTTTATTTAGTGTTATGGATGCTGATATAACGGCTAAAACTACATAAATATTTAACTAAATGAATGCACTTTCCCAATTTTGTTTTATTAGTCTGCAGATCGTCTTTATTGGCGACCTGACACACATTTTATCTAAAACTTCAAGCTTTTTGATAACATATTTCACTTTTACTTCCGAAATAAAATAACATGGCTCAATAATTCATTTATCAGCAAAGATTCATCAATTAATATTAAATTGAACATTTTATAATATTATTTTTTACTTTATTACAGCACAAAGATAATTATTACCTTTAATATTTACATGAAAGGTCACTAGCGGCCGGTTTCTCGAACGATGATCAACGAAAAAATCAAATAATTACTATGTGTCAAACTCGGATCAATCGTGATTTGGGTTTCCAGAAACCGGCCGCAAGTTACATTAAAATGTGTCATAATAAGTGAATATGTAACAATACCGGTGTACTGTCGGCGTCGTAAGCGGTATCGCAGGAGTCAACAAGCCGCCGCAATACAAAGGCATTTATTGTTAGGATTTCACGCTTGTGATGCAGGGCTTAGTGTACGGGGACTCGCTATTTTGATACTTTCCTTAGTTATAGGGAAGTATCAAAATAGTATCAAAAAAGTATATAATATACAACTTATAAAAATTACCAAAATACATTTCACTTTCTTAAACTTTAAAATAGGAGGTTCTCAATTCAACTGTTTTGTTTTTTTAGAACTACAAGTGAAAGAACTTGGGAGATACTTGCCCAGTGGTAGGTACGTAGATAGGTGCATCATATTATAATATAAATTATTATGTAGGTATGCTAATGCTTCACCAAGAACTCTCTAGTTCTTTTATTGATTTTGTAAGGCACTGCCTCTGAGTAGGTACATACACTGCCATTTTAAAATAAGTACTAAAATAACGGATTTAGGTTTCATAAGATTTAACTCCTTATTATTGCCGAACATCTGTGAGATTTGGAGCTTTTTTACAGTATAAATGTTTTGAATGAGGTATTCACACTGGATGAGAAGAGCCGAAGACCGGGCTCAGTTGCGCGTCTTGGGAGAGACCTACGTCCAGCAGTGGACTGATATAGGTTGTTGATGATGATGATGATGATGATGAGGTATTTATTCCCTTCAATTTTGTTTTAATTTTTCCGCAACAAAGTATCAAGATGCTAAATCCCCATATTCAAACATCCCTCAGCGGCCGCAGATCGCGGCACAATACGGAAGGGTTGCATCACTACCCCTCGCGCACAATTTCGTCACGGCTGTCCCCTGACACAACCCACAACCCACACGTTATTGTATAACGTGTAGAAGTCAAGTACACTCTAGTTTAACTTGATATTCTACTTATTATTACACCAAAACAACTAAAATGAGTACTGAGTCCAATAAATAAGAAGTGAAAGAAACAAGTTTCATTCGGCTAAAGTCCGAAAGTTAGAATCATAATGTTGTGTTTTGTTTTAAAACGGTACGGCGATATTCACACTAAGCAATAGTGTGAATATCGCCGTACCGTTTTAACAAGTTTTTTCAAAACGACTCAGTACTCATTTTAGTTGTTTTGGTGTAATAATAAGTAGAATATCAAGTTTAACTAAGCAATAGTGTGAAAATCGCCATAGTAAAGTTTTTATTAGTAGCTTCCCGTTTTTTTAATTAGCTAACGTGCCAAATCATAAATACTTTAAATTTCTCTCAGTTAGAATTTATAGTAGAATTAACAAAAATAACCTCGGTTGACTTTTTAAAAACGAAAAGAGTATAAATAGAGAGCGATCGGTAGGCTTGCGCTCATTCTGTTGCTAGACATCGAGGTGGAAACACCTCTCTAGTGGTCATTCGGTTGCGAGACGTCGAGGCGGTAACACCTCTCCAGTATTGTCTAAATAGTAAAAATAGGCTGTTACTATGCCCAAATGGGTTTAGAGTTGTTAATCCTGACAATTATGGTTTCTGTTATAATTAATTCCTTAATGAGATAATTAATTTGTGACTGTTATCTATTTTTTTTATGGTAATTTGATAGAAACCGCTTAATTCAGAAGTGGGATGGGACTCATTTGTTCCATCCTAGCTCTGGCCTAAAGCAAAGATCAGTTTTCATTACTAAATTGTACCTACCGTCAGATTTTGATCTTTCGCTATTTGTGTGATTTAATCATGGCAACGTTCGTACTTTCTTGGTGAGGTAGAACTAAGCCTGATTTAAAACAAAATGCTAATGATTTTTGTAAGTTTTCAGAGAATGGTGTATTGAGAGTGCTAGTGCTGTGACCTTGGTGCCGATAACGACAGATGAGTGTGCAGTGGTGGCTACCAGCTCGTTTGTCACGTCTGCGCCGTAGTCTCGCCAGCACGGGTTCTAGCAATGCCTTGGCATTCCCAGTTACAGAGTGCGCGACTACCCCCAGCAGCGTCGCCTAGCGATGCGAGTTCGTGTGTGAGCCCCTTGAGTGTGCTTACTTATTGGACAACTACCACTGAACGCCTCATTGTAGTGATGAGCGCGTTATGCAAGGTCAGATTCAACCATTTACTTTGATTTTGTACATCAATTCTAGTTTGCAAGATATCGATTTTTAATGTGGGTACTTGGTAAAATGAATGCCTTAAATCAAATGCTGGTCTGAGACGAGCAGATACTGGTCCCGGACAGTTCGATTCTTGAAGGGCGATGCTTTTAGTTGACACTACGAGTTTAGTTTACACACACTTGTTCAAGATGAGTTAGTACATGTTACACAGTAGTAACATAATCGAAACTTTCAGTAAAATATGCGTTGATAGCCATACCACATATGTAGATTGCGCTAGGTGTTTTATTTTGCGCCTTTATTGAGTTTAAGTAAACTATTGGTATAGTTCAGTGTGTGATAAAAGTAACTCATTAGTATGAGCCCCTGCTGTGGTATTTGCCGCTGTAATTTACAGCCCAATTGATTTGTTGAAGTTTTTGTTAGTAAATGCAAAAAGAAATAACGACTATCGCTTCAAGTCGTTTCTGATATCTTTTTAGATTATTTTGTCCGATCGAAAACTACCCGTTATCCGTTAAGTGTGATAAAGTTTTGTGCTAAAGGCTTTTCTAAGTGTAGTTCTTTTGTTCATTTCTAGCAAATTATGCAATGAGTCAGATTTAAGTGTCGTTAGTTCTGCTTGCGATAACATCGAAAGAACACCTTTCTGTCGAAAACAAGTGACGTCATTTTCGTTAAGAGATAACATTGTTGCAGCGATAAGATTGCGTCGAATATCTCATTATTTTTGTTGAGGGTATTTTAAAATGGTGAAACGTGCAATATTCTTTTGTGGAAAAATGTCGTAAATGGATTTGATGGCGAAGTAATCTTTTAATCTGTTCAGAGCATACTCCTAATCTATCCGGTAGGGTGGACAGTGGACGAGATTAGTTTTTCTGAATCTAGTAAACATTTTGTTGGCAAGAAATGTTCCCATCAAGTTTTATGAGGTTGATACCTAGTTAACTAAAACATCGAGTGAGACCGTTAGTTACAAAGTTTTGGTTTAATGATTTACCCGCTGTTAGTAATTTGATTTTATGTATCGGTCATACATCGGAGTTCTATGACAATTGTACTGATGCCATGTGTCTTGTTGAATTAATTCTCAAGTCACGGTCAGTCAATCGTCAAGTCTACTGTTTGTTTTGAAGATAAAGATGTGTGTGTGGTTTCACTTAAAACAAATTCAAAGTTGTTTTCCTTATGTCTGATTTTTGTTGTAAGAAAAAGTGACATCACGATGTTCCAACTCTCTTTGTATTCGAGTTTTTACAGTTTACTAAAGTTTTGTTTTGAATTTCAACGTTGTTTAGTAGTGTGTAGTGTTAGCAGTGAAGCAATCGTGCATTGCAGTGAGACACTCCTACTCTGCTAGTGTTTTCATAAGGTTTTATGATCGAGCAGTTGTAGGTACAACTAAAAAGTGTGATTGAATTATATTTTGCCGTTCCCGTTTCAAAATGTGAAAGAAAGTTCTTTCGTGTCAAATGTTGTTGAGTTTGACAATTGTTTCTTAGTAAAGAAAAGTATTGAAGTACCTACAGATGTAATATATTTGCAATGTTGACAAGATTTTTAATGTTTTGCAGGTTAGACCGAGCGAGGGTTGTGTCGAAGATTTTACCGACTTCTTCGTGTCAACAATGGTAAATGGATGCGACAGTTGGTTTGTCGAATACTTTCGTTGCGAATACGTCTGTACGTGTGGTACATTGATTTTTATGTCCAGATTTTATTTAAATGAACGCAAAGTTTGAGTGTAATTAAATACTTACGAGCCAGTGCTTGTTATTTTGACGCTCTGTTACTAGGGGACTAGTAAACTACTCTGGTATGATGAAATTAATGAAAATAATAAATGAAACTAATCCTTATTACAATTTTGTACAGGTTTTCAATGGAGATGTAAGATGTAAAGGATCGGACGTGGCAAAAAGAGGTACACAATGGTAATTGGCTTTACTGTCTTTGCGACTGAGCAGTGGTTGCTTAGTGCGGAGACTGGTCATTCACTTGTACTGTGTGTGTGTGTCATGTGTTCGAATGTACATCATGTTACATCGTATAGGATGAAAACTACTTGAACTATGAATACGATTCTAATGTACTGGGTTGAGTCCCTTCATATTGTGTTGTTGGGCATTTTTGTAATAATGTTTTCAGATAGACCTGTCGTAACATGCTAACTAGGTGCCTCTGTTGAACGCCATGACAAGCAAACTAGGTGCCTCTGTATTTCGGGCGCTGTTGACATGCTAACTAGGTGCCTCTGTCTTGTGGATGTTGACAAGCTAACTAGGCGCCTCTGTCTTGTGGATTCTGTATGACATGCTAACAAGGCGCCTCTGTCCCACGTTGGACGCGTACTGTCGTTGTACGTTAACTGGTTCTACAATCGCATTCTGTCTTCAACTGTTTGTAAGGATTTAAGGGTGATCCGTAAGATTTTGTAAAAGCGAGTGTAGATTTTGAGTACAATTCCATCTCATGAGAGACTTGAGCGTTGAATGCTGAATCAAAACGTAAAAGTAGACTCAAACATAGATTTTGGGCACTTTCTTGATGAAAACCCGTGAAAAATTTGTGTTTGTATGGGTTTTGATTTAAACATTAACTTCAGAGCATACAAACCTAAACGTGAACTAAATCAAAACGTAAAGTAGACTCGAACATGGGTTTTGGACACGTTTTCTTGATGAAAGAGTGTAAGAAACTGTATGTTCGTATGGGTTTTGATTTAGAATTAACTTCGAAGCGCGACATGCTAACACGGTGCCTCTGTCTGTTGTCAAAAAGATATGCAGGTTGTCTGTATATCTTGGTTAGGATAATGGAATAGTCCTAACTGTGTATTTTCTGTTTCAGTTGCGGTACATCCTGTTGGTTCATCCCAGTTTGTTCCAGGCACCCTTGACGAAAGGTGCCTCAGTCAACCGCGTGATGGAGCCATCCCTGCAGTTCATGCCTGCAGTTCGTGCCTACAGTTCGTGCCTGCTGCCTTCAGCTGGAGCAGTAGTAGATTAAGTCTGGTAGAGGCTACCAGATCAGCAGTATGGCCGAATTAACAAAAATAACCTCGGTTGACTTTTTAAAAACGAAAAGAGTATAAATAGAGAGCGATCGGTAGGCTTGCGCTCATTCTGTTGCTAGACATCGAGGTGGAAACACCTCTCTAGTGGTCATTCGGTTGCGAGACGTCGAGGCGGTAACACCTCTCCAGTATTGTCTAAATAGTAAAAATAGGCTGTTACTATGCCCAAATGGGTTTAGAGTTGTTAATCCTGACAATTATGGTTTCTGTTATAATTAATTCCTTAATGAGATAATTAATTTGTGACTGTTATCTATTTTTTTTATGGTAATTTGATAGAAACCGCTTAATGTAGTGATTACTTGATTTACAATTTGATTTTACTCAAATAACTTAAATAAGTTTCTGTGTAATACCAGGATATTATACCTTATAGTGCAGTTCCATTCGTTGAATCCCCCATTCCACAGTATAAGAACATCCCTCCATATTATTTAGCGTTCTGCCAAACTGTACCGTTTCATTTCCACTGTGTACTTTGCGGCTCCAAGTCCCCTTTTGATTATAAAATTGTATTTAACTTTTGAATGCCGGTTTGTTAGTTTCTAGTGTAAACAAATTGGTGTATTCTAATATTTTTGATGCGTCGAATTGTTTGCTTTTGTGAAAAGATTTACATATTTATTATTGTAACTTTTTATATTTTTTTTATAAACAATATTGTATTGGGCTGCAATGTTACTATTAATATTGTGATTAGATAATACTTTTTTATGCAAAAAACACACAAAAAATGTGGAACTAATTTAGTTTAGTAATAATAATATAGATAAGTTCTACATTTTTAAATTAAATTAGCTGCCCAAAGTTCTTATTAAATTTGTAGGTACATTGAGCAGCCTTAGCGCTGATAACGATTTAGTCTAGACAACAAAAAAAAAGCGAAACAGTTATTTAAATTATTCAATAGTATTTTATAGTAAATAGTTTTATAATTATTTGTCAAAACACGTATAAAAAATGTGCAGATATACAGAAAAAATATCAAAGGATAATATGGAACCCTCTTTGAAGTAAAATGTACTTAGTCAGCATCAAGTGTTCTTCCTCAGACTTGCTGATACAAGATTACTTCACAACATTTTTTATGACACCCAAAAATACACTTTATCCCACTGTAATAAGAATTCTAAGTAATGCGAATCTATGTAAGAACATAATAGTGTTTGTATACTTGAGATTGTGTTTACAGCAGTTTTTTTGAGTCGATGATTCTTTAAAAGAAATTGACGGTAAATATCATTATTTGAGTTTTACGAGTAAGGAATTCTATGAACCCTCTTTACATGATCTTAATCGTATTGTCTTAATAAAAATATCTAAAAAGGTCGCTGCTAGTGATTATGCATTTAGCTTTTTAGTTAGTAATCTAGCATGTTTAATATACCTCCTTGGCAAGTAAAACCGTGGTCAACAGCTAGTCGTGACGTTTGCGATTGAGATAGGCAGGAGTATCGAATCTTTGGCAAGTTATTGCGAATCATAGAGAGCAGTGGAGCGAGGGCGCCATATTTTTTCGTAATCGAATTTCGTTGGCATCGAACGAAAATAACAACCCTACTCGAATGGCCGCAGATGTATTATTAATCCGCCAATAATTCCAGACCTCACCTATTCTCTACAACTTACCGAAGTTTGGGGGATATGATATTTAGTGGAATGGTCACAATATATTGCTAACAGTATGTTATCTCTGACAAGCAAATCAATATCCATACTGAACCTGTATGGAGATTGATTCGCTTGTCATCATATGTCATGTTGACATAACCTAAAATATATACATAAGCAAGATATCTGCATCAAAAGCGTCTAAATATATATATTTTGATGGTATTAACGGCACTATTAGGAACCTAATTATTTTAAATCTTTTAATTTGAATTCACCATTTTAATGTCTGCGTTGTTCGGTAAGTAGGCATTATTTTCATTATTCCAGTAAGTCCAGTTACTTTTCTGTAAGATAGTGCACTGTGTTTAGTGGGGACTTCTGAACGCACCATATGGGTGATCCGTGAAGTCGAATCGGTGAATTAACTTTAATCCAAACCGTAATGTGAACACATTTTACACTACTTTCGAGGGACATTCTTCATTTACGCTTGTTGGGGTAGTTTGGGATTTAATTTCCTTGTTAAGTGCTAAAAGTGCACTTTAATTATCAAGCTTAATTTGTACATGAGATTTATAACTACGTCATGCGTATTTGACATAATAAGTCTAAACAAGAAGAATTTACTGTGATAATTCTACACGATTTTAATAAAATGGAGATTGAATTGGTCCTCGTTAATAATTTCCAAGTAGGCATGACATCTGATTTTTATGAACAAGTGAGTATAATCTAAAATGGTTAATTTCATTTAAACACATAAACGTGGTTAAGTTAAACCGGGTGTTGTTGTTAACCACACGTTAGCGGTGCGGGGGCACGCAAACGATGTTGCCCAAAAGTTTTACAATTTACTGTGTAGCTGCAATTCTCTTGTGAGAAACATACATAAATTATATATCGTGTATGTTTATGATCATTGTTTACAACCTGCGAATCATTATTTTAGAACAATTTAAAATAACGATTTAAAGTTAACACATAAGCTAAGTTTGAGTTTGATCATTCCATAAGAAATTGTACTTTTGGTGGCTCCAAATAATTCTAAATGACCATTACTTTGATTCTTATCGTAACTCCTAGCAGTACCTAAATTTACAATTTATACTTACATATTTTTATATACAAACGAGATAGTTGAGCTTTCTGCAGACCAAACGATCTGCAGATAGTTCAATTGTCTTTAGATATCAATTAATTATTAGTATTAGGTAGACCATAGATTTTAGGTATATTTCAAACTGCCACGGTTTCGAACATAGTTCTCTTTAAAATCAAACTCTCAAATCAAGGTAAATGTCCCGTTTATAAAGAAAACTAAGACCATAGATTTGCCCACTATCTTCAATAGTTCAAAAGCTCGCGTTTGATCAGGCAGCCCCCGCATCCATCACCGCAATGATCAGAACGTCTCCCCATTCTGTTTATAATTTGATTTGAACAAGCTGTCGCGTCGTCTCCACACTGCGGTGACGTCATTGTTCTAATTTTGTTTTCATATTTTCACGGTTCACTGGAACTAAAAGAGGATTTAGGAATGTGGAGATGTTTTTTGATTAAAATTATTCACACTCTGTCAGTCAGTGACACTGCAGCACTGGGAGTTTAAGAATACTAATTCAGTATTTTAAGAAGTTCCCTAACATTTTTTAAAATAAACTGTTGAATGGATAAGCAAAAAGTCTTACAACTTTTTTAACTCAATAAAATATATTTGATATTTATATTTGCCTAGAATGTATTGTGAATGTGTTTAGTGATGCATTACACTGCACCAATTAATCTGAAGTCTTTTTCGCCTGTAATCGCAATACACCACCACTCTTCAAACCAGAACACAACATTGTGAGCTGCACTGCTTTGCTGCAGAAATACTTTCGGTGGTAGAACTAACCTTACAACTGAAACCACATTATGAGGTTCAAAACAATAGCCGGCCCAATCCCCTCCACGACTAATTTCATCGTTGACAATATAGGGTTGAGCGGTTGAATATATTGACACAAATGTTGCGGAACCCTTCTGCCGAGGTTATTGTTTCCTTGATTCGGGCCCGTGGCTAATTAGTTTAGTATAGGGAGCCGTGATTGCGGCTGTGTGCCGTTTTAATATTTTGATATTGGCTTTTGCGGACCAACTGTCGCTAACCCATTTTCTATTAACTTTGTCGTATTGAGAACTTTTTGAACGAGTATTCATCTCTAAGTACGACTGAGGACTTTTTGTACCTAACAGGTATAAACAAACCCGCAAAAATAATAAACAAAATAATAGACAACAATAAACTGTAAGTACCTATAGTTGTGAAGCCAACTAATGATACGAATTTCAACAAAAACTTACCGACCTACAGAAAAGAAACATGTATTGGCCGCACAGGTCCATTTCGTGAGACTATTGGTCAGTCCATGCTCTACTCTGCGTACGTATTGCCAGTTGATTCGACTGTCAAAGCCAACACGCAATGCTCATCGTAGTGACAACGCCTCTGTTTACCGACGCGCCGTGTGTCGTGTGCCGTGTAGGACGTCGGTTCTCGTAAACTATGACGTTTTGGAATGAAAACACCAAAGATATTCATGCTTTCAATTTCCCAGTTCAACAATAACTTAAAATACACCTATTCAAGCAATGGGTGTTGTGCAACATGTATGAAATGTTGCTGCAAAGTAAACAATTACTCATTTTACATAAGTAGGTAATGAGTTACACAAAGTCAATAGAGTTCAATTGATATAGCAACTTATTTTGAGTTATATTGAAATCTATTTTTTATTAAAACAAGCTCATCTGACATATCGTGGCACTGGTAACCTAGTTTTCTTAATAAATTAATTAATGTCACTCACAAATGGAACATGTGCCAATTCAGAACCTAATTCATATCTATTTGTCCGAAAACTGACTTAAAGACCTGAAAACTTGTCACATTGTACTTCTCCGATGATTAATATATGTATAATAGAGGTTGCCTCAAATACATACCTAAAAGTTGGTACCAGTGTTCTTACGTCAAATTGCACTGTTTACTTTCTAACTTTTCTACAAACAAATGAGATTAAATAACTGTAGTATAAAACATCTAATTAAGCAATTACGAAAATTAATTACTTCTAAAACCAAACCTCAGATCAGTCTCATCAAACTGAAGCAAAAACTTTTTATAACTAATAAAATAAATAGGCGGGCGTCACGCACGGCGGCGTCCACGGCGCCATTACCGCGGCCAAAATTAAAGTGCGCTTTTTTGAAAGCAGCAATCTCCTCGGTCACAGTCGATAAAACCGCTCCGTGCCGATTGCGTCTCCCGGAATACGTGGATGGATACTAGGCTTGCTCTAGGCACAGCTTCAATAACGCTGAATCAGCAATATCAATCGACTTACTATCTTTTAGCTATCTTTTGCATAAACTTAAAATATTTCTAGACAAAAACCATATATTTGGTTTGGTTTCGTGACTTCTTTTCGCCAAAGAAATAATAAAAAATACATCTTTTTGCTAAAGAAATATTAAGGTAAAATCATCAGATCTTACAATTTCACCTAGAGACAATATTTTAATGTATAAAGTCTTTTGTACCTTATGTCATAGGTAGGTCTATGACATTATCATATCTGATTTCAGCGAATTTATTTGCGGTCTCTAGTAATCCCGCCAAGTGAATGAATCCCCTTATTTCCGTCGAAGTGGCACTAAAGCAGGCAGATAGTCCCTGCTACTTCACAATAAGCCGCGCTAATTACTTAAAGAGTTATCTTTTAGAGCTCCTTGACAATTACAATTTTCTCTGGTGAAACCACAGTTTTGTAGCTCAGGTTTTTGCTATCCTTTTTCTTGGTAGTAGCTTATCTTAACCTTTGAACAATAAGAATATCCCATATATTTTTATGTACATAAACTGCTACAGCAAATAAATTTCTAAAGGTGATGTCGACAACAATTTACTAAATAAACCTTAAAAAACCGAACTAGTTATAGATACTCGACCCATCATAACCAGATTGACTTTTTTATTCTTGGCACATACGTAAGTATAAAAGATATTCGCGATAATTATGACCATACCTACTTGATATTTGCATATCCGGCAGTTTTGGTTCCGATACTGAAATATAATATATTTTACCTACACGAAACTACCCCGTGACTGCGAAGATCATTACGCAATTCCCAAAGTCCAATATTGACAAACTAGAACTGTAACTAATGGGCGATCGACGGCGAAGTTTTTTCAACCCTCGGGCGACAGACAAATTGTCTTGCAAGAAGAAATTAATTTGACAAGTGTACGACCGAACACCGAAGTGCCCCAAGACGGTTGTATTAATTTATTTCGACAAGAAAAAATGTGGCCCCGGTCACTTCGAGGGATATTGAGGGGGAGCTGACAGTGATCGGTTGTGAGCTGTTAAAAAATGAAATGTCTGAACGGGGGAGAGGCTAGTGCGTCAGGAGGAGCTTCACTCGGAAAATAGGCAATGGACTTCACAATAATACAGTTGGAAAACTATGCTTCAGTGCATTATGTTTTGCATCTCTCCGTTTAAACTTTCTAATATAACTACGAGTCATTATCATACTTTGAGTGGCAATCATTAAAAAAATTGCATGTGACCACTGTGATGAATAAATTGTACAACAATAACTGTAAAAACTTGAAGTCGGTTCAAAATGAGGTGACAAGTAAGAATGGTTAAAGCTGAACTCGAGATTAACCACCCCCTATTATTGAAACTTTATCTCAAGAAACAAACTATAAATCCGCATCAGTCGCCGTATCAATCACAGATATCATCGAGCCAACAGGAAAACAACGAAATCCCACACCCTCATTCAGTTATCAACCATACATGGACATAATGACATCAGGAAAAACTCCTACGAGTTTCCTCGATATTCTGGAGGGGAGACGATTTATGACGTTCTGATGATACGATCGAATCAAATAAAGCACGGATAAATCAATGTCCGATTGGTGAGGTGTTTCCGCTTCGCTTGCGATACTTTTGGACGCACTTGGACGGCTTCATGTTATGGAGCCGACTGGGTATTTGTCAAGTATGTGGGATAAAACAAACTTTTAAATAGTAATATTATTTTTATTATAAAGAGTGATATTGCAATTTTATTTCCTGTTCAACGATAATATGGTTTTTTTACCGTCATGAAGCAAGTCGTGTTTTAGTTTAGTATTTATTTTTATGATAGCATAGCTTTTATGTTACTGAATGCTACTTAATACGAACTTAATGGACTGATCATCACGACCTGGCATGATACTATAATAAACTAAGATTACTATCATTCTTCAGTTATACTTCCGACAAGTTTAAAGACAAGAGGTAATCCTTTTTTAATTTCTCCAAGATGGATCGCAGTCGGAATGGAGAAGGCAAAAGAAACAAACTTTCAATTACCGATATTCGATAAGTTCATAATGAGAGGTTGCGGGATTTATCGGCGGATAACCAACAATTAAACGTCTTTGTTCGCGTGGAACGACGCGGCCGCGCCTGCGTGTGCGCATCTTGCCAAAAGTTTGGGTGGCATTGACTGGATCACAAGTTTTAGTTCAATGATCTTAGTAAACTTCATTGATAAGTTTAGAGAAGTTTGTATTGTTAGTAGTTGCCATAACATATTCATTTTGAAGTGCTTAATCATTTCACAATTGACATTGTGATAAAATGATAATTCTTTAAACAAAGTGCCTACATAACTGAAAATTAATAAAAATACTTTTCAGTAATATAGATTATAGAGTCTACCGTGAAAACCTTATCGATACACAGTTCAAACAAAACCGAAAGCTAAGGGCTATTAAAAGAGCAGAGCCAACCTTCGCCTCATATCTGAAGCTCGTGTCACGTATTTCTGTTGGGCGTTGATTCGTGCTCTACTGACAACTGAACAAAGAAACACATAGATCAGCCTTAGTATAACTGCTATAGGCTATCCTATTCAATTTACCGATGCGCAACTTTGTACATATAAGTTTGACAAGGTAATACACATGCCACATCTACTGTGTGTTACATCTGATTTACTATTGCTACTATATTACTATGAGTACATCATCTACCTGATAAGTAGCATTGCAGTTAGTTTGTTACAAAACAAACAAGTTTGTGTGTGTACAATGAATAAATATAAACACAAATATCGTTTAAATGTATTTTTAAAAAGATTATAGCAAAGCATCATTACAAATAGATAGATGCGAGTGTCAAAAGGACCTATGAGCTTAGAATATTAGCACAAAAATAACAGAAAATAGAACAAGAACAAACTATACAAAGGTAAGTATAGAAAAATAATGTAGTTTTGTATTCTATACAATTACATTTCAAGTTCAAACGAGCTATGTTCAAAAGAAGCATCTCTGTATATTCATTAGTCTAAGCCATCTTCACATGTTCTCTGGACAAAAAGTCGGCCCCACAAGACGCGTATTGTCCCAGAACAAAGATGAAGGCACGAGCGATCGATAATAGCCTTTAATTTAAGTAATAAACACCCATTTCAATATATTTAATTTTACCTTTCATGGGTGTAAAATGTGTTAAGGTTCGGCATGTTGCACAATGGACGGACATGTTTTAACACACTCATGTAACTATGGCACTTATTTATTGTGTAACAGTTTTATAATAGCACCATTTATCGTTTTCTAAGTTATTATAGCAACTCTTGTCGATTATTTTATGATTTAGAGTAAAGTTGTAACTTTTTGGGATAGTTTGATTCTTTAAAAAAGTGCGTTAACAGTATTAGAATTACTTAATAGATAAAATATCAAATTAATGAATTGACTGACATTTTTCAAAAGTTATAAATAAATATGTTTACAGAAACTAGTAACATTTTAATCAATCTATGATTACAACGTTATATGAATAATTTTGCTACCATATAGAAAAAAAAGTATTATGAAAATTCAAACTTTTAACGGTGAAAATTTTTCGAAGAATCCAATTCTCCTAAAAAAAGAAACCTTCCTTGTAACGTTTTATCCAAATCAATAACTTGTACTTACTTTTTTGTTGTATTCCAACAAACCTTTAAATTGATTTCCTTTACACCATTGTACCTGTATCGAACACCATCTCTATTATCCGATATAGATCTGCTGACTCGACAGAATCGCTTACCAACCAAAATAAGCTTTATATTTATACGAATACAGTTCACTTTGTCTCTGCCCAAAGTGTGATTCTTTTCTCACCAAGCAAAGATCCTCCGCGGACTTTATAGCATCTATTTCTAGTGATATAAGACTCAAAATATGACAGGTAGAAGCTGTGGTAAGTGCTGTAATGTACGAAGTACATCAATCCCTTCACATGTTCCATTCACGATCGTAACCATTCAAGTTGATGTTCAATGAAAGACTCATTGATCAAGACAGCACTGTACACATCAAAGTGACGTCTAACTTTTATCAAAATAGTTTAAATACTGGTGCCGTGAGTGTGTGGGGCATTTAATGATACTTTACAGTAAAAATTTCAATTTTTGCAATAATTAAAGAAAACAATTAATTGTTTTAAATGGATTTTCGTTTTTTTTTATTTATTACAGCCTTTGGCTGTCTTCTTCTAATGTAATGATATGTTCTCTCCATCAATATGACAAACAATGTCACCAGTTTCAAGCAATGTCAATTAGCATTTTCGTAATCTAGTTAAGTCTTGATAATTGTTTATACAACGGGCTTTAGACTCAGTCAATGCACTATAGCGCAGCCAAGAAAACTAAATCATCATCATCATCAACCTATATCAGTCCACTGCTGGACGTAGGTCTGAAGAAAACTAAATATTAAGAGTTATATAGAACACACGCAAAGTGATGTTGACTTTACGTTTGTCAACATTAAATAAATTAAATAAATAAATAATTTATTAATAATGTCGTATTCATTGCTGAAAAGTCGTATGTAAATTGTGGCAAAAATTAAAAAAAAGCAACCTCCAGACAACAGCCCACAAGCTTTTAACCCTGCGCGTGCGCCTGGTGATGGATTCCCGCCACACCCCGCTATATGCAAATCCCTCGGCTTGTCTCGCATCCTGTGAGTGGGCTGTGACATCCACCCACGCGCTGTGCTTTACCTTAATTGATAGGTGTGGTTGATTGTGTACAAAAAAGTTTCCACATACATCTGTTGAGTACTTTACTGTACCTCTACCATGAGATGTCACAGTAAAATCGCCTGACTTTACTACAGTAGTTATGTCAATATGTATTAGTATTACGAATTTTAGTACACAACTATCCGCTAGAGGCGCTGTACAAATCTACATACATTTTTTTTAAGTACAGACGTTAGCGAGTGTACTAAACATAGTATAGTAAAAACTCATGGTAGAGCTACTTATACCTAATGTTTTTTATATAGATATTCAAATCATAGGTAGGTACCTCAACCCCAAACTAAGCTATTATGGAAACTAAGTTGATAGAGTACTTGTTCTTTCCGGTACGTAAATGCCGGATTGTTAATTAGATTTCCATAAAAAAAATAATTACATGTTAACAATATAATCTTAAAATTATAATTAAACATTAAATCTGAGTATGTACATCTTTTATTTTATCTATTTTTTGAATATTTCTGTGGACAAGAAACAATTCGAAAAAATAACATCAAAAATGACAAAAACATACTTAGTAGTTATATCATCATCATCATCTTCCTACCCTTGTCCCACATTATGTGGGGTCGGTACAACACGTCCTCTTCTTCCACTCACTTCTATCAGACGTCATCTCAATGCTCACACCTTTCTTACACATGTCATCATTCACACTATCCATCCATTTTTCTTGGCCTCCCTCTACTTCTAAATTTATTACTTAGTAGTTATACACTCGAGAGCAATGAATCCGGGTCACTTAAAGAATGTTAAAAATCTCGGAAACTAAAAATGATAGGTTAATGCAATAAATTGTATTTATTAGACAATGTAATACTCCTTAAATGAAAGTAAAAAAAATATGAGTCACCATACATTTTATTAACACAAAAATACATAAAGAAAAAAACTGCTGATCTCTCCTTAAAACAAAAATAGGAAACATGAAATTTTTGAACTTTATTACGATTTTCTTGAATTTTAATACTTCGTATTGCCTCCTCGTGCTTCCATTACTGCGTTTACGCGGTTTGGCATGCTGTACACCAAGTTCCTTATACGATTTTGGGGAATATTCTCCCATTCCTCTGTGAGAGCAATTTTGAGCTCACGAAGCGTGATTGGGGGAGGGTTTCGTTGTTTTACGCATCTACCTAGCTCGTCCCAAGCATGCTCGATCGGGTTGATATCCGGGCTGCGCGCTGGCCACTCCATACGAGTAATGTTCATCTCTTGAAGGTAGTCATTCACAATCCTACCTGTATGAGGTCGGGCATTGTCATGCATAAATATAGCATCCTCACCTAAATTGACCATAAATGGACCAACGTGATCATTGAGGATTTCTTCCACATATCTTACGCTAGTTAAAGAGCCGTTTTCTATGAGATCACCAGCTCTGTGCGACTTTCAGAAGAAATTCCGGCCCACACAAGTACAGACCCACCACCGTAGGCTACTTTTTCTTCGATGCATGCTTGCTTGAATCTTTCCCCTGGTCTTCGATACACTCTGTGTCTTCCATCGTGCTTGTAGAGCATAAATTTTGATTCGTCGGAGAACATAACTTTTGACCAATCTTCAATACTCCAATTTACGTGGCTCTGGGCATATCTTAGTCTCGAAATACGATGCCCACGCTCCAGTTTAGGGCCGTTTGCAGGTCTAAGGGGTTTTAAGTTAGATTCAGCAAGCCGACGTCTTACTGTCCATGCACTTCCTCCGAGGCGTCGAAACTGATTGGTGAGTTCAGTTCCTGTGAGAAAGCGATTTCGAAGCATGGTGTTCACCAAGTATCGGTCTTCTCGTGCTGTGGTACACCTGGTTCTGCCCGTTCCTGGTCTGCGTAGGTTAGAACCAGTTTCTTCGTAACGTCGGAGAACTCTTTGTACTGTTGACAGCGACACACCGACAGTCCTGGCTGTATCGCGCTGACTCCGGCCGGTTTCCAGCATTGTAAGTATTCTGGTGCATTCTTCAGGCGTAAGCGACATAATTTCAGCTTGAATAATGAATATAGAGCACTATCAACATGGTTTATGTACCCACATAAATGACAGATTACAAACAAAAGCAAAACCAAATGCTGTAATTTCGTAGTTCCATCTTCGAAAGTGGCCCTTTTTCAAATTTGATTTTTTTATGATATAACTTTACAATAACTAAGAAGTTTTAATACCTTCATTTAAGGAGTATTACATTGTCTATTAAATACAATTTATTGCATTAACCTAGCATTTTTAGTTTCCGAGATTTTTAGGATTCTTTAAGTGACCCGGATTCATTGCTCTCGAGTGTATAATGGTAGATAATTATATTATCTTTTATCTCTCCCTCGAACAATACATACATGCCATTGTCAACGTGCAACGTAAATGTAGCATTTGCTGTAATTACCCCCTTTCTTCCCGCAATCCAGCATTTAGCCTCACCTTCATACCACGTGACAAAACCTACACCATCCTTATCCTTTGTTCGCCATCCATTGCTTCTTTCAAATACTCCACATTTTATAAATACAGGAGAAAACAGCAATGGTCCGTATGCAATAAATAGAGTAGTTAGTAAAAGTTGGTGATAAAGATGTCAGGGTGTCAAACCTATGATTAGCAGAGGGTTGCAATTGTGGTGAAATATGGGTCGTTATTTTATTTAAAATTTTTATCAAATCAAAAATAAAATAAGTAGGCAGCGTTTAAAAAATTGGTCAAAATCAAAAAAATAACAGGATCAGATATGTAGAGATTGATCAGTATATTAGTTTTTGGTAGTGATAGCATCTTTGCATAATAAAACAATCCAAAATGTTCTAAATTGGTCTCATTTTAAACGCTGAGAAATAGCGACGTTTTCCAAGAAGGCAGATTCACGCGGCGACTGCCTCGTCCATTGTGAACCAATAAAACTATCTCTGATTGATGAAGCAAGGTTTTTGTCAATCGTGCATCCAAAAAAATCTATAAAAACAGTGTGCATTTTATCTTGATGTTTAACACAGTAACTTTTATCCGATTGAAGCGAATAAAAATTTAGTTTGATATGTAAGTAAGTACTTACTTTATTATGTAGTTAAGCCTGAAAATTTTTTTTTGCAGACTGAAACGTCGAAAAAAGCTTACGGGGATAATAATAAACAGAAATTATGACCAATATAATGTCCAATGAGCGAGTTATTTTACAAAATGCACATAGCTTTTCATTTGCACCTATTTAGATCGACGATCAAGTCAATCATCAAACTATAATGCACAAGGCACGCTATAAGCACTCAACAATAGGATGATAGTTTTTTGAGAGCGCCGCGATCATCGATTAATTTTTTACCGTCTTCAATATCAATAATCTGTTTACGCCCACTGTTAATTTCGACGTTAGTAAAATTGAAACCTGACACGTGTTACGAGGCGAAAATAATTTTGTGGGTGCGTGACGGCGCGGTTCTAGCACTTTTGTTTGTTTCTTTGGAGAGGCGAGGCATTTAGTGCGTGACTCGTGCTTTTATATTGCCTTTGTATTGAAAAAGCGAAGTGCATCGTCCACCTGATGAGATCCGCTATTTCGAAATTGACTCGTCCGATAATTGCAGCCAATTTGGCGAAGTGACGGCCGCCGTCATTAGCCGCGTCTAGTAATGGAGTCGTCGGCGCTTCGGCAATAATTTCCAACGTTTTATCGACAACTGCGTCTGTTATCTGACCGTTGGTATTTTAGATATGGCGGTTCGAACCACGAGTATTTTTATAGCGTTACGGCGCTCGGCTAGTTAGCGGTTGAACAAACACGCATCGGCCACGGACACTCGCTACCATTATATTTATGGCGGTAATCGACCATCGTAAACGGCACTGATTGTATCGATATTATTTCAATTTTCTAAATTCTTGTTAAAATAAAACTTTCTCGTGTTTGCTCGAGCTCATTACCTGGGTTCACACGCATCCCGCCACAGCGCGCGCGCCAGTCACTACGGCGGTGCGCCCGCGCCGCGTGCCCAAAACATTCAATAACATAAGTTATAACTCCAAAACGAGCCTTCAAATTACACAAAACTGACAGCTTTAATATTTGGCCCGGCCAGCGCTCACGCTGAGCTTTTAATTTGTTCCATGCATCCTTTCACGTGGTGTTTTCTGTGTTTTGTTTGAACCGTGATCGATCGTTTGCTCGCTTTTTTTAGTTGTTCAATTTAGGAGAAGCTCCGCGGTTTCGCCAAGTCATTAGTAGTTATAGTGAACCTGCGGGACCTTCGCTTTGTGGCGCATTGTTGGCTGACAGCTCTCGCTGCGTTCCGTTTAGTAGATCGAGGAGGCCACAACGCCGATTTGGATAGTCAGCGTCTCACCTCTCCCAGTTTAAAGATAATGCGAAAGTTGGGCGAGACTTGATTTATCGATCGGTTTCACCTCGGGGATTTAAAGAAGCTGATCGATTAAGGACCATTTCAGACCAAAGGGCAACGCAAAATCCACTCGCGACGGGGTCGATGATTTTAAATTGCTCCGGTAACATTGTGATGACGAGGCCAATTCGCGCTTCGGTTTTTGAGAAAATTGGTATATACATAAATCACAGTTTAATTTTTAACCTTTAAGTTTCTACCGATTATGTGGAATAACTCACGTCAGTCGATAAACACATCAGTGGTAAGAGGAAATGCCAATGATTTGTATGATGATTGATTTGTGCAGAAAGTGGGCTGAAGCTGCGTACAGAATGGACAAAGTGTCGCGCCTCAGGCGTTCGCGCTGCCAGTTCATTTACTTGCCACAATTCCCTTCCACTTACGTCCGATAACACTGTCTCATAGCTTTTCTTACTCCTTGAAATATTGACCACATGAAGTCTTGTGAAAATACTGAAACCTGAATTTTTTACGTGTTAAACATTCAATCTATATTAAGTTGGTCGTCTTTAATATAATCCCTTGAACAAGTGCTTCCAAGGGCTCCAACACATAATCGTTACAAAAATAATGAAGACGCATCATTTACTGTCAACCATTTAAAAATTTCACAGTGATCAATATTTTATTTTGTAACGAGAGTTCTCAATCAATGCGTTTTCGAAAGAACAAATTAATAATTTGTGAAATGCCGATGTCCAATCAATTTTGCGAAATCTTTGGGACATTTGGGTGTCGGCGGTCACAGGCTTTCGATGTTTTTGATTTAGCAACTCGACTAACAAATCGACTGCAATTTATTTTGATAATTAATATCTGTCCGATTTTATTTGTTGATCTTTATTTTTTGTCTTGATAACGTCTGACAGGTTTCCTCAATATTTATGTTTTTTATTATCAAAAACTTGACTTGTTATCTTTTGCATCATTGCATTACAAGCTGAATTTTAATTAAACACCAACGGATCGGATTACTGATCAGATGCAATAATACTTCTGTTATAATGATTTTGTTTAGGTATGCGAAATTATTATAAATGTAAAATCTACTGGTATCAGAATGATTAAATAAGTAAATAAATAATACGGTTAAAAACACTACACAATTTAACTTATTCTAACATTCGACAAAACATTTCAAATATTTGTAGCCCACACAATTACAAATCGAGTTATCGGAACGTCGACAATACGCAATCACCAACTCAATTATCGCCCCACAATGCAACAAAATGGAAAGAATTAAAGTTTAAATGGTGAAATGGTGAATTCACCATTACACGCGGTTTCGATGCCGAGATTAGTTCGCATCAATCATTTGTTGGAAGTTAGCGGAGCGGCGCAAATCATAGTCCTGACGCGTCACACTGACACCCACATCCCGACGCCGCCGCACAGAACAGGCGACAGACAGTGCACTCGTACCTAGCAAACATAATACTGCCTAAAGTAAAAAACATCTATGTCAGTTAGTTACTAGACTAGGTACTAGAGCTCAATTCAAAGCAGCACAGCCTTTTTACGTAAATTAAAGTGACATTAAATAAGTTTAAGACTATAACTAGCAAAAAGTCGAGATATAAAAAAAAATACCTATCATTAATTAAAATAACATTGAATAACTTTAAGACTACTATAACTAGCAAAAATTCGTGATATAACAAAAACACCTATCATTAGTCATCATGATAAAGATAGCAGTTTCAGAAGCAAACAGAAAGAAGCCAGCCCAGGTTAAGTTAATACATTTAAGTAGTGAAGTATTAATAGCTAACACAGTATTTTGCCTTTTGACTTAAACTCAACCATGAAATTGATTATTGAGTTATACAAACCACCCTGTATTTTTTATATTTTAAAATGATGTCTCATCTGAGCGTTGTTGGTGGGTGCATGACGCGCTGCGCCTGCGCAAGTCAGCGTCGCGTCGCTTGTGGGAGACGCCTCGACAATGCACAGGAAGTGTCGACCGAGCCGAATTAAACACGCACAGACAGACATTTGGACTAATTTTATATTATTTATAATGCCTATTGTTTCGGCGTGATGACTTTTTCATTTTATTGTTGTTGAATGCTGGATTACAAAAACATAATGTAAAACTCAAGAATTCAAACTCAACAGCCCTTACAAATCGAGAATAGTACAACAAAGATAATTTGAGTGCAAAAAACGAAAAAAAAATTGCTGTCCTGACAACCGCAATTCGAAAAAAAAAGGTAGCACTCCGGGAGTGCCGGCAGAAGTGAAAACTTCAATATTAACGTTGTGTTTTCACTTCAAAAATATAACCACAGACGTCATAATGACAATGACAATCACAATGACACAGACACATTCGCGCAAGCGCGAATGTGTCTGTGTGCCGCCTAAACAGAGCACACTCAGGCACGGTAGGAAGAGTGGGAGATACTAGTTCCTCTCCCTTTCCCTCGATCTTACGCTTTTTATCAACGTCACGTGACCCTGACGCGAGTTTGAAAGTTTTTACCCACCCAGCGCCGCTAAAGAAGTTTTCACTTCAAAAAACTTTTACATTACTCTGGTACATCCCTACAACTGTAAAAGACAGACATACACGCACAGCTTTTTAAAACCGTACCATGAACAGAAGATTGATTAAAAATACCTTATTGTACACCCCCAGACCTTAACTATGTACACCATATAGGCGGACTTATAGTTGAGCATAGTGAATTACAGTAGCTTCGCTTGACTCAATAAAATTTTACAGCGTTCACAGACGCAACTCGATTAAAATACAATACTAACACGTTACTTTGTTTGCGTTTCTCTGACTATATTTTTTTTTTTGAATCACCCACAAGATTACAATAAATAATATAAACCGCAGTAAAGCATATTTTCAGGTAGGTACTTAAATAATTAAGTTAATTTTATGTACGCAACTTTAAAGAAATAGTTAAATAGTCAAAATAGGTGCCCTTTTACAAACAAATATACAAACTTTTCATGTGTGTAATATTAATATAGATCAAAAACAATATGTTCGCGTCCACCTCGCAAGCCCAACCCACATGTTCTGAAAGCAATCTCCGAGGAACGAATTGCAGCAATAGAGCACTGCTTCTCGGAAGGCCCTTATCGAAGTTGTAAATCAATATATGATTACAAATTTAATGCTACTGTTGGACTATAAATCAGAGATTTTAAATTACGAGGTACAAATGCAGTTGGCGTTATAGTACTAGTGTTGTGAACTGCCACTCCTACATGCAGAAAATATATGTTTTATCTGCAGGTCCTGTCCAAGCTTGCACTAGAACGTGGTATTCAATAAACGTTCACATTTAATACACTTGTATTTGTTTACGCAGTGAAAAGCTCCAGATAAGTGTGTAAACAGATAAAAATAATAACATTGATAACAATAAAGAAAGTTGTTTAATTGTCAGAACACTAGTTATCCAGAATATGGTACAGCATATAATATAATCAACAATTTAATTTCCATCGTTCAAACTTAGTTTGGTACAAGAGCGTGATATGTAAAATTTATTTGTTTAAGTATATATAAATCTGTATGGCAAAAACAAGTCTACTGTGAACAAATTCTGTCTGATTTTGTTCAACATGATTGTGGTAGTGTAAGATTAGTTTGAGACTTACATTGACAGTGACACAGGCCCTGCGCCGGCGACGACCGACGCGTGAGGCCCCCTAGTGCTGCGGCGTTGTGTCGACACTCGATAAATCCAGGGTAGGCTCCGGTCCATACCTTGTTCGTGATACCACGGCTATAAATAGACAGTATAATTGTTTAGTTGATATATCTCACGTGTACTTTGAATCTCTGCTGATTTATTTTTCATTAAATAACTTTACAACATAATTTGATTTTATTTATATCTCATGTATAGGATCAAAGGCCGAAGTTTAGGTAGAAGGATTGGGTTAATCTAATCTGTATCTGAAATGATAGATAGTGTTGTAAAAGTTTTTGTGAGTATCGACAAGTGTTTCCCATCCCTAGTGAGTATTTCTGTCAGCACAGCTCGTGCACCATGATGGAGTGCGAGCTCGATACTCTATCCACATTCAATGGGTTTTCATGGCGATTCCACAGCGTTCATGGTTTTATAGTAAAGTGAACAAACAACTAGGTTGTACTCCGTTCAGTTTTTATGCTTTCGGATGGGGCCATCAATCCACAGTTGGTGAAATATTCGTTTTTATTTATGGTATTTTTATTGATGTTTTGTCATCGTACTTGATGGTGAGCGACGGCACGTGGGCGGAAATGGAATTGTCTAGATTTATTCATACTTGGAGTCAAATAGCCTTATCAATATTGTTTTTTAAATAACTTTGCAGAGTTTGAATATTTTAATAACCAGGCTTTAACATTGATGGTTATAGTGATGCCTGAAAGAGTAGGTTATTAATAGATTATTCTTAGTATTCAATTTTTATTACGCTTAATATAATAAAGTAAAAAAATAGTCACGGTCATAGTTTATCGTAAAGTGGAGGACAAACAGCGCGCGCATGATAACTGCTTCTCAGAACAAATGAAAGTATTATCAGTCGCAGTTCGCCGCTAAAGGCGTGAAGTCGTAATAAAACATTATGTATTCCCGACCACGTGCCTCGAATAATGACAAAATATGCCGCGTTAAAGAGAAACAAAAGTAGGGCTTTTTGTGAGCGGTTTTATAAGCCATCGGCACCTCTGAACGATTGTTCTGTTTATTGCGCCGGCGGTGTATGCGCGAAGCCTGAAATCTGTTATCGTAACTATTTGTAATGGAGGTCAAAACTAAACGATTTATTGTTATGCATCGTTTTATACACACATCTCCGCTATTGGCGACGCCAATGACCTTAACAAGGCTGACATAGAACAAAAATATATAGTCCACTATCTGTCGATGGAAACTGAACTCAATTTCAATCTTTCACATACAAACAAACAAAACTCAGATAGCCAAGCATGTAATCTTTGAACAAAAACTTGTTATAATCAACTTTAACCAAAACGCATTTGATAAACGCCCAAACTGTCCCCTTTACGGGTCGTGGTCCAAAAAATTGACAATCAGCCCATCAGCGACTTCCTCTATTACTAAATTAATTTTTTTATCACCATGAAACGTAATTACGCCCTCCAATTTGAGGACAGCCAAGCGTGCAGCTACACTTTACAGGTGGTACACATCTTGAGGCCACTGTATGATAGAGCATATTATTACTGTAAAAGGCTGTACTGACGAAGCACTTTATTGTTTACAGGCAACCCATTAGTTCTTGAATTTTCTGAGATCTAGTCTTACAAACCAGGCAAATCATTATTATTTCTCTTGTGTAACCTAAATAAATAAATTATGAAATCACGGAGAAGTTGAGTAAGTAGGTATATTTATCAACCGTGAGTGGTGGAAGAAAGAAAAATAAATATCCGAAAAATATTACAAAGTAGGTATATGCATAGACCTAGATTTTAGATTAGGTTAGGTTAGTTTAGTTAGTCAAAGTGAAAATCTAACAAATAAAATACATCACCAACAATTTTCAGATCAAATGTTGCGTGCACTGTTGCACTGTATCAGTGGACACTGTCCTTTATAGCATAGATTGTGCAACAGTTAGTACAAATAGCCTGCGTAATGTCATTCTGTTCGCTTTTTGTGTGAATTTGATCGATTAGCGATTTGGTCTATTTAGCATGTTAACTGTTTAATAGTGATTTTTAAATTGATGCATGTTTATTGTATAACTCTTGTAGAATCTTATTTTGTAAAGCATGTAGGTAATTAAATAAAAAACTGTTCTTAGTATTAAATGATACACCGTATTTTTTTGATCAACATCTGAATGAAATAACGAAACAAAACATCAAAGTAACCTATGAACATAGAATTCATCAATAGAAAAGAAAAGAAGTTATTACAGAGTTATTGATACATGAGTTATTTTTATTGATAATTTTCGCATCAAAATTTTAAATTCTCAAGCTAATAACAATAAAACTTTTATATTTTTACTTATATTTATAAACCATCTCTCTAGTTGACATATTTATCTTACAACTACTAGTCGTAGAATATCACACGCTCTAAATATCTTCAAATAATGCTCACTTCCGAATCTTATAGTTTTGATGAGTTGCGTCCCCTCCACTATCAGTCCATAACATCTCCAAGTGGTCTGATCTCTGGCCTAATGCTGAGGGTGTGGATTGACAAGTACCGTGTCACTTGTTGACATTTGTAATCTGATGGTCAAGATTTAAGGTGTTTAGGGGAGACATTACAGTCTAATATTCTTTTTGACAAATATTATTGAGACTCTTTGTTATTAAATCGCTCGAATTTTTCAGATTTATCCAATATAGTACTATTTTGCAGAAATGTTATGGCAAGTATTGATAGATAAACGTTTTTAAAGTTGTTTGTTTTTATACAAGGGAAAACATTACAACAATGTTGTACTGTGGCTGTCTTATCGCTTAGAAATCTCTTCCAAACATACAGATTAGTCAAGCATGCAAAAATATAGACGGTCCATTATATCAAGACTAAAATAGGATAATACTTTCAAACGTTTTTATCAACGAAATTAATCATCATTATCTTTCTACCCTTGTCCCACATTATGTGGGGTATGTGAGGTACAACTTCTTCCACTCCACTTCCACTCAGACGTCATTCCAGATTATTTAAATTAACAAACGAAATTAATCAAATTAGTTTAAAACAGTACTAAAACACTATACACATAAAAAAAAACGTTTAAGTATCTAAAATCCTTGCTTTGAGATTTAGTTTCGGTTGAAATATTTCTTTGTTCTGTACGTAATGCTACTGAGTCATCCCTCCCCACATGACTCGGATCCACAAGCCAGCTCAAACAGTACATTCAGTGGATGTAGATATTATCGGTAGACACGTCGCGCCCTCTGACTTGGACCGCCATTTTTATCCTTTACTACTGTTTGAGAACCTTCGGTCTTTAGGGGCGAAGTCTTTCACCTAGTCAGTGGATTTTAAGATAGTATCTTCAAGTTGGTGAATTATTTTATTGCTCTTCAACTTTCTGTGATTTTGTTAACTCAAAAAATATCTGGAAACTGTTTAAATCACCACGACAAATTTTAAAAGTTTAATCACCTCAACTATTCTACAACTTAGTATGCTTGCTATTAACCCATTAAGATGTAGTTTGCTTACATTTAGTGTTATAAGCTTAAAATAAATAATAAATAAATAATGCTGGACAATCCACACAACATCATCTAGCCCCAAGCTAAGCAGAGCTTGTGTTATGGGTACTAGAAGACTGACATACTTAAAACAATATAATACATAGATAGATATTTTTTTATTATACATATAATACCCAGAACACTCGGAATAAATATTTGCAGAACATACAAACATTTATCCCGAGACGGGAATCGAACCCGCAACCTTCCGCGTCGCAGGCGGACCATCGCCCACCGCGCCACATCGGTCGTCAAAAAATATATATTAAATTCTAAACAAGAATAAAATAAGAAGTACCAAACCGGTGTTACCTCATTCTTGTAATCGTACATCTACTACTGCAAAATCATCAAAATTCACCGACCGGAACTTACACAGAAAAACATAAAGGTATTCTCATAATAATAAATAATATTAATATTATTATATTATATATATAGTCTGTGGAACGCGCATGCGACTAATAGCCTCTTTTTACAAATATTATTATCAGTGTGAAATATTGAAATAACTCGATCAAATACTACTTGCGTCATATCTATAGTTCTGAACAAGATCCCAGTAATAAATTTGCAGTGTAAATCAGCAGCAATCGGTGAAAATAACATAATTGTTGTGTGACGTTCCGTTCATACACGCGCGACCGCCATCTTTTCCCTGTCTCGTGTCGCGTAGTTGTTGTCCCAAAATCAAATCGCTATGTCGGAAATACCACATGACATAGACTGGGGCTGTTGTGTTGAGGAACAGGAGAATGGTGATAGTGATTACGTTCTATGTGGAATGTGTAACAAGGGTTATCACCTGGCTTGTCTCATCTCGACCAACCCTGATAAAATAGCTCATGACCAAATAATGTCGCCTAATTGGTTATGCCCCTTATGCAGCACCAAACCAAAAGGAGGTAATAATGATAATACCCCACTCCGATCTCATAGCAGTAATGTCACCACACGAGCACCTAAAAGGGCCGCAATAAACTCCCCGCCGCAAGCTTATGCACCGTTGTCAAGGAATGACATTGGAGAAGTGGTACAACACATATTACATCTGGAGATAGAAAATCTTTTCCATCGCCTCGGCCAACAGATCCAGACCTCCATCTCTGCCGAAATGGCCCCAATCAGAAAAGAAATGTCTGAGCTGAAAGCAACAATTGCAACAATGAATGAGCAATGCAATGACGTCTCTATAAAACAATGCGAGATTACTGCTGAAATAAAAGGCATACATATCGAATGCGAGGCTTTGCGGTCTGAAAACAAGACCATGGCTACAAAGATAAATCAATTAGAGCAACATGCCCGAGGTAAAAATGTTGAAATACAATGTGTACCTGAAAAGAACAATGAAAATGTTATTGGTATTGTTCTGAATATCGGCAAAATTATAAAGTGTGATATCAAAGAAGATAATATTATGAGTTGCAGCCGCATTGCTAAACTGAATCAGCAGAGCTCAAGACCCCGCTCAATAGTAGCCCAATTCAACTCACCGAGGGTTCGTGACACGTTCCTGGCAGCCGCTATCAAGTTTAACAAACTCAACCCAAGTAACAGGCTGAACAGCACCCACATCGGCCTCAGCGGCGAGAAGACATCTATATATGTTGTCGAGCATCTATCAGTCTTCAACAAGATGCTACATGCTGCCGCTCGTACTGCAGCCAAGGAGAAAAATTACACATATGTCTGGGTGCGCAACGGTAGGATTTATTTGAGGAAAAATGATAAGTCAGAGTTTATTATGATAAAAAACAAAGAAGTACTTGAAAACCTAGAGTAGTTCTGTTGTGCGGTCCGTACCCATTACTTCCAGGGAGTGTTTAATTTAAAAGTTGTGTCTTGTACTACAAAAGCCTGGGTGCTGTGTATACATTTCTAGATTCATGCATGTGTCTGTCTAGACATATACTTAACCTGTGTTTATCTCTTTTAATTCTGATTTATCTTATCTAATAGTAATTATTGGATAGCTGATTGTTGATAGTTACTGTGTTATATCTGTCTAGACATATACACACCTACATTTGTCTCTTTACATTAATATTGCAGACTCAGTAGGTAAATGTTGTTTGGCTGATTGTTGTTGGCTTATTGTACTGTTTGTACAATTGTTAGTTTTAGTCAAAACTAAGATACTAGATAACCTAGAGTAGTTGTGTCCAGAGACCATACCCATACAACTAGTAGTGTTTAATTTTATAGTTGTCTTTTACTACCAAATCCTAGGTGTTCATATCAAGGTATTTACTAGGTAATAAGTAATTGTCAGTTTTTGACAGCTGATTGTTAGTTAAATAGGTTGATTCTAAGTATATAAATAAGGTTTGCAGGTTATTGATTTTCTAATTGTAAGTTTTGTTAGTTGCATTAAGTTAAATTAAATTAGTTATATTAATTAGATTAAGATTAAGATAGGTACTGTTCATATCAAGGTATTTACATACATCTGTCTAGACATATACATATCTGCGAGATCTCCTTTCAAACTGTGCTTACTTTCTCTAATAGTTACTATTATTTGGTTGATTTTTTTGTTTTAGTTGATTTTAGTAATTGTCAGTTCTTGACAGCTGATTGTTAATTAAATAGGTTGATAATATTTAAGTAAGGTCTTTAAGTTATTGATTTTTTTTTTTTTAATTGTTAGTTTTTCTTAGTTGTACTAAGTTAAGTTTAATTAATTATTTAGTTAGATTAAGATAGGTAAGAAGATAAAATAAAATAACAGAATAGCAGATAATCTAGAATTAAAAATGTTAAATTTGTATTATCAAAACACACGTGGCTTGAGAACAAAAACACATATGTTTTTTAGGAACTTGTGTTGCACTAACTATGACATTATTATACTTACGGAGACCTGGTTGAATAATACAGTCTTTTCTGGTGAACTTTTTGATGATAATTATGTTGTCTATAGAAGAGATAGGGAGACATCCCAATTTGATTGTACTAAAGAGGGTGGAGGGGTCCTTATTGCTGTATCCAAACGAATAGTCTCAGTTAGAATGTTACATTGGGAGAGCAAATGTGAAGATATATGGGTGTGTCTTGACCTTCCGTGTTATGACACAAAATAGTATATTTCATTACTAGTTCGGAAAGGCTGTCATTACAACGAGTTCCGACAAATGTCTGCACGAGCCGAGGCGCAGCCGAAGGCGAGTGTTGACAGTCGGAACAAGTTGCAATGACGGTTCCGAACGTGTACTGAACGACTATTTTTAATACAGTTGCGAAAAAATGAAGTAATTTTATAAAATAATAATAAAAACAACGAAACTCGCAAAGAAAATTTCTACAAAATGGCGCCAACCGTAGATTTTTTTTTTATTTGCTCTTCGGAGCAGGCTAAAGTTTTAGAACCATACCGCCTAGTCTTACGTAAATGTTTTTCTCTTAAATTAGTTTATTTTCTTTATTATTATTTTATTTACAACGTCTTCCCGCCATGTTGGAGATGGCCTTAGAATATAAGAAGAGATTTTTTTTTTCATTCATTCTGGTAGGCAAAGGTAACTATGCCCATACAGCCAAGTCTTCAGTAGAATTTTTTTATTGATATGAAATGAAAATGAAATTTAATGAGATGAAATCAAATGAAACCCAACCTAACTCATTCAATCAAATCATTAAATCTGGTAATGAAACAAATTAGTAGCTTCTTTTTAGAAATACACGTATTTGCATGAATCATAAAAACTTCTTTGATTTTTTTTTAGTAAAAACTTCATGGTTGGTTTTTCTTTTTAATAGACATTATTTTGACAGTTGGTAAAGAAAAAGCACTAGTGCGGTAATGGTAAAGAAAAAGCACTAGTGCGTAATAGCCCACTTCCCGAACGCTAAACGTCCCTGCAATATGCCACTTTTTGAGCAACTGTATTAAAAATAATGTTGTGTGCTGTTTACCTACCATGTCCGGTAAGGAAAAATATGTTGGACCATTTTGTTGAAAATTGTGATTGTGTTTTTGAGGAGAATACTTGTAACAATATATGTGTCATTGGTGATTTTAATCTGAGCGGTATACCTTGGCCTTCTTTATATGACACTTCGACTCTAATTAAACTTTCTGCCCTGGAGCAAACCCTGGTAGATTTTACATTCTTAAACAATTTAAGGCAGTACAATACATTAACTAATAATAAAAATAAAATTCCTGATTTAGTCCTAACTAATATAAGCTCATGTTTAGTTGATCCGGTTTTAAACGCGCTTGTTAACGTCGACCCACCGCATCCACCCATTACTATAACTTTGAACATAAGTACTAAAAACTACATGAAATCAAAGGATAATCTTCAATTTCCAAATTTCAGAAACGCAGATTTTTATAAAATAAATGAGTTTCTGGGTAAACAAAACTGGCTCGAACTCTTTTCAGGTTCTGAAGATGTCAATAGTATGCTTGAAACCTTCTATAATACAATTAACTCATCAATCACTCAATTTGTTCCATATCACAAAGCCATTAACAACAGAAATCCCGCCTGGTTTAGCTTAGACTTAATTAAATCACTCAAAAGAAAAGAAACCCTAAGGTCCCGTGTTAAGAAGTATAAAAATCCTATGGACATCAATATGCTTCAATCCTTGAGCAAAACATGTGAGAAGCTAAATGCAGATTGTTACGGTAGTTATATTGCTAGTATTGAAAATATGATAGGCAAGAATGTTAAGAGTTTCTGGTCTTTCATAAAAGCCAAGCGGAAAGGCGCTAGCGGTTATCCAACCAGGATGTCGGATGGTAACATTGAGTCTACTAATGGTATTGAAATGTGTAATCTTTTCGCTGTTCACTTCTCGGATGCTTTTGGCTCGGATGCTCGATGTGTGGACAAGGGTTGTGTCTCTGAATCGACTGCTGTTGACATCGCCAGTGAAAGCCTCACCTCATTGGCTGTACTTCCAGACCAAATTAAAACTAAAATTGCCAACCTGGATTGTGACAAGGGGGCAGGCCCGGATGGGATCCCTGCTCTTTATGTCAAAAACTGCATGAATAATCTGATCCTACCACTGCACTATATCTTCAAAAGGTCACTTGATTCAGGGATCTTTCCACATGAGTGGAAACTAGCTAAGGTCGTTCCAATATTGAAGGATGGTGACGCCACTAAGGTTAATAACTATCGACCTATATCGATTTTGAATACATTCGCAAAGGTTTTTGAGTCACTGGTGTGCCCAGCAGTTAAGATTCACATGAAGCAATACTTCACTCCTCATCAGCATGGTTTCATCGCGGCAAGGTCAACAAATACAAATTTGGTATCGTTTGTTGAGACACTGGTTGAAAGCATTGACACTCATAAGCAAGTAGATGTATTATATACAGATTTCTCCAAAGCTTTTGATCGTGTTGCACACAATCGCCTGATTCAAAAGTTGGCTAGATACGGTCTTGGTGGATGTTTACTAAAGTGGATTCAATCCTACCTGTTGGATCGATCTTTTTATGTTGTTTTAGGAGGATACAACTCGGACTTTGTAAAAATCACATCCGGAGTCCCTCAGGGCTCGCACCTGGGGCCGGTACTTTTCAATATATTTATAAATGATATTACTGGTTGCTTTCTTAACTCCACACCTTTCTTATACGCTGATGATCTTAAATTCATTAGGTGTATAGAATCACCCAAGGATGTAACTCTTCTTCAGGACGATATGGATAGATTGAGCACTTGGTGTGCAGAAAATAACATGTCTTTAAATTCAAATAAATGCAAGCATATTAAATTCACCCGCAAGCAGAATATAATTCCATCTACTTACCACATTTCAGAGGTCTTGCTGCAAGAAGTTGATCAAATTGCAGACTTGGGTGTCATATTGGACAAAAAACTTACTTTTGTACCCCACATTGACAGCGTGATTAAGAGAGCCTCCAAGATGCTTGGGTTCGTAATTAGAAACGGAAAAGAATTTAAAAACGTCAAAACCAAAAAAATTCTCTACTTTTCCCTTGTACGTAGTATCCTGGAATATTGTAGCACAGTCTGGCGTCCTCATTTCGCTTTGCATGTGTTGAGGATGGAGCGATTGCAGAAGCGGTTTCTCTGGCACCTGGCTCGCGGAACCAAACTTGCTAGGAGAAGTGTATCATATGACGAAAGACTTCATTTTTTTAAAATTGACTCACTGAACGCGCGCAGAGATTTTTTAGATCTTCAATTCCTGTATAAACTTTTGCGAAACAACATTGATTGCCCACAACTTTTGGAAACAATTAAATTTAGAGTTCCCCGCCGATACCCTCGTCATAGGGTGACTCCTCTTGTCCCGCCGTTGAGACGTACAGTTCTTGGTGCCAACTCTCCTGTTCCCCGTCTTTGTAAGTTGTATAACCGTCATAGTGATCTGGATATTGGCTTTCACTCAATTTCCAAAGTGCGCACTTATGTTCTAAAGCTTGGGTCTAAATCTTAGGTCATCCTGGTCCTTGTAGGTTAGACCGTTAGTATATCACTTTTAATATAAAAAATTTAACTTGCTCGGATTAGGATCTCGACTGTTGTCAATATGTAATTGCCAACTCAGTTAATTGTTAAACTTACCTAGAGTTAATTATTGTACCTACCTAGAATTTATCAAATGTTCAGTGCTTTTAGGGTTATCAAAGCTTATTTTTAAGAAATTGTACATGGTCTATGGTTTTCTCTGGAAAATCGTGCATGCATCAAGATTTGTATTTTGATTCGTCCCAATATTTCAAAACAACTGCACGCATTTTGTAAAGGGAACTATATTCTATCCTATTGTCTGTGTTTGAACTTAGTTAATACTAAAAATGGATGTAAACCCCCACTATGTCTAAATTCAGTGCAAGTTGTGTTTACCTGTTATTGGTTTCTCATGTAGCAAAATACTCAGTGCCTATGTAAACTAGCATGTAAGCTTGAAGAAATTGTTGGTAGACCTAATAAATAAATAAATAAATAAATAAATAATTAATTAGCGTTATCATTGTAACAAGGTTAACGCAGCGGGAAGCTTTCCAAACCAGAGATCTGCCTCTGTCATGTTTCCAAAATCATTGTTTTACAAGTAATTGCTATTTTAAATATTAATTTATTTTATTTATTTTTAAAAGCGATAACTTACCGATGACCACCGAAAAAACATTATTTTAACTTCACACTAAAATACAAGTGACTTAAAAAACTTTGGTCACCAATTTTCGTCAGGAATAATAATTACACTTTTCAGGTACACTTTCTCTATTAAAACACTGAGTATTGTATCTTCGTTCTAAAGTAAAACTTTGAGAAGAATGATAATATACCCTAATACATCAGGGGTAGAGTAATATGGTACATTATGTACAGATATGCTCTCGAGCTTCAGTTTGTTTTCAACCGACAACAGAGATTCGACTGTTTTTTGCTCGTAAGTATGTAACGCGATTACACCACCAATTATGAACTGATTTTGATGATTCTTTTTTTACTTTTTAAGTAATCTATAAAAATATGTGTCGAAGTATCACTTGGACACAATAATATAATATACATTTGTTTACACTATTTACAACTAGATGGCACTGATGGCCAAATATCTGCAGATCGTTGAACACGCTATCGGAGCGTTTTGTTCAGCTTTTTTGCTGTAAACGTTTAGCACATGTAGCCGTTCCAACCGGAAGGAAACGCAGCACAAATAGGAAAATATATATTTTTATATATATTTTTTTCGTAGTCATAATAATATTTCTGGTTATATAAAGCGAGTTTTAGGTAAAAGGTATGTCTATAAATCGTTCAGCACATGTAGCGGTTCCAACCGGAAGGAAAGGCAGCTTCCGGTCACTCGAGCCTCCGCCCAGCCGCCAGCCGCCCGCCTTAGCGGTTGACCTTACTTAGACATACCTACCCTGTTAAAATGTTATAATGTTTGGTTTTTTAACATTTAAAGAGTATATATTTTTTTTTTATTCTCAAAAAAAACGATTTAAACACGGTTCCGTCTCTCCATAAGTAAGAACGGAGCGTATGTACAAGTTTGTAGACATAATACCTGTAACAAAAGTACATAGTGTACGTACTACGTAGTAAGTACGCTACGTTGGTATTTACGTAGGATTACCGAGAACCGGGTCGGATTTGAAACGACCCAGATAACTTTGGTAATTATGGACGAGCTCCTAAAACGGGTGTTGAACTTAATATTAAATACAGTAGGTATTTAAGGCTTTGTTTTTCTAAAGCTTAGTGTTTACCAACGTTGTGATAGCCTTGTTCGCGATCCAGATCATACAAACTTGCTATAAACTTAGAAATTTTGATATTGATATTGTTGATTTTAATCCGGACCAGTTCTTTGGACTTGTCACGATTAGTTCTCAACTGAATTAAAGCAACTAGAAAATCAACAAAAGCATCTATCGGTCTAAAACCCAAAGATTTTTATCCACTTTCAGATCAACAGACAGCGAACTGTACACAGCTACGAAGTGTTGCCGAAGGTCAACAGTACCCGCAGTATGTTAGTGTTGTGTGTTGTAATGTACATCGATGGAGCCTTTTGTCCGCACACGCAGACCAGACATCGATAAAAAGATTACACGTTTGCGTATACAAGGTGTGAAAAGGTAACTCTCTCAACGTTCAGGATTCGTTTCATGAGCTTTATTTTATGATTAAAATAAATAAGCAACGCTACAATATAATGTCATTTTAATAGATACATGAACATAAACCCAAAAGTGCGTTATCAATAATATTAATAAAATGAGGATTTGAAAATAAGGTATGGCTTCCTGTTCTCGTTAACGCGCAAGATTAATAAATGTATGATAGTGCGTGCATCAGACGATTAAACGAAGTACAAGTAATTGTGAGTAGTTTTTTTACAGCATGTAGGTACACACTGGTACACTAGGTACATGCGAGTGGTGCGTGACGTGAATATTAATTCCCTCTCCCCTTTGGCTGCTCTAATAGATTTTAATCGCTGGACAGTGACGCTGCCGCGACTTATTACTGTAATTGCGTTACGTATTTTGGATCCAATTCGAATGGCAATAGCATCGCATACCATTGTGCAAAAAATACTAAGGAAAAGTGTCTTTACATCTTTCACACAATATTGCAAACTTTGTTATCCGTCTGAGTTTCTATGTATTTACATAAAAATGGTAATGGCATTATATGAAATTAATATATTTATTTACTTAAATAATTATAAAAGATATTATAACTTTCACGTGTATTCTTTATTAAAACTTTCCACTCTGTTGCGTTTACATTTAATAAAAAAATCACAAACAAGCAGCTAGTTTCCCAGATCAGGCCATCACTCTGCAGCTTATCGCCGCGAGGCACAGCTTCAAACATTTTTATCTGTAGTTGTTTTCAAATATTAATGGCGTTTTTAGCATTAAGAGCATTACAACACCCTTGTTTTTGTATGTGAATTTGCATGAAGGGACATCGCTGTTTTGCATGCGGACGGATCAAAGAGATGCACTGAGTATTCGCCAACACGTAAATAAATAAAGATAAACATTATTGTAGACTCTATTTATGGGGATGTGTGAGAACGGATTAATGGACGATATTTTTTGAGCGGATTATACGATCGATTGACGCAGAACGGAACAGTTAATATGTATATAGTAACTGATTACAGTTTATAGTAGTAGTGTTAGGTGACGATTTTCTTTTCCACAGTTCACCTGATTAGATGAAACGCAACTTGTTTTGTCGCTAAACTATTAAACATAAGTATTTCGATGAATAATGAGTAATGAAGAAATCCGGACTACTTTTTCCTTAGTAAATCTATGGCATAAAAGTTTTTCGTGTTTCCATCAGAACGAACAATATGCTACTACCACTTTATCGTGAAGATATAGGTACAACAAAACTGCACAGTAAGTTATTTGAGCAAAAACATGATGGATTGCCAAACTGAACCGTACAGCACCATCCTCAGCAACTCATCAAAACTCCAATCTGCAGCCAACAGTGTTTAAAAAGTTCTATAAGACTCGGTTAAAAGATCAATACGAACTAAGGAGCCGATATGAGTCCGTGTATAACAATATATCTAGCGATAGTGGAGCGATGTCTGCCCATAATATTCTTTGGGGTGCATCTCATTTGGCTTAAGAACCAGCCTTTGTCAACAAAGTTGGGGGCGGACGGAAAAATCGATAGCGGCCACGAACGGTGGGCTCGATCATCGCGGCGTCTCGGGCAATGCGTGTCTCTATTTACATTTTAGAATTTACAATCTTGTCAATATTCAAAATCTTGTGTTTCTCAAGAGCGTTTCCAAATGGATTAGTTGTGCTTTCTAGATACACCCATACAGAATCCTCATCTACTCATGAACAAGTTTTTCAAACTTCATTATTCATTTTCAAGTTTGGTTAAATCATTTCCTTTAATAATACTAGCAGAGTATAATTTTATAGTGTTACCTATAACATTTACGGCCGGTTTCTGGAAACCCAAATCACGATTGATCCGAGTTTGACACATAGTAATTGTTTGATTTTTTCATTGATCATCGTTCGAGAAACCGGCCGTACATATTTTGATAGTTATCAATGTCAGTCAACCTTTGAGTCCTGCCAACTAAACTTATTTGCGGTAGATTTTTTTTATATAGGACCATAGGATAAAAGGACAGGGTACGACAATAAAAAAGGTGTTAGGAAAAAAATACATAACCAATTCAAATATTTTTAAGTAACAGTATACGCACGGCATAAAAATAACATTTCCTTTTTACAGTAACATAAACATAATTAAATAAGGTCCGTATTAGTCATCTCATTAAACAATTATTTGAATGCACGTGTTAGCATGTATTACGCCAACCTGATTTGCAACTTGATACATGAACTTGGCAGCTCTTGTTAGTTTCCTTCATAAAATAAATAAACTTATATTAATTTTATTATGTAACACATTTTTTTATATGGATAGAGATTAGTTCAAAGAGTTTGTTTGGATTTACAAGTTTCACCACACACATCGATGAACTTAAAGACTGATTTGCCAACATTTTATTGCCTAATAAATTACAACAATGGTAAAGTTGTTGATACATAAATTCCCCTAATTGTGACTTAAAACAGAACAAAACAGAAAAATAGCAATCCAGAACGCTTTTAGAATTCAAATCAGACACCCGCGTTGGTTTATTACGTCGATATGTAAATTTTGTACAGCGTCACTACCCTTATAAAGACCCTGTTTGAATTGAAAATTTAGTAGAACGAGCGAGAGTACGCTCCATTCAGCCAGTGTAGCCACGTCTTTCAGCCAACTCGCTGTTTGCGCTCTCACCGCAAAATCACAAAAAACGAAAATTTACAATTTTTGACAGTGACATTTAAGAAGGCGCGAATAAACCTTGTAACCGAACTACCCGTAGCACGCTTAGCACCAAATAGTGATGGAAAACGATAAGCGGTGGCGAGTGACGTGTCACGTGGTTTTTCGATCTGTCAAAGTGCGAGAGAGAAGGACGGAGCATTAGAAGGAGACAGAGGCATCGTGTGCGTGCGTAATCGTAGGTACGTAAACAAATCTTGCAATTTGTGATAGAACGTTCTGATAGATTTATGTTGCTGCGTTTATGCAGATAACGATTTAAATAACTGCTTGAATATCATTTTTAGCTTGTGTTCAAATAACTTAGTAACCTGTTGCGACGTAACTAGTGAGGATTTCAGGAAATCTGTTTTGTATCGCCAGCTATGAGGGTTGTTGCGTAGAAATTTTGAAAACTATTGCGCTTTTACTAGGCCGAATTTGAACTAGTTGAAATCAAAAAAGTTATAAAATATTTCCTGTAAAACTGACAAACTCAATTTATAATTTAAAAGCCGAAGACAAAAAGACTCCACCAGTGTTACCGCATGAAAGATTATGAAATTGTTGAAATATTTAATTTGTGGGATGGCATTCGAGTGACAGTCGTATCTCATGGCGCGGGAATGGCACGCAGCGTACGTGACGTGACGGCGCGCGCTCCACTTCAACTCGGCGTAGGCAACACAAGCGCTCGTGCGAGCGAAAACGACTCGCTAAACAAATGCACACCAAATATACCAAAAAACTTCACTATTACGGAAACTGATAGGAAGTTTTAGTACTTATACCTATTTCTTCCAGATTTCACGCATTGCTGTACCTCTACCATGAGTTGTCACAGTAAAATCGCCTGACTTTACTACAGTTGTTACGTAAATATTAGTATTACGAATTTTAGTACCCAACTGTCCGCTAGAGGCGCTGTACAAATCTTCATACATTTTTTTAACTACAGACGCTAGCGAGTGTAGTAAATATAGTCTAGTAAAAACTCATGGTAGATCCACTGATAGGAAGTTTTAGTAGTAGAGCTATACCTACCTATTTCTTCCAGATGTCACGCAATGCTGTGTTCTAGTTTAGGCCGATGATAACAACATTTTACAGAGATGAGCGCTATACAATGTATTACTAAGCACGTTCTCTAGCAACTTAACGTTACAGGCAGCAGTTACAACTCAACATCAGATGCGATGCAGCATTTCATATAATCAAAAACACTTATTGTTAATTAGTGTGACGAAAAGATGTCAAAAGTTTCATTTCCTACCTCTCTATAAGCGCAGAGAAACAGCTGACTTAGTGTATCTTTTTAACATAGCAAATGGCTCAGTTGATTGTCCGGAGCTTTTAGAATTACTTGGACTACGAACTAACACGGCTTTATTAAGAAGACCGAATGTACTTCATGTGCCAGTCGTTAAAACAAATTATAGGCAAAATTCTTTTGTTATTAGGGCAAGTAACTCGTTCAACACTTTGATTAAAGCAGATGTTGATATAGATCTGTTTAATACTTCATTACCAGCACTTAAACGTTTACTTTCTGGCAAATTCTTTAATGTTTAATATTAGATATAGTTTGGTAAAATTCTTCAAAATTTCTAAATGATGTATTAGTACCTACTACCCATTTGTGTGTATGTGCATGCTTTGGCTTTTGTCGTCTACTTAACTGTTTTGTTTAAATTGTGTTAAAATTTGTATGTGGAAACTTTTAATTGGCCTTCAGATCTACTTATTTGTTTTTACTATGTAACTACCTAGCTGTTAGTTTTCCTAAAACTTATAAAATAAAATAAAATAAAAAAATAAAAACATCGTTACTTATACTATGTCTTTTTTTTATGAAGATAAGACCAACTAGGCTACGGACTTAGGGAATCAAATATATCTTAATTACCCTTTAATAATCGCAAGAACAAAATATCGAAGTTGTAAAACTAAAACCATCAACTTCCGGTTAATTAAAAAGAGATGCGTTCGCAGTACACATAATTTTGGTCATTAGTATTTCCTTCCACCCCTATCACCCTTTGAGGGGTTGAAATTATGCTCGCTGAAATATTTACTGCTGTGGACTGTTAGTTGAGAACTTTATTTTAACTTTATAATTCTTGCGTGACTTTAAGAATATACCAATCATAATTTAAACATTTTTTAAATTAACTGTGGTATTTGGATGGAAATATACGATAAAAACTGTCTTCTTGGGATATGCGTTTAAATGTAAACACTTATCCTAAAAAGAAGATAACCTACTGCGAATGTATGAATATGTTCTATATTTTGGAAACTAGGATTTTTTGTGGAAAGTCTTTATTATTGACTGTTTATTTTTAATTATTTATATGCCGATATTATATACGAATCGTATTTATGGAATGAAAAGTTTGTAATTCTCATGCATGGTTTAAATGCAGTTATACATTTGGAACACTTAAAAGGTTTTGAAAACTAGTTTTTCGTAGTTTCACACGATTCATGCATTGATTTCTCAAAGGTCCTCAGCATTCGATTAGCATCGATTCGTTCGTTAGTACCACTGGCTACTCCATCTTGCACATGCCGCCGCCTCAGGCTCCGATTAACATAACAAGACCCCCATTACGCACCTACGGGCTACCCCAAACCCATACCTTTTCATGGGAATACTCAAGACTCTATGCTATACAAAATAGAGGTGATTATCCAATTTGAAAAATGCACAGCAAAGTTGGGAATTGCATTGTTACATAGAAAACTAGAATTTGACAGACGAACGCTTCGTTTGTCAATTGCTATCGATTATTTACGGCTTAGTTGGCGGCCGGGGGCTAATTTGGGGTGCAGTTAGGTATTTTTCGTCGCTAACTAGATAACAAGTGGTTTAAAATTGGAATTTGCATGATAATGAAGGGGTGTGATGGAGGGGTGATGTGTCACTCGCTGACACCTCGTCTGCGGAGCGATCCACTCAATGGCTCTGTTCTTCCTATCTGGTATTTAAATAATTCCTGAACAAACATTAAAAGACAATTAAAAGTTATGTTCTATCCTAAGAATCAATTAAAGAGAGGCTAATGAAACGATTTTCATAAAAAGGTCATTTAAAATTATAAGGGAAAAAGTAAAGAGAAGCCATTTCAAAAAAATCGTATGGTACGTATGGTATGGAACTACATTGGGTTTTATTATCGTTAGTACTAAAAGGTGGCTTCGTTTTCTTTTTGCGCAAGATGGCTCCGATCAACAACCCCGCTGAATCAACACAAACATCAAATGAAAAGAAACGCTGCCAAAACTATTTTCCTTATCCCAAAAAACATTAAATAAAGGGAAGAGCGAAGCCGCGGGCCAGCGATTAAAAAAACATTGGCGAGCGAGCACGTGTTGTAAATTATCAATATCCCATGATAAAACAAACGAACCGACCGCGCGCGCGGTGAGCGCAGCGAGCTGCTTGTGTTTATCCACTGTTTTTACACAGAGTTGCCGCTTCACTTCACGAAATAACATGCGGAAATACAGACTTCAATTGTTTCAGAGCATTGCAGTTACTTTGAAAACACACGCGGTTTACTTATAAAAAGTTGGAAGTGAACGTTATCATTACCACTAACGTAATGATTTCATTATATCAACTTCTTCTTCTTATCGTGTCGCTGTTACAACTGTATTTTGTACTGCTTTACCGTGCCTAGCTGTTACCGGTGTGCGCCACGAGAAGGCTCTTTCCATGCACCCATATGTATTTAGATATAGGGGATGAAGTTTAAAAAATTGTCTGTTTGTTAGCTTTAACGTCATATAACGGCTGATTCTAGTATAAAAATAGGAATAGTTTATTTCTAAGATTTGTTAAGAAAAAAAAACCAGCCCAAAAAAAATGATAGCAGAGCGTGGTTTCGATCCACGGACCTCTGGGTTATGGGCCCAGCACGCTTCCACTGCGCCACTCTGCTCTTTACTAGACATGCAAAATTACCCTCTGTTTTGTATGGTCATTATTGTTCCTACATAGTGTTTCTTTATGATGATAAAGTTATAGTTCTAGATCTTTCTTACACTCAGTAACAATATTTTTCAATTTTATAACAGATACGTATTCAGAATCTAAAAAGGAAATTCTATGCAGACTGTAAATTCGATCTAATTAATTGGGCGCCATATATGGTTTTTAAACCTAAGTTAGTAACTTATAGTATTGTATTTATGTAGCAACGGATAAAGACAATATACAATATTTTTAGTGGATAAATGCTTGAAACTAGCAACGCGTAAAAATCAACATGTTTGGAAGGCAATCAGAGAGCTCCCACTCGGAACTAATGCGCATAATCAGGTCTATGGGAATAAAAGAGTGGTATCACTAGCCTGGGGCTGGTTTCCAGAAGAATAGACTTCAATATCGGCAAATAAATTCAGTTATCAAGTACTTTTTGAACAGTACTTGTATTACAAATAACCGATGTACTTGCTGATGCAATTGCTGAGCTGTGCGTTTATTTTAATGGGAAGCAAACAGATGGACACGTTGCTTTATTGTCGATGTATTCTAGTATTCTATGAATGAAAATTACTTTAACAGGAATCAACCACTTATATTTTTTAATAAGAATGAAAATATTTGTTTAATTGACTTCTGCTAATCCAATAAATCCAAACACGAACTAAACTTGATTAAAGCTTTATAATTATACTTTTTTGTTCTTTCCTTAACATAAACAGCTAATCCCAACATGATTGGACTCACCAATAAGCAATTCACCCGTCCAGGCTAGATTAACCGGTCTAATACCATAAGGCATGCGCAGCGGGGTACCGCAAGGGTCTATACTGGTCCCTGTTTTATTCCCTGTACCATTTTATTGGCGTCCACAGACTCCCCGAGGTGCATTGTAAAGGCGTGCAAAAGTTAATAAAAATACTACATAGACATGAAACTATTACTGAAGATTCAGAGAAAACACTAATAACCTTAAAAAATGACATTATGCTTGAGGTAATGTAATTCTAATTTCCTATTGTAGTGTGTTAAAGTGTGCAAAAATTGATACTTTTGGTATTGACTAAATCACGGAGTTGCGGTTCTATGAGACATAATAATATTTTTGTACAATGTACAATGTATTATAGCGTGATTATTGCCTCGCCCTATGTGAAGAAAATGATACTTTGTTAATGCTATCATTATTTGCAACCAATTTAAGGTGACAATTGCATTTCTTATTGTCTAATATTAAATAATATATCCTTCAACAATACGAGTATTGGTCATTTTCCGTATATGTATATTCAATATAGTTTTTTTTTTACTTTTTTTCCTTTATATATTTAGGTATAATAGTGGTAGGTATAGGTACCGTACTCACAAATAAAATTATTTTAGATCTTCACACACAATAGACTTTAAAATGTATTCCATTGATGCCTAACTGTTGCAGCAAAAGTCACAACAGCCCTTTATTTGAAGGGGACATTACGCATGAGCCATAAACCAAAATTAAAACTTTTCGATACATTGCTCTCTCACAATGACTAAATACTGCATATTAAGGTGTCGTTACTCCAATGACACGACAACTTACCCCAAAAGACTTTACCACCAAAACTCCAAGTGCAATTTTCAATCGTAAAGCATTTGCATAGAACAGGTTTTAGAATATCAGATTATTAAACTTGCGGCGTTGGTTTGTTGTAAACAATAAAAAATCTTTCTGCGTAGGGTTGGTTTTTTTGCTTGTTCTATTTTATGAATTATATCTGATACTGAATTGTTTTAGCTTTTATTTTCAATTTATACTTTCTAATTATACTTGTCAGAATGTATGACGATCGGGACTGTCAGTTATGGTTGTAAATTATAAAGAATGATCATACACTTTAATAACGATCATTGAGTAAAAAATACAATATTTTTTCAAAAAAACAATCGGTTTTATATTTTAAATTAAAACTTTGGCAATCGACTATTTTATGTGCTACCGTTCGTAAAACGTATTTCTAGTATGCTACAAATTATTACAAGATATTTATTTTAGCCGAGTCATATTCATCAGATTGCAAAATACCGTATTTGAGTCCCCCAGCATCATTCATAAAATAATAGTGGTCGTCGTCAAAAGGGACGTTTAACAAATGATACAACGCACTTCTATTGTTGAAGCTTTTGTTATTTTGCTCGTTCTTTTCATCAACTATTCACAAAACGTCGTCAAACACACAGTTTTGAGTTTAAATAATGAACTTTACAACGAAGTGGTTGAGATTAGTTTCGTGAATCAGGATAGCTCTGTTTTATTTTCACATGATTTGTAACTTGTACGGCTAATAAGTCACATGTGTATAATTATTATTTTATTGCTCGCTATCCGAATGCAAGTCATGTTCGTTATGTTTGGGTGCTGTGTCTCTACATTTTTTGCTTTCATTCTCACTTTTCATCGTCTCATTGTTTTATTCATGCGTAGGACGTTATTCTCAGTTTTGATTTGTAGTGTCTCTTTTATCAATCCATTTTACACTTTATTTGAAAGCAATAAGCGATATTTCGCTTTGTTACATGCATGTTGTCTTAAACGTATTCATTGTTGGGACCGAGACGTCAAGCCTTGTATGATAATTATCATAATCGTGTCAATTTGTACTTGGATGCATCGTTGTTGAATGGAACTCATATCGAACGCGATCTTTGAGCTTGCGATGCGGTGATTAAATAGTTTACCAATTTGTTTTATGCCTTTATTTCCATATCTTTTAACAATTAACGCGAAATTGCACGCTCGGTCTAATAAAAATATAAACATTATTTCCATCCGTAAGTAATAAAAACAAAATATTCATGAAACATAAATGTCATAGAAGCACCAAAATCACTGACGTAGCTCCTAAATATTTCTTCAAAATTGAAAACAGATTATTTCTGGGGAACAAAGGTTCTCAAATGTCCAGCCGTGAACTTCTTCACGCTGATAATTATGATGATGAAAAGGATTTACGCTTCATATTTGAACTCCTCTTCGATCCAGTCTTTATAAGAAGGGGATAAATGAAACCAATAAAATATGCCCATTAGCAAGAAACCATTTATCATCTGACAGAATCATTTCCAATGTTTTATATCTTCAATTGATCCAGCCAGTTTTGTTTTGTGAGTTAGATCTGATGGTAATCGACACGTGTCCTTTGTGGCAGGCTGCCAGGCCTGGCTCCCAGGGTAGGCACGTGTACTTCATTATTTTCGCGCCAAAATGTTCCAACATCGCTTTGTTAGGAGATTAGGCGTGAGGGAGGTGTGACCCGTTTTGTTGGCGGTACTTTTGGTAGATGCGTGACACACTTCTTTGTGTTACTTGCTGATGTTGACCAACGACGACGCGCGACGCGACGCTTTGTCATTTGCATCATTTTATTCACTGACAGAGAATACAATTTTGAACTTTCATTTTGCACATTAAAATATTTATAATTGTTCAAAAGTTTTTTTTAGTATTGTGTGTTGTGGATTCAAATCTTACAAAATTTTGAAAGTTTATAAAACAACTCATATCCCTGAAAATGTAATTAGTAATCATACCGTTGGTATCACAATCTAACAGTAGGTATGATGTAAATGTTTGATCTACTCAATATAAACAAAATTTTTCAGAGTTGCAAAATGCAATCAAAACAAAAATGTCCAATTCCGCAGGCATGTGTCGTGTCGTGGTACCCGGGTCCGGGCCTCGTATCAATAGCGGGTTTGTTTTATTCCGCGTTTTCGCCCCTTTATTAGAGCCCCATACAAAAATATTGAAACACAAGCGGCCCGGTGCTATTACACTATTGTGCGCGGCTGTACGTGGGCGGGACCTATTTATTATTTTCGTCACCATTGTCCGTGGGATTATAGCTGGTATTTAGATGAAATTGGGGATAACGTCCGCTAATCTCCGGTTTTTGTATCGATTTTTTGGTGCAACTGTTTTTCTGCGCAGAAACCAGAGCTCAATCAAAACATCTGTGCCATGAAAATTAGACGTAATATATGCTCTGTTTTACAGCGATTCGTGTATTTATGTAAACGTATAAATAGTGTTTTTTCGGTTCGGCCTTAGTTTGTAATTTTCGCTTCTTTAATTTTAATTACATTACTTAAATGAACAATAGAAACCAACTTTACTTTTTCTGTACTTTACACATTTATAAAAAAAATAAAAAAACAGTCAGCAGCGTTACAGATTAGGCTGATGCTCTTTAGAATAATATATTTCATTTCCATCTGCTACTGTCTCAAATTTTCTTATTATTACTTTTTTACTAATTCTTACAAAAGATTTAACCTTATAATTTTCCTGAAAACTTTTTTAGGCGAGACATTCGTTGCATGGAACTTGTCAATGTTTGCGATTAAACAATTAAAAAAAAGATAACATGGTATTGTCATACTTTTTTCCTAACCAATTTATAGTAAAATCGTAACTTCTTTAAATTCAATGCAGTCTCCTAAATTGAAAATATCCATTTCTGGCAACTTATCCAGCTTAATTTCTTGAGGCACAGCTCACACGACAGTTAGTAGGTAGTAGTAAAGACGTTATCTGCAAGTATTTGGCAGAGTCCCGGTCACGTCGCACATTACCACTACATTGCTTAACCCTCTACTGGAACTGGGTCCAAGTGACCCAATAGTACTAGTTTAGCTTGATGACTTAGTAATGTCTATCAGGTGCTAGGGTCAATAGGGTCATCTTAAATTTAGTCTTACATATCTGAATCTTACCTTTATTATTTATTGTAGTATTTAATCTAGTTGGTTAGTATTTTTTACTCAGAATTGATAAAATTCCGAAGGAAATCATGATCCTGATTTAATCAAATGCAAGTTATTTTGACCGAAGTTAGGTAAATGAATTTGATAAGGCGTCTGAAAACTCAACTGGTTATTCTTATTCGTTTTCGATTCAAACGATTGCAACAAAAATATTCATCTGTAGGAAACAGCATAAAAATCATTACTTCCTTGGATTGTTTTGAAAAAGGCCTCCCTAGGAGGGAGGGCAATCAATACAGGGCCGCACTCGGACGGAATACTAAGCAGGTGCTGCGTCTACGTGCAGCCGGGAGGCTGGGCTCACTCTCGTGTTTTGGATCGGAGATGTTGCTATCAGGTTGGCTATAACACTATTAAAATAATCCACAAATTATGTCTAGTCAGGAGAGAAGAGTTTTTCTTAACACTTAAAAAAAAATAGAACCGTAGTTAAATATTAGGTTTCAAGTTTAAAATCAAAGATATCACTGATTCTTGTTTTCAAGTAAACCTTTAATGTCAAGATATAGATTTGATTCTTGGTTAGAATTTAACAGTATTTTAATTTATTCATTGATAAAATTCTTGGTTAAAATACTAACTTTTAGATAAATGGTTTTTTTTATATGTACAAGTGTTGTAGCTTTGTTTACAGGAAAGGCCAATATGTGGAATGCTGACTTAACTCACGACGTTAAACGATAATTCGTTTGAGAGCACATGATAAACATATAAAAAATCGAGCACCAACAAGTTTAGGACAAGTTTAGGACCTTAGGATCGGTACATAATAGGTAGAGGTGGTGTTATTATTGTAAGAATTGATCAAAATAATGAATTAAAATAAAATTGCCGAGTACCTCAAGCTCCAATTCTATACTTACCCAAAAAGTAAAGGGTACAAAATATCCATTGATTCCATTAGGCTAGGTACTCTCGGGAAACGCGATCTTGATAGCAAGCAAACACTGGCACAATGAGACTCATCTCGCCAATCCAATCTCGACTATTGGACACTCAACCCTTGAGGCACCAAATCAACTTATCGTTTTGCTCTGCCCTGCCTACCCTGCCTGCCCTTGTTGACTCTCCGCGTTACGTTATATTGCCAATGTTATCTTCGTTTACTTAATCAGCAGCGGAGCCGATCTGTGTGTGGTCTCGGGAGGCCTCTAACCGGTTAAGTCCCCCTTGGAGAGGACTGAAGGGGTATCTATGTGCGGAAAATATTCCTTATCTTTTTAATTATAAACGGCAATGCTTGCAGATCATCTGTTTTAATTTTCTCCGGGGGTGTGAGTGCGAGTGCTGCTCATTTAGAGATATGGATGTTTGCGGGATTAGAGTTATGGAATGCTTGGGAATACAATTGTTAATATTTTCAGAAACTTCTTTAAATTTTTGGGTTTTAAATTATTTTCTTCTTAAACAGAAAAGACTCGAAGCTTTCTGTAACTACATACTTCAATTACTTATTAGAACTGAAATGACATTATTTCTTTTCCGTTGCGAAAATTATTTATTACAATACTTTTAAGCGCTTATCAAACATAACAGTGGCCGAAAGTAAAACATTTCGCAATACTGTGACTAATATCAGTTCCCCGCAGACACGTCACACTACCCTCAAATCTGGTGTCAAACTACAGCCCATCTGTCAGTACGCGCCGCCATAAAAACTTAATAAGCGATCCGTCACCATAAAATAACCATTAAAAAGCCGTCCGGCGCTTTTAAAAATGCATCAAGAAATGAAATCGGTAGTTAATTACCAAGAGACTTCGCGGATCCGATTTCCAAGGGGGCCACACCGACGGCCGTCGAGTGTTAGCTTTGACGCAAACTACCCCAACGACTGCACTGATCATCAAAAATCGTACAAACACTCGACGTTAAATAGAGGTCGATATATGCAAATATTGACTATGACATAACAGGTAGGCATGTAGCGGGGTCGGGCGTTCACGAATGAACGCTTGACTGACTCCTGACGAATGATTCGGTCCCTCTCTGTTTACTCTCATACCTAGTGTATTTACCGCGAGCTATGCATTCCAATTTCAAATTTGCACGTCTCGGTCTGAAAGGCCCCCGCGAGCTTCGACCAATCGCAGCGAGGGAGCGTTCGAGTGTTAATTACGTTCTTGTCAACGCATTCGGTTATGATTCACGTTTCATTTCATGTTTCAGTTTTATAATTTGATTTTTGTGTAATGTCAACGCGATTTCGCAATCAAGTCCATTGAAAAGTGTTACTTGTTTTATCAAAATGTGAAAAAACTAATCTACATGAATGCAAATTCAAGCAGAAAGCTTTAATTTGGAATCACGTGCGTATTAGGTAACTATTTTTTTATTATGTATAGAATGCGTTATTTACAAGGCATAAAGTTCTTGAAATAAGTGCCATATACTTAGCTATATTCTTGTACTTTGTCTTGAACAAACTCACAGATAAGCACAATCTTTTTAAGTTCACCGTCACTTACATAATATTACAATATATCGATAAACATTAGTATTCCAAGACCATTTTCAACGAAAACAGAAAGGTAATCGAATATGCATCTCATTATTGGTCGTTTTAAATTATACGAACTAAATTATATCCCTTTGCATTGACAAATAGCACACCCTGGCAACTTCCTTGTTAGCGGATCACAGTTCTAGGGACACGCATTCTCACTTCGAAATAGTTTTAACTACAAAACTAACTGCAGAGTAAAAAGTACCCACTGTGGCAGTGATAGGGTTGAATGTCAATCATAGTGCACGAGCTTGTGTTACTTTCTGCACGGCGAATTCTCGCTCTGTGGTAGACCAAAATGAAGCTTGTTTTTAGTGAAAGGCGTCAGCTTGTGTGATAGGATTTGTGTATGGAAGTATGAACTAATCTCCCTCTCGTTGATAACTCAATAAAGTCGCATAATGAGTCCGGCCTTTGATGCTGGCAGGGGAGGTGACGAAATCCTAATTGCAGATAAAAAGATAACTTTCAGAGAGGGCAGTGGAATATTGATGGCTTATTTTGTGCATTTTGGTGTGAAGCAACATGTTACATAAAGACATAAAATGTTTTTCAACTTAGCACAAAAGTTTTTATGCTATTTGCGTAATCAGACAAATTATTTATATTTTTCCAGAATTCATGTTACTAAATGCAGTTTTCAGAATCGCTAAGGAGACTCATACATAGTTATTTACTTTAAACAAAAACAATTCAGTTATAAATAAATGTCAACATTTCACAAACAAAAACCATTCAGTGTAACAAAAACTTATCTAAAAATAAGATCTAAATAATCGTCACGTCTAAAATCTCTATCCATCTGTCTGTCCGTCGCGGCCTCTAGGGTTCCCGACAAATTGCAAAATTAAAACCCCTTGATAATATCTACACTGGAGTGGGGTAGGTGCGAAGGATTAATATTCAACGACAGTTTTACTGTCATATTAAATTACAGTTTGCATTTTGGAGATGGACATTTTTAAATAACATAAAAAATGGCTGTTGTTTTTTCACCAAAATAAGCAGTTTCAAAGTATTGTGTTTCATATACTTAGGAAATAACTTGCAGCACAGCTCGCAATTAGTCTTGAACTTAAATTTTTCAAGCTTTTTATAAGGAATCATTTTTGAATGCTGATAGTCAGCAACTCTAGCAGATGGATCCTTATAGTTTATTATAAAATGCTTAAAAAATCATATTATCAAGATCTACCTGCTAGAATTGCAAACAATCATTATTAAAAAATTAATAATGAGTTTCAAAGTAAAAAAGTCTTATTTACCTTAAATTTTGAATGCTGAACGTCCGTCAAAGATATCTACCAATATACCATCTCCCTCTCCCCCTTATTTTCCGTCGACCTCCATTAATCAGCAAAAGAAGTTGAAGACACCTTCAAAGAAGTACAAGAGCCCTAGAGGACGCCTGCCTAGCCTCTCGATACTCCACGGCAATAAAACACAGGCCTCTGTAAAAAACTGTTGCCATTGGATGTTTCCACAATACCACCAACACGACATCGAGCACATATTATAAGTCAGTATCAAAAGTAGTCTTTGTCATTCAGAATGCCTAAAATATTTTAACAAAACCTTTGAGAAATGCTCAATAATTGTAATCAAAGTTCAAAGTAACGATAAACAGTTCTAAAATTACGCCTTTCTTTGCAAATGATGACTGTATTTTTATATCGAGTCGCATGTCGTATCGTTGTCGTATCGGTAAATGTGCAAGCGCCTACTGTTAGCGTCAGCGTCAGTCGCGTGGTGTTGAGGGCCGGAACTGATGTGTTACTGTTTTAGGGTAGTTCAGACAAAAAGCTGAGCAGGGACTCACTGGATTTGAATAGAAATGTTTCAGGGTTTCACAACTACCATGCATGTATGGAGTTTTGGTTGACGTTAGAGATTTGAAAGGTTTTTTGAAACTAAACCAACCAAATTTCCAAATAAATATTTTGACAAGCGTCACAGCTCAGTTGGTAGTAAGTAGCTCTGCCTTCAATGCTGTGGGTCGTGGGGTCGATTCTCACCCAGTGCCAATGTTTGTAAATATTTGTTCTGTAGCTGGATGTTACTATGTATTTTATGTACTTATAAGTATTCTATCAGCAATCTAGTGCTCACACGCTCTGCTTAGTTTGGGACTAGAGTGTGATGTGTGAAATGTCCATGAATAATAAATTCAAAAAAAAGAGGCGCTAATCCCAAACCAAGCATAACTTGTATACCATGAGAATTAGATTTTTTACATATATTTGAAGTTTTTGTTAAATATAAACGCCCAAGCTTGATAATCACGCGTGTCAGGAAATACCTCAGTTATAACGAAGTAAAAAGTCCCCAACAGTAGCAGAATACGTAAATCAACTCAAAATAAAGTTATTACAAACATAAAATAGCTTGGGACTTGTAGATATTATCACTAATTAATTATTCAAGACGGAAATGACGAAGTTTCATTAAAGGGATATAACTCATTTTTTCAGCCATTGTAATTAATTATATAAATTACTTATAAAAATAACAATTATTCTTGACATTTGTATAATACATATTTTACAATTGCGTAATTATAACTAACACGTAAACAATAAATATAATAGGCGAAATAACGGTTTACGGTTTTTCGGATTGTTTATTACGTTTTTTTATTTAAAGCCTTCAAAGTACAAACTATTACTTTATTTATTATAACTATTATATTATACGCAATGAAATGTACTATAGTTTATAGTTATATTTTTATTTTATTTTATTTTATTTTAAAATAACGTAATAATATTTTAATTGTCAATATATTTAGTCAAATGTATAAACTTTTTTTTAGGTGAACGCCAGTAAATTAGAAGTCAAAGATAAAAAAATCACTTGTTCTATATTATCTCAAAACTGTTATTTTAATTAAATATTTTAGCGCTCTCGAACATCATTTCATAATGAAACTGGATCAAAATTCATTTGTTTTTAAGACAAAAGTTTCATCAAAAAGGTGACTACTGTAATAACGTGATTCAAAACGCATCGTAATTACACTTCTAAATACCCTCCAAATCCAACTTTTTAAACGTCCAGTCGCAGCCTGAAAACACGAATCCACACGAATCCGACTCCGTGTTAATATTTGAGGTATTTTTATTTGAAATTTCCATTTACACGGTCCTCTCCCCCCTTCCCCCCTATCCCCCCCCCCCCACTCCCCCCTCATACATATTCATGGGATGCACCCCTCGGATACTTTCTCTCGATGCGATCTGTACTGAAACCTCGGCAACTAATGCTTTACTTTGTAGATAGAATGATTTATGAATTGTGTTTATGATGTACAGTGGTTTCAAGGACTTGTTGACTTGTCATAATGGGGATCGAAAAATCCTACGGCAATAAGCTGTTAGAGTCTGTCAAGCGAAAGATGGCCCTGATAAATCGCGGCAAATTCAAAAACTATTAGTATGGCAATAGTATATCATCTACTTATTCATAATCATCATCAAAAATTATGTAAGTATATTTATTTAGAATAATATCAAAGTATCAAATTATGTAATTCCAAGTTATCCTATTATTTAATGTATTGCCATACTAATAGTTTTTGAATTTGCCGCGATTTATCAGGGCCATCTTTCGCTTGACAGACTCTAGTAAGTAATCTTTGAAAAATTGTTTATAAATTGTAAGATAACTTTAAATGACAACAAGGTATCAGCTGTACGTCCAAACATGTAGTAAATCTTGTTAAGTATATAAGTATTTTAAATGATAAAGCAATGGTCTTAACAAACCATTTCATAATTAAAAACGTAAATTGTAAGGATATATCTAATAAATAAAATTTATTTGCTTCAATGACATAAAATATGACTTTTGTAAACTTGCTACAAAAGCTACGGCCTACGGCGTAGCACCGTGATCACTAGTTTTTTTGTTACTTTTATAACTTAATAAACTTAATATAACTTATAACATAATTATATATCTACATGTGATGATATCACTTCATGTAGTATTTCAGATAATTTAGACTCACGCCATTCTTATCCTCTATTGAATATAATTTTTTTTTTACGTGTACCTAGTTGAGTAATCTCAAACAGACAATGTACCTATCATTTGAAGTAATTTTTAAGAAATATATTAGTACATACTCGATTTTATTCACAAACAAACTTACGACTATACAGTATTTACAAAATGTACATTGTCATATAAAATACATAAGAAACAGTTGAGCTATCTACAGACCGTTGCAAACGATCTATAGATAGTTCAACTGTACATTCTTAGACTTGCTATTTTATACCCGAATGTAATTCCTCAGGCTGGACGTGAAGCGGCCGGAAGTGCGTCACACGCGCCGGCTGTGACGTCACGGACACCGGAAGTGCTCGCGGCGCCGAATGCCGGAACCGGAAGACGTGCAAGATATCGTCTTGCAGGTAAATGAGCGATGGTAATGATATTACTTTGTGATAATATTGTAGACTAAAGCAAAACTAAACACGGAGTATTTGGTACAAAATTTAATGAAGAAAGGATGTTGATATTTTAAAACTAAAATACAAATTTTATCAAAAAAAAAAAACTTAACTAAAACTTTAATCGTGAAACTTTTAAGACGAGAGAAAACAAAATACCTACTCAATCCAAATCGTACATATTGCACAAATATATGAAACAAACTATTGACAGTGCTCGTAACCAAGAATTTAATCAAATCCGCAACGCAGCAAATTACACAAACATTCGCGACCCGAGAATTGAACCCGCAACCACCACAATTATAACTTTAACCGCACTTGAGCCTTAAGATTTGATACATACCGTAAATTTAGTAATTAAGACTCCCTAAGACATAATGACGTGATGTGTGGGCTGCTCAAATGGTTGCTACTGAAAGGGGTGTATGTTTCTTAATATTAATTCAAAACATTGTATTTGTGTTGTTAATTAAACTGAGAAAAAAACTGTCACTTGGTTATGGTCCTTCTGTTTTTTTTAATGTTATTATAGCCCCTTTAACTTTCAGAAAAATCTTGTGATCTATTTATACATTAACATAGGTAAAAGTATTTACACGAGATGGACTTCATACAATAATTTCCAATACGAGTTTAAATAATTTTCAAAATGATAAATGTACATTAAAAATAATTTAACTGTTATTCAAGTATTTATTACCCACTGAACGAAGCACACACTTCATCAAGTGTATGCATTATTTATCTGCGAACACCAGCTCCAAAACTTCTTTCAACTCCATGAAATGATGGCTGTTCTTAAACAATGTCTGTGCCCACCGCGAGTCGCGAACTTCCCTTCAAGATTAAGAATTATTGCCTCTTATCTTAGCCTGAGTCGACAACTCGTCGGCTATTCGCTCTCACTCGATATTTAAGTGAAATTATTTCGACAAACTTTACCTAACGGTTGAACACTCCTGCACGTTCACTAGCACGCGAATCCCGACCTTAATTTATGCACAGTAGGTCACTTTTCGATGGTTGGTTGCAAGGCATTTAAGACACGTGATTAACGAAAAGCGGGAAACTGGAAATCATTTGTGAATTCTCGAAAGGGACAGGTGATGTGATATTATGCAAATGAACCTGTGAGTGCGAGCGAGACGGAGATATCGCTGAAGTTCAGCACAGACAAGTCTCGCCGGCTAAAATTTATACTCGGATGAAACGATTTATTACAAAAGCTTTGAGTAGGTACTCGGAAATTAATTACGCTAAGTTTTGCTTTCATTTTGTGCCATTGTGAGGATTTCCTTGTCTTGTCGGATATCGGTGGTTTTTATTGCGCCGGGATTCCGAGGTGGATATTTATGATAAGTTTGCGGTTGTTTTTATATTTTTGTTGTTTTTGTGAGATATTCGTTGGATGCTGAGCGCTTGTCTACGACGCTGCTGTATCTTATCCGACGGACGTGACTCTCGTGTTGTCGATGTAAAAACAACTTTATTACAAGTTATATTAGCTGATCGTATGAAAAATGTTACAGATCCGGTCAAATTATATCAAACTTATATTATCATTATTCGATTTCAGGTCATTACTTTTTTCACTTTGAATATAGTAAAAAAATACAATAAATCTTGATGACTTTACTTCGTATATAGCACATTAGCTTTAAACAATTTAACCCTTACCCCATTCCAAATCCCTTAAATGAAAGGCTCTACATATCACAATACATAGAACAGTACATATCAGGTCCTGAGACGGTGATCAGAAGATGGATAAGAGAGGACTGTCTCAGGGGACCCAACGCAACACGGGACAGAGGCAGATGGAGCTGCTTAGAACATGTTTAGCTGAGAATATTTTCTTTTGGCAGCTCAGTTATGTAGTCTTCTTCTTCTTATTCTTCATTGACACGAAGAAGAAGAAGTTATGTAGTAGAGTTAGTTATGACAGCATTACTGAAACTAAAATTATAAGGCTTGCATCTTTCGATAAAAAGATATTTTAGAAAAAGTTAATAGGAAGTTTAAGATTACTTTATAAGTTTACAAAAAAAAAAATTATAACTTGAGTGAAATCTCATACGAATAAAATACAGTGGCGACTCTACACCATTGTAGCTCTAAGAAACAACATCAAAGCTTTCCTACTAAATTAGACGTTTTGCAGATACTAAAAGATATTTAGCCTCCCCTTCACCCCCAAGCCTGCGATAATGGTTCACTATTTTAAAGGGTTGTTTACACCCCAAGACGCCCGCTTCGGGTCGATTTTTCTTATTTATGTAAAAGGTTGAGCGTCCAAAATTTACTGTTATTTTGTGTCGTGGACAATGTTTAGCAAGTTTATAGAGACAACATAGTTTGTCAGTAAACTAGTATTTGGGTTTTAGTACCAGCATTTTTATATTTAAAACATCTCTACTTGTGTTTGATCTGCTCTCAGAGTATCTTATCTATAAATCCCTATCTTATAAAAAGTTAGCGTTAACTTTAAGTCACCATTACGTATGGTAATCAATACATCCAGGCTGCCCTAACTTTTTATAAGATAGACCGTAAGTATGGTTGTTGAATTCGATTTATATAAATCCCTATGTCAAATAAATAAATGGCAAAGTAATATGTATGTACATAGGAATGCGCAGATTTAAATTCCACCCGCACATGCCGAGGGACGTCCAATAAAACCCTCACATAAAACAACATCCAAAATTAAAAACACATCAGGCGCCAACATCAAACATCCAATATTCCATTTGACAAGTGCTAGCGTTCCTTTGATCCGTCTTGTCCCAAATTGGACCAATCACAGGACCCTACGAGACTGTGATTGCTTGAGGGACTGTTAATTACCGCTGACCTTTCGTACTGGAGGCGTGTCATAGGCCTCATAGACCCTTGGAGGCTCTACAGACTAGCCAACTTATCGACTCGATCTAGTTGGAGTACTTTTGTCATAGATTAACTAACTCTTGTTTCACCTTGTGACAGAGAATCAGCAAAATAAAATTGTCGTGTTGTGTTGTGTCTGAGTTTTGATATATACCAATGATATTATTATCATTTGCAGCGATTACATAGCTTCAACGATCTTAGTCACTATTTTCTGCCTACCATCAAAAAAATATAATAAAACATTCATGAACCCAACAATGTCAAATTTTAATAGTAATACTATTTAATAGTGTTTTGTTTCTTCTGTTATGGCTAGATGTCTTGGAGTTCTGTAGTCAATAATAATAATAATAATAATAATAATGTTTATTTCCAGAAATATTTACATACATCAATCAACAATAACAGTATAAAACAAAACAGTGAATGTAACATTGATTACATATTCTAGTACAAGTTTATGTGTAACAGGACCTGCACTAAGATTAAAATCTTGTGTCGCAGGTACTGTTTGATCTTCTATGGTTTACAATTTGATAAGAATGTGTCGAGCAGTGAATAATTACAATAAAGTGGCGAGTGCTCATATGTGTGGTGATTATGTGGTGACTAAAAAGTAAGTATGTATAACTGTTCTTTAAATATACATATATGTAAATATAAATATTTTTGAAAGTCTTAGTATTTTAGGTGTGGGAGTGTATTTGTTTCAGTGTGAGATGTATGAGGTTGTGTAAAGTATTAAGTTGTGAGAAGTATGAAATTGTGTGAAGTGTGAATTACTGGAAGGCTCCTCTGGTACGCCGGTCTCGTAAGAGTCCGGTTATAGAGAGGTAACCCACCAGTGCATGTGAGTGTATTGTGTGAGATGTTAAGTGTTTGTGGACCTGCTACTACCAGTCTTGTAAGAGTTGGGATTGCAAGGGAGGTGTGGATGTTTGTGAGAGTTAGGGTGTGTGTGTGTCGGGGGAGGGGGCAGGGTGAGAGATGGTGTGTGTGTGTGTGTGTGTGTGTGTGCGTGAGAAGAGAGGGTGTATGTGTGACAAATAATAAAATAATATATGTATGTATGATAATAATATGTGTCAATTTACTACTTTGAGAAGCGCTTCTGTTTCGTCGTAGCTGAGGTTTTTCAGCCACTCGTTTAGTGTGTGTTTCAGTTCCCTGGAGTTAAGAGTTAGTAATGGTTTCAAACTTTGACTTGTATTATTATATAAAAATGGTCCAAGAAAACATTGATGTCGCTGTGCAAGTTTTGTATTGAATTTTTTTTTAAGAAATACTTTATATTTACGTCTTACATCAATAGATTGATTCAGGGGGTTTGGTGCAAGTTTGTGCTGGGTAAGTATAAGGTTGTATACATAAAGCTGACGGACTGACAGCACACCGCAGTCTTTATATAGATCGGCTGTCGGGAACCTAAAGTGTCTAAATGTGGCAACCTTCAGTACCGCCTTTTGGGCACGTTCTACTGCCATCATATAGGCACTACAGGCTCCTCCCCATGATGTATTGCAGTAGGTCAAGATAGATCTACATAGGGCATTGTACACGTTTAATATTAGGGTTCTATCGGCAACGTCACGAAGGTGTCTAAAAACAAAGATGAGTTTCCGGACTCTCTTACTAAGAGTATCAATGTGCGGTTTCCAGGTCATATGGCGATCAATCGTTACACCTAAATATTTTATGAGTTGAACGCTTTGTAATTTGGGACAGGTACAGTTTATTTCATTGCAATTAATATGTGCTGTGATGCTAAGTGGGGGTAATTTACTTCGGCTATTTGAAAAAGCGATATATTTAGTTTTTTCTACATTAAGAGAAAGTAAATTGTCGCAGAGCCACTGTAAAACTTGATGAAGTCCTTGCTGGGCATAGGCTTGTGCTTCCTCCCAAGTTTTGCCAGAGAAGATCAAAGCAGTATCGTCGGCATATGAAAAAAATTTCCCATTAGCGAGTGTAAGGTGGCAGAGTTCATTGACGTAGACCAGAAATAGGCTAGGGCCCAATACGCTGCCCTGAGGGACGCCATAACATATGTTTTCAGATTTACTTACAATATCGTTGATCTTTGTCATTTGAGTTCTGCTAGTTAGGTAGTCTTTAAATAAGTTTAAGGTGACACCTCGCACTCCTACGCGTTCGAGTTTATTCACGAGGATTGGTACAGAGACAGTGTCGAACGCTTTTGCAAGGTCTAGGAATATTCCTATAACTTTATCTTTAGTGTCGAGTTTATCTATAACTAGCTGACCCGTGCCCACTTCGTTGGGCATAATTTTTTTTAAATATAAAAGTTAGTTATATGCCGTCGTAAAATTTTTTATAGGCATTTTCAAGCTCCACATCTTTTTTCTAGAACACAAAAATATATCTAGGCGGAAATGCTGCGGTAGCTGGAATTTTTTAAATATTTGATAAGGAGTTTAAATCAAATTATTTTTAATATGCCGACGTATAGACAGAATTGCTGCGGTAGCCGGAATTTTTTACAATGTTTTAGTATTTGTCATAGTTGGTTGATAAGGACTTCGAACCAAATTATTTTTAATTAGCTGAGGTATGGGCGAAAGTGCTGCGGTAGCCGGATATCTGTAATAGTTAGACATATGTTGTCGCTGACTTTTTTGTGGATGATGATGTGTTCTACATAATTGTAGTACATGATTTCTTTCTATCATCAATAGTTTTCGCAGCGCACGCGATGTAAGGAATTTCTTTGGTATTTTTTTTACACCTTGGGTTACATAATTGAAGTTTTAGTAAGGATCCCTAATTATTTTGAAAATATAATATAGCCTATGACACTCAGCAATAATGTGGCTTTCTATTGGTGAAAGAATTTTTAAAATCGGTTCAGTAGATCCCGAGATTACCCCTTACAATTGAACAAATATACAAACATACAAACTTTACCTCTTTATAATATTAATAATAAATAATATTAATTAATATTATAGTATATATAGTATAGTATATAGTATAGATATGTGTTGTTAGTTCAGATACCGCGTTTTCAGTCGAGCGTCCTGAACGGAAACCAAATTGTGTAGGTGCGAGTATGGAGAATTTTTCCAAATAAGCAGTTAGGCGTCTATTAATCAGTTTTTCTAAGATTTTTGATATAGCTGGGAGAATCGAAATAGGTCTGTAGTTTTCGACAATGCTTCTGTTACCCCCCTTATGAACTGGGGTAATTAAAGATGTTTTAAAGCTTTTTGGAAAAGTTCCGGCGGACATACTCAGGTTACATATGTGTGTTATGATAGGTGTTAAGGTGAGTGCGGATTCTTTAATAAGTCCTGTAGATATGCCATCAAATCCTACTGCACAGTCATTTTTGAGTTGATTTATTATAGCAAAAACCTCTCCTTCGTCCGTTGACAAAAGACCAATCGAGTTTAGTTGAGAAGGCATGTCGCATATTTTGATAACGCCATTTCTTTGACGTGCTGTAATGTTATTGGCCAAATTTTTCCCCACATTTGAAACAATCAGACAGGGTCCAAAATTGTGTGGTCAGTAAAGCCCCCAGCACTTCACTGAGTGCCAATTTGCTGGATAGTTGTGATGGGGCGCCAAAGACGTTTGCGGGTGCTTCCGGGACTATCTGCCTCGTGCGGCGGAAATGTTAATTTAAGGTTGTGAGCTACCTTATTTAATAATGCTTGAGTGCTGACCGCAATACTATGTTTTTACGCATAATTTTTAGATATACGTGATAATTATTTACAAAAGTTCATAATTAAATCTTATAAATATTATTTGCATTTAAATTCTTTTAAATCTTCATCATAAATAATAATCCTCTATCTCAAAAGATTTGAATCAGCAAACAAAGAAAATATTATGTGAGTAAATTGTGTAGAATAAAACGAAAAAACGGCAACTATTTAATAGATTATTATCGTTTTATCAATCTAATGATTAATAAAAAAATTTGGAATGTTAGGAAAAAAATATTCTTATATGGTTACTTATATAAAAAAAAATGTAAATAAATTATTATTGAACATTTTTTAAATGAACTTATCATTATATGAACATTTTACACATAATATGTATAAATGCTTCTACAGTATCTCCACGGACAATTTTACCTCTTGTCGGTAGATATCGGGGTCAGTGCAATGGGCGTCAATTAGATAAATAGTGGGAATCAGTTCGTCTGATTGCTCGGGGAGTCCCCGGATGGCGAGTGACCTCGGCTCCGTAAACTGGCTTCAGGGACTGCTAAGCCTTGGATAACTTTACTGCTAAGTATTTCTTTAAAGTAAAATAACAAGAACCGAGAAAATAACCCGATCATTCATCTACACACCCGTAAAATTCCATGATTATATTATGTCAAAATCGCATTTAAGACGCCACGATTGAATCGATAAGTTAAATATATAAACAAGAATGGTAAAAAGACATAAGTCATGTACTGCGAACAAAACAATACTACCCACAAAAATAACTGAAAAGGCTAAATTACGACGACTCGTAATCATGAATCAGGTCAATCAAAGTATTACTTAAAAAACTGGAATTAGTTTTCAAGTGATCAGTTCTAGACACTCGCCACCATTTATTTAAGTTGGTGATATTTTGAGTAAATTGGCAGAGATGGGATCCATGCTCGCTATCCGTTACTTATACCATGGTATCGGCCATTATGCATTCGCGTGCGCTCACACCTTTATACATGGTGCTCTCAAATGTCAATTTTTCAAAAATCTAAAATAAATGAAAAAAACAACATTATTGTAAATCGTAATTATATTATGGTCCTTGTGATTTTACAGAATAAAGTACATACAAATACCACATTTAAAGTGCTTAAACTTAAGTTGGGCCTTTCGCTAGATACACTAGTAAAATAAAATTTTATTTCAAGTAAAACATTGAATAAAATCTTTTTATCTTAATTAATATAAATATTCTTAATTATTTTGTTAAATATCATATTCATAAATGAAAAAAACTCGGTTTATTCATAGTTTTAAGTAGAATCTGATGCAAAAAGTTAAATAAATGTGTGAAGTGTATCCCCCTGTAGTTCCAGGAGCCCGCAGACGGACAGCTGATGTCTAAGATCAATCCCCGGGACAGGTTCGTGTCCTCCTACATTCAACGTATTTACTTTATTTATTTTCAATACGACTCAATAAATTCCGAACCGACTGGCGATTGTTCGCGTTTAAAAAACCGGGAGACATTGTTTCGGCCCACTTGCTTTATTTTGTCGACTTATCGACTGTCATACTAAATTAGATCCAAGTTTTTCGTGACGAAGTTGCATTTCGCAAAATTTGAGTCAGACTATAAGAACTGAAATGAATACTTTTACTAACTTTAGACAATCACAGAGTAGTACCAAACTTTTTGTGAAAATATACGTAGTAAGCACTAACATCTTAGGTTGTTCAACATTAGCAGCATTTATTACTGCCACATTAAGCATTATGATTATAGACTTCTATTTATTAATTGAATAGTAAGTTAGGCTGTTTGTTGATATTTTTATTATAATGAATAAACCCCGTTAATAACTAATGTTAGTAATTGTTACCCACTCAGGTTAATTCTACTCTATAATAAGGAGTAATTCTTAATGCTGCTTACCTTAATAATCGTCGAGTTGACGCGCTGAATGAACAGCGTTAAAACATTAGCTAAAGGTCGTGATGTTCCTTTACTTATCGTTTCCAAAAAGTATAATGTACAAAACAAACCTCTACAACGAACAAACTAAGCCTTCCCTTTTCAAGAAACCCAACAATACCGCGAACTCCTAATCCAACAGGCTCTACAGATCTAATTAACGAAAATAATATAATTAATTGAAATTCCGAAGATTGTGGCGACAACGCCACTAAAAGCAAGTCTGTGTTCTCTTAAGGCGGGGGGCGCCATTGCGCGCACAGTCTGTGATTAACGCTGCGTGTGCGCATGTTGCCCCTTAATTAGTGCAACGACACGCCGCGCTCACACTCGCCGATGCCTTAAATGGAGAGGGCTTAAGTAGCCCCTAGGTGTCGTGTTGTTTACATGCCTTGAGAGAATTGTCTTTCCTGACTTGACAATTTGCCTGGAACATTCGCTGAATACAATTCGGACTTTTTCTTTTGTACAGCATCCAAAATACAAAAAAGTAGGACCGATCGTGATACAAAAAGCCACATAATGCTACGATACTGAAATGCCCACCAAATGCCTAGCTTTAGAGTCATTCTAGAATCTTAAATAACATAAATGATCGCTCGGTCTAATGACAGATAATTATCAACGTCTCCAAAATACTCTTCACAGCGAAGTCATTTAACTAAACAATCAACAGTATCAATAAATTAAAATACACAGGAGAAGTAGATTCCTTTCAAGATAAACAATAAAGTACTTAATTTATTTTGGAAGTCTTGCAATGCAAAGCTCTCGAACAAACATCCGTCAACGAATTTTAATGAGAAATAGATAAAAAATCCGAACGCTATAGGAAGATCTCAAAATAATTTTTCACATCCGTCGTTTCAATCATTCCAAGTTTAATTGGAACGCGAGAGTAGGGAGGGGACCGGGCAAGACTGATAGGCTCAGTCTTGCTTCCTTATCCTTATATCATAACACAAAGTTAATAAAAAATAAAGACAATAAAATTGACATTAAGCTTAAAAATACTCAGTTTATGATCTCACTGAGAATGTGATTTGACAAAAAGACAAATTATCTAAAAAAAACATTAGTTGCGATATAGATTCATTAATGTTGGTAGTTGACATTGACATGAACTTAATTTATTGAATTGTTAATTAAGAATTCTCAGTTTTTAGACTTCACAGTTAAGCTTGTGTAGAAATTCAATCAAATCAATATGTGTTAATAAAACAAAATGGGTTTAAAATATTTTTAATTAGTCTTGAACTTTAGCAGCTCCTTAATAAACTTTTCGCAACACTAAACCGATAATTAAATACACATTCAAAGATCATATCACACGGGCAAGTTACATAACACACATAGAATCGCGACTGCAGCCAGCAAAAACTTGACGTGGCATTGACAGAAATAAAGCAAAAAAACTCATATTATTCGCAAATACACAATACCACGGAGTCTTGGGCCGTATTACTTCATTCCAGAAGCTACTGTACAGCAATGCGAACAAAAACAATACGCCGATGCAATGCGGCCAACGGTAGCGAAATAATAAGATCGCACAACAAAATAAAGAAGTGCTCGAGACAAAAGGAAGGCTAGTGAAATAAGGCGAAAAGGTTTAAGGAGTGACGCGGTGTGGGTCCGCGCTCATTGTCTTCGAGAGCTGCGGACCGAGGCGCCGTGGATGCGGCATATGTGTGTGCACATCCGACACATGCAGGAAAAACAGTATGGCTGCGAGCGCGCTTGCCAACCAGGTCACGGACCCAGAGTCCCAGCAAGATCAAGAAGTCATGTCACAAAATAAAGTTTCCGTTTATTTTCTAAAATCTAGTCAGTACAAAACAAGGTGCAGTCAATAAAACCGTGCAAATGAACTAAGTAATTCCTTCAGTCATCCGCAAATCGCAGAAGCCCCCGCTCCGGTTAGGTTTTGCATGACAATGAGCCGTCGCCAAAATTGCTGAAGGTTGCCGCATTGTTTGGTCACAGCTGTATTTGTTTTTAGATTGATTTATTGATCAAACTGACATGATTTACAAAACTATTTATAATAAGCGTTGGCAATAGTTGTTTATGACGGCGTTATGAATTCATTCGATCTATTAGTTGTATCTGCATTATTATATACCAAATATTACATTGACATTGAAAATGGATTACAAAACCACGTTTGTAAGGGTTTCACTTTATCGTCGTTTCATTTACACAGCCATATTGAACTCTAATTTATTTTTTGAATACCTTATCGTTGTCTTCATACATCGCCCCCATGAGATACTGGTTAAAAAAGGGCTTGCGTTGGAACTGGTCGCGCACATCATTGTTGGCGATACCAGCCTTGGTCCACATTGTGCCTCACGACATCAGCGCTGCACCCGTCTGTCAATATGCCCCAATACTGCTTTGTTTTATCTTGTTGCCAAACATAATTGAGCAATGTGATCTTGCCTTAAGTTTTTTCCTTGTACATAGTAATTTTTCGTTTGCTGCGTGGCACATTTTTATCTGTACGAAATACTTGGAACCTATTTAGTTTATGTGTGTTTTGTAAAAAACATAACATTTTTTATAAACGTTGACAACGTTATAACTATTTGGTTGATAATTTCGAGTTGATATTTAACGTGATAAACCGGCTCTGTTTTAGCATTACATTCATCTCGCTAGGCTACGGAATTTATAAAAAAAAACAAAATCAATAAGAGTTATTCAGTAAAATCACAATCGGTTAAAATCGAATATTATGAACCAAACTTGCATTACTAACATTTTTGTTTATTACTCAATTATCACGGTTAGACAAGACATTATTATTTTATCAGTTTATTTATTGCAATTGCATTTCTTGCTGTCAATGAAATCAGCAGGTAATGGAATAACATAACTACGGGAAGTCAAATTTATCAAAAGTTTTCTGCAAAACTAGATTTACAGTTCCGAGTCTCGGCAAGTTCCCTCATATTATACCTATCTGTAGGTTTGAGCAAGTTTCAGTTCTGCCTCTACTTAAATGTATTCTTGCATACTTTGTGGATTTTGGTTTTATTTCATAGTTATTATCACATTAAGCTACTTTTTAAAGTGACATTTATTCATCTTAGAAATTACATTTTGGTTAAAGTATTTAAGGAGCATAGTAACTTTTTAATGATTGTTCTAACATGGCAAATAAGTAAGTACCTACTTCTAAACTCATGAACTATGGTATTTGAATTAATAAATAAAGAATAAAATCATTAGTTTTGGACAAAAAATAACGATAAATGTCAAAAAAGATAGATAAAACGTGCATCCATACGTGCCAGTAGTTAGCTGAGCTTTCCTCCGCTGTACCTGGCTGGGCCCGCGTCACTCCATCCTCTGAAACTATTTGACGACCGATGTGGCGCGGTGGGCGATGGTCCGCCTGCGACGCGGAAGGTTGCGGGTTCGATTCCCGCCTTGGGATAAATGTTTGTACGATCTGCAATAATTTATTCCGGGTGTTCTGGGTATTTTATATGTATAATAAAAAATATCTATCTATGTAATGTATTGTATTAAGTATTGTCAGTCTTCTAGTACCCATAACACAAGCTCTGGCTTACCTTGGGGCTAGATGATGTTGTGTGGATTGTCCAGCATTATTTATTTATTTATTTAGTTCATCATCATCATCATCATCAACCTATATCAGTCCACTGCTGGACGTAGGTCTCTCCCAAGACGCGCCACTGAGCCCGGTCTTCGGCTCTTCTCATCCAGTGTTTGCCAGCTACACTCCTCAGATCGTCGCTCCATCTCGCCGGAGGGCGTCCTACACTACGCTTGCCTAAACGCGGTCTCCACTCCAGTATCCGTTTGCTCCAACGGTTGTCGGTTCTGCGGCAAACATGGCCGGCCCACTGCCACTTCAGCTTGCTAATTCTCTGAGCTATGTCGTACACCTTGGTTTTCTGACGAATGACTTCGTTGCGGATTCTATCTCGCAGAGAAATACCAAGCATAGCTCTCTCCATAGCGCGCTGAGCGACTTTCAGCTTGTGGACCAGCCCCACTGTCAGTGTCCACGTTTCAGCAGCATAAGTCATAACGGGTAGGACGCACTGGTTGAAAACTTTAGTTTTCAGACATTGAGGGATGGATGACGAGAAGACTTGACGAAGTTTCCCAAACGCAGCCCAGCCCAGCTGAATTCTCCGGTCTAGCTCTTTCTCGAAGTTGTGTCTACCTAACCGCAGTGTCTGCCCGAGGTAGACATACTGCTGCACAACTTCGAGAGGCATTCCGGCGACGGTTATTGGCTCTGGGGTAATACGATCATTGATCATGATCTTCGTTTTATCCAAGTTCATGCCCAGGCCAATACGTCGTGAGGCATCAGCAAGACTGTTCAGCATCTGTTGTAGGTCCTGCAACGATTCCGCCAATATGACGATGTCATCAGCAAATCGCAAGTGTGAGATATATTCGCCATTGATGTTAATGCCCATTCCATTCCAACTCAGCGTCTTAAACAAATCTTCCAGTGCGCTTGTAAACAATTTGGGAGATATAACATCTCCTTGTCTTACTCCGCGGCGCAGCTGGATAGGTTTAGACTGCTGGTTCTGGACTTGGACAGACATAGTGGCATCATTGTAAAGGCATCTCAACACTTCGATGTATCGCCAATCTACCTGGCATCGTTGCAGAGACTGTAGAACTGCCCAGGTTTCAACAGAGTCAAAGGCTTTCTCATAGTCCACAAACGCTAAGCACAGTGGCTGATTATACTCTTCGGACTTCTGTATAATCTGCCGCACTGTGTGAATGTGGTCTATGGTGCCAAATCCTCTGCGAAACCCAGCCTGCTCTGGTGTTTGAAATTCGTCAAGTCGTCGCGCAAGACGGTTCGAAATAACCCTGGAAAACAGTTTGTAAACATGGCTCAAGAGTGAAATCGGTCTGTAGTTTTTCAGTAAGGCTTTGTTGCCTTTCTTGAAAAACATCACGACCACACTCTTGCTCCATGCCTTTGGAGTTCTCCCATGGTCCAGGACGGATTGAAAAACACGTTGGACTTCCCTCAGGACTGGTAGACTACCTGCCTTTAGGAGTTCCGACGTGATTCCGTCTTCCCCTGGGGCTTTTCCATTTTTCAACTGTCTCAGAGCCGTTTCGATCTCGTCAAGGCTTATCTCCGGGAGATCTTCTGTGTAGTGGCGGGTTAGTGTGGCTCTTACATCCTCATTACTGGATCCCGGACACGAAACTTGCGAGGCGTACAATCGGCCATAAAAGTCTTCGATCTCAGCCAAAACTTCCGGCTTGGAAACGACGGTATCACCCCTAGATGTCGTGAGCTGTGTCAGATGGCTCCTACCAAGTTGCTGCACAAACACTTTGGACCCCCGATTTTGCTCAATCGCTCGTTCAATACGAAGCGTATTGGAGCGACGGAGGTCGTAGCGTATGCGTTTAGCAATAGACTTGTTAAGAGCCCTGTGTTCTGACAGCGTAGTAGGGGTGACTGGTGTCTGGCGTCGCTTTTCCATTAGCCGGAGAGTCTCGTCCGAGTACTTAGACTTTTTGCCCGTACGCCTGATCGAGCAAAATTTCGTCCCCTCTTCCCTGAGGATGTTCACCACATTGTGTAGGTCCTGATCTACGTCATCGGTAGTTTCCAAGGTTTATTTAGTTCGATGACGTAAAACCATTTTTGTATTTTTAGCTTAATTTCTATACAAAGGCTATCAGAGTTTTAGCGCATATTTGCAAATGCCAATTCAAAATGTAAAGTTATGCGGTTAAGGTTAACCTATGAAGCTTTTGTTCGTTTTAATAAATTTATTTATTTCCAATCCAAATAATACTGTATAGTCGTAAGTTTGTTTGTGAATAAAATAAGTTTTTTAATGGTAATAATATGTATTTAACTTAACAGTAAGAGTGAAGCTTGCACGGTATAGTTATAACTAGTTCTGTGCCGCTGTCTACGGTATACTATTAGTCTATCGTCTGTCGAGCCCCGGCTCGTGCAGGTGTTGATTTAGCTTACCCGAACTTTGACTGGATTGAACTTTGTGAAGAGATTTTGAAGCAGAGATTTCGATATGCGAATGTTTTACATCCATATGGATTTACTAGACAAACGCTGTCAAAGCTATTACCAGCAGAATGACACAGAAGGCATGTTGTGCTTTATTTATCAGCGCTTAGCATGCGACTGTTGGCCCGACTGTTCCATTTATCATCAAAACAACAACCATCAGCAACGATACAAATCAATCCTTTTTCTACGACGCAGCAAGCAATAAGTAACCAGTTGTAAGAACTGAAGCCCAGTGAATGGGCCCCCGTCCATCACCTGGCACCGCGGGCCCAAACCAATAACAAACAATCCACGAAAAAATGTTAAGCCCTCACGCGAAACTACCATTACAAAATAACTTGGTCGTGTACCGAGTGATTCGATTTAACCGAACGCAAATGTGAGATGCTACCGACATAAAATCAATCGGGACGCACGCGACGCTTAACACCGAAATAATGTAAATTATTGCTCGTAAAAGTGTCATTTTCGACGTACACGTGACGTCATAGCACGCAGCAACGTCACACATCCATTTAAATTCACAAACCAAACTCGGCTCTATAACAACAGTTGCAAAACACCAAATTGTTTGCATCAACAGGCGCATGTTTCACGGAATTTACGAGAAAATCGTTTTCGCTCAAACTGCCCCCGTTCTGTTATCTTTGTCATCGGTTAGACGTAGCATTTGCATGTCTGCTGTGCTGTGCCTCTGCAGCGCTCTGTACTACAGTACTACAGGAGGACGACAAATGAACGTGCACGTCAATTATCTAAAAATCGGTATGTCGATTCGCATCAAATTCTAAATTCGTATTTAAATGAGAGGCGAGCTGTCAGGGCAGTAAACCTCGGGCTGCGTCTGGCGTCGCCTAGCGTAGTGACGAGGGTGGTCGCACACAGCGCCGCGAGACGATCATTTACATACGGGAGGAGGAGGGGGACGCCTGCCCGAGGGACCGCCGCGACGCCTGCGCTAGACAGAGACCACTATATTATTATCCTGTACTAAAAAAATGAAAAGTGGGCGGAGGATTACATTATAGTAGCGAAAGTAATCGATATTCTGTTTTAGTATGAGGTTGTTAGACTTGCACCGCTGCAGCCTAAATACTAGCTTAGGTCACGGAGGTTTTCAGTAGGTGGTTTATTTTTGAGAAGGGGTCGAAGAAGGGGTGGGTTTCGCTCTAGGTGTAGATTTGGTGGATATCATAAACAAGGATGGGTTTTATCATTTGTGGGGTTCGGGGGAACATCTTCATTTGTTATTGATGCCGAAGATTCTGAAGGGTCAATGGAGTGTTGAGGTGCGTTTAGAGTAAATGAGCCGTGGGGTATTGCGCATAATTCGGTGAATGTCCCCGCGACCACCGGCCGGACGGCGACCGGACCGGACGGCCGGACGACCGGACGGCCGGACCCAGCAGATAAACGACATCGGTTTTATGTTTCCGTAATGTGTTTCACCGTTAACTTACGCTGTAAAGTCCAGCAAATGGAGCGAGAAGGGCCAAAAGATTTTACAACGGTGTCCTTTGAACAAATTGACCGTACCCTTCGGAATAACTATTCGAGTCGGCTTAGGGTGGCTTTTAGATTTATTTTATTCTAAAAATGTATTAACTTTAAACGATTATTACACAAGCTTTTGAAGACACTGAAATTTCATTCGAAGTAAAAATCTCCGTGAAAGGTAAATTTTAAAAACCCCAAACCCCTCTTATCAAAATAACGTCAGACGTAGATAGAGGCCGTTACGTGACGCTACCCGTACGCAAAGCAACGTAGAAATAGGGGAATATTTATATAGTGATAAAATCCATTTACGGCGAGCGTACAATGCGGAAACAAACTTTATTTCCATAGCTTTCATATCTAGAGAGCTGCGGGATGGCTAGGGCGGGGACACGTCGATACAATGTGTCGACGGTTTTCATAATTATATTCAAAGTTTTATGCATTCCAAATCGTTTTGTATATCAATAATCAATGAAAAAAATATTAGCATCATAAAAAAAAATAGTTTGTGGTTAAACCAAAATGCATAGTATTTTACACTTTATAGTATGCAGTCATGTATCATTCTTCACATGTGCAATCGTCAATAACTGCAAGTTCATTAAACTTCAAGACCCTGTATATAAGTGTCGATAGCAGTGGCGGCACAGCCCTACGCTCGTCCGAAGCCACCCTCAGTTTTTCCTTCAATTTTCCTTTTGCGATCTTCACTCACTTAATTGACGAGGAATTTTGATTGGTCCGTACCTAGCCGCCATATTTCTATGCATCCGTGCGACGGTTTTTTTCTTTTCTTTTTAATTTCAGTCCCATTATTATTCCAGTCTTATTTTTAATGGTTAGCTTCGTTATTGTTCGTGGAGCACTCTCGATATTATTTTCTCGATTTAATTGCTCCGTATTTTCGCCAGATTTCTGCTTCGCTCGAGTGCTATTTTTACTGGTTCTGTATTTTTAAGGCTCATTAAAATTTTTGATTGTGACTTGTCTTATTTCGGTGATGGCTGTAGCTGGGAAAACAGTGGTTTGGAGTATGGCATCATGTAGAAAAGTGTATACAATTATACTTTCGTACAAGACTTTGAGTAGGTAACATCAGGGATCAAACTAAGTGCGTAAAATCATATTATTTGGTCAAAATGGCAAGCCAATAAAGAACTAATAAAAATGTACGACGCATATAATATACATTTTCGAATAAAATGTCACGTGATCATACACATTTAAGAGGTTTGCTGTATAACATAACACATAGAATGTCATAAATATTTCAAGTCTGAAAAAGTAAGAAGCTATACACAGAAATTGCCAATATAAAAACCTAGTAGTCTTCCTTCGGCTTGGCCTAACAAATCTACAATGGAAACAAAGCAGTAACATTTCAATCGAGCTGCAATTACTCGTCAGAGGCGGTACACTTGAATGGTTACCGATTAAACGGTACGTCCGTCCGACAATATTGACAAAACGCTGCGCGCGCGCACCACTACACACCAAACAAATTTCATTTAAGCCCCCCCATTGAAACGTCACCGCTCCAGCATTGTATGCTCTTTGAGATGGTAAAGAATAGCTCTCGGACACGATATCGGTATTTTTTCCCGTCATTTAAGGATGATAGTACCTACTTTTTATCGGGAGTTATTAGAAGGCTGTCGAGAAGATGGATGTGGAAACCTGCCACCTAGGAGTACAGAATAGCATCATTATCTTACAGGTCATGTGTGATTTAGTTGAATGTTCTACAAGCTTTCTGAAAATTTATCACAACTTTTATTTATTACCCTAATCAATTTCAGTGGTAAAACCAAAGTACCAATAATCTAAATTATTATAATAGCTACAATATTTTTTTTCTAAATCAAAGTATTTACCGGGTTGTGGTTCAATGTAGACCTGCACATCGTGTATTTGTCTCTCGTCTGAGTTGACTAACACAAAGTTGTAACTCCATGCTATCTAGCTCCCAGCCAGCCCTGAGTAAGCGAATATCGAGGCCGGAGCATCCGAACTAATATTGCAGCACTGCATCCGGCAGGTTCATTAACCTCCCCCCTTCCCCCTGAGCTAGATACCGCTTTATAACTAGATTATGAAATATCTTGCTAAATTGCATTCCATTCAGTATTTTGGTGATGATGTTTTATAACCATAAGTTGTCGTATATAAGAAAAAAAACTAATGTGGAAACAATCTTTCAGTTTCAAAAGTTAGTAATAAAGTTCTTTATGATGTCTGAGAACTCCAGATGCACAATAATATAATCCATATTAGGAAATGGCCGCTTTTTGCTAACGAAATGAAATTCTCTGAGAACAAAAGTCTTGGATGTGAAATCGAACAAAACAGTCACATTTTATGTTCAACTTTCATCAAATTATATATACAAGAGCTTCAGATATAATTATCAGCATTGTACGTGCCAAGTGTTTTGCATACCGCGTTCTTCACTCACACTCATCTTCGTAAAACCAACTGATAATTACAAACCCTTCCAGCCTCTCAATCCAAAGTGGGGGGAGCAATGTCCGCCGAAGAGGGGAACAGCGTATTTTTCATTAGCGGAATGGTAATGAAGGCTCAGAAGTCGAGCACCCAAACAAAAATATGCAAAGCGGGCCCTTGACACCGTCGCTACTTCAAGACTTCATTATAACCAGAAACAATACCCGTTAGTGTAAGGAGCTGTGCATAATGAGGATTTCACTGCTACCGTTCTGAAGAATGAATAGGATGGTGTAAAGGCGTGCTCACCATTCTACTGCAAGACGTATTGGTTTGGTTCTGGAAAGGTTATCTAGGTGGATTTACACTGTATGAACATCATAAAAAGAAGTAAAAATAATTCATGTTTATTAGAAGAAGATTTAAAAAAGTTTATGATCTAAATTAGTATGTGATAGAATAATTCACCTTTTTTTTAATAAGAGAGAATACTCGTAAAAGTTGAAATAGAAGTTTTGACGCCGCTGCACATGTTGTATGAAAAAATTAAAAAGTGACGATATACCGAGAAAAATGAATGTTTGAGTTGACAATTTGAACTGTGGTGTGAAATAAAATAATCGTTTGAAAATCACTAAATAAATAATTTTAACCTGAATCAAATAAATGGAAAATCATCATTCCAAACAGCACTTTACAGCACACGCACACACCGTCGACACGTGTTTACAAACAACTAATTAGATGTGTGTGTTTTCGTTGACAATGGGTGGTGTGTGTGTGTGCCTCTGTGCCTCTGTGTGGGTAACAAGGCTAAGGGATCCTGCTCATGTAAAATGCATAAGATACGCTTTCGCAGAGTCTCGTGCTCGTCTCGCTACGCACAGATGTTTGGCGAAAGCCAGCGTGGCCATGAAACTCCAACGGAAAAATGGAATCGATACCATCAAAACATTCGACACTATTAATGACTTTAGTCATGCTATAATCATGAACAAACCATTTTAAAATTCCAGATCCTATAACTTACAATTGTCGACAAAAAAAGATACCAAACAAACCAAAACCTTAATATTCTTGATTAGTTTATTAGCTTTACAATCATTAGATCATATGTTATCATATAATAAGCAAAACTTAAAATAAAGTTTTTAAAAAACATAAAATTTAACATGAATGAATATTAGGGTTATACCAGGGTTATTACTAAAAAGCGAGCTTTGCGGAACTAACCCTTAACCGTTGACTGGTTTGCATCCATTACCGAACCACGCCATGACCAGAACAAAACATCATCCTCTAACCCACATCCTACACTGTGACCTTATTCTGTAAGCGAGAAAAGTACAGCGCGTGTTGGGAATCGCAATAGCAAGGTCGTCGCCCTAGGCAGGGGGCAACCGGGGGCAAGGGGGCCGGGGGGGAGGGGCATTGTTCTCACCTTCAGACAACAGAAACGTAGCTGAAAACACAGAATTATCTGACGAAAGTTTGTTCAGACGTTTACGGGTAGGCTGAAACTATGGTTTAAAAGGGTTATTTTAACGGCCAGTTAGTACCGCAGTGCTATTCGGAATATTACTACAGCAGTCAGTGACATTTATAAACTTATTTTTGGATGTTACTCTGAATACCCCTAATCTGAAGGATATTGAACAATTATTAAGAAGAATTGGATATATTTATACAAAAGCACAACCTTATCTTAAATGTGGATTCATAATAAAAAACCTGAGATAGATCTTCCTCTTATTATTACCTGATCCCTCTAAAACCTAAGAATGTACTAAAAAAAATTTGTAATAATAATGGAACCTTCAAGAAAACAACAAGTAAACTCAGGTATGGGGTGTAGTCCACTAGAATCACAAACTGGACCCAGAGAATCTGCCACATCCTGGTTATCGATCTTGTGACCTCATTTGTAGGTCACTCTATTTATACCTTGTAGCATTATATCTTTGCAATAATTTTTAAAAGCTAAATAATTATTATCTACATTATTTTTAATGCTGCAAATATTTAAAAGCACTTTAAAGGGCTCTTTGAGCTCGATCGAAAAAATACTACAGGCTATATTGTGCCCCAGCGGGTCATGTTCAGCTCTAATTTTAATTTAAGACCTATAACTGTAGCCAACATGGTGCAATAAATAAATCGATCTATCCACCCTACACATCGAAAACAGTGTTAAATCTCTCTTAAATCATATTTTACTCTCAAGTACAAAAATGCATGATTTTCTTTCCTAAAATATTCGTTGATAGTAATTTCCACGGAAAAGTCTTAGGAACATCGGAGCAGAGATCTAATTTCCTTTACTTCGGAACATCGGCGATAGGCAGCAATAGGCCCCGCCTTTAACGGGTGAAGCTAAGCCATCAGTTCATCAACTACTAACCAAGGATTAAAGTAACCATTGGTGTGAAACACGTCGGCACCTTTAGCCGTAAAATCTATCTGTAATCTATCAGTAATTTTGAATAAAATCAATATTTAAAATATGAATTAAATATAACTTTATCCCTTAGATTTATTTGCTATTATCGCACGTTCAATCATAATTTAAAAAAAAAGTCGCGTAGTTCTTTGTATATGATAGCGACACTCCACTAGACCATGCTATCCAAAATGTTTGTCCTGAACAGTTTTAATGCGCAGGCAAAATAAAGTAGGTTAAAAGCTTACACACACTTAGCTTAGTTTGCAGGATGCATGTACTTAGCTTGCTCAAACGTGAAACAGCGTATTTAGAATTGGATACTTTAGCAGCTGCTAGCAGTCGGTTCTTCTTCTTATCGTGTCGATGCTACAACTGCATTTTATTTATTTTCTTGGCAGTCGGTAAAAACGTTGGTGAACTTGAGCCCGGAGGCAATCTCGCGATAGCATCAATGGACAGTTCGGCAAGTGAGAATGACGACCGGGACTCGCACTTGGCGAAAATTACTAAACAAACAGAACCAGGTTAAATTGTATACAAAGAGTAACTTAGTATTCTTTAATTCCTTTGTTTGGAGTTGTTTGGTTTTGTTTGTAGTTTCAAACGATTTTATGACGGTTCGATGGTTTTATTTATCGCAATGTCACGCCTCAGAGAGCACGTCTTCAGTGTCAAAGTAAATTATAATTTATACGTAAAATCACAAGTACCTATTATCTTGAAGTTATAGATCGCTATTAGGTGGGCTAACTGTTGCCTTCAGATTGTTTAGTGTTCATCAATATCTAAAACAAGTATCTTCTAGCAAACATAGATACTTACTTGCGTGTACTTGCGTGTTCAGCATAGTGACCGAGTTTAGCATTTACTTTTAGATTTACACAACGCGTAGCTTTCAATCATTGCTACGCAGTGTAACTCGGTAGAGTTCTTCTTCTTCTGTAATAAGTTCTAATGTTTTGTAAAAATTCGGTGCTTATGACTTGAATGATATGAAACACACAAGCTTTTAAAACATCCAAAGTCCGAATTCCAAGCTATAGAAAGAATCCAAGTGACCACGGTACAACGTACCTACAGGCGCGACATCTGGCGGCGACGCGCGGAGAATACCAACGAGACGCGACGAGCTCGACTTTCCATCGCTTGATAAGTATTCTGAACGAAGGGTTCGGCTACGTCCTATGTGGCGTGTTTTAGGACCTAAGCTATGCTATACTTTCAAAACTATATCTTTTGTGATCATACCAGTAGTAATCTGAGTTCTCATTCAACTCATAAAATATATATACAAGAATATATTATTTAGCCACTGTCGTCCCACTGCAGGGCAAAGGCTTCCTTTCCCGCCTTCCACTCTTTGCGATTTAATGCAGTGACAGGCCACGTGCTTAGTGATCCAGTTCATCCAGCTCGTCATAAAATATACAGATATAATATTTTTTTTGTGAACAATAATTTATTTTAGGATATTTAATACTTATCCTTAAATAAATTATTGTACACAACTATTTTGAGAATAATAATTGAAAGGACTGAAAGATAATGCAATATATTATATTTCATGTAAGTACCTTAATGTCAGTATTGCCCAGTTTTTGATCAAAACCATCGCTATGACATCGCCGAATATAAAAGCTGGCATAGCACCGTCATGGTAGAGCACGGACTCGCCGCTGCCGCTCGTCGCTCGTCGCTCGTCGCCTGCCACCGGCCACGGAGTCGACGTCAATTGTCTCCGAAGGTTTTATTAAAATCCCTTTTTTGTTCCAGCACGACGTGCGCGAAGGCAGCTGGCGAATATTACTTATAGTTATAAGACAACCTCATTTGTAATGGTAGCTAACAATAAAGTATTGTATTGTTTTTGCTTTGCAATCCTGTTCTGAATAAAGGTTTTTGTCATAGCTCCATATTCACAAATACTTGTGGAAAATGCTGAAATGTTGAAGGATCACGAGCGCAGGAGATTGTATCCTAGGCACTGCCGAGACACGTAACATAAGTGGTATAAGTTATCTACGTTTCAAGATACATAATATTTATTTTGCCAATATAATAGATATATATTGGCAAACAATAGATCTATATAATTTTCTTTTTTGTCTGAGATAATCCTCATACCTACCTACCTTATATTTGATGTACGCAATAAATTTTGTCTTATAGTTATTGTTTAAATCATCTACCCTTATGATTAAAAATAATAAAATGTATACAAACTAACGCAAGGAGAATCATGTGATCATCTCCATAACTTTTATAAACGTTTTACTCAAGATGGTAACATGACTTCTTTTGCTCGTAACAGTAGCATATCAAATTGGATAAAGGGTCAGTGTTTTTTTAATAAAATAATTTGTCAAAATCGGTTTAATCGTATATAAGTTTCAAGTAAACGATATTTATCCCAAATATCTAGACAGTCAAACACATATTCTCTGTACAAAAATCTCTGGCCTAGTAAAAATCTGGTAAAATAAAAACCAGCCTAGTTTAGAGTAATAATGTGCCATACTACAGGCCGTTGAGTGTACAAGCAGTAACTATTGTTTATTCAGTGTAAAACTGAGTAATTGCGTTACTGTTTTGGATCTTAGAAATTTATGCAAAGTTATCGTGACTGAAATACTTGATCAAGCTTCTAAATTAACTGAGTGGACATTGCAGAAAGTTTGAGGGTTAATAATGATATATTATTATGTTTACCTACTTTGAATAGAAACACAGCAATGCACTACTTGGTGGCAGATACTAGAACTCGTTGCTTTATTTATTTAAGTATTAATATACAAAGTAATATAATATAATTTATTTAGAAGGTAAGCATAAGAATATGAGCATATATAGAGTTGGGTACTCACCCAACTCTTTTAGTATTTTTTTTCACAAAATTGTGTTCTAAGTTGCAGCACCAGAGGAATAAGTAAGTAACTAAGAAATTCCTGAAACACTCACAATTCTAGAAAGTTCGCAACAAACCCATCCTCAGAATATTCAAAACGAATGCTGGGAAGAGCAAGTTCAAGGCCGTCTCAGTACAAATACTCGTAGAACAATAGTATTACGTAAAGTCTTCTATAAGACGGAAATGGAGGGAAATTATTACTATTTTTAATCAAACATTTGCAATCACCAACAGTCAGAGATGTTTATTTCTAAATCATTCTAAATGCATCGCCTCCACCGTGGTTACAGGCACAAGCGAAATGGTGTACAGATATAGTCCATATAAATTGGTTTGTCATTTTTTTTTAAAGTGATTACAACCAATATATTAAATTTAAATGTAGTATGTTGTATATAAACTAATGAAGCCTCAAATGGAACTAGACTAAAAAGCCTGCATGATAGGCATCTGCTTATACCATCTATATTAGTTGTTCAGTGATTGTCTTCAAACGTTGCCATTAAGAACGGCTGGATCTGTTGGCCAACTAGTTCATAAATGAATCTGCCGTGGTGCATTTTCAAAATGGTTTTTTCTAACAGTAGTTAATGTTAACGTCTGGTTATGTGTTGGAGAACGCTTAGTTAGATATAATTTAAATATGAATTAATTATCGAGATGTCGGTTAGTATTTTGAAACTTATTTTATTGTTTCATTCATACATTTTTTATGATTTTTATAGTGATTTAATGGTTATTTAATTATTGATCTACTGATAATTTTATTACTGATCAACAAGCAGAAGTTTGAGGTAAACCAATCGTAGCACAGAAGTTCAGAAGACACTTTACTTAATTATTTGATTATAGCCTTAATTATAAAAGTAAAATAATACCTAAATACTTAATCAGCTTTATTTGTTGTAGAACTTTATGTCAATATTTGCAAAGTTAATTTACTTAGATATCGTTTTTGTCATTGAAAATACAGATACTTAAGTATATAAAATCAGGAATAGCAAAACTAGCCTACCCTATCACTGGACTACCGCTCTACCAACGCAGTTGAATCTAATCGTTGGTTTTCAATATATTCTGTCAAAATATCCATCAAGAACGTGAAGTATTTCCTCGATCAGATATTGGCGGCGCAAATCAAGTCCTCGCGAACGGTTATCGCTCCCCTGACAGTCGTTCCACAGCGCCGACCAGCAGGCTCCGGTTCCACCGATCATAGAAGAAAACAAGCAGTTTGCAACAAAATCGGTAAAACTTAAGGGGGCGACGACACTGAGTCCCGAACTGCGCCGCTTGAAATGTATTCAAATATATGCGCGATTAATTCAGCGGGCATAGCCAACGGGACGGTGTTAGTAGTGGCAGCAGTCTCGCTTTCTACAGCGGATCGATGGGCCGTGACCTTCGCAATGCCTCTTATTTGGCTCCTGCATCGATTTTTTTAAGGAAATACAGCTGTTTTTTGGGAAAAAATCAGGTTTGATGCGCAGCACCGCTCCGCATCGCCTACCAACTGCGCTCGCTACGAGGCCAACTCGCTTAGCATTCCTCTCTGATATCATCGAGCTGTCAACGAAACTTCAAACATCATTTACATATCTTATCTAACTACTTTAAAAGTCATGCTAATGATTTCATTTTCAAATTTAGCAAAAGTTATCCAAACGCTTTTAAAATTAATTGAGTTAGATCAAACACTTGCGTGTTGATAATTTTATTTCATAATTTCAACATTTTTGTCACAACATTCTCACTTATCGGTTATTGCTATGGTCGGAATGTTCGCGTCGTGGCGCCCTTATACAGACTTTTACTACTTTGTAACACAAAATATTTAGATATCGCACCTATTTATAACTCAGTTTACATGAAAGTCACACAAACTATCGTAGGAAACTCTTCATATTTTATGGTACTACCTTCTTCCTGTATATTCGAAGTGCAGTGAATAATGAACCACTCCAACACCTCCACGACAAAAGGTTTACGATCCCTGTAAGACGACTTAAAACCATCGAATTTTACAACGCAACGATCCACGTTTTTTGTGAAAAAACTGATCTCCATTTTTCCTTACGATTATGATCCCAGGAGGAAGGAACTACAAAGGATTTTATCAATACCCTTTCATTTTACAGGCTTCAAAAGAAAAGGTGCCCTTGTAGAGTAGTCTCTGGAGTACAGAGTGCTAAGTATACATAATGATGTACAGTACAGCGTGCATGTGTGGGTGAGACGTGACAGCGTGCACGTACACCCTTGCATGTGTGCGTGGAATGCGGTACACAGGAGTGGAGCAGTCAGCGCCAAGTGCTGCGGCGCTTCATGACGTCATTGCGAATACATTATTTCCTATATCAAAACAATATTTATAACATAATGATGTTATAAATTAATGATTATGATGATATTTATGATTAATTGATTAATGCAGCCTGTGTCTTGGGTACGCTTCCGATTGGTACTGATTTGGATCCGTTGAACTATCTATAGATAGTTTGCAACGGTCTGTAGATAGCTCAACTGTTTCTTATGTATTTTATATGACAATGTACATTTTGTAAATACTGTATAGTCGTAAGTTTATATTTATACAGATAACTATTCAACAGCAATCGGTCAATCTAATACAAGACTATATAAACCTAGGTGTGCAAGAAGTAAGCAGTTCTATACAACGATTTTACTACTTGTTAGATTGCTAGCTATACATGGAGTTTTACTACAACGATAATAATATTATTTGTAGAATTCTACAATGGAGAACTACTTCCAGCAGTGGACTTCTATAGCAATTCTTTATGATAATGATGCATAAATAACAATGTAGACTAACTTTTTACTGAAAAGCAAATTGGTACCAGTCATATTATGAACTCTTGCGTGTTTTGAATAGTTCTATTTGCTCTGATAAATTCTCAATTCTCAACTTCAAAACAACGTTTGCAAAGATTGTTCACATAAAAATAAGCTGTACTTAAATAACAATCTTTATTCTGCTCATTGTAACTCCTCTAAAGATGCCATGACAATCCATTCGTACATTTTTGCTATACGGCTTTTAACACAACTAATAGTGATAGTCAAATCACTTTAGTTACTCCACAAATATTTGTACTTGTCAAGTTTTCCTCAAGCGCCAGGTCAGTCGTCGCGGAGTACACACGCACACACGCTCGCCGCTACGTGCCGTCGTCTTGGCAACGGGACGCATGCGCGGCACCGCCTACTCCCCCCCTCGACCCCTCCGCCACCCCCTCCCTCACCCCCCCTTCTAGACCAGACCTAGCCGATACGGCATTCTGTACGATTGGTCATCACGTGTAATGGGTGTCAGTGTCAACTGTTTTCCTTTTAGCTTGTGGAAAATATGATTTATGAAATATTATATCGATTTTATGTTTTCAGGGATTTCATTTGTTTGAAACGATAGGGTATTCTAGACTATTGAGTATTTAAGTTGGAATATCTGATCTATTGACTATTTTTATCTAGATAAGTGCCTACTATATTAAAATTTGACATTCAATGTTATTGAAATGAACTGTAGTAGTAGGTACCTATATGAAACTCACGAACAAAACTTTGGAAAATAAACTTCATAATTAAAATCAGTAAAAATACTACAACACACTCACTTCTCTATTTATTTCAAATCATGCACTATTCGCTTGGAGATATTATTTCCGAAAACTATGATGACGTCATCAGCCCACCGCTGGACAATCTGTAACAAAGTCAATTTCTAACAGAAAATTAAGTACTTACCTAAGTAAATTATAAAAAAGCAGTAAATAAACGTAAACCTCCACGTGTCTAACATCTGACTCATTTGAATAAAGGTCAGTTTCGTTCCGGGGTCACGAGTTACACTTTAAAATATTTTCTTGTTAAAACACAATATATTCAATAAAATATACATTAACTTTGTTTATATAACAGTTTAAGTTAAAACTGATCATAAAAAAATAGACACAACTTTACTTCCCGGCACAGTAGACATGCTTTAAAATATTTACCTTAGTACCGATTTCGAAGAAAAAACCTTAGGAATGTATATGAGTGTAGTCTGAAGCAAATCCAAAAAATATTTTTTTAGCATAATCCTACATTATTTAATAATTCGTAACGGACGTACTTTTTAATATTCTAATAATATCCAACTTCTTGTTTAAAATCATGTTCAGTTCAAAACTGTAAAAACAATAAATGTAACTGTGACTACTGATTACGTATTTATGAGGTGAATGATCATACTATTATGGACGTGTCTGAGTGGCTCCCATTTGAATAAGTAAACATTTGTATGAGAAATATGTATTTGTTTACAAACACAAATGAATGCCGGCGGAACTTGTTAGTAACTTAGAACACCACTTTACAGATCAAAAATGTAGGTATTATTTATTGAGTTTTCACTACCAAAATCTTTTATGAAATTAATTTTCAAACTATTAATAGAATTCTTCAAAAACCAAAAGTAAATTCAGATTTCTTAATATTTGATTCATTGTCTTAAAGTAGGTAAAAAGAACATAGTCACGTCTTACCGTTGCAAATCTAAATATTTCGTAGTATAAAGATATTGCGTGCGTGTTATAACACTATAAAATTAACATAAACAAACAAATAATTCCCGAACCGTACTTTTCGTTTCATGAAAATTCAAACATCAATACTGCGATAAAGATTCACAAAACGGAGCCTAAACACAATAATGTACATACAACACAAACCTATCTGAATACACGCGTCCAGTCGCATAGCAACATGTGCGAGGGAGAGCCACCTATACGAGAGAAAGGGATGCCCGATCACACTCACGTACGCTTTTCTCACGCACACTAGCATGGAGTAGGGAAAACCGTACGCACACTGCGTTGTTGTGGTGTGCGTGCCGGGAAATAGGACGTCTGTATAATATGTGGAGTACTGTAGAGTGGGTTCGTACGAGCATGTATGAGTGATGCGATGGTATGTTTGTTTAAATGTGCATAGTTTTAGCCAGACTTCGGCACACTTCTGAAGCTAGATTTATAACATGAACGACGATTTTTATAAAAATACTGAACATCGTTACGAATTCCATAAGTAAAAGATTTATATTAGTGAGTAGGACTTTTAGCACGAATCTGTTTTTAGTATTCATATTTTTATAAGTATGTTTTAATCTCTGAAATTACATTTGAGTCACCACATTCATTAAAACCAATAAATAAATTTGAAAAGTAAAGTAGTAAAATTCAATTAAGTACTAACACATTTCTGGTTATAATTTTTTGCAAACACTTCAAATAGGCTAGCAATTACTGAAGACAAAATAAAACATAAAATAATACTAATAAAATATGCATGCACTGAACACAAATAGACAATTGACGACCGATGTGCGACTTCCGAGTCGCAGGCGGACGAAGGTCCGCCTGCGACTCGGAAGGTTGCGGGTTCGATTCCCGCCTTGGGATAAATGTTTGTACGATCTGCAAATATTTATTCCGGGTGTTCTGGGTATTTTATATGTCTAATAGATAATATCTATTTATGTAATGTATTGTATTAAGTATGTCAGTTTTCTAGTACCCATAACACAAGCTCTGCTTAGCTTGGGGCTAGATGATGTTGTGTGGATTGTCCAGCATTATTTATTTATTTTATTATTTATTTAATTTATTGGTGTGCAGATTGGTCTAAAATACAGACAAATGGGAATCTAGTGTCCTAAAAAATACACATATTACTCAATCCATATGACAATGTAAGAATAATAATAAGTATAACTTGTACGTAGCAGAAAATATGCATAGAGTCGAAGTAAATATTTCAACTAGCAATCGTCGATCACTAATAAACCGGTCATATTTAGTATATGTACGAACACGTCATACGGTAAGTCTTCAAAATACTTCAACAAAAATAAGAAAATCAAAAGTTGCGCGATAAACTTAGCATAATCCGCTAACACAATGAATAAGCAAGCAGGTACACAAATGTATAATGCCCGAAATGATTTATTAAAACAGGCTCATTCAACGATAAAGGCATTCGCGCAATTTTACAACCCATTTGTATAGAGTTGTAAACAAGTGACACCGAGGAACTTGAGAACCAGCATCGATTCATTCACTATAAAAAGAGAACATTAAAAATTATTTAAATTTAAAACTCGTAGTACGCCAGACAAGCGCCGTCTAAATAAACACGAAACAAAGTTTTATTATAACGTCTACGAATTACGTGTCTCGAAAGGATCCCACGCGAGGTGGCGTTTTAAACTCCTAACGCCATCTCTGACCGAGTAGCGGAACTAAAAACAGCAATGGTTTGTATCTAGATCTTAATTACAAGCAAATTGTTTGAAAAATGCATAATTCATAAATAATTATTTGGATTGCGTAACGTTGTGTGAAAGCAAGTGTGGTTATTAGCAAAGGAAATGAATTCAAATGACCTTGCTCCATTAAAGCGGCATTAATAATACATGAGACGCGATCATTGTTTGGTTCAACAGCTTTTTCACAACGCTCGTGGTTTCTGCTTAGATCGTAGTTTGCGCTGCATTTTTACATTTTTATACTGATTTTACATACAGACGTGATTCAGTTGTTTCTGAAAATAAAAAAAATGTTATTAAACGAAGGCCTGAAAGATTGAACACTGCAAAGAATCAAAAACTACAAATAAAACCAATATTAAATTTTGGCAAAATATTTTTAGATCGCGAGTCTAACTTTTATCAAAAGATTTGAGAGCTGATGTGTAGTGTAACTCATGTTTACACGTGGCACTCACTTAGACCTACAATTATTTATATTATTAGCATACGCAAATTAGAAAGCACGTCATTATTATGTACAAGTTTTTATGTTCGACATTAGTCATAAACTGCGGCCGTATTATCAAACGATCACAATGATTGTCGCGGACACAAAGCAGAGTTCACAACAATTTGCGTGTACGGACCGTGAAATGAACTAAATGTACATACAGACACACACCTGACTATCTACTCTGTATATCGATAACCAAAGGTACTTTATAAACATTCGTGTTGCACTGCGCCGCGGCCGTACAATTTGTTAACTAGCAGGTCAAACTTTGCTAAGTTATCCCGCAATGTACATCAAAGATCATCAGAGAACATTTGCCTATCTTTAGGAGGTAGGTCCTGGTTGTAGATAGTGGTATGCATGAGTGACTCCGTGATGTTGTGTATGTGACAGTGTTATTTATTACATGGTAGGTCAGGAAGGTTTTCTTTGTCGCCCTGTCCAATGGTGTGTCGACAAAGCGGTTACAGTTAAATGGGAGATAAAAGGCGATATTTTGAATATAAACACAAACATTCGGTTTGGAAATTCAATCGGTAGCTTTATATTATTTATTACTTGTAGGTAAAGCTCATAATGACGCGTATAAAGCGTACTTGGTGAGAGAAAAACAATTTTTTTTTTAAGATTTAAAACTTAAGCAAATAGCAAAAAAAACATCTCGCCGAATAAGCGAATTTTTTTATTTTGTACGCTAATATCTACTAGATTGTTTTTTTACGATTTTCCAAATAAATAAGCTGCTTCTATACTAATGTATAGTGTGAATATCATTTCAACATAGATTTTATTCAAAGGCAACAGCCACGTTATGTACAAAAGTTAATATTTTGAACGTATAGTTTCCCACATCAAACTCCAGGAACCTCAATCTCAACTTATAAGTATGAAATGAGCTTTTGATGATTGATTTTCAGTCTAGTTATCGAAGAATATAGGAGAGTTTGCCTCAATTGTCGTGGATGACAATGCTGCATTACAGCAGCGATTTGCCAGCAGCACCGAGCGTGAAATGAACGTCTCGGCCGACGGGCGCCGCCTCAGGAGTCGCTTCATCTTACCACCATGTTGAACTAGGCCTAGTACATTCTAGCAATAAAAAACTGTTTAGAGCTTCTCGTTCGCTTAGCTTCTTCGATAAGAAATATATATTTTACTTACGGCCGGTTTCTCGAACGAAAGTTGTCAAACTCGGATCAATCGTGATTTGAGTTTCCAGAAACCGGCCGTTAGACTACTCAAACTACTCAAAGCTTGCCTGGATGAGATGGCGATGGGTATTAACGGTAATAGCGATATGGCCGCCCATTGTACTTCAGTTAACAAATATTGTGTTTTGGTATATTCTGATATATCTTTGTAATGTGTACAATAAAGTGATTTCTCTCTATCTATATATTTACTTATATGTATTCTAGTTCTGTTAGGCGGATTCCTAAGACGTTTATGAAATTTCCAAATAACTACATAGAGAACCTATAGAATAATAACATAGAGGAAAAGCATGACCTAAGAGATTACACGCCCAGAATAAATTGCATTTGACGGTGACGCAAATCAATGCATATTTTAAACGTGCCATTATTTTAATCCGTACCTACCTGTACTGTACACATCCCACGCACGTATAGATAAAAGTATAAATCGTAATAAATCCTTGTGTTCGTGAATACAATTAAACTGATCCTCTGAATCCAGCACCCGCCGGAGGGGGTGTGAGGGGTGAGGGAGGGGGGTGAATTATAAATTCTCTGGGAAAGGTGACAGGTGTCGTCGGTAATCGCATGAAACCCGCCGAATCATAGCCCGTCCTGCGCCAACTATTCGCAAAGATTATGTGATTTACAGATGTAGATGGGTTACTGTACTACTGCACTAGTGGAGTCAGATCACTAAAATTACATACGATTTTAGTTACTTACATCATGAACTTGTGGGCTTGTGCTTTATGTGATGCAGTCTATACAAAGTATTAAAAAGACAAAACGAATATGAACAATTCCGTCAAATCTCAAGAGTAACAAAACTCAGAGCGTGCATCTCCCAGTTTTAATACATCAATACATTTTTTATATTCAGTCTTGAATAAAACAAACGTTATTAGAGAAAGAGTTAAAGATTTAGGAACCGTTATCTTTTAAAAAAGGAATGAAGTCCCACCAAAAGCTTTTCACCTCTTTAACGACAAAGAAAACTTATAAGAACTTTACCTAGAAGAACGGGCAAGAAACTTATACTTTTCTTAATAATAAACTGACATGTCTCATCTATAGTATATTCTCTGGCGGGTATAATTGCGGGTGTATTTGCGCAGCGCGGGCGAAGTGAAATAACATGGAGCAGATAGCGCGACCCGGCGGCGGCGGCGAGCCACTATTGTTTTTGTAGCTATATCATATACTATTGCTTTTGTATAATGCACACCTACGAGTATTGTTTTTACTGGTTTCCGCATCCGGTTTCCACGAAATTTGATGCGCGGAGTTTGCTAAGGGGTTGTTTGATTGTTCACAGAACAACCAGTTTTACATTTTGCATATTAATCAATTAAGAACAATGGCCTAGGAGACATACAAGAGGCTTTGGCAGACCAACAGCCAGATGGATGGATCGTTGCCGTTCAGGGTAGGACCTGGATGCAAAAAGGCCCATTTAAGAAAGGAGAGGTTGGAAAGGAGAGTTTGATGAAAGAAGCTAATATTCAGCAGCTAATACGAGCTGCTACCAACGCCACTGATTTACAAAAATATTTTCAATAATATGTTATCAGAATTGATGATGAATCTTACATAGGTTTTAGGACTAAGTGATTAGGTGCCAGTTCCACGCGACCAGAGCCTAGAAAACCGGGTAAGAAACTACGGCCTGGTTCCTATCTTTTTTTTTTATGATCATTCTTACAATGAATTTCAATTAAATGCTGAATGTGCCTGTGTCAGTCTTTTAAAAGCTTTGAAACATCATCCATCGTCATGGATGAAAGATGATGGAGGAAAGCTACTTTACAACTAATGTTTACCAATAGTGGCCGTCGCCACTATTGGTAAACATTAGTTGTAAAGTAGCTTATTGTCACATTGCTAGTAGAAAATACATAGGCACCCTTTCGGCGCGAGCCCCCGGCCACTTCCGGTTGGTTGCCATTGGTCGGCTGACCGTATCCTGTCAGAATTAGGACGGGGTGATTATGATATACCGGTAGTTAGTGACGTCATGCTGTGGTGCTTTTCAAGCCATGTGAATTTAATAATGATATTTTTAAGGCCTCACTCAGTGCTGTGCGTCAATCAAACCGAACCTTGGTTTTGAGTTATGTAATATGTTAAAATCTTTGAAGGAACGCATAGATCATATAAGTTCACAAATAAATGACAACAATTTAAAAACGATTGGTATTGAAAACCTCTCAATCTTATTACATTCTCAAATAACAGAATATAAAGCACTAAGGATATTAGTGCCTTAGTGTTTTACTAACTAAGTAATTAGTCACTCATTATATCTTAAAAACTCCACTACACGTTAGTAAGGTGATTCTCACATTAATTTTGCAACGACTTCACTCGGAGTCTTTGAGGGCAAGTATGGCGTCTATTGGCGACAAACAAAATAACATAATCCAACCCCGATGGTATCTCACAGTGACAACGATAGTTTTATTGCGAACTGTAATTAGTTCCATGTATATTAAGTAAGTAGATATGCATCTGGAGGATAAACTTACAAATTGGATGTCGCTAAGAAAAACTGTAGGGTGAGATGGTAAGAAGGGCAAGAAGGGTAAGTTCTGTAGATAGGGTTCTGTTGGTGTAAATTAAACAACCTTTCTTTGGTTCTTGATCTTTTAGCGCTCAGTTCTGTAACTGTAAATCAACTACTGCTTTACTCCAAACAATTAGCTTGGAATCCTTTAGAACAATAAAAAAAGAAAGAATATTACTAGTAAATATAATAAAATCCATTTTTTTATGTATTATAGGCAAACGCTTGACCGCAATCTAATCTGATGTTAAAACGATGCAGCCTACGGTGTAGCGCGTACGTTCATCACTACCAAATTTTCTTATAATTGGCAACTAGCATATTTTAGTTAACCTTTGATAACGCTTAATTCAACACTTAAAAAAAAACCATCATAGCAAAATAGCAATACTTACTATTTCTTTGGTGTATAACAATGACATTTAAGATATTTTTGTTAAAAAAATTGATACATCGGTCATGATAACACACCGTGTGCTATTGATAAGCCCATTTGTAAGCGTAATGCAGTTATAGCAGTTCGGTGGAGTAAGTAAGGTTAACAGGCTACGCATAATTACAGGCGGAAGGAAGCCGATCCGAGATACATGCATTTGCATACATTATGAGTGCACCGTGCCGGAGACGGTTTGACCCGGTTCTACTAGTTTTGGGGTATTTTGGGGGAGATTTTAATAATACTCATATAATAAAAATACGAAAGATATATTTGCAAAGTCTCTAACGAAGTAAACCTATATATGTTTTTTAACAGATTGGCCATGACGCGAGTATAATGTTAAATTACAATCAACTAACTTTTACTTTTTTGTAAAATACTTGACAAACAAAACCTCGTAGGCAGAGATTGTGAACTTAGCAAAACTGAACCGGTAAGTATATTTGTTAGTAAGTAGTGTATTTATAGTCTTTTTCAGCAGTAATGAGCAATCAGAGTGCTGATGCAAAGTCCAAAAAGTATGTCTCTTGGTTAGGATACAACAAAGACGTAATACGAATACCGTAAAATATAAAATAAATATATTTGTGCGAGCTTAGCTATACCAACCTATATGTATATAGTTATTTGACTTTAAACGGGTAGGACACGTTTAAAAACAAATAGATATCTCTTAAAATTGCCAATTGAAGTGCGTAAGACCCAAGTTAACGTCAGAAACAGGTGTGTTTAGTTACACGACAGGAATGTTCTCTGCAATTACTAGATACCTAGGTTTTATGCCGAAGCTCTAATACGACACTTGTAATACCTATAACGTAACGTAAAGTATAAAACATATAAATAGACTTTAAATACTTCTTCGAGACTGTCCATGAGTAGGTCCTATGCGTAGAAAATAAAGGTACCAGAATAAATGTAAAACTAAAAAAGTAAAAATATTTTACTTGATTTGATTTTAACTCATTTATTATATTGTAAAGCCTTTTTCTTTATTCCAAACCGAGACAAAAGCGTGATTTCGATTCAAATTCAAACACGATCTTAAAATAAGCTGCCGAAAACTAAATCCACTAACCGATACTGACGTAATTAACTGACGTGACATGTCAAACACGTCAGTCAGTATTACCGCGAGCACTTTCTTACAAATAGAGCGGCCTTATCGCTGTAAATACATTTCGCCGGCATGCTAAAACGGTTTTAGTTAATTGCTGCGAGTAATGAGTGAGGGTGCCAAGGTGTTCCGACTGCGTGACCCCAATTACAAAAACTATGCATATTTTTATAAGTTACTTACCTACTAGTTGGTTGCCCGCGACTCCGCTGTTTGTTTTTATACCTAGAATTTTTTGTGTCACTCACTATAGTATCTACACTACAGTTACTAGAACCTCGTTTCTACCCCTTTCTTATAAAGATATCTACTGTCTTGTTTTAGCCAATGAACAGTTTAAACAACATACTTATACCTATCTACAAATTCAAAATAGAAAATTGGCGTTCTGTAAACAAACAGAGTAGGTGTTTTTGTTTGGTTTTGGGTGTATAAAGCAGAATATATTTTGACTCATTTTACATAACAACTTATTGAAAAAGTTATATCATTAGGTGATAGTTGTAGGACGCTGTATTGCCTCAAAAGCCTCAAAGAATTTGACATTTCAAACCAGTTGATTTTAATATTATATTTACTATATATTTGGTATAATCTCCTAATAGAAAACATAATATTGTCGTGCAAAGCCTAAAACAAACATTTCTTTGTTGGAGTAGGCATGCGAAGGTGGTGATTAGAGACCATTAGCGCGTCAGTAATGGCGGCCGCCGATACTCGTCACGGTGGCTAATTACCGTTGTTTTGGTGTTTTACGGTCATGGGGGAGCACGGGGGGGCATGGGGGAGCATGGGACACGGGGCTGAAGTGCTTTTGTTATGTTCCAATGGAAATGCACACATGGCTTTGCAAGTTTTCTCTTTATTTACCTGTTTGTACCTGTATAAAGTTACAAGATAATTTCTCTGGCAGAAACTCTCACAGAAAGAACATTACTTTACATAAGTAGTTTACACAATTTTGAGGTTGTTTTTTAAGAAATTGATTTCGAATGTTACTAAGAAGCACAACACTAACGCACAGAACCTTTCTAATAAGCTTAAAGTCAAAAAATCGTATTTTCTTTAACTATATGTAGCCGCAACATATTCAGCTTTATATACAAGTAGATATTATCATATAACAATAAAACAAGTGACCATCACAAGATCTAACCTTTGCACGAGAAATTCTCAAGCCTCTGTTTATAATTACTATGTTAAACACGGCTAGATTAAGCTCACAAACGTGCAATAAACGCACAATGCACGGCACGACGCTAATATGCAAACATTTGATGTAACAACAAATTTATTCGTCGTGCAATGCGTATGAATAACTAATGCTGGGAGTTTCTTGGCGACTGTTCCCGCTGAGCTTTATTGTTTAAACTGTTACGTAGGTGTCACATACCTAGACAGTCTATACTTGAACTTGTGGAGGCTTTTATGCCATTGTATTAAGTCTTGGAACCAGCTTTAACTATGTATCATTTGTACCTACGGTTAATCAAATTACTTAGTATGCATAATATATCATTTGAATAAGTATTTGAATTAGCTATTTGCCAATAGTGGTTATATATATCACAATAACAACAAAATGAGCTTCATCTAATTTCCTTCTTTGAACGTTTTTATGCACTTTCTTTCCAAAATTCAGTTTTAAGCGCTTACATAATTGACGAAATTTATTAATACATAAATTACGTTTTTATGACGTCAAGTAGGTACTTATTAAAATTAAAATCAGAATACTGTTTGCTAATTGTAAAATGTATAAAATGTATCAACTACTAACAACTTTATCATAAAACACATCTACAAAACTGGAGAGACTGGAACGTTGTCGCCACAAAGTTTTCAAAATAACGGCAGTCTTCGTTTCCAATCACAGATCGGCGATAGCCGATAGCTGGTATCAGTAACAAAACGCGTACGTTCGTTCATTTGTCCGGCGAGGGGTCGCACTATAAATATGCATGAGGAACGGAATGGCCACATGACGGCGGAAGCCGGTGTCATGACTCCGGCGATTCTTTACTGGGAACTGAACGCCTATCCTAGCCACTCAAAACCTGCCAGGTTTTAAATCACGTTCAGATTCTATAATAACTATTTATATAATAACTATTAACGGTATTCTGTGGCATTTCTGGTAGATTGACGTCACAGACTTCAGCCTCCAAGAAGTGCCACAGTATACCGATGAGTTATTAGAAACTGACGTGATTTAAAACTTACCAGGTTTCGAGAGGCTAGGATAGGCTGGCTGGTAATAACTGGCACTCTGGATAGTCTGTAAGACGATGAACTGACACTGAAAGATACAATCTCCTCTAATCATATTTCTCGATCAGCTTAGTTCGCATTGTGCAACACACTAAAACGTACTGACGATTTGAGTTGAGAGATGTTTGTTATATAGGTAGGTGTACACACAGTCATAATACATTTTAGGGCCCCCGCAAACTGCAGACTTTTTATCGGGTCGGCTTCTTAATCAGTATGAAGATGTATAGGTACATTACAGTGATTCAGTATTCATACTGATTAAGAAGCCGACCAAACTATCGGCCGATAAAAAGTCTGCAGTCTTCGGGGACTCTTAATTACAGTTTATATCTGACATTTAAATTGTAGTACCTACTTATTTGAGACACTTCAGCCTAAAATAGCTGCAGTTGATATCATGTCAAGTATCTGAAGCTGCTATATTTTAAAATAAAAGTAAAAATCATCATTAATTTATACCTAGAAGGTATAAAATTTAATATTATTGAAAAATAAAATAAATAAAGTAATTTGACTAACGCCATCTACTATCGAATAGCAGAACTAATAAAATCATTGTGTTTGAATAAATAATTTTAATATACTTAGAACTTTATTTTTGCTAGTTACAAATGTTATGATAGGTTTTTTTTTCTCTATATATTTTCTGATATCAATAAGTTATTATGAACTTGGTATTTTAGACAACTGGGAAGATAACGAATGCGAAATTGTACAGTTTTCCGTTTGGATACAAAATAAAGTAAGTAGTTTGTTTATTTTCATAGTAAAATGGTTCGATGGAACCGTTAAAAATACGTTGGTAGGCATGTGTCTAACTCCATCGGCTCCGCGTGCTCAGTGGTTATGAAATATATGCAAAGTTATGCGTTTCACCCGATCTGTCGATGTGGGACGATAACACCTACGGGCAAACCTGCTATTTTCGTATTTTAAACGCAACGGAATATCATTTATTTATACTGTTAATTGTTATTTCAACGGCTTTCTAAAATGACGTATTGTCATACAACTCACCCCTGATTTATTGACTTGTTTGAAAATGTATCGGATATCCAGCACAAAGGGATTCTTGTCAATAAGAGAGCTCTTCTATAAAAACCTCTAGTTTTAAAACAATGAAGTTGTACCTACTATGTATTAGGACATAGAACAAGTCTTTAGTGTCATAATCTGCATTAGAAAATCCCGAATGAAGACATCAGGATGTCTAGAGACATTCCATTAAAAATGTTTGATTCATTCGCTTTATAGAAAATCTTATATATGAAGGCATTCCGTACGTTATATAATCTTATAATTACCTATTGTTTAAACACATTTCATGTTAAAGTGATTTTATTTCTAAATCTGGTACAAGTTGATCGAACAGTTGGTATTCGATTGTCAGGAGTAGGTACGAAGCAGTAACGGTTCCAGTGGCCGAGCTCGGCTATCACGTTTGGAAACAATCCTCCTGATTACCACTCACGTATTCAGGACTGCACTATTTAGGGGCATCTCTGATAACTAGCTGTCAAATTTCTGAAAATTGTAATTTGACCAAACTGTGTCAGGCAAACTAATCTTTTCGAACGTGATATATTTTCAAAAACATATGTTTTTGATGTATTTTCAAACCTTTTAAAATTAAAACTACTTGTAGACTAAATTACCTAATAACTCTGTCATAGTTTCTACAATTTCAAGGAACACATTAAATTGTATAATCTAAGACTCATACTTCAAACGATGGTTTAGTACGATTCTAACAGCTTGTTAAGCAATTTTATCAAGACTTTAATATGTAAAAATTCAGTCTAGCCCAGTTTCCTTCGCCCTAAGTCCGTGCTCTGCAATTAATATGCAGTGCGTGTGTGCTCACCTACATTCCCGGACATAATCAAAGATTAACCAAGTGCTTACCGCAGTTTACTGCTCTCCCGATAAATTGTTTACTTTTAGTGCTAATGGAAATGAGACAAATAGGAGCCTTTACTCGGCCATTTGCTAATCTTATTACAATAAAACAGGTTTTGTATGTTTGCTAAATTTTTTTTATTGTTTATTCTTGGTAAAGGTTACCTTGAGAATATAGCTTTTAAATTTAATTCGAATTTTCGTTCGCGTGTACATGCGCATGCACATGAAACAAAATTCAAACGTAAAATTACTTAATTTTACATCATCTAAACATTTTTTTATTTCATTTGTATAGTTTTACCTTTATATAGCAAAAGAAGCCATAGGCTATAAGGGTCATCTTATAGACATCAAATAATAATATGTAGTTTATTTATAGTTAATAGGAATAATGTAATAATAAAATAGAAATAGATTTTAAATTAAAACGGCGGCTTAGAAAAGTTAGTTGAAAACAAAAAAACAAACAATTCCTAAAATAAATACTTAAATGATGTCCTTAAAGTATGATACTCAAAAATAACACAGAAAGAAATTTAAATTGTAAATATCCCGCCAAAATAATACTTCACAATATTTAGCGAAGTTATTCTGAAATCCTGACATACCTGGAATGGAATGGAGCCGTCATATTATTTTCCATTATTTAAATGAACGTATCGGTGTCCCGGAAACTTTTCAATTTGGATCCGGAATATATTAAAACAAATTAATAAAAGGAAAATTAAAAAAACCTGAGGGACGACAAACAGAAACTTTTTTGAAATTAATACCTATAATGTATTCAAAATGAAAATAAATGTGATAAGTGAAAACTCATGGAAGACAGCTTTATCTAGCAACATTTTCAGCAGGCGTATTATTATCATAAGAAATAAAGCAATAAAATAGTAGGTTTTTTGAGAACGAGCTCGATGTAAGAACTACTACAACCGTGCCTAGTTTTTAATTAATTTAGTTGTATTAGGTACCAATGTATCGTTATTTTATGAAAGTAATTACTACTTATTAACTTTAAAATTAAAACACTATCGTAAACTACGTCATATAAGGAAAGATATTTCTACTATTGATGTATACAGCAGTAAACATGTACTGTCATTCGCCTTAAAGCACATTACAGTGCAACATAAATCGACGACGCGAGCAGAGATCAGTATTTCGCGGCTTTTTGTAGCGAATGCAAATCCCAAGACATTAGCGCGTGCAGATAACAAGGATTAAGGCATTGGGTATGCTAATTTGGGGTAATTAGTCGCTTCTGTCACCTTTGGGGTTCTTTTGGGGTTGAATGAGGTGAAAGATATTCGTTCTACAAAGTAAAGGCATCTTGAGATTACAGGTTAGTGACAATATATTTAGCTGTTTTTTAATGCTTTAAAGACAATTGAACATAATCTAGAAAGATGTTAGTAAGCTACATAGTTTTTGACAGCAATAAAATTTCAAATGATATTGAACTTCTTGTACTGATTTGGATCAGTTGCGCTATGTATAAACCGTTTAAAATAGTCTGTGCTGAACTGTTTTTTATGTATTTTATATATACCTCTGTATGTATTGTTAATACTATAATAGTAGTAAGTTTGTTTCTGAATAAAGTGTAAATAGTAGAAGATTAAAAAAAAACTTCTTGTGCAAATTGCAAAAAAGATCATGTTTCAATTATTGTACAAGTATATTCCAATTTAACATTCAATAGCAAATATATTCCAGAACTATTCCACTTAACTCGATTGAATTACACCCGAACTATCCCCAACTCATCACTTCTCCCACAAAACTAAAACATCTCCCGAGAATATTATCAATAAAAACGCATTGATAAAATAAAAGGTTATAACAATATAACATAACGGTCAACGGGGGCCATAAATTGTATTCCCTTCTTCGCCCTGACCAGTCCAGGGTGCATAGTAAGTAGGTTGCCTTAATTTGGAAATAAGATGGATTACACATCGCCAAGTAATTTATCAAGTATCGACTGGGTTTTGTTTATTGTTGGTTGAACAAGTGCGGGGTAAATGTGGTAAGGAATACATATAAATATTCATGGACATTACTCACACCACGCCATCTAGTAGGTATATAATTAAGTTCAGCAATATTACTGTAACTAAATTCAATAGTTACCTCGATTGAAAAAAATTGTTACCATATTTATTGTAAATATTTATTCCGGGTGTTCTGGGTATTATATGTATAATAAAAAATATGTATCTATGTAATGTATTATATTAAGTATGTCAGTTATCTAGTACCCATAACACAAGCTCTGCTTAGCTTGGGGCTAGATGATGTTGTGTGGATTGTCCAGCATTATTTATATTTATTTATATTATTCAATACAAAATTTGCAACTTTAACTAAACCAAAAACACCAATGATTCTTTTTACTTATTTAGTTTAAAAATTGCCTTTCTAGCTACTTTAAATAATCTAGTTATGTACAATTTTTTACTAAATTGGAGACAAGAATTATACAAAAACTCAACTTTATTTAGTGAAATCATAGTTTTAGAAGAAAACTATCAAGAAAAATCTATAAAATAAACTCAAACTTCAAAAACGTATTTAAATGAAGATAAACGCTTTCAGACTACCATCCTTTGACCAGTCAGCCGCGCAACGAAGTGTAAATATGTATTTACTCAGTCTCCCTTTGCCCCCTACCCCCATCCTCAATATGTTCCTGTTCCGTTGTTTTTCAAAGGGACTTCACGGATGATCGATTCGACATTTTAAAGTCTCGTCGAGTGTAGTTTTATATTTGTACACTCTTATTTATTATTCGTATACTTACTTTTTGTTTAAATTGCATTTATAGTAGATACTTACTTAAAAAGATGGAAAGCGGGGTGCATGGAAAGAGCCTCTTCGTGGCGCACACCGGTAACAGCTAGGCACGGCAAAGCAGTGTCTAGTCTGGCTAATCTTTCCAACACGATGCTACAACAAAATACAGCTGTAGCATCAACACGATAAGAAGAAGAAGACTTAAAAAGAATAGGTACCTAGTCTTTTCATAGTAGATTTGTAGACTAATATTGAGTAGTTTCACAATAGCCATTGTGCGTTTATCTTTTCATGGAATCCAAAGGTCTTTTTATGTAAATATATAGAGTTGCTATAAAAACCAACCCCTTAATTACTACAGAGAGCATCTTCACGGTGTTATCAAGCCATCCCGCAATCTCGACTGTTGCCAAATTTCTTAAGAAAATTCACGTAAAATAAACGGCGGAGCGCTCATTACGCGCGGGTCATCAGTATGCATAATGAATGAGGAGCGCGCCATCTACCGGCGAGCGGCCGAACTAAATTATGAAGATGAATGCCTTTGAGAAGGTGCTTTGATTTTCAGCTGAAAAAGTATCTTTATATTATGTAAATATTTATATCAATTCGTTATTTTATTATCAAAATCTGATCATAATGCTATAGTACAAGCTTTGCTTAGCTTGGAACTGGAGTGTGATGTGCGACATGTCTGTGAATATTTAATATACCTATAATACTTAGTAACACATGTTCTGTACTAAATAGCTGTGATTATAATTTTAATGTTGTTGAGTTAATTTAATAGATATAATATGATGTAGGGAAATTGTATTATGTAATGATCCTTGTGATTTTACTGAATAAAGTAGTTTTGACTTTTTTGACTTTGACCAATGGGCATTATAAGGCGTAGGGTACAAACAACAAAAATAACAAGAAATGTATAAAAAGTAAGTAGGTGCCGTAGAAATAGAGCTGTAAATAAACCATTATCTATTAACTTAAATAAAGTGTAAGTACATATATAACTATATTCACGAGTCGCTTGTATAAACAAGCCAAAAAATAATAACTTATAAAAACCAAAGCCAACATTATTCTAGCAATAAAGATAATTAAGCACCATATACATCATAACCACCAACTACCATTTGATACTAGCTACTGTAATTCCCTTAAAGGTCTCCACTTACCAAACAAAACAAAAATCCTCGAAATTTCTTGCACCTTATACCCATAGGTGTAAGGTTGGTAATCCAGTAAAGTGTCAGAAAGAAGTGTGGGATGTAAGATTGTGCGAATGTACATAAGGGGACAATAACTAACAGAGACGAAAGATGTCGCTAGTCGATTTATCACAGTAACTTTATGACAAGTGCCCTGTCGCAGGCAGGATGCTTTTTAGTGCGCACCTAAGTCAGTTCTGACGGGATTTGGGAAATATTGGATGTGAAAAAACTATAAATATTCTTGTGCAGGAGTTATCATTTATTTAGTACATCTACTGGTTGGTTTACTGTCACTATATTCAGTAACTGGCATTTAAGATTGATACTAACTGACTACGAGATTTACTATATTAATGTTTGGAATTTTGTGGCTTACTACGCAACGCACATCATGACAGGGGTCACCGCTCAGTTGGTAGTAGCCCTGCCTTCCATGCTGTGGGTCGTGGGTTCAATTTCCAACTAGTGCAAATGCTTGTGTGATGAACATAAATATTTGTCCTGTGTCTGGGTGTAACTATTATTTTATGTTATGTATTTACCAATAAAAAAGGTAAGTATATAAGTGTTCTATCAGCAATCAACATATATGTATACAAGCTTTGCTTAGTTTGGGACTAGAGTGTGAAATGTCCATGTCCATGACTCATGTTCAGGAAACATGACTTAATATAAGCTACCTACATAGTACCGGTTAATTTCAGAGCCAGAGACGAAAATGCCGCCTCTACAATTCCACGGTCCATCATCATCCTCTCGCTCCGTGCTCCAACTCGGCACAGACTATGGAAATGAGCCGAGGGTCCAGAGGTTTTTGCCTACTTTCCTTCGTTCCGCCCATTTGAATAGCAGAGGTGTTTAGACACACTTGCTTATTCGACCCCACAAAATTCAGACACGGCGATAGTTTGGCTCAGTTTTGCTGAGTTTCTGAATCAGGTTGACTGATTTAGGTGACTTTATAATTATATTTATTTTAGCCATACGACCTTCTATTGGAGGACTATTTTCAATGTCTACCCCTTTAGTATTGGTTGTATAATATTTACGGGAATAAGCACTTTTTAGGGCAAATTAAAATATATTGATTAGTATTTATCTAATAAATAGTGTTTGTTTAACACACCTAAATACACAGAAAATAATGGCAATTTTATCTTATCTGAGATTCAAACCAACAAGCTAGTCACATACCCTATCACATTTTGAGATCAAAACTCAGCAGGATTCAAACAGTAGGTACAGTCAGCAGCGTAATCTAGAAGCCCCTCTCAAGTACAGTCGTAAACAGCATCTAAAGAGTGCCTCCTAATGAAAGCTCGACTCCGCATGACTATTCATGTTTCTACCAGCTGAGGTTTTTACTGAACCTGTGTTAAGAACAAAAACGGAGTACACGACAAACATGGTAGTCCAGATAAATATATTTTTTGACAAAACACCTAAAGATTCATTAAACATGGAACACGCGCGGCCATTTTCCCTTTGTATTTAGTGTTTAAGTACTTTTTTCTTAAATCTTAAAGATTTATTCGAATTAAGTTTAATGTATAAAAACACTAACAACAAGTACCTATGTTATTTTTATAAAATCGAATATATGCAAGAATAAATTGCCATAGGTTTTAATCGTCAGGACGTTGATCTAAAGTGTTAGTAGTAGGTCCTCTGGTTTAGCAAGACCTGCTTTTAATAACAGTATTAGTATCTATAATTTTTTTTATAACCGCCGTCCTTTAAAGATTTACCAGAGTGCTGTATAATAACCCAGCATCTAGTTTTATAGAATGGGTGTATCTCGTTGACGTGTGCCGCCTTCCCGCCGACGTCAGTCGATGGTCTCATCGAGATGCGGTGACCTCTCGCCACATTATCATCTGCTTTGAGTCCACTGCTAATGTGATTGTACCACAAGTGGTCATCAACCCACCCTGTTCATTAGCTGTGTGACTTGCGTGGGATTTATTGCGAAGCTTTTATTTTGAGTGGAGTGTTTGGACTGGGACGAGATGGCGTTAAGATACGCGATCGATTACTTGGAAATAGCATTTTCATTTTGTTATTTTTCGCTGGGTCACTTTACTCACTTAAAGATTAGAGTAATTTTGATGGTATATTTGCTTCTTAATCTATGTACTTACCTACTTACTTTACGCTTATTCGCGAACTAATACTAATCTCTTTATATTCCAACCAAAACAAAGCAGACCGCCATTCGTTTATCTAAACTACATAAACCCAGCACATAGCATATAGGCGCTTTTGCACACTAGCCGACACAGACCACCGATATATTTGCTGTTTGAATATAAAGCTTCATTATAAGTCAAAGTCAAATATTCTTTATGTCGTAAATCACAAGGACCATTTGGAATCATCTTATACATATACATCTTATATGCTAGGTGCCAGTTCCAGGCGAAGACTAGATAGCCTATACTATAGCGTACATGATCTTTGTGATTTTAGTCTTTTTGTCTTTGACTTTAGTGCTAATGGGTTTGCTCTCCACCGATATCGTGTTCTAAGTTAAAAAGTATCGTGTCGTGTGAGTGTAAGGGCCCAGTGATCGTTGTATATAATGTATCCTCATGGAGTGGGCGAGCTCTGTTCTGCGGAAACTCCCCGCTCGTTTCAGGAGAACGCGGTAAACATTTTTACAGGAATGAAAATGTTGGATATTTTCTTGGCTGTGTTTTCAGACTTTCAAAGGTTGTTGACCAATGGTGTAGACTGAGCTGGGTATGACTTACGGGATTTTTTTTAATTATATCTGAAGTCAGTACGTTGTCAACGATGTAAATAAATAAGATGATACATGATATTTTAAGCTTATTTTTCATACGGCCGGTTTCTCGAACGACGATCAACGAAAAAATCAAATAATTACTATGTGTCAAACTTGGATCAATCGCGATTTGGGTTTCCAGAAACCGGCCGTTAGTGTCGTTTTATCCTCACCTACACCCTTCACGGGTATAATCACTCTAACTAAAATCTATTTAAATAAGTATAATAAAAGTACTTGAAATGTTTTTATTCAAAGTTAAAACGCAAAATAAATAGTGTCACAGTTCATTCGCTCCCATAAATAAACAATAAAAAACCGCAACACCTTAACTACCGCCATAAAATCCGCAAACTGACCGCGCCTTAAGGAAAGACAACGCAGACACCCCAAAGATCCAAATGTTACAAAAGAAAATACGCCCCTCCCCCCCCCCCCCTTTGCCCCCCTCTGCCCCCATCTCCAGAACACTCGAGATCCCGATTGTTCATGTATGAATTCACCACATTAAGAGTCAAGTAGGATAAAAACGGGACGCGAGCAGAAAGCTTTGAAAAATATACCACTGAGTGATATTCCCTTTGGTCTTAAGTGTTCCTTTTTGTAACTGTTGGAGGCAGTAAAATAAAACGGACGGTTCGCGAACAAGATTTTGGGTAGTCTTACTGTCTTGTAGGTTTTCGACTAAATTAGTAATGAGCACTGCAGTATTTTATTTTAGTTTCTTTAGTTTGATGATATATTACTTAGTTTTATTTTTCGCATGTAGCTAACAATGTGTCTTTTTTGTGAATATAATTATTTATTAATATATTTATTCCGGGTGTTCTGGGTATTATATGTATAACAAAAAATATCTATCTATGTAATGTATTTTATTAAGTATGTCAGTCTTCTAGTACCCATAACACAAGCTCTGCTTAGCTTGGGGCTAGATGATGTTGTGTGGATTGTCCAGCATTATTTATTTATTTATTTATTTTACTTATAATTATTTAAACCCAAAGATGGATTCATGTGAGTAGGTACAGATATAAGTTTCAAATTCAAAAGATTTTAAGATTCAAATCGAGAGATAACAAATTCATCTCTCACTTCCACACAAACAAAATGTACATAAATACAATTCATTTAATTCAGTTTAAATCTTTAATTTCCTAAAAACCGATGACCGTCGTTTGTAAAGAACGGTGGTGCACAAAACAAATTATATCAAATTAATTCCCAATAACAAAACAATAACATAAATTATAAAAAAATGAAATGCACATGACATACATTTTTAAAATAATCGTTATTTCAAATACAATTATAATTAATTGTTAATGAATAAATATATAAACATGCGGTTGGATGATCGCTAGTACCTACTAGCGATCACCCAACCGCATGTTTATATATTGCCCTACTATGCACCTGCATAGTAGGGTTCTTTTTAAAGAGCTTGTCTAGAAAAGCACATCATAGTACATAATGTATTCATGCGCAGATATTGTGTTTTGTTTTCAAGGGTATCAGTGCCGATGTAAGTACATGCAAAGGATGAACTTATTTTATGAGGTCAGGATATATAGGTTGTTCTTTTACATGGGCCTCACAGCCAAAAGTAAATAAAGACAATAATAAACGTGCCGATGTTAGTGTATTTACATGAACATAGCACGCCTTTATGAACTAAAGTGGCTGATTTGGAGATTGACCACTCTTAGCTAAAACAAAGCTTGACCACGTTAACGCCACAGAGGAGGGAATTACAGTGGCAAAATTCTACTCGAACTTGGTGTGAGGTTGTTTATGTTATCCATTGACACGATAGAAGAAGAAGAAGCTAAAACAAAGCAACTATTAAGTTTTTCAGCAGAACGTTTGCAGTTTTTAAGAAATTGTTATTTAAATTCCACAGTCACTGCCCAAACTAGAATAGATAATCCATAATGCAAGAGGCTCAGTCGAATGTTATTGTAATTCACACGTTCGCGGGAACACGACCAATAACTCTCCCGGAGCGGGTAGCATTACCATAGTGCTGGATAGTTCTAGCACGTGCCTGCACACTAGAGTTGGTACTACGACTACAGAGAGACAAATCATTTATTTAGAATCTAACTTTATTTCATAATGCTGGGGCCACATTAGCGGGCTACGGTGAATATTCGTGTTAACGCGATGTATATGGCCGGGTACATCGTGTCATCGCGTAGTAGTACTCGGGCGAAAACGATGTAGTATCGGGGAGTTGTCGGTAAACTGGCGCGAATCAAAGGGAATTGTCGCGCCAATATTCGCTTAGGTGGCTACATTACATCTACGTCAATTCAAAGATCATTCAACAAACTGAACAACACAATCCGGCACGATGCATCGCGTCAACACGAAACGAATATTCACTCGCTAATGTAGCCGAAGCATTACAAAGAAAATATAAATATAAACAAAAAAGTAGAACAGTAAAACAGTTTAAAAAAACATGTAAAAATTAGAGGTACAATGGGTGGTCTTATCGCAATAAGTGATCTTTTCAAAACCAGCTATAGATGGGTTGAAACATAAACATTTCAGGCGTATTAGAATATCGTCTGCATTCTTTCAGTTATTATGACTTATAAACGACCCACGACAGTCACTAATACAAGCTCTAAATTCAATCAAATCTATGATTTATCAAAATTTTACAAACGATTTGTATAAATAAACAAAATGGAGCCACTTGACACATATAACAAATGACTTTCTATCTGCTCATCGAGAATGATTCCTTGAAAGAGCAATATAAAGATTTGCGTGTCAGGCTGAATGTGTATCAAGAAAAAGTGTGAGCACTTATAAACTATTGCTTTTCTTACATTCATTTTAATCTGAGTAGTCACAGATTAAATATAAATTAATCGTTTATTTTCACCCTTAAAACTTAAATCAAAATTATCAATAGGTAATAGGTAGGTATCGTCTTAGTACTATTGATAATGTAATACATAAGTCAAAGTCAAAACTGCTTTATTCAGTAAAATCACAAGGATCATTTAGAATCGTCTTACATACTAGGTGATTCTAGGTGCCAGTTCCACGCGACCAGAGCCTAGAAGAACGGGCAAGAAACTTACGGCCTGGTTCCTACCGTTTTTTTATATGATCCTTCTTACAAAGAATTACTATTAAACTAAATTTACTACGAGACTTAGCCTAGAAGAACGGGCAAAGTTACAGGTTTTGTGGGAGACTGGTGCCTGAAATAAGTAACATAATACCTGTGCCACAGAACAGAAAACAGATAAGGTGGTCTTTCCCATCCCTACCCCATAAACACAGTATTCAATTTAATTGGATACAAAAGATGTAATAAGGTTTTATGGAGCCGGTTATGTGTTCATTCACGGGGTATGTATGTATGCTAAACGACGAGTGGATGGAATTCTAAACGTGCGCGTATTTGGGAAAATGTATGGAAATTTAGGGAAAGTGGAAAACAATGTCCGAATATACGAATGACCGCTATTTACAATATTGGATAGAATTTTATGGATTTATTATTTTTGTATCTTAAATCTATTAAATTCAATTTGTTTTTGGATAAAATGCAGTAAACATTTTCTTGGAAACAAGCTCAGTACATAAATAAGTATTTGGACTTAGATATAAAATATGATCCAAGAAGCTAATTAAACCAAGTCCACTTAGTTTTTAAAACATAAAATATAACTGATGTTACGTCAACAGATAGGTACGTTTATTTTTCTATGATAAATAACATACCAGAAAACTCTAAAAAAACTCTTTTTCAAGTTATGTAAATACCTGTAAATAGCCTCTCTAGCCACCTTATTCACAAAGAAGTACTTTTTTACAGAATTTAGAGATTTTCACAATTATGCGTGTCTTATTAAGACAATCAATATTTTAAAATCACGCTTCACGTATCAAGCGATAAACAAAATTAAAATGAATTAGTATTTTACAGTTAGTAAAGGTTTAGCTAGTTTTTTTATGGAGAATGGTCAATTCTCTATGAAGCATGGGCCATAAAAATAGTAAAAGGTAGGTATATAAAAGCCCTTTAAAACGTATTATGTGGCAACCCTGAGGGATATTTTTTTTGTCGTGGCCGAAAATGCCCATTCTCCTTTCACAATAAGGTGTACCAGCCACACTGTTATCATATACATTTCGATATAAGCTCTAAGTCAAGTTTTATTATTAACCCTTTTTCTATCTATTTTGCATGTTGTTTGTGAATAAGGCTTCACTGTAAACAACCCGGTACATGAATATGGAGTTCTCTTAATGAAAGAAAAGAAGAGGTGTTAATCTTAATACCACTTTGAGGGATTCGCGTTTTGATTAATACAATCAAAACAAACAGCGGCCCGGCTTAAGAGAACAGGGACGTACTTAAGGTGCGAAAACTAGTAACATAAAATATTAAAACTTTTACTAAAACAATAATAAATTATGTGTAATCCTCATCTTCCTGTCTGAAATTCAGCACTTACATAAATTAATATTACTAATCACTATAAGCTGTTTAAACACATGGCTTATAGTGATTTGTAATATTCAGTAATTTTATGGTAGAAATTGATATCGGTGTTAATGGCCACCCTTTTTACTTAGAAGATTATTTATGAGTTCTATAAAACTTTATCTATTTTAGTATTTCACTCCACTTTTTTCACCAATTTAGCGATAATAGTGTATTTAATTTAATTATTTTTATTATAATGTAAGTTCAAATCCGCCCCTGTCGGTCCCTGCCCGCAGCCGACCCTCGGTTCTTCATCAACCGCTGAATTTTAATAAAAACCTCACCTATTAATCTCTACTGTAGACTCATTTTAAATTAAAACGTAATTTCTTCATTCACAAACTGAATATTTCAACCTTGTCAAACTTTTTTGAATTAAATGGCTTGAATTGCTTGATTCAGTTTCAATTGAACCAGAGCTTGAGCTTGAACTCAAATTTCATATGTTATTCTAAACTATTTTATCGTTTAGTAGAAGTAGGTAAGTACTTCGTTGATAGACTTAATTATTGATAGATAAGCAAGATAAAAAGAAAAAAAAAATTATTGACAGATATGCCTATTATCCACTTAGTACAAGTTAAAACTTTTAAAGTTCATATCAGTCTGTATATTTTTCCTTTTTCATCTTAAAAAAGGCAGCATCTCAACATAACCTCATTTCTTTGCGCCCAAAAGAATGAATAACCCGTTAAGAAGCGCTCCTTCACCCCAATATTAAACTAAAAGCCGTCTATGAATACCAAATGTACAGACAGACAGACGAAAAGCTGAAATATAGCCACCTGAACGACTGCAATTTACATGAAACATTTTAATATCGGCCGCCGGCTCACCTGCGGTTATTTCTCACGCTGTAAGTACCAAAAGTTTAATTTTATATGCCTCAAGCGTTTATGTGCTTTTTATGTACTGGTATCGTTTATGTTTCTTACACGGATGGGAACCTTTTGGTAGGTAAACTTTTTTTTTGTGATTTCCAGATTTTATACTATACTCGAATACTTATTTATTTATTTAATTTACTTACAGGATTATCCTAATGCAGCGTAGTCATATTTTCATAAATTAAATAATACAATAATAATTTTAATTAATAATTAATTATGTCATGCAAATGAAATGCATTAAATACTGATACTTTTACATTAAATACTGGATGACTTATCTAAAATTATATTACCTCTTTAAAGATTTAAGTGAAATCAATAGTTTCTTGATATTTTAAGTAACGCATCACTATAAGATCCTTAAAAGCGCGATAGGTACAAGGTGATATTATAAAAGCTCTTTGGCTCGCAACCATATTTTCGAAGAATGCTGGCTAAAATGTGACAGACATTTTATTTTTTTACCGTTCGGATTTGGAACAGCTTTCAATCAAGTTGGATTGTGAACGTTCGACGCATGCGACGCGACCTTGCATCTTCGATCGATGTTCAGATCTCAAATAAAGACAAAAAACACCAAATCTCTAACGAATGCTGGCTGAATTTAAAACATTTCGAGTAGTAAAAACCATTTGAAGCGAGGAAGACATGATTTAAGTGGAAATACTGACATTCTGATCAAAGTAATCGGATTTTGTGGAACCCAGTCAAACTCAGAAAGAGTTTTGCAATTTCAGTTTTTTGTAGATCTAAACTTCGTTGGGTGAGGCGTCTTGTCGCCGCCAAGTCTATCTGGAATCTTTTGATCATCAAATGAAACAACCACCTTGATGTAGTTACCCCATCATGGTTCAAAGACCCTGTCATCTGATTTTTTTTAAGTAGTGATAACTAATAACGCGACGGAGTGGTGGATGGACGCAGGAGATCGAGATGAATGGAAGAGTTTGGGGGAGACCTTTGCCCTGCAGTGGGACACAATAGGTTAAATAAAAAAAAAAGTGATAACTAGATAGGAAAATTCTCTTATAATAGAAAAAGCAGACAAATCAGAGTCGTGCGACCTCACACAAGAGCCCTTCGCGTACAAAGGTGGCGCGGCGCAACACTCCACGGAATTTATGCACATAGCTTACACCGCACTCAGTCACATGCCGGGAAATATGACGAACCGCTCTTCACGAGGTTATTTGAAAAAGTAAACCTAGTTTGTCAACCGCATAAAGTTCTAGTTTTTTAATTATTTGGCTCAATAGTTATGCATGGTTTGTAAACTAAGCTATGTACAATAACCTCTGTGAAGTAACCAACTAAATAAAAAGTAAACAACAGCAAGCCGGTTAGATTTATTCAAAACATAATGTACCTACCTATCTACCTACTTGTTTCTCTAAAAGAACGATGGTGGTTGTAGGAAATGCTTTTGAAATTATTCAATCATAATAAAACTTTTACCAGAAAACAAACAATCAATAAATTGAAAAGTCAGAATATTTGAGTGAACTTTCTCCGATGACCCCCGAGGCCCCGACTCCGCTCCGATCTCAAATATTTGCGGAACCGATTACAATTAGACAGCCTCAAACACAAACAAACGAAAGAACAGAGTCTGAAACAATATCTGCGTTCAATCAGGGTTTGGAATTTTTGCACGTTACGTATTCATAGATATTACTTATGCATGCAGCAGAGAAAATATTACAAGATTTTAATGAAAGAAATATTAATTTTGAGGTAAGTTTTCTTTGCGGTCGACGGAGGCGGTATTAAGTTTCTGGCATAAATACTGCTCGTCGCCGCGGTCTACTAAATATGCGCCAGTGAATTTTAGTGCAACATTTTGTGCGCTATTTTGAGAAAAGGGTTGGAAAGTTTAAATATAACTGAGTTGGTTGTTGGAGTTGTAACTTGTTTTAAATCTTGAATTTATTTTGAATGCAGCCTGATATTACTAAGTATTACAGACTCGAAAAACTAATTTTGAACCTGTAGTGTTAATCAATAACATAATCCTCCTAGCAAGATCCACACGTTCAAACACTCGGAGAGTCAATGATCTAACAAAGTGCCTACATAGTTATCTCCTCGGCTTTAATAATGGTATCACAACGCGGAAGCTGCCGACAGTAACATGAAAGTAATTTAGAAGAAAAATGTATTCAAACATAAGTACTTTATTCAAATTCGAGAGCAGTTGAAGCGGAAAAATATGAATATGATTTCCACGCACTTTGGACAAGTTCCCGGCTCCGCACCAAATGAACCATATTTCGGAGCATAACACTCGCATTATTCAAAAAAAGCTGCGGAATGTGATGTCTATTCAGCAGCGACTGGTCGCAGCGTCTTGCTCTGTGAGTCGCGTTTCTATATAAAGATCAACTAACTAAACTTGAAAAAAAAAACATTTGTAAAGAACATTGCCCAAACCTTGTACCAGATTGCGTCACAAGCTAATTATCATCAAAATTAATATTTTATTTATATGTGTTCTTTGTTAATTTTTAACAGTCTTTTTTAACCGGGTTTAGAAAATGAAAATTAATTATACAAAACTTGATTATCAATTTCCTACTTCCGAGTGATTAGTCCGACCTTGCATTTTAAAACTCCCTACTCTCGAGTCGAGAGTCGTCTTTCGGATATCCATACAAAAGTATATGGACATCCGAGAGACGACTGTCGGTTCGAGAGTCGGGAGTTTTAAAATGCAACTTAGGACTAAGCCATACGCACGTCAACTATTTTGTTCCGATCCCAGCTGTCACCTATTTTCGTGAGTGGACTTTGAGCATAAAAATCTTGTTTGCCAAGTAAGCTTTAGCTGAGCAGGCAAACATGATAAAAAAATAAAATAAAATACATTTTTAAATATTTTGAAATGCGGTTAAACATTGAAAAAAATATTGTTGGTAGCGAAAAGGTAAATAAAAATTAGACCTTTGAGAGTAAATTCAAATTGATGCAAGTTGGTACAGATTCCCATAGCCCACTGGGCATTGTCCTTTGTAAGTACATATGTGATTATTTATTAGCGCTGTGGATCTTGAAACCTTGAAACTAAACGCAGACACATTTATAGATGAAAATGTGCGTAGGTAATAACAGATAATAATATCATTTTAAAAACCAGTCTTATGATTGAATTTAACGTGATTATTTGTGATTTCACTGATTTCAGGCATCTCAAGACAATGTTGCAAGATCAGTGAATGGGCAGGTTTTATGCAAAGGAAGTCTTAAGAACACTTGGAGCTTTAACTTTTTATCTATATTTCTGCGCTAAATGAACTGAAACTGTGTCTCTGATGCTAAAGAGGCAGACAATTTTATTTCAGTAATGATGTCTACTCTAAATGCAAAGTATTTAAATTATTATTCTCTTGATGCTAGATTTAAAAGACATGTAGGCAGAACACTTGACTTAAAAGTGGAATTTATTGCCCTACTGAGTAATATTAACATACAATTTCTAGATAATAAATAAAAATAAATGACTTACGGCTTAGCACAGATCAGCTGAAATTCAATTGACAAAAAGTTTTATCAACTTTTCAATTTGTGATTCCTACAAATCCGAAATAAAGTCGGAAAACTCGGCAACTTCAATTTTTCCCGTTGCAAGTCTTGTCGTATGTAAATGGCGGAGGGCCCAGTTGTGTACCTTGGCGCACCCCGCCGGGTAATGAGGCTTTGGTCGCGCGGAGCTGGCGCCTAGATCCACCTCATTTATAAGATGTTTTCAAGATCATTTATTTTAAATATTGGAATAGGTAGATACTGCAATAAGCAAATATACCTACTTCGTAAGTTCAGTCCCAAATATTCGAAGGATTCGTAAGTTCAGTCCCAACATCATTGTTTATCTGCGAATTATCTGCGAATATTTGATTATTTCTTAATATTTGAAGGATTCTGTTCAGTACTCAGGTACTAATCAAATATTCGCAGATAATTTTAATAAACACTGATGTTTATTAAAATTATCAGTCTGTTTTTAGGCTTCCCAGATAAATTAGCTAATGAAAATGATATAGTATTCTATACCCAGAATTTTCAATGATATTGGTATAAACCGCCTATTGTACTGTATTTTGTAAATTTTTATGTTATTTTTTTCGCAATAATTAGTTGGAAGGTGTACAATGTGTACATGTACAATAAAGTATTTTCATTAATTCATTAAATCCATCAGTGGAAATTTTCCTACATCTCTTATTCGATCAAAAAATATAAATGTTTTTATTGTATTACTACTACATCATATTGGCAGTAGAACTAACATTGGTTTACTTTGGTAGTTCTCTATTTAAGTATTTACTACTTTACTTATTACCTACCTACAACTCTGAACAAACAGTTCACCTCTTATTGTACCGTATTTTTCCCGAAGCAGGGGAACCAAAACAGTGGACGATACGAATTAATTTGAATAATTTCGCCTCCGCGCGGATATCCATCATTTCCTATCCAGCAGTCGCTACTCGCTTCATTAGTTGAGTGTGCCTGAATGCTTGTTATTCTTTCTCGGAGAAAAATACGAACATTTTTTGCTGGTTCCGAGGTTTCATTTAAAAATGTAAGAAATGAAGATAGATGGCTCACCTGTTTCTTTATAGTGCATCTTTATTTCACAGAACTGTAGGTCTATCTTCAACTTTTTATACTTTTGATGAATTTAAAATTCGAGTGTGATTGATACTACAGCTGTTTTCTATTTAAATATTTTTTTTCATATTATGTCAATGAAATAATTATTTTTACGTTCCGAGAGGCATACACTTTAAAATAAAATAAATAGATATAAATAGAGTAAATTGCCTTCACTTGCCTAAACTCTGACAGATAATTGTATATAATGAGTATTTACGTACTTAATACGATTAGAACGATTATATATTAGGTATCCACGAACAATATCCACATCATTTGGAGCGATTGATTTCCGACACATTTTCTCTACTCCATCCATCATCAACGCGAAGACGTACAATAACACTTGGATTAGATAGTTTTATATTGGACGTAGTTTTTATCATTTTTCTATATTAATTTTAGCACGAATAATGAGATCTAAAGAAGAGGCTTACAAAATTTTTAATATAAATAATTTTGAACTTCGAATACTGTATCACCATTATTATATTTCACCATAATTATGCTTAAATATTTCTTTGATTTTTATTGAAAAACATACAATATATATTACACGTATATTATTAAATATTTATATTAATTATATTGGATGATTTTAGAGTTATCTACCTATTTATTAAATAATATTATTTAAACGTAACATTATTAAAAAATACTATGAAATTATCAGTTCTTTTTAAGTGTTAATTATATTATCCATAAGTGGCACAACACACAAAAACAATAGCTTGTATAGCACCGAAGCACCACTTGGAATCAATTCATCAAAGCGATTCAATTTGCCGTATCTTTGTACGAACGTACAAAATAAAAGTCCCGATTAATTCCCCCTCGCATACATTAGGCACTGTTTGTTTTTGCTACATTAACATTTTTATGACTAAACTGAGAGATTTCACTTACTACAACATTACAAAGTTACGTCGCTTTTCTCAAAAATATACCTCACCTTTGTTTCATGAGTAATAAGGTTCATTTCATTTGATTTTTCTGTAGAGTTTGGTAAATGGTAGAAGACGTAGAGTAATCTAAGAAATGGTTTAAATGTTGTGTCTGCAGTTGCCGTAACGACTCGTCGCCTTAATGTCTTTGACTGCTTGTTGTTGCATGAAATGCCTGTTTTTAATGGATGCTTATGAAATTCAGCCCATTGCTGGTCTGACTTATGAAAAGAGGACATTTTTGTTAACAACGGGTTAAACTGGGTTAAAACAATCTGTGTGAAAGAAAAGCTTTGACGTTTTTTTTCATAGTTTTTTTTAGTTTATTCTTAAATACATATTATAAAATTAACTCGATTAGCCATTCTTAAATAGCACGTTTTATATATATTGGTCGGGCAACATCCAAAAGTCGCCCACGAATAATGCGCTCCTAATGTTAGGTAAATTAAGTTTGTCGGGAGACCCGGCAATTATGCACAAAGGGATTCCACTTGCATAAACAGCTTCACCACCAAAAAGCACCGAAATGAAGTTTCGAAAGCATTTAAGTCCAAAAATCACGTTACAAAGTTGGACCCGCTCGCTCCAATCTTCACGCATACATTAGGCAAGGTGAGCTGGGACTAAAACAAAATCATTATTCAAATCCTCTGAATAATGTTTTCAGGAATCGAGACAGAGTTCCGTGCGTCGTTTTTGAATTTTAATACGGACCTCTAACAAGTTTTCAGTCAAAGGAATCGGGATTGGCCAAAGACCAAAGCGACGTCGGAATATGCGCAACTATTTACAATATTACATCAACTTCAAATATTGTTTTAAACATGTGAATATGTACTACGATACTATGAAGACGTGATGAATTTATTTGAGCCGTAAAGTTTTTGCCTTACATAATGATTAATCAGAATCAGATTTTAATTATTGATAACTTTAAATAGAATAAAGGTAGTACATTGGCAGCAAGGCCAATCCTTTGGAAAAGACGATTGGTTAATTTAAACTTTGCAGAGCATTATCTCTGTCTATTAGAATCTAGGAGTAGATATGAATGTCCGCCCAGCTCCTGTGTCTTGTCTTCAAGCTCGGCGTCGGCGTCGGCGTCGGCGGCCGATCAAAGCGTCGTCATCAAAGGATGCCGCAGTGTCCGGCGTAATTAGCACCTTCGTCGTCTGGGAGGCAGCACGTGCCAAACTTTGACAACTTCGTGTTTACTAGAAATTGAGACCGAGCTGAGTAATAAATAGATTTACTAGACCTCAATATTTTCGTTGAAATATGGTATTAACATAATTCACAAGATTGAAGTTAATAATGATAAACAAACTTAAAAATAACTAAAACAACGGTATGAGCATATTTTTGTTTTATATCGGTCATAATGGAAAAGTGATGTTGACTCAATCAACGTCAGATTAGAAAAATCTAAACTGTCTCGTTATCAAATATATTTGATTTATACTTGTAAGGGACTGAAGTGATATATTGTTTTCATAAAAGCCTTTTCTGAAATGTTCATGCTCTTCAAGTAGGTAAAGTTTACCTTCGACTGAGGATCTCTCAGGATCCGCTTGTTGGATTACGGCACCCCTTCGCTTCACGCCAGAGCTCCACTAGAGGGAATTTCAATTGGGCGGCGACCTTAACTCGCGGTACAAAGTTGTAAGAAGTAAAAATATCGAAACGAGAGAAGCAAATAATAATAAATGGACGATGACTGGTGATACCAAACAATCATGACCAACAATGAGCACAACCGTCATCCTCGGAATATATGGCTTGGGGTCGGTAATGAGCGGCGGGTCGCTACGGGCGCGAGATGGCGCTGCGATCGGCGGTCACTCGGTCATTACTGCCCTCTACCTATGAAATATTTATGACGACTCCCATAATAACGACGGCGACGATATCATTATACTTTGTGATGGGGGTGTCGGGTGGGGTGGAATTTGTGAAAGCTCCTTATTCCTTCGCCCGGCGACGCATGCCTCGCTGGCTCGAGTTACCTGCTAAATAAACTCGCGTTTTGCGCGATCCTGCGAGCGATTGCATCCGCAACATTCAAACCCGGCGCTGTGCGCAGACGCGGCTCGCGGCTCGTCCATATCAACTTGGTAATTAGCTCCATACTCCGACTTGCAGATGAGGCTCAGAGTTGTGAAGTTGAATGAATAAAAAGCCCTTTTCAGCGATCGCATGCATCGCGCCGAGGGAGGCGGCTCGGGCCTATAACGTATTTCGTGCGTCCCACCAACCACCAGAAGTTTGCCTGTTCATAAATAAACGCTAGCGGTATTCAACAGCCCTTGGTGCTGTATGCATAACGAATTTGAAGGAGGCAAACTTGGAGGCTCTGCTCACTGGGATGGAGTATAAAATTCAGTAACAACATGGTGGAGGTTTTCATTCGACGGTCCGCTGCCGCTGGAGACATAGCTCCGTCATCGGTCACTCTAATTACCGATAATTAGTGACTCGGTGCCCGCGACTGTACCTACTCGGCCGCCGCGGTGCCCAGGCGCGACTCTCGCCGACTGTACCTACTAGTGCTGTGTTTTGTTGAATGGAGATGTCTCGAGTGCTCTTTGTGGAAAGTTCCGAGTGGTTATTTATGCTAATGAGTTCTGAAATGAGTGCCGGATAGTGTTGTTCTGTGTCCGCCATCTTGGAGGTACTGTCATCGTGTGAGTACAAGCTACAGTCGACAGACAATGGCGCGCTGGTTGCCGCTAGGTGGCGTGCGTGTCGCATTCGCGCTGTGCCTGCCGAACTTAATGCTTTGAATATTTTTGCATGGAATCTTTAGAGATTTGTGACGATTTAATGAGGTTAAGCTTGTTATTGAAACTTGTAAACGCGTTAAGTGCTTTCAGCAAAGTACTAAAGTTTTCAGGATACGAGTAGGTAGGTACTATAAGTTATGAAACGAGTATTTTAAACATAGCAATCAACACATGTGAAACAAATCTATGCCTACCGAAACATTTTAATCTAATATTAATATAAATTCGTAGAGGGGTTACGAAAGCGTAGACATAATTTAATAGTACTCATATTAAAATATAAGCAATTTACAATACAGCCACTTGTGCAGTTAATGTAAAAGTAGTGTACCTGCCTTCATTGGTCATTTAAAATTAGCGTTTACGATCATAAGGCAGCTATTTTTACAAAAAAAAATATCAACACAATAAAAATCTTTAAATCAGAGTATTACTGAGTTTTCAATACAATCCAACACCCGTATGTAGATGACATGTCATCCACACCACACTTCACATATCCAGCCACAGTCCATGCCAATTTGAACTTTATCTCATCGGCATACAGTTGATGGTTTAAAAAATGAGATAAGTTTTTAACCCTACCGAGGTGACATATCCAAATTCAGCTTGGTGATGCAGCGAGCCAGAAAATGACTTGTCAACGAGAGAGGAGGTGCACCTGTGACGTCATATTACCATCGGGTGCACGGCTCGGGAAAAATACGAGTTTTCAAACATCTGATTTGAAGAGGGATTCGTAGTTTTATTAGTTTTCTGCGGTATTAATTTGTTAATCGAACTATTGAATTATTAGTGAACTGTAAACTGTGGCAGGCGTCATAGCTCAGTTGGCCTTCCATGGGATGGGTCATGGGTTCGATGCCCACTCAAAGCAAATGTTTGTGTGATGAATTGTCCGTGAATGCGTATTTATTTATTTGATAACTTTATAATAAAAATAATATGAAATAACTATAAAAATAACTAATCTAAATATTCATCGTATGCTTAAGGTAAATCTTGGAATATATAATTTTAAGGAAATTGCTTCTCAGTTATTATAATACGTCCGTAATGACAAAAACGTTACTAAAGTTCACCGAAACCATTAGGCCATTAAAAAAGTTAACCCAAAGTTTGTCCGTCCGATAGCCATGAGGTCCAGAGTCAGATAAAGAGATTTAAAAGAACAGTGGACTCTTGTACAGTAAGAAAAGTAGATACTGTTTTCTGAAACTTTATTCGACAAGTTTTAACCATTATAATATTTTTTCAATTTTACAAGGTGGTAACAATATTTTTTTTATAAATAAATATTCAAGGACATTTCACTCATCACGCCTAGTCCCAAACTGAGAAAAACTTGTACTATGGGAACTAGACTGTGGATATAATACTCATATAATATATTTTTTTGTAAATACATACATAGAATACACACACAGATAGGTAACACCCAGACACAGAACAAAATATTCATGTTAATCACACAAACATTTGGCCTGGGAGGGAATCGTTCCACGACCGTGACACAGCGTGAAAGGCAGTACTACCAACTGAGCATGTCGATAAAAATTATGATCAGTTCATCACATAATCACCTGACTCAATAACGCTACACTGCACGTCTATATCAAATAGTACAGATTTAGACGTGTTGTAAACTAGCTAGTTCGTGAAGCTAGCTCATGCCCCCGTGTTCACATGGTATTTGCTCAACAGTACGGTACAGTAATGGTGGTGGTGCGGTAATGGTTGGTTCGGAAGCGCTCGCGGCGTCTGCGCGCGCGCACGCCGTTGTAATCCCACGGTTGTTATGTTATAGGATGCTGTTTACTTCGATAAATTAAATGATTTTGATTGCTTTAAGTGTTGTCAGTTTAAATATTAACGGACTATCTTATAAAAAGTTAGCGCAGACTTGAAGTACTGATTACCGTACGTAATGATGACTTGAAGTCAACGCTAACTTTTTATAAGATACGGGGGTATTGTTTTTTTTTCCTTTTATTATTTAGTACGAACAGTTCAATCTAATATAATGGACCACATAAAATATTTGATTACCTACCTATAAAACTATATATTTTACTGGAAACTCTTTGTAACTTTGTCGCATTGGCTGTCTTAGAAGTAGTATGCTTAGATATAAAAGATAGCTTACAATTTTATTGCAAATAACAACGAAACAGCAGTTCAATTGATTTGATGATTTTCAATGACAAAATTTGCCTACTAGCCTACCAATGGAATGGTATTTTATTTAATCAAGCTGAAAGTTTGAACTCTCGACAATTTATGCGCAAACAAATAAGTATAAAAAAATTGTCTCGAATGAAATCGAATCCGTACCAATGAATAAAACAATTGTAAATAAATCAGAGTGCGCACACGCTGTATTGAAGTCAGTTGTTGTTGAAACTCGTGCAGTTCGGCGCCGGCGACTGTTTGCACAGTGGCGGTGGCGCGGTGGTGCAGTCCGCCGCGATTATCGACCGGCGATCGGTAGATCACGACGTGCAACCGATCCTACACAAAAATACGCTTTATTGTATGTAAAGCGATGAATAAATATGGCAATAATACAGCGACACTCGGTTACGGACAAAGGAAACTTGAAAATGTTTTTATTTTGCAGATACGTAAATATCAGTTGCTGTAATGCGAACAAATTTCAACTTTATCGGGATTTTAAATGGTTCGCATTTCATTTTAAATCGTATTTTTGCATGTGATTAAACAGAAAATATTGCAAAAGAAAACACGCGACAAAATGTAGTAGGTAGGTAGGTAGGTACAGCTATTCTTACAATGGAGTAGGTAATAAATCAACATTACTATACTAAGACATTAGAAACGATATCGTATTGAACTTACTACTGGGGCCCAATTCTCGGATTGTAGCGATTTTAGCGAGATAGAGATCTTGACGAAGCTTGAATGTCTAGGCAAAATCTCACGAAAATGTCTGACGATTCAAAAAACCGTATTCCCACTAGGATTCGACAAATGGTGGCACGACATTTCTGTAGAGAAACCAATTATACGTTCCGTTTCAGCTATTATTTTAACAAGATCTTGTTAAATCTGAATCTATATACATTTGTGGCCTCAAGTATTCACACAACATAGATTATGAAATGATTATAATATGAAATATCAAATTATAGTAAATAATTACAGAAAAAAATAGTTTTTGAACCAAAAATTATCATATCCAGTGTCTGACTACCTTTACATGTTTTACTTGCGTAGTACGAAACTTTGTGGTAGGTAAGTAAACTCTATACTGTCAGTTCAGTCATAAGGTTGGTTTATACAGGGTCAGTAGACAAGTCAGTCGCAGCGCCAATGTCGGCGCCGCGACTGACTTTAACTGTTTACCTGAAGTAAGTAGTAGTGGTGCGTTTCTCACGGTGAGCACACATGTGAAGTCAGTGGGAAAAATGAATTCGCGAAAACAACTGAAACGACGATTTAATTATTTGTTGAAAAAATTATCAATTTTGCTGTTGAATGAGTTAATAGAAATTGTAGTAAATGAGATAATTAAAAATAAACGACATTTGTTGAGCCATATTTTGCAACGCCGTTGACCGCATTTCTTTATTGCGGTAATTTAGGGGTTTATTATCCCAAAGGCACTAGTTTTCGCAATATAATTGCACCAATTTTAAGGTTTCGTCTTCGCTAAGCTTACGCGTCATTTTTATCGCCAGCGAAAACAACGTGGTCACTCTGCAACGCAGCGGCAGTGACTAACTACGCACTGACTTGTTTGTTTACACAGAGTTTATTTGGCTGGCGCGGGGGTGCGCGGGTGGCGGGGTGCTTCAACTGACTTTAAAATATTCGTGTCCGATTCGATTCCGATTATTCAAGTCAGCGCTGACTTCGACCCACTGTACTGGACTTCAAATCAGTTTACACAGGGTTTTTTTCGGGTCAGCACTGACTTGCCTCGAATTTGTAGTCAGTTACTGACCCTGTCTAAACCAGCCTTTACATGCTATCAAACGTCAAGTCAAATAACGTCATGTTTTTAACTTTTTACATCATCATATTAATAAAAATATACATAACAAATATACATTTAGGGAAGATCAATGGCTGCTCTTATTTGGTCTGTCCATTTCATGGGTGATCTACCGCGCGCTTTTTTGCCTTCGAACTTGCCCTGCACCACCAAGCGTTCAATGGAAATTCCCCCACGACGAGACAAATGCCCAAAGAAAGTGAGGATACGCGACTGCACAACGGACGATAGACGTTGCTTGATGCCAAGTTCTTGGAGTATGGATTGATTTGTGTGAAACTCTGTCCACAATCCTCCTAGCATTCTTCTCCAGCACCACATCGCAAGAGCATCTACATTTTTCTCACTTTCCCTAAGAGTGCACGTCTCTGCAGCGTATAGGAATATGGGAAACACAAGCGTTCTGACGAGCCGGATTTTAGTGGCTTTAGTTATATTACGATTTCTCCATATTTTATCTCCATTCTACGGTTTATGAAACTAAAGCCACAAAAGCCAAAAAGAAGAAGTGAAGTGAACTTTTTACTGACTCGATGTTACATATTTTTCTGGAAATAAATTTATTTTAATCTATAAGTATATTATTTAGTTAATTCAGTTAAGTTTATTATTGATATCAACTTGATATTGGCGAAAATTGTTTGAGATGGAAAGCGTTAAAAACTCAACGATAAATTCATCAACCATCGTAAAATATTTGCTAGGACCCACCACAATAGGAAACCAACAGAAACTGAATCACACACAGAGTGAGAGTAGATACCAACCCACTATTCTTGTCAAAACAGGCAGAGTTGTCCTTAGAAAATGGCTGCTATCCTTCGACATTCGATCTCTAACGCTCGGGACCACTCGTTGCTTGTCTAAAGATTTCTTACGACATAAGTCTGTTAGCGACATCACGAGAATAGCTTATTTAGCATTTTTTCGACATCCGCCATCTTTTATCGACCTACGTCGATTTCGTCGAATCTCTAAAGCGCGAGAATTGGGCCCCTGATCGGGAGAAATTCCGACTAAATTTTATTTAGTTGTAGTACAGTAGTAATATGTAACTTAATTAAGTAAGTTACATGGGTATTTCAAATACATACCGGATATATGAAATGAAATCTTTTTACAAAACATGAGTATATCCTATTCCAAACCAATCGTACAAAAACTAACTAACGCCTCCATATATTGAGAAATCTGAGACCTTCGTATGGTAAAAAAATAGTATCCATAGCCTAGATTATGTATCTGTGAGCGATCCAACGATAGCCGCCTTCGGAACCGCTACTTGTTTAGTTCCTGGGAACAGTGTTATCTCATTATAAGCTGTCCGTGACTACTTGTACTGCTTGTTGGTTATAGACCATGCTATACGACTTCTGCAATTCATTCTAGTAAAACAAGACGGATTATATTTATGAATATATTTACAAAAAAAAAGGTATAAGTAAGTATAAGTATTCTATCAGCAATCTAGTTCCTATAGTACAAGCTTTGTTTAGTTTAAAACTAGAATGTGATGTGTGATTTGTCCATGAATATTTATTTATATTTATATTACTCCAAAACTAACACTAGGTAGTGTTAAGACTTAATTAGTATATTCTATTTTTTTTTACAACTTAGGTATAGGCAAGCGTTTGACCGCGATCTCACCTGATGTTAAGTGACGATGATTTTTGTATTTTCTAGAAAAGTAGATGGGTTTAAAAACTCAATAGCTTTAACCTCGTCAAAGGCTGAATGGTTGGTATTTGACGTAACATGGCTATGGATATCATAAGTTAATAAATAATAAATAAATAGTTATCAGTAGGTATATTGAGATTGATCCGTCATACAACCCGCATGTGATTATTCAATATAAAACAATTTCAAACTTTCAAGTATTTTTATATGACAAAAATTAATGCCAATTTGCAATATCACCGAGAATAACGTTAATTCGTTATCTTTAACTAAGTATAATAGTCTAAGATCCGGCTGCAGGATTACTGCGCTCATCTGTTTTTTGCTGAAAACCAAATTTTTATGTATATTTATAATTAGGAGAATATATATTTATAAGGTTGCCTAGCAAAATTTGGCCGCCAGTATGTTTAATTAAATTATTTTTAATTATTTTTTGGGAAAAATAGCGTTCACTTGTTTTTTAAATCAAATAACGTCTACATCATGGCAATTAATATGAAGACTCAAAAAAATCAGCAACCCTTATTTGCGGGTAGATTTAATTAAGCAGACAATATGATAAAAAATGGAAAAAAACATTGCTTTAATTTGATATGCAATTAATAAATAAAAGTTATGCACGTATAAATATATCGAAATCATACCTGTTTACACCTGGCTGCAAAGAGGTGCGGCCAAATACGCAACGGCAACCGTGGTTTTTTTGAATCTTCATATAAATTGCCATGATGTAGACGTTATTTTATTTAAAAAACAAGTGAACGATATTTTTTCCCAAAAAAACAAAAAAAAAAATAATTAAACATACTGGCGGCCAAATTTTGCTAGGCAACCTGATAAATATATATTCTCCTAATTATAAATATACATAAAAAATCGGTTTCCAGCAAAAAACAGATGAGCGCAGTAATTCTGCAGCCGGATCTCGTACTATAAACCATTTTCATTTCTTTTCATAGTTAAACTATGGTGAAAAGCTAAAAAATAAAATCCCCCCTGCAACTGCGTGCGACCCTTTTATTTATATCCTAGTATCACCATTTTAGAGCATTTTAAAGTACCATTATTTCTTGGAATCTGTACGCAACATCAATAAATCTAAAGAAGACAATTCGTTTTTGTATTTTTAACGGGCGGTTAAGGAAACAGCATTTTTATTTAAAATAGCCACTTAGATTAAAATATGTGGTATCTGAAACAATGAACAGGAAGTGGGTGGACTGGACCTTTTTCCCGGAGTTTCCGTTTCCGGGTACAGTTTTGTTGAGTAGACAAAGTAGGGACAATAAAAAGGAGTACCTTTTTGTCAGCGTTGCATACGCTTTACAGGATTTATTGCGGAGCTAATGTACCTACTACATATATGGAGCTACATGAGTTCGAGCAATAAATACGTAGTTTTATTGCTCGAACGTAAAAACGAAAAGTAATTTTAATTACTTATACATATATTTCCGAAAACCAGAATTAAGATATAAATACTTACTATCACTTGTATTCAAAAACATAAACGACGTTGCGCAAAGTGGCACACATATAAATAAGTAGGTAGGTATATTATAGGTAGGTACTTACTTTTAATTTTACTGAAATACAACAACCAGACATCATATATAACCAGAGATCGCTCTTAGCGATAAGGCCGTCCATTGAACTGTAGATTTAATGTTTCTCGTGTATACAATTTATAGTTGTGTTAACCTATCTATCATAGTTTAATAAATCATCTAGTCCCGTACAAAGCCATGGATATTGCTAAATACCATGAAACCTACCTACCTAAATCTCTAGTCAAATATTTTTGCTAGCTAGCAAAACACAGTCACATGTTCTATGCATTCATTATTTATTAATCACTTAAAATAACATACATATTATTTTAAGTAATCCTTGTGATTTTACTGAAAAAGGTGGATGAATGACAATGACTGTATAAAAAATGATTCTGAATGACACATGCCATTTTACTGAAGTGACTTCAATTACCGGTCATTTTTGAACATTTACTCAGATCTGCGCCTTTTTGCTGTAAGATTAGTAAACGTAAATCACTCTAACATTGGCAAAATCGTGGCAACCCAAGCTTGCGAAAAGCCACTAAGAAATGAAGAAGAAGAAGAAGAATTGACTCCAATCCCGTGCAAACGGATAAAAAGCTTTGATAATAATTATGCTCTTTGGATCGGAGCCCGTATTTGTCAAATCGCTCATATCCTTTATTTTGAACTGGATTGTATTCAATTATTTGAGAGCGAACGGAAAAAATGTTGTTCGCTAAATATGCGGAAAATTAGCATTTGTTTTGTCCCAACTTTTGTTCCCGAGGCTGCGGATTTCATTAATTTGGTTAGAGCTTTTTTGCCTTTCTCCTTTAGACGAATTTGGTAAATTCTGTTAAAACTCACGACACTTTACGGTTTTTTAGAAAAGCTTTTTAAAAGTAAAAGCCATTAGCAAATTTATGTGAGAAGTACCTTTACTTAGTAAGGATAAACAGTCGCCCGCAGTTGTAATAATAAATTATTTTTCATATGTTTTATACACTGGCGCTGAAGTAACTATTCGTTAGCAGTCACTTTATACTATAACTACTATATAACTACTGTTTTGATTTTGTCTTAGCAAGACGCATTGCTGCGTGGACTCAAGAGCCTAGTCTCAAGGAACTGGCACCTAGGATCACTTAGTAGGTTAGAATAAAACTATTCATATCGATCTGCGTAATTTTTATGAAAAAAAAGTCTATGTTTTTATTTACACAGTATTTAGGATGGACAATATTTGTACTTATGATTAGTTTACCGGCTTGTAATAAACGGATACTCTCAAATTTTGTCATAATCGTAAGTTTATCCATATTTTAAACTTTTTTATGACACAAAAGTAGTTTCCTACCAAGATAGGTTTAGTAAGTATCTTGAGTACTTACTTATACATTAACAGAATCGCGGTAGATATAGGATATATACCTAATCCATTCCACATGGATTGCAAAGACGTATCTACATTAGTACGTAATTAAAATCTTATTGCAATAACAAAAGCTAACAAGTGATTTTTAAAAATCAAAGTTGTTAATATGTTCTCGCCACTCCTCGTTACTTTAATTAAAAATGTCCAAAAGCTCCAGTAAGTCCAGAACAGACAAACAACATTAATTATGTAAATACAAGCAACTTTACCCAAACCACTATTTTCCCCGACTCAGCAGTTCTAAATTACTTCGCTCAGGTACATAACTATGGAGATACCGCAGAGCTGTCATCAAAGTTACTATGTGGGATTAAAGAAAATATAGTGGTTTCCAGCCACGCCCGGTTGGCTGGGCGTGGCTCGCCCTGGCCCCGCCCACTTCGCCGTTTTTCCCCAGATATTATGTAACCTTTTAGGTCCCGAGGGTGGTGGGAGGACATTTGTCTCTAGATCCTGGGATTATTAAATTTACCGAGGGACGTACATAACCGTCTGAGGTAAATGCTTTCTGGCTAGTTAAAGTGAGGGTTTGGGAAAATAAGAAAATGGTTCTTGTGAAATATTCATTCGTAAAATAACAATTTTGAAAATTCTTTGATGCGTGAAAACAGACGTAATTATACTAGGTTTGCAATATTGTAATAATAAGATAGATCATTCAAAATTCGCTACAAAAAAAAAGAAACATGTTAGATGTAGGTACTTACCATGTACCTACCTAAAAGTTCTTAACTTTCGTAGTATGCTAAGAATAAATGGTACTTAGCGCAGTAAAGTTGCTTAGGTATTATATGTTTACAAGAACATACTTGATGAGACAATACAATTACTTAAGTAAATCTACTTGGCCATCTAAGTACCTACTTGTTATTCGGACACACATTCCTGGTAACAAATAATCTGTTTTAAAGGTAGGTACCTACCAATAAATACCTAACCAGCTAACATTGAACCTCAAAACACATTTCGTATTAAAATTTAAATATACCTACATGTAGTTTTGCTGTAAGAATCAAAGCCACAACTTTAGTCATTTCGCAAAGATCATAAAATGCTTAACAAACTTGTTAGAACGAAACGAATGTGAAATTTCTCGAAGCTTCTAGTGATATCAATATCAGCTCAGTAAGTTGGTAGTGAAGTGGGTATTAGAACATTCCAGAAGCAGTATGCACTACGAAGAAAAGGACGTAACTGCAATTTCGGCACTTGGTGTATTTTCACTACACTACACTACTGGTTGGTTATACCAGCTTACCGCTAATATTGCAGATATTTTTAGAGAATATTTATAAGCATAAATATTTGTATTTATAAATGAAGAATATTTTGAGTAAACATACATTGCGTCGGGATGCTACCTAGTAATAAAAACAATCTCCTAAAATATATCTCGGAGGCTTTCTTCATTTTCATAAATAAATTTGCTCAATAAAATCTCACTGACTTATCTACTTAGATTCTATCACATAACTACAATCACAGATACAATAGAACAATAAGGTAGGTATGATACAAATACTAGTGTACCTATTATATATGTAACAGGCTATCTAAGCAAAGATTTTTCTAAAACTGTCAAGAGACGCATATAATTTCACTGTGATGATGTGTCCATAACAGAATTTGACATAACTTTTCGAGTAAACGAAAATTCATTAATTATTATTAAAAAATACTTTATGCATAACTTAAAATATTTAAAATCTTCGTAATAACAAAATGCATTTACGCATTTTTTCATAATTAGCGTGTTGACGAAGCTATAAAAGCCCGTGTGCGCCTACGCATTTCGCACTCGGGCATCAGCGGGACGTAAGTTATTACATAAATCATCTTCAATTCATTTCACTTAAAAAAAAAATCTGATATTTTTTGCTTAGTTGTTTTAGTGCTGAAAACTTTCAGTTTAATGTTATTGATATCAATTTAATAAAAAACCATTTTGTGTGAAGTGATTAACCACGTGGATGTAATTAATGACTGTGTTTGTTGTACATTTTCAATAAATTAAAATTAGTGAAATTAAATAAATCAATTCAATTATTATTCCGTTTCTATAATATAGATACCAGCAAACAAAAAACCTGTGTAAAAAAATCAAGTTATTCCTAAGGGCTTAAATTTTCGTTGTTATTGAAAACGCGTTCTTGATTTTTTGAGATGAAATGTATAAATCTACTAGAAAAGTATTCCGGCATCTTATCTAATAGTTTTTGTTGTAAACATTTGTATTTCGTTTGCAGTGAGCCAGAGTTCCCCTACTGCCATAGCCTGTCGTCGCGAGGTGAGTACAACTTAAATCAGTAATTATCTCAGCAATCTTTCAACTTTTTAGCCTAAATTTATTGTGCACATGTGCTTTCAGTTGTATTTGTGGTGTATTTTTATTTATTTATACAGATTTTTACTTAGAAATGATTGTTTTTACTCAAATTTAAAATTGAAATTATTGTAAAATGTAATGAATAGATGATAAAAAGCCGTCGGCGTGGTAGCACTTTAGTTTTGTTAATTTTTACTAACTATACACATTTCTAGGTATCTTGTGGTGATACAAAAGATGTAGAAAACGATTCAATAAAGCTATATTTAGGCTTATGTTTTCAAGGCATTATGTAAGATTTCCATTCATCAACGGGCAAGGAACAGGCCGTAGTTTCTTGCCCGTTCTTCTAGACTCGGTCGCGTGGAACTAGCACCTAGTATATAAGATGATTCTAAATGATCTTCGTGATTTTACTGGTACATAAGATGATTCTAAATGCTCTTTGTGATTTTACTGAATTGATTTTCAACAATTTTTCAGCGATTTTTTGAGCACCTTGTTTCCTTCAGTTCAACACGGATTGATAGGCTTTTTGATTTTTGATGATATATGTTGTAATGGAACGTGTTGTTAGTTGCAGACGATGCAGGCGGCAGATGCCCAGTGCCGCGGCCGCCGACGTCGGCGTCGACGCCGCCCGGCCGCCATGCTGGCCGCCACGCTGGCCGCCACGCTGGCCGCCATGCTGGCCGCGCCGCTGCCGCGACTCCACGCGAGCCGCGCTCAGCATTAGGCGCCATTAAATGCACTTCATGTAAGTAATCTTTAAATCCTTGTTTTGGTTTGTGTAGGCTGTGATTTAAGTGTGTTACAGATTGTAGCCTGAAATTTGCTAAAGATAGTCTTTTTTAATAGATAAAACGGTCAAAGGCATCTGTTTGTATAATATATTATTTATATTTAATCGAGAAATGTACGAGTACCTATTTTGTGAATATTTCCTGAAAATTTATGCGCTGTCTCAATCTATTACAAGCTTTGGTACTTAAATAATGTTTATGTATGAAGAATTACTTAGTTGTGATATTTTTACAATTATATGTTTGTTTGTTTCAGATAAATGCAAATGTCTCTGTTAGTTTTAAAAAGCATTTCATTGTTAAACTCGGTCGCAGGAGGCCACGATATATATAAAACAAATGTACTTAATTGAAAAATGTTCAATCAAATGGGTTATTCGTTCACCTGCACACGTCAAGCAAACCACGGAGTTCAGGTCCGTCACGTTCATTTCCGTTACTTTACCTACTTTATTTCTAGATAGTTTCTTCGTTATGTGGGAGAAAAGACTAAAGCGATAATAGATTAAGATTCAACTTCTCTTAGAATGTAAATAGTTTTAAGTGTCTCTATGAAGTAAGTTTTTTGTTTTTGTTACATTTTACAACAGTCAGCTGTCCAAACGGGCGAAACCAATTTTGTACTTTTTACTTTATTTTTTTACGTGTTTATTTAACTTTAAAACCTTTTAAGGTGCACTAGCACTTAGAACCACGTACTTTGCATGTTATTTAGTTATTATGGTTGCGGTTATTTTTTTCATAGTTTAAGTTTCAATACATGTTTCTATATCGAAATCTTATTTTATTTATCACCTACCCTCAATCGCATTTAGATTTTCGGAGCAATATAAATAATGTAATTAGTTTTCTGGCCAATAGATATAGATTTTTGCCTGGCTTACATTACAGATAAAAGATAGGTATTATAATGAGCACAGTCCAAACATACTTAGTTACAATATACCTACCTACTTTGACGCAAGGCTAACAGGCTGGCACTAATCTAAATATGTGCGTTAGTAAATTAAAAATCAATTAAAGCAACTTAAAATGTGTGTAACTAACTCATTTTGCAAAAAGCTAGTCTGACATTTTTAGTTAAAAACATTACGTGAAATTCTGCATACTTTACAATGTCGAGATTATAATGCCAAGTCCTCAATAACACAAAAAAACGTTTTATTTTACACAATTACCTACGTAAGTAGTGCCTCGTAATAAAACCATTGTCAAACGTTTATTATTGTTTTTATTTAACCGTCTATGAAAACGCCTGTAAGAAAGTAATTAACTACCTCTTTCGTTAACGCCTTACCCTAAAGCTTCTATGCTCGGCGGCTATTTAAGGTTGTTATTGTCACAAAATATACTTATTTGAAGTTGAATAAGCCTCCTGCAGCTCCTGCATGTTTTCACATCCAGTTTATTTTGTGCTCCCCGAATGTCCCTCGAAAATATTCAAATGAAGATCATCTGTTATTTCGCGAGGCTTAGTGGCGCCATCTTGCGACTGTCCGCGCCCTAAAATATTGCTAAAATAACCGCTATTTTAATCTTTTATGAAAACTTTTACAGTTCACAGCTTTTGGTCGCGTAAGTTGGAATTTACCGACTGAGAGCTATATTCAATTGTGATTAGTGTTCACATGGATGAATCTATGACCAAACATCTCCGAGGGAGTCTCTAAGTCATAATTCACCGTGTGGCTCACTACATTAATCATATGCTGTACCTATGTATATACCAACAACAGTACAAACCCCTATAAACTTTTAAGTACTTACGATTAGATCTAGAAAGTTCATGTTTCTATTACAACAAATCTTCTACTTCGAGATGTTTCCTGCCAATGAACCTAATCTCATTAAAATTTCAAAACAGTCCGACTCTTTGATAAAAGATCAAAGTTCCTTATTACAATTTGCCAAAAAAAATACATTAATATAGCTCGCGCGACATACCGACTTTAATCAAATCTCACCTTAAAACACTTCACCGTGAAATAAATCAATCCACGCACCCAGTGCCATTAAATAATCCCATTAGCATACATACAGACAGGTACAAATGCGTACACAAGCGCTTTCATAAATTGAAATGAGATGAATTAAAATATAAATCAAAAGAGACTTTGAGACACGTTCGCGGCGAAATTGGAAAAATCTACAGCCTGTTTACTTCGTGGGGTGCGTGAAACGATTTTGTTTTAAAAAGTTGCAGTAAAGTCATTAAAAGTTGTTTTAAAGTTACTTACCTACGCTCGTATTTACTCTAAAATGTTTTATTATTGCTTAATATTTTATATGTATTTATTATTGCGGATTCTATAAGCCAATTTTACAAGCAATTTCACTCCACATATCATTATGGATATTATATTTTATTATTGTGTAATTTCAAGTTAGAACAGTTTTTTTTGCAGTAGTAGGTAGGTAGTTGTCCATAGTTTGTCTTTTAATGACTGCGGAATAGTTTAACTGAAAACCTATTTTTTTTATGCATTAAGAAAACCACAAGGTTTGTAGATTTAATGCTAAATTGAGTTTTCAGCTTAGAAAATAATTTAGTTAAGCACATATCTACTCCTCTAAGATGGTACAAGATAAAGTAGGTAGGTACTAGCTAGGCAGGCTTTAGTTAAGTACGTTTAGCTAGTTAAAAAGATCTAGGTTCAAGAGTGAATTAATTGATAATCTTCCTTGCTAATTAATAATTGGATTCCGATTCAATAAATTAATATATCTAGAAGATTTGTGTATATCCGTAGGTTTGAAACATTATTTTATACTGATTATTTTATTTATTATTTTATTATTTTTTTTGGTACTGATTTGGATCAGTTGAACTATCTATAGATCGTTTGCAACGGTCTGTAGATAGCTCAACTGTTTCTTATGTATTTTATAAGACAATGTACATTTTGTAAATACTGTATAGTCGTTATTTTATTAGTTTCGTCTTACGAACATGATGCACAAAACACGTATCTAAGATAATAAAACCTCGCTACATATTAAACCTCCTCACTTGATATTTATGCCATGGGTATAGGTACAGACAACTCATTTAAATAAACATGATGAAATTGAAAGAATTACGCGGGGGAGCATTATTGCTTTGACAAAATTACCTGAGATATTGCGAGAGATATGAAGAAAGATGATTTAGAGGTCGGGTTTTTTTAATATGTATGGAAGTGTATATTTGTAATTTTAGGGGTGAGTAAGAATATATAGGCAATTCCTGTGTCGTGTTATGTTTTTTGTAATTTTAAAAAAAATTACACAAATTTTATGTTGTATAGTTGCCAAATAAAAACTAAAAAATTACCTACCGATGAAGAAACACCTCATACGGATAGAGTGCTGAAACGGAAATCAAACACGCAACTTTGTTTTTTTCTGTTGATCAAAATGGTAATGATATAATGATATGGCATTATATCACCTTAGGTGCATAATGAAAGATTTTATTTTTATATGTACCTAAGGTAGGTACTTATGTTTTTATCTAACACAATAAGTAGGTATCATTCTCTTACCTAAATATCTTTTACAGAAACTTAGCAGTAATTTATTCGTAACTTCTTTCATTTATAACAAAAACCATTTCTTCCAATCCCATCCAATTTAGGTTCCATTTTATTACCTTTACCAAATGACTCGCTGAAGCGTGCTATCTACACTTAACTATATCTGGTCCATCCATTACGAACCTCTTCAGCTAAAGTGCCTTCCAAGTAAAGTATACTTGACACAATTCGTAAGCTCCGCCCAGCCGGCCGCCCGCCCACACCACGCCCCGCCCAGCCATCTTGTTCCAAGATTTCCTTTTTATCTCTGAGATATATTTTCGTAGCTATCTGAAAGTGGAATTCATTTTGGAGAAAGAGCTGGCTCCGTGTTTTTGTTTTTTTAGAAATGTATTTTATTTTAGAGCTTTGAAAGACTTGAGAGTTTCGAACTTTTTAGTTTTAATGGATGGTGCCTGATAAAATATAAATACAAAGATGCTAAACTTAACCATTCTTATTAGTCAACGATCATAGTTGCTTGCTATTTTTTTACAGAATTACCTCAGTCGTACTGTGTAGGTACCTACATTGTTAGCGGTTTTACCAAAGCCATAAAAATAATAAACAAGACAACAAAATATGAAATCTATTCTCAATATCAATATGGTTTTATAAATCACATGTCCAAGAATATTTATTTATATATGTACAAATTAATCTTATCTTAATCTAGTTAACCTATGAGTACCCACTGGCATTGATGCAAAAAAAGTAAATGAAACTTCAACTTCTTTAAATTATCTAATTACGCTGCTTCAAATGATTATTCCTGTGATGTCTTATCCCCATAACTTTTTAAAGTGTAAGCCGAATATCTCAAACCCGTTTACACTTCAAAAGTACCCTCCAAAGATTGTTTTAAACATCCCAATAAAAAGCCCTCGAACCCATTTTGATGCAACATTTTGCTTTATATTCGCCATCAATCGAATACGTGATCAAAAACTCGGCTCAAGTGGGTACGTGATCGAAACAGACGAATCTTCGATCAAAAATAGCAGACGTTAAAGAAAACACCGGTCGAGGCTTTCATCACAAAACGAGAGATATCAAAAAATACATCGGCCGGCCGCCGCCGCCGCCTCGCCGCGCTTTATTAAGAATAAATTTAGGGAGGATGAAGAACTTGTCGGACACTTAAGTTTTGAGAAACCAACGTATTTATGTTACTTGAAAAACTTGTATTTTTTAGTTAGTAATATGCTAAGTCAATGGTAACTTGATTTGATACACATGTTTTATGTTATTACAATGATTAAAAAAATACAACACAAATAACACCATTTTTGATTAAAATATTTATGTACTTACTTACTTAACTCTAAAAAGATTAATAAGTATATCTAACGAATGTCCTTTTTAAACTCTTCGAAAACATTAATAACCTCCTCTAAAGAATCTAGAATCCCACATTCTTTTTTTTATTATTTTATCACACAGTCATAATATACATAGGTTTTACAGTTAGTATCTACTTTGATGGTTTTCGTAATGAATCTTTTGGTAGTATGATACGTAGAAATGATTTATAATATTTATATTGCCGCTAACTCTTCTCGTTTGTACCACAATAGTGCGAGGTGCCTATCTTCAGACTAATGCATTAATGCAACAGGGCTCCAGCGCGATCGATACATCGCGTAATTTCACCGAATATTGCCGCCAAATCGCCTTTATTCTACTTTGTAGCTGTATATTTATTTAAGGATCCTCCATACATCAGCTTACGATGGGCTCACACTTCATTTATCATCTGTCCGGGTCGGGATATTGAGTCTGACCACGCTAACTTTGCACTATTAACTGCATAGTATAATTTAAAAACATATCAATGATAGTTCCTGTATCTGTACTGATAATACGAATTTAAAGATAAAGGCATTTATTCTTTGTGAAAATAGTTACCTACATAGGCACATTTCCTTTAACACTCTTTAACTAGGTACTTACTACAATATTTGACACTTTCCTTATGCATAATAATTAGTAGTCATTTACACCATTCAGTTTTTATTTTTTGTTTTATGTGCGCCCCGTTCTTACCTAACCGAAATGCTTCTGTCCATCCAAAGGTTGTCTGGAAGAGATCGCTTATAAGACCGCCCATTGTACCATACTTTTAGTTTATATTCACTGTCAGTTTTTTCTTTTTTCTTTCTTTATTAATTGTGGTGTACAATAAAGTTATATTCTATTCTATTCTATTTGACATCTTGATCAGCCATACCATAATAATAAGTAATAATCATGATAATATTAAAGTATGAACAAACTAAGTAGGTACTATGCAATTAATAATATAGTTATTAATTGCAGACTTAGTATGTTCATACTGTACCAGCTTTAGATACTTACCTACCTACTATGCTAGTGAAAGAGGTACCTATGTAGTTGTATTAGTTGGTGGAAGGATTTGAAAATATTACAAAAACCGGAAAAAAAAATTACATAGGTGTAACGTCAGATGAACGGGGTGAATAAATAATGTCAAATGAACTCAAAATTTCAGATCAATTCTGTACATAGATATTCTGTAGTTTAATTAAGTTTTCTTCATATATTTTTATAGAAAAGCTGATATAACTATGTTATAACTCATCTTTTACTTAATTATTTCTTCAAAAGTGCGAAGACAACCCGCGGCTATACCATACAATCTAAGAAACCCAATTGTCTTATACATTTATGTAGATACTCGTAGTTTTATACCTTGTTAAAGAGCTTAACTTTATTCCCTTAGTTACCCGACATTTTTACCGTTAACAAATGTAAATAAACAAGAAAGAAAGGTAAAGAACTGAAATAAGGCTTAACAAGCGCGGAATCCGATTTGTGAAGAATTTGAATAAGTCGGGCACTCGCGACCTGGAAACTTTGTCCCCGTACTCGTAATAGGGCTATTCAAATTCAGGATTCTTATTTTATAATACCTACCTTCTTTTTAAATAAGAACCTACATAAATAAAAAGTATTTTTATTCTAAAAAATGAAACTATCTCTCAAAAATTGCTGGAAGAGAACTCTTTTTAGGGTTAAGCTCGCCTCTGTACATCTAATTTATTTAAGTTTATATTTTCTGTAAGTATATGTTTGTGTGTGTACAATAAAGAATAAAGAATAAAAACGAAAATATAAATCTGACAGAGTTTGGTCACGGCGACTGCAAAAATAGACATATTTAACTCGATTTAAATAATTAATCAATCGAATAATAAACCAGTGCTTTGCTGTTCTGCTCTAGCATGATATTTATATAATTTAATCAAAATAAACACATAAAAAGCCTTTGTACATATCTTTCGTAATTATTTTTTGTAAGCTTTTATATTTGTACAACAAAGAATTTAAGAAAAAGTCATCATACAAACAATATTTAATATATTCACGACAATATTACTTACCTCTCCTAAAAACATTAAAAGATATAACTACTAGCTAAAAATGAAAAAAATTGTGAACGTTAACGAAGAATACCGAATGCTAAAAGTCAATACCTACTTCCTATGCCCCATAAACTAATACCATAAGCTTGGTTCTATTGTACGGTGCCACTGTATTGTGCCATCATTCGCCACACAATGGACGCACAAGTCACTTCCTCTATCGACACACTGTGGGTTTTGCGTTTTACGCGATTACTTATTAGCCTAATTTCTTAAATAAATGGTGGCATCGCCAGTCTATTCGAAAAACATACCTACCTTTTTGGACGATTTGTTAAAACATTACCAGCTAAGATCATTATTATAAAAATCACAAAGTCTAGATATAAGTACAGGTAAGGTATCAACTTTAAAAACCACTTATAAATAAATACTTTGAGCAGTTTTTTATTTTTTCTTATATTTTTTCCAACCTATAATGTCACTGCTGGGTTTGCCCAGCAGTGACAATAGGTCAACAAGGTCTCCCCCAAAGCCTTCCACTTATCCAGGTGTTTGGCAACATTCCACCAATTTTTTGCTGGTCATTCTTACTACGCCTTTTCTATTTTAAGCAATTAAATAAACTAATATTGGCAAATCTCGTAGCACTCGTAGCACTACGCTACGACAACTCACTTTTATAGTTAGATAAATAACTAGACCTGTTTCTATTGAAGTATAAAAACATGTATGAAATAAGGTAAGAATTAAAAATTACGTCGGTTCTAAAAAAAACTCAATTTCATAAAACATCACAATTCTGTCCTGTAATTAGCACACAATTTATAGTTTTTTGTAAACATTATTTTTGATGTTTATTGTGTGTGCGTGGCCTATTAAGAAAAAACTATGCTTTGACTTGCACACTGTATAGATCACACCATAAAGTTATGGTGTGCATAAATATTTTCTAGAAAAGTTAGTTTTGATTGTAAATCAAGGGGCCTAATTAAGAGAGATTTTGTTATCAATATCAACTTTTATCTCAAACATAATATACCTACCGGTGATAAGGGTTCAAAAGAAAGTACCTACAGATGTTCATGAACAACTATTCTATCTGCCCAATTCGAATGTATCAATAACGTCATCAATCAAAGTACATTTTCCCAAACGATCCGAGCAGCACAATTCTATACAAATACCGCGGTTTTGGTCACAATACGAGCAATACAAATATTCTGTCGCGTCACCTTTATAGGCGATTACGTTTTCTTCAATACATTACACGGAGGGTTGAAGTATGGAGATGGTATTTTAGAAATCTGAAGCCTGCTGCTTTTTTCTATCACTAAATTAATTAAAACTAAATTTAAAAAATATATACCTATCTCTATAAAATGAGTTCTGATCGTGATAGTTTAAAAATTCAAAGTAGGTACCTACCTAATAAATTTGAGAATCTCAAGCTTAGGTATATAAGAAAAATCAGTTTAGTAGATTAGAATACCTTAGAATACATGATGTAAATTAGCACCAACTAGTTGGTATATGCAAGAATATGTTAAAATTCCTGTGATCCGATACCATGTCCGAAAGCTTTCGAGTCTACCCTCAAAATTGTCAAATCACGTCGATTAGCGTCCCGTGCTGTACGCATTGTTGGATCCACAATACCATCCTCGAGTTATACAATCCAATCATGTTATGTCGTTGGTTACCTGCCACTATTTAAGGTTTTGCAGGGAAATTTGGGGACAGTTCTTCGGGAAAATTCGTGGGAAAATCATAAATTTCATTGCGCATTAAAACAGTTTTAGTTAAAAACATTTTTATTACAGTGATTAGGTATTATTTCTAGAATCTTGCATCTCAGTATGTCGTATTAATACTCAGCTTGTATATTTAACAACCTAGCCGTATTCCAAATTACAAAGCAAAGAAAAACATGACCTTAAATAGCTCAAATTAAATGAAATAAGTAATAAATTAATAAAAAAATTAAGAGTTGTGAAAGTAACATAGAAAACTTAGTTATGGAGGTCCAAACCGAGCCACTCGACCTGTCAACCATGAATAAATCTACCAAGATCCTCAGCATCATAGACTTCAAGTTCCTCACAGGCCTCAACAACCACCTGGCGAAGTTATACGAGAGGACCAACCTGGTGTTCAAAGACGGAGCTGTTCCGAGGGTTAATTGTAAGAACGTGCTGCCGTGCCACGTGTGCCTGAAGACATTCGACCGGCCCTCGCTCCTGAAGAGACACATGCGGACACATACCGGTAAGTGAATAAATAATGCTGGACAATCCACATATCATCTAGCCCCAAGCTAAGCAGAGCTTGTGTTATGGGTAGGTACTAGAAGACTGACATAGGTACTTAATACAATACATTACATAGATAGATATTTTTTATTATACATGTAAAATACCCAGAACACCCGAATTCAATATTTGCAGATCGTACAAACATTTATCCCAAGGCGGGAATCGAACCCGCAACCTTCCGCGTCGCAGGCGGAAGCGTCTGAAGTTAGTTACAGAATCTTCGATCTAAAAGTAGGTACTTTGTCTCTTACCTACATTCAATTATTTTCTAAGTGTTGGTAAGCCATTTTCTACACACAGATTTAAATATAGGTGTCTAATACTTCGCTCCGCGCGCTCACGTCGCAAGCACGCTTATTGCTCGCGCTTTAAATAATCTACTATCGAACTAAACTATAATTATACGCAGTGCGGATTCATATACCTACAATCCAAAATGATTAAATGCCCAGTGTGTAATAACAACTTTTCTGACGGTGTAAGGTGCTGTAAGTGTTCGCTGACGTACTGTTTCTCGTGTGCAAATACTACGGAATCTAACTATCGCAAACTCGGATCATCGCGTCAAGCTGCCTTGCAGTGCACGAACTGCAAATCCAACCCGGGGCGGCATTCTCCCAGTCCTTCTCCAAGCTCGTCAACTACTATAGATCTCGTCCTCCAGGAGCTGCGCAGCGGTATTAGTGGTATCAATGCACGCCTCGATCAACTACCTTCCATTAAGCAAGACATCCTCAATCTCCAGGAGAAGCTGCACAAATTTGAGTTGTCCATTTCCTCCATAAGAAACATAGTGAACGAAAACTCGATAAGACTTGATGAAGTAAACAAGAGAGTAGACATACTAGAATCCAAACCTAGCACTGATGCTAACTACCCTCAAATGCAAATTGAAATAGCGAAGCTATCATCTGAACTCGCAGCCAAAGATCAGTTACTACGCGCTAACAATCTTGAAATAAAGGGAATCCCACAGAAAAAAAACGAGAACTTATACGATATTATCAACAAAGTCGGCGAGATTATAGGTCAACCAATATCGAAATCTGATATCAATTTTGTCATTAGGGCTCGCTCCTCACCAAACCTAAAACCTATTGTCATAGGGTTCCTAGGTAGATACACGAAGGACAACTTTATTGCTTCAGCTAGGTTGCGTAAGCCTGGCCTGACAACTGAAGACCTTGGCTTTGCAGGGACTATTGCAAGGGTTTATATCAACGACCATCTCACGAGGGACAATAAGCAATTATTAACCCAAGTTAAAAAAGTCGCACTCGAAAAGAACATCCAGTACGTTTGGGTACAAAACTGTACAATACTGACTCGACGTAACGACACCTCGCCGATATTTGCAGTGAATAATTATAGTGACCTTCAGAAACTTAAATAACTACTTCTACAATCAACAGTGCTACCTGCCCAGCCTACCTAGTGGACCTTCACTTGTTTCAAAAAATCAGCTTATCTCATCAAGATACCAAACAAACGCGCCTGTTTATTTACCTACAAACCTTGTTGTTGTAATTTATCACCATTATTTCAATCTAACATTATTTGACTGTGTACATAATACCAGTGGCGGATTTACAAATTTGCCGCTAGTAGGCTATTTAATTTTTGCCGCCCCTATCAACCTTTGAAATTCAATACGTTAGTTTAGAAAACAATCATTTTAATTACTTACATTTATTCTGAAATTGCAACTTTATGATTTGTGTTCTATCGTCCTTATTACATTGGCTTTTTCCCGTTATTGGTATGATTGTGAACTAGGTGATAGTTCTGTCGGTTACTAGATTATTTTTGCAACCCACTATGTAGTGACGAGTATACTGTTGACTTAAAAACAGCAGCATGTACTAATCATAAGGTGGGGAAAGGCATGCTTTGAAAATACCTCCACTATATGAACACAGCTTACACAAATAGTCGATAAACGTTGTTTTTGTTAAATATTTTTTATTGCACTTACAGTTTAAAAGCAATACGAAAAATTTATATTAAATAACATGTTAACAATCCGGTTAATGGTGACACATTTTTGGTTAACTTTGTTTGACACTATCATTCTAGGCGTTATTATCCTAAGGTATAATAAAACAAAAAAAATGAATTTTTACGCTAACCTTCCGAAACAGCATCAAGTTGAATTAGTTACTGATTCGTTACGCATGATTTATTGTAAAACATTACAATTACTTACCTATAAGTAGATATGTATTGTATGTATGCACCAGGGATGCGATGTTATGAAATTATTCATATAATCCACTAAACAATATAAAAAATATAGCACACAACCAGAAAAATCCGCCCTCGAAATACGAATAAACGTACTTATTAGAAATTTCAGTTATAGTCCGGTCAATTTAGACAGAAAAATAGTGATCAATAAAGAAAATTCCGACAGAGCCAAATCTTCGTAGAGACCTTAGGTTTACACAAGGAATAAAGTGTCAAAAGTCTTTATCAGTCCCATCTGAGCTTAGGGACTTATTCGGGCCCAACGTTAAAATTTTAGGTTTTTTGGATTTTTCTCGAAAACGGTAAGTTTTATCGAAAAAGTACCTTAGAGCAAAGTTGTAGATCTTGAAATTCTCTATAAAAATGGTACCAATGATTTTTTAGAGAATTATTTTCTTAGAAAAAAAATCATTGGGACCATTTTTATAGAGAATTTTAAGATCTACAACTTTGCTCCAAGGTACTTTTTCGATAAAACTTACCGTAAACCGTAGTTAAAGTTCTCTATAAAAATGGTCCCTATGATTTTTTTTCTAAGAAAATAATAAAAACAATTCTCTAAAAAATCATTATCAAAATCAATCAATCAAAACTTACCGTTTTCGAGAAAAATCCAATAAACCTAAATTTTTGACGTTGGGCCCCGAATAAGTCCCTAAGCTCACATGGGACTGATGGGGACTTTTGACACTTTATTCCTTGTGGTAAACTTAAGGTCTCTACGAAGATTTGGCTCTGTCGGAATTTTCTCTATTTCAATTGTCTGATTCTTAAAAGCGCAATATCTGGGAAATAGTGGGTCTTAGAGAAAAAATCATTGAGACTATTTTTATATTGAATTTTAAGATCTACAACTTTGCTCTAAGGTACTTGTTCGATAAAACTTACCTACCGTTTTCGAGAAAAATCCAAAAAACCTAAAATTTTAACTTTGGGCCCCGAATAAGTCCCTAAGCTCACATGGGACTGATAAAGACTTTTGACACTTTATTCCTTGTGGTAAACTTAAGATCTCTACGAAGATTTGGCTCTGTCGGAATTTTCTTTATTTCATTTGTTTCTTTTTTTTACAAGCGCAATATCTGGGAAATAGTGGGTCTTAGAGAAAAAATAATTGGGACTATTTTTATAGAGAATTTTAAGATCTACAACTTTGTTTAGGTACTTTTTCGATAAAAACTTGCCGTTTTCGAGAAAAATCCAAAAAACCAAAAATTTTAACGTTGGGACTGATAAAGACTTTTGACACTTTATTCCTTGTGGTAAACCTAAGGTCTCTACGAAGATTTGGCTCTGTCGGAATTTTCTTTATTTCAATTGTCTGATTCTTAAAAGCGCAATATCTCGCCGCCTACATCGGTTCTCGCGATGCGGAGCGGACGCGTTCGCGCCCAGACACTCATAGCGAACGGTCAAGTCATTCGTTCTCTTCCCGCGCCTCAACCCAAAAACTACTACGCAAATACATACGTACCAAGTACAAAATAAATATGTATTTAAATGTTGAAACATAGTACACGTTAAATATAATTTTTATAATTAGGGTAAAAGTTACTTTTAAATTGAAATTAAGATTGACACGCTATTGGAATATTTTTAAAATTCATGATCGCATATGTAACTATATTTTACAGGGCGTTTAGTAATCTTTTATAAACGGATTACGGACGTAATGTGTATACATATAATTATAATTTTCTTTTTCTGTAAAATAAAAAGAAAAATTGGGCTAAATTTGCCGCCCCTCTAAATCCGCCGCCCTAGGCTCCAGCCTACTTAGCCTATTGGTAAATCCGCCACTGCATAATACCCAATTTAATAGTATTAGGTACCCGTATTTAGAAGTGTCCAAACCTTATCAATAATGCATTTTACTAAACCTACCTACTCCTCTAAGCTATGTTCTTTCTACTAATTCACTGTGTATAGTGTGTATAACGCATATTATGTACCTAAATGCGCCTTTTCATTTCACTGTTATCTCGTAACATACTATAGGTTATTTATATATATTATAGGTTATTTATCCTACTGTAGGATAAATATTCCTACCTAATGCCTATATACCTAACATTGTTGTGCCACCTGTAGGTAGGTACAAGTTGCATTTCTATCTAAGTAACTTTCGTAGGTATCCGCCGTCTATAATTTTGAAGTTTATATTTTGTTAACATAGGTATATTCTTGCTGATTGGGTAATATAATATGTATTATGTCTATTGTACATAGGATCTATATAAGTGTGATTTATTATGATGTGGTTCAAAATGTAAAATATTCAAAGTAGGTATAATCATTGTATCTGGTTAGTATTATTGCTGATTTACTCGGTCTAGTTGGTATGTAGGTATGTTAGTAAGGTAGTTAGTATAAATAGATTAGCATTTAACTTAAATAGATATGTACTTCCTATTTTCATATAGGTACTTATAAAACCTGTTGTTGTTGTTCGTCACATTTAATTTTGGATTGTATCATTCTATAAGTGGAAACAGTTAAAGGCTTGTTAATTCCTATATTTTTTACCTATTGTCTAATTTTAAGCTGTTTGTTTTCCCAAGAGATTAAAATAAAATAAAATAAAATAAAATAGGTGTTATTTTAATGGAAATTACCCTTCTGATGTAAAGCAATAACCTCTTCCTTCTTTAAACAATGCATTTCTCTCAGAGTATGTCCATTGAAGACGTTAATAAACGATATTAGGTAGGTACCTACTAAGCAATCACTTTCCTGGAGAAGCTTTTTGACAAGAGCTTTATTACAGCTAAAAGGTGTAGGTATAAAGCCAAGGTAGCCCACTCAACAGCTGTTTTATTTGGTTGCAGGTGAGAAGCCTCACATCTGCAGTTTCTGCAACAAAGGTTTCAGCACTTCCAGTTCTTTGAACACGCATCGAAGAATACACACAGGTAGACTAAAAGTTCAATATTGCGTATTATTTTTTATTTATAAGCGGGAAATTCCTACTGCAGGGCAAAGGCCTTCCTTTCCTCCTACCTGCCACTGATCTCGGTAGGTAGGTAAGTACATTTGTATTTTTCAAGTGTTCATGGCAGGTAATTAGAAGGTATCTACAGCAATGTCTGTTTCAGTTTATTTATTATTTTCTGTGATGAATTCCATCGAAATCTAAAGTGTCTTATCGAAAAGTTAACCTAGTACCTAGATACTTAATATCCAAACAATAAGCAGTAGTAGGTACAAAGAAATTTTTATGAGGATTCATATTAATGTTTATTTTCAGGCGAGAAGCCCCACAAGTGTCCGGAATGCGGTAAATGTTTCACTGCCAGCTCCAATCTATATTACCATCGCATGACACACACAAAGGTAGGTCTGTCATCTCTCCATTCATAACACTATTTTAACTTGTACAAGTTCTTATATAAAAAATGTTGAAAGTAGAAAGAGGGTCCCGTTTACTCCCTTATGTAGGTACGGAACTCTAAAACAGAAAGAGGGTGTTTTGTATTCTCCAGACCAGGGGTTTGATCTGTGTAGAGTACCTACCTACCTACTAGGCATAAAAATAAATAATGTTGGACAATCCACACAACATCATCTAGCCCCAAGCTAAGCAGAGCTTGTGTTATGGGTAATATAAGACTGACTTCTTGTACTTTTTTTTTATACATATACTTAATACAATACATTACATAGATAGATATTTTTTATTATAAGTAGGTACATATAAAATACCCAGAACACCCGAAATAAATATTTCCAGATCATACAAACATTTATCCCAAGGCGGGAATCGAACCCGCAACCTCCGCGTCGAAGGCGGACCAATTCGGAGGAGTCAAATTTATCTAATAGGTATGTTTTTTCAGAACAAGCCGCACAAATGTGAGTGGTGTCCGCGTTCGTTCCCGACGCCCGGAGAGCTACGCACACACGCACATACGCACCCTAACACGCAAACAATGCATACGTACAGAACAGAGAGACGACTTTGTCACTACTCAGTTATCAATACTACTGCTTTTAATAAAGCACATAATTCCTCCCTCTGATTTCGAATTTTAAGACCGGTTTGGACAAAATATAAATTAAAACTATTGTAAACTGTATAGCAATATTATATCCTTCCTATGTATAAAATACACCTAATAAAATATTGTACATCCGAATAGGGCCAGTTTGTCCTGTTGCACTATTCCAACCCTATATTCTGTCAACAGTTTTTATCAACCATTTCTGATTATTTTTTTACATGTTCTAGCATTAAATAAAGTACTGAAATAAAGTATTCTATGCTACTATAAATCTGAGGTAGTCAAAGTCAAGTCAAAACATATCTTTTTTCAATTAAATCACAAGGATCATATCTTACATACTAAGGTGATTCTTGGTGCCAGCTCCAGGCGACCAGAGCCTACAAGAACGGGCAAGAATCTTACGGCCTGGTTCCTACCGTTTTTTTATATGATCGTTCTTACAAAGAATTACAATTAAACTAAATAAGTACTGAAGTTCCAGTGCGGTGTCAATTTAACTTAGTAATAATACACTAATGAGTTAAAAAAGAGTTAAGTGACGTAAATATGTGTGGCGATACCCTACGCCACAACTAGCTTCCCGCTCCGCTCATGAAGGTTAGAGCGGCCTTACAACGGGTCCCGCTGCACCCCGCGCGCCGCCCGACCGCGGCCGCCTGCATCGACGCCCGCTTCGCCGCGCCACTCCGCTGGATGCACCTTGCACTCACTGCACGCGCGCGCGCTTAATATTATATACCTCGCTTCTATTGCCATTTTCTGTATTTAGTGCTTTCTATAGTTTTCATTCTTTTAATATACAGTTCTATCCTTCATCAAAACACTTCATTTCGCCTACGTCTCGCAAATCATTCTTCCTGCCTATTAGGTACCTAACTAAATTAGTTTCAGTGTTAAGTTAAATCTAAAATCTTATTAATAGTAGGAGTGTACACTACCCTGCTATATATGAAATAAAGTACATGTATAAAAAAAGCTTTTTATTCAGCCTTTTCGTCAAGCTTGAGTTTCTTCTCTGCTGCGTCGTCGTCGAGGTCGCGCCGGCGCTTGTGGTAGTTGTTCTGTGCGGCCTGCGTGTCGGACGACGTATCGACACGCAGTAGCTCGCGTAGCGCCATCGTGGCGTAGCAACTCACCGGCAGGCTGAATGTTACGAGCAGCGCTTTGTATTTACCATCTGGGGAAAGTCAACTTAAATAAGTACATGTCGTCTTGATCGTAGAACAACGGATGTAATTTTTGGCCATTATTTGTTTAATTAATTAATTAACCTATAATTTATTTTGTATGCAACTTAAATTTGTATTAAATTGTAAAGGCCTATTCACAGAAACTAGTCTTAAATTTCACGTCGATAGGCGTAACCGTTTTAAAGTTATGGCATAAAATGTAAACCTGCAGTTTTGCACATCCGTCCTTGTTCTACGATAACGACGATGTGGCGATTGTATTGACACTCCCAACACTAGGCTTCGTCACTAGCGCTGTGAAAAGCCGCCATTACTCTTTCGGCTATTTCACTTGGAGACATCTATTAATTTTAATTTGCATAGTTATATGTATTATCATAATTGCCTTACAATAAAGAAAGTGTCCTTACAAGCCGCTTATTATTTGTAATCGTGGGAGAACAGAAAACTCTCTCACATATTCAAAGATATACGAGTGTTGCGCTCATTCTATCGTTTCGTTCAAATCAGTCGCAAATAAACAACACATACGAGTGGCCGTTTATTATTTCACTAAAATAGGAGTCATTTGAAAGTAGACCGTAATAGCCTCAACGAGTATAACATAAGAAGACTTTATTTTCTTTGTAAACAGAATATTTGTTATGATTTGTGTGTGATCACCTGCGTTTATCCACCACTCCGTCGCGTATGAGTCGAGATCGTCTCTCCAGCGTCGTTATAATAGGATAAAATGGTACCTGGGACGATTCCCGCGCAGGTTAATCCCTGCAGCAGGTCGAGGTCGGACGCGATGAGGTCGGCGTAGGGGTCGTTATAGCGCGCCGTCTGCCACGACACGTCGTAAGGACGCACCGCCAGCGGACGGTACGCACCCGACATGCTGTAACTTCTACAACAAACAAACAAACAAACAAACATCTTAGATAATACATATTCGGTAGAAAATGGATTAACTTGGCCATATCACAAAATAGCTCACAATTAATACTTATTATGTTTAATAACTAGCAAAAACTGGATGAGAAGAGCCGAAGACCGGGCGCAGTGGCGCATCTTGGGAGAGGACTACGTCCAGCAGTGGACTGATATAGGTTGATGATGATGATATTTAATAATATTGCTTAGTGTTTTCTAGGCTCTATAAATTTGGAATTTATAGGTCTACTAGAAGTACCTCAGGTGATCCGTCAGTAAGTGATAGACTATTCTTCTATTATAGATAGATACTTACAATTTTTTTTTAAATTACTTCGTTTAAAATTCAAGTTTCTAGTTTTAGCCACTACGAAGTTATAGCTTGCTGAATTGCTTCGAGAAAAGGATAACATTAAATATGTATTCCCAAATTAACTCTTTCAGTACTGCTAAAACATTTAGAATAGCTATAAAATAATAATGTAAGCTACTTACTTATATTTATGCCTCAACTCCAGCTTCAAGCCATCTTCCACCAGCAGCTTTTCGTAATAATCCTTCATATTGGGCGGGTAGTCTATATTGTACCCCGGTAACGGCAACACAACGTCGAATATCGTATATTTGCCGCTGTCCACATCCTCCTGCGTCAGTACTTTGACGGGAATCTTCTGTTCCTTCTCCGTCGGTTGTGGTTTGGTTTCGTTTGGCTCCTTGGCCGGGTCTTTCGGTTCGGTTTCCGATTCTTCGGGATCCGATTCGTCATATTCTAACTCGATTTCTGAAAAAACATTACAGTTATTAATAGCTCGTAAATTATAGTTTATTGGCATTTAGAAAAGTTAACCGGAAACACGAAGATGGTACGGTCAAAAGTTATATCATTCAGTTATTTTACGTTTCAGTCAAGTGTCGAAGCCGGAGTTAATTTTGAAGCAAATAGACGCCAAGATTTTGATGCTAAGCGCTTACTTAAAATGAACCGTGCAAGCCTTCCTACACCTATGCTTTTAAAACAAATAAATATTCATAGACATTTCACACATCACACTCTAGTCGCAAACTAAGCAGAGCTTGTACTATGGAAACTAGATTGCTGATAGAATAAATGGAATACTTATACGTTTTTTTTTGTAAATACATACATAAATTGTACTTAATGAATTAACTGTAATTAATGTAATTGATGTAAACTGTAAACCGAATTAATTGTTTAAATAAATAGATATAATACGTAAGTATATTAATACCCAGACACAGAACAAATATTTGTGTTCATCTCAAACATTTGCTCTCGATGGGAATCGAACCCACGACCCACAGCATGGAAGGTCGAACTACTACCAACTGAGCTGGGACGCCTGTCAACTCTTCGGGCTATCTACAGCGTGCACACTGTGACAGGTGCTTCATGCCAAAGTTTGGCTTCGCTAGACATATTCGGTCCCATGTCCGGAGTTATGCCTTGATCACACGTACCGAGTAAACCGGCGAGACAGTGACGTATTTAAGATACACTGCGCGCTAACGCTGCAACGTTCAACAGTTAAACTGATGTCGACGCGCAGTGTATCTCAAATACGTCACTGTCTCGCCGGTTTACTCGGTACGTGTGATCAAGGCATAACTCCGGACATGGGACCGAATATGACTAGCGAAGCCAAACTTTGGCATGAAGCACCTGTCGCAGGGTGCACGATGTATGTGATCAAGGCATTAGCGAGGTGCGCCGGGGGCGGACACTCGGACGTACCGGGCGCGTGCGCGCGCAGCGGCACGAGGTCGCCGGGCGCGGGCACGAGGCGCGCGCGCCGCACGCGCTCCGACACGCAGCGATTCCACACCAGCGACTGGTACGTACCGGGCGCGTGCGCGCGCAGCGGCACGAGGTCTCCGGGCGCGGGCACGAGGCGCGCGCGCCGCACGCGCTCCGACACGCAGCGATTCCACACCAGCGACTGGTACGTACCGGGCGCGTGCGCGCGCAGCGGCACGAGGTCTCCGGGCGCGGGCACGAGGCGCCCGCGCCGCACGCGCTCCGACACGCAGCGATTCCACACCAGCGACTGGTACGTACCGGGCGCGTGCGCGCGCAGCGGCACGAGGTCTCCGGGCGCGGGCACGAGGCGCCCGCGCCGCACGCGCTCCGACACGCAGCGATTCCACACCAGCGACTGGTACGTACCGGGCGCGTGCGCGCGCAGCGGCACGAGGTCTCCGGGCGCGGGCACGAGGCGCCCGCGCCGCACGCGCTCCGACACGCAGCGATTCCACACCAGCGACTGGTACGTACCGGGCGCGTGCGCGCGCAGCGGCACGAGGTCTCCGGGCGCGGGCACGAGGCGCGCGCGCCGCACGCGCTCCGACACGCAGCGATTCCACACCAGCGACTGGTACGTACCGGGCGCGTGCGCGCGCAGCGGCACGAGGTCTCCGGGCGCGGGCACGAGGCGCCCGCGCCGCACGCGCTCCGACACGCAGCGATTCCACACCAGCGACTGGTACGTACCGGGCGCGTGCGCGCGCAGCGGCACGAGGTCTCCGGGCGCGGGCACGAGGCGCGCGCGCCGCACGCGCTCCGACACGCAGCGATTCCACACCAGCGACTGGTACGCACCGGGCGCGTGCGCGCGCAGCGGCACGAGGTCGCCGGGCGCGGGCACGAGGCGCGCGCGCCGCACGCGCTCCGACACGCAGCGGTTCCACACCAGCGACTGGTACGTACCGGGCGCGTGCGCGCGCAGCGGCACGAGGTCTCCGGGCGCGGGCACGAGGCGCCCGCGCCGCACGCGCTCCGACACGCAGCGATTCCACACCAGCGACTGGTACGTACCGGGCGCGTGCGCGCGCAGCGGCACGAGGTCGCCGGGCGCGGGCACGAGGCGCGCGCGCCGCACGCGCTCCGACACGCAGCGGTTCCACACCAGCGACTGGTACGTACCGGGCGCGTGCGCGCGCAGCGGCACGAGGTCTCCGGGCGCGGGCACGAGGCGCCCGCGCCGCACGCGCTCCGACACGCAGCGATTCCACACCAGCGACTGGTACGTACCGGGCGCGTGCGCGCGCAGCGGCACGAGGTCGCCGGGCGCGGGCACGAGGCGCGCGCGCCGCACGCGCTCCGACACGCAGCGGTTCCACACCAGCGACTGGTACGCGTGCAGGTACAGCAGGCGCGTGTTGCGCGGCACCTGCACACACACACACACACACAACTGTACGTCTACACGGGGCGGGGAGGCGCCCATGCCACTGTAAGGCTAAGTTCAGATGACCGCGCGTCGCCGCGCGGTTGGAGCATTCACATGACGGTATTTGTATGGGAGCGCGCCGCGCGTTGGCGCGCGGTACCGCGCGGTCATGTAGACGATAATTACCGTTTATATTGATCTTGTACCGCGCGGTTCGTAGACCCGCGCGGTACCGCGCGTTCATCTGAACCTAGCCTAACACTAAGTAACACGTGACGACTACTAGTTAGAGTAGTAGTTACCCTGTGCAGTGCCCCGAGATAGTCTGTGGGTCGCTGCGCGAGCGCGGCGAGCAGGCGCGCCTCGGGCGCGCGCTGCGCGAGGCGCGGCACGGCTCCGGCCGCGCGCGCGGCGCCCTCCGCGTGGAAGAGGAACAGCGCCCTCTCCAGAGGCCCCTCGTGCGGACGGAGGATCAGATCTATCGCCTGCGTACACACACTCAATTACTCTCAACACGCACTCATAAAACAGCGGCGAAGTGAGTCAAAATCGCGGATGAGTAATCACGTTCTAGTATGAGAGCGCGCCTAACAGTAATACCTTCATCGTCTGAGTATAGGAGAATGCCTTATTCTCTATGGAACTTGGGCCAGGACTTTAAAACTAGACACGGTTCGATGAGATCCAGCCCGGGGACAGACCGACAGGTGACACCGCGGCATCCACACCCAGAACATACTACCCTAACGTGTCCGTTTAAGTTGAGATGTCTAAAACTTTTATCACCCGATCGTTTTTGGGTCAAAAGTTAAAAACTGTTCTACAACGAAGATTGTAGAATTTCTAACTTTTACATCAAACTGTTTCCTGCACTTGAAAAATAACCAAGATTTTTATATAAATATTAAAACTATTCTGGAAGGTCAAAATCTATACCATATATTTACCAAATATTGGGCCGAAATTCACCTCTTTAAAATTGCCCAACAGCAACTGCAGTCCTATATCATAGGTGGGTACGTCGTGCCGGGTGCCGAAGCGCTGCAGTCCGTAGTAGTTGAGGAAGCCGTTGTCTCTGAGCTGCTCGCAGGCGGGGTTGATGACGTCATCCTCCGCGGTCACGTTACGGAGAGCTATTTGGAATCTGTAATGTTTAGACCCAAATAGTATTCATTTAACTTTATGACATCGATTGCAACACTGCAGAGCGGATTGTATATTTTTCTGTCATGGCAATATTTTTTTTTCTTTTCCTGTACGAATACGCAGCAATTTGCATTGCGGGTTGCATGGTACGAATAGACGTAAGTACTTATTTATTATTTAAATCATAAAAAAAATAGAGCAACCATGGTACAGGACTCCTAGGAGCAAATAAAAGAAGAAAACATGTTGTGCCTGATTTTATCGCACGCTAGTAGTAGGCCGAAAAAAAAGTGGTTGGATTGTGTGAAAAAGGATATGAATGTGAAAGGAGTGGACTCGGATTTGACGAATGATAGGAGTGAGTGGAAGAAAGAGACATGTTGTGCAGACACCACTTAACGTGGGATAAGAGCAGGGGAATGATGATAATGAGTAGTAGCGTGCGATAAAATGAGGCGAATGATGATGGTACTGGACTCACGACTCACTTATTTCCGTTGAGCATGCCTAGCTTGAGGTTGTCGTCGTGGAAGCTGTAGTTGCCGACGGCGAGGTCGCGCGCGCCGCTGAGGGCTGCGCAGATCTTGCGCGGGTCCACCTTACGCACACTGAACCACTGCGAGGTCTTCGCGCGCCGGTCCTTCGTGCCCGCGTAGCCGATGTTCTGAGGCTTCATGCTGGAAACCAAATGTTATTTCTCTTCTATACTAATACTAATATACTAATAATAATATAATAAAGAAGTAGAGTTTGTGTGTTTGTATATTCCTCAAATTGTAAGGGGTAATCTCGGGATCTACTGAACCGATTTTAAATATTATTTCACCAATAGAAAGCCACATTATTGCTGAGTGTCATAGGTTATATATAAAACCGAAAAATAAAAAGGCTTTTACGTGGTAGTCTGTTTTGCGAAGTGAATCGGAGAAAAAACGGTCGAATTATGCCCAACGAAGTGGGCATGGGTCAGCTAGTCACAAATAAAACTCTAGTTCTAAGTTCAGTCTCAGTTGGTAGTAGCTCTGCGGGTCGTGGGTTCCATTCCTGCCCAGAGCAAATTTTTGTGTGATGAACATAAATATTTGTTCTGTGTATGTATGTATTTACAAAACAAATATGTGTAAAGTATTCCATCAGCAATCTAATTCCCATTTAAAAAATAATGAAATGAATTCAAAGACATTTCACACATCACATTCTAGTAACAAACTAGGCAAAGCTTGTAATATGGGAACTACTTAGATTGCTTACATTTACATTTTTTTTTGTAAATACATTCATTGTAACACCGAATATATTATTTTTCTTCAGAAATAAAACTCTAGGTTTTAATATTATAACAGTCTGGCTTGGAATAGCACTTGAACTTAAACACTGCATTAGTTATCCTGTAAGTACATAATAATATCATACATACTGCATCCTCAGTCGTTCTGCAATCTTAGAAGCTACATCCATTGTGTCACAGTTCTCTTTGTGCACTATAAAGTACACATAGTCTCCGGGCCAGACCCATTTCACTCTGTTGTCTATAACAACTGAAAAACATCTATAAATATTATGTATAAACCTTTTCATCTAAAAAGCAAGAGGTAAATGAAGGTTCATCTTTATTTATTTTTGTTTCTGATGATTTAGTACTAATTCCTTGAGGCTGAAGTCTAGAAAAACAGTGATAAAGTTATGGCCTAGTTTGTACTATATTCTTTGTATAATCTGTCGTAGTTTTGTGTTATACGAGCACTCTGTCAGATTTTTGAATCGAAACACAACTTCTCAAGGCAATTATTCAGATTGCAAGAAATTAGTTGATAGGAAAGAAAGGGGAAGGCTGTTGTTCAGCAGCGGACTTCTACTGGCTGATATAATCAATGATAAACTAATTTAAAAAGGTAATGAAAAATCAGTAAAATCATACCTCCTCTCCTATACTTTACAAAGCGCATAACTTTTTTATCATCAGTATTGACAGTGCTGCCGACTATACTGTCTCCAAAAGCCTTTTTGACAGCTTCATGTATTTTGGTCCTGTCTTCTTTAGAGCTGGTGGAGACATCTATCTGCAAAATAGTTTCAAAGTAGAAATAAGAATTAATAAATACCAACTAATAAGAAATACCTTTGTCTTATTAGTCATTATACATATTTTGCTCAATGGACACAATATCTTTATAAATTATAGCCTAGTGCATGTGTTATTTTGGTGTATTGTAAAGTTTTATTACAATCCATTCTGTAGTTTTTGCATGAAGGAGTAACATAGATACATCAATCCAAACTTTTGTTGTTTAGTAGGATAGCATTTAGATATATTAGTCTATTTAAATAAATCGTCGTGATCGTAGAACAAGTATGGATGTGCAAAACTGCAGGTTCACATTTTATGTCATAACATTAAAACGGTTACGTCTATCAACGTGAAATTTAGACAAGTTGCTATATGTGTATGAGCCTTTGCAATTTAATACAAATTTAAGTTGCATACAAAACAAATTATAGGCTAATTAATTAAATAAAAAACTGGCCAATAATAACATCCATCTTTGTTCTATGATCATGACGAAATATTTAAATACATTATTTTATTACTTGTTGCTTTTCAATTCATAAGTAATTTTTATAGAGTTATCTATGTGTCTAGGCCCAGTCTGTAATCTTTGAAACCTTTTAGGGACCTCTATGGTATAAAACCTCGAACCTTCTTACTTCAACTTTCTCGGTTTTGTCCATGGTCCCGACCATCAGTTTATTGATTTTGTCCCAAGTCTCTAACGGCAGAATTTCCACATTGTACTTGGAAAGCAGCAAGTCCTCATCCTCATCCACCGGCTCGTCGTCAGTGGGGGGCTCCGGGGGGGACAGATCTGTTAACTTGGCTATTTCCCCTTTTTCATTTATCTCTGATACTTGGAAATCAGAATACCTACAAAAAAATATAGATGATATATTTGTAAAGATGCATCAGTAGTAATACAAAACTGTTTAGCCATACATACTGGCAGGTTTTATAACGTAAAGATCTGCTAAAGAACAACTTTTACCCAAGTCACTTTAGGTGCAAGGAACTGCTATCCAGTGATACCTACCTTGACTTAATGATTCCATTGAAGCCGTCATGTTTGCTCATGTACTCTGTGACACCGATTTCGACTTCCGCCAATCTCTTCCCAGGAGTTTCATTTCTAGGCTTGCTCACCCATTGCTGGCCTGAGAAGTTGGATGAATTGTTGCGGTGTTGCCATTGGTTGCCGAAATCTGAGCGGTGTCCACGATTCCCTCTAAAACTACCGCCTCTCGGTCCTCCCCGCCAGGTACTTCTGTTATTCGATCTGCTTCCCCGTCCTCGCATTTTGAACTAACTTTATTTAACGTTACTTAGTACTAATCTACCAAAACATAACCTCTAAATCCAATAATGATAATGTTATGTTGAACGTAGTGTATAATGATTTACGTTCCGACAAACAAACAAAGCGTAATGATAATATCACGTTGCTGAAAACAATTATTTATCTTAGATGTTTTAATATCCGCCATCCGCCAAACATTAATTTTTTTCGCGAAACAGACAAAAATAATATTCACATCACTCACATACTCACTTCTACTTTTTTTTTTTTTTTTTTATTTGCTCTTCGGAGCAGGCTAAAGTTTTAGAACCATACCACCTAGTCTTACGTAAATGTTTTTCTCTTAAATTAGTTTATTTTCTTTATTATTTTATTTACAACGTCTTCCCGTTCACTTTACACTTCTATCATAAAGCATTCACTTTACAGTTATGTTTTTCCCGCCATCCTCAAGACGGGAAGTCCACTCATTTTTCGTACGTTATGTTTCTCTCCTATGTTAACCCGTTTTCTTCAGTATTTCATGCATTCACTTCACAGTTATGTTTTTATCATAAGTTAGTTTGTTACAGTAAATGTTTTTCTCTTAAATTAGTTTATTTTCTTTATTATTTTCTTTACAGCGTCTTCCCGCCATCTTGAAGATGGCGGGAATCTTATTAATTTTATTCTACCAGGACTACCAGTGATGTGTCAGTCCAGTCAACTTCACAGATTACCACAGAATATAATATTCTAGTCTACCGTTTTAAAAACTTTGATCAAGAAATTATTCAAACCTACCCACAGAATTTAGGAACTTTGGAACGACTCTATAGTTAGAATAGACCCACAAGGAACATTTTAGTAATTGAATATTCTACGTACTTAATTTGCAATACGCTAAGTAAAATAAAATGCCGTCCTCAAAGAAACAAAATGGTAAGAAATATTAATGTTCAGTGAGCTTAATGAGGTTTAAATTTGAGCGTAGTCCTAGACTCATAACTAACATCCAAAGCTCCATTCCAGCCATGAATCGGTCTGAAAATCAAGATCCAAGAGCAAAGAAGATCAGTAAGAGTACTCGAGCTGGATTAATGTTCCCTGTTAGCAGAGTCCATAGGATCTTGAAAAGCGGAAATTACTCCCGTCGGGTCGGCTTCGCGGCTGCGCTGTACTTATCTGCAGTGTTGGAGTATCTAGCGGCAGAAATCCTCGAACTGGCGGGAAATGCGGCGATTGACAATAAGCGTTCACGGTAAAAATATTTCAAATAAAATTAGACATTTTATTTTAGGCTGCCGTCGTACGTATTTTCCTACTTACCCATGTCTCTAATTTGACATGGGTGTGTTTAAAAATATAATGTTGTTTTCAGAATATCTCCCCGTCACATACTCCTTGCCATCCGTAATGATGAGGAACTGGATAAATTACTGCATGGAGTCACAATATCACAAGGAGGGGTCTTTCCTCACATTAATGCCCAATTGCTGCCTAAAAAGACTGGCAAGAATAATAGTAACGCTAACGTCTCATCACAGGAGTATTAATCATCTACATATTTCTGAGCTTATGAACCATCATTCCCATCAATATGTATCAAATCGCTCAAAAAATAATGTGTAGGTTAACTATTGTTGTTAGGTAAGTAATAATAGTCAATAATAAGGTGTGTAATTTAATTTATAATATTATTTAGTCTTCTTTCGATTATAAAAACATTTTAAAATGATTATGCATAAATAAAATATATTGTAATATCTATTGAATCAAGGTTTTTTAATTTAGCAATTAGACGTGCTCCTGATTACCACCTATACTGAGAGTACTTAGGTACTCACTCTCCAGTCTCCATAGACTGCTTGAATTGATTAGACCATAGATTATAGAGTCCATTTCACGAAAGAAGTCCCGCGGACAATTGTGGAACTAATTTTGACAGATGGGGAGATCGGCTCGGCCATGTTCCATGTTGTCGTTTGTCGATGTTATCAAGTTGCGTTTGTTGTGGTTAAAAGATATGTCGGCGGGTGTCAGGACGCCTTTTGACAACTTCAGTCTGATACAAGGTTCTATGAGGAATCTATGTGACTTCTAAGGCTCTTCGAGCATTACTATCACGGGATCTCTTTGGGATAGGTAGGTCTTCTAGAAAACAGCATCATTATGGTATTACAAATGGTTTATTTCTTGTCCACAATCATGATAAGCACTTTCTTAATTAGGTTGATTAATATAGCTCGCGATTTAACTTGGAATCACGGTGAATTCGACATAACCAGGCTACCGTGATTCTATTCCTTTTTCATGACCATTCTCCAGCACTTCTTCAAACAAAAAGCCCTTGTTCTGTTGACAGCATCCTTGACATTCGCAAGAGATCCACGCATTCAAATTCTATAGAACACAAACTCAGCCAGTGCTTTATTAATCCATCGACAAGCCTCCTAAGCTAGCGAACTCCTTGTTTCTATTGTCTTTGATATGATGAAAGGCACGCGCCGTCACGGCCGGACTGACATTTAAGACCGTCCTCGGGCTTTTATTATTTGTCTCCGAAAGATCATAATCACTGAAATAACCGCTCGTCCATCCTTCAAGTAATCCATGTAACTGTTCTATTTCAATTAACTTTTTGAACAACCGCTGCATATTCATCTGGTCCGAGCAGGTCGCCAGGATCGACAACAAACACATCTGCTCGAGCACGTGCGTCCTTTCCACTATACCTTGCAGCATAAAGCAGACGGCACACGTCAGCAGGATCAACGACAAACTCATCTGCCCAAACACGTGCATCCCTTCCACTATGCCTTTCAGCATAGAGCGGATGGCACGGGTTGGCAGGATCGACGGCAAACACATCTGCCCGAACACGTGCATCCTTTCCACCATACCTTGCAGCATAGAGCAGATGGCATGTGTTGGCAGGATCAACGGCAAACATATCTGCTCAAGCATGTGCATTCTATCCACCATCCCCTTTAGCATGGAACAGTACTTCTTCTTCTCACATGTCAATGGGTACAACAACAACAACTTCAAAACCTCATTTGTGGCGTTGATGAGGTCCAGCCTTGTGCAGGTGGAACACACAGGTACTTATAACAAATTACCTTCATTGGTATACTTCATTTTGTAAATCCCATATTTCCGAATCGGGATATGTACTGAGAGTCTCTGGACCTGTTGAGGCAGTACAAGGATATGCGGAGAGAGTATCCAAACAATGACTCATTATCAATTATCGTTGAAGATAACGTATTATTCGCAACATGTCACTTCAGTGGACATTCTTCTTCTTCTTCGTCTTCTTCTTCTTCTTCTTCTTCTTCTCCTTCTTCTTCTTCTTCTTCTTCTCCTTCTTCTTCTTCTCCATACATCGCCGTCACGGTTTCATCAATATTCAAAAAAAATAGTCGTAATATAGTATAAGCCATCATGTCCTTGAGGTACTGTTCATTGCAAGTTGAATATTTTCTAACTCTTCATACCACGTTCTATTCAGGTCATCAACTCTACTAAGCCAACGTTGCATCGACTACACCAAGCGTCCAACACTTCGATTCCAAGTTATTTCAACGAGCTTCCTTACTCAACTTACAAATTCATTAATAAAGCCGCGATACGCGATAGTACTAATAACTAATTTAAGATTATCCTTTCAAGACACTGTATTCTGTCAATGTCACACGTCCCAGCTTGATGTCTCCGTGTGGCAGCTGAAGACTCGCAGGTCCTCGTGTGACTTTCAACAACTCGCTCGTTCTCATGTGAATTTCAACAACTCACATGTCACAATGTGCAGCTTCTGTAAACAAAAGTTCAACACAGTATTCTGTTCGACTGAACCAAACATCTCTCTGCACCGCAAATTGACATCAAAGCTTAACATCAGTATTCAGTATCTTTATTGTCGTCATTATGTACACAGTTATGTCTAAAACAAACCTTATCTTGAAGTACATAATGTACCCAAGTTTGGATTTTGCAATAATTATAATTGGAGAACGAACAAACTTTGAAGCATTCAAATAATTAATTATAATAATTCTGCTTTGGAAACTTCGATAGTGTCGATTGGTCAATTAATTATTATTTAAACTTCCGTCATAAAAATACTCGGTGAGAAAGTAGTAGAACTTCTCAGTGAGGTCCTTATAGCGTGTGACATGGCCCTTACACAACCACATTGAGCAACTGTAGATCAACTCCCGGCAACGTTCAGTTAGATATTAAGTCTGTGCCGGACGTTCATTATTTTTTTTCATTATGTAATGTTCAACAGTCTAAATGTTTAAAATGTAATTATGTTAAATCTAAGTAATCCTTAGTAATTTTGTGAAATGTGTTCCATATATTTCAATACAATGTCCACAGTAAGAAACAAGACCAATTTGTTTTATTATGAGCTAGCCGCTGCGAAATCCTTCAGTTTTAATTCAAAAATGTGATTGCTTTCTTGTGCTTTGATTTCATCGTGGGTTACCATGACAACTTAACATAACGACTTTGTATCACAACTCTAAATCGTAGCTGTAAATCGCAACTCTTAATTGTGACTCGAATTCGTTACTCGATATTGTTACTTTATTTCGTTACCCAGGGTTCACTTAACCAGGTTGAGAATCAACGTCATATATTAACATTCAGACTAGATAGATAAATAGATAGACTTGTCCATTGTATTGTTGGTTACAATCATAGGTCTTAAATTAAGATAAGAGCCGAACACGACCCCGCTGGGCACCACAATATACTACTGCCTTTAAGGCACATTATGTGGAGTCAGTGCAACACGTCTTCTTCTTCCACTTTCCTCTATTATGCGTTATCTTAATGCTCACACCCACACAAGAACCAAAAATATTCTTTTAATCAAGCAGATCAAATAAGAAGCTTTATGGATACTGACATTGGAATTGGTCCACAGATGGTTTACCTATGTACTTAGTATGCAGTACATTGTAATAGATAATACGATTAAGAGTTATGTAAGTATAGCTTTTTTTATTCTTATGTAAACATGACCCTGACATTACTTAACATATTTTGTTTCATTTAAAAGTTAGGTACTAAATTAAATAACACGTCACCGGAACTTATTTCAGAACAGTATTTAATTGTGATTCTTTGTAAGAAGGATCATACAAAAATAACAGTTAGAACCAGGCCGTAGTTTCTTGCTCGTTCTTTTTAGGCTCTGGTCACGTGGAACTGGCATCACCTAGTATAAAACAATTTAAAATGATCCTTGTGATTTTACTGAATAACTTTATTCAGTTAATTAGATTTGATTTTGTTGAAAATCATTCAGCGCGCTATGAAGAAAGCTGTACTCGGAATTCTTTGGAGAGATAGTATCCGTAACATAATTATCTGACAGAAAAACCAAGGCGTTTGACTTAGCTCAGAGAATTAACAAGCTGAAGTGGCAGAGAGCCGACCATGTTTGCTGATATTGAAGTAGAGACCACGTTTAGGCAAGCGTAGTGTAGAAGCGATGATCCACAGAATGTAGCTGACAATCACTGAATGAAAAGAGCCAAAGATCGGGCTCAATGCATGTCTTGAGAGAGACCTACGTGCAGCAGTGGACTGATAAGTTGATGATGATGATGATGTTGAAGCTTTGTTATTATTACTCCATCAACAATGTTGCAAAACTGTTGCAGAATGTGTCTTGTAAAACAATATAAATTAACACCACTTTTCATAATTGTGAAAATATTTCATGGATGAGAAACTTCTTCAAAACTTCAGAACATAGGTTAAATCATGCTATATCGTTTAAGGTTAGCTCTAGGTAATATTACTCTGAGAATAAACATCATTCTTCTTCTTCTTTTCTTAGTGGCTTTTTGCAGGCTAGAGTTGCCACGATTTTGCCAATGTCAGAGTTATTTACGTTTACCTACTAATCTTAAAGCAAAAAGGCGGAGATCTGAGTAAATGTTCAAAAATCACCGGTAACGGAGGAAGACTCTTATACTCTAATAAGTTATAAGAAACATTATTATAAAAATCCAAATAAATCAAGAACTACTTACAAAATTTCAATGCCAACAATCTACGATGATAGATACAGCATGTTGCCTCGATCGCTATTGCCATGATCCTCGCTGTCATCAGGTGGTTGCTGATCTACTATCTATATAGTCGCAATATAATTGTCATTCATCTTCATCTTATTATAATGCTTTATTTTGTCATTTCACCCACATCTACGTGTTTCATCTGAAAATAATGAATATCTCGCACAGTCACAAGTTTCTAGCTCAGTTGTTCTGAGCACAAACATCAAGCAAGCAACAGAACAAGCTTGCATTACAGGAAAATGTTAATTTAAACTCGATAGGTCAATACTTGTCATCGAAGAAAATCATCAACAACGTCATCAACATTAAAACCACGACCAAAGTCTCAGCAAGTTACGTGTCTGATCCACCATGTATCTGGCATCTATCCAAACATCTCGTCTAGGTACCTTCATCTAGTACCCCAACACACTCTTCACGTTGAACCGGCAGTTCTACCATTCATTAGTCAAACCACACTTGCATTCTGACTGGTGGTTATATGGTCCAAAAAGTCGTCAAGTATCCGTAAACCAAATTGAAAGATCATAGATATCGTTAGGTACTAAGTATTGTTTGGCATTTTTTTTTATTTCAATAAGAAAAACAGCTGACTTTATCGTTAGAAAAACAACAAAATGAAACGACTACATGTACCTTGTCTAATCAAACACGTTCAGGTTGCATCAAGCTGTGCAGTGGTATTCCGTTGCAAATTGTATCGATTACATCTCGCTGAAGATCACTTACGCGACATTCCACTATGCATCGCTCAGTAGGTATCCCAAGTACGAGTGCGCTCACTTTTATACTGCGAAGACGATACGTTCAGTTTCATGTGCAAAACTCGTACTAAGCACACAGGTTCCATCTCAATATGCGTCGCTATTTTTCCATAAAATCTCTCGTCTGTATTAGATCCTCACATCTGTGTGCATCTGAATTGAAAGCTCTTTGCTGTGGGCAACTGGATTGCATCCCACGCCTGATGTCGGCGGGTGTCAGGACGCCTTTTGACAACTTCAGTCTGATACAAGGTTCTATGAGGAATCTATGTGACTTCTAAGGCTCTTCGAGCATTACTATCACGGGATCTCTTTGGGATAGGTAGGTCTTCTAGAAAACAGCATCATTATGGTATTACAAATGGTTTATTTCTTGTCCACAATCATGATAAGCACTTTCTTAATTAGGTTGATTAATATAGCTCGCGATTTAACTTGGAATCACGGTGAATTCGACATAACCAGGCTACCGTGATTCTATTCCTTTTTCATGACCATTCTCCAGCACTTCTTCAAACAAAAAGCCCTTGTTCTGTTGACAGCATCCTTGACATTCGCAAGAGATCCACGCATTCAAATTCTATAGAACACAAACTCAGCCAGTGCTTTATTAATCCATCGACAAGCCTCCTAAGCTAGCGAACTCCTTGTTTCTATTGTCTTTGATATGATGAAAGGCACGCGCCGTCAGATATTTTGTGAGTTTATTATTGGATATTGGCGTTTATTTACGATGCCAAAAGTTGTAAAAAGTGCAGGTCGAGAAATGATATTAAAAGTGAAGGAGTTCTGTGAAGCGGAAAACAAGAATCACGGTGTTTTAATACCAATAAACAATGTTCGCAAGAGAGTCGCCGCCATGACAGGTAAATTTTGGGGCTGCCATATACAGATTTTTTCCCGATTGATTTCTTACAGATTGGAATTAAGTTTTTTGAAGCATGATTTTAATTATGGAAATTTTTAAAAGGAATTAACACAATACAACAAAAAATTGTGATAACTTATACAATAAACTTATTCAACAATAATGTATTTAAATACGAAAATAATAATTCAAACTTGTTCATTTTATTGCAGGTGTATCAGAGAAAACTGTAACGAGAGTTACAAAAGAAGGCGCAACAGCGGCGAGTACTTCTAAAGTTATCGTCACCCCAGGGAAGAGTCGCCCGCATACCAAAAAGAGTTTTTTTTAGACTGTTACAGCGAAAGATTGGGCAGCTCAATGTAAACATGTACAGCATTTGGAGGAAGAATATTTAAAAAATGATGGTCTTATGGATGAAGAAATGGATCGATTTATTATATCCACGGCTAGTGATAGTGAAACAGAATCTGATTCTGTTTCTGTTCACTCTTATGACAGTGATCATAGTATGACCGATCATAATTATTCTATAAAACTTTGAATAAAACTTTTGAATAAAATGTTATTATATTTTTCTAATTTAAAGTTGGTCGAACATCTCCATTTTATATTTTAGAAATTACAGGAAGATTTGTTCACTAATCTGACCTTAGCATTATGGACATCAAATAGGTATATATATATATATATTTATACGGTATATTTAAAATATATTTTTGTCTTATCTAAATATTCGAGTCGTAAAATGAAAGTAAATTAACGGTAAATTATTTTCCCTGATTTCCCCATGATTAACCCTGGTAACATTATGTCGCGCGAATACAGCGCTGCGTCTGCGGGACTTCTTTCGTGAAATGGACTTTAACTAAAACCGTTAACGACTTTTTAGCTAGGTAGGTAGGTACATAATAATAATCTGACAGATACAGAACGCACCTAGGTACTTACTACCTCTGACTAGGGATGGGCAAATGAAAAAAAAAAATCGATATTTATCGTATCGATATTTTTCAAATATATCGATTATATCATCCAAGAAATATCGATATTTCGATATATCGATATTTTTTGCCCAATATGCAATTATTTATAAAAATTGCCAAAATATTCGAATTTTTTAAGCAAATACACATCTGGCTGTTTTGACATCAGATTTTTTATTTAAAAAAACAGGTTTTTCATTGCTTGACTTAAAAAAAACAAATTAAACATAACATTACTCAAAACAGAATTTGTCTGATATTGACATCAGGAGCACTCGTTGTTTAGAGCTTTAAAAATATATCGATTTTGATATCTGAAAATAAATATCGAAAATCGATATATCGCTGGAAAAAATATCGCCGATATAATATCGATATTTTTCAGAAAAAATATCTAATATATTTTTTGCCCATCCCTACCTCTGACTAAGTAGCTACTTGAAACAGTCCTAGGATAAAGTAATCAAAATTATAGCTTATCATTTCAGGGTCTATGAATATTCTTCAGGCATGACAAGATACGAGTATATACCTACTTATTAGCATTTATGGCAGTTCTCTTAGATGAATATACAAAAACATTACTACTTATAGTTATTTATACAATACAATAAAACAACAAACCCAGTCTTGTAAATGACATGTAATTTTAAATACTGTAAACGAGAGATCTGTCAACATTTCCATTAGATAGGTACACAGATAGATAACGTGTTACAATGTCCAAATAAAACTTCAATAATTTACAGAAAGTTTACAGTGAGTCAAATAAAAAATAGTTACCTATAAAATGCAATAAGAAAAAAGAGCCCAATACAAATAAAAATACGTCAAAACTATTTTAATATTCTCTAAACAATATACATTTAAAATCATAAATATACGCAAAGGAACATTGGGTGTAGCATAATTATATTAGCGTACAGAAATACTAAAACTTTTAAAAATGTAGTTCCTAATACCTATCTACAGATCTATAACTACTAACTACTGCGCATAATAATAATTTGATCCGTCTATAGTCCATCGAATATCATAAATGATTTTTCCATAGACTCAAGAATTCAGTTCTCTTACTGATGTTGGATCAAAATATTATTAATGGCTATAAATTAATACTTGAAAGATACAAAATGAGTACATAGGGTCATTATTAATAATAATAGCACTTCAAAAATATATGCAACATTTTTATAAATGCGAATCATACAAAATAAGTGTAGTTATTAATAATTAAAACAATAAATGCCGAGTTTGTTCGATATACTTGGAGACCAAAGATAATAATGTTGCTAAAAGCTTTTTGTTCTACATAGAAAATAATGATGTAGAATGCCAATTCAATCATCATGCGCCAAAAGCAGTAACAAATGCATACAAAATATACTTTATTCAAAACGTCATGCTAGGTATCAACTATAAAAAAAATCCAATACTTAATTAAATGTTGACAATCCAACAAACAAAATAAAAGCTGCCACATATTAAAACTTGTTCTCTAAAGTGAGATCTCTGCCTCTGATAAAATATAACTAAAAACGATATAATCTGAAAATATAATGACTATTCAAACCAAGGATTGCACAATTAATATAACTACTTAAACACTGGATCTAACAATTTTTCAAGATATAAAATCTACATTACTTATAATATTTTCACTAGTAAATTTGAGTTAGTAAATTATACTGCATTAGATAAAAATATTACTTTTAAGATGCAAGTTACAAAAGGGATGCAGCGCCTCTCTGCTCTTTTATGTTCGTCAAATTACTTAATAACATTTTGCAACTTACGTGTAACATTACGTAAAGAGGGTGGGCGAAGCATCTTTTGGCAGTGGTAGGACATTGCATACATAAAACTTCGCGAAGTTGTGAGATCATAACAATGAAAGAAGGAATCAAGACAGTCAATATCAAATGTTATAGTACAATGAGCAATAAGTTTAACATTTAAAAACGCCTTATCAGACAACCATAGATTAACATTTTGGCGAACTTGATAGCATACTGTCTTTTACCATCTAACACTGTGTAAATATATCGAGACTTTTAAAATATCGTAAAATTGGCAACAATGAAAATATCGCATTATATTAGGTATACATGAACACACTTCACACGCAATTATAAACATTAATACTAAACTAATAGATTCGATTAAACAATTACAATTTCAAACACCCATGAACACAGTTACAATTACAGTAGGTCTTTTGCTTATCATTATCATAACAAGATGAAAATGGAATATACTTAAATTTGGTGAGCGTCAAATGTTTATATCCTATATGGACCTACTGCAATACTTTACACACCCTGCATTTTTGTCTTCCAATTATATAAAATGTAACAATTATAAAAAGCACTTGCATATTACTCTTATTCAGCTCGGGCCATAGTTGGGATTCATGGAAATACTACAAGTAGAAGCTATCATGTTAACACAGAATTGAAGCAAAATGGATACGAGTTTATAAACAATATTCCTAATTATCAAAAATTTTATATTTTACAATTGTAGCAAAAGTGGTAAAATAGAATATGTTTATCTTTTACATCTGCTTGATATAAAATACCAAAACCATGGAAACTGGATACCGTGCCATGTAACCATCTGTATCAATCTCTGTCAATAACATTACTATAAAATATTGCTCCTCCTACATTGCTGTTTATGGTTAAACACATCCCATAAATGGTCATAAGCAAATACAACATTCAAACATTAACCATCATACAAATATCATTTTGTAAAAAGCATTATCATCATTTATGTTCCTATTGAGCTGAGAGCATTATTATCACATATTTTATTATCAGTCGAATGCAGCACTAGTTTCTGCATTGGGTCTATAACTATTTTAGGATTGAGTTCGTCTCGCGAGCGCACGCCGTCGGCCGCGTCGGGCGGCCGCGGGTTGGCGGCGCCGTCGTCGCCCGTTTTGTTATCGAAATACGGGAAGAAGTCGTAGTGCTTCTTACCGTTGGTGATTGTCTTCGTTTTCTCTGTTTTGAAGCACCTCTGCTTTTTCATTTCCTCGTTTTTTATAGCGGACATATTACGTTTTGAGAATTCGTCCCAGCCTTGCGAGGGCTTGCCGCGGGCCGGGCTAACGTCTTTTCTGAACGAGCTGGATGGTGATTCGGTAGCCGCGAACTTTTGTTGGATGTCGTTTATTTCGTTGTGATTCTCTCTGGTGGAGACTATTTGTCCGTACACGGGCGTGCAGTACGTGATGTCGGCGCCGTTGCCGCCCCGATTGTCCCTGTTCGTGTTGTTTTGGTTCAGCTGGCAGTTGTTCATGCCGGAGTCAAATTCTGACTTTTGTCCAGCATTCATGAGTATCTGTTTGGAAGATTTGACAGGTTTCTTATCTTGCGTTTTATTAGAGGAATCGCTGTCATTATGCTTATTCTTAGAGTTTGTCCTTTCCTCTTCAATATTATCTTCACTGCCAATTCCATCAATGTCATACACCTGAAATTATACAGACAAAATCATAATAAAACCTGAGAGCAGCTTTGAATATTTATTTTATCTAGTATTTGTTGTTATAGTGGCTCAAAAAATACATCACTTGTGATAATTTCAACTCTCTCAGATCATTAGATACACCTGGTGACAAAGAGATAGATGGACAGTGGAGTCCTAGTAATAAAATAAAATTGACTTTCTTTATTTTTAATTCTTGAACTATATAAAATATGTTTGTTTGGAGAAAATCATCAGTATGTACCTTATACATAACATCTGTATTGAATCCTTTCTCTCGTTCTCGCTTGTTCTGCACGGCAAGCCACACATCCTTCAGCTCCCCGGCGAGGTCCCGCTCCTTCAGGATGACGGGTGCTCTTGTAAGAACCAGCCCTGGATTCATTGCCTCCACAAAGTCGCATAGGAGACTGACCAGCGCCTCTCTATCCTGGAAAGCAAGACAAAGTCAACAAGCTAATTATTTATACTAGTTGTTTCTGCAACTTCTTAATTTACAATAAGCTAATTTCGCGATACCCTATCATCTTGCGAAAGAGATTGATGACACAAAGAGTTCCATACCGTTCCGTACCTATTGCTCTTATCAATATCGAAAATCTCGTTAATATTAATTATATTCTGTTTTTCAGGGTTCCGTACCCAAAGAGTAAGTATGGGACCCCATTACTGAGACTTTGCTGTGTGTCTGTCGCCGGCCCGGCGACAGATATCATCATCTTATTTATCATGGTAGTAAGTTGGATACCATTACATTTCCTGGGGTGACATACTCCTCGTCACTCCAGGAACACACCTTCCAAATTTCGAGTCTATAGGTAAAGCGGTTTGGGCTGTGCGTTTGTACCTATGTCAGCCGTCAGTCAGTCAGGATTTTGATTCTTATTTATGAGATTTTAATTTTACAATCTAGGAATCATCATTGAATGACCATATAAAGTTCATCTTACAGTAGGACTTGCAGCATTCTTGCCATTTTGCTTCAGGATGTCGGGGTTGACCATGACAGCAAACACAATGAGGGGTGGCCGGTTACCATTCGCCCCCAAGCCTTGTGTCACCTGAAACAAAAAAACAAACAATATTGTAGAGAATGTATTAAAACACAACACTTTGCAGGCCAATTGTGTTAGTATCTTCTTTTCTCATATTATGATTGTATTAGCATAGACACTTGACAATGTTTGTTTATTAAATTAAATAATTAATGTATAAATTGTAGTATAAAAAAATATTATTATTTAAATAATTATTAAATAAAAACATATTTTATTTTATGTATAGAATAATTTATCAGTCAAAGTTCCGATCTCTAACTGATTATTATGGCTTCAATACAACTGTGATACTAGGACTCTCTAGTGATTTTGAAGTATCTTGGTGTCTTGGCTGCACTCATAGGAATATTATACAGTAGCAATAGATAATATAAAAATCATGGGAGGTAGTTCTGTACCAACCTGCATACCCCCATATAAAGGAATGGGATCTGAGAACTGCTTCGGATTGGCGATCTTCTGCCATCCAAGCACGTTAATAAACAACTTCTCGGAGGTATCTTTTATTGTATCCTGAATGCACATGTGCGGCTGCGGAGGGTTCTTGAACTGACGAAATGCTCTAGAACCACGGCCATACTGCACCGGTAACGTCTTCTCTTGAGGACTCTGATTTTCCATGACAACACCGCACTGAACAATGTACAGTTATTACGGTAAACTCTCAAAACATCCACAATGAAAACCAATAACCATTACGACATATTTTTACACTCGTACTGCCTGCCCGACCGTGAGTTTATTGAACTCTCTGTAGTAGCGATTGGGTCTATTTCGATCGTGGACTACTTAATAATAAAAGAAAATAAATCTGTAAATGTATTATTGACGAACAAGCAAAATTCATTCAAAGCTCGAAAATAAAGAAATCTCAAATAAAAAGCTTCAGCGAAAGAGAAAATAGATGCTTTTTTTTATTTATCTTTTTCTTGTCTTCTTCGTTTTTATGCCTGACTTGACAGAATATGTCATCATCATGAGACATCTACATTACTACCTTTTGGAAAGTGCGGGTAAGAATCAGACATTAGTTTTTTAAGTATCTTGGTAGTGAGCTAATAATTAGGTCTTCTTCTTATCGTGTCGATGCTACAACTGTTTTACATATTTTGTTGTAGCATCGTGTTGGAAAGATTAGCCAGACTAGACACTGCGTATAATAATTAGGTACTTACCGTGAATATCTCAATTATGTAGGTACACCGAGCATTTAGTCAACGTGTTTTGGCTAAAACTTTTTCATTTTCAAACTTCGTGAGCTTATAATTAAGTACCGTGAAAGGCCCAAATATTGACATCTTAAGCATTTAGTAGATAAATCTGTTTTGGCTAAAACATTATCATTTTCAAACTTACAATGTTGAGCTGTAGAAAATGAAGAGCTCTATATTTTATGACCTATTAAACACTTTTCGTGTACTTAAAGTAATTTTTTTTTTACTAATAAACCACTACTGTTGAACACTTAACCAGTAGGTAATGGACACCCAATCGAGTGCATAAGTAGGTAACTATGAGTAGATATAACATGACGTGAAAGAAAAGACTTTTTTATTCGTTAATATTTATTTCATTAAAACAAAATTGCTTAATAGACAAATAAATTCTACGTAAGGTGCCACAAAATACTTAATCATTGAGCTATGATTAATATAATGCTTCAATCTCGCAGTAAAGTGTAGTAGCTGTAAGCTCCTTTTAAAATCTGTAATGAAAAAATACAATGAAAAAATTAATTGTTTATTTTATCGATAGGCAGGCACACCAGAAAGAGGTTAGCACGAATAAATGTGATAATCTTTATGTCAACGTAACGCAGCATATTCGATTTACACCGCGCGATGACGCCGTTGCAATAAAGCTGGCGACAAGCAATGTGAATCAAATAAGTAGATACGTTTACGATTATAAACATTATTCGTGCCCATCACTCAGGTGAAAATGGGAGGTAGTATATTACCGTAACAAATGTTGGTAAGTTTAAATCTGTGAAAGGACCTGCAGTAAACTTATTTGCTTGACGAAGCTGACCGCACAGTAGCAGCACATTCTTTTTCTGACCTTGTGTGGCAGTAGTGCTCCACCATTCGCTTTCATAAGGACCCATTGAAACTTCTTGACTCTTAAAATAATGACTTATTAGTTAGTATAGTAGCTACATTATTAATAAGTAATTACAAATAACTTTTCAGTATAGAAAAAAAAATTGTTGTATCACGCTCACCTCACTGATACTTACTTTAGTGTAACAATCATTGCTAGGCCAACAAACTAAGAAGAGTTGTGCGACTCCGAAAATCAAGTATTCTGCTAGTAGGAGTTTCTGAAGGAATTCCGTTTCTGACTGAAAATCAGATAATAAGAATCGTCAAAACAAAAGAAAATCATTATTATAACCAGGAAAAACTATCAGTGTTTCTTTTTAATACATGCCTTGATTGTAAATTTTACTTACAGTTAGTTGAAAAAGACTAGAGCACAACATCAAGGTGCACAAAATTACGTAAAAAAACATCACAGGCGACAGCAAAGAATTGAGGAGTCTGCAGTGTCTGAAACAGCCCAAAGTGCTTGTTAATTACATAACTCTAAGTTTTTAAAAATACAATTTTAACTTTACAATTGACGTGGAAATAACTTACTTTATCAGTTCAACATGCATGTGATGCAAATGGCGTAAATTAATGTCGAATTCTGTATCGCTTAATCTCATGTCGCTCGTCCCAAACATGTCTTTGCATCTTTCTCGCAGCAAATCCAATTTACCTCCAAAAAACACCATAAGTGCCACTATACTAGCATCGTAAGCTCCCACTACAGATGCACCGTTGACGCATAGAAGATAATGCCACACTACCAGTATCCAACAACCAGGAGAATGTTCTTTGTCAAAGGGCGTCCAAGAACTAAAGATGTGAGGAAATGGTACTGTTCGGTTGTGAAAATTTTCTCTGTAGACTTCTGAAGTAACAAAAAGAAATAACGGCTTGCACACAACGGCGACAACGTGCGCTAAATGAGTGTTAAACATCAAAAACCAGTAGAAATACGTTACTCTACGACTGTAATTCGTATAATTTGCAATAATTTTTTGTTTGATCTCGTCTTTGTTATTTCTTTCGAATTGATCTGCATCAGTCACGTATTCAAATATCTTGTGCCAGCTCTTTTGAAAGAATATAAAAGAGCTTATTTTGATGATAGCAGTCAAACTAAGCATTGCTATCTTTAGGTTGGTTAGAACGAGGCCTAAGTTGTCTCTCAGATAATAGGCCTCTGTGAGCTGGGTGATCACAAAGTATGCAACATTAACGTGTACAAACAATTTCTTAAATTTTCCGAAACGAGAATCCGGAAGAATCAGTCCCGTTAGCTCTAGACTCCAGATGTTTGGTGCCAAAAACCGCCTCTTCGGGTTTTCTAAACTTTTGAGAAATGCTTCCATCATGGTACCTAACCAGCCCGTTACCTACTGCTTTCCGGATTTAGTAATCCGGACCATTTATACTTTTGTCACAGATATTAAAGTGTCTGCCTTAAATGATATGCTAGCAAAACCCAGTGTTGTACACGTGCTAAAACTATTGTGAGTTAGCAATACGATGTTCTACAATATTTGAGTCGGGTTTAATAAGAACCTTTACGTAGGTAACACACCTTAGGTTATGCCTTGATCACACGTACCGAGTAAACCGGCGAGACAGTGACGTATTTAAGATACACTGCGCGCTGACACTGCAACGGTGCAGGTAACTACACCGCGGGCACCATATACCCGACTCGGACGACGAGGTATACGTGCAGGTAACTACACCGCGGGCACCATATACCCGACTCGGACGACGAGGGAAACGAGCAGGTAGCTACACCGCGGTCACCACATACCCGACTCGGACGACGAGGTATACGTGCAGTTAGCTACACCGCGGGCACCACATACCCGACTCGGACGACAAGTATACGTGCAGGTAACTACACCGCGGGCACCACAAACCCGACTCGGACGACGAGGTATTCGTGCAGGTAGCTAAACCGCGGGCACCACATACCCGACTCGGACGACGAGGTACACGTGCAGGTAACTACACCGTGGGCACCACATACCCGATTCGGACGACGAGGTATACTACGTGCAGGTAGCTACACCGCGGGCATCAAGGACGGATCCAGCTTTGTGGTCGCTTGGGGGTCGTTTGCCATCGTACCAAGTTATAATATTAAATTAACTAAATATTGAAGGTATGTAGTTACATTAAATCTGTATGGTGACAAAATATAGGTATAAATAAAATAATTCTGTTTAATTAGTGGTCCACCTAAGTCCTGGAACCAGCTCATAGGGGGGGTCATGACCCCCATGCCCCCCCTCTGGATCCGTCGTTGCCTCTATGTGTAATTAGCTTACTAGTTAAGCGTAAGTATAATTTCTCTAGGTACATTGTGCAGTAATGTTCTAATAAAATAAAAAAATGTTTAACTATTTTACAAATATCGAAATTGACATATTTGGCTGAAGTCACATCCCTATGCCTCATTAAGTTGTCCACTTCCTATTGCATATAATAGGAATTCAATTTGTTACCTACGAATATTTGTTCAAATAGGTAATAGTTTAGGTAGGCGTAAGACATGACATGATTAATTCCAAGTGTGAAATGTGGGCGGTTTTAATACTGACGTCTATGTTCAATGTAAATAATTAAATGAATGCTTTTATGAATATTCGACTTGGAGCTTGCTATAACTTTTTTTTCTTACCTAGATTGCTTAGGTTTTTAATAGTTTTGACTTTGAATTATAATTATCATCCATAATTAATTGATACTGCTAATGAAGGGTTAAGCCTGATTTCAATGCACAGAGGGCTTAGTCCGAGCCTGCATTTTAAAACTCCCTACTCTCGAGCCGAGAGTCGTCTCTCGGATGTCCTTACTCTCTACTTCTTACAAAAATTTTTTGTAAGAAGTAGAGAGAGAGATCCGAGAGACGACTCTCGGCTCGAGAGTAGGGAGTTTTAAAATACAAGCTCGGACTAAAGGTTGTAACACATTTGAACTATATCAAATATCGCTCATCACCTCCTTTCCATACATTTTGTATGAAAACTCTATGGTCGACCGCACACGCGTACTCTCAATTTACAAATATATGACGTCACGGGCCGATTTTTGTATAGTTGACTCGGTCCTGCCAACGTTGAAATCAGAATTTTCCCTAACTTCAGTGAAAAATATGCGAAATTTATCCATATTTGCACAGATTCCTTCTAAAAAAATGGTTAAAAGGTTTCCCGTTAAGTCATCACAAACAAATGTTTTACATTTCTCTTTTTTTTTGTGTCTGTTTAAATATATACCCACAGAACAAAAAATACAGTAGAAGGAGCATAGTCCTTTTTTCGCACCGGAACCAGCGTACCCTAACTTACACTGACACAGGTTAATTGTATTTCGTCACACTAAGAAAAGCGTCGTGTGATTGGTTGAATGAAAGTAAGTAATACATTAGTCTTCGTTCATTTGAAAATTAACAATAATCATATGACGATAGAGTGGTTTATTATCTAATCTATTTACGTATTACGTCATACGGAATACTTTCACTACCAAGTTCTGCTACTCGCCGCTAGATGTCACTACACCAAATGCATTTAATAAACCTTTATTACTTTTGAGATAAGATTCATATTTCCGTAACGAGCTCTTTACTATTTTTGTACTATTCGTCCATTTCTAGGGTTGTACTGCTGCCATTACTTTATATATCGACAATGCGTTTTATTTTCAACGAAAATTAAAGTCGATAAATATATTTTACATTTCAAAATGAATTAAGTACCTTACTCATTTTTATGTTTGAAATCATTGTGTTTATAAATGTAATGTATACTAATATAAAAATGTATATAATAATGGAAGTAATTAATACAAATAAAATTAAAACACTGGTTTTATTAATGAACTACTTACATTAATAAAACATCTACATACTAAAAAATATACATTATTGGCCTTGAAAGATAACATACTTGTTAAGAAGTTGCCTTTTTGATAGTTTTATATTAATTTTAAGTAAATGATGTATCCGCACATTAATGTAGCGTTCTGTTATGGCTTTTATCAAGTCACATGGTTTGATGTGGGGAATGTGATTTAAAAAAACGGTTTGAACAAGTCATGGAAGTACCTACTACTACAATTACTATACAGAATCATAAAAAAAATGCATTATAGGGTTAATTTTTTGCCGATATATCATAGAACATTGTAAGTTTAAAATATCGATAGCTCATTATCGATAACGTCAATACCTAATTGAGTAGCGGACTGTGACATGTCAGTAGTTGGAATCTTCGAGAATAAATGGTTGACTTTAAAAGAAAGTAGACCCTATAGAATAAACAATAAAGTCTATTTGTAATTGTCTTGTGCAATAAAATAATGTTTTTACAATTTTCATCGAAATTAAGTAAATCAAGACTAACCGATGATATGATATACCACCATTTGAAACATTTTTAGTTCTGCTGTCGTTTTTGCACTCTAGAACAGCGCAATAAGGCATTTTTGTAATTTTTCTAAAGCTCTTATCACTGTGACGGTTCGATCTAGACTGACGTGCGTGAAATAGGCGTGGCGGAGACAGTTTGCGAATCTACGCTAAACTCGGGGTACGCACACCCCGCCCCCATACTACTTCTACTGTATTTTTTGTTCTGTGTATATACCCCTAACAAATACCCTGAGCAATTTTTTATCTTGAAAAAATTCCTAAATTTCGGGGAAGCTACGCTAAGTTGTTAACATTGTTGGGACATTCGGATCTCAAGGTTAAATACAGTATGCTCTTTGTATGTGAGTGATAATGAGTGAATGATGGCAAGGCATAGGCATGCACGATAGTCATTCTTCAGTCAACTGGGTACGCCTTGTGATCTCATTGGGGAAACCAAGTGCTTTGCTTGTATAACGGGGACAAAATAATGATGAGTAATGTGTATATAACTCAATAATGAATGTCTGTGAATTATTTATTTTATTTACTAGCGACCCGCCCTGGCTTCGCGCAGCACAAATGCTGATACTACAGAATGTCTTTGTATATTTTTTTTCATCTATCTATACTGTTATAAAACTGTAAAAGAGCCGAAAATTAAAAACGAATATATGGAAAAAGTTAATATGCAGATGCACTAGGTAAACGATTTTGAGTCCTAAAATCGAGTTTGACTGTTTGTTTGTTATAACATCACGGCTAAGTCACTGGATGGATCTGCTTCATGAGTTTCATCTATAAAACATTATAAAATTATATTATTAAAGTTTCATCTAGATCCATCCAGTGGTTAAGCCGCAACATCAAACAAACAAATTTGATCTAGATGAAACTTATATAAATTTGTTAATGTCTGTGTCTGTTAATGTCTATATAAGTTTGTTAATGTCTACGAAACTTATATAAGTTTCATCTAAATACATAGACCGACTTCTAAGTGTATACCTAGACTAGTATTTTAAAGGTGCGCGAGCTGCAAAGGAATAATGTAATAAAAAAATGGTTGTCTGTAAAGTCGGTTTACTGACGATAGTTGAACGTGACAACGTCAATCGTATCTTATCTTATCTTATCTTGGAACGCCTCAGAACGCCGGAACGCCGGAACGCTTCATGAGTCATGTTTTTTCGTGCGTGCAGCCGGCTCTATCGAATTATAAGACGTTGTCACGTCAATATATTCGTTTTTAAACGAATGAATTAACTTATACATAAGTACGTCAATCGAAAAAGTACCGTAAGGTATTTTGCAGTGTACTGGACTAAATGGTATGCATGGCATTTGCTGCCCAGAGGACTCAAGCTCCACTGTAGTAACTTTTATTTTATTATAGACACCTAAGATATACTTATGGCAGTGTTTTATTGCTTCACAGAACAAGTCTTTAGTGGACTTGCTAGATGAGGAAATACATTGTTACCTTAGGCAGTAATCAATGATAAATAACAGTAGGCGGGTCAACGACTTATTCTATCGTATCGTAGTTGAATAAAAAACGAATGTTTGGATATACACTTATTCATTCACTCTTACCATGCCATCGTTCTTAACAAATTATAGTCTGTTCTTTTTTGAAAAAAGGAGCACTCTGTTGCTAAAAAGAGCAAGTGTGTGGTCATGAACGTTACATTACGACATGTACGATATATTATAGTACGAGTCTGTCATCACTTTCAGGGCTCAGTTCAAAATGCCAAAATTGTCAAAGTCAATCATTTGTTTTTATTTATGTAGTTTGTTTGATTGTTTAGTTTCGTTTCGGCATGTTTCGGCGTCTGACTTGACTTTATTTATTCCATCTATTTTATAGCTAACGTACATCTATGATGTTCCCTATTATGGTCTACCTAGACTAGAATAATGGTAACCTGTGCGGTTTCCAGGTGCAAAAATACTTCTAGCAAAATATCAAAAAATAAAGATGGTATAACATTTCACAGGTAAAAACCTCCTTCTATTCATTGCTATTCTGAGCTATGTGCATAGACAATACATCCTGAGATTACACTACACATAAACACTATAATGTACAGGTTTCCAAGAGACACAGTAAGGCGTAAACTATGGGAAGTAGCAGTGGACCGCGATCATGAGTGGATTTCAACCGCTTCCAGTGCAGTTTGCTCCGAGCACTTTGAAGCAAGTCACTTTTATTTGACTGAGAGTGGATTGAGAAGACTATCTGGAGAAGCAGTTCCTGCCATTAATATTTCTGTAAGCACAAATTACTTGCTGTAATACAAATCAATATATTATTAAGTAATATACATAAACCTACTTATCTGCAAGACACTTCTTAAAATAAATATAATGCTGGACAATCCACACAACATCATCTAGCCCCAAGCTAAGCAGAGCTTGTGTTATGGGTACTAGAAGACATACTTAATACAATACATAGATAGATATTTTTTAAAATACCCAGAACACCTGGAATAAATATGGGCAGGTCATACAAACATTTGTCCCAAGGCGGGAATCAAACTCTGCATCAGGCGGTCTACATTTCAGTATATCAAATTGTTTTTTTAATTTCAGCCTTTTGAAGAACAGAAGCCTACAATACTAGATCATCAGCCTATAGACACTAATCCTACGGACTCGCCTGAAATTGTAGAACTTAAATACAAAATACACAGACTAGAGGTTATAGCAGAAAATAGAAAGAGACGACTAAACCAAATGTGGCAGTCCAAACGGAGAATGAGAAAAAAAATTGAGAGATTGAAAAGTATGATCAAACACTTGGTGCAGAATAAAAAAATTAACAAGAGTTTGGAGTCACCTGCAAAAGAAATTTGATGACAGGAATTAAGGTAATTTTTAATTCTATTACCTGGAAAAACAAAAGCTGATACAAAATTGTAATATCTCAACTAGGTGTAATTATGATTAAGCATAATTATTTCTTGACATAATATTTTTAGTTAAGTATAGGCGACAATGAAATTGGTTTACCACTAAGGCTGAATATCATTTGCACGTACAAAACATCAAGGGCTATTTTCGCTTGACAGATTAATAACTGCTACGTCAGAATCTGTCAATCTGTAATCCTTAGCGAATAATTATGTTACTGGGAGATGTCATCAAAAGTGGTAAACCAATTTCTTTGTCGCCTATACTTATCACATAAAAATATTGATTATAAAATAAAGTAGTTGTGACACCTATTGTCTGTGTAGAAAAAACCAAGAAAGTATTATAAATAAGAAAGTATATCCATCTTTTTTTTTTTGTTAATCCATCTATGATTTCGAATAACGCCATCTTCCGGTAAGTTCTGGCGCGTACCGGTAGATGGCGTTGGATAATGTTTGATTTGTCATTGGTTTATTTAACAATAGTATGACTGAAACATGAGGTTTTAATGAGCGGGTACTTCAACAAGTCTAAATTACTAAAGACATACATACATGCATTTTTTAAAATAAGTATTGTCTAAGCTGTACAGTTTTTTCGTCTCTTTTCACTTATTACTTAAAAAAGAGTATGATTTGAGCATTTGTTGCACAGTAAAATAAATTTCTAAAGTATGGAAAACCAATTGAAAACTCATATTTTTTTCCTTAAGAAAGTGAGCTCTGCCAATTAAGACGTGCCCTGTTAAGTGTTACACTGCGTCCATCACTGTGAGTTGAAGTTATGTTAAGTCTTATGTGTCTATAAATTCTTAACCCTTCGAAACAGCAATGTCAGTCATTGCTTAGCGGCAGAAAAAGGTACGGTAGTAGTAGGTACTTTCCTGGACGTAGAAGCTCTACCACTATTTGGAATAATTATATTACTAACTGGAATCTTATACACCCCAACATAGATACTAGTATTATTATAAAGGTTTCTTCATTTATTTATTTAGGTTTGCAGTTGTGTTATTTGATAACTTCTACTATTAGATTTGAGCTTATGTTATGTAAGTATAATGTATTATAATGGTTATAGATAGGTGTAGGTATGAAGTTATTATACCAAACATAAAACGATTTGTCAGTCAGATGAGAGAGATTTATGAAAGTTTCTCGTTTTACAAATAAATTATTCTTATTCTTATCATTTTTTGTGAAGAAGTATGCAAGAAAATGGCCAATCTGATGTTAAGCGGTCGCCCCTGCTTATAACAATGCATCACTGACATGCACTAGTCACTGTTTTGCAGAAGAAGTGCAGAACCAGCCTTAGATCCCTACTAATATACATTTCGTATAGGTACTCATGTTTTCATCGAACTGAGCGAATTATATACTATATACTATACTAAAATCGTATGAAAACGACAAAATAATTTCCCACATTAGAACAACCCAGATAGGCTCTGGTCAGCAATGGTGAACAATGACCAGAACCGTTTGTGTGTGATAGCTTATCGCTACAAACCTGCCGATAAGGCGAAGCCTGCGGTAGTGGGGGAGCATCTCCCTCCAACGCGCGACCAGTACCTACCTCCGCTCCGAGCGAACGGCGCGCGTGTTTCAAACGATTCAATTTCAAACTCGATTATTAAAACGATTTCTATATTTTTTCTTCGCTGCCTGCCAGTGCTATGAGATTGAAAACAGTGAACGTGTTGTTTTCTAAACAAGCTGCGTTTTGAATTATTGCAATCTGCGAAAATGTGACTGCGGGAAAAATGGGCTAATAATAAGTGACGTAAAAATGAAAATGCGAGTGAGGATCACTTTTGTGTGTTTGTTCGTGTTTGTGTTTGTGCGAGTGGGGACATGCGAGGATGAGTTGAGCGAGAGGAAGGAGGGCAAAGCGGGTCATCTGCCAGGTATGTCACTTATGGCATTTGTTTTGTAACATGTGTTGACATTTGGAGTCATTAAAATTGTATCGCATGACGCATTGCTTTGTTTACAGTTGTTGCAAGGATCCAAGGGAGTTCATTCCGTTGCAATTCTATATGTTGTTATTTTTGCTTTGACAGCAGTGTTGCAAGTTTGATTCTCGGTCACGTGTCAAGAATTACCAATCACAAAACTTATACGTTGAGAAAAATCTTTGAACCTGATGTGACATGAATTAGTATTAACTAAAATAGTAGTAAAACCACGTGTGCGCTGTCAAAGCACCTAGCTATTATATATTTTGTATCAGTACATTATAGTGTACATATAGTGTTTGTGAGAAATATCCTTTAGGAAGTAATGTTGTACATGAATACAGTAGTTTCGTTCTGCGGTCGTTGATATTCAATTTCACCGCGACTTTCTTATCGAAGTAAAATCAAAGAAATCGTTTCAATTCCAATGAATTTCTTTATTATCGTATGGTCATTAACCTTATCAGTGAAACCTTAGGTATGTCCAATAAGTATGTAATCTAATCGGTAATTTTGAACAATTTTAGACTCTTTTCGACCATATTGATATTAGCTAAGAAAAAGATCCCAGGGGACTATGAACTAGAGAATGGAGCGTAGAAAGTTTTACAGACGGTATTATAATTATGACACTTACAATCGTACCCAAAACATTAACGTATTACCAAGAATATCAAAGTAACATTTTCTAGTTATTTTCCACAAGTCTAGTCTTCCCCTATTCACTCCTACCACCGATAAACTAAGAACACACTTAGAATTTTATGTTTTTTTGTTCTTTTGAATTAACACGCTGTTTCACATTAAAGTCTGTAGGTAACTGTCTAGTACCTAACGTGTAACTGTACATTCTACTGTTTTGTAGCATTTTAAAACTACAAGAATTATTAAAAATAAAAATTGATGAATTTCTTGAATCTAAGCGACATCCACGCGATGAATAAAAAAATTAAAAAACTGACACTAGATCATTATACATACGGTGATAGTACATCCCCGGAAAAGCTCTCAAAAAAAGTCTAAACGATCCTTGTGATTGATTTCTAGCCCGTCTACGCTCTTTCAAGAATAGGGATTTATGTGTATCAAATGTGGTCGTTTCTGTTGTAAATACTTTTAGAATAACCTTCGCTATAATGCGCAATTCGGATGTTATAAAATGCCATTCAAATGTAATAGCTAGGTGGTCGAGTAGTCAGGTGTACAGCGGTGTCGCAACCCGGCCTACGCTCCAACTGCGCTATTTACATACCTCATCTACTAACCGTGTCTGATTCTTCACTTACGACAGATTCTCTTAAAGTTTTAACTATCAAAGACGTCTTCTACTTAAATTGTTGGCATTTGCCTGATTTGAGCAGTATGGGATCATTTTTACCCATTCCTTGATATGCTACCTACGCTAATGTGCCTGAGACACGCTTTAGACGAAGTAGAGCAAGCCTTGTACTTAATATTTAACGTATGTATAAATTTTTAGGTTTATATTTCTGTTAAAAGTATTAAAATAGATAAATTTTACCCTATCTTTAGTATTACCTAACTGGTTGCTCAATCAAATAAAATTGATTTAAATACTTACTTATTTCAAACAGCTTTACCTCAGCGTTATGTAATTAACGCTGCTTAGTGAATTCATTGAACTCTGGTTTCTAATAGTTTGCTATTTGCTAAATTACCTTAGAGATTTACCTTCATTTGAAACACGCGCCAATACCAAAACGGAGTAAGTACTTATGTAATTAACTACCCTGTCATGTCATTACTTTGACGACCGATGTGGCGCGGTGGGCGATGGTCCGCCTGCGACGCGGAAGGTTGCGGGTTCGATTCCCGCCTTGGGATAAATGTTTGTATGTTCTGCAAATATTTATTCCGGGTGTTCTGGGTATTATATGTATAATAAAAAATATCTATCTATGTAATGTATATTATATTAAGTGTGTCAGTTATCTAGTACCCATAACACAAGCTCTGCTTAGCTTGGGGCTAGATGATGTTGTGTGGATTGTCCAGCATTATTTATTTATTTATTATTTATTTATTTATTACTACATAGTTGCATTCTATTAGTTTATGTTAAAAAAGGATTCACGAATATACAAGAGCGCATTTTAATGTGATTTTCCGTGCAATTAATAGCGCAATATAGTGAAAACATATAAAAACCGCTATATTTTCAAAAGACGATTGATTAGGTATTCTCAGGTAAAAACATAATATAGATTTTATTTACTTTTTCGTAGTGTAATTATTCTTACAATGGGCTCTATAGTAAATCACGAACGTAAGTCGTTTCACACGTTACTTGTAACGTAAATACAATAGCAAAACAACTGCTTGTTCAACACTTTCCTGTCAAGTCATTATTATAAATCAATGACTAAAATCACAAAAATCGTCAAATCATTTACGTCGACATACTGACTACCGAAGCCAGCCTTGTCGGGCTTAATATGAAATGCTTCCTAAAGTCATGAATATCACAACTGTTTTATATCTTTATTTAATTTACGACATTGTTGATGTGTGAGCCTGATTGCCTTGTCGCGGTCACATTTAAAACCCGTGCGGCAACCAATCTTGAAACTACATCCATGTGTGTATTGTTATTGACATCATTTCATCAACCTTTATTAGAATGTTGTGGCTTGGAATTTTATGACGGTTTTTATTGCAATGGGTGTAGAAAAGTCTTGACACATTACTTGATTTAGCAGCCAATCTGCCTGTATTATAGTGGTAGAGTATTTTAAATGCATGTGTTCAAAAGGATCATTTTTCGTCGCACGTATTACAAATGATCTTTGTGATTTATAGTTCCTTACTGTGAAGTAAAGTTACTTTCAACTAAAGTTGTGGAACTCGTAGTTTCAATGAATAGCGTCTCCTTATAATAATAGTATACCCAAGACGTTTAGTCTTATTTGATCGTTTTCTCGCTAGTCGAAGACTTCATGTCGAAGTCTCAAAATTCAGACTACGCGCGGAGAATAAAATTAAATAGCACACCCGTACCCGTACCACAATCTGTCAGTAAGCAGAGTAAGCTGCACCTTATAGTTTAAATATCCTTGTAAACGTCATGGGTTCGTCCATCAGTCGATCGAATCCACTGTAACACAACATACAATACAATCGACTAGCCATTGAAAACGTGTGTCAATACAAGTACCTACGTCGACCATTAGAAAAACGCCATCAGGTCCGTTTGGACTAGATTCCCGTTTGGTCAGGTTTGATAGTTGCGTCTGGTTACCGGTTTCGTCAACTTCCCTGTTGGTCTTATTCCTCTTTTGTCTATTTCCTTTTAAGTCCAATTCCTCTTTCGTCTAGTGGACCTGATGTGTATTATTTTTTCTTTTACATAATTTTGAATCATGGTACTTAACTAAATTTTAGAGAGCCAAGTACCAGGAAAGCAGAATTAAATAAGAGGTTCGTAAAGACTGTACGATCCATTCATATATATATATATTTTGAATTTATGAAGATTTTTGAATAAAAGTACCAGGAAAGCAGAATCAAATAAAGGCTGTTCGTAAAGGCTGTATGACCCATCCTTATTTTTTTTTTAATTCATGATGATATTTGAATAAAAGTACCAGGAACATAGAGCCAAACAAGACATAATTTGATCCCGCTTTTTCTAAAATATGTGGACGGCCAGAGATATTTTTCTTTTAAGGTTGCAAGCCATTTTTGAGGAAGCAAATTAGCCAAGCACCAGGTTAGCAGATATAAAAGAACATGTTAATTTATGTAAGCGTTTTTGTTTGAACTGTTAACCGAAACAAAATAATTGTCTAAATTTATAATAATATATTTTGACTTTTATAATAATAAACCTCTTTTTTTCAAATTAAATTCAGAAGAAACGAGACCTCTATCCATATTTGGTCAAGGCCTCTCGTTCTAGCGGGAAATTCAAATTTTTGGGGTTTTTTTTTGTTTGCGGCTGAACTGTTATATCTTTTACTAGTTTAAGCTATTTTACGAACATAAACAATATTTTTCTGTGTAACCCTGTATCAATTTTTGAGATTGGTTCTTTTTATTTGCTGGGAAAATAGAGAAACTGTTTTGTACAATTCCTGCAATTTGAATTTTAATTTCCCGCTAGAGCGAGAGGTATCACCTTAATCAAAAATATTTAGCATAACCGCGTGCTTAGTTATGCTCGCCTAGTACTTTAAACTTAACGAATCTTATACTGGCCATCTAAAAATATGAGCAGGATTTCTATCAATTTTAACTTTTTATTTAGCTCTATTTTATCCAGACGACCTATAAAAATAAATATTGGGTTAGAAGCGACCGTTTTCTTGACCAAATAAAAACACAGCTTTTTTTATATCGATATATTATTTTATAAACGACCTCGCGGTTGACTTCGCCGAAAATGGAGGGGAGGGACGAATTTTGATCTGGAATGTGGAACTGGAGTGAAGAACAGGCCTTGCAGTGGGACACCACAGGCTGAAAATGATATGAGATATTAATTTATATAAGAAAACAATCGAAACTTATTATTTTCTCAAAATTATTACTTGCATCCTACTACATATTTGAAACCTTTATACCTACCGAATGTGCAGCAATGTGTGCATCAAGCTCATTCAATGCCTTCGACATTTGTGACTGAGCTTGAGATGTATAATTTTTTTCATAAATGACATCACCGATATATCAGTATTATGAAGTTTATCCAACAGCTTCGCGTATTTAATATCAAATAGGATGTCTTGTTTTTTTCTATTTTTTTTTGGCTGTACAAATAAGCTCCTCCTTATTTTAAAATCATAATGAACGCTCTCTTTTTTAAGACGATGCAAAAAAAGAAAAATGTTTGGCGTTTTTGGTATGCGGGCATTTAGGCGACGATGCCACCCCTCTAAATTGTTCGTCGTTCGATGCTTTTCCTCTGCACAACTCAGCATTTCATAAATGTCTTTTTTTTGCCACTGTTTTCGATAATAATTTTGAAATGAGGCCATTTCTGGTGTTTTAGGAGCATCATTTAGTATTGTTAACAACGCGTTATTAATTTGGTCTTTAGGCACCAGAGGTAGTATTGAAATTAATCTTGTAGTATTTCTACCTTCTTTGGATGTATTCAGTTTTAATTTCTTACTTTCTTTCCATATTGCTTTATTATAATGGTAAAAGCAGCCCTTCGTTTGCACTTCAGGGAACACTACTCTTACGGCATTAATTTGTGCAAGCTCAAAATCACACTTGTATTGATTAATTTCGACTCCAAGTTTTTCTTTTATGAGACGGAAAAAACGAATATATGTTTCTTCTGATTTATTAGGTAAAAGCCCATAAATAACAGGAACTACATTAGTAGCTTTCAGAGTTGACTTTAAGTCCACATGGAGTGAAAACAATTGGTAGAAGGGCTTTGGTGCAGATTTGAAAGTTCCATCCGCATAATATATATCTTTATAACTTCGTATAATTTTTCTACATATATTCGAAGAAAATATAAGAATTTTTTTGTCAGTCCCATCATCACACACAACAAAATCATTATTTTCAGGCAGCGTCACATCCTCCAATTTTTGGAAAGATAAAGTATCGACTGCCAAAAATTTTTTACGTGCACTATAACATGCATTTTTTTTGGAGCTGAATAGTGGTACATTTATAATATATTCATTTCCTTTAGTCTTGAGGTTTTCAAAATTTTGTTCATATATTTTTTGCACTGGACCAAACTTTTCACAAACTTCCTTTTTACATTTGTCCATAACTATATCGATTTCATTTTGAATCTGATCTGGATTGCACGAGTGTACTTTTTCACGTAGTACTTCTATCCTGTTTGGATCCAAAGTAATGGTAGCTGAACAAATTTCGCGGTTAGAACATCGCCAGAGAGTGCTGCCATTTTTGTTCACAAAACTTAAGTGAAAACGGTAACCACAGTATAATAATATATCTTTGCCTTTTTTGCTTTTGATAAAGCTTATTTCCATTTTTTTCACAATTGCATAGACAGTCGTATTGGCACAAACTTCTAAAAACAAATCAGGAAAATTCCACGCAAATGACATTAAGTATTGTTTTTTCCAGCCAGTATCAAATCACATAAAACCTATTTTAAGTATAACCTTACTAAAATTGATGTAAGGCTGCATGTGAATGTTGCATAAAAATAGCATCCGCGAATATAGACACACTAGTGATAGGTAGATTACTAAGTTTGGTTATAATAATAATTGTTAAAAACAGTATGGAAAGTACTGGCTATACTTTTTTATTCGAAATTCTGTTTATATGCGTTTATTAAACCTCTTGATAGAATGATTGTCATTTCTTTTGCCTGCTTTTGTGGAAAAAGAAGATGAAGTGTAAACAAAAAATAGAAATCAAAAATAGTTTTTATTTTTCACTGTTCTCGAAAATAGTTTAGAATCAAGAAAACCTAATTTTAGGAAGCCAAGTACCAGGAAAGCAGAATTATATAAGAGGTTCGTAAAGGCTGTACGACCCATCATTATTTTATTTTTTTTAATTCATGATGATATTTGAATAAAAGTACATAGAGCCAAACAAGACATAATTTGATCCCACTTTTTCTAAAATTAAAAAAAAATTATAATGACCAGGATTTCTGTCTATTTTATCTCATATTTAGCTCTATTTCCAGGTACTTTTTATAAAATAAATATTGGGTTAGAGCGCACGACCGTTTTCTTGACGAACCTCTTTATTTTAATTCCTCTTTCTTGGTACCTGGCAATTAATGTAGTAGGTACTTTAATATGACCTATTTAATATAATCATATTACGAAGAAAGTTATGAATGTGAGCGTGGCTGGGTATGCAAGTAGAGGAAGGCCGAAAAAAAAGTGGTTGGATTGTGTGAAAGAGGATATGAATGTGAAAGGAGTGGACTCTGATTTGACGAATGATAGGAGTGAGTGGAAGAAAAAGACATGTTGTGCCGACCCCACTTAACGTGGGATAAGGGCAGGGGAATGATGATGATGATGATGTACTTTAATATGACATTTAAAATCCAAACGCTATTCTTAATTTTTGCAGCAAAAATAATAAAACTTATACACGGCAACCCTACATCCAAAAATAAAAATAATAATCCATTTAAAATTATGTAAGTACCAGGTGAGCAGAACTCAATAAGCGGTGGTTATAAATATTTATAAGAATACTAAGAAGGATTTATTGAAATTTGAGACGTCACTTGTTCAAAAAGTATAAATAGTGAGCATCTACCTCTTTGCTCGGCTGACATTTGAAGGGAAAGATGTTCTTCTTTGATTGATGGCTTTTAGAGGGAAAGGTAGATTAATTGAACTGCTAAACCTCCATAAGCTTCTGCTAGCCTGGTACTTTTATTCAAATATCTTCATAAATTCACTTAGTACTTTTGGTTTTAAAGGTAAAGTCCAAAAGCATTGGTTTACCATTTACCTCTGGAATAGCTCTGTTTTCCTAGTACTTTAATTTAAATATTTTCTACAATCCAGAACATTATAATATAAAAAATGTGTTTCCGAATAAAATCATTTCTATTTAATTGGTCAAATTACTACCAATGTCTTTATAATAAATATTATTAGACAAAAAAAACTTGACGAATCAGGAAATGGACTAAACGGTAATTAGACCTAACGGTAATATGACTTAACAGGATTTGCCTAACCGGGAATAAGACGTAACGGACCGACTTGACCAAACGGGAAACTAGTCCAAACGGGCCTGAGGGGAAAAACGGTCTCCACCATTCAAAATCGTTCTTATTTAAACATATAAGTTACGTTTCATTGCAACATTTTTCCGACAATAGCTTTCGAGATTCTTCATTCTATAAAAAAAAGAAATTCATTCTTAACTTTCATATAAATATTCTTTGATCAGTTTTTTATTCCTTGAAAAGTCTTGCGACTGAAGCGACTCACAAAACATGTCTATGTTTTGTGAGTCGCTTCAGTCGCAAGACTTTTGTAAAAATCGAAGCTTTTGAGTTCCTTTGAGTCTTCAAAGGAACTCAAAAGCTTCGATTTTTACAAAAACTTAATTTCCTATAGGAAGCTTTCTGACAACCTTCGTTTTTGTATGTAGCCGTATTCTGAAAATAAAATATGGGCAATTTACGTCATTTTTCTACCAAACAAACAAACCTTCAGTTTTTCTTCCAATAGTACAGTTTTTCTTACCGCTATTGCTTACTAGGAAGTAGGTAAGTACGTAAAAAAGATTTTTCAAGAGGTTTATTAATCTTTGATAGTAATCGGTATAAGCTCTTCCTACCCTTATGTAGGAAGTACTTAAGACTTTTTATAAGTAGGTACATTCGATTTTGCTAGGAAACGAATATTTACCTACACAATAGTTTTCAAGTATAATTTTATGTAAATAAATTGTAGCTGTTGCATTGATACATTCTTTTAGTCAAGTAGGCTCAATCAACCAAGTGAACATTCGTGTTAGTTAAATAAATACGTAACAATCGATTTATTGAAAAGGTTAGTCCGTGGACACTCGTATCTATTTCTGCCGCCAAGTAGTGATAATTGCATTGCCGAGTTCCGGCTTGAAGGATGCCGGTGCAAAAACTGACACATGAGACTTAACATTTTACATATTTGTTATTGGCGATGTTCAGTGAATAAAAGCATTGTTGTAGACACTTAACATCAGGTGGGTCATCTTGTTCCATCATGTCATTCTGCTCGCGACAATGAACATAGTCTTGGATTCTTCACATGCAGGAATTTCTTGCTATATTTCGCAGATTATAAGAACTTTAAAGTAAGATTATAGTAAAGTGCATTGAAAGGTAATCACGTTATCAATTCCAACTATAATACTTTCATTACATACTTTGACAGTTTGATCATGACTGCGCTGTATGCATGGACTGCTCACACGCACAAACGCACTAGTAGGTACAACACGAAGAATTTCCTTCGAACAATACAGAATGCGTGTGCGCATGGGATTTCACTGGCCTTTGGAGCCTTTGTGCGGATGGAGTTCCGTATTATTATGTAAAAACTGTGGTATAATATAGGATACACCAGGTTCCTAGTGTACTAAAGTTATTATAGTGTAGAAATCTTAGCTAAACAACAGAGCAGCAGTAAAAAAACTGATATTTTCAAGGATTCGTAGTAAATATACCTACGCGTATTATTTATGATATGAATCATATTAAGCTCAAGTAAAGACCATATCTACATTGGATTCGATTTGAATAAATCCATAAAAAATACTTAAAACACTCAAAATTCACATCTGTTCAATGCAATCTTTTCTAGAAATCAGCAAACCTAACCAGGCTTTGATAAAGATTCAAGGAACTTTGATTTTCCAATTAACTCAATATCGTATAATCGTTCAATGCAAACATTATAATGTTATAATAGATAGGTACTATTGATTCTCTCACTGGTTCTTTTTGAACACCATACGTGCGTTATTTTCAAACGAAATCGTGCTTCGTCCAGGCTTATAAATCAAATAAACTTATGTAACTGTTGATTCCTAATCCTAATTGAACAACAGATTCATATCACTTTAAAAACTCGATTTTCAACTCTATTGCGGTGGGTTACGAGCGTAAAAAAAATTGAAACTAGGCAATGCCTAACTAGAATGCGTTCCACTTGCACGGTTTGTCTATGGATTACGCAAACACTGGATTAGCAATACTGAACTCTAGCCCGCACACAATACGAGCTGGAATAGCGGTGACATCGCGTTTGTAACAATACCTGTGTGTTTTAGGACTGCGTATGTGACTGTTGGGTGATGTTTATACTTCGATATAAAGCTGTTGCAATGAGTTTCCATTACAATTGGCGTGGTGTAACATCCTCCATCGGCCTGCGCCGGAATAGCGGTAATTAGCAGTGTGGTAATCAGGAGTGCCCGATGAAAGGCGACATTGAATTTGACCGTGGTTTTGTGAAAGCCACTCAAGATGCCTATCCTTCTGCTGCTCGGTGTGTACTCACCGATAACGTCTGCATCTTAATGATACTCAGGTTTTGAAATTTGAATTATACTTACTGAAAACATACATTAAAAGACTGAATTATTCTCAAACAGCTGGAATATTGCATGAATACTGATTTACGATTAAAATTTTTAGTTTTTAACTACTCAACTTGAGTGGGTATGGTATATTATGTATATTATGTCATAACCGTTTTAGTTAATATAAATAAATAAATAATGGCAAAGGTCGAAAAAGGTTAAAAAAATCAAAGAGTCCGCACCCTATTTCCAGCTATGTTTCAATGTCTTCAATCTATCGCTTTGCCTTACAAAAATTAAACGATATTCGTAAACAGCTCAGACACAATTCAAATATAACAATACCCATGTCAAACAGTAAATGACAATGTGGTGTCGTGAGCTGATGAATTCATTTGTATGGTTTGAAACCGCGAGCGCTGACATTCCGATCCGCCCATCCGTTTCTGTTGGAGTACACAGACATCACACATCACATTGGCTCTATTATTGTGTGATAATAACGAGCCTAGAGATGAATGGAGATTATGGAAAAAAGCCACCTCATTGAACACAGGCGTCATGTTTCATGAGCCGAACGACGTACTGCCTGAAACTATGAAAGTGTACAATCTGGCTTTGTTGATAGCCACTAATTTGGTAACATAAATTCATAATCTTCTAAAATATTTCTCATTTCTGTTATGAAAAATGTACATGCAAACATGTTAATAAAATTAGTATTCACAGCCTGTACAAAAACCATATCGTCAAGTTCTAAACACGATGATCTCTCCAGCAGTTCATTGACAGTGTCAGGCGTAGAGAGTGAAGTCAGTGATGCGTGCCGTGATTGTTTGGATAACATTCTTCGAGCACACCACTTCGATGCACCAGCGGGCAGCAGTTTCACGTTTTAACTGTGATTTTTCTTCTTGCACTGGCAATACTTAAGTTCTAATACCACCGCGTTGTTGGGCCTTCAATTCTCATTTTGCTAATAGTGCTTATAGGCGCAAAAGAACTGCTTGATTTTGGTATTTGTTCTGTAAAGTTTTGTTGCGTGGAATAGTCTTAGTTTAATTACATTTACACGGTACCCAATCCATGTGGCTGCATATAGCACCAGGATAAGTTGGAAATTTTGGAACTATGCGTAAACTACAGCACTACAGCACCTCCTACCATTATTTGATTACCAATGAGATTTTATTTAACCCTATGTTTATTATTTAAAGTACGTTCAGGGTCCAAGCGACAAACGCAATCAAATAACTTCTCATTTTGTAATTCACATATTCGTTCATGAATGAAGATGTGAAAACATATACCTTCACCGTAGGCTCCAAGTAACCGTCGGTGCCTCCTACGCATAGTAATTCGGCCTCAGGCTGTTTAATTTCATTATTATTCAAAATTGCAGTGGGCGAGTTGTCTTGTCTGTCGGAGTTGTGTTTGCAGAAGTTATTACAACTTGAAGACGTTGTTTGTATCCGTCGGTTTTAGTTAGTTATAACCTATTCGCTGGATTTATAGGTGTGGCAGGAAATGAGATAAATGTGAGTAGTAAAGTATGTACTTACTGCATAAGAACAGTTTAATTTTTACAAATGATCTATGCCAGCTACGAGTAAGAACGTATGTGAAGAAGCATTCGAGGGCCATCGTTTTGAGAGTATCCACTTGCTCGCGATTGTACGTAATGAAGGCATAAAGGTAGCAAACCTGAAGAAAACGAATGTGACATACTACGAATAAATGTGAAATACTCAGAGTATTGAAATGGCAAACAAACTAAATTATTACCAGCGAGATATAAAACAAAGGAAAGCAATGGCAGTTTTCTTCGTAAAGTTGCAAAAAACAACTTGTTTTTTGCAACTTTTAGTGGAAAATTTAATGACCTTACTATGTGGGAATAAAAACAAATGATTCAATAATATAACAATGTAATTTGATAAATCCTAAAACCCACCACTACCCATCAGATCAAATGCCCAAAAATGTTGTACCATTAGTTTTACAATAACAAGAAATAAAACGAAAATATTATTGAACTAAGTTTAAAATGCGTATGTTCAACTGCGCAGTATCAGATGTTTACTAATTTACCTTATTTTAAAAACGAAACTATTTCGGTTCTTAGAATTATTCGGAGGACTAACCGGTTTCGGCTCGACATTTGATTAAACAAACTCTTTATAGTACCTACACATATTTCGTCGTTTCCGTAGAAGACTAACGGCCGGTTTCTCGAAAGATGATCAACGAAAAAAACAAATAATTACTATGTGTCAAACTCGGATCAATCGTGATTTGGGTTTCCAGAAACCGGTCGTAACATATTTCTTTTTTGTAAGATTATTTCACGACTGCATCAGTATGCAGTCGTGAAATAATCTTACAAAAGAAAATAACTAAAATATTATTTATTATTTATAAAAGAAAACTTAGAAAATTTATATAACTCGCAGTCAGTACTGCGAGTTATATAAATTTTCATGTGTATCTTTTCCTTCACCAAAACTAATTTCCACGCATATTTATTTGATGTAAGATTTTTACATAACGCTTACAAAACAGTATTGTAATATACTGTAGGTTATATCTATCAAATACGTGTGCGTAAATAATGTATGGTCTAGTTGGTTATTACGAAAGTTTATGTTCGAATTACTTTACTAGGGGTATCGTTGCAAGGCTTGGATACGTAACTTGGTTAGTAAGTGGTAGTCTTTTGTTTTAGTGGACGCCAAAGAGCTTGGCTTTTAAGTCAATTAAAAAATTTAATTAAAAGGTAGTAAACAAACACTTTTAAAAATATTGCAAAATAATGCTCCAATTTTATCTTTCTTTGTACATCATCGGTATATGTCTGGTAGGTATCTTAGCAGCCCGTTCGAAAACAAATTAATGTGCGTACTGTACAAAGTCTGTAATTAATATTAATTTAAATATATTTCATGTTAAAGGCACATATTTGCGTAGCATATATTATTTTTTTAAATTTGCACAGGTGTACTGACGTCATGAGTTAATAACAACTCTCATATAAAATGCGACGAAAGAAAATAATTAATTGAAAGACTTCAGTTCTCCTGAAAACTAAATCTTGAAAGGGGTTTTTTCCGTATGGCTCCCATGGTACTAGGTGAATGTTTGTATTTGGTACACCTGTCCGAGGATCTTTATTTACTGATGTAGAGTTCTTGGTTTTCTAGGTGGAAACAAGAATACTATGTCCGTGTATTTATTTAATTTGGAATTTGACGTTTTCGTTTTTTATTTGCATCACTTAGGAATCTAGCATGTAACAAAAAGTACAACCTATTTATAGAAAAACTATCTGTGAAAAAATATAATAGATTATCTCCTAAACATAAGTTAAGAAGGTAAGTCTTAGGAAAATACTTGATTGTTGAGCTCTAAAACAATTAACGAGGTAAATTGAAAACAATGGACGACATTGCAGCTGCCTTGACCCACCTGGAGAACGACTTTTTGACCCTAATTAACCTTAACATTATCAAAGACTGTTGGGAACTGTTGTTCTTGAAGATGAAGTTGAGGATTACAAAGTTGTTGAAGAATCGACGTCATTGTGGGCATATAAGGTCGCTGACTGTCGGAAGAAAATAAACTGTTTTTTTTTGTTTTAGAAACACATTGTCGTCCTGGTCACCTTCGATCTTGTATTTTGTGTATAATTGAAAAAGACAATATACTTCCTTAATTAAAATTCAGCCGAGGCAAAGGTATCGTATTGTAGGTCGTAGAGTTTTGTGAATTGTAAGGTTTATTACAAGATTTATAATAGCTTCTTGTTATTTCCATTTAAGTTTAAACCTTACAAAAGGTACTCATGTTGCGAATATTCTTCCATAAAATATACCATTGCAATTTATGTCCTACCTAATCCTCTCGACTAAGGCACAAAATTCTTCAGCTTTAAATACCTACATTGCAATCTTCAATCATTAAAGAATTCCTAAACACGAGCCGGTGAAGTAAAATCTAGCGTTATGCATTGCGTCCGCGCAACGAACATACTTCTAAAAATAAACATGCAAATAATAACCACTCTTATTGTTTACGCAATAAGAGCTATTAGGACTGAAAGGGTAAGATGGTTTGATGAAGATTTTATCAACGAGGTTATACGGCGGAAAATAAAGAGGCAACCAGTGGAGTATGTATGAAAATACTTTGCTGTGTGTAAGCGATGTTTTGTTTTCTGCAAAGTCAAACTTCGAAACATTAATTGTAAACGATGCTGAAATAAATCGAAATAAACAGACTTTATAAATTTTCATTAAGAATTATCAAAACTTATACCTACATAATATATATTTTGAGGATATGAGCCATGGGGTTACTAAATATGAATGGAGAACAATGAACTCTGCCATATTGACTGTAAATCTGAGTAAATCTGAACTAGTCCTTTAGATGTCACTTGAATTAATTTAAGTCTTACAAAGGTAGGTGCATCCATCGCTAAAGTTTGTCACTGTACTTGAGTATGTCAATTAAAGTGTGGTTCACTGACACACTAATTTCTTCTGACAAAACTTTCATTAGTAAAAAAAGCTCGTTAAATAATCTAATCGACCAATTAAAATTAAATAAATCACTACATACATTAATCAAATCATAGGTGGACTAATTGACAAGTCAATGTTTAAAGGTCAGTCTGTACAAGTCCGCACGATAAATAAGACACGATTTTACTCTACGTACTCTAGTTATTGACCGTATTATTTAGTGGGCTAGTTCATCTAGTTGAAGTACGGCAGATATAAGTAGTTACAGTTCTTATTACTCGCTGGTGCCGCCTGAGTTTCATCTGGTTTAAGCACCTTTCGTCCGGTGTAGTCTGAGCCAAGGTACAACGTAGACAGACTGTCTGGTACCCCAGTAATGGGAACATGTATAAAAAAGGTGGCGCTGTAAGAGTGGTTAAGACGAACAAGCTTTTAGTTCATCAAAAAAGATACGTTGATACCATTCCCAAATATTCTAAAAAATAACTAAGTATCTAAGTACATAAATTATTCTAAAAGGCAAACAATAATGACATCTAAGTACGCATTTGTGTACAAAAAAGTGAAACTGTAAGTGTAATTACATAATGGATTATTATAAGCATTGCTCGTGTAGGTACCTCTAATATCTTTCTTACCTTCCTTCATCATCATCATCATCATCAACCTATTGCAGTCCACTGCTGGACGCAGGTCTCTCCCAAGACGCGCCACTGAGCCCGGTCTTCGGCTCTTCTCATCCAGTGTTTGCCAGCTACACTACGCAGATCGTCGATCCATCTCGCCGGAGGGCGTCCTACACTACGCTTGCCTAAACGCGGTCTCCACTCCAGTATCCGTTTGCTCCAACGGTTGTCGGTTCTTCGGCAAACATGGCCGGCCCACTGCCACTTCAGCTTGCTAATCCTTTGAGCTATGTCGAACACTTTGGTTTTCTGACGAATAATTTCGTTGCGGATTCTGTCACGCAAAGAGATTCCGAGCATAGCTCTCTCCATAGCGCGCTGAGCGACTTTCAGCTTGTGGACCAACCCCACTGTCAGTGTCCACGTTTCAGAAGCATAGGTCATAACGGGTAGGACGCACTGGTTGAAAACTTTCGTTTTCAGACATTGAGGGATGGATGACGAGAAGACTTGACGAAGTTTCCCAAACGCAGCCCAGCCCAGCTGAATTCTCCGGTCTAGCTCTCTCTCGAAGTTGTGTCTACCTAACCGCAGAGTCTGCCCGAGGTAAACATACTCCTGCACAAATTCGAGAGGCATTCCGGCAACGGTTATTGGCTCTGGGGTAATACGGTCATTAATCATGACCTTCGTTTTATCCAAGTTCATGCCCAGGCCAATCCGTCGTGAGGCTTCAGCAAGACTGTTCAGCATCTGTTGTAGGTCCTGCAACGATTCCGCAAATATGACGATGTCGTCGGCAAATCGTAAGTGTGAGATATATTCGCCATTGATGTTAATGCCCATCCCATTCCAACTCAGCGTCTTAAACAAATCTTCCAGCGCGCTAGTAAACAATTTGGGAGATATGACATCTCCTTGTCTTACTCCGCGGCGCAGCTGGATAGGTTTAGACTGCTGGTTCTGGACTTGGACAGACATAGTGGCATCATCGTAAAGGCATATCAACACTTCGATGTATCGCCAATCCACCTGGCATCGTTGCAGAGACTGTAGAACAGCCCAGGTTTCAACAGAGTCAAAGGCTTTCTCATAGTCCACAAACGCTAAGCACAGTGGCTGATTATACTCTTCCTTAGGTTTTGATAAAAACTGGTTAACCAAGTTAACCGGATCCTTAAGATAATAAAACTATGCCAGTAGTGTCGAGGTATATTACTCTTCATTAAGTATTTTACCATCATCAAAACAACACGGATCATTTTAATTTGTCGTGACCAAAGTAATTTGTTACATGTAGGTTTGGTCACGAGCATCAATGTTGATTGATAGACTCTTTAAAAAGATTCTGAGTCGAACAGTTATATGATCCCACACTTCCGTACCGAAGAATTGTGCAAAAACATCTCGACCAACCGAAGATTAAGTTTCAGACTCTACATTTTTAGGTCCTATGACTGCGACACTATACATCACTTTCACTCTCAATCTTAATACAAAACATGGACTTGTAAACACAGAGAAATCTTCAGCACATGTTGTCAGAACCAGTCCGGCACTACCGGGTTCGCGTCCATCAAGTCACCGGTTTGCATTGACGACATTCCAGTTGTGACAATAAAAGCACTTGCTACTAAAGCTTTAATCCTAATTATTATCATTATGTCCTTCGTTGGTCACAGCCAAACATGAAACATCTCAGAATTCCTGAGTGTCCCTATTTCGCGGCCTACAGTTGACCACCAGCGATATTAGTTCTGTACAACGAATGAAACTATACAAGGCACGCATTTTTCTGAGAGATTTACCTACGTTGCTTTTGTAGTAAATAAAGCTATGTTCCATGCAGTAGTTTCCATGTGCAAGTGTCAGACTTTTCTGCCTCAGCGAACTTTTCTGCCCCGAAAATTTAAGCTCTAAACTGTGTGTTTCACTGTCACTTGAGCCTACGATTTCTAATAATGTCCTCGGGTGATGTCCATATCTACAGAGACTTATTCTATAAAAGGATGTTGTTACTATAACGCAGGCGACAAGAAAGTCTTCTAAATCTGTATGACACGGAACTTCTGTATACGGTTATTAACTTTCATTTACGTGTTAATGTAACACTGGAACTTAAATATTTACATTACCTACCTAGCTTTCTAGGTTTACTTAGCACCTGACCGTTATCGAGATAACCGTCGTCTAAGCTAAGGTACCGGTAAGTGGAGTGATTTCCGCGCTAGATATTCTTCAGTAGCTCTGTAGGAGTCGGCAGGTGACCACCAATTTGAAATACTCTAGACCTTAGGGTGACTTGAAAACTATCACGAATATAAAAAAAATTGGACTTGCGCCTTACAAACTCGACGACAAATATCCACTACGAAAATATTACTTATACTTACTTTTGTTCGAGCTTCCATTCTAATTCAAAAATCTCCGAGGTATTAGGTATTATTATAACATAGTATTCTGCAAACAGTAAACCAAGTGCTAAATATTAGCTAACAGTTATCCAATCCAGTTGAAAAGTATAATGATCGTCCGCAACCCGCTACCCGTCACACCGCTTTTACTTTCCAATGGCGCCCGCGGTGAAAGCAGACTTGGAAGTACTTCAAGCCCTGGTTTCCTAAAAAGCGGAGCTGGATATTGACTGGATATAGCGTTGATCTTTTGACCTTCATCACCAGCATGACATTCTTCCAACCTGTTTGTATTGCCTCTTGAGGAAAATGATTGACCAGAAAAAAATGTGATAGGAAGATGCTACCCCATATTACCCAGTAATCAAAACACGACTGCAATCCCGATGATGATAACTATTACGGAAAAAAACATAACATGAATTGCTTTGGTTGAAATTAATAGGTTGTTATTTTATTGGACCTGTGCCAGATTTAAGGGCATTGTCCTCATATAATGTTTAAATTGGACCTAAAACTTGTTTCTAGGAATAGTTAGATTCTTGGTTCATTCGATTTGAAAGAAAATATTTAGAGTTTAAATACCAGTAGCGCATACCAGTAGTAAGATTATTTTATGCAAAATATTATGTGTGATATAGAACCGGTTTGTGACGGCCGCCAGTTCTTGTAAGCATAAGTTTTAATATGAGCAGTGGGTGGTTCCGCGAACTGGCAAGGATTATTTATGATTGTGTATTGAAGTACAAGAAAAAGTTACATTGATTCCAATTACGGACCATTAAAAAGATTCGTTTTGGCTTTTGATGTTCTTGTTATTTGAAAGTCCGTCTGTATGTATAGGCGACAAAGAAATTGGTTTACCACTCTAAGGTTGAATATCATTTGCACGTACAAAACATCAAGGGCTATTTTCGCTTGACAGATTAATGACTGCTACGTCAGAATCTGTCAATCTGTAATCCTTAGCGAATAATTATGTTACTGGGAGATGTCATCAAAAGTGGTAAACCAATTTCTTTGTCGCCTATACCTATAATATTTTAAGAAAAAAAAAATATTCATGAGAAATATAATCTTTTCCTATAGTAGTTAGATACTGTAAAATGTCCATTTACACCATATTATTTTACTATTCAGTAATTTACAAGATCTATTTATTTCAGCTAAGTAGGTAAATACTTAGGCGTCATCGATAGGCGGGTATTTTATGGTACCTATCTACTAATTAGGATAGTTGTAGAAATACATGATTTTTTTATTTTAACAAATTAAATATTTTCCCTGCAATTAACTAAAAAACAGGTTCATATTACAACAGGATGTGACATCTATTTTATATTTCTTCAATATTTTTTAAGCTTAAAGAATAATTAATTATTCTAATACTTAAAACATGTTTTAATTATTGTTCGTAATACATATTAATAAAATTAATTGCTGTAATCGATGTAATGCCAATCTTTTATTATTATGATAGTAAAATACCTAAAAATGTGAGTAGGTATATTCAGTTTATCTTATATTTAATTTAAATTAGAATCTTTTGGCCCATAGGCTCACCATCTGCTTTGAGTTGTGCGTAAATCACGTAACAATTTTATAATTTAGATATTACATAACATAATCAGATAGTTTATAATCTTAACATCTCTACATATTAAATGAATAAGCAGGTGTGCGTGTATGTAAAGGCAAGGAAAGTGGTTTGTAGGCAGGTCTGTCGAGGCCGAAGCCACCGACGTATTTGGGTCGGTATCTGCGCCTGCGAAGCCTAGAGACTAGTGAATACTAATGTACGTACTTTGTAGGTTTATGCCTGCAGTGCTAAATGGACACACATAAAATGTGTGATAAATGTTGTCCGAAGACTTCCTGGTCCAACTTTATGAAATGAAATATTATAGGTTACGTTACGACTGATGTTTCTCGATAGTTCTAGAAATCTTGAGAAAATAAGGCAAAATCTAAATATTACATTCGGGACTTTCTCATATTCAGAGTTCCATTTGACAGTTTCACATAAAATTGCCTTAAACGACAATATTTTTTTTGTCCCAACGCGTTGATGTATTATTTTCTCACACTAACTTTTACACCTAGCAAAATAATTAACCATATCGCACTTATCGTACCTACTTATGTCTCTTTTCCTTTCATTGCCAACATTTAGTTAGGACATGCTAACCTACAAATATACCCACATGTCCTTTGCTGTTCTAAGAACTACATGTGACGTCACAAGTCATATGTCAATAATGTTTGTTTGTTTGTTGCAGGTAATGGAATCTGAGTTCTTCGTAAACTGAAAGTTAAATAAAAGAGGTTATGTCAACATCATTTAGGTGCAGTTTACTTTTTTGTTCGTTTACTGATCTCGCAATAAGATATCACAAGACATATAAGTAACATAATATTAATCCTCACATCACGATCTATTCCAAATAATCCTTGTGATTTTACTGAATAAAGTTCATATAGCTGACTTTAAGACACGCGAAGTTCACAGATTACCTACTTTTGGTTTGCCTATCTAGGTCAACCAGCAGTTTAAACATTAGCCAACTAACATACACGCAATAGAATGCGTTGCTCCCAATATCTTTTTATGTGTCGTTTCTTCTACAAGACTGATAATCTCTCTACATGGTATCATACTAGTGCGAATAGTAAGTTACTTTTTAAATTTTCCTGCTAATTATCGATTTAGATCCTATGAAAAAACCCATAACTAAATCTACGAAAAAATCCAAATTCGACGAACACGGAAGCATAATAAACGTGATGTTTAATTAATAAGATGATTATGTGCTCATTAATGAAACCATCGTGTGATTTCGTACGGCCTTGACATGTGATCCACCTAATCTGCTTATTTTTTGTAATTCGGAATGAGCACACTTTGCATTAAACTACCGGATTACAAGTGTTAGTTTAGTTAAAAAAGTTAAGAATTAAGTTGAGAGGCTTGTTCTTTGAGCTTTAATTTGTAAGTATGCTTTACATATTGAAGTAGTTAAGGGTACAGATCCTTAGTTTTTCTTTTTAAATCTCGCTCTTAATATTTGACGCATTTCGAAAATGGCAAGATCCGCATCTGATTAGGGCTTGCCAGAAATATTTTAATAAACAATTAATATGCTAAACAGTCCCATGATCTCATCAGGGAGGTACCTGAGTCAAAACAAGTTACCGATCCCAGGAAAAGATGACTGCAATTTACAAAATAATTTAATAGATTACGAACAAAAAATCTTTAACTTTAAAACTTATGGAGGTGTAAAAGTTGTTGGTAAACAAAGTGTGTGGTACCTACAGTCAACATAAAAATATACCTATCATATATATAGCTATTTACTATTGGTAACTAATAGCCTTTGTACAGTAAGCTGAGAAGTATCCAAATAAATAATGTACGGGCCACGGACGAGATCAATTTCAAGTAAGATTGTAATAGGTCCGCGGTAATTCTCAAAACATCCGAAGATAGGTACAATAGTAGGTTCTGGCGATTTGTACTCAAGACCTGTCGAATTTAACAGGCTAGACCTGCTCAATCAGAACACAACTTCACCGTTATCTAAAGGCTACGTGCATGTTAACCCATAACAAAGATTGATTGGATTGCAACGTAATACCGTTTTTCAATGTACTGTACTGACCCTAATACCAACTCCGTGCGATATTCCGTCAAAATAGCTGTTGCACGTTTTATGTAATGTTTGACCTTACCATCGAGCGTTGCTATTAGGGCACTTGTGGAACCGACCTCTCTTCCAATCTTGGAAACAATTGATGAGTAGTTTTTTGACGGATATTTCTTGTATGTTCCTAATTAAGTGGATACTAGAGGAAGATGAGAATAGAAAAAACACGCTTATAAGCTTCGCGTAGTTTGGGATTAGATTGTGATGTGAAATGTCCACGTATATTTATTTATTTAAAAACATAGAACTCACGTCAATGTACTCAAATGTTTTGTTCTTCGGGTGTCGTGAGAATGTGATTGGATTTGTCCATTTTTACATAAGTAAATGTTATGTTGAAAACTTAATTATTCAATAAAAACAACGATTTCCGATGCATTGTTAGTAAGTTTAGTACGTTTTTTATTTTAAAATGTTTGAAAAAATAAAACTTGATCATAAAGCTGATTTCTCAATATTTTCATAATATTTTGAATGTTTCCGATGTACCGACAACCTTGTGTTCTAGCTATGGCATCAATACAAGTAATTACGAACATAATGCTGACGTATCAATTAAACGGCACATAAACATCTGATAGGCGAGTCACGATGTCTAACTTCAGCATTTATGTAGACAGCCGGTTTTGTGCCCGCTACGCCTTATGAACCCTTTTTTTACGTGAGGAAATCCACCATAGAACCTACTGCCTATTAGAGCAGTAGACTGTTTGACCTAAACTAAAAGCTCACAGCCAAGAACACTTCTGCCCGAGGAGAGGACACGAGTGCGACTTATCGACCCTTTACTCTACATGTTTTTATTTATATATAGGTAAGTACTCATATAGATATATCAATAAATAAATAAATAAAAATAAATAATACTGGACAATCCACACAACATCATCCAGCCCCAAGCTAAGCACAGCTTGTGTTATGGGTACTAGAAGACTGACATACATAACACAATACATTACAAACATAGATATTTTTTTATTATACATATAAAATACCCGATAAATATATAATATATAAAATATATAATATATATAAATATATAAAATACCAGAACACCCGGATTAAATATTTGCAGATCGTACAAACATAATATGAGTTTTGAAATTATTCTAACTCTGTATCTTTGCTCGTAGCATATATTTTTTCTTTTGAAATGAACATCGTCAGCAAAAACCGGCGAACCGTGTTAAAATTAATATTTTGCTTAACTAACACTATAGCAAAACATTGATAATGATTAATTGCAGTTGTATATGTTTGTACAATAGTATTTTAGAAAAGTGTTCAAAGATACTTTTGCTCAATAACCGATTATATCAATAAAGAGTCAATCATATTTAATAGGTTCGTGAGGTGAACATCCTGTAGAGATCGTAGATGAGAAAAAATATATCGTAATTGTTTTAAAAAATATCTACGTACCTACGTATAAGGTGCCTATCAAAAAATACACATTAGAATTTTTTGTCTATGTTACGTAGCGTAGGTACGTCTATCGAAAATAATTTTCTACGAATCTTTTTGAAATTTAAATAGATATTTACCAAATAAAAAATGATTTAATCAAATTTAAGACAAGTTTTAGATGCTATTTGTAATTATTATTTTCATCTTTAGCATTTAAGTTTAACTTTCAAACTTATCTAATAACAACATAAATTTAAAAACTTATACCAAATGAGCGTCTTATTTGTTCGACAACTCCAACACTCATTGGCAAAAAATGACGTTAGCGTTAATTATATGCTAATTCATATCTCTGAGTATGGCCATAAGAATGGTATTTAAATTGGTGGAGCAAGTTGCCGAAATCGCACTTTTTGTTAAAAACTTCGAATGATTCTCAAGATCTGGTGAAGCAACGGACACTAAAAAACAGTAAGATAAACAAATTAGCCAACTGAGGAAACGACTCCGGAACATTACGAGCAGTGTACACTCAACGAAAAAAGCAAGTGTCTTGTGAAAACAAATTAAATGTTGGTATAACCGTTCTTTCTGCAACTAAAAATTGGAAACGCTAGAGCTGATGTATAAATTTAACCATATAAGTATAAGTAAGCTTTTCATAGAATGGCACTGAGTAGAGTTGCATTGCGTAGTATTGTGGCCATACTCCGCAGTCGGGTCTTAGTTTCTGCGCAGTGTAAAGTGCTACACGCTTATTATAATAGCTATTAAGTGTAAACCGGCGCTCGGTCTCATGAAGATGGCTGAAAATAAAGCTAACGTCTTTTTTGAGCTGACAGTACTTGGTAGGTAAGTTTCGGAACACTGTGCAACAAGTTGAGCAAATCTAGATCTAAGCGCGGACTATGATTAATTATTATGAATGTTGTTTATTTTGTAATTTGTGCTGTAAAGCTAGCTGACACGCCCGGTTTCACGCGGTTCATACAGGGTGCAAAAAAAATACCATGACAAAACAAAAAACTTCTCTCATTCCACACTATGAAATAAGTACTGTTGTCTGGTAGAGCTGTTTTGAAAAAAAAAATATTATGCCGGCGATAATGGGTAGGTATTTTCCAATGTAGCCGAAATTTCAAAAAAATAATAAAGTGCTTGATGAATAACCGTGTAATATACTTTACTATAAGTTCTGGTTGCGAAAGATTAAAACATAAATAGATAAATATACCAAAAAAATATATAAAGTTTTTTTTTGTATTTTTAATTTTTTAATCAATCAAAGAGATTTACAGTTCGTATTACAAAAACAATCTTTTGATACCCTGCGTTAGTTTTATATATGGACCGGAAACTAAGCTCACTATTAGGAAGTGAAAACCGGCGTGTATGTCCATTCGGTACTTTCTAAGATAGCTCGCACTGATATGAAGTAAAAGTGCTAAATTAATTAGTTATTTGCTACGATGATGTTGACTGTACTTAACAGTCAACATCATCATCAGTCAAAACTTGGGAAAAATATCCAAGAAATCAAGCATTACAGCGATATGTACCCCAAGCTTCTCAAGAAATCTGCTAGAGGTGCTGCTTGGATTTCCATACAAAATTGGCGGCGCTTGGCGATCACGTCTCTGCGATCCGTGTGTGCACAAACTCGCACTTGGGGTACTGTACACTAGGGTTATATAAAAAAAGTAAATATTTACGATGTAAGTACCTACAAATAATCTAGATTACTCTAGATAATTGACAGGATTCATTTGACAAGCGTCACAGCTCAGTTGGAAGTAGCTTTGCCTTCTATGCTGTAGGTCGTGGGTTCGATTCCCACCCAGAGCAAATGTTTGTGTGATGAACATAAATATTTGTTCTGCGTCTCAGTTTTACTATGTATTCTATGTATGTATTTACATTACAAATAAAAATTATATAAATATTTTAAGTGAAATGTTCACAAATATTGATTTGTTTATAATTGAATAGGTTCAGTGGTTTTTACAGAGAAAACGAACGAAACACACAATTTAGCCGTCCAATAAGATGTTGCAACGTCCGTAAAACTTAAATTATTCATTACTAAACTTCATAAAATTACGTAATAATTTTCACGCTAATGTAAGAGCGTATAATCGTTCCGATATTGGTTGGAATTAGTATCGCGTTAGTAGCTTTTTCAAACTTGAGAAATAGGGTTCTTTTGTAATGAGATATGCTTTTTAGAAGCATAAATAGTACTTAAAATTAACAGGTTTTAAAAAAAGTTACCGTCATGCGGCGTCTACTCCACAAAACAATAAATTACTGTTATCTGTGTTATTTGAGCTATTATTGAGTAGATGGATTTAATCAGAATGGTGCTATTGAATGCGCATTTTGAACGAAAGGTTTAAAAATAAAACCGGTATGCACAAACGGTATGAAGCCTGGAAGAGATCGCTCATAGCGATAAGGCCGCCCATTGTACTTCATTGTAATAGATTAATTTAGTATAATAAGAAATGTCTCTGCGTGTGTGTACAATAAAGGGTTTTCTATCTATCTATGTAGGTACCTACTTAAATATTTTTTTCATTATATTTGCAGTTCATTTTAAATGATTCATTATATTTTATACACATACCTATACCCTGTAAAATATCACATCAAATTCAATTTCAAATACCATTTAATATTTTAAAACTTCCGTTTGATAAAATAAAAGAATCTAAAAAGCTCAGCCGCTAAATGATGATGACGATAATGGATAGAACCCGCACCTTTCGCCCTCAGCCGGAGGTCGTCATAACAAGTCAATTATGAGCTACTTGCTACGAGGTCTCAAATCACAAAATACTAAAAACCGACAAAAGTACTGAATACTTGGGCTCGGCATGATCATCATAATTAGTGGATGAAGAAACTAATTTTCGTTGGTAGCTAAAGGCACGAGTCTACAAGGCCAACTCCATTATATTTGCATAAAAACAGAGAACAATATTTTTACATAGCGGTTGTTTTTTGATAGCGCTAAATCGACAAACTATCAAATAACAATGAAAAATGAAGTGAAACTAGATCTTATACCACTGAATGGTAGATCAATGCATATGAGATGTGTGTTGACTGATAGGTAATAGAAATCCTTAGAACTCCTAGCATTTTAAAACATAGCTATATATACCTACCTATTTAGGTACACTTTTTTCTCGTTCTAAAATGGATTGCCAGGCGTCAGCTTAGTTGGTAGTGGGCCTTCAATGCTGTGGGTCGTGGGTTCGATTCCTTCCAAGAGCAAATGTTTGTGTGATGAACATAAATATTTAATCTGTGTATTCTTTGTATTTCATGTATGTGTTTACAAAAAAAAAGTATTCTACTAGCAATCGTTCTATACTACTATCTACTAGTTCCCATAGTACAAGCTTTGCTTAGTTTGGGACTAGAGCGCGATGTGTAAATTGCCTATGAATATTTATTTATTAAAATTAAATAACTAGCGAATATGCTAACCTCGTCTGTTTTTTGTCACTGGCATGTGTCGCGTTTGCGTAGTGTAACTCGAATTGTAGAATATGTCTTGTTTATAGTTTGCGGAGTAGACCTTCATATTATTCATCCTAATAGACGTCAGGCTCTCATTCAGCTGTCATCTGTAATTTGTCAAAGCATTGTGTAAGAGCCTTCAAATATAATTAAGCCAACAATTGTCTTAAATTATTTACTTTGTTTTCGATGACCTCCGCTTAATTAATTGTACAGTGTACATGGAGCCCTCTGAAAAGTTCTCACGGCGTCATTCAATTTTTCGCCGTACTAGCCAAGCAATGTACATGACCTCTAGAGATTACCTGTGTAGAGTATCGGCGGTTCATTGAAAAATGATTCCATTCATGTTAAATCAGGCCAAGTTCATATTAACTGTGTGTTTTATGGTCAAACTACATTTACTGGAACATTAAGGAATGTGTCGTTGTCATCGCCTTGATATCAATTTAAACGATATGCAGGCTGTTTCCTGAAACAATCTAAAAAATCTTTACTACCGAAAAAAAAACTCTTCTCAACAAGGATCTAATGTATAAAGGACATCCTTTATGCATGAGCAAAATATTCATAAATTTATTCATCAACAATTAGTTACAATTGTATTTGAAAGCTTATAAATAAATCATGCAATTAAATTAAATTACTTAACTCTAAAACTCGTCTGTAAATCTATCTATACTAATATTATAAAGAGGTAAAGTTTGTATGTTTGTATATTTGTTCAATTGTAAGGGGTAATCTTGGGATCTACTGAACGGATTTTAAAAATTCTTTCACCAATAGAAAGCCACATTATTGCTGAGTGTCATAGGCTGTATTATATTTTCATAAAAAATTTGGGATCTTTACTAAAACTTCAATTATGTAACCCAAGGTGTAAAAAAAATACCTAAGAAATTCCTTACATCGCGTGCGCTGCGAAAACTATTGATGATAGAAAGAAATCATGTACTACAATTTTGTAGAACACATCATCATCCACAAAAAAGTCAGCGGCAGCATATGTCTAACTATTATAGATATGTCACTATAAGTGTTTTAATATCGAAAAAATATAATAAAAATGACGCCGCTAGAAAACGTTCTTTATTTGTGCTTTGGTATTAATCCTTATCTAAATAAATTTCTTCATAATTAAGACTGTTTCAATACCTTTATATGACTTTTTAAATTATTCAATTTGGACATTCCATTCAGAAGATATCACGAGTTCAAAAATGTAAGTAATAGAAAAATGTCAAGCGTATAATGAAGGTGCCGGTTACGGGAGCATATGCGGGTTCTATGGTTTAGCTACGTGGATTCAAGAGAAAAAACGGTCGAATTATGCCCAACGAAGTGGGCACGGGTCAGCTAGTCTTAAATAAAACAACTCCTTGGAGCAACAATTCCCTGATTTTTCTCTTAAATACAAGGGGACTCTCCACAATTTTCAAATCAGTAGGCAGAGAGTTGAAAATTTTAACTGCCTGATACCTGACTATATAGGCAATGCACGTTAAATATTTAACACATGCTCACTTTCTAAGGCTGGCATTCTATTACATTCAAAACTCAAAAGTCCCAAGTGCTACCTACACCTATAACCATAACTTGCTATTATGTAAATGCAAATTACTCAAAATTATAACCGTCAGAGGAAACGGACATGGACAATAGACAGACAGACAATTTGTGCAATTATTATACAGTAGTTATAATGCTGTACACAAGCAATTTTTAAAGCAATTATTTTAGGACACAGGGAAGTATTTGTTGCTTTGATTGCAACTTGCAACATTAATATAAAGAGATAAAATTACGCGGGTTTTTATCGCTGAATGCTTATGAGCTTAAGAGTTCTGATCGCGAAAGTTTAAAATATTCTAACATTAAAATTGCTGACCCATATTAACCATCATAGATCTGGGTGCTGAAATGGGAATGCTTCACAGTTTGTTGCTACTGTTGTAGGTCCAAGGTAGGTTTCAATAAGAACCAATAATGATCTGAGACGGTACCGTACATTCGATACTTTATTATCGTGTTATCCTAATAATGGTTTTTTATATGTTACCCGTACTAGGGTTCAATATTGGGTCGCTCATAAAAAAAACCTGTTTAAATGTAATACAGTTATACATCTTAAATTTTATATTAATGTTTTGTAAGTTTGTTGATCGCCAACCGGTTGATCAGGTCATCTAAATATTCTCTATTCCGTTAAATCTTCAATATCTATCAATGTTTTTTTAGCATAATTACGGTGCGTTTTTAACAGGATTTTAAAAGAAACTGTTCTTTTTGAATTCCTCTATTTATTATTGCCACTGACCGCCGATGATGGTGCCGATTCTAAGGGTCAATGACACATTTAAATGTTCATATAAGTTTAAAAAAAAACAATGTTTGTTGGTAGCACGAGGAGTATCTTGATCATAGGTAGAATCCAAGCAAATCACAAGTTCACTGTTATTGAAACACTCATTTAATTAGTAAAATCACAAGAGTCATTGGTCATGCAGTTACCGATTCCCATTACCCCCGAATAAAAAGGAAGACCCAAGACTAAGTGGCAATTTATTGTTCATTTGTTTTTATAAACACCAATAACATGCATAATATGGAATCCTTGTAGCCTGATCTCGTGCTATTCTGAGTAAGCCATTAAGATATGATGTTCTCAGATAGCTGGAGGGAACGACCCTGGTCCGTAACCTTGGAGTTTTTGTGCCCGAAATATTTGAATTTGATTTTTTTGCATGAGGTCTACGTCCGATGCTCCTACACTCGTTTCGAGCCTGAGTGGCAGCTATTGGCATCATTTATTGCAAACACTTTGATACTTAAACTTTATTTTCCTGAAATACAAGCTGCAAGCACAAGTAGGTATTATACATTTTTTTCATGTATATGTTGATTCTGTTTAAAATAAAGTCTATTTGTATTAAAAAAAATAATTGTATCTATCATATTCATTTGTTAGATAACACATAATTGAATATCGTGTATAAGTAAACGTGTATTTATTAGAATTATGATTAGGTATATGAACTTTATCACACATTGAAAGGAGTTTTAGTAAAATACTTTTTTTAAAAAGACCACGATTGATCTATCATAAAAAAATTCAAAACCTCAGTACACGTAGCAACTGGCTAATGATACAGGTTTTGCTCAAAAACACTTATAGAACTTTTTGTGATCATCTTCTACGCTCATCAAGTGTTTTGTAAATATCAAATATAAAAAGTTTACTTTAGTAAAAAGTCATGACATTGTTTGTTTTATATACATGGATAATCCCATACTGTTAGTTTTTCTCATAGATTTAATTTACTTAAAAAAAATTGTATAACATTTTCGGATAAAAAATATATAAAAAAAGACAAATGCTTAATCAAATTTTTGAAACCGATTGGAAGAGACTTTGCCCACCAGTAAAACAACAGCTTAATTAAATAATTGTACCATAACATTGCCTTGGGTTATGAATAATTGAATAATGCTTTTTTGATTTACAACCATTGATTACATCTTTATAACCTTCGAAGTATTTGGAAGTGATTATTGAAACAATCTGATATACCCACACTGCTATTAGATAATTCTTTAGTTATAGATTCAATACAATGCATGGGAATATGCTGTAATTAATAATTTTGATGACAGGCGATTTATGTTCGTCGACTGGATCATTTATCATTCCTTTTGTAGGCGTTCCTCATAGAATAATCTACTTTACACTAAAAAGTTATTGTATCTACTTCTGATTCATTGCTGTAAATCAAAGCGCAGTGGAAGCGCACTTAATCAAACAGTAGCAAAGTTCATGAAAATTAAAAATAAACCTTTTTTTTTCACTAGATATCTAAAGGAACGTCCAAATACTTTACTTTTTTTATTTAATCTATTGTGTCCCACTGTAGGGCAAAGGTCTCCCCCAAACTCTTCCAAAATACTTTATTAAGTTACTTTATTTAGGGCTTAGAAGAGCCACCTAATTAAATATGTATGAATATCTACTCAAAAAACGCTGCGTTGTGTCTTAAAATCCGCCTCACGAAGTACAAACTAAATGTTTTTACTGAAATTCGAACAACAAATTCATAATATATTTTAATGATATTCATTAGAACGCGGAAGGAACGTGACGAACCTTCGTGACTATCAGATCTGCCTGTGATCTATCACCCTAAGGCGACACATTATGAGCTTATGTATCTTGTAGCCGTATTCACAAACAATGAGCTAGTCTCATTTCGTTTGAGCATAGATTTCATGATACATAATAATAAACACCAATATTTGAACTCTTGTTTCAGACATTAATTGAGTATACAGTGTGTGTAAGTTAGATTAAAGATACTTATTATTTATACGTTTACAAGTATAATCGCCTGTAGAGTATAACCGCTAGTTCAAAATTTCCACCAATAGCTAGAAAAAAAGCATTGATCGGTCGATCGATAAACCAATAAATGACGTGAAAGTGCTCTCTATCATTATGTTTCGGTGAAAAACCAAAGAAATATTTCTATGGCATAAATAAATTTCTCAACATATAAATAGTGATAGCACTAAAAATAAAAGTTCAGGCGCTCGTTTCGTCACTCATTAAATAAACTTTGAAGCTTAGACAAGTGACGTATAACTCACTCTTGTTTTTTGCTTATTTTTACGGATAAGAACGTGACAATCTAGAATCTCCAGTCAAGTGCGAACAAAAACAATGTCGATCAGACCTTATGTTTAAACTGCTTCATCATGGCCGTACAACAATAGTTTAACAGTAAATTGTCACGGCTAGTTACCATTGTTTGCTTCAATGTATGTTTACTAAGCGGAAAACGCTTCGAATCCGCTTGTTTTTATAAAAATCCATACCCTATGTGTTTAAGAAGTCTTATATCTATTACATTTGCAAAGTCATCCCAGACCTCGTTTACAAGAATACAAGAACTCGAAACTACTCGAAAACATGACTAAGTCGTTCGGCTTTTGTTACACAAATTATCTTTGCATTGTTTTTTTTGTAATTAAATAAATAGATACGGTACCTACTCAAAGTAAAAATTAGAAGTTTTTAGGATGTTTTTGATATGCATTCCAGATTTCAAGATTAGTTTTGCTTATTTCTTACTAAAATACCTGCTGTGGCAAGTCTTCGCGGAAAACTGGCTTTTCATTCACAGAGGACTAGCCGTAGCGTACATCAGTTTTCCGCTAAAGCTGTCCGCTGTATGTACATACCCGGCTAGTTACTGTACAGTTTACGAGTATTACGTAAATATCTTTGCTTGCGCCGATTGACCTGAATCCGATATGGATGCGTGTTACAGCCATTTTGTTAGTTATCGAAGTTTGTTATGTTAATAGTTCGTTATGTTTGTAGGTAGGTGATTTATAGCCGGTTATTGTACAATAAAATTGGAGGTCTGAGATTGGGGTCATATGTCAGTTAAAAAGCAGATAACCTGTAGTTATTAGGCTGCATCTGAAGCGCTATGCACTGTGACCTCGATTACTGTTTTCAGTGCTGTTGCTTCGGATGGCTTTGTTTAAAAACACCAAGAATGAATTTCTAAACTCTGAACTCATTTATTTATTGGTGAATATAGAAAAAATGTAAAAAAAAAGACGATAAACATTGTAATAAAATGAACCTCAGTGCTTTATCTGACGAGGTACATAGATTACCAATACTAAATCAGCCTTACCTTTTCATTTATTGTTTAATACCTACTCCTAAACAATGCCAATCCAACGAAATTAATCTAGTGTGCTCACTTGTTATCATCTAAAAACTTGAAATAACTATTGGCTCTTTCAATGATAAGCATTTTTTAATTAAGTTTTGAACAAATTCACTTAAACTTGTGCAGAGAAGTAAATCCCGCCTCTATTGCGTGTCAGTTACTTCTTAGCTAGCTGCTTAAATTAATTATTTCGAGAAAGTAACAACTCAAGTTAATTCACGTGATTGTACTATTACATATTCTGTGTACTTATGTAAGAACGTAATTAAAATGACTGAGAGATTTAAAGGTAGATGTGTTCTGTATTTAATCCTATAGTATAATTAAATGAGCCTTTTTTTAAGTCAAATTTATTTGAGTTTGAATAGCCTTTGTAACTTGCAATTATGTTTTTTATAATGGGTTTATGTAAATCTTTTGTATCGTTTGAATGCTTTGAATTTTGATAGTGTTGTGACTATGAAAATATTATTTAACTGATTAAGTGTGATATCACGATTCTAAGTATCTATATAATTGTTTTATGTATAGTGTATTTCTTCTGTGAGGCATTACACTCCGTCTATCTCTCTAATTTTTAATAAATAAATCATCATCATCATCATCATCGACCTATATTAGTCCACTGCTGGACGTAGGTCTCTCCCAAGACGCGCCACTGAGCCCGGTCTTCGGCTCTCTCATCCAGTGTTTGCCAGCTACACTCCGCAGATCGTCGCTCCATCTCGCCGGAGGGCGACCTACACTACGCTTTCCTAAACGCGGTCTCCACTCCAGTATCCGTTTGCTCCAACGGTTGTCGGTTCTTCGGCAAACATGGCCGGCCCACTGCCACTTCAGCTTGCTAATTCTTTGAGCGAACACTTATAAATAAATATTCATGGTCATTTCACACATCACACTCTAGTCCCAAACCAAGCATAGCTTGTACTATGGGAACTAGATTGCTGATAGAATACTTATATAAGCATTTTTTTTGTAAATACATACATAGATAAATACCTACATAGTAACACCCAATAAATTTGATAATTTTATGAACTTAGTAAGTACATAGTTACCCTATTCTTATTTAGCCCATCAATAAATGTTTGTTGTAATTATTTTCAATAAATCTATTATTTATATACTGTTACCTGTATTATTGTAATTCTAATTTATAGGTTTAACTTTTAGTTATAAATATAAGTATGTACTTACTTGCAACAATACTTGTATCAACACATTGCATTACACGTGAGACGAATATTATTAAGTTTATTTATTATAGTATTTATACAGCATCATCATTATACGAAATGAGCACGGTTTTATAAACCATACAAAGGTTTAGTATATACAAAAAGTTGTGAGTTCATTAGTTGTATCAATAATGACTTCATCAGTAGGTTCGTACCTACTTATTTTTTTTTAACTACGGACAAATAAAAAACGATTGTAAGTAGCTACAGTTAACAACATAACATATTATGTTGCAAAAAAATATAAGTATATTATCAGCAATCTAGTTCCCATAGTACAAGATTTGCTTAGTTTGGGAAGAGAGCGTGATGTGTGTAAAGTCCGTGAATATTAGATTTTTTGTAGTGGATGTCTTTGCAGCAGACATTAATTTAGTTAAATACATACAACGCCATCTTGAGCAGGTGACATCAAACTGGTGCTTCATCTACCTATTAACATAATTGCTTTTACATTAAAAACGAAGAACGTTGATTTATTATATACATAACAAGTTTGCACCACGTGTTGTAAAGGAAAATATCTGCATAATACATTATATTTGTTGGCAAATAATTTATTTTAGAAAATTGAGAGATCAACTACATTTGCTTTTAAAAAAATAATCACATATAATACCACAAGAGCTTCAAAATTATCTGGCATTTCCCTCAAGGTTCCCTGCAAACAAATAAAATCGTCAAGTTTTTCAGGAAAAATCACTCGCGCTTCGCGCTCGTGATTTTTTAACCTGAAAAACTTGACTCCTTCATTTGTTTGCAACGAACCTATCGGGAAATACCCGATAATTTTGAAGCTCGTGTGGTATTCGGGGGATTATTTTTCCGTCCCAAATGTCGGCCAATAGAATTGCACCATGAGACGTATTAATGGGAACATTTCCTTTGACTTTTTTATCGATGGTGGACAGAGAACAAACTCCAAATCGACTCATTTTCATGCAAAATCTCCAATTTTCACAATTGAATTCAACCTGTCAGTTTGACGTATTTGGATCATGTTGTAAAGCAACGACCAGAGAAAATTATCAAAAAATTATCAGTATAATACCATGTAGGTTGTACCACGTGACGTGGAATGTTGCAATTCTATTGGTCGATATTTGGGTCGGAAAAATAATCCCTGAAAATTCCTATGCAGTGTTACGCTAAGAGGGTTTTTAGACAAAAAATGCAGAAATAGGTATTTCTGGAATATTCTCTTATTAACCCACCACAAGCACTGGTAGACTAAGAAGAATGTATTTTTGACGTTGACAACAGTCTCTCCTAGAAACCTACAGCTATCTTTAAAGCTTTTCAACATCTTCCTAGACACATCTTATAAGAGCCTTTTGAGAGTAAAAATTACTCTCAAAAGGCTTATTATACATCTGTGAGTTAAAAACCCATTAGACATGAAATGACCAAACTTTCTTGCGTTATGTCACGAAGTGTTAGATAATACAACAAAAACTAAATAGCACGAAACCCCTTGCAAATTACAGCAAAAACATCAGACACTATGTCAAAATTCGACTATCGTGACTGCTCATTTTCAAAGTTCAAAGAAAACCGTTGAGTAACAAAACTTTGAGGCTATGAAATTGCTTCCAAAAAATAATCCTTTTACTCACGCAAATGATTCATTTTTGTGAGTAATATATGCTAACATAAGTACTATTGCTACGGTTTCTAGTTTTACACGTCCATAAATATATTTTGTTGACATATAGTTGAAACAAAATATGTATTATGTTGCACTTATTTAAAAGAAAGAAAATAAGCTAAATTTTTGCTCGATTTAAGACGATTGTATATTTATTTTTTTGTGATTTTCAGTAATTAAAATTAATTTATTAGACTTTGAGAAATCTCTTTTCACATGTCTTGTTCAGTGTGTACATCCGTGACCTTATCACGTTAAGACTAACCTAGCTGTTGTTAATTACCTGTGACAGGTAAATTGTAATGACATTTAAATTATGGTCATAAAATGGCTACAGTTGGATGACCTGACCCCGAGGAGATGTTAAATAGAGCAGTAATGGCGCACCAACATGACCAAAGAACAATAAAAGAAATAATAAAGAATAGGTACTATCTTTATTCGCGTGATTGGTTCTTTTATTGTCACTCTGCTTCTGTTTATGTTCAGTTCATATTTGACAGACGTCACCGTTCAGTTAGTAGTAGCTCTGTCTTCCATGCTGTGAGTCGTGGGTTCGACTCCCACCAAGAGCAAATGTTTGTGTGATGAACATTAATATTTGTTCTGTGTGAGGAGTGTGTGATAAATAACTGGAAAGACAGGGTTTTGCTCAACAGTGGGATAGCAACAGCTAAATTTAAAATAAATAAATAATTTAAAATACTGCTAATCTAGTAAAAAAAGATCAGTAAAAACATGTGATGCCGTATTTTATGACTACACAAAGTTTCAATCATTTAATTTTTGCGGTTACAAAATATCATCGCACTAAGTAACAAAAATTTGTTGTTGTGTGTAACAAAAGCTTTTGCACAAGATTTTCTCATAGATATCAACAGATCGTCCACTCAAAAATCATTTTCCGTAGCAATTTACGGCGAATTTACAATGTAGGCAGGTTTACCTACTATAGTGCAAGCCAGTCACCTAAATAGCCTTCTTTTGGCTATAAAAAATAATTATGAGCATATATTTATTTATAGTATTTCAGGTTAATAAATCCTGTTTTATACGCAAAACAGTCATTTTGATTCAATTTTAGATTCTAGTGCGATAATAATTCATTGTTAGGTCATTAACTAAAAGGGATTTTAAAAGACAACAGCCAACTTATTTTGCCAGAAATCGCTCGTGACTAATTTAAATACTTTAGTAAGTACTTAATACTTTTGGACCTTTAAGTGCCAAAATGAATAAAAAGCAAACGCATTGCTTGTCACCGTTATGATATCAGCAACAACCTGCTTCACGTGTAAACTTGACTAAATGATCCCCAGAACCACATCGAAACCATCATTTACAAAACTATTTCCTACTTCTCACGGACGACAAAGAGAAAGCATGAACAATGCATTTTTACCTATATTTTTTACCATTAAATCTGAAACAGACCATTGTCAAGATAATTATTAACATGCTGTTTAAGCTTGGGTTTGAAGTCTAGTATATGCTTAGTTGCAACTTCCGCAAGCTTTTTTCTTTTAATTAGTCTTGAAAATAAACCTGTCACACAAAACCGCTGTCAGCTGGATTTGTCGATCAATAAAAGCATTAATGAACCAATAGCGTATTCATTTTTAAAATGATTTCTTTCTGGCATCCTCGCGGTATATAGTGTGTGCACAATCATTGGCGTTTTATAGCCAATCGAATATTTGCACGCAATCGGTAGTCTGTATGTATAGCAACACGTCTGTGGTAGTACTATGATTCCTTATTTGGGTAGTAGCGGTACCGTCGCGTCCTATAAAGAACCACCAAATTACTATAGTCACATTACGGGATCAATAAACATAATACATATTAATTACTGTCACAATTGGTTATGAAAGGTAGAGTTAATAATTCTCTACATTTTATTACAGCTGGAAAACCAACTACTATTTGAAATACGAAGAAGTAATAAAAATAAATAAATAATGCTGGACAATCCACACAACATCATCTAGCCCCAAGCTAAGCAGAGCTTGTGTTATGGGTACTAGAAGACTGACATACTTAATACAATACATTACATAGATAGATATTTTTTATTATACATATAAAATACCCAGTAATATATCCAAATGTTTACTAATTCGTCTCTCTTTCGCAGGTAATCATCTAAATATCTTACGAAATATATCGCCGTGTGGGTGAGTGATGCATAACACACTGATTTGATAAATTAGGTTAGTAAAGTGTAAAAAGGTGTAGTAACGCAGTATCTCACGATTCGATTATTCAACAATCTATACTTGTTATAAGTATCATAAGTATAATAATGTATTTTTTGTAATGTTAGCACAAAAAATATATTGATAAAGTTACTATACCACAAAAATGCCTACGCGCAATTTCGTGAGGTCTTTGACGAAGTTGACTTCATGCTGGTCCCAGTGCAATGAGAAGCGAGCTCGCCTTCTGATTTTAAGGTTGTGGGTTCAAATCCGGCATGATAGTTTAATTAGGATATGTTAGAGAAAGCTATGAGTACAGGTGAGTAATTGAAGTCTGGCTACAAATGATAATGATTGTTGGATTAATTAAGTGTGTGAATTAAAGAAATATCTTATTTAAACGTCGATAATCAATTATGTGTTTTGCAAGTAATAGTTGCAGTATTGTGACATTAATTTTCCTTTTATGAAATTGTTACTATCTTTAATTAACAAATAAAAAATAATCATTTTTATTTGTTTGTTTTTTGTTTTCTACTAATATTTTGCTCTAAGCTCAAGTATATAAGTAATAGCCAATAATATAAAACAACTTCAACTTTCCAATACATTATTAAGATTTGTTGTTTCGATTTCAAGAAATAATCGAAATATTACATATTTCATTTTAATTGGATACAACCTGCAACCATAAAAACATTAGTAGTAACCTTTGTATGAAATGCGGAAGAAACTAAAGAATTTATATTTTCTCACTAGATTTGTAGAAGCGAAGTTTTTAACTCCATATACAGAGTCGACGATTAATAAAGTATTTTATTTTATTTCTTACATGTTTACAACATTATTGAGTGCTTATTTTGGTCCTATTTTTTTCACACACACAAATCCAAAGCATATTTATTTCAATATAATCTTTTACATCATGGGCGGGACACTTAGCGAGAAGAGACGATGGAAGGTGGACAAAGGCGATAACAGAATGGTCGCCAAGGGATGCTCGTAGACCAAGAGGCAGACCACCAGCCCGATGGTCCAAAGACATTATAGAGCGAGCCGGGAATCAGTGGATGAGAGTCGCAAGGGACCGTAAAGAATGGCATAATAAAGAGGAGGCCTATACTCAGCAGTGGGTGCCAACGGGCTGAAATGATGATGATGATGAATCTTTTACTATTTTGCATTGCATCATAAGTGTTTGTTTATATTGCTCTTTCCTTTAAATAACTTTTTAATACAGTTGCTCAAAAAGTGGCATATTGCAGGGACGTTTAGCGTTCGGGAAGTGGGCTATTACGCACTAGTGCTTTTTTTTTACCATTACCGCACTAGTGCTTTTTCTTTACCAACTGTCAAAATAATGTCTATTAAAAAGAAAAACCAACCATGAAGTTTTTACTAAAAAAATCAAAGAAGTTTTTATGATTCATGCAAATACGTATATTTCTAAAAAGAAGCTACTAATTTGTTTCATCATCAGATTTAATGATTTGATTGAATGAGTTAGGTTGGGTTTCATTTGATTTCATCTCATTAAATTTCATTTTCATTTCATAACAATAAAAAAATTCTACTGTAGACTTGGCTGTATGGGCATAGTTACCTTTGCCTACCAGAATGAATGAAAAAAAAATCTCTTCTTATATTCTACGGCCATCTCCAAGATGGCGGGAAGACGTTGTAAATAAAATAATAATAAAGAAAATAAACTAATTTAAGAGAAAAACATTTACGTAAGACTAGGCGGTATGGTTCTAAAACTTTAGCCTGCTCCGAAGAGCAAATAAAAAAAAAATCTACGGTTGGCGCCATTTTGTAGAAATTTTCTTTGCGAGTTTAGTTGTTTTTATTATTATTTTATAAAATTACTTCATTTTTTCGCAACTGTATTAAAAATAGTCGTTCAGTACACGTTCGGAACCGTCATTGCAACTCGTTCCGACTGTCCACACTCGCCTTCGGCTGCGCCTCGGCTCGTGCAGACATTTGTCGGAACTCGTTGTAATGACAGCCTTTCCGAACTAGTAATGAAATATACTATTTTAATACAGTTGCTCAAAAAGTGGCATATTGCAGGGACGTTTAGCGTTCGGGAAGTGAGCTATTACGCACTAGTGCTTTTTCTTTACCATTACCGCACTAGTGCTTTTTCTTTACCAACTGTCAAAATAATGTCTATTAAAAAGAAAAACCAACCATGAAGTTTTTACTAAAAAAAAAACAGAAGTTTTTATGATTCATGCAAATACGTGTATTTCTAAAAAGAAGCTACTAATTTGTTTCATTTTCAGATTTAATGATTTGATTGAATGAGTTAGGTTGGGTTTCATTTGATTTCATCTCATTAAATTTCATTTTCATTTCATATCAATAAAAAAATTCTACTGAAGACTTGGCTGTATGGGCATAGTTACCTTTGCCTACCAGAATGAATGAAAAAAAAAATCTCTTCTTATATTCTACGGCCATCTCCAAGATGGCGGGAAGACGTTGTAAATAAAATAATAATAAAGAAAATAAACTAATTTAAGAGAAAAACATTTACGTAAGACTAGGCGGTATGGTTCTAAAACTTTAGCCTGCTCCGAAGAGCAAATAAAAAAAAAATCTACGGTTGGCGCCATTTTGTAGAAATTTTCTTTGCGAGTTTAGTTGTTTTTATTATTATTTTATAGAATTACTTCATTTTTTCGCAACTGTATTAAAAATAGTCGTTCAGTACACGTTCGGAACCGTCATTGCAACTTGTTCCGACTGTCAACACTCGCCTTCGGCTGCGCCTCGGCTCGTGCAGACATTTGTCGGAACTCGTTGTAATGACAGCCTTTCCGAACTAGTAATGAAATATACTATTACACTATGGGAAATTTTTATTTCTGTATATTTGTAGATAAGTAGCGCCTAAGATGGTTGGAATGAAGCTAAGGTTATAAGAAAATAATGTTTTTAGAACACACATCTATAGGGAAAAAATGATTGAGAAAGATTTTGTATTAGTTACGCGACAATTAGTCAGCAATATCAATTGAACCCGATCCTGATCGCTTGACGTAACAATTCGAAATATCACTTTCATAACTCGATAGTATTGTTATCGGAGATCTAGTCGATTCGATAATACGGTTCAAATGTCGAATAACAATAGGTTGAGACAGGTGATATGAAATGATGACTGTTGATGCTCAGAAACAGGCTTAGGCTGCACATGATGATGTGATGATAAGCGGTTTCTGTCGCCAGAGGCCTTTTAGTTGCTTGAGAGCACTTGCTCTGTAGATTTCTCGAGGGAGCTTAAAAAAATAAAGGAGAGAGTGAGTAAATTATAAGAGTGAATTTATTACTAAGGCATTCCTGTAGCACAATAATATGTGTTTATGACAACTGATAAGCGCTTAAATAAAATCATCTCAGCGTGATATAAAGTTTACTAAGTAATTGTTAGGATATGAAAAACCTAAAGTCCATTTTCGCGAGTCCATTGCGTCATTTGATGGTTCTGATTATAAAATTTGCAGTCCAAAAGCAGTAATGATATACATCTTTTGAAATTATCGTAGCAACACATTAGCCCCTTTCATAAGATAGCATTTATAGGATTATACGTGGTGTGTATGTCATATTACGAACAGGATATAAAACAAACGGATACAGTAAAAGCTGCTATAATATCAAATTCACATCGTTGCGTTACGTACTTTCTCTTGCAAGTTATTTAAGATCATGGACATTATTAATATAGTTAAACATTTTAATATATACAAGTAATCTTGAGACAGACATCTCCATACTCTATTTTGTTCAGCACATTTTCAATCATGTATCAAATACCTTTAAAATGTATCTATACAACTTTAAAAAATAAGCTTTTCTTAAAAAAATGCTTTCGTATCCACTACACCAAGGTAAACTTACGGCCGGTTTCTCGAACGATGATCAACGAAAAAATCGAATAATTACTATGGGTACAAACTCGGATCAATCGTGATTTGGGTTTCCAGAAACCGGCCGTTATTCACAGATCTATTGAAACAGGGGTTATAAGGTAATCAAAGTTACACTACCATAATTACGTAAACCTAAATACCGGCTCTTGAGGAAACGTATTGAAAGTCATTAGAAGCTAATTGAATTATAGTTAAGCAATAGCAGTCATTACACCAGCTTTTCCCACGGAACGTGACGAAATCAGCACCGTAATGATTTTCGTTCGATTTATTAGTTAAAGAGGTTTTAGGTTCAAGGAGTTCAAAACTTGTTAGCATTTAGAACAGTCGATAATAATTCTTAAGTGTTTCCTAGTAGATTAAAGCTTATTGTAAGGGGAAAGCTGGCTTATGATTGGCTATCACAGGTATACTTTTTTATCCTAACAATAAGATGGTTTTCTATCGTGGTATGCTATCATCAATCTAGTTCGTATAGTAAAAACCTTACATATTTTGGCTAGAGCGCGATGTGTGGAATGTCCATGAATATATATTTCATATGTTTTATTAGTATTAATCATATGTAGTACCTCTGTTACCAAACACCGCGAGGAAACTAGTTAGTATTCAAGCAGTGATGTAGGTACCACTAGAATTTAGGCCGTTTCTATAAGGTAATCTAGGCGGACATACAAATGATGATAAATGGTCACTTATCAGCTTGTATGATTACAAAATATGTATATTCTTCTTGTACAACAACAAAGTAAAGAGAAAGGACGAACTCGTGATCACTCCAAATGTCTTCGGCTCGTGAGTCCTCGATAAAGATGATAGATGATAGTCGAACTATACCAACAATAATTAATCACGTATTTTGTAATCGATCTTGGACTGTTTAACTAAATAATGAATGAGCAGTTACATTCAGCTGACTCTAGTTGCAGAACATTGGTAGGTACCATTTATAAATCAAATAAAAAATAGGTAATACTACTACCGGGACGCGTTTACGTCTTTTCCAAAACGCGCTACTTCTGTTGACGACGGAGCTTCAACACTAGATGAGAAGATCATATACCAAAACTCTCGCCATTTTCGGTTCCCATTAGTCTAAAGGTAGTCACATTTATTTATCCTTGTCATTTTGAAAGTAATACCAGCTACTATCGCTAACCCATCGGGCAATTTAGATAATCGGCTAGAAACCAGGCTAGCTACACTCCTAGCGGTTCGCGCTATAACTGGTTATAAAGTGCATTTCCCATCATCCAGCAGAACATTGCTCCACCTGCTTCATCCTATTTCATAACAGTCGATGGTAACGGGTAATGTAACGGTGTTTGCCCGAGGTGGTACTAACTCGTTGGTACGCTGTGTGGTCGCGTGCTCCGTGACCGACTCTACCTGTAATGGTGCGATTGTTTGGAATAGTGTCATGGTTTTTAGGGTTTTTTTAGCATTTATGTGGCTAGCTTTGTGGTTTTTAGAGCAACGAAATGAGACGTTGTTTAGTATCTTTAGGTAGTATAATGTTATTCGGATGGGTGACCGCTAGCAACGTTTCCCGACTGAAAACTCTCGTTATTTATTTTAGTTACTATCAGCTTGCTAAATTGTATCCGCAGTAAAATACAACTTTGTTTATCTATGATGTGAAGAAATAAATTAAATGATTACTGATCGGAGCTAAGATTATAGGTCGTTTAAAATCTATTGCCTAGATCTGTAATGATGTAGTCTAACCTTCGTTTGTGACTAGTTTATATCAAGTTACTTTTACAATATCCACCTTGTTTTGTCACCACTGAGCTTTTTTCTTTTTAATTATAAAAAAAGTTAAGCCTCAAATTAGCTATCAACTTCAAGCTCAGATTTGGTAAACTTTATTGTAGACATCGAGAAAGAGCTTAGATACATACTATAAGAATTATTCCTACTATTAGTAACTATGATCCTAACATCACTAAATACAAATATTTGAACGCATAAACAAATAAATTGATATCAGGTATGATCATCTCCCAATTTTTTTTGGTTTGAATAAGAATACTATACTTTACTATAGCACTACTTACTAGATTTTACTCCCCACGAGAAGGCATTACTACATAAGTCACCTACTTCGGTGCACCACCAGCAGTAAGCGGTAGTCGCGTGCAACTTCCTGGCGCATTAGAATTCTAAGCCGGTGTTTGCCTTACGCAACCGTTACGTGTCCTTTCTTGTGGCGCTACGTTCGGGCATACTAACGGCCAAAATATTTTGGTGGCTTTTCCTCAAAATTTTTAGTTCAATTTTTTTTTTCTTTACAAGTTATAGGCAAGACTTTGACCGCGATCTCACCTGATGTTAAGTGACGATGCGGTCTACGATGTAGCACACTATTTGTGACTATTATCTGTCTTGTGAATTTGACTAAGCTTTTAGCTATATGTCATCCACAAGAATATTCATTTAGATAAATGCTTATGTTCGGAAAAACATGTTATTGGTAAAAAGTTTCTAACGTCGTATCTTCTCTCATCTTGATTGCAAAAATTTAGTCTAGATTTATCACAAAAAACCGGCGCCTAAATTAACCTTACTTTAAAGATATATCAAAGTAATAACGGTATGATTATCTAAGTGCAGTGTCGCGTGTTCACCAAGCTACGGCAACACGGAAGCTGTTGCCAAAGGGAGCTGGCAATGCGTCAACATGAATTGTAAAGTAACTAGGAATAACTAAGACACTAGAAAGTTGTTTCCTGATTCTACGATTCCGGATTGAAATACCAATAATGAAATCTTTTTGTTATCGCACGGTGAAAGCGATTTCTTATGTTAAGTGAAATTATATTTTTGGGAATATTTGACGTCATGGGACTCCACAAAATGTTTTACACGTGAGCGATGAGGCACTTATTACAAAAATATGTACAATAAATATTGAGAGTAAAGGTATGAAGAATTTAGACATTACAGTTTCATCTACTTTATTAATCCAACTTCACGGTTACCGGTCGGGGGCTATAGATAAACGGACATATTACAGCTAAATACCATCTCTCTCCAAACACTTTCACCATATTTTCTTTCCACTTAGAAAGATTCATACACCGCAAGCACACACTTTTGCATTCGCGAGCGGTCACTCCTTTAAACACGTTACTCATATGAAAGAAGAAGAGGAAAGACGACCAGATAATAAGACCCACGTTCAACATCAATAGCAACACGTACAGGTCTCTTGCTCCCATCGGTTCTGGTATCATGTAACGGATTAAGGGGTTCACGATGCGCAGAACAGAAACAAAAAGCCCAAAGTCTTCAAACTTCGAAGACACGAAGAGATAGTTGTAGTACGCAGAATACGTCATTGATATCATTATGTATCCCAGGTAGGATACGTAGTATCGCTGGTTGTGCAGTCCAATGCAGCGTGAAAAGAAAAAGCAGTGGTGGTCTCGCCTTAGAATACACGCATTGCACGTGTTGCAATGCCAACTGTCCTCAGGCCGGTACATCCTGCAGCGCACACAGTAAGTGCCGTCCTCGTGCGACCTTTTCAATCTCGTATCGGTTATAATACTCATAATCATATTCCCGGCCACATTTATGAAGCAAAACGTAGGGCAGATTGTATGCAGATATTGTTTCACAATCCCAAATTGGTAAATCTCGATTATCTTCGGTCGGACGACGTTCATTTCGAATATAAAGTAACATGGCGTGGCGATGAACACGATGAAATTGCAAAATACTTTCTCATAATATTTTACAAAGATTTTGAAAAAGTTCGCCAGATACATTTTCCTCGTGTCATAAAACTCAAAGCCTGACTGACGTTGGCATTTAATTAATGTTTTGACTTTAAACTTCGTGATGGCTTTTTGAAAGGTTTCAAAAAATGTCAAAGCACTCTCAAATGAGTCTTGATCTGATTATTTTGTTGAGTGACGAACGAAAGGACTGATTGTCCTTTCGTTTTAAAGATGTTTTTTAAAACCTGATGATTGATTCAAGGCTTCAGATATCGGCAATTAAAAAATAATATTATCTTTCTTAGATAATGATTGTTTTCTTTGACCTTTACCTACATCCTCAACAAATAAATCTGCAAGGTACTAGTGTCACGAATCTGCCCTTTGCCGCCCTTCACATCCGCCCGGCTTCAACTACCTATAGATGTATGGAATCGCAGTTTCTGAAGCCATTTTTTATATGGATTAGCACGAGAATTAGGAAACGTGTGCGAATATTCTCATACGTAAAAAGCAATTGGTACCAAACATATGGAATTGATTCCTCAGTCAAACGCTTACGCTTATTGCAAACGATTATTAGCTTTTAAAACTTTATTTGAAGGTTTGCATGATTAATTGGTATTTATTATTATTAAAGTGAACTCCACGTATGCCGCGCAACTGTTAACTTTTAACAACTGTTGTAAGAGCAAGAAATTAATTGGAAAATCATAAAACCATTTTGCTATAATTAATCGTAATGCGATGATTTCTTCATTAGACGAAAAAATTATAGCTATATTATAATGGCTATAATTTTCTCAGGTTCTCAGATTACAGAACTATCTATAGCTATTTGTACTTGGTGTACTTAGAAATATACCTATACGTTCTTTACGATATTGCATCGTAAAGTACCTATCATAAAAACTAATAGAGCAAAAATTGTAATTGATTCGACCTCTTTCGTATTGCGAAATATAACAATGAACATACTAATACTGCTGTATACTAATAAACGATTGCCTAGTTTTATAATAAAATAGATAATAGCACTTTTAGCAATCTTGATATCACAAGCTATAATACACTCTCGATAACACATGATCGATAGACCAAGAGGTATTTCGAAAAGCATTGTCTTCTGATTTATTGCAAATGAAGACCTATTACGGTGAATTAAGGTCGACGTATGAGGTGCTGTAAAATAGTGATGACTGATATCATTGTGACATGAATATGAAAGTTAAGATTTGCGATAGCGTTTAAATAATTTCAACCAAATATTTGATGATTGCGTGTATTACATTATTTGCGTGTTCTAGATGAATGTTCAGTTTGGGCTTATTACTATAGTAACTACTATACTTAGTTCGTAATATAATATGCCAAAATACCTTATAGGAGCTGAGTCAGCAGGGTAATCTATACATATCTGATTTGCTAACCTATTCTCTTGGTCATGTCAATTTATACTACAAGAAGCATAACCAAGTACATATAGTAAATTTTTGTTATGTAATAATAAGTAATAAAGCAGATATTTTACTTAATACTGATATAGGTAATCTTTTCCCAAAACAGTGCATCACCTCACTGTGTATGCCTTTCGTACAAAGACGTACTTTTCGTCTTTCGAAGTGAATTTCTGTTAGAAGTTCGTTTCAGAAATAAAACCCGTTTCGTGCATATAAAACAGGATTTAATTCACCTCACAGTATAATCATGTAGTTATGGTGTAGTTTTCGCTAACATTACGTCTTACAGCTCAAATAAATTACTTTCTTATGATGTCCATTAAACTTTCTACGCAGATTGTTGTTAATTGCACACTTTCGCCTATAATAAGTAACATATTGCATAAAAACTAAATTACACATTCTTATGTTGATAAATATAAACTTTTACAAAAATGGTGTTGATATTATATCAGTCGGTTTTTGAATAAACGTTTGTTGTTGAGCAAGTGCTCTGTAAAAGGGAAGGATTTTTTTTGTAGATAATGCTTTAAAGTTGACGACTTATGTAATGAACAAGTATGCATGGAAACCTGGATTAACACACCTTTTTATCTTGAAAAATCGACAAAAGACGATAATAATAGTAAGCTAGAAAATAAATTTAAGTAAAATGCTTAGCACTTTACTATGTACTTACATAGTGCATAAAACAAACAGAACGTACAGTTACCTTTGATCCCAATTAGCAGGTTGGTGTATGCAGGTCAAAGCGGCAACAATTTTACAAATAAATGATGTATCTTGTAATTGTACGTGGTCATGTTCTGTGGCTTTCGGGTGCCCACAAATTGAGTGTGTTGCAACTGTAACTACGCACTGTGTGTTTTTCACAATATTTCTTTCACAATAAAATGATTTTAACCCTAAGCTTTTTTTTTAAATAAAATAATGTTGGTACTTATATGTTTTCAATAATTTATATAGATACGTACATGTTACATAAATAAGTAATAACAGAGTTATTGTCCATAATGACTCATGTTTTTATGAAGCTTATTATTCGAGCAATAAAATGTGTCTGTTCATGAACTTAATATAACCTATGGCAATTAAGTGTAGTCATATTTTTACTGCTGTTATTATTTAAAATAACACCAAGTTCAAATGTATAAACCAGAATTAATTTCCTACATATATATCTCTCACAAGCACAAAAATTAAATATTTACATGTCTGAATTTTCAAGTTATTTTTGTAAATTTTTTTTGAACAAAACATTAATCGTTAAAATAGTAAATTATCTTCATTTTAATAATAATGTGGTAGTTAAAATGTTTTGTTACAAGTACTTTGATTGTGAAATAATAAAACTTAAATTGTTTTCAAAATTGTATTCGGTGTGGCTGGTAACGTGACCGCTCGAACAAATCGATTCGATTCATCACTCGATGTTAATTCAACTTAATCGAGCCGTGGCCGATGAGACCGCCCTATCTCGACATTACTATAACCTTACATTTGTTCAATTATTATCAGTTGCTTTGTTATTTTAAACGAAACAAAATCAGTCCAAAAAATATTGAGTAACAAAATAAAAACCCAACACATCCTTCTTTTGTCTGTTATCCCACTACCAGGTAAAAATGTAATACTTATCAAATTATTAAAATCAGGAAGCATCAACAATGTTTTTTCAATTTATGCAAGGTAAATACAAAACGCATAAAGTAAAAGCTTTGACAACAGATTTCCGTATCTTCCATACGGAAGTAACAAGATCATTTCGCGTCTTATTTTATGTGCAATACGACCTCTGTGGCGCATCTGGCGAATAAAATAGCAAATAACTTAAAAAAGGTAGAAACCTGATCGTAAAAGACCTCAAATACATGGGATGGGTCATCGACACTAACTATTTTCACAGCTTATTAACATCGGAACCACATGTTTTCGTTCAAGTAAAAAATATGATTTTATTGCATCAGTAGTAGAAATTCGTTTTTAAATTAATGTGTTGTACCTATTAATTTGTTGTTAAAAAATCTAATTTAACTATAATAAACAGGTTATAGTATGTATATTCAAAATATGTAAGTATGTATACCAAAATATCGATAGATCATGATTTGTAGCTATGTTTCCTTAATTCTGTTCTATAACCCGAAAAACATATCACTATTTTGAATTACTTACTATTTTAACCTTATCATCTTTACAATGTGGCTCACTGAATTGCACCGAACAATTTTCTTTACTATTATTTGATCTTCTTCTGTTTTTAATATAAGATCTGATGTAGAAGTCTGAGAAGAGAACTATGAAAAGGCTGAGGTTGAAGATCATCGAGTAGGCCATGAGGAAAGATGGCGGGCAGCTGGACGTGTGGTAGCTTCGAAACATGTGGACAATAATCATCACAAACTGGATCTGAAAGCAATACACACTATTTAAATAAATTCAGGAAAAAATAGGTGAAATAATATATAATGCAGGGAAGCTTACGTACCAGTTGCATAAACGTAATATACTTTTTCCACCACAAATACTTAGCCAGCTCCGGAAACGCCGATAGTCCGTAATAGGTATACATAACCACATGGATCAAAGAGTTTAACACAACAGGGAACATCAAGGCGTATGTCGGATCATATTTGAATATTAACCAGGTCGACAGCAGCATGTAAGAATGGTGGTAGATGTGGAGGAAGGAGGCCTGGTTGAACTTCTTGCGGAGGACAAAGAACACCGTGTCGAGGAGCTCTGTTATCTTCAGGAGATAGTAGATGTGAATCGTTGACAACTGAAATAAAAGAGCATATCATACATTGACTGCAGATACGAGTAACTCAGTTGTTTCTTATGTATTTTATCAAGAAGTACATATTATTGTGTACACTGTGATTGGTGTAGGTACTTACGTAACCAATGGAATCGTTTGTATTGTCCAGACAGCTTGGGTTCAGTCCATAATTCCATAGTATCGGTGCTCCCTGAAATTATAAATAAAAAAAAACAAGGATTACTGCTAAAACAATTATGAAGATACAAAATGATAAACAATAAAATAGCCATTTTTAGCTTAGTATCTAAAAACTCATCTAACACTTTCTAAGAATGTTTTACATGTTATTTCAATTTTAATAACTGGTATTGCCTCCTCGGATTCTGATTAGAGCTTCAAGCCGGCTTGGCATACTGAACACGAGGATTCGGAGCCGATTTTGGGGACCCATTCTCTTCTATCAGGGCCTGTTTTAGTGCCCTGAGGGTGGTAGATGGTGGTCTGCGGCTTCTGAATAGCCTTCCTAGCTCGTCCCAGGCGTGCTCAATTTGTATCTTCATACATAATTTCACATTGTTAGAAAGGAAAATCAGCTCTATTCAGAATATTTTGTTTTGATGTGTGTTTTTTCAATAAATAATAATAAATACTCCTTTCACTCATGTCACAAAAAAGATGAGTCTTAGCGACAATATTACTCATTTTTATAAGTTTCAAGAAGGAAAAATGAAGACATGAATATTGATGAATCTTATATGTTGTATTACTCACCATATACACAACATAACCTGACAAAAGGACTTGCATAACGTTATATGCTGTAATCGTCATGTGTAAGCGGTATGCCGGCCGCTTCTCCATCATATATGGGCCCAAATTTCGTATAAAAATCATATATGAATTCCAAATTAGGAACACAGATGCGGGAGAGTCCATCAGTAGTAGTTTACCAGTGTATGACACTAGAAATAAAATTGTTAACTTAGATAACTGTCGAACAACAAAAAGATGCGTTCAACGCGTACACGATTTGTAATGTTATGCTATCTGACACACAGAAAATAGCTAGTAAATCGGTATGGCTGGTGTACTAGTAATAAATAACAATTTACTTACCATCTTGGTCGAGGTCCCAGGTCTCGGTTGTGTTATTTTCTATCATTTTACACAATAAAGCAAATTACAACTTTATACGCTAAATAATGTTTAGCCACTTATTTTGTAATTTAGGGTTTTAGTTAAAATTCAAGCTTTGGGCAGGTTCTTTGATACTCAATACGTTAAACTTTGCTTGTTTTTTTTTAAATAATATTTACTGTAAAGAGTATCCACTGCCAGTGCTGAAAAACTACTAAGTTTAAATATGTTTACTTAACGTGATAATAAAGAACAGGATATATAAATTAAAAGTTTCAAATGGCTTGTAACTCATTACTTTGACAAATAAAATAAGTCGTTAGCCTATGAACTGCGGCAGTGGTGGATAAAGGTGCCTTTACATAAGATTTCTTGATTGTGACCAACTGACACATAGAATCACCTAGTATATAAAACGGTTCTAAATGATCCTTGTGATTTTACTCTGTAACGAATTGATGATTAGTTAGATCACTATTTGTTTAAACATTTACAGGTCGAGAAGCTCCCTTACCTTTCAGTTCTTGCTAAGAATATAAAAATTTGGATTGAATCAAATTTTGTTATTTATGTAAAATAAACTTGTTTGATTATTTATGTTGTGAAACAAAGGGCGCAAACGTAAGTAGCGTGAAGTTACGCCAATTACAACACGGAACATTGTGATTGTCTAACATTATCCGAATTCCGTGATATCTGAAGGAAGCCGTGTCTTCCTCAAACATCACTCATTGTTTATATTAAATCATTTAAATAATAACTCTTTGTTTTATAAACGTGTTTGTAACAAAAAAAAGCTAGCACTCCGGGAGTGCCGGCAGAAGTGAAAACTTCAATATTAACGTTGTGTTTTCACTTTTAAGTTTTCACTTCAAAAATATAACCACAGTCGTGATTGTGTCATGTCATTGTGTCACATTCGCGCAAGCGCGAATGTGACACAACGACGAAGCCAACGAAGACACAGACACATTCGCGCAAGCGCGAATGTGTCTGTGTCTTCGTTGGCTTCGTCGTCATCGTCACGTCACGTCATGTCGCCACGTCATCGTCACGTCATCGCGCAAGCGCGAATGTGTCTGTGTCTTCGTTGGCTTCGTCGTCATCGTCACGTCACGTCATGTCGCCACGTCATCGTCACGTCATGTCGCCACAACACTATTTAATTGTTTGAGTCATACGTCGCGTGACCGCAAGTGTGTTCTTTTGTCGTCTCTTGTTTTACGAGCAATGTATAAAAATTAAATAAGATCTTACGCTTTTTCGACGTCACGTGACCCTGACGCGAGTTTGAAAGTTTTTACCCACCCAGCGCCGCTAAAGAAGTTTTCACTTCAAAAATTTGATTAATATTGATGCATTGTTAGTTGTTAGGTAAGTACTTAGATCCCTTCACAAGTAGACAAAGGGCAGTATTGGATAGTTTTTTTAAGACCTATCATCATAAACTCAGTTGTGTGACTGTTCTCTCTTGTTGTGTGAAAGGTTTATAAATAAAAAATCGGACATGTTCTGTGTTATTTCTCACGATAGTTTCTCTAACGCTGTACGACGTATTTTAATAATAAAATTTTGTAAAAGCTAATATTTATGCTGTTAAAATATGTACTTTTCGTCCATGTTTGGACAGACCTTGCGTTTATTTGTGTATCACTTGAAATAACATATTGTCGACAAAGGAATTACACATCAGTAAATGAAGAAAACCTTCCGATTCTTCTTCTTGCGTGTCAATTGGTAACAAGATAACAACTTCAAACCAAGTTCGAATAGAACTTTTAAACTTTCGAATACAACAACAACCTTCCGATAATTGCTTGTATTTCGATTTTTTCAATGACATTACATAATAACTAAGTAAATACTTTAGTAAGCATGGGTTTTATGTTCGTATCATATTTTAATATCTAAGTAAGTATAGGCGACAATGAAATTGGTTTACCACTCTAAGGCTGAATATCATTTGCACACGTACAAAATATCAAGGGTTATTTTCGCTTGACAGATTAATAACTGCTACGTCAGAATCTGTCAATCTGTAATCCTTAGCGAATAATTATGTTACTGGGAGATGTCATCAAAAGTGGTAAACCAATTTCTTTGTCGCCTATACATAAAACTATTGTAACCTACATAAACGAAGAAGATTTTTTAAATTAGGTATGACATAAAATGTTGCCTGTCGTCATTCTGCCGTCAATGTCTTGACGAGGCAGAATGTACGGAGAATTAATTAATTTATGAATAAGAACGATTTATTGTACCTACATTGTATACAAATAAATAAATGATTATGATTATGAAGAATATTCGCAAATACAAAGTTTATTTTGTTGTTCTTTTTGCGCTATTGCATGAAAATGACTCGCTCTTGACCGGATTACTAAATTGTTTACTTACTTACTATCTACAATCAGATCTGACAAAATGAAACCCGCAACAATAAACACAAAAGATAGATTACAAAAACAAAATAATAAAATAACATTTATAAATTTAGCAAAGAAATTAATAAGATAAGATCATAAACGGAAGGCGTTATTCATTTTGTTATATAACTATTTGCAAATTATTTAATATTTTATTTATTTAGAGGATTTTAATAAGGAATGACATCACGGCAGCGTGGGCAGTGTCAACGAACTTTAGGAGGAATATCTTCAAAAACCGCCAAAAATGCAGATTATGTGGGAGACTAATGTTACCTCTGACGGCGATATTTTTTTTTATTGTTTGAGTTAAGAAAAAAGAATCGAGAAGAATTTAAAATGTTATTTTTGGTTTCATTTAGCTGACCCATAGCTTTGTTGTAATAAATACTGGCATAACTGTAGCCCATAGATTAATTTTACCAACATATCTCAAGTAGAGGATTCCCGGGATCCCGATCATATTTTAGTCCCGAAAATACCGGGATTTAATTCAATGAATCCCGGGATTTTCGGGATTTATATATTTTTTAATAAAATCAACAAAAATGTGCGTGAAACAAAACGCACTTACTTTCATTTGACGTTAAAAGTCATATTTGTGCAATATATAAAGTTTGCTTTCGGATGAGACGTTGGATGCGATGTTATTTCATCTTTACGTATCTATCAGTCTATACTAATATTATAAAGAGGTAAAGTTTGTGTATTTGTTAAATTGTAAGGGGTAATCTCGGGATCTACTGAACTGATTTAAAAAAATATTTCATCAATAGAAAGTGACATCATTGCTAAGTGTCGTAGGTTATATAAAAAAAACGAAAAATAAAAAGGCTTTAGGCTTAATCCGTTTTGAAAAGTGAATCGGAGAAAAAACGGTCGAATTATGCCCAACGAAGTAGGCGCGAGTCAGCTAGTAGATTTTATTTTCGTGGCTTACATAATTGAATAATAGTTTGTTGTCTTTTTTATTAAAAACTAGCTGACCCGGTGAACTCTGTTCCGCCTTAAAGGTCGACAGATTAAAAGCAAACTTTACATAAACCATCTGCTAATTAGTCCGAATAAAGCTTTAAAATTTGGTTTGGATAGGTGAGCCCGTTCTTGAGTTATAAAATAACAACGAAAAGTGGTATTGATTTTTATTATTAAAAATATGAGTCCTATTAACATTTATCTCTTTAGACAAATTTTAAGAAGTTGTTTTTTTTTAAGTTTATTGTAAAATAAAATAAACTAAATAGGTATGCAATAATCATTAAACTATTTTATAAGAGCCTACTTTGTCAATTTTATTAGAAGAAATTATAATTTTGTTTTGTTTTAAAGATTTAAGTAAAGATATAAAATGAAAGTTTAATTGTGATATGTTTTACTTTTATTTTGCTACCACTGTCTATTACCAATACAATCCCGGGATTATCCCGGGATCCCGGTATTAACTGTTGAAAATCCCGAATCCCGGGATTAGAAAAAATGGACCGGGATCGAATGCTCTAATCTCAAGGCTTCGTTTTATCAAATAGTCATGACAAAATATACCTAGTTTATCGACGCCTTCATGAATGCGCTGCAGTTTTTTAAAACTTTTTCAATCGCACCTAACATCATCTATTAGGTACCTATAGGTAAATAAAAAACTATTTTTAATTAAAAATATTTATTAAATCTCTATTATCAAATGTATAAAAGCACGTTTGTTTATGAAATCCCTTGCTATTCGGTCTAAAACGTTCTCGTTGATTAAACACTTGGTCATGCAGAACTATATCGAGAACAGCTGAATATCACGAACATAATAAAAGCAGTTGCAAAGGTCCTCGACCCCGGTCGAAAGTGTGACAGTTTACTTGCGAATTGACAACATTACGTGCTGCTTAAAACAAGGTTTTCTCAAATACCCTTTTTTAACTGCTCTTATGTCTAAAAAAGCCCTTAAAAAATCCCGATGCCGGTAAAAACTTTCTTATTTATAAAAATAACTCTGAATTTAAGTACTGCTCGACATAATAGGTAATATGCGTTTAGAAAATATGATTTTCATTACATTTCATTCTTCGGTCACCGGCTTTCCCGATCACCGTAACGTAAAGAACTAAAATAAAGTGTTTTTCCCTTAATTTTTCAATGTTTTAGCCTAAATTCTTGTATACCTTTAACCCATTTAATACTCTTCATCCTTAATTATTTTATTAATTTATTTTCTTTTACCAAAAAGTATAAAGTTCGTCTGATTTAGTCATAAATCCAAAACTAGTTTTAAATGCCTTTCGTTATAAAATATCCAAACAATCTCCCACGCAGCCGAGCCACGTAATACCAATTCAATTTGCTCTGGTAATTCCTTATGGGTTGGATTATGGCTTGAAGCCATCGCAGTGAAAGTTTGTGCCAATTTGGAGTCGCATAGTGCACGGAGCTCTTTTTGTAGTTATTACTATTGTCTCGGATGATTGTTGTCTGTAATCCGAGAAAGCAATTTATGCTTTGTTTTGTAAAGGCATGGCGTTCGCGAACTTATTGTATCAACACAATTGCTGATGTTTTAGTGAAAAAAATGTGCTAGGCTGCGATTATCTGAGGGTTAGAACTGAACTTATAATAACACGATATACGTATAAGGTGGTGCACCTTTGATTGTTATAAATGTATTAGGCTGCATATACTAAACTTATCTGCAAGTAAAGTACTTTGTTTTTGATAGGAATTAATCAAAATATAGGTATTACCTATTATAAAAAGCGCAGGAAGCCTACTCAACTTTTTTTGTATGCATCATAACTTTCAAATGACCGTTGCACAACTGTATGAATAATCATATTTTTCTAATCATCTAACCTGAGCGTATCTTTATCAACCTTTCACGCCCCATTTAACTCATCATGTTATAAAGCCATATACATTGGAATGTCATAACATCCATAACCAATTTGAACCATAATCCGACCGTATTTACGTCTAAATTCGTTTGTGGAAGGATAACAGTTAGAAAGTGGTAGTCCTTGAAAGTAAAAGCGATCCTAAAGGTGAAATCGAACTTGTTTATACACTGACACCTTTTGTGGTCACCTTATTGCCCTTAGGACGATAATACTGTTTGTTTGGGTGAGATTAACGGCACTTTTACGTGGAGCTATGAAAGTGAAAATCAAGTGGAAATACAGTATTCAGCAAGGAGTCTCTAGATACTTTATTTTGAACCGCTGAAGTTTTTATTTATTAAATAAAAAAAAATCTACAGATTTCCATGTGTATGGTACTTGGGCTGGAAAAGCATTTCGGTTACATTTTCGTCAATTTCTAAATGGCTAAAGTGAATTTCTGTACATGTCTGTATAATATTTGTGTTATTGACAATGCTACTGAAAAAGTATAAAAAAAAACTATTTATACAAAAAAGTACGTGTTTTAGCAACAGGTCTCTTAATAATGTAAAAATATATGTTTTTGGCTTATTAATTCTTCTAAAAAGTGACATGATCACCGCGTGAGAAAAATCGCGTCATGCTAACCGCCAACCGTCTACAAATAGGTATTTCCGAGAACATAGTCCATGTATAATTTTAAAATCTAGATCTAGTCTAGTGCCCCACCTTTGGGCTTGGCACTGGTTATCCTAGGTTCAAAGCGTAGGCGTATTTTATTAATTTACATCCAGTTTTTAATGTGTACGATGATTTAATTTTAAATGTTTGTGTTATAATTTATATGATGAAGATAATATTAAAAAAAACAGGTTCATCAAATTTGCTCACTTAAGTTAAGTCAATTATATTTTATTTAGAAAAATTACAAGGATCCTATTAAATAACTATCATAACTAACGGCCGGAACCCAAATCACGATTGATCCGAGTTTGACACATAGTAATTATTTGATTTTTTCGTTGATCATCGTTCGAGAAACCGGCCGTATGTGTTTCAAACTGCCCTCGCCACCGGTCCCTAAAAGAACGGCCGAGAATATATGATTCGCATTCCGTTTATTAAATAAGTTATATTGTCCAAACTAATACAAAATTACTCAATTACGCCAACACAGCCCAGTCAACAGATATAATAGCTATTTCCTTTGTCGACAAAACGAATGAAAATATAAATAAACATAATTGCCGGTCGGTACGTACCTACAGCGCACAGAGGCCGACTCCTTTCAACAATCAAGATTTAAAAACAAGTACAAAATGCTAATCACTTGATTATTACTAATCACTATGACATATGACTCATTTCAAGGTGTATTTAACCTTATTTTTTGTGATATTTTATGTAATGTAATATGCCCTTAGCACCGGTTTGAAAAACTAACGCGGAGTACGTTTTCGTCTAATTAAGCTAACCGCTATAGATTTCAAAGTCTCGTATATGTTAACCATATATATTTTTTTTCTTTAAGAAAATCGAACCCATGAGACCACTTACTAGAACTTGACTGTAATAATTGAGTAATTGTCAAAAAACTAGTGCACAGTCTGAATAATAACAAAAATAATAGCACAAACAAAAAATCGTAGATAGTAAGTAGTAGCTAGTACTAGTACTAGTAGTAGCTAGTACTAGTAGTAGCTAGTAACATAATAGTTTCGGAAACAATTTTGTTTAAATAGTACAAGTTGCAAGCAGGATGCTAATTTTAGTTGATAAATACAATTTATAATGACCTCTATGTAGCGACAAATGTATTTATCTTTTTACTGTTTTTCGTAAATGCCGGATGGTCGTCTAATATTTAACTGCATCCTATATCCACTGGTAGTTTAGTGGTAGCAATCCTACTTACCGATCCTAAGGTCGTTGCTTCAAATCCGGCCGTGCACCAATGTTTTCGATTCGGAAAAATTTTGTGATGCTAGAATTATGAAAGAATAGACTCAAAAATTATGAAATATAAATTCACGGCCTGGTATAGAGCCTGCAAATTTACAATCCATATTTTTGTGTCCCTTCAAATTCCGTTGATTATTAGAATATAGCCTTCAACTACATACTTGAATTCTCATCAGCACCTCGAAAAGGTTACCTAAGTAAGTACAATATGTAGTAGTTAGTTACATAATTTAGAAGCTCGTTTAAAAAACTTTACAAGGGTACTTTGACCCTTTTATTATTGGACCATACTTATTTTTTTATTTCTTATTTATTTTATTTAATGGTATCTCCTTAACCGTCAATAGCTTTATGGTATCACGAAAAATCAGCTTTGTTTCACATACGGCCGGTTTCTCGAACGATGATCAACAAAAAAATCTAATCATTACATTTGATCAATATGTGATCAATCGTAATTTGGGTTTCCAGAAACCGGCCGTTATTGTAGTAGCGCCGTTACTATGTACTTCAATTATAAGTACCTAAGTAGCCTGTATGTTATTTGTAGTATGATACATTTTTCGTAATTCTTACTCATCAAGACCACCATCTCGATCGATTAATAATACATTTGAATACGTGCCAAATCTCATCAGCACAAGGTTTTGAGTAGACGTGATATGAATACTAAGGCGTTGTGTTCGCGAGGAAGTTTTTTAGTTTTAATGTGTCAATTTTAAACTTCATAGAAAAACTTCGTAAATAAATACTTATATATCACTCATCACTGATTTTTGTAAATACATAGGGTGCAAGGTAATAAATAACATTCAGACACAGAACAAATATGTGTCTCTTAAATTACCCCAGCGCCTCACGTGATTGGCCACTAAAATGCCTTAAAGGGATTTCTAAGCAATTCTAATTAGGTCCTATAATTCTTAGTAATAAACTGTCATATCGAGCCCTTGTGCATGTGTGACCTCGATGCCCTTTCTATTAGTTGTACGAAGAACTTGTGTAGTAGGTACCTTTACATGGTAGTCACGATAATTAAACGGTATATTCTTGGCTAATTAAACAAATCTAGGTGTGGTTTTCTACTCGCTAGGACACTTCATAATCACCATCATTTTTACAAAAAAAAAAAAAACATTTTTGTGCAATGTTTACATGTACATATATTTAGTTCTACTAATTTGACAGGTTTTATGATTATTTGACCTTTATGTCAGCTGCTGGTATTCTCCGTCATGTGACGGCACCGTTATTTCAAGAAGCTCGACCGCGTTGCCCGTGATTTATAGGTGCATTGGACACACTGCACTAGATAGAATTATAAACAGATCTGTTTTAGATAATGCTAGTAGAAGGCAGGTTGGGTTGACCTCTAATATTTGTACATGGTTACTTATCGGCTAAGTGGAGTAACTACCGAGCTGGTAAAGGTAAGTAAGCACTTAGATGGTTTGTAACTGTTAAGACAAAAAGTAAGTAGTACATACGTTAGTGGGAGTGGTGATTTGCAGTTTACCCTGAACACTACAATTTCCAACTAAACAATAAAAGAAGTCGATAGCCCACTTGATGTGAAAAGGTAATTACCTACGGCATGGCCTCACTGAGCACGTTTACTGAGAAAGTGCCTACTCGGCACCCATACCTTTCAAACTGTAACATAGCAATGATTTGCAGACTGTAATATAATAGCTACTTTATAATTAGGTACTTACTTGCCAAATGATTCGATTTTTTTCAAAGTATTTAATTTGGAATTTAGTTCTAGTTGTTTCCTACTAGTTTGACGTAGTAGTCCAGTCAAAATAGACTAAAATTATGACTTCAGTTTGCATTAATTCCCAACAAGCTGAATTTTTGTGCAGGCCTTGAATACGTCATTACAAATGATATGTCAAAAGTCCCCATCGATCCCGCTTGTGCGTTGTTTTTTATTCGAGGTCAAAGGTTATAAATTTGCATTTTTTGCGTATATCTCTGAAACAACTAAAGCTATCGAAAAGTGGTTCAGGCAAAGTTTGTACATCGTAAAATTGTCTACAAAAATACATCAACACTTTTCTTCTACAAAGCATCGTTTTTGAGATATAGTGACTTTAGACCGCAGGAAAATCGTCAAAGATGCTGCGTTATTTTCATTTCAGTCGTTTTATCTGCTTCATTGCCACAGAACAAACAGTATTTCTTGAAATTTACTGAAAGGGGTGACGGGTTCGATGGGTTAGTCCTCCTCCTAGGTAATGAATCGTCTTTTTGTTTCAAGATATACTGTTCGTTCTATGGCAATGAAGCAGATAAAACGGCTGAAATGAAAAAAACGCAGCATTTTAGTAGATTTTCCTGCGGTCTTAAGTCACTATATCTCGAAAGCGATGCTTTGTAGAAGAAAAGTCTTGAGATATTTTTGTAGACAATTTTACGATCTACAAACTTTGTCGGAACTATTTTTCGATAGCTCTCGTTTATGACTTTTAAACGCAAATTTATGACTTTAACCTGGGTATTTGCGTTTTTCGCGTATATCTCTGAAACAAGGAGACCTATCGAAAAATGGTTCAGGCAAAGTTTGTAGACCGTAAAATTGTCTACAAAAATATTTCAACACTTTTCTTCTACAAAGCATCGCTTTTGAGATATAGTGACTTTAGACCGCAGGAAAATCTACTAAAATGCTGCGTTTTTTTCATTTCAGCCGTTTAATCTGCTTCATTGCCATAGAACGAACAGTATATCTTGAAACAAAAAGACGATTCATTACCTCGGAGGAGGACTAACCCATCGAACCCATCACCCCTTTCAGTAAATTTCAAGAAATACTGTTTGTTCTGTGGCAATGAAGCAGATAAAACGACTGAAATGAAAATAACGCAGCATCTTCGACGATTTTCCTGCGGTCTAAAGTCACTATATCTCGAAAACGATGCTTTGTAGAAGAAAAGTGTTGATGTATTTTTGTAGACAATTTTACGATGTACAAACATTGCCTGAACCACTTTTCGATAGCTTTCGTTGTTTCAGAGCTATACGCAAAAAATGCAAATTTATGACCTTTGACCTCGAATAAAAAACAACGCACAAGCGGGATCGATGGGGACTTTTGACATATCATTTGTAATGACGTATTCAAGGCCTGCACAAAAATCCAGCTTGTTGGGAATTAATGCAAACTGGAATGTCTATTTTGACTGGACTATAGTTAGCTGAAACTTTTGATTGATTCGAGCGAACCACATTCTAGTGTATGAAATCGAGTAATTATACAATTATCCCAAATCACGGCTCATTGCGATCGAAAGTGAGCAAACCGCAGACAAGTGGCTTAACGAATCGCATGCGATGGCTTTAGAACCAAACTACAAATAAAAGTTCAGATTCTAGTACCTACTAGGAACAAACATTTTATTTAATTGTATTTAGCGAAATTTATCTTAAAGCCACATAGTTCAAAAGTAGTTTATAATTTTGGGTTTTACTTTAAAAATATATCTCAGTAAATTAACTATAGAATAGGGTAAAACCGAATGCAAAACAAAAAAAAAATTGTAGCCAAAAGTAATTAAAACTAAACTAAAGTTACACTAAATATGCCTAAAAGCACTTAAAAAAAAGACATCATAATGTTTATTACTGGTTAAGCTGCCATTAAATACACGTTGTAGTAAACAAAGTTTGTTGTTAATACATTAACGTTTGACCATTTGTCTACAGCTTGACGCAAGCGAATGTTATTCGCTACTGTTGATAACTGGAGCAGTTTACACAGGAGACGGATTCAGACAGGAATTTCTTGTGCAAGTTTATGTTAAACTAGCTGTTCCCGCCGCGACTTCGTCCGCGTGCCGTTTTAAGAGATTTTGCTATAACCCATCTTTTTATGAGAGAAAGAGAAAAAAGAGCAGTCTAAGAAGGAAAACTTAGTATCTATACCTACTTATTAATAAAACCGGGCAAGTGCGCACGAAGAGTTCCGTACCGTATCTATCTCCCGTTGCCCTTATCAATATCGAATAAATAAAAATCACGCTTATGTATAAGCCCCCTTTAATATTAATTATTCGTGATAGTTATAGAATTGATAATAGACAGAAATCAAAAACTCAGTAATAAGGTCTAGTTTTACCCTAAATTTAATAATAATTTCGTTATCAACACTTAGGGATGCTGGACCAATTCACCAATGATATCTTTCATGACCTTTCGAAACCAAATAATTTCTCTAGCAGTTTCACTTGCTGCCACTATTTCTGCCTCGATGGATGAAATCGCTACTGTGCTGTGGCGTTTACTATTCCAGGATATTAGACCTCCAGCATACATGCAAAGAATGCCTGAGGTAGACTTTCCAGTTTCATGATCACCTCCGTGGTCAGCGTCACTGTAACATTCTAAATTATGACTATTTCCTGGCTTGTAAACGATGCCTTCTTCTATAGTCCCTTTCAAGTAACGCATTATCCTCTTGATATTGATGATGTTCTCCCTTGTGGGTTTATCTAAATTCCGAGATACAACACTGACAGCAAAGGCTATGTCAGGCCTCGTGCTTGTCATCAAATAAGCTAGTGATCCAACAGCTTCACGGTACAGGAAGTTCATTGAAACTTCATTAACATGTTGAGCATTATTTGCTTTTAAAATTGATGTTGGCACTGGCTTACATTTCTCCATGCCAATCCTTTGCAATATGCGAGCGATGTATGATTTCTGATGCAGTAAAATAGAACCATCAGGGTACCTTAACCACGCTCTGCTACCATGTTAAAGTCGATATAAGTACTGTAGGATAGGGTAAAACCAGTTACAATAAATAAACGAATATTATTAACTTAAACTGCAAAGAATATATTTTGTCAAGTGAAGACATTGACATTGATGACAATCAACAACGTTTGGTTGCTATGGTAACATTAAGGTTGGTGATAGATATTAAAGGAGTATCTATTCCTAACAGTAACTTCTCCCGTTTTCCCAACATTTCCCTTCACTACTCCGCTCCTATTGATTGTAGCGTGATGAAAAGTATCCTATAAGTTGCTCAGGAGTATGAAGAATAATTATACCAAGTTTCGTTAAAATCCGTCGAGTAGTTTTTGTTTCTATACGGAACATACATACAGACAGACAGACAGACAGACAGACAGACAGACAAAAATTTTACTGATTGCATTTTTGGCATCAGTATCGATCACTAATCACCCCCTGATAGTTTTTTTTTTAATATATTTAATGTACAGAATTGACCTCTCTACAGTTTTATTATAAGTATAGATGGTAACATCTAAGGCTGGTGATAGATATTAAAGGAGTATCTATTCCTAACATCCACCTCTTTTATAATGCCAGCCGTCTTCTTGAGACTTTCAATTCTAGGCCCATAAAGTGGTTTGGTGAGCATATCAGCAATCTGCCTGGTTGCTGGCACATGGCAGATGGTAATGCTTCCATCTTGAACACATTCTCGTATAAAGAATGATCGTATCCTTATGTTTTTGGTCATTTGGTGGAATTCTGGCGGATTCTTAGCCATCTTAATTGCTGATATCTTTCATGATCTTTTGAAGCCAAATAATTTCGCTAGCAGTTTAACTTGCTGCCACTATTTCTGCCTCGGTGGATGAAATCGCTACTGTGCTCTGGCGTTTACTATTCCAAGATATTAGACCTCCAGCATACATACAAAGAATGCCTGAGGTAGACCTTCCAGTTTCATGATCACCTCCGTGGTCAGCGTCACATTCTAAACTATGATTATTTCCTGGCTTGTAAACGATGCCTTCTTCTATAGTCCCTTTCAAGTATCGCATTATCCTCTTGATATTGATGATGTTCTCCCTTGTAGGTTTATCTAAATTTCGAGATACAACACTGATAGCAAAGGCTATGTCAGGCCTCGTGCTTGTCATCAAATAAGCTATATAGTGATCCATCAAATAAGCTAGTGATCCAACAGCTTCACGGTACGGGAAGTTTTTTTATTTTTCACAGAAACTTCATTAACATCTTGAGCATTATTTGCTTTTAAAATTGGTGTTGGCACTGGCTTACATTTCTCCATGACAAACCTTTGCAATATGCGAGCGATGTACGATTTCTGATGCAGTAAAGTAGAACCATCAGGGTACCTTAACCACGCTCTGCTACCATGTTAAAGCAGATATAAATACTGTAGAATCGAATAAAACGGTTACAATAAATAAACGAATATTATTAACGTATACTGTAAAGAATATATTTAGTCAAGTGAAGATAGTGACATTGATGACAATCAACAACGTTTGGTTGCTATGGTAACATCTAAGGCTGGTTATAGATATTAAAGGAGTATCTATTCCTAACAGTAACTTCTCCCGTTTTCCCAACATTTCCCTTCACTACTCCGCTCCTATTGATTGTAGCGTGATGAAAAGTATCCTATAAGTTGCTCAGGAGTATGAAGAATAATTGTACTAAGTTTCGTTAAAATCCGTCCAGTAGTTTTTGTTTCTATAAGGAACATACATACAGACAGACAGACAGACAGACAGACAGACAGACAAAAATTTTACTGATTGCATTTTTGGCATCAGTATCGATCACTAATCAACCCCTGATAGTTTTTTTGAAAATATATTTAATGTACAGAATTGACCTCTCTACAGTTTTATTATAAGTATAGATAAGTACATATGTGAAATATTTAGTTAAAAGTCTGCGCCATTCCCTTTATTATTTTACGAAGAGCATTGGCAAGCCTCTGCTTAATTTATGGCAAATAAAATGAGTTCCTTATATATATATGATCTTAAGACTAAAATATTGTTATTCTAACTGGTTATGTCGTAGCACGCATGTAGCCCATGTATATAGGCGTAATTATGCACATATAGATCTAAATTGCAGATAGAATACTTAAATATTTTAAAGATAACATTTAGTTCAAAACTTTTAACTATTTTGACTATAAATGTTTAAAATAAACAAAATGTCTTGTTTTAAGCAAGCGCTAAACCATGACATCGTTAGAACAATAGACTCGAATCAATTGTTTGTGCGATTGGAATCTTTCAGACAAATATTTACGAATTTAACCATACTTACAATGGAACTGCGGAGCGAATTGTACTTTAAAGTCACCTTTAGAGGTTAAATTGTACTTAAGTACAACGGTCGGTTTGAGTCCAAAGCTGATTTAAAATAAGATGAACCTACTAATCTAAAACCTTTTTACCTAGAATGCAATGTAGGTGAGTTTGTCGTGAAGTTGAATGCAGTTGAAGTTTTGTACAAACAGTCACAAACACGGTGACCTACACAAGTGTGAGTGTAGCGACTCATTAGCAAATAGCTTTCTAAATGTTGGCTAGCCTTAGTATTGGGTTTGTCTGTTGCTATGGAACAGATCAATTTTTCTTTTGACTAGGTATCGGACTTAATTTATGTTATAGTCTTATTTACTCAGTAAAATCACCAGAATCATTTAGAATCGTTTGTATACTAGGTAATTGCTGGTATAGAGCCCAATGGTTCTACACCAGCACAAGCTGAGTGATGACCATTTGCAGTATTTTAGCATTAAGTAAAGTACTGAAATAAAGTATTCTATGTCTATGTCTAGATCAGAGCCTAGAAGAGATTTAAAAACAAAGTTATTTACAGTATGGAAAGAAAATGTTTCAAATGAACTTTATTGTAGGTGTATTAATTTTTCAATGATTTGTTTACACTACGCAGTCGGTACGCGACCTCTATTGGTGTGAAAATTTTCAGATATTGTATAACAAACGTAAGAGTTAGATAATAAACGTAACATTGAATGCTGATAATAAATAAACAATATGCTGATGTTTGCTGAATTCATTTTATTTCGTTTTCAATGAAATGCATATGTTTTGAAGTTGTTTTTTTTTTACGAAAATTATATGTAATTATTAAATGCCACAAATTTCTTCGAAGGGACATATTATCGCATAACACGTTTTGTTCTAAACAACCTTACTAAAACTAGACCAAAATCGAATTAATTGAACTGAAAAAAAAATTACTTACATGGCAAAAATAAAGAAGTCATCGATACAAAGTAACTACTCCAGGCACATTTCACACCCCAATGGACATGACACAAAAGTATCCTAATACGAACCAGCAATAAAACAAATTTCGCAAGGGCGGCTTGCGCAAGCGCAGGATGTTACTGCCATTAGCATGCAGGAGTGTCGCGTTCGTAATAGTTAGCACATTGGACGTGATAGGACGGTGCTAATTCTATCACACTGTTTATGAGGTGTTCATTAATAAGAGGTCAAACTTAATGTCGAACAACCAGTTGCATAGCGGTACAACTGCTGATGAAGTGTGGGTTCTTTCATCAAGAAAATCTATGTAAGCCCTAATAGCCTCAAGAATAAAAGATTTGCCCCTTATCTTATAAAAAGTTAGCGTTGACTTTATGTCATTATTACGTATGGTAATCAAACTTAAAGTCTGCGCTAACTTTTTATAAGATAGACCGTTAGAATGGCGACTAAAAACAAGAGGGCGAAGTAGGACGAAGCTCATGTTAAATATATTTTTATTTACTTCCTCCACTTTGATTATCATTAAACTAGTTCGAATATTACTAGACTTATAAAGGATGTTATTATAATATTTGTCATTTAGATCAGATGTAAAGGCCTGTTCATCACGTCACTAATGATAGATAATAGTAGTGACAATCAAGATGTCCGTTTCGCCACTCGCATTGTCATCTAGTCCACATCAGGGATTATATCTTAATCGTTATGAAAGTGATCCAGTTTTTGTTGCACGTCGTGGTGGAGCGGATTGTTGCGAATAATTGCAATCTAGTTGCTAAACTTAAAAGGGATATTAGATGTATTTGAAAACGTGTCGGCGAGATAATTATTTTTACCTTGATATTTGATTTTTCTAATCCAGACTTCTATATTTGAGTCTAGGAGAGTTTATTCGAAAATCATGGCAGTTTTTAAAACGCAACACATATTTCATAATAATTTTATTGTTCGTGTATGTAGTTTGTTTAGGTACTATGGGGCGGGAAAATTAACTAGCCTTATTTTTGCAAAACCTTTTGATTTTTTTTTTGTAATTTTAAGGTGCTACGAGAATAAATTTATGTTTCCATTTCTAAATCATTGCTCAACAGTTTTGTGTTTTCCTAAAGAAAACTATATTTATGCGTGATACGTAACCAAAACCGCCTGTTAAGAAAATGCGAACCTTAGACACATGAAAATATGGTTCAGAATAGACATAGATAACACACAATAGAGCTTGTGGAGTTTAAACCTTAAAGTTACATAGCTAAGGTTCAAGATTTTTATGTAATACTTTACATATCAGTAATGCCCAGAAAACAATGGCCGAACGGCATTTGTATTGTTTTTTTATAACTGTTGTTCTGTTTTATTGCGTAATCGAATTTGAAGAATTTATCGATTCAAATTCCTACTATTCTTATACTAGGAATATTCGTATTTCGTAAACGCGATAGTATGTAGATATTTATGTTTTGTTTCTCAGCAAATACGAATCAAACTTGTTATCAAATAGTTTAATTTATTAAACAATTTATTACCAATTTTGTCATATTAATTAAAATTAATAAATACCTTGTATGCTAAAATGCTATTATGATTATTCTAGTCAGATATTTCCTTTTTAAGCGCAACATTACAACATAATATTTATAGTTTTATAGATGTCTACTAGTTATACATAACCTTAGTTCGCTTAAGTTATTCATTTGTTTAAAACCAGTTGAGACAATGGCTCGGTATGTAAATATTTAAGTTAAAGACTTTGACGAGAACCGATATTTCTTATGCGACTAGAATATAATGAATATTTTTTGTTTCAGGTAATATTTTGCTGTTCCTTGGGACTACTATACAAAAATCAAGATGTTAAGTCGTGGGTTCAATAATTACATAGGTTTTATTCTTAAATGACAATGTGAGTCTCGAAAGATGGAGTACCAAGATCCTCTGAGGTATTCAAAATACTTCGGCGTGAAAATATGATCTGACAGTTGGTGAGTAGACACCCTAAAATACAGTTTTTACAATATTATTACTGCACTTTAAAACATGATGAAACACTTCCGCCATTCAAATCATAATTGGTTTATGATGGTGAAGGATTGCTCAGTGCATGGTGTAGACCGGGTCAGAAACGTAACATAATCAGATTAACCAGCTATCTACGGTTATCTACATAAATTGTAAATTATAAAATGGTTATGAGTTGAAGTTCCGGAGACGGGGAAAGTGGCGGAAGTGTCGTGTGGCTCACAGCCCACAATGAAATTATGAATACAACTCACAATGAAACGTATTACAATGGATTTGCCGTGTGACCAGACATAATAATTATCTACGCATACAGTAGGCATTTTAGGCTTGTTATAGCTAGCAGCGTAGCAGCGTATTTTAGACAGCTAATATTACGTAAAGGAAGACTTTTTTCTTTTTTTTTTAAGATAAAAATATATTTATTGCTTTGGGTCCTAAAATTACATCTTAAAATTAGATTACGGTAATTACAGTTGAAACAAGGCGGACATTTTTAGTTAAGAGTTAGAAATTTTTGGAAAATTAAATAAGTTTAACGAATGTAACATTTGCGTTTGTCACAGTTAATTAATTTTTGGTAATCACATAATACATATTATCTCACTGGTAGAAAAGCCGGCAGCGCGTAACCACCCCATCAGGTGGCCCGCAAGCACGTCTGCCAGCTTAGGCATAAAAAAAGTTTCAAGCACTTTCAGAAGTTACATTTTTGATCACATAACACAAAATCATTATCAACAGTGTTAACTGCGCAGTGTTAAAACAGAGCTACCGTTTTTGAATAAACTGCGCGGTTGTTGACACGCACTTTGTTGTGCTCAATGAAACCGACAATGCACACAAAACGTATCAATGAATGATGTAGTAGAAGTACATATAAGTAAGTAGTTGTTATACAAATTGTCGTTGATGTATTCATCCATGATATCCGGTGTATGAATGAATTTATTTGAACCATGGAATAAGTGATGTGTGACGAACTACGAATAGAATACAAACAAAAGTATACTTAGATAGTTTGTTCGGTTGAAGTGTTTATACACCTACACAAATCAATGTTATTGTAGTTACAAGTAACATAGTATTGTGAAAGTTAATTGATTAGTACAAGTATTTACAAATTACACATGACACAGCGTCAAAATGACATATTTTTTGCATTATCAGCTTTTAGCTTCTGAACTGAAACTGATAGCTGATTCAATAGTCACGAAACGGCATGTTGACCTCAGCACCAGCTCAGTCGAGCTACGTTTTTTCGTTGCATTACAAATACATGAAGTTAATATAACACAACGCATATCATTTAGCAGGCAAAGTATGAATGTGTAGAGGTGGCATGTGGATTGTCGTGTGGTTTGGAAAGCGGCCCACAGCCCCACATGATCGCACTCTCTATACTCATTGTAGTGTGAATCTATGGTCCAGTTGCTACTTGGACCATTTCAATCATACAACCGGATTTATGTTTGTCAAACGTCATTTTGTGACGCATTAGAACAGGCAGTTCTTTAGAAATTAAATGCTGGCTTTCGTCTTGCTTACTTTATCTGGCTAGCTTTGATATGTGTTCGAGAAAAGTAGCATGGGTTCATCTATGCGATAAACTGTAGTATTTATTCCAATCTTTTTCCAAATTGGTAAAACAAACTTTCACAATCACATTATAGGATGTTTCGTTCGTTGTTTATTTTATTCGGAAAAGAAACAATTAGATATTTCCATAAGTATGATGCTAATTAAAAAGAACCTGTGTTTCTTTAAAAGATATCCTGATCAAGTTTACAACTGATGTGTCAACTGATTATCACGTCGGAACACATCACGATAAGACATGTCCGGCAAAATGTTAATAGCACTTTCGTAAATTCTAGTTGTAATGTAACTAGCCTATCGCTACCATTAATACCTTTGTTTTCCTAAAAAACCTTAATTCATGAGAAATGATTTTATTATTAGTTTTACGACTTAGATTTTATAGTTTTTCCTCAAGTCGCTTATAAATATATTATTTACTACAGTTTTCTTAGTATTGCCACACCTACGAACGATACGAAAATTAACCTTGCTCATGTATTTCTTATTGTTATGAGATTAAGGTTGTAAGTGGCTTGATGGTAGATGGTAAATTCCTTACACCAGTGCCAAAGACGAGACATAAATCTAGTATCGATCGCTACTTCGATATTGTCACTTTCAATATTATGCAGTCGAACCGTGCTGTCGTTTCCCACAGTTAGGGGTTCTTAGGTAAAATTGATGATTCTGTTTCATCGAATATATAAATAAATTATAAAAATAGTTCTGTTCACAGTTCCCACTGGTAAATATCTCACTGGTTAAAGTTTAAACTTTGAAACCGATTCATAAAGCTAAAAACCAATGAGAATGACATTCTAAATTCAAAAGTATGTTTCAGTCATAATCATTCACTATTAAGGAGATGCGGGTAAGAATCCTATTTGGGTAGAGCAGGTAAGGACTAAATACGAGTACTGTTTGATTGTACTACGAATGTCATACTTTTGGTTGGTCTGTTTCTGTTGATAGTTTTTTCGTCTCTATGTAAGATTTTTTTCAATTACTGAATGAAAATTGTCGTTGTTAAGATAAGTTTTTTATACTTACCTAATTGCTTAATCGGTTTTTGTAGCTGAGCACAAGTATCTGAACGATAAGAGCTATTAAAATAACACTTTTTGTCAAGTTTCAGATATCACAGATATATGTTACCTATTTGGTTTCCGTTTATGGTAGTTACGATATCTCAGCTCATAAAATGTGGTTATTTATGAGTCATTAAGTTTTTGCACACGAGCACAGGAAGCCATATTTCCGATAGTGTTAATTATTATTGTGTTTATTACTAATTTGTTTTAATTTAATCTTCAACGATTGGCGGTCAATTTCCTAATTTTGATTGACAAGAATTTATGACAAATAAAGTAACAAAAATAATAAAAACAGCAAAGCCTTAGTTATATGTGTATTATAAAAAATAAGGTTTTTTCTATAGGATTTCATTGTTATGATAATGATTAAAATAATTATTTTAAATTGTGCGAACCTCAAGAAATAGTTTTCAAAGTTTTTGTAAAATATACATATCTTATAAGGACATTGCCAATTGATTTCTGATTGAAATTAGATACTCAATTTCCATAAATCTTTGAGCGAATTAAGAAATTAAAAATGTTCCGTCAATAAAGAGACAGAAGCTTCATTTCGTTAACCGCTTTGAAATAAAATGTGAATTGAAAAATCTTTAATCCAAAAGGAATAACAATTTTAAATAAAGATTATTTTTTGTTAATATTTGGGAAACATTAAGTACCTACATAGGAAAATAAATATATAAATCAGTCTTTTGGATATTGTATTATGTTTTTAAATGTATTCAGTAGATACTCTTCTCTGGATTAACACATGGCTACTCTGTAGGTATACTACCAAAATCAATAAGATTCCAATAATTATTAAATAAAATGTTAGGTTTAAAACCACAGCATGTCAAACAGAAGTAACTCTCAATACAACTGAATAAATATCAATAAAACAAACATCTACCGTCTTGCGATAAATGAGTACTTAGTAATCATTGATATCCCCTCGAACAACGTACCTACTTGAAATAATCTACAATATCCTATGCTCAGATACTAGTAGAAATATTTGTAGAACTATCGCGAAATCTCTGAAGAAGAAGACGCATCTGTGTTATTATAGTGATAATGAGATCCAAGGAAAAAGTTGCCAAAACTTATGTTTTTAATCAGCGGGTAAATACAATAAATCTGAAAGTTGACGCCGCGTTACGTTACGTGTTCTATATTCGAATTACATTGAACGCCAATACTGGCTCGACTGCTGAGGGCTTAGTCCGAGCCTGCATTTTAAAACTCCCTACTCTCGAGCCGAGAGTCGTCTCTCGGATGTCCTTATATTTTTGTAAGAAGTAGAGAGAGAGATCCGAGAGACGACTCTCGGCTCGAGAGTAGGGAGTTTTAAAATGCAAGCTCGGACTAAGCCCTCTGGACGTTGCAAAGTTACCGCGCAGTGTACACTTCATTGATTGCGCCAATAGGGGAAGAAAGTCGAAAGGATTCAATCATCTTGAGCATTACTGAATTAATTTCTTAATGTAACCTTAGCGTATAAGTGTTAAAAGTGGTTCTTGACACTACACAAGTAGGTAATCTTGAATATAGAGGTTTGTTTATATGTACTTACTTATATTTATTTAATCATAAAGTCATCTTGTTTCCAAAATGTCAAATATTGGCATTAACCTATGCAATGATGAGTAGTTATTCGGACTGATTATTGCTATGAAATAAAATCGTTGTAGAACTACATAAGGGAGTATTATCATGATCCGCATTACAGATAAGAAAAGAGAGAGAGGTGAGTTGATGAATTAAATTTAGTGAAAGCAGTTAAGCACTGTGATCCTATTTAGTGTTAAGGCTGGTTTATACAGGGTCAGTAGACAAGTCAGTCGCAGCGCCAATGTCGGCGCCGCGACTGACTTTAACTGTTTACATGAAGTAAGTAGTAGTGGTGCGTTTCTCAAGGTGAGCACACGTGTGTGAAGTCAGTGGGAAAAATGAATTCGCGAAAACAACTGAAACGACGATTAAATTATTTGTTGAAAAATTTATCAATTTTGCTGTTGAATGAGTTAATAGAAATGCTGGAAAATGAGATAACTAAAAATAATCGACATTTTGTTGAGCCATATTTTGCAACGCTGTTGACCGCATTTCTTTATTGCGGTAATTTAGGGATTTAATATCCCAAAGGTACTCGTTTTTACAATATAATTGCACCATTTTTAAGGTTTCGTCTTCGTTATGCTTACGCGTCATTTTTATCGCCAGCGAAAAAAACGTGGTCACTCTACAACGCAGCGGCTGTGACTAACCACGCACTGACTTGTTTGTTTACACGGGGTTTATTTGGTTGGCGCGGGGGTGCGCGGGTGGCGGGGGGCGCCAACTGACTTTAAAATATTCGTGTCCGAATATTCAAGTCAGCGCTGACTTCAACCCACTGTACTGACTTCAAATCAGTTTACACAGGGTTTTTTTCGGGTCAGCACTGACTTGTCTCGAATTTGAAGTCAGTTACTGACCCTGTATAAACCAGCCTTCATACAGCTGTGAGAAATTATGAGCTCAGGATTTTTTAGTTCCTACCTAGCACAATAATATTAGACCAACTAGCACTACGGCAATGTGATTTCGATCGCGTTTTGAATGAATGAATTTATTTTAGGGTTTGCCTCTTGTGTTTTTGACGTATGACGTCACCGCGACGACCAGTCTAATTTATTAATAAGCATTATGAAATCATAGCATTTGTATGTAAACTCGTTCAGACCTTTAGACAAATATCATCAAGTATGTAAATATTGAATACTAGAGCCATTCTCCATTCTTCGACCTTGAGGTAATGATTCTCAATATTCAAATCAGCTTGTTCTGAGAATGACCCACTTAGCGCTGACATTGTTGTTTAGATTTTGTGAAAATAATGTTGTTCCCAGTGACGTGTTATGTACAAAGTTTAAAAACCTGTATTTTGATTGCTATTTTACTATGATAGGTCTTAGACTGTGCAGGTCATGTTACCCGTGGGCAAACATCGTTTCTGAGTGCCAGAGGATTAACTGAATCGGTAAAGAAGACGATGATGGGTGACGATTTGAACGTCAAGGAAATATTGCCTTTGACTGGGACGCAAAGAAAAGTTTCAGATAATACCTTTGTCTAGCAGCGTGACACAATAGGTTAGTTAAAAATAAATAGAATACTGACTCTTGAGTTACCTCAAAAAAGCTGTTTTCAAAATAAACAGAAGCTGTTTATTGTAGTTGAAAATGTATTCATTATTATTATTATTTATTGAGTAGGTATTTAAGAGGTATATTTAACACCTGCTGACGAACATAACCACGTCATTTTTGACCTTATGTCACCCATAAAAAATTACGATCGCAGTTTTACATTTTAATCGCTTTTTCACTGATAGAAAACGAATATATTACTTTATTCAAGCCAACGTGGAAGTTTATCGATTTTTATAAGAATAATCGCGATCCCGTATTTATTTCACTTTAAAAGTAGGTATAAAGCCTAATATTTTAATTATTATACGCATTTCTATTATGTGATGCTACATAAAAGTCACGTCGTAGCCAACCGTGATGGATTACAATTTAAGTATATTGTATCTTTGATGCTGAGTCTACTATTAATCCCAAAAAAACTGAATGCGAATACAACAAAATCTATATTATATAAACTTTAATAACATATAGATATCTCTACAAATGAAGTTACAAACAGTTTATAATTTGTAACACTATCAGGCTCCATCATTAGGTGGGTGCATTGTATGTATGTTTTTTTGATGTCAATGTCAATCTGTCAAGATTACTGCTATCAATATTTCAATCTTATAGGTATTTGCATTTGCATGATCACTATGCCCCTCTCTAAATACAGTTCGCACGTAAACCTTGCCTTTTGACAGCTAACATGACATGACAGCTTCACCCAGCTTCGGGAACTGACAGATTGGTGCACTAACAAGACTGTCCATTTTATTCAAGCATGGTTCAAACTAGATCCATTATACATTGACCTCTAGTTTTAAATAAAAACATTGTTCAATCATTAAAAAAACCACAAGCCAGGCCCAAAAGCTTTTGAATTATTTACTACAAATTCAAATGTCTTGATAATAAGTTATCATCATAAATATTAAAAAATAAAAAAAATGAATCAAAATTCACCAAAATTAATCATTGTTTAAAATAAATTCAAAATTTACTTGCTAATTTTATTTGCAAAAGTGCAATCTCAATATTAATTGCACATTTCTAATCGTCTCGTAAATTCAACTTAGATGTCAGTTTGTGACGTTTATTACAAATGTCAAAGACTGCTGTCTCACAGTGAGTTTAAGAAAGTCGTTGTCATTACAATATGTAACTTTGTTTTGGTGAAAGTTAATGCAGAAATGAGTTGAGAAATCTTTTCACTAACCAAATTACTTATTATTTTGCGTATTTACAATACTTTTGGGTACCTACTCATGGTTAAATTAGTGACAGCTGTCACTAGATGACAGTTATTCTGAAAATATTATCTAGCCTCTTCTTCTGTTACGGAAATTTTAATCATTCCATAATTTAGTACTTTCCTGAACGAGCTTTTTCACATAAAGCTCTATTAAGACATTCGGCGCTCTAATTAGCTCCTCTTTTATTTAGTTGCTTTTAAAACCTCTGTACTCATTGCCTTGTTACCTAGTCTCTAAATTCAAAACGTAGAGCTGACCCCGCAATGTATAGTTAGCAAGTGATGTAACTCGCACGGTTGCATGCTCGCATGCCTTTGTTTAGTTTCGATGTAGATTATTGTAATGTAATGTACGCACAAGGTTACTCCTTTGTTATATCAAGTTATGTTAATGCCTGTACAAATATTTAGGCTTAGTATCTCGTTATGATTAACTACTTTTCGCCCGCGGCTTCGTCTACGTCTCCTATGATTATTTTTGTGATTGTTCATTTTTTTAATAACCTTTGTTTATGTAGAATATAAACTATACGTACTTTCAATTGTATCAAAATCAATGATTCCAGCATGATCCGGCAAGCTCACTTTCAAATTTCAAAACAAATTATAACAAAATTAAACAATACGTAACGTTATGTTTTTATGCTAGAAGTTATTTTACATGTAGTTTGCCAAGTTGTGAAAATGCCATTATAATCTAATTTAGATTAGCAAGCGTAAAAAAAATTATAATTGTATAATTTTTGATTATAGTGATTATAGTACACGCTTATAATGTAACTGACCTCTCAGAGTGTTGAAAATTATATGGTATTATTTCGAATAATGTTGCATTATGTTTTTTGTTAAATAATATAGCATTAACGTTAGAATGTATTGAAAATCAAGGTTCACAAAAGATTTATATTTTTTTTTATATTTTGCGATCTAGTAGTAAATTATTAGCATTGTTATTTTTAGGATCATAAAAATAAAATTGGTTTATGACATAATTGAAAGAAGCCTTCGTTTGCGACTAAATCGTTTTAATCCTAAATAACGAGTAAATGTCAAATATCTGTCAAAGCAATTAATCGTATTTCAACTCTATTTAAATAATTAAAATATTGTTAACAATTTATATTTTTCCACTACGCTTTTTTTTATTATATGTTCTAAATACTTAACTATTGTAGTTATTTTATTTATATAAAATTAACTTAAACTTTTAATTGTATTTAAAGGTTGTTACAAAAGTAGAATGAGTAGGTACTTCTAATAAAAGAACTCTAGACAATAAAATATGTTGTCACAAATAAAGAGTTGCTCAAATTAAATGAACAATTAAAAAAAAACAAAAGAATAACATTATTGACAAATATAAAAATATGATTGCCTTGGTCATAAGCATTTTATTTTATTGAGTATTTGTTACTAAGGTTACTGTTTATAGATCATTTTAAGATAGAACAATTATCAGCTGTAAATAAATTAAAAAGTCAATTCGTGAACTTTGATGGTATCGTAATAGACAATGGTAACAATAAATATATATAATAATGTTTTTATTGCTTTGATCATCATCCAACACGAAATAAATAAATAAATATAAATGTCAGTAATGATTAGGCAGTTTTTATTTTGACCAATTCGAACCTGAAATGGTTGTAAACTTGAAAAACGAAAAAACCTCTGGAATTGTTGTTGCGAGATTTGCAGGACCTTTTCACGTACAAGTCATATGTAATATATATTATATCTATATTACAACCAAAAACAACTAAATTGTACCATGTAAAAATAATATACATAGGTACATATTATTTCATTCTCAATAAAAAAAGTTTATTGAGTAGTTCCTATATTGGATGGGTGACCGTCATAAGTAGATAAATAATCCAATAGGCGTGTCTCATTTTTAATACACATCATTGAGGTCATTTTGAGAAATTATTGTATTAAAGTTGACATAAAACCTTGGTGTTCATACCGGAATTAAGTTTCGTAACTACATACAGTAGTAATTATAGTGAATTTCGAATAACATGCCAGAGGACGCAGCCTTATTTGTAATTGCTTCATAATCATGAGTACCGATGGCCTAGTGGTAGCTTGACTCTCGATCCTTAAATCGTGGGTTCAAACTCTGTCGAGCACATACGCATTTTATTATCAATTATTGCTATTATATTTACATTTGGTAAATATTATACATTTACTATTTCTTTATTTAATTACAATTTGCATTATTCTTTTACTTACCTTCATCGTTCAGCTAAAAAACAAAACAATAATATTTACTCGGAATAATAATTACTTTAACTATTAATATTCGTTATCTAAATGGAATCCTACATCGATCCGCAATTATAATATCGTGACCATACATTATAATAATTATCAAAATATGTTGGGCGTGTTCATCTTAGCACAGCCTACAGGAGATAACCTTTGCAGATCAAATATTGCAGCATCCGCACCGCCCAGAGTCTCACTAGCTCTAGCTTGTGGCTTTGTTTATATAAATTTCGTGCAACTCTATGTATGACAGATTGATATCCGAGTATATAAAAGTAAAAAGGATTCCCTGTTGGGATGTGGAGCAAAAATGTATCCCTCTAGTGGCTAGTATACTCACGGTCTATCTTATAAAAAGTTAGCGCTGACATTATGTCACCATTACGTATATTAATCAAGACATCAAGTCTGCGCTTACTTTTTATAAGATAGACCGTGAGTATACTAGCCACTACTGGTTACCAGCTATCCTTAGTAGTATGCTTTCAGGACCACCTTTAACCTTTCAAATATTGCAGAATACTGCAGTAAATCGACGCCATTCTGTAATCAACTTGAAATTATTTCATTCGTGAGGTGAAATGGAATTAGATGAGGTGAGATCGCAAAGGTGTGTTCTATTTGAATGCTATTTCAGAAACATTATTGCTTATTCTGTTGCGAATTTTGTTACATAATTCCTACTCTGTACGAGTATATTTCTTACCCTTTTAAACCTTATTTTCAATTTGCTGATGTCACTGCAGTGTTAGAATTACGTATTGTTTTAGATATTTTCACTTATGATTTTGTGTTCTTGGTCTCGCACAAGTTTACTACAAGTTTACAACTATATTATCGACAGCTAATAATACTTGTTAACCATAGTTTCTACGGCTTTAATTTGTCGACTTAAAATATATTTATTTCATTTGAAACTCGATATTGAAACTAGTTATTTATTTCAAAGATCAGTAAAACCAATAGTCATTTTTGTGAATTATAGATTCGTAAAGCTTAGTCAGTGCTAAGGGCTCAGCTCGTGATCGATAGAGCACGTTCGTCGACTCCACCTTGCGATAAATTCTCGTTTTGTTGGCAACAGTTTCGCGTTTCGTAAGATGTCGGTACCGGATTTTAATGTAGTGGTATAAACGGTATCAGGTTCATAGGCTCCTACTGTGTTATTATTGTTCAATAAGAAGTGATTTAAAGAGATCTGTACTATTGAAAAATCTATAAGTACCTACTGCAGTGTAATTTGACAGGAATCGCAGGTATGCTGGTATTAGTTCCATCTTAATCTACAACGACCCACATGCATGGAATCACGGGTGCGATATTCATTCGATCAAGAGGTGTATGTTACATTAACTCTTTCCAAAAGTGCAGACATTCTGGGAGTCAAAAGCAAATCACTATTTTAGACGTAATGCTACGGCCCCGCATTTCCAGCAAGCCTCTACCGTATCTAAGTCAATAGTTATTTGCTGAGGTCATCATTACTGCTGTAAGGACTGTTGATATCAGCATATTGAATAGATTTGTTAGTTTGCGAGACAGCTCGTAACTAGAGTATTCAGGCCATATTAGTTTAGTGCCATTTTATAAATGTGGCAAAGTTCTACATGAACTCGTTTTGAAATTGTTGGTGTGTTTAATTGATACGCAAGAAGAAGATGTATAGTGCCTGGATACTATCGTCACTAGAGGTTACCTGATGTATATAAAAGTCACTTTTAGATACTTTAGTATTAGTAGAGAAGTAACCTAAAAGAGAAGTAAGGTACTTTGTGGAAGAATAGATAAGTACTTAATTGCGTTATAATTGTTCTAGCAAAGCATGACCCACCTGATGCTAAGCGGCTACATATGTTTATGCTGCCATCTAGAATATTGGGCTAATATATAACGTATTTTTACTGAGAATGTGCTTTATATAACTTAGTGCAAGTTATAACACCCATCATTCAAAAATAAAACAAGTTTATTTCATAATATATTATCCATATTTAGTACGATAATCAGAGTGTGACCAATTTAAATATTTGTCAGTAAGACTGTTAGGTACTATTTAACCTTTTGCAAATTTTAATTTCATGGCGGATGGTTTTAAGCCTAGATAAGTGTTGCAGTACTTTGTCGTTGTGATTGCAATCATAATCTACCATAGGATTAGGCTGTATATCCACCAGAGAAGTTCCAGACAGCTGGCCGGTAAGTTAGTAATAAACAAAGTCAAAGTCTAATATTTCTTTATTCAATAAAATCACAAGGATCATTTAGAATCGTCTTATATACTAGGTGATTCTAGGTGCCACTTCCACGCGACCAGAGCCTAGAAGAACGGGCAAGAAACTTACGGCCTGGTTCCTACTGTTTTATATGATCAAAACTATTACTATTACAGTACATTTATACTTAAAAGAAGGTCCCAACCTTGTTAATATGTATGTACCTATATGTTACACAAATAAATATTTTCATATTTCATACTCTATTCTGTATTTAACTACATCACTCACGGATCTTTTGATAGCGCTTATCTAAGATTATCAGATTTATCATTGTGATATTGCTGGGATTTGTTAAATAGTTCAATTGGATTATTTTTAAAAACTTTGTTAGTGAATAAGGAAAATAGGATAAATACTGCATTATTTTCTCAGAAAGCGTGCATTTACTAGATATTTTTAGGCATTTGTATGCGTTACATGTGTTTGTATGCACTCGTGCATCGCATTCATATCTTTATTATGTAAGTATCTATTTAATGTTATATTATGACTTTTATTGGTTTGAGATATTGAAGTCTGTTTGGCATATTAGTAATCATATTATTACCTACTACAAAATAAATAACTCTGAAAAATATTTTAAAAGTTAGCGCAGACTTGATGTCTTGATTAACATTCGTTATGGTGACATAATGTATACGCTAAGTTTTTAAAAGATAGGGGGTTAATATATTCAAAAATAATACAAATTTATTAGACAAGAAGCGCGTTGAACTCTTTTAGACTAATTAAAACTGTAACGACCATGTTAGACAGAGGCTACTTAATTGATTTTCAAGATTAATTAATTTTGATTTTCTTAACAACAATATTATAGGCTAAGCTCCTGTCTGTTGCTACTGATACATAGGCTAATTTAGATTAAGCACTGTATGTTTGAGAGTCAAAATAAACATTTCATTTCATTTCATATTAGTACCAACTTTTGTTATATTTTTCACACTACCCAATTCTCTACTCGCGTGGTTGACCACCTGGCAATGCGTCTGCGCACGTTTGATGTTTATTTAACACCTTCCACGTGATTCATCTTCACGATTTCCATAGAAGTACGATGTACTACTATTACTACGTCTACGTAAGTAGCACATAATTGAACTGCGTGTATACTAAGGATCTTATATTATGATACGCAAAACCAGCAAAATATTATTATTACAAAAATGAAAAATACAGTTCAATTAATACGAAAATAGTCATCGACAAAAAATAGTAAATACATATTTTTAAGCATACTTATCTGAAATGAATATTAATAGTCATATCAATCATCACCTCAAAAGCATGATCTACTAGAAAAAGGTCAAAATTGACATTCCAGTCAAATTGAACCTCCTTAATAATGTGTGTTGGCAACATTAATGTTAATAACTTCACACCACGAATCAACTGTTCATTCTGTGGCTCTACTCCGTAAAAAAGTGAATTATAGTTTTCAAACTCTTCCAGTGACACTGCGCGGTTAGTTAGCAACAGTCCAAATATTAACCACACAAGCCACGCAATCTAACTCAAAATAATGCAAAAGTTATTTAGTTGTTTTGTAGAGTAGGTTCGGTTCTCACACTCACCGGCTCACTTTACGCGGTTTGGCAAAAACACATTGCAGAAACGCATTGTATTGTTTGTAATGTTTGCCAAATAATATTGTTTTACTTGATAGTAATTGACCTGGATTCTAGCGTAATGTTTTGTCATTATTTGTAAGGATAAGTTTATCTTTTAATAAGATCCAAACTAGATTTAAACGAGTCTGACCTCAACCGATGTATTTTATTATACGAAGCTAAGATTATAAAAATTATGACTAAAGATTTGGAATTTTGTTTGGCGGACTTGATTTTATTGCTCACAGATTTTAACTAATCAGATACCTAGTAAAAATTCTAGATAACCTTAACCATCAATCTATTCACTGAATAAAATAATCAAGCGCTACTGATTTTATCAATATTAAAGTAAAATCAATAAAAACGAAAGACTGAGCTTTTTTATAGTAGGTATAATTACGATCGGTTAGCAATAACGGCCATATTTAGAGAGTTTTACGCCTTTTAAATACTTTTTATAACGAGCAATCAGGATAACTGTATCTCATCGCGGAAGTCGTATAGTCCGGTATCATAACTCGGTAAAAGGGGTTATTCCAACCGTTCGAGATTACCAAACGAGATCAGATTACGCACTCGATCGAGTTGGTATGTGGTCAGTTAACCTAATGGATAGTTGAGATCCGCTTAGTTTAGAATCCTACTAATAGAATGATGCGCTAAAATGACGCTGGACCATCCAAAATACTTAAATAAAATAAGTAAAAAAATATGTTTTACAAATGTTTTGCAAATCTTTACATAGTAAATTACCTAAACGGATTTGTCTAAACGGAAAAACTCAAAAATTAAAAAAACATGATAATAAATACCTACCTAATAATAAATAATAACCTCAAAATAATATTAAATACAACAAGAAAAAGTGTAAAAAAGGCCACAACTCAGCAAAAGAATTACTTATATTACTGATTTTATTTTTGTTTAATTGATTCAATTTAATTATTTCAATCAAGTACTTTCAGTTAAATATCCCGAAGTTAAGTTTAAGTTACATTTTAGCTGCCTTCAGAATGTAGTTGCGAAAGGCAGAATTTTCCCAGCCTTCGGCCCTTTACTAGGTCTACCTACACTGAGCGCTATCATTGCAACATCCGTACCACTCGGTGGTCAAATCAAAAATAGGTTTGAAAACTTATCGATTGCTTTATTTCAGAAATCTTGGATTTTGATGGTAAAATAGTACTTATACAATAATTATGTAGGTATATGAATACAGAAATAGGACTTATACAAAAATATTCTTAATGTATTTTTATACAGGTACTCTTATAAAAAGTTAGCGTTGACATTAGTCACCATTAGGTAGGTACGTGTGATAGTCAAGACATCAAGTCTGCGCTAACTTTCTATATGATAGACCGTGGATATAAATATAAAAAATTATGTTATTTCTAGTTTTTTTTTGTTTGTTACGCTATATAAAGTATTTTTCTATGCTCAATATGATATCAGACAACGCAATAAAGGTCTTAAGACTTATAAAAACAGTTAGCTATTACTTTTCCCATGGCTGTTCATTGAAGCAATTATCGATCTTGTCAGCAACCATTCAGTAACATAAAACGATAGTAATACAGTATCTGAAATTATAATTACTAAGTACAGCTCAATTGTTTAATTCTAAGAATTAATCCTTGGCACATAAATCACTTCGCCATTACTAATTATATCTGTACCATTCAATGAATGCATTATTTTTTAATTAAAAGTATTAATTATTTCTTCATTGCCTTTAGCCATGTGGTTGTGAAATGTAGCTTAGTAGAAACCAAACTGCCGTTTCATATTAGCTATTATTAATTCATACTAAAATGTGCTTTAACATTATAAAGATATATAGGTATTACAGAGTACTAACTGAGTCCTCATCAGGCATGTCCTTAAATCTTTGAAATCTTAGCGGTCAAGTCAATCAATAAAATTAAGGTGAAGTTACAAATATATGTTTTTTGGATATTTCAACGTGCCTTGTGTTTCGTCATGTTTGTAACAATACGAATGCGATGTCCTACATGACTGCAACAAACTTCTTCAAATGCCACCGTGTCAATTGCAACCTCGCGTTATTGAGGCACGAAGTGTTCCAAAACAATTCCTTTACCGATTTGAGTAAATAAGACTTATTTGTTTCCAAATTTATAAATTATAAATATATTTTTTTAAGAGAACATGGATAAAAGTCTAATCTATCTTATATAAAGTTAGCGCAGACTTGACGTATTGATTACCATACGTAATGATGACATAAAGTCAACGCTAACTTTTTATAAGATAGGAGTTTATAAATTACTCGATCGAGAATGTTATATTTAATCTTAAATAAGGTTGATGTCTATCTTACCTTTTTATAGCCTATATATATATTTCGTTTCCGTTTTCATAACGAATTTGGTACAAATAAGCCCGCGTCTATTCCAAAAAAAAAATCATTATATCAAGCTATGGCATTTTCGATCCGTCTCTCAATTCATAACACTGCTACAGTTACTACTAACATTAAAATAATCCTTCTTCTTCTTATCGTGTCGATGCTACAACTGTATTTTGTTGTAGCATCGTGTTGGAAAAATTAGCCAGACTAGATACTGGTTTGCCGTGCCTAGCTGTTACCGGTGTGCGCCACGAGGAGGCTCTTTCCATGCACCCATTAAAATAATTGCTTTAGTGATACAATGCGAGATATCAGTAGCACTATAACAATGATTAATCAATTATATTTTGACACAACAGCTTGACAGCTGAATAACAAGTGTCAACTTTCTCGAGTCAAGGTCGCTGGGGCGTCTCTATTGTCTTCTGTGGGGACACAGTGTGGGCAGAGCAGTGAGCGAACTCGACTTCATTCATTTCGAAATGTGGCTGGAATAGAAATGTTACACAGATATAACCATAATAAAATACAATTTGTATTAGCCTAGGAAACAATGGAAGAAAAGGGGGAGACATTTGCCCAGCAGTGGGACTATTTAAGTAGTAGGGATTCCCCGGTTCTGGCTCACGCCTCAGATCGTTGAAATAGTGGCGGTTCGGGGTTGGCTCGGGAAAAAAAAAAAAAAAAAAAAAAAAAAAAAAAAAAAAAAAAAAAAAAAGGTTTTGGGGGTCGCTGAGTTCGAATCTGTCATCCTTTTTTCTCTAGCTCGTACACAGCCAGAGATAGACTTTACACAGAAAAGCCCTACACTGAGAAAACTAATAGTTGAATTTCTGAATGTTGATTCCTTAACAGTTGAGTCAACAATAAATTACGTTGTGACAACCGTAGTACTACATTTAATAGAACAAATTAAAAAAAGTTAAAATCTAATTGTTGTTACAACCAAAAAAATGGGTTAAGCTAACATATTTTTTCATGTATAATCGCATAGCGGTCAATTTAACTAATAATTCGGTAATGTCAACATAATGCTAAGTTGAATCAGCAAATGAACTTAGTCAAAGTTACAAAATTAATTCAACTATTTGCAAATATTTTAAACAACAAAGCAAATTGGTTAAAATAACTATACGTGAATAGTTGTCAACACCTAACATTTCATTACATAGTAGAATCAACAGATACATTTAGTCAAAATAACAAAAATATTTTAACCTTTTGCTAGAAATGTATACAACCAATAAATAATGTTTAATTCAACCATATTGCAAAAGTTGTATCAACAAGCGATCGTAGCTAAATTTACAAAATTGATTCAACTATTTGCAAATATTTTAAACAACAAAGCAAATTGGTTAAAATAACTATTGTGAATAGTTGTCAACCCCTAACATTTAATTACATAGTAGAATCAACAGATACATTTAGTCAAAATAACAAAAACCTTTTTAACCTTTTGCTATAAATGTATACAACCAATAAATAATGTTTAATTCAACCATATTGCAAAAGTCGTATCAACAAGCGAACGTAGCTAAATTTACACAATTGATTCAACTATTTGCAAATATTTTAATAACCAAAGCAAATTGGTTAAAATGACTATTGTGAATAGTTGTTAACACCTAACATTTCATTACATAGTAGATTTAACAGATAATTTAGTCAAAATAACAAAAATATTTTAACCTTTTGCTAGAAATTTATACAACCAATAAATAATGTTTGATTCAACCATATTGCAAAATTTGTATCAACAAGCGAACGTAGCTAAATTTACAAAATTGATTCAACTATTTGCAAATATTTTAAACAACAAAGCAAATTGGTTAAAATGACTATTGTGAACAGTTGTCAACACCTAACATTTCATTACATAGTAGATTTAACAGATAAATTTAGTCAAAATAACAAAAATATTTTAACCTTTTGCTAGAAATTTATACAACCAATAAATAATGTTTGATTCAACCATATTGCAAAAGTTGTATCAACAAGCGATCTTAGCTAAATTTACAAAATTGATTCAACTATTTGCAAATATTTTAATAAACAAAGCAAATTGGTTAAAATGACTATTGTGAGTAGTTGTCAACACCTAACATTTCATTACATAGTAGAATCAACAGATACATTTAGTCAAAATAACAAAAATATTTTAACCTTTTGCTAGAAATGTATACAACCAATAAATAATGTTTAATTCAACCATATTGCAAAAGTTGTATCAACAAGCGAACGTAGCTAAATTTACAAAATTGATTGCAAAAACAGACTCGCAAGGTTCTAGCAAATTGCTCTGGAATATCATCTTGTCTATAATCTCAACAAGTGCACAATGCACTCTTCCAATGTAAAACAAAAATGATAGGAAAGACCGGGAGGTTCTCTCTAAAGATTACTATATGGCTATACAAAGCGGTGATCAGGCCAAGGTTGGCATATGGCGTTCTGGTCTGGTGAACGAAGACAGAACTCTCGATCACCATCACCGGACTCCAATGGTTCCAGCGACAAGCCTTTTTAGCTATCACTGGCTGCATGAAAACCACCCCAACAGCAACCATGGAGATAGCCCTATAAATAACTCCACTTGACCTGTACATACAACAAGAGGCCAGCTAGCTGCCATCAGGTTAAAGCATCTAGGCATATGGTGTAAAAACCTCACCACTTCACACGCTAAAATTTATTCATTAAAGGGCAATTTTTTATTTTTTTAAATATCAGCCTCTCAACTCCGCCCCATGTGCCATGAAATAATTTCAGTTTTTTTTCTATGCAAACTTCGGAGATAAGGGACGGTTTTTTTTTACATTTTTCGTCAAAACTCAAAAACTACTTATATTTTATACGCTTTAAGCAGCGTAAAAAAAATAAGTGCTTGAGAATGTGCAAATAGCGCTCTTTCATATGATACCCCACATACCATAGTAGCCCCACTTCGATTTTTTAGACAAAAACTGTTCCAAATTTCAAGTTGATAGCATTAGTACCTAGTTCGTGAGATATACGGTTGATTTGGTTAGGTTTCCTTTGCCGCTGCCGCGGAGCCGCATAGCAAAATTAAAACCAAAACAGGGTTCCCAACTAAAGGGTATTTCCCCCAAATTTTGGCGGTAAATAAGTGGAATGGGATTTTTTAAGGGGCTTTATATTCATATCTTTATTTGCATTCCATAACGTGTGAATATCTTATAATGAATGGGCTTAAAGCTGAGGTACAGTTACGGACCCTGTATAGTTTTAGGTTTTTTTTTATTTATTTTATTTACAAGTATTGGCCCTGAAATAACCCAATTTAGCTAATCTACTTAATTTATTGACCAAGCGACACTATAATGACAATGACAACTAAAGCAATTAATAAAATATAGCTGGTTAGTTGCTGTGTGATCGTGAATTTTAATACATATTTTTCCTTGTTCTTACTTAGTTTTCTTTAAGGCCTAAACATTCATTGCGAAAACAATCGATGTTTTAGAAACATCGATGTATTTCTCAATACATTATATTTAATGTATTTTTTCAAAATTATGTTAAGTTATGGTACTGTAAAATGTGACCTGGCAACACTGTTGACTTCAATCAAATCCAACCGCATCTCCGCAAGTGCGCGTTCGTTGCGTTTGTTTAGTTTGCCCGGCGCCGCCGGCGCCGGCGCCCGCGACGTACCTACTAAACGTTAGACTTTTATTTGAATTATTAAAAACTCACTGCTAAAAGTGGTTTAATAGAACAAACCAAATAAAAGGTGAGTTTAGTGATACGTATCGTTGATTCAGTGGTACCTTAAGTAAATATGGAAGATTTTGAGAAATCACTGGTGCCAGTATATCTCCGAGACTGGGGTTTATCTGAAGAGACAATTAAAATTTTTTGTGGTAAGTACTTACCTTACATAATATAATGTATGAAACGCCAGTCTGATCATGATGAAATTACTAATTGTAGCTAAATAAGTAATTTATCTACAAGTAGGTAAGTAACATAACATAGATTTTATCTAGCTCGTAGTAGTTTTATGTACTCAGTACATAAAACAGCACTGAGTACCTACTCAGTGCTGTTACCTACCTAGGTAACCTAATACGAACAAGAAGTAATAAGTTAAATTAACCTAGATTTTATGTAGATTGCACCTAGAATATGTGGTATTGTTTCTACCACATATTCTAGGTGAAATCTACATAAAATCTAGGTTAATAGTAGCAGGGTCTTTACCCGGGGGTGCAAGGGGTGCGGTGCACCCGGGTGCGGAGCGCCCGTGGGCGCCTGCCGAGCGCTGATTAATGAATATTTAGATATTTCATTGAATTTAACGCCATTGCACAGCTTCATAATACAGGTTACGTACGACAAATACGCAACATTAAATATAAAAAAAATTGTCATCAACAATAATCATTGTTCGTTTTACTTTTATTGCGCTTTCGGTGCTTGTCATACTGCTCATGATGTGCAAGTTAAAATGACTCTTATTACCTACTACACAAATATGTAACAATTTTATTTAATAATACGCGCGCGGCAAATTCTCTAATCCAAAGAGAGTCTTTGACCTGTGCCGCCCGGTCGCCCGCACTTGAAGCAAAATGATCTCTAAGTCAAAGTCAATAAAGTGTAAGTTCATTAAAAATGGGCGCACGGCGCGACAACTTTTCGTCCGCCCTTTGACAAAGCCGCACTTAAAGAAAAATGATCTCTATAACACTACAATTAGGTATAAGTTCATTTGAATTTACAGTGCGGCGCGCGTCGCGTATGTAGGTATGTGTCGGTGAGTAGAAAACCAGGGCGGTAGACATAAGACGGCACTGCAACGTAGGTAGGTAGGTATACCTACACATAATACTACAAGTTTAGGTACCTAGTAGTAGCCACTAGCCAGTAGGTAAGGTACCAAGGTACCTAGTTATTTTTTATAGTAAACTACCAAGATCGCGTACCCAAAACTACGATAGGTTAGGTGGTAGGTTGGTAGGTACCTGAGGAACTTACGTATCTAAGTAATAATATTTGCTTTGTTTTTCAGATAATGAAATCACTATAGATTTACTCCCAGAAATATTAGTGCCGCTTATTATTCAGAGTCGGTGTGAGGAAGCTGGAAAAAATAACCCATGTAAGTAAACCTATCTCTATTATTTTAATCTCACTTGTTAATTAATTATAGGTACTAAATTTAATCTCTATTTATAGGTAATTAGTATTATTAATTTTTAATTACCTATTTATTTAGGTAGGTACTTACCATAGGTTATGGAAGCACTAACAAAATGTAGTGGGTAGGTATATCAAATACGTCACAAAATGTTATTTTAACACAAAAGTAATGTTAACTTATACCTACGCGTAGTAAGGTACGTACGTACTACCACAGAATAAGTAATAGTACAAGTACAGAGGTCGACTCTAAGAGAAAAAAAATGCGAATTTAAACCTACTTACAACGCGGCTAAAGTTCATGCGCGACAAGCTTTTATTTATATCAATATACATTTTATAATTTAATATAATGATGGGTTTGATTGCATTCAAAATTTATTTTGTTCGTTTTAGAGCATTTAAATAAAAGCTTGTTTTAAAAAATGATTTTTAATTAATATTTTATTAGTACCTACCTAGTTTTGAATCATTCGATAATATTTCTGTTGAGTTTTTATTGTCACAGCGTGAAGTCTCTAGTTAAGTCGCACGGATAGCAAACTAGAAAATCTAAAGTTTTAACTTGGTTTATTATTTTACAGGAAACTGCATCGGAAGACACTAATTCTGCTCCTGCAAACCCTACAACGTGCTCTAGTCATAGTAGCTTATGCTGTAGCGTAAAAACGAATGCTGACCTAAAGCAAATACTTAATGTAAGTTTGGATTCTTCATAATTTTATTATGACACACACGTTTTCCTTATGTTTTTTTACTTTTTTTTGTACACATGTTTCTTACTTTTTTTGTACTGTTCTATTTTAGAGTATAGATATACCCACCATTCATAATGAGAACAGATATGGAAAACTGGTTCTGGCCCGTCTGAAATCAAGCTACGACTAGCGATCATATCTAACAAAAAGCATTGTGGCGTGGTATATTAACAAATATCAGTGCATGAAAAAAGAAGACTTCATTGTTTTATCAGAGGCTATCACTCGCTTTGTTCCAACAGAACATAAGGTTTATATACCTACTAGCCTATTTATGATACCTATAGTACATTCTTTACCAAGTACCCTACCTACCTAGTATAAAAAATAATAGTAGTGCGACGTACCTAGTTAGTGACAATAGTGAGCGATATGTAGGTATGTATCTATGATGTGTATCTCCGTTATATTACTTATACCTACCTATTATATATTTTTCATCTTTAAAGTCGTCGTAGTCGTAGAAAGCGTAGTTATCGTAGTGCGACGTAGTTAGTGACAATAGTGAGCGTCATGTTCCTGTCTATGTATATGTATCTGTATCTCCGTTATATTATATACCTATATCTTTCATCTTTAAAGTCATACAGTAGTAGTAGAAGCGTAGTTATGATTCCTTTCAAAAAAATGGTCATAATTTGACACATACTAGTGTGTTTACAAAATTGATTCAAGTTTATACCACTACTCATGTTCACTATCCTTGCATGATTTTTTAGGAAACCTACTACATCCCGGCCATAGTAACAAACAAAAAAACGATTCCTGCCAGAGGAAAACTAGTGGACAGGTATAACAATCAAAGACGCGTCCTAAAAAAAGAGGGGGTCATATCAAGGAAACGCAAATATAATGATGATGAAAAACAAGATTCTGAGGTCGAAGAGAACATAATCATCGGTAATACTTTAGTATAATAGATATTATGTTTGTTTAATATACCTACACATCGCTTTGCAATTATTTATCATACCTCTGCTTTTTGGTTTCAGAAAATGATGAGCTGGTCATCTGGCTAAAATACCATAAAGAACCGTTCCAAGAGGTGCGCAACTGGCTGGCAACAAGAGCGTACCGGGTCGAGAAAGACTATAATGATAAAACGAAACAACTGCAAGAAATATTACAAAAATATCCTATTTTGAAACAAAACTTTGGATATAAACTGGTAAATTACATTCAGATCTATTACTCACAGATTTTTGTGCTAGTGATGTGTTGTTTAGAAATAGAGTCTGTCATTGTTAGGTATGGTTAGGTTTTTCTGGTGTTAATGCAGGTACATACTGTTTGTTGGCCTTAGGCATTTTTTTTAAATATAGCAGAGTATGTCCTGTAGGTAACTACCCTTAAATTCTATTATTTATATAAAAAAGTGTCGCTACCGGTAGGTCTAGTCTGGCATGCAAATGTAATTACTACCGTTTTTTGGATCGTAGCGATTACGATTATTGGTTGTTAGGCCTAACAAAGTTTTATCACTATGGTGATTAAACTATTGTTAGGCCTAACAACTAATGGCGAATGGGCTTTACGCTATGATCCAAAAAACGGTAATTACATTTGCATGACAGACTAGACCTACAGGACGTTTAAAGTCGGGCCTTGCAACATAGGTTCCGCAGCTGGTTAGTTTTAGGCTAGCGTTCATAATGAACAAGCTATAAGTTAAGTTAAGTTTGTGAGTCTGTCAACTGTAATGGTTAAGTTTTATTCTGGCGTTAATGCAGGTACATACTGTTTGTTGGCCTTAGGCATTTTTTTTAAATATAGCAGAGTATGTCCTGTAGGTAACTACCCTTAAATTCTATTATTTATATAAAAAAGTGTCGCTACCGGTAGGTCTAGTCTGGCATGCAAATGTAATTACTACCGTTTTTTGGATCGTAGCGATTACGATTATTGGTTGTTAGGCCTAACAACTAATGGCAAATGGCCATTACGCTACGATCCAGAAAACGGTAATTACATTTGAAAACTTAGGTACTAAACGTATTTGTTAAATCTACTAATAATTGTTAGTTTGTTTGGCAAACTTTGACATTCTCTCGCTAAATGTCTATACGTATTGGACGATTTGCTAGTTGCTTCATTTGAATACTATAAGTTGTATTATGTGTTTATTATGTTTAAATAAATGTTTAATAATGATCTATAACTTTTTTATTTAACTGTCTATAATTAGATTTCCTTTATAGGTAGGTAAGTATTTTCATGAAAGTGTATTGTAGAATAAGCCTGCATTGAGTGGTGTCAATATTATATTGGTATTTTGTAATTAGCTAAGTAATAAGTTAACCTGAAATGTAAAAAATACTTGTTTATACAGAATTTACTTTAATATTATGTTTGTAAAATCAATCTGCATTTTCACGGAAGAAATAGGTATAATGTTGAATTAGGCTTTGTTGTAAACCTATCACTACATTACATACATACACCTCTAGGTGTATGTATGTAATGTAGTGATAGGTTAGAATAGCATTTGCACTTATCATGCCGGCATAGTCCAGTATCAAACCATAATGATCACCGGACAGATCATTTATCATAGCCTACATGGTAAGTACAAAAGTAAGAGATTGCTTTAAGCGATAATACCGCCAATTGTATTACCCTAGTTTAAGTTTCTTTTTTTTTATGTACTTACTATGTCTGTGGTATATGCAATAAAGAGATTTGTATTGTATAGTATGTTATTCTAATCTATTGAGGCGTATCGTTTCAACATTACACCTTTGTCAAAAATACTTTATATTGTAGGTAGATATTACTAATAAATGCAGGTTGATTTTACCAATAACAAGTAATTTTAACTAAATGTCACATGTCAATACTACATTAACAACAGTCAAGAATGCCAATATCGAAGGTTAATTTTACCACTAAATTTAGTTTATTCTAACCTATTGTTACTTGTCGATTCTACATTACACTTTCGTCAAAAATACTATTATGATCTAGGTAGATTTTACCACAGAGCAGAGGTTCATTTAACAAAACACCACAAGTTGTTTCAACTTAAAAATACAGGTTAAGTTTATCATGAAAATTAGGTTGTTACAACTTAATTTCACATGTTAATACTACATTTACAACAGTCAATAATACCAATATACACAGGTTAATTTTACCACCTAATTTAGGTTATTCTAACCTATTGCTACGTGTCGAATCTACATTACACCTTTGTCAAAAATACTATTATGATCTAGGTAGATTTTACCACAAAGCAGAGGTTCATTTAACAAAACACCACAAGTTGTTTAAACTTAAAAATACAGGGTAAGTTTATCATAAAAATTAGGTTGTTTCAACTTAATTTCACATGTTAATACTACATTTACAACAGTCAAGAATACCAATATACACAGGTTAATTTTACCACCTAATTTAGGTTATTCTAACCTATTGCTACTTGTCGAATCTACATTACACCTTTGTCAAAAATACTATTATGATCTAGGTAGATTTTATCACAAAGCAGAGGTTCATTTAACAAAACACCACAAGTTGTTTCAACTTAAAAATACAGGTTAAGTTTATCATGAAAATTAGGTTGTTACAACTTAAGCACTATGTACTTAAAAATACAGGTTTAATAATATAGTTAAAATAACTATTTCAAAATAGTGTTAAAACAACCTAACTGGTGGTTTGGTTAAATTTACCTGTTACAAGTAATTGTTAAACTAACTTAGCTCATGGTTTGGTTAAATTTACCCTACAAGCAACATATTTAAGGTTGATTGATTCAACTATTTAATAAAGGTAGGTTCTATATCAACCTATAATAAACTAGTTGATATTACCATTTCAAAACAGTGTTGAAACAACCTCACTGGGTTTGGTTAAATTTACCTTTAAAAAGTAACAATTTCGGTTTGTTTGATTTAACAAATATTCTATGTAGGTTCTATATTAACACAAAAAATAGGTTGAATAAATGTTGATTCAACTAAATAATTTTTTCAGTGTAGATAGTTAGCTAATTACCTGCGCTCGGATTTCTATTGTTGCACTAATCACTTGCTCGCTCGACGACGGTATTGTTTACTTGCTAAGGTGATTAGGGTATTACTCATAAAAGCAAACGCTACATTTTATTTCGACTTTTTATTAACATTGAAACACAAATCAAATAATTTATGGAGAAATATATCATTGCTTAGCTCACTGCTACGAAATAATTTTATAAAATCCATCATACTATTTCCGTTATATTTGTAAAATAAATACGTCAAACTATACTCTCCACAAACTGAGGTCAAGTCATGCTGTAGCCTGTATCTATTGAAATCCCACTGTCTTGTAGTCCTGTTCAAGAAACTTCTATGATTTCCGGTAGGTGGTCGTCCATAAGAATCAAAATACTGACCAACTCCATTGCTGTCTATGTGAATGGCTACCCAATGAGAGCCTGGTTTAGTGTCAGGATCCAAATTACTTATTAAGTACACTGGTGTGTTTATATGAATAGGTAATCTGTTTGCTGGATAAACATGTTTTTCCAACATAGGATGTATTAAATGTAAATATTTTTGAATTTCGATTGTATTCATCGCAAAACTGTGATATGATCTATTTTCAAATCAATAATGTTAAGCTTCATAAGCTGAGCTTCTTTATAAACTAAGGGAAGAAATAAAATAACTGGAGTAAGGGTAAATGATTTTTATTTAATTATATTTATAACTAAGATTATACAATGTTAACTAAAACTAACTACTATAGTCTACGGTTACATTACGGTTCTTATCTATTTCAATAACATTGTCAAATTCGGCATAAACAATACAATTAATTGTCTGAGTAAGAGTAGATTCAAATCGAACCTCTAATCTAACACTACCATGTTTTATAAGATTCCAATGGGTATTTGAATTAGAGCTAAGATCAGCTGTTAGATCAAACGCTAATAAGCAGTAACCTTTTGCATATTGCTCCCTAGATATCCCATTACCTTCATTGAGAAAATGTATACCTGTCCCCGAAAAAAGTGTGTGATAAGCTGTAGTAAAAATATTACCCTCAAACGATGGTTGCAAAGCTTTTGAAGGAATTTGTTGACCATCAATGTATAAACAAAATGTATTTAAATCAAAGTTTTCGAAATTGAATGGGTTTTTAGTCAAACTTCCATTAAACGCTGCATTGTTTACAAATCCAATAATACATCTTTTAGGGACTTGTCCCAGAAAAATATTATCGAGAGTTTTTCCCTGAATACCTGAAGGTATGGTTAACACTTTGACTTCTGCTCGTGTTATCGGATATTTAGCAGTTGTAGCAGCTAACACTTTTTGATGGGCTAATAATACAGTTGGATTGATTCGTGCTCTACGAACAATAAGAGTTGCATCTGTAATGCATACTTTAAATTTTGAATCCGTTGAAGAAGTCATAAGATTAAATGATTCTCTAGACCGAACTAATTTAACACTCATTTCTACTCCATTAATTAAAAACTTTTCTTGGTTAAATATATCACCATGCAGATGACCAATCATTTCTATTTCTTTACTTTCACAAGCTAGCTCTTGCCTTTTAGTAAATCCTTCATTTTTTTCATCGGTTGAGTTCATTTTATCGGCTGTATCTTGATACCAAAGAGCACAAGTCAAGTGAGATTCTTTGGCTGCAGGAGCATAGTTCAATAAGGTTTCTATGTAAGCACGATAGGCATATGTATTGTTTGGAGGTGATACAAGCTTCTGATTCAAATAAACATCTAGTTGATTGAAAAGAGAATGAAGCCAATTATTGACTGGGGCTACAATGCTTGATGATGTTATTTTGGTCGAATCTAGGTTGACTATTTTAGCTTTTATGTGAATCAATGTATGTGATAAATCTATATAGTCATCTCCGGTCCCTGGTACTTGAAACTCAATGGGGCCATCGTCAGCGAGGGATGAAATAGGTTTGTAGTGTATCCATAACCCACTTTCTATGCTGGTTTGCGTTGATGGTAAAGCGAATAAATCCAACTCTGACTTAATACACTCACAAGAATGACTATGTAGAAATGACATTTTTTATTTTAATTTTATGAAAATATATCTTTTAAATTGTCAGCTCTCGCTCTTTTAGCAGCTTTCTCCTTAACAGTTGGTGGTAGACTGTATGAAGATAGTCGTTTCCTTTTTATTTTATATCCCGAGCCCGACATATTTAATCTATCTATTTTATTATCCGCCTTCCTTTTCAAATTTAAACTTGCTTCTTTCAGTCTAGATTTTATAGAATCCTCCATGGGGCGAGCGCTAACCATGTCTGATAGAAGACCAACACCAGCGTTTAAAGCTTCTTTACCAATAACTTTTGCTCCACTAGAAAGTAATGGTAGAACAGATCTAAACAATCCACCTAAAAAACTACCGATACCATGACCACGTTGATAGGGTGCACCTTTATAGATCACTCCGATCCCCGAACCAGCTTGATGTGAGTAATAATGTTCATATGGACAAGTCATATTATTATGGTGATACATTATATTTTTTTGAAATGAAGCTTAACACACACTGTACCAAACTGAAATGGTATTTTTTGACCCGTGTTAGATCTTATATCTACTTCGATGGTATCAAACTCTCTACGCATAACAGGTAAATAGTGAGGGGGTGAGAAGACATGCATTTTATTAGCCCCATAAATATATTTCGAAGGATCCAATGGTATAATTCTCAATAAATGTGTCATAACATCTCCTACTATCTGAGGTTCAATAATATCACAATAAACAAACAATTGATAAGGTAATCCTAAATGTAAATTTGCGGGGCATTTACCTAAACCGTTACTCACAAGATTTCTGTTCGGTTCAAATCCAAGTTGTATACCTAACTTAGGTGATAATGTTACTGATTTGATAGATTCATCCATAACAGCGACAGAGACATACTTGGATATTTCATCATACCGAAATTTAATTTTTTCCTTTATATTATTAATTGCAGTTAAAATATGATTAATATTATCATAATTTGTTGCTGGAATGTGAACCTTGTAAAACACTAAAGAAGGTTTAACTTCTAGAGGCATCATTTGTAATTTTGTTATGTAAATTATATTTTCATGTTCTTGTACAGTATACATTGTACAGGGATATTGAAATTCAACAACTCCAACTGACCATTCTCCTTCAAGTTTTATAGATTTCGGTAATTTTGTTGAGAATCTTGTAGTCATGTTGTCTGGAAAATATTCCATGGAACTATTACTAAGTAAAGTTAAATAAAAACTTTCTTTTATCATATTTCTGACAACTCAGAAATAGGAACCCAACTATTAAATTTATCTGGATAACCTTTCCACTTCACCAACACTTGCTTTCTGTTACCAGAATAGCGTGAACTAATTATTTTATCTATTTTATACTTCGAGGTGGGGTCATAAGATACTTTCTGTAATTCCTTTTCATAAAAAGTTCCAACTATGGCTTCTTGTTTTAAATCTTGTAAAGTGTACACAACCATTGGAGACCGTTCTATTATTGAAGTTATCATAAATATTTCATCACTCCAATTAGATTCATAACCTTTTTGAAATATATGCTTATACTTTGTTATTCTGACATAGTCTCCAATACGAAGTTTTGGTAAAGCAGTACTTGTGATACTCAGAACATTTTTTCTATCATATAAGTTATTCCAGACAGTCATTATATTATTTTTATTCACATCGCAGGGACACATCTTGATACTTGAATGATAGCTATGATTATATGCATATATTAAATTTTGCAAAATATCAATATATTTGTATGTATTTTCATGAGTAAAATAGCGCCACATTCTCATCTTGAGTGTTCTTTGAAATCTTTCTACAATGCTAGCTTTGATATCAGGGTTATTTGTTGTATAGTAATTAATATTTTTCGATTTGAAGAATCTTTGAACATCTTTAGAAACAAACTCAGTTCCTTTGTCCGATTGTATATGAGTCGGTGTTGTATTAGATTCATTAAATATACTGTCAAAACATGATTTAATAGATTCAGAGTTTTTATTTTTCAAGGGACGAGCATATGCATATTTAGTAAATACATCAATAACACAAAGAATGTAATTAAAACCATTGTTATATTTTGAATAAGTTCTCATATCACTCAAGTCAGCCTGCCAAAGTTCATTAAGATTAGATAAAACATATTTGTTTCGTGGAAACTTTCTATGAACCGGTTTATGTAGCGTATAGGTTTCTTGTGATTGTAACCATCTTTTAACATCTTCTCTTTTCATTTTACCTTTCATAGCTTTAGTTAGTTTATCTATACTGGCATAACCAGCAGGGTGTGATGGGTTGTAGTAAATGTTATTTATTTCTAATAAGGACTCCATTTTTCCCAATCAATCCTTGGTCTGACTCTTCTAGTAATTGGTGTTGAAAATTCCTCGTCTTCACATGATTTATTTAGCTCAAGCTGTTTCATAAAATCAAGTCTTTTTGTATTTCCAATGTAAATAAGTGGTACTTTAATATCTTTCAAGGCTTGTACAAATTTTTGCCATCCTACTGGATCATTTCTTTTGAGTGGTCTCAAAACATCATTTACTAAGTCAATAATATTACTTCCAGAAACTTTTTCTTTGTTTACAGTGATTGTACCGTCATGATCCCAACTTATTATATCTTTATTGGCAAATAGCAAATATAACAATCTCTCACCTTTTTTAACATATGTTTTGGGTATCAAGCTGAGGATGTGTTTGGGAGAGTAAATATTTTTATTCAAGTCTGAAATATTTTCCTGTTCCTCGTCTTCGTTTGATGTTTGATCAGCAACTACTTTTTTTGATTCAGCATTTTTGTTTTTATTTTCCATCGCACCATTCTCCACAATTTCATCCCCTCTTTCAGTTTTCAAAATTTTCGAAACTAAAGGTATTTCAAAAGGTTGCCGTCCTTCTTCAGAAAAATGTAAGTATCTTTGCAAAATTTGTAAATATAATATACATTTTTTTCTATCTTCCATGTCAGTTTTCAAAATGTTTTTCATTTCAGCATCTAACCGAGACATAGGGTTATCAACAGATTCATGTTGATTCATTTTTTCGATTACACTTGGATCAATTAATAACATTTTTTTAGCGTGTTCCATTTTTTCACACAATAGAGCTAACTAATGAAGCTAATATTGACCCCAATATTATCGGTAAAAAAGAACCTCCTTTTTGGATAATCAAACGCTTACGGATTTGATTAGTGCTTTTTCGTACTAGTTTGCGAAGTAGATCTTTATATTTCTTTAATTTTTTCTTAGCACTTTCTTCAAGAGGTACTTTTCCCTTTAAAACGTTATGAATGCATTCACAAATACAATTAATTTCTTCTTCATCACAAGATTTTAAAAGTGCTTTCTGATATTTTGGTTTTAGTGTATGTAAAGCACTAAGTAAATCTTTATGCGTCTTCAAGGTTTGATGCATTATTTATGAATGACAGAAATTTGATTATTCTTTGCATATTTATATAATTTCGTTGGAACATAAACAGTGCAATATCTATCCGAAGGAAATATTTTGGTTTTAAAACGACATACATCACTTGTATCTTGTTTTAAATCTATCATCAAATATCCATGCGGTTCTTTAGTTGCATCATTGTAAGAATCTTCCATAAACTTTGTATTTTCTGGTGATACTTGTCGTGCTAAATACCGAATTTGAGTTTTATCACGTGGGTTTTTAAAATAAATTATATAGCCAGAGTTCAAAGATATATCTCTCTGACCTCTACCTTGATGAAATAAGTTTTGTGTTATATAAAAAACACTTAAGTTTCTATGATGACTTCCTTTTGTAAATATATCAACAATGCGTCCATCAGATTCTCTCATGAGATCATCAATGATTACAAGTTGAGCACCCTTCCCATCAAACATACTGAGATCTGGGATTCCTTGGCAATAGTTTATATTTTTAAGGTTATACAATGGTTGCATTTCGTCAAAACACCAAGTAATTTGGATAAATTCAACACTACACATTTCTTTCACATACTTTAAAAAATTTGTTACGAAATTAGATTTCCCACATCCACTTGGACCAGCTACTATTGCCGTAAATGGATGAATAAAATGAAACATTTTTATTTTTATTATTTTAGTGTTGATTCTGAGAGGTTCGTGAAAATAATGAAACGAATGTTAAAATAGCAATTATTTATATTTTATCAAAAAGGGTACACAACAATATTTTAAAAAATAATAATAATCTAGTTCTGAAGTTTACATTAAATAATATGTACATTAGTTGCTAATACTTATTACTTAAACGATAATTACATTAATTCATTAACATTTTTGTACAAACATGTTTATTACAATACAATAGAATCCTTATCTTAACTTATAATGACCCCAAGCTAATGTGTCAATATTATTAGGTAAAATATATCTTTTAGTATCATTATATGACAAACATATTTTATTTACTTGCTGCGTAAATATTTTATGTTTAAGAGATTTAAATAGAACCATGGTTCCATACTGAATGTTTTTGTTTAATAGACAAGACTTATAATTTTCCATTTTCAAATTTTTTGTAACACATTTTTTTACACCTTTAGCTTTTGAAACGAAATTATTTTCAACATCTAATGCATACATTTTAGATCTTAATCCAACAAACTCCCGAAATATTTTTCCATTATTTTCATCTTTAAAAAAACCTAACTTTTTTTTATTTAGTTTGGGGTAATTAAATATATTGTCATCTGGATAATCAGAAGTATCAAACTTTGAAGAAAGATCCGGTTTAATATCTTCATAAAAATTGTCAGTGAAAATATGATAAATCAAACTATCAGTATCAGTGTACAATAACTTAATACTAGTCTTAAACTTTTTAAGCATAAAATTATAATGAAAATCATACATTAAAGTTTTCGAAATATCTAAGATACAAAAACCTAAGTAAATAGGTTTATTATGAAATAATTTCATTTTCTTTAACTGAACTGCAACTAAGTTTTCACCAAATATAGCTGAACTGTGAAACTCTGGTTTTGCTACTAGATCTTGTACACCAAGAACTTTACCTTTATTTTCCCAGTGTGTTAATAATTTAACGTTTACCCTTTTTTCAATATTTTCCATTGTCTTCCCAAAAACTGAATTATTCATTAATTTATAAAAATCTTTTTCAAAATTAGATTTAGCAGATGTTCTTAAAGTAGTATTCAAATCAATATATTTTTTTAACCAAGCTTGTTGTTTGAATTTTAAGATCCGATGAACTTTTGTCAGTATCATACCCATTGCAATGCACTGTTTCAAATTCCTATAGTGAATTTTATACTTGGTTTTATTATTTAGGTTTGGTACTAATTTGATATCTTTTGAATTACCAATTTGTATGTTTTCGGGGCACAAAGGTAAATCTGAATGTAAATCATGAAGTTCATCAGGATACTTTAAATCTACTTCTAAAATAAATCCGTATTCCGCGTTTTCCGAAACATTGAAATTTGTATCAACATTTACCCATTCAAAACCTCCAACTGGAAGGTATTGAGACATAGCCCAACCGTAAAGATTATTCGCATCAAAATAAGTTAAGAATGATTTTGACTTATCTTTATCATAATCATCCATGAACTCATTATTAGCTTTTGCATAGCGATTACTACATTGCGATACACCACCTCGTATACCGGCTCTAATAAAAGCCACCTTCTCAAAATCTGTCAACAGTTCCAACTCTATTTGAGTATATTTTAACATAGCATCCCAACTTAGCCCAGGTGCTGTATAGTAATGAGCTGGATCTAAACCATATGTTTTTAAACATAAAGTTCTAAAGCTTTCAAAAACATCTGTTAACAATAAGACATCAGTTTTGAGGTATATATTGGAATAGTCTAACATATTTCGACAACGAAAGTGTTGCCAAATATCTTTAGCATGATTGTAATCATCATCTGATATATTAGAATCAGATAGAGAACTATAGAATTTGTCTTGGCTTGGGAGTGTAGTGTTTTTCAAAACATCTTCAGATGTCATAAATTCATATGGATAAACGCCTTTTTTTCGAAGACGATTAAAATCTTCATATTTTGGAAAGTTCCGTTTTAAAGTTTCAAATTGTTCATTGCATAAGTTTTTTGATAACTGATCGAGACTACATGGTAAAAATTTTATGGAATCTACAAATCTCAAGCTGATTTTTTGATTATTAACATTGATTGTTTTTGAAAATGAAATATATTTTTCTTTTGTTTGGGGGATAACATCAATTTCACCTTCAACAAAATTTAAGGCATGAACAATAAAATGAGCATCATAATTGCTTAGGTTATGAAAGAAAACTGGAATATGATGTGGTGGTCGAAATTTTCTTGTGCATATTTCATGCGCAACTCCACGAAAGCAACCTGTTTGCCAATCATAATCAATAGTATTTTCACCATTTAAATTACTTTCACAAATATGACACACGGTTGCATTTAAAATTTCATTTTCCTCTTTGGTTGTTAATGCTTTAGGACAAACTTGAAAACTGTTTTTTTGACAAATCGTTTTTAAATCTTTATACAAACGATTCATGAACTCCTGTGCACAGTTTTTCCCACTATATGTCTCATATTTTGATAATGTATCATTATATGAACATTTAATATAGTAACCAAAGCTATATGGTTCATGAAAATGAGTATTACTTGTATACGATTTTGATGGATTATTAGAACATGACTTAATTGGGTTCAAAAAAGCTTCAAAATCTGCATATATAACAAAAGGTATTTTTAACTTTTTATGGTATTTGTCGAATTTCAATTTATCATTAGATGTTGGTTGACCGTACCAATCTTTTAACGTTTTGCAACCATTTGGTAGTTCTGTAGCGATGTGAGCACAGTCGTGCTGTTGGTGATCAGTCAACCTTTGTTTTGTAGGAAAGTGAAGCAAGCATCCATCACAAATATAAACTGCGTGGTCTTGATTGGAAATTTGTTTGCTTACAAGGCGCGACATGTTTTTTATGTAACAATAATGATTATTAGTTCCGTTTGAAATCAGTAATAAATTGATATGAACATCTTTGCGAGATTTTGTTAAAAATAATGGTCCAACCACACTATGACACTTTTTATCTTTGTTAAACTCTAAACCAAATACATTGATGCTTAAATTATTAAGGCGCTCAACTTTTGGTATATCAGATAATTTAACAGGAAAACGTACTCCGTCGAATTTTAATTTATTGGAATGTATTGTGTAAGATGATACTCGATCTGCATTTTTGTTTACTGGGTACAGAGCAGAAAGCAATGCCCATTTAAAACATAAATTATCGACATTTTTGACGTTGACTATAGCTTTTTTTCTTCTAATGTCCATTGGTAACTCAATATACGAAGTTCCACGTAGTGGATTGAATTTGTTTACATTCATATCAATTGCTTTTATTTATTTAAGACTCCAACCGCTATCTTTCTTTTCAAAATGACTTATTTTACTTGCCATGGTGTCACACAAAGATGAAAATAAAATATTTAAATCATCACCTCGAAAAACTATGTAATTGTACGTTTGGAAATCGAACGTTTGAAAAGAATCTTCTTTAGTTTGTTGAATGAAATCCGCATACAAAATAAAGTTAACTTTAAAAATCGTATGCTGTTGAATTGATTCTTCAATCAATAACAAAATTTCATTTTTTATAGAATTTAAAAATAGTTCTGGAGTTTGATATTCATTTACAGATTCATTTTTACTGTGAATCTTATATGAAATAATTCTTTGACCAAAAGCTGATTCTATGACAGATACATTTTTTAATGAATTGTGAACTTTTATAAGTTTCGATTTATGTTGGTTACTTTTCAAATGATTTGTATAGTACCTTTTTTTAACAGAAACATGACATGTGCTACATGTCACCATAGAAGGATCACTTTCATTGTTGGTAATGGATTCAATATTCACGCTGTTGGACCCCGCTGCGTTAGTAGATACTCCATCTTCATAACGTCCTCGTTTCACATTGATGATTTCATTTTCAGCGTTATGAACTCTCTTTAAAGCTCCTCCAGTTTGTTGTCTATAAAAATGAAAATAAATTAGATAAGTTTAATTGAAATTCAAGAAAATATAAAAGCGTTGATGAAATCATGTATATTACTTACATTATATTTTTTTCCACAATAACACACTCATTGCATAAGTCCTCATTGAATTCATCTTCAAAAACCATACGATTTTCTTCAAGAGCACAATGATTGTATAACTCCTCGTTGTATTCGTCTTCAAATATCGAACAAGTATCTAGAGTGTCACATAACTTTTCCTCGTTTATAGAACCAGTATTGAAAAATACACTAACACAGTTCACATCATCATTTGCCATTTTGTTTAAGATTATAAAGTAACTTGTTGAAATTTTTAACTAAACTGATCCTATTCATGTATTTGTATGAGCTATTTATATGAAGAACAGGCTAAAGCTTCAATACGTGATCACTTAATTAGGGTTCATAACAAGTATGACTAAACATGACTACCTAAGGTACTTAGAAACAATTATAATACAATAACAAATTCACAATAAGTACTAATTATTAAAATGGTATTTTTTACTTGATGGTTTAGTTGTTATTTCTTTAGTAACGTTATAAATAATTTTTTTGACGCTATCGTAGTTTATGTTGCCATCATTGGCATAATATTTCAGTCGGTACATTGCATGTTTCCAATGTTCAGTTGGAGCGACTTTTTTAATTTCATTCATTTTGTATAGCTCAACCTTTATTAGGTATTTCGCACCGGGGGCGTCATCTTCATTGGTAGAAACAAGTACATTGCCACCCTCGCAGTGCGCACGGGATACAGTAGATGAGACTTTCTTCTTCTTCGGTTTCGTGACTTCGAATAGAGTCTCCAAACTTTCACCACTGCGTTTTAACAAATTTTGAGATGGATCTTTAGTTATTTTTAATTCTTGAGTGTCATCATCATCAGAACATGCATAGTAATATTGTTTGAATGTATTTTCTTCTAGGTTGTAGGAGTTCTGCAAATTCATAATTTTTAAACATTAAAGATTTGAAGCTATGAAGTTAATTTACACATCAATTGTATATATTGAAAATACCTTACCTCCATTTTTCTTCGATTTATTACAAAGATCACTTTTACCACTGATTTATATTACACTGTTAAATTAGAACCACTTTAACTAGCTAAAGTACAATGCACAGACACGAGAATGTGAATGGTTTGAAAATGAGCATTTCAACCAGTTTTATACAAAGTCTTGCAACATTATCAAGAACATTAGTAATCTTTTAAGTTAACAAAAGCAAAAGTCCAAACCCGTATTCACATTTATTATCACTTTAGCATACCATAACCAGTACTCACAGATAAGTAAGTAAAACTTGTTCAAACAAGTAATCGCATTAGTTATCACCTCATTAGTCATTCCTTTGCATTCCTAGCATTGTTTTGATATGTTAGTTCGGTCTAGAGAATCATTTAATCTTATGACTTCTTCAACGGATTCAAAATTTAAAGTATGCATTACAGATGCAACTCTTATTGTTCGTAGAGCACGAATCAATCCAACTGTATTATTAGCCCATCAAAAAGTGTTAGCTGCTACAACTGCTAAATATCCGATAACACGAGCAGAAGTCAAAGTGTTAACCATACCTTCAGGTATTCAGGGAAAAACTCTCGATAATATTTTTCTGGGACAAGTCCCTAAAAGATGTATTATTGGATTTGTAAACAATGCAGCGTTTAATGGAAGTTTGACTAAAAACCCATTCAATTTCGAAAACTTTGATTTAAATACATTTTGTTTATACATTGATGGTCAACAAATTCCTTCAAAAGCTTTGCAACCATCGTTTGAGGGTAATATTTTTACTACAGCTTATCACACACTTTTTTCGGGGACAGGTATACATTTTCTCAATGAAGGTAATGGGATATCTAGGGAGCAATATGCAAAAGGTTACTGCTTATTAGCGTTTGATCTAACAGCTGATCTTAGCTCTAATTCAAATACCCATTGGAATCTTATAAAACATGGTAGTGTTAGATTAGAGGTTCGATTTGAATCTACTCTTACTCAGACAATTAATTGTATTGTTTATGCCGAATTTGACAATGTTATTGAAATAGATAAGAACCGTAATGTAACCGTAGACTATAGTAGTTAGTTTTAGTTAACATTGTATAATCTTAGTTATAAATATAATTAAATAAAAATCATTTACCCTTACTCCAGTTATTTTATTTCTTCCCTTAGTTTATAAAGAAGCTCAGCTTATGAAGCTTAACATTATTGATTTGAAAATAGATCATATCACAGTTTTGCGATGAATACAATCGAAATTCAAAAATATTTACATTTAATACATCCTATGTTGGAAAAACATGTTTATCCAGCAAACAGATTACCTATTCATATAAACACACCAGTGTACTTAATAAGTAATTTGGATCCTGACACTAAACCAGGCTCTCATTGGGTAGCCATTCACATAGACAGCAATGGAGTTGGTCAGTATTTTGATTCTTATGGACGACCACCTACCGGAAATCATAGAAGTTTCTTGAACAGGACTACAAGACAGTGGGATTTCAATAGATACAGGCTACAGCATGACTTGACCTCAGTTTGTGGAGAGTATAGTTTGACGTATTTATTTTACAAATATAACGGAAATAGTATGATGGATTTTATAAAATTATTTCGTAGCAGTGAGCTAAGCAATGATATATTTCTCCATAAATTATTTGATTTGTGTTTCAATGTTAATAAAAAGTCGAAATAAAATGTAGCGTTTGCTTTTATGAGTAATACCCTAATCACCTTAGCAAGTAAACAATACCGTCGTCGAGCGAGCAAGTGATTAGTGCAACAATAGAAATCCGAGCGCAGGTAATTAGCTAACTATCTAGGGCTTTTCTGTGTAAAGTCTATCTCTGGCTGTGTACGAGCTAGAGAAAAAAGGATGACAGATTCGAACTCAGCGACCCCCAAAACCTTTTTTTTTTTTTTTTTTTTTTTTTTTTTTTTTTTTTTTTTTTTTCCCGAGCCAACCCCGAACCGCCACTATTTCAACGATCTGAGGCGTGAGCCAGAACCGGGGAATCCCTACTACTTATTTACCTATATTAGTACTTACATATAACACGGTAACAGCTATCTAGTCTGGCTAATCTTTCCAACACGACGCTACAACAAAATACAGTTGTAGCATCGACACGATAAGAAGAAGAAGTAAGTACATATAACTAATATAATAATACATATGTATATGTTTTTATCTATTATTTTTTATTCTTGATGTGTCATAAATAATTTTTATTAATTAATTTAATCAATTGAGCTCGTCTACTGAAGACGTGCCAAGTGATGTATCGCACTGGGATTTCACTGTAAATCAATAAGATGCTAAGTTTAATTGCCCGTAAATAGGTGCACCAATAGGTGCTAATCAAACCAGAAGCCTCCAATAAAAGCATCACTGCTGCATAAATATACAAAAATATCTGTTCTAAATAATGTATTGTATTAAGTATGTCAGTCTTCTAGTACCCATAACACAAGCTCTGCTTAGCTTGGGGCTAGATGATGTTGTGTGCATTGTCCAGCATTATTTATTTATTTATTATTGATGCTGTAAATAAGAACAGTGGTAGTAGTATATATTTTACGAGTATATCGCCTTATAGAATTAAAGTAGGTACTGTTATTATAGCATGCACAGCGTAACAATTCCCAGGTGAAGGCTGGGACCCATCGGATCATAGCGGCGTGATTGCTGCAATTACACGTATTGTCGTTAGTGTGCCATTTGCCATGTACCATGTGCCATGCCATCTGACTCCTACACTGTGCTGATAGGTGTGATTACAGCTGGCGGATCACGTCATGGTACATTGTAGTGTAAACCTTTAAAGAATTTTCCAAACTTTTTTAACGTTATCAAACTGTGATCAAACATTAAGCATTTTCTTAATATCTGAACGGTTAAAAGATTCATATTAGAGACAGTTATATTTTTTTTGTGAAACCAAGTATTTATAAGCTTATTAATTAAATATCTATTTGCAACGGCAGATAGTTCAACTGTAGATATCTTTTGTATTTGATGAAAGTGTACATTTTGTCACTAATTTATTAGTCGTAAGTTTGTTGATAAATGTAAAAAAATATATTTAAAATAGCAAATATTCCGAAATAAACATCTTACAAGTTCAGCATTTAGACACCTTTAAATACATTTTTCTCTCATGCTCGATTTGGCATTACCATAATATTTACTTTAAAAAAAAACTTACTTGATTTTACATCTTAAGGTCGTGATGTGCCATGGTAACAGCCTGTACTTACTCATAATTGTATTGTTGAGTTGTCAATTGTCGGTAAGCACTGAATAGATAGCCGGTAATTATCGCTCGGCACTCAAATAGTTTCGACATGACATTGTGTCCGATGTATTCATTTTAATCTATACTTATAATAAAACTGTAGAGAGGTCAATTCTGTACATTAAATATATTTTCAAAAAAACTATCAGGGGGTGATTAGTGATCGATACTGATGCCAAAAATGCAATCAGTAAAATTTTTGTCTGTCTGTCTGTCTGTCTGTCTGTCTGTCTGTATGTATGTTCCGTATAGAAACAAAAACTACTCGACGGATTTTAACGAAACTTGGTATAATTATTCTTCATACTCCTGAGCAACTTATAGGATACTTTTCATCACGCTACAATCAATAGGAGCGGAGTAGTGAAGGGAAATGTTGGGAAAACGGGAGAAGTTACTGTTAGGAATAGATACTCCTTTAATATCTATCACCAACCTTAATGTTACCATAGCAACCAAACGTTGGTGATTGTCATCAATGTCAATGTCTTCACTTGACAAAATATATTCTTTGCAGTTTAAGCTATTAATATTCGTTTATTTATTGTAACTGGTTTTACCCTATCCTACAGTACTTATATCGACTTTAACATGGTAGCAGAGCGTGGTTAAGGTACCCTGATGGTTCTATTTTACTGCATCAGAAATCGTACATCGCTCGCATATTGCAAAGGATTGGCATGGAGAAATGTAAGCCAGTGCCAACATCAATTTTAAAAGCAAATAATGCTCAACATGTTAATGAAGTTTCAATGAACTTCCCGTACCGTGAAGCTGTTGGATCACTAGCTTATTTGATGACAAGCACGAGGCCTGACATAGCCTTTGCTGTCAGTGTTGTATCTCGAAATTTAGATAAACCCACAAGGGAGAACATCATCAATATCAAGAGGATAATGCGTTACTTGAAAGGGACTATAGAAGAAGGCATCGTTTACAAGCCAGGAAATAGTCATAATTTAGAATGTTACAGTGACGCTGACCACGGAGGTGATCATGAAACTGGAAAGTCTACCTCAGGCATTCTTTGCATGTATGCTGGAGGTCTAATATCCTGGAATAGTAAACGCCACAGCACAGTAGCGATTTCATCCATCGAGGCAGAAATAGTGGCAGCAAGTGAAACTGCTAGAGAAATTATTTGGTTTCGAAAGGTCATGAAAGATATCATTGGTGAATTAGTCCAGCATCCCTATGTGTTGATAACGAAATTATTATTAAATTTAGGGTAAAACTAGACCTTATTACTGAGTTTTTGATTTCTGTCTATTTTCAATTCTATAACTATCACGAATAATTAATATTAAAGGGGGCTTATACACAAACGTGATTTTTATTTATTCGATATTGATAAGGGCAACGGGAGATAGATACGGTACGGAACTCTTCGTGCGCACTTGCCCGGTTTTATTAATAAGTAGGTATAGATACTAAGTTTTCCTTCTTAGACTGCTCTTTTTTCTCTTTCTCTCATAAGAAGATAGTAATGGGTTATAGCAAAATCTCTTAAAACGGCACGCGGACGAAGTCGCGGCGGGAACAGCTAGTGTTCAATAAATTCTTATAATTGTTATGATGTTTGATGTCATTTTATCAATGATCTTTGTTAACATGTTGCAAAACTTTTTTGTAACTTTTTGTCATACTTTTGTGTACGAGTCTTTGTAACTTCAATGACATTTAAGATGATTGTTATATTTTCATGGTCTGATATTGACCGTTAGGAATGTATAAGAATGACCCTGAATTATTACTATTATTGATGACTTTTTCGATTGATCATGGCCAATATTGGCCATCAATGTACATTTACACATCATGTCGCAATACAAGCTAATATGCTGTGTGGTTTTGTTGGCGCTAGGATACCTAAACTAGTGTATGCTCTCGGCTTTACCTTATAGATATATAATAAAGAAACACATAGCTATAAGCCCACTTACTTTAATTTTTAATTCTGATTGTGATTTCTTTGTTGGTTGTCCTAAATAAATAAATAAATAGTGTTTAAATAAATATAGGACTGCTTAAATTTTGTAGGTACAAATTATTTTCACCCAAAAAAATAAAATTGCTGCAAAATAATTGTGATTACATGGTAGGTTACAAAACAGTAAAACAAACACGCATTCGTTCCAAGAATTCATCAATACCAGTTTTTAATTAAAACTTCTCTGTACATTGCAGGCTCGGTACGGCGAACGACCACACAGAGCAGCGTCAACGGAACGAGGGACTCGCAACTGCTCTCGCTGCTCGCCGCACGCCGCAGACAACTGTTAAGTGACAGACTGGCCACGCACGTCAACACGCTGGCTTCTATAGGAAATAAGGCTAACAAGTGAGTACAAAAGCAGAAATGTATTGATAAAAATACTATCATTAATGTTGCTGCCGTTTCTTAAACGATGAAAACCAGCATGCTACAAAATGCTACAAGCCAATACTAGAAGTTTATTTTTTTATTTTATTTTTTAACTTTTCCTTTATGAAATAATATGTGCTAAGTTCTAAAAAAACTACACTCAGCGGTCGTTCCATAAAAAAATGTTTTCTAAAACCACTAAGGTTATCGCCATACAATAAAATAAAATAGGAGTATTGATCAATAAAGCCTTTGAGTTGCGTATTGTGAAGGGCCTGCATTGTAATGCGTGCTGTGAACATTTCATAAGGCAATATGGTATAGAGCCTTATTGTCGACGGCGCGTGAGGCACACCGGGCTGTGATGGGAATTCTAATTAAGATACAGAAGGAACAATAAGTTTTATGCTAAGCAGTTTATGTTATACGAGAATTTGATATAGAAATAGTAGCCTTTGTTGGTTGTGAAATGTTTACATTACAAAACCACAGTATACTCGTTCAATCGATTAATGGGAGTTTTTCTTTCTTTTTCAGATCCCACACAACATTCGCCCAGTTAGAAATACGAGATCACAATAATACGTTAGTAAAAAAAGTTATATTCAATAACACGAGTAGTGAATCGCCCACACTCAGACTCGTCACTTCGGACGGAACACGGCAAGATGTCAAACCTCACGAAATAAGACATATTTTTACACCTAAGAACCAAGAAAACAGAAGTCGAGCAGGATTTGTTAATAATAGAAGAAAACCATTAAAAACGGTTACGTCACCTGCAAGAGTTACTGAACCTAGTATATTATACGTCCCACCTGATAAGTTAGAAGAATTTGAAAAAGAAATTGAAATAGACCCAGATGAAGAATTTCAAGTAGAAGAGTCTAACCATGGACTATACTTTTTCAATTATTCAGATACAAAAAACACGACTGAAGCTCCAAATGTAAATTATACCACGACGACAAGTTCTGAGAACAAAGATAATGTAACTGCGTTAGAAACCACAACACCCAGCAATACTTCTAAAGAAGTCTCAACAGTGAAATCAGATGAAGAGGAAACAAACACAATCGCGAACAGCACAGACAACAGGCTTGAAACTGAAAATGAAAAAGGTAATCAAACTTTGTTCATGTCTGAAGAAATTTATAATCACTTTCGGCCCCTGGAGACAGAACCAGGAGCCGATATGACCCCGTTTAAAAACTTTGGTCAGAAACTGGGAGGTGCAACTATAAATGACAACTTAACGAACCCTCCATCACTGTTGGCTTCTACTAAATCTGCAAATTACATAGTACCTCCATCTGACAAACGAAAATTCAATTCGCGGTACTCTGCGACCGAGAAATATAAAAACACAAGCGCCGATGAGGAAGAAGTCAACGAAGACATGGACGTTTCAGTGGTCAAGAATGTTATAGAGAAAAACAAAATACGGAATACTGTAAAAGGTCCTGCTCCAGCTAGACATGTAGGCTTAGTCAATGCCTACAGAAAATATCCAACTTCTACGCAAGCACCTTCTAAACCTCTGAATATAGCTCAACTGAATGCAACAGATCCTATTGTACTAAACATTTCTCCATTAACTAATGATAGTAACAAAGAAGTTAACAAAACAAGCAGTTTGAGTAGAGACATAACACCAAAACCTTTAGTCAGTAACGCTACTAAAGAAGCTTCAGTCACTACTCCTATTCCCAGAAACTTTACAAGAAATTACTCTAACATTCGTCGAAAACCAGCAAATAGAGTAGCTGCTTCTACAATAAATGAAAACATTGTGCCAACCATAACAGTCAACACTACGACTACTGAGAAAGCTTCGACAGTTTATACTGCAGTTGTCACGTCTGTTTCTATCACATCGTCTGTAAAAGGCCTAAATAAAACTGAGCCACTTGTGAAAGATGCAGATGTCAATTCAACTATCCCAGAAGTGTTGGAAAAGAATGAATCTTCAACAGCAACACCTATTCAAGCAGAACCTGAAACGACTACAACGTCGAAACCCACAACATCAACAACAACGCAACCTTCTTCATCTCCGAGATACAAACATCGAATAAGAATACGCACCACTACAACAGAAAATAGTTTAAATCTCGGTTCTACTATCAATCCGTTGTCAACGACAGAATCACCGAGATACGTAGCTCTTAAAAATGAAACTGTATCGAGGATATCCGATAGGCTTGCAAGTTTATATGGTCAGAGTGAAAATACAAACACGTCAAACATTTTACCAGCTGGAGGTCCGATCCGAACCAAAAACATTCTTCGGAGACGACGGCCGACTACTACCACAACAACGACCACTACTCCTGAACCCACAGTTTATTTTGAAACGATACCTTCAACTGTTTTGCCGTCGACAGAAACGACTTTAACAACTCAAACGAAACCAACAGAGGCTTTTCGACCGATTATTACTTCAAGATTTGCTGAAACCAGTTCTGTACCTAAGGCCGGTCCGAGAGATTCAAAAGATACCGTCAACACAACAGTAGAAAAAGAAGACCCGGCAACTAACAGTGAAGAAGTTGTGATTGAAGCGGAAAAAACTTACACGGCGTCTTACGTACTAGCTGGGTTAGGATTTTTGCCAGTAGCAGCGATCGTAGCTTTCGTTTTGAGAAGCGTGTTGAATAAAAAAACCAAAGAGATAGATACGGAATACGACGGGTACTTCGACGATAGTGGCGACATAAAGAAGGAATCTCCCATCACACCAGTGACCAGGCCGCCGCTGCCGACGCCATCGAAACCAGATACCAAATGGGAGTTTCCGAGAAATAAGCTACGACTGCAGACATTGTTAGGGCAAGGCAATTTTGGACAGGTCAGTGGATATATATTTTTAAAACTATAAACAATATTTGAAGATTATGCAAATATCGATAAAAACATCTGATTTGCATGTCTAACACTTATTTAAGAATCCAATCGATTGCATTGCGACGTTTTGATAAACAAATATAAAAATGAAAGGACTCTGTTTCAATACCTTATTTTTTCATCACTTTTATCGTCCCTATAGTTCAATAAACTAGTTGTGATACTTATTTCAGGTGTGGAAAGCCGAGGCAGACGACTTGAACGGACACGATGGCTTGACCCGCCTGGTAGCAGTCAAGAGCATCAAGGAAACTGCGTCTCAGAAAGAGAAGCAAGAGTTACTTCACGAAATCCTGATCATGCAGAAAATTGGCACCCATCCTAATGTGGTGACTTTACTGGCTTGCTGTACTGAACAAGGTGAGATAAGAGATATGCACTTTATTTGTGCCACTGACATCTAAATAGCACATTCTAAATATCTCATTGAACTCCTTACTAATCACATATCCTATACAATATACCTTCTTCATGAACATATATCTAGTAGTAGTTTGACTTCAATGACTGCTTCCTAGAATATATCTATTGTTATTGTACATATAGGCTAAGTATGTTAAGCACTGAAAGTTGTGTCAAATAAAACATTTCATTTCATTTCATCTTGAATCTGTCAAATTCTACGTTAGGTAATACTTTATTTGGAAAAAATATCTACAATTATAAAATTATTAGTTTACGACCCCTATATATTATATATTTTTACGTTTGTATCGGGCACAATTGAGTGATTTCCCTAGAATCTACTATATTAAGAATCTAGTATTTATGAGGCTAAATTAACCGTGTACTTATTCCGTTCATTTTCCATAAATGGCCTATATTTGTCCTTGATTTATAATGAGGGTTCTCGTTCCAGAGCCATACCTCCTGATAATGGAGTACGTGATGTGCGGCAAGCTGCTGACGTACCTGCGCGAGCGGCGCGCGCGTCCCGACCGGTTCAGCGGCAGCGGCGCGCTCACCTCGCGCGACCTCACCGTGTTCGCCTACTGCGTCGCGAGGGGCATGGACTACATCGCCTCCAAAGGGGTCAGTGTCTGTGCAACTGCTGGTGTATTATGTAGCTTCATCATCCTGTTAGTTTGGAAAGCTCGTATTATGGTTTTTTTTTATGTCTTATGGGCAAACGCTTGGCCGCAATCACATCTGATGTTAAATGAAGATGCGGCCTACGGTGTAACGCGTTTGCGTAGATAGAACCTATTCACTCTCCTCTTGAAGACGTCCAAATTGTATGCATCTGGAAACACCGACGCCGGCAACGAATTCCACTCTTTAGCGGTTCTTATAATAAAACTTGAGCCAAAGCGATTTGAGCGGACTGATAGGTTGAGTTGGATTTGAGGAACAATTTCAGTTTTTCCTCGGAAAGGTTTGATTTATTGGGGTTTCTAAAATGTTGTAAGCCATCAGTGGTTCTTACTACTACTTATGGTTCTTTGTAGTCCCATTTTATTAAGGTACTTCCACTAATGCTATACTCTTTAATTAGAATTGATGACTCGGTTACTTTGCCTTTGACAATTTTAAAACCTAAACCAGGATCGGTAGGTAGGTACTTATTCTACTACTACACAAATTTACCATCTTAAAGCATGTATCGAGCGAGGAACAAGAATCGAGGAGCTCAAGAGATCTGGGAAATAAATGAACTGGCTTGTTATAAAATATATCGCGATCGGTTTGCAGATAGTGCACCGCGACCTGGCGGCTCGTAACGTGCTGGTGGACCACAACAAGCTGTGCAAGATCGCGGACTTCGGCATGTCGCGCGGCGCGTGCGCGGGCGGCACGGCGCGTGCGCCGCGCGCCGCGCTGCCCGTGCGCTGGATGGCGCCCGACGCGCTGCTCTACAACGTGTACAGCCACGCCAGCGACGTGTGGGCCTTCGGCATCCTGCTCTGGGAGATCGTCACGCTCGGTATGACGCACTTGATGGTCGAGTCTGCTATGTAGATGAACCACATGTCCAGTCATTACAGTGATGTCTGGAAATAGTCATGCTCGGCATGTATAGTGGGACAGTCTACGAAATGTCCTTAATTGTGACGCTCGGTAGGTCGGCTATTCCATAGCTTGACGATGAATTTATGAATGGTCCGAGGATGCTGCTCTACAACGTACAAATATCACATGCGGATGTTTGTAAATTTAAGTTCATGCAGTTTAGAGAGTCCGAGCAACTCCATATTTTTTTCTGTCAAAAATCTTCATAAACAACCCCATTCACGGACTTACTCGTTCGCAATGACTAAAAGCCGTCCGGTGCAGGTTCGACCCCGTACGCGGCGATGTCCGGTCGCGAGGTGCTGTCGGCGGTGGCGGAGGGCTACCGGCTGGAGCGGCCGCCGCACTGCAAGCCGGCGCTGTACCGCGCCATGCACGCGTGCTGGCACGCCGACCCCTCGCAGCGGCCCTCCTTCGCGAGCCTCAAGGCGCAGCTCGCGGACCTGCTGCACAACGAGCCCTCGGAGGGGAACTACGTGGACCTCGACTCGTTCTACCAGGAGTCCTCCGTCTACAGCGACCCCTCCGCCATCATCAACGACGAGGAGGGGCTCTCGGCCGAGTACGATCGCGAGAGGAGGTGCTTCAGAGAGTGAGCTTATATTTCATTGTTTTAGTCAGAAATCAATCTTAGGGAAGTCAGGTTGGAAATTGAGGCACTTTGTCAGTTGGGCACGTAGCGGTGGTTATAACTAGACTATTAGCTTGACATTTTTCTACAATTTAAGAACTTCCTATTACACATTTACTTGTACAAAATAGAATACCTTATGATCTGACACTTTTGTTAACTACTGATTTTCCACTGCAGACTTGCCACCAGTCCATCGAAATTTGATAACCGAGGATTCAACCTTCGGGACGAAGAATTACGAAACAAGTTCGGCATCGGAACGCCCCGAATGGGGGGATTCGGGATCAGAGACCATCATTTCAGCGAACGAAACTTCTCGGACGGAGAGTTCAACGAAAGAACATTTCCGGACAAGAATTTCAACGACAGAAATTTTCCTGAAAAAAATTTCATCGATCCCAACTTCGTAGAACGTAAGGACGGCAAACTATCTACGTCTAGCTTTCATCGAGAAAGAGAGAGGGAGAGAGAGAGGGATAATCCTCTAGTTAGTAGAAATAGTTTTAATGGATTTCCGAGGATAGGGGCGAGAGAAAATCACTTTCAAATGAGCCCCGAGGGACGGAATAAGAGAGTTTCTGAGTTTGAATGTGATATTTAGAAACTACTGAGAAATTGGAACGTATAACATATACGGCCGGTTTCTCGAACGATGATCAACGAAAAAATCAAATAATTACTATGTGTCAAACTCGGATCAATCGTGATTTGGGTTTCCAGAAACCGGCCGTTAATGATGGAACTATCATCAAAATGATCTGAAAACATGAATCTATACGTAATTGTTATTTTACGAGTGATGTGTTTAGAAAATATATAAAAAGGTGTCTAAAATATGTTATTTTAAGTAATAGATTAGACATTTTGACTGTACTTAAGCTACTAATTAATTATTTATTTCTTATAAGTTTGCGTTAGTTTTTGTGTGTAAAACACATGCACAGTATTGATTTAGGTTTTTCACTTGTGTTTGTTTTATGTGTGTTTATATGGTTTTGTTCAAAACATGACATTTTTCTTACACATTTTGATTTTGCAAAATTGAGTGCGGTTTTTTTATTGTGTATAATGTAAATAGAGATATTTATAACAGTATTTTATTGAGTTACGATTTATTATTTTGTATAAGTATAAAGTTTTGTAAAAAAGAACTGTTTGTGTGTTTAAAGTTTTATTATTGATTTGAAAATATATTATTAAAAAACTAAAAAAGGCACGTTTTATGTAGATTTATGAAGATCGTTTATTTTTATAAGTTGGATCACTATGGTGCTTTTATTTGATTTTGAAAATTAATAGTAACTTTGAAAATGTCATCAATCAGTGTTTTTATTTATGTTTTTAGCAACAATATCTCGTTAAATTTCAAAATGTAATCTTAAATTACTATACAATGAAGAGTATCTGAACTGTTTATCAAAAGCTCACTTTTTTATTATATTCTTGGTTTGATATTACTCTCTAGTCTAAAAAATGTAATTATGATTTGTTTTGTAATTAGATCTGATAATACACTAGAATGGAAAGAATTATTTTATTTTAAAGATTAAAATGTACGAAATATTATTTTGTATTATTTTGTTATACGTAGGAAATTCACTATTTGTGACGGGCTACCATAATTGAAATTGGCTGATTTTTCAATACCATAGTTTATTTACTTATTACAAGTACAAGATATGTTAGTTTTATGGTAGAATGTCGGTCTATCTTTCTTATTTCAAGACCCTTAAACGAAGTAGGTACATAAGTAGGTATACACTCTACAACAATACAAAATGAGTGGATATATGTATACCATATGAAAACAATCAATGTATTGAGTTTTGAGATCTTACAGTCTGTGAACATTTAGAATAGGATTCTTAAGCAATAAATAACATGAAATGAGATTTAACGGGCTCAGTAAGACAAACGGCTTCTTCTTCTTCTTATTAAAGAGCTACGCTCTTGTCTGCGTAATCAATGCAAGCCACGATTAGACATTTTAGTGTAGTACACTAAAATAAAAAAGCGTTTTTTTTAAATCTCTCGTAAGTATCTAAATTTGCTTTACGATATATTCCCAATTTTATTGTACCCATACCTATCTGTTTCCAAAAAAAAAAATATACATATTTTCTTATTCATATTTGTAAGTAAAGAACAATTAATTGAATATAGTGGATATAAGTCATTGTTAAAAACTAATATAACTAAGTACTTCTAGAAGTAAGGCAATTTCGAAGCGTTGTACTACGCCAAGCATAAGCCTCTTAGCAATACAAACCTACAAGAATTATTTATTTATGAATCACTCTTGAAATTAAAGTTTGAAATGGATTGATGGGACACTGCCAAGGATAGAGAGAAATGGAAGGGTTTGGGGGAGGCCTTTGCCCAGCAGTGGGACGACATAGGCTAGAGAAAAAAAAAAAGCTAGCACTCCGGGAGTGCCGGCAGAAGTGAAAACTTCAATATTAACGTTGTGTTTTCACTTTTAAGTTTTCACTTCAAAAATATAACCACAGTCGTGATTGTGTCATGTCATTGTGTCACATTCGCGCAAGCGCGAATGTGACACAACGACGAAGACAACGAAGACACACTGACACAGACACATTCGCGCAAGCGCGAATGTGTCTGTGTCATTGTGATTGTTCACATTCGCGCAGACACAGACACAGACACAGACACATTCGCGCAAGCGCGAATGTGTCTGTCTTCGTTGGCTTCGTCGTTGTGTCACATTCGCGCTTGCGCGAATGTGACACAACGACATGACACAATCACAATGACACAGACACATTCGCGCTTGCGCGAATGTGTCTGTGTCAGTGTGTCTTCGTTGTCTTCGTCGTTGTCACAACGTTGTCACAACGTTAATATTGAAGTTTTCACTTCTGCCGGGATGATCGTGACGTGACGATGACGTGGCGACATGACGTGACGTGACGATGACGACGAAGCCAACGAAGACACAGACACATTCGCGCAAGCGCGAATGTGTCTGTGTCATTGTGATTGTGTCATGTCGTTGTGTCACATTCGCGCAAGCGCGAATGTGACACAACGACGAAGCCAACGCAGACACAGACACATTCGCGCAAGCGCGAATGTGTCTGTGTCTTCGTTGGCTTCGTCGTCATCGTCACGTCACGTCATGTCGCCACGTCATCGTCACGTCATCGCGCAAGCGCGAATGTGTCTGTGTCTTCGTTGGCTTCGTCGTCATCGTCACGTCACGTCATGTCGCCACGTCATCGTCACGTCATGTCGCCACAACACTATTTAATTGTTTGAGTCATACGTCGCGTGACCGCAAGTGTGTTCTTTTGTCGTCTCTTGTTTTACGAGCAATGTATAAAAATTAAATAAGATCTTACGCTTTTTCGACGTCACGTGACCCTGACGCGAGTTTGAAAGTTTTTACCCACCCAGCGCCGCTAAAGAAGTTTTCACTTCAAAAAAACACTTGATAACATTTGAAGGCAGTAAAATAATACAGATATTTGTAGCTATTCTTGCGACATTATAAATAGTTTCTCACTACCATTATGGCTGAGAAACAAGGAAGCCATTGTAGTAAGCGCTGCGGTCGACTGTCATCACTCCTTACTTTCTTCGCAATTGGTTATTGTCTGCTTCTTGTTATTCTATGTAAAAGGTGTTGAATAATTCTATCGATTTTACATAATTAGAAAAAATATATAGATAAGTGAATCTGAATGACGGAGCCTGATGGGAAGCGGCGGCTGATAGAAAGGAATGGAAGAAAAGGGGGGAGACCTTTGCCCAGCAGTGGGACAGTATAGGTTAAATAAAAAAAAAAGTGAACCACTTATATTTCGTCAGTTAAAAAGGGTTGTTTTTAATTAAGTTGTACACGAAGAAAACTCGAAACAGTGATAAAAGATATTATTCAATCTTTTATTCATGTTGATGACAGTTTGTTAGCAACTAGGGATTGGGATTCGATTCCCATAGCAGATTTGATTTTCATGTAGGTATTAATAGATATATTATTTCATATTTTTCCTTATATCAAATAAATTATAGAGCAATGAATCACATCACAAAACCGCTTTTCATGCAACCTTTAAATTTTTTTTGTTTCTTTTGTGGGATTATGTTTGTCAGTTCCTATTGCACCTACTGAACAGGCGTATGTACCATAACATAATATGAATACTTAACTTCTAATAGTAAATGTAGCTTGCCAGTATGTGTAGTAATAAATGCGGTTTCTATCGAAAGTGTTGCCATGCTGTTATTACACCGCGCGCCGTAGAGTTGACTTACGAAATAGATTTTCTATTGTATGAGATTCCTGCTCGTTTTGCGGTGAAATACCAAGATTCTGGTTAGGAGTTACCGAGCTAAGTATTTTTGCGAAATTTCATAAACTGTTCTGTATCTTGGAGTTGGTAGGTACCTAAGCTTTAGGAAAATATGAGCAGACTTGAAACCAACTAACTTCATTTATTTTATTAAAAATTAGTAAAAATGATGAATATTCGAATTTTAATAACGATTTAAAATGCTCCGTAACCTTTGATTGAATGTTAGAAAGTTGTAGTAGAGCTTATTTTGAAAGAGTTCGTCTGGTGATTACTACTTACCGTAGATAGGTACTACCTACTTATATCTATGGTGGGTTCCGTTGCAATTACAGAAATATGAGACACCATCTTCATGTTTCTGAGTGACAAACGCAGTGCATTGACTCAGAGTACATTTGTATGATGTTTTAAGCAAAGCATTAAAGGAATCGAAGCCTTACCCCATCGCATTACATCCATTATTCATTGTTTTTAGAAAGAAAGAAAGAATTATTTTTGTTTTATTTGTGACACAAAATAAAGTTTTATTTTGTGTCACAAATAAAGCAAAAATACTTACCTACATAAAATTGTTACAGACGTCATACAAATGTCAAATGCTAGCCGAATGTTTCCGAGAAGTATAGGTACTAAGTATTTATTTGGCAATTTAAAATTATAGAGACTGGTACAATAATCACGTTATTTTAAGAAATTAATGAGTTAAATGCGGTATTGGTTTCAATTCTCCAATGTAGAGATAATTGAATGCATGTCGCGCTCTGATTGCAACAGGAATAAGAACTAATGAAGAATTTTTAAGACAGATTGTGAAATCACAGAGTCAATCATTCTAGCGGTAAGTGGTTTATTTATAGTTTATAATTAATAATTATATTATATATATCTGCAAACTATTTTAATAAGAAAACTCTAATCAAATTCTAATTTGCAAACTCTATTACAAAAAAATAAAACTAAGATACTTAATAGGTACTTGTAGTTTTTTTTTTAACAACACATTTTATAAATAACTGTTGAAAGTTACAACTTACAATGTTCCATCTATTAGTGCTAGGCATTAAGCAATACCTACCTACCTACTCTCAAATCTGATATTATATTATTCTAAGGATAAGTACTTACTTGAAACGATAATATTATTTATGCAGTAATAAGATATGATCGAACTAGTCAATATGATCTCTAATTCTAAACCTAAAGAGTTGAAAATGATACAAGTATTTTTTGATGTAACTTTAGTAACGGAGCCCAGTAATTGATTTCGTAACATTTGATAACAAAAAAGGTGTGAAAGCATCTCTATACGCTACAAATGCAACATCATTCGGAATGGTTTTTATTTCAATCAATTAATTGTTTGAATGGACCCTATGTTTAGTACAATAAGGTGTGATTTAGCCTGATTTTAATGTTTTTTTTGTAGGTGTTGCAATAGTCTGAAACTAAAATTACATTATGCAATGCCATTGTCAATATTATTGACATGTCATGGAGTTTGAATAGAGTTTGACCAATTCTGACCTTTACGGGTGAAAGTCGGTAGTTCCGGAATTATCTCACAGTAAATACAAGATGAGAGAGTATGTTTGTGTGTGTGCATGAGAATCTCGCACGCCATTCTACTGCGGAGCGAGTCACTGTGCTCGCGCATACCATCGGAGACAGAAAACACGCATAGATTGTTCCATATTCGAAAATCTTTTTTTTTTTTTTTATTATGTGCCAGTGAAATGAAATAATGACTTAGAGCTTGTTCTATTTTTAAAAATGGCGCGTTTTATTAGACTTTTGATATTAGCGTGTGCAGTGTGCAGGGCTGAGTATCAGGATTTTGAGTTTTTAAACGATCCTGATGAAGTTATGATAGCGCAAGAGTCGAGGCACTACCAGACGATAGTGAAGCCTCCAGTTCGGATAGTGAAGCCTTCGGGGGTGACTAATTCCCATCGCCCGCAGTACAACTTAGATTCTTTGGAGCATTATGATTTGGATGACTTTATTCAGCCAACAAGGAGGTCGTTGGTGAAGAACTACAAATCTTCGACGTCGCTGAGGGCTAAGGAGAGAATGGCTAACGAAGCAGTGAAACGGGCGATGGAGAGGAAGGATCATGCTGGGAAGTTTGCTCAGATCCTGCCCATCATCAGAGCGATGTCCTCGTCCCAGCGGCTGGCACTGGCTTCGCTCGTAGCCAGCCAGGTCACCACGCCTCCTGGGAGAGCACCGTTGAATCTAGCTCAGGTATGAGATTGCCAAAAATACTTAAAATACTAGGTGAACTATTCTAGTACCTATTATAATATAATTATTATCTCGTAGGTAGGTACTTTATTTACACATGTTACATTCACTTAGTGCTTAATTTGTTTTTCTTGTGTTAAATATTATCACATAGTTTTACACCTAGATTACCTCATACAGGACTAGGACTATTTTACAAAATGTATACTTATGTAGAACTTAGTTGATATAATTTTGGTATTTTGGAAAAATAAAAACGTTCAAACTATAATAAACAATACAAAAATCTTAATTAGAATACATATAATGAAAACTACTATATGATATGTTGATATAGTCGTTTTTTAACATAAACGCAAAATGACATAAAAAATAAAATATTCCAATCTGACAGCTAAGTACCTATGCTACATTATATTTTGCAATAAAGAAATTCTGCATAATACCACTTTCCAGATATAATAAGCCGTTGTTGTATATTAAAATGGAAAGTGGTCACCAGGACTTATAAACGGCGCTGACTTTACAATGTCATGGTCTTACTTGATCTGGTTACGTGTCGTTTGTACAACTAGTCGGACTACCGGATGTAATGCCTTGATCACACGTACCGAGTAAACCGGCGATACAGTGACGTATTTGAGATACACTGCGCGTCACCGTCAGTTTTACTGTTGAACGTTGCAGCGTTAGCGCGCAGTGTATCTTAAATACCCATCAGGTCCGTTTGGACTAGTTTCCCGTTTGGTCAAGTTTGATAGTTGCGTCTGGTTACCGGTTTCGTCAACTTCCCTGTTGGACGTCACTGTCTCGCCGGTTTACTCGGTACGTGTGATCAAGGCATAAGTACAGTGGAGTAGTCACGCTATACACGTAATAATATTCTCTAAAAGGTTTTAGTAAGCTTGGTTAAGCTTCTATCAGCAATCTAGTTCTCATTGTTTGTTGCTTAGTTTGCGAGAAGAGCGCGATGTGTGAAAAGTCCGTGAATATTTTATATTTATGTGAATCTTTATCAAAATAAATGTTTTTAAGACAATATAATTTAAATCCAAATATTTTTGTCATTTGAAAAAATTGTAGGTGATTTTACGCTTAATAATGGTAAAGTACACGTATGTATATAGTAACATTGCTCGCGGACTGTGATATAAACAGACAAAAAACTGTAGACATTAATTAATTATGTCAAATATGACGATGTTCCTTGTCGGTTTATAGCTTCGGATATCCGAATGACCCCGATTCGTATCTACGCATCAATTAAATTCAGTAATCACTTCAGAATTCTTCATATGATACAAAGTTTCCTTGGCGACCGAAATATCCATCACGCGATGAATCTACTTCCGCTACTATCTTTAATTATTGCAAAACGCATGCAACACGCAGTCATTCAATGATGGGTGATTAAAAAAGTAATTGGATGTCGCCTTGGCAGCATCATTGACATTTTTGGGCCAGTGTGTTGTAGGGTCAAAAACTTGTATGCGGAAGCGCCTTATATGAGCATCACTAGGTTGTCCAGAAAACATTGCAAAAAACAATAATGATAAAATTAAAATATGAACTAGCAAACGGATGCGATTTAAAATCGACAATTTATGAGTAAAGCTCACGGTTTTCATCAGTAGACATTATTTCTCTTAGTTCTTTGAAATTATCTGGAATAAATCTTTGTAAATCCTTGCCGTGTGGAGGCTGAGATTTAAAGACGATACTAGACGTGGACGTGGCTTAGCCTTTATTAAGATTTTAATTCTGAAAAGCAGAGCTAAGACCACGCTTTTGTGTCTAAGTCTCAGCCTCAGTTCAATAGGCATGACAACATATCAAACAACTCGATCGTGATCAATACCTCTCACAGATGGTATAATCGCTACAATTATCGTGAAAACGGCACAGTTACAGCTCGTAATCGTTCAATATTCATATGCATAGGTGAATAACTTCACTCCACTCAAGTATGGCGAATTTTTGCTTTAAAAAATGTTCTTCAATACAAAGAAACAACAATGTAAGACAATATAAGTTTCCTAATAGATCAAAAGACTCAACAAAAGAAAGATTTAAGTAATTGAAAGTGATCGGTGAATTTACTTGGATGGATTCGATTCATTACTTTTACTAGTACCTACCTAACGTGCAAAATCAAGTCGGACGTGATTTATTTTTGAGAGAAAACACAATTATGATCACAGTAATCAGATTATAGTAATTAAATGCTTATCTTAGTTATGTAAGCGGTGCATGAGTTTATGTAAATCATTAGACATCAGATATTATAAATTCTAAAAAATAACTTTTTAAGTTACGTTACGCATTACGAATTAAAATTTTCTATTGTATGTTAAATTACGTAGATGTTTGTATAAAAGCAAATTATTATCCGAACAGCCTACTATGTTGTGTGTTGTGTATAACTACTACTGTTTTGTGTTTTTCTTATTCGTTATGATCGGATACAATCTCTAAATAGCTGGTATTTTAAACAAAAACTGGTGTATTAGTTTAGTTGCGCTGTATAATGTTTCAGGTCAGTTGTGCAAACGAATCTGTGTGCAACCCACAGTAATATAACTTTACTAATTTAACAAATAGAAAATTGTCAGAGACGAATTACAAGCTCAATTGCACCCTGTTTTTTGTGGTTGGGGTCAAGATAAATGTTAATTTACACTGCACGGTAATTTTATGGTTACGAAAACTAGCTATAAATAGAGATCCAGTCATAAATCAATGTAACAATCGCAAATGTTTAAAAACGACGAGTCACATAGCGCGTTCACGTCAGCTCTTCTTTGCAGTGTTGCTGCGCAGTGTATCTCGGATAGGTACGCTTTAGTTACGTACGATACGTTTAGTGATTGTCATATTAATTGGTTGATTTATCTATTTAGGTACACAGGTAGAACGAAATTGACACACAATACTGGCTGAACCTACCTTTAAGCCTACGCCGTTAACTGTTTAGAAATAAGTAGATAATTCAACAAAAAACAGTTTAAAAAAAGTAATTTAAACATTGTAAGCATAAAATGATTGCAGCAAACTTAAAAAACAATGACAAAATAATTCATTTTACAATACAGATTATTGTGAGCGTGAAAATCTAGACTTGAGGACAAAAAAATGACCTCGTTGTGTCGGATCTCTGCAACTCTCCAGCACAATCTTGAGATAAACTGAGAACAATGTGCTGTTATTTAGCTGGTACATAGTTGATCACAGAGGAAATTACGTACTACAGAATTTACTTTTTGTAAATCTTGCTTTATGAATACCTGTTAACAATAAACAAATCGTAATTCATATAATAAGTAATTTTTACATAATCCAAATAGGTAAAAAAGCTCGTCTTGGAAAATACTACTGTAAAACTTCTACTACTATTATTATAAAACTTGTGATATTATTGTACTTATTTCTTTACACAAAAGCGCGGAGCTATGCATTAATTTAGGCAATGGTTTCATTATTGTTACTTTCATCATAACGTTAATTTCTTAGACACAAAAACAAGTTATTGTATGATATAATGTCTATAGAATGACTCTAGAAATAGTTTATTTTTACAAATGTTGTTAGGTAAACTATTAAAGTGAGTCGTAAAACTAGACACTAAAAGCTCAATAAAATATTGTTGTTTAGTTAGGTACCTACTTATTATGTGATCATACGTAATAACTAAATATATTTTCTACATCAATTGAGTCAGCGAAAGGTAATCACTAAGTTATTATGTTAAGTAGACGATTAGCAGCTTTATTACTCATCAATAAAACTACAAAATGGAAAGCAGAATAAGACTTATAAATCTTGTAAATCAGTACTTATGTTGTGATATAAGTAATTTATTGTTAAACCATAAAATATTTTATCTTTCACAGTTTAAAACCCGATTAATTAAAATTGTATTTCTAAAATAGTTATCTCAAACAGTTCACACAAAGTGATTGCAGAATATTACAATGATAGAGAAACGGGTTGTAAAAACTGGATAGGCGTGGGAGGCAGTTTCTCAGCTTAGGTGCGTGATGTAAAGTGGAGCACTTTTATTGAACCCTAGTTTATATAGATATCAAATTAATAAGTCACATTACATAAGGTAAAACATATTTTTTGTAAAATAAACTTTCATTGACAAAATTAAAAATCAAAAATTTTTAGGTATGGTATCTCACAAGGGTCATTTAGAATTGTGCTCAAAAACTAGGACACCCGTACATACTTTAAGATACTATAAAATAGACTGATTCACTAGACAGTAGGTTTTCGTGAGCAGAGGGCTGAGCGAAAACATATTCAGTGCAATAACGGAAAAAAAAACAAATAACATTTAACTAGGGCACGGGTATTTGAAAATATTTAATTCCTCATCAAATATTATCAAATACTCGTAATAAAGCAGTTACAGACGGTTACAAGACAAATCTTTAAAATATTATTACACAATCTAATCGTCAGTAAAAATAATGGCTAAAATACCTATACGTAAACGTACTTTCATTTTTATTTGACACTTACTTATCTACGAAGTAAACTTTCGCTAGTGTTTATACTTACTTCATGAGTGGTCGATTATGTCACTATACGAAAAAAAAAACAAATCTACGGACACGATACCTAGCAGTCAAGTATCTGCGACGTCCCTTGATTAAATAATTATTCCTTATAATAGTTTTCATTATAAACGGGATATTTACCATGATTAACCAATATCCCGTTTATCATGAAAACTATGTTCAAAACCGTGATAGTTTCAAATATTATATTCCTTATAATGCTCGACAATCCACACAACATCATCTAACCCCAAGCTAAACAGAGCTTGTGTTATGGGTACTAGAAGACTGACATACTTAATACAATACATTACATAAATAGATTGTCAAATCTTATGATTGTAATAAGTGATAAATAAATAAATACCATAACTTTTTCTACCGACTAGAGCACTGATTCTTTCTATGTTGTGTTCCGGTTTATATGCGCTGGTGCAATATGATGACATGCACATAAGACTTGCATATTTTTGTCACACATTGATGGATTCGACGAAATTCCAAAATATCTTTATTCAAAAGCTTCTAGTGTCTCCAGTAAAGTTTCAAGTGCATTATAATAATTGTGATAAAACAATTGAATGTTTTATTTTTTTGACGACCGATGTGGCGCGGTGGGCGATGGTCCGCCTGCGACGCGGATGGTTGCGGGTTCGATTCCCGCCTCGGGATAAATGTTTGTATGTTCTGCAAATATTTATTCCGGGTGTTCTGGGTATTATATGTATAATAAAAAAATATCTATCTATGTATTATATTGTATTAAGTATGTCAGTCTTCTAGTACCCATAACACAAGCTCTGCTTAGCTTGGGGCTAGATGATGTTGTGTGGATTGTCCAGCATTATTTATTATTATTATTTATTATGTATTTAAGTGATTTCACCTAAGCTTATCACAACATTGTTTAAGTTCTAAGACAAGGCTGAGATACAAAACTAAGTTATGAACAAAATTATGTAAAGTATCTTTCTATCTTGATCTTTGACCTCAGAGTCAATAAATAAAATGATAAGCACGCCTCCCACGAATGTGGAACTAGGTTTTCTCATGACCGTGAAATGGACATAATAATTATGAACAGCTAAATTAATTTTATGGTCGTTTTATGGCTGTAAATACACACAGCACGGCTTGTGATGCTGATGTAGCATTACGAATCAACAGGTTGTCTTCACACATCTTTGTGATTAATAGATACGAAGATTATTTTTGTATCTACTAGAAAATATTTTGATTATATAAAACTGATGATATTGCGGTCAAACTTTTTTTTTAGGCAATGTATAAAAAAAATACAAAAAAGAGTATAAAATTTTTCAACTTTCAACCTACCTATTTTGGGAGTTCAATATTTTATGCTTAAATTTAATGTCTTTTTATAATCATTATAACCTAATTACAGCCCAAAATTTAATAATTAACACTGAGTATACTTAATATATTTCATTGAAATACCCACTTTTACAATACACAAACCAATTTAAAATAACAACGCTAACATGCACCTTATTCATATTCCAGGTGAGATCAATGTTCGGTAACACAAACACAACAGACCTCATGCTGCCAATACTCCTAGACATGGCGAACCTAGTCCGTCGCGCCATCAAACCAGGCAAAGAGATTCGGGAAGTTAAGCCTAGACACACAGAAGAATCTCAGAAACTACAACTAGTCAGAAGGTCACTCAGCGACACAGAAGAACCACCAATACTCAGACGCTCATACACAGAAGACACGCTAGAAGATGATTTCTTCGATGTTGGAGTCGAACCAACACCCACACATAAGCCAGCACTACGCACACGCAGAATCATACCACAGAACCAGAAAAATACTGTCACAAAAACAAACACAGACAAACCTAAAGCTTTTGTTGATAACTCTACCAAATATCAAGAAGTAAGTACCAAGTATCAAAAATTACCATTTCAAAAGTTCTGCGAAAGCTCAAAAATATTACAGAAATATTCCTGAATCACACCTATGACACGTGAAAATATAAACCAAATTATTTAATCAAATGCCAATATATTAGCGATAAATTTGATAAACAATTTTTATTTGTAAGCCTACCAACATTGAAAAGCTATAAGGTTCTCGTAAACCCCATTAAATAAACTAAACAAATGTAAATCATAAGTACAAAGATTTAAAGTATAATTTCCATTGCATAGAACCTGATTACACAGTAAAGTGAAACGCTCACAGTTCACTTTAATATCGCCATGAACTTTATTACCGCAGTTCATTATAAGTGAAAATAACGTGAATAATGTTATTATATTGTTTCTAAAGGTTCTTTTACACTATGTATTAATAAAATAGAGTTTTTGAATCAATTAATTTTTAATATGATTCATTAGGAAAATTATATATAAAAATAAAATTGCTATTATATCATTGTTAGCATCCAATTTAGCTCATATAAATAAAAAAATGCTAATTAACATAACCTAAATACTCAGTTCGTAACGCGCACTGTATTACTTACCATTACCATTGAAACACTCAAATAACATAAAAAACACAAGACCATTATCGTGATGTTTATTGATGAATTTATTTTTTTACACTGCATCACAGTGTTTAATATAGAGACACGTAATATTTTCTAGTACCTACCTACTACTTTTGTTTTTGATTTTGTCGATATTGAGAGTAAGTTAAGCTCTGTGCCAAGTAAACCAAGTAAAAATATAAACTAACAGTCAAGCGTTCAGTTGATATTACTTAGGTACCTTCTACTACCACAGTAGTAGGTAATCCACGACCCACAGGTCGTGAATTAGATCGCCAGAAAGAACAAAATTTGTTTAAAAGCAAATATTGAATATGAAGACCTACGTCGAGCAGTGGACTGATCTAAGTTGATGATGATGATGAAATATTGAATATGAAGACATAAAGAAATGTACCTATTTAATTTTTTTCTCTGTGAGCAATTGTGTCGTCATGTTTCAAGCTTTGCTTAGTCTACCACATATGCAGGTGAATATATCTAACCAAAAACTTCGACAATTCCAGAGAAACGCTTCAAATGTGACTGCCGAAGCCGCGGCGACCGGCAAAGACAACGCTTCGCGGATTGTCGACAACAGCACGTTGGACCTGATAGCAGACTCCACCAACCAGACCCTCGCCAGTGACCTGCCCGTCGCAGAGAAACTCAGGGCTCTCAACCGATACGTGGATCGAAAAGGTATTAATAAAATCATCTGTGAAAATTTCAACTCTCTAACTACAACGGTTCATGAGATACAGTCTGGTGTCAGACAGCAGTTTTAGTTATGAAGTCCCGTTTATCCTTTTTGTACGGAACCCATATATTGAGGTTGAATCTCAAAATGATGTTGTTTGCATTAATTAACTTCAAGAATCAAGATGTTTCACATAGCTCAAAGAATTAGCAAGCTGAAGCGGCTGTGGGTCGGCCATTTTTGCCGCAGAACCGACAACCGTTGAAGCAAACGAATACTGGAGTGGAGACCGCGTTTAGGCAAGCGTAGTGTAGGACGCCCTTCGGCGAAATGGAGCGACGATCAGCGCAGTGTAGCTGGCAAACACAACATGAGAAGAGCCGAAGACCGGGCTCAGTGGCGCGTCTGCAGAGAGACCTACGTCCAGCAGTGGACTGATATAGGTTGATGATGAACTTGATCAATAAATACTTAAGTCATTATTAGTCTGTCAAATAGTTTTTTTAATCGATGGACTTTTTCAAAAAGAGGTTCAAGCTCAGTTTGGTTTCTAGCATATGGGTTCATACTCGTAGTTTTTAATATTGATTATCATTGCACACTAAACACGTGTTTAGTTGTATTAAATCTGTGGTATCTTTTATGAAATAACATAATAATCTAAATCTATCTAAAATAGTATTAGAATCTAGAAATCATGTTTTTATTAATATCCTCAGGCAGCCTCATCCGTCGCGGCACCTACCCTCCGAAGCCGCACAACTTGTCACCAGTGACTCGTCGCACGACGGTGGATCCCGCGCCGCCCGCGTCAGTGCCGCGCCGCCGCCCCGCTCCGCCGAGGAAGCTGCCCGTCACAGACCAGTCTAAATGCGAGCTGTTCACTAACACCCTGTGCTTGCATGCTGATGATTATCCAACGTAAGATATATTTATTTTTACACATTTGACAAATTACAGAATTAAGTGGTTCTCATCCAAATGCTCGTTTGGATGGAGGCGTGTAGGTTATTTGACGTAAAATAAACTGTCTTACTGCATTCTTGCCAGAGTGTACACAGCCCTTTCTTGCCGGAGTGCACAAAGCCCTTTCTTGCCGGAGTGCACACAGCCTTTTCTTGCCGGAGTACACACAGCCTTTTCTTGCCGGAGTGCACACAGCCCTTCCATACCGGAGTGTGCACAGCTCTAACTGACGAGATGTGTTGGTTGTCTCCCCAGCGAGGCCATAGTGCAGTCGCTGCGGCGCAACAAGGCGGCGACGGGCGCGCTGCTGGCGGACGTGGCGGACGCGGGCGCGGGCGCGCTCGACGGCGTCAGCGCTGCGCAGGAGGCCTCCTACACCGCCGACCACTACCTCGTCTCCACCAATAGGTAATAACATTTCAAGCATAGTATAATAATATTTATCATGCATATCTGTACCCCAAGTACGAGTTTGTGCACACACGGATCGCAGAAACGCAATCGCCGAGCGCCACCGATTTTGTATGGAGATTCAAGCTTCTCAAGAAATGTGCTAGGGGCGCTGCTTGGATCTCCATACAAAATCGGTGGCGCTTGGCGATTGCGCCTCTGCGATCCGTGTGTGCACAAACTCGTTTTTGGAGTACTGGTCTCCACTTACTGGTAACATTTGGACTAAACTTATCAAAAAGTTATATAATTAATTCAGTAGTTTTGTCTATATTCATGCAATAAAGAATTAAATCAAAAAAGAAGCGGCGATAAAGCGGGTCACTTCTTTGCTTCTAAAGAAAGAATAATGTATGTTGTCAGATGCTTTATTCTTTTCCAAAAACTAACGGCCGGTTTCTGGAAACCCAAATTACGATTAATCCTAGTTTGACACAGAAATTATTTGATTTTTTCGTTGATCATCGAGAAACCGGCCGTAAGTGAGGTTATGTTTACTGTCAGACGCGGCGACACCGCGAGCCGCGACTTCGCGAGCGCGGGCGAGGCGGGCTTCATGTGCCCCAGCACCGTCAAGTACGCGCGGCCGCAGCGCGCGCGCGCCACCTCGGGACACTGGAAGTACATCGTCAACACCGGCGAGCACACACAGACCCTACGGCTCGAGAAGTGTCTGTGAGTATTCTTGGAGTTATCTCATAGGACCAGTCATCAGTCTGAGTGTCTACTTCTTGGTCGTAACACTCTTGACAGAGTGGTCGTGGTCTTCATGGGGGGGGGGGGCAGTGGCTCGCTTAACAACACTCCGCCACTCCTCTCGCACCGTTGCTCGTCTTGCACATTCATTTAGGGGAAGATCAATGGCTGCTTTTATCTTGTCCGTCCATCTCATAGGATCTACTACTACTTTTGCCTTCGAACTTGCCCTACACCACCAAATGTTCAATGGATGCCCAAAGTAAGTGAGGATACGCGATTGCACAACGGTCTGCGTATAGTGGTCGTCAAATACGAGGAGCTAAAGCAGACACTGCGACTCAGTGGTAGTATGTCAACAGCGGCGAGCACACGAAAAGACTACGGCTCGAGAAGTGTCTGTCAGTATTCTTGAAGGTATCTCATGAGACCAGTCATCAGTAATGACTGACTGATTGGATACCTTCAATAAAGGGTAGTACGTTGTCAGCACGGGGGAACACACGCAGACGTGACTATTCCTACAGGTATCCAATGGGACCAGTTTTTTAGTGCTGAAGTGCTGGCTAAGCTTGAAGTAAATCATCATGATCATAGGGAAGGGCACTTATTTGAGACTTGAGAAATGCCTCACGAAACCAGTCATTAGTCCTGTAGTGCTGGAAATGTAGACTGTGCGTAAGGAACGTAAATCATCAACGCATCTTGCAACTCAAAAATGTATGTGGTTAGCTTAGTCATACTTTGTCTGAAGTGTCTTTGGATATTAATTTACTGAGCAATGACCGCAATTACATTAATTGGTGATAACAGTATTATGAACTTGAAATTTTATGTTTAATTATAGGAAACCAAAGGAATCCTGCACCTATCTCACGGACAATTTCAAATCAAAATGCGTGCAAGTGTACAACTACCATCGGCTGTTGACCTGGGATCAACAGAACGGACTTCACATGGACATATTTAAGGTTTGTAAGCCACACATGCCATCAGTAAAATGGGATACTATTTTTTTTTCCGTTATCACTTAAATCAATATCATAATGCTGTTTCCAGGTACCGACTTGTTGCTCATGCCATATCGAGGGCTACAGTGTAAACTTCCCCCCTGTGGGCCACAGGATACAAGAAACGTCATCGGAACATTTCCCCGGAGAAGATCTGTCCTCGGAGCAAGGAAACCATGCCTTCGAATCCGTGCAATCCACCATGCAACGACCAACTATCAGCAAAAGTCCACCTTTCTCTCACAAGAAACCAGAAAGTTTTCCCCCATTTGATTCAATCCAGAATCTAATTTCTGGAATACCTTTTTCCAAGAACAAGATAGTCGAAGATGCGGACCAAAATCCTATGGATTCGTATGGAAACTCCTACTTTCCTGATTCTTTCAACCAAGCTAGTTCAATTCGAAACGTTCGCCGACCTTCAGCTGCTCGAAGTCCTGTCTCGTCCAGCTCTGATTCTATCACACTACCTAGTTACTTGGAACCGCCTATCCCATCAGCTACTAATACGTTCACGATTGTAAAAGACACCCCAAACAAGTATAAATCGAATCCAAATCAGTTTAAAAGAGGAGCATTCCGACCAAACAGACGACCGATCAGAAAGAAAATAGGAGGCGGACCCGAAGACCTTATATCATCAGGTTCGTCTGCCGTTGAATCGTACGGTGGCAATTTAGATACGGTGGAAGACTTCAACGATTATATCGAAGAGCCCCAGATAGGCCAAGCTAGTGTTGTGAATCAAAATGTAGTAACTATAGCGCCGAAATTGCACGCTGTGACAACAGAGAAAATATCGCCTACAAGATCTCAAGAAATACAAAACACTCAGGATGAAAGCCTAACATCGAATGGAAAGAGAATAAATTACAACTACCATCCGATCATAGATTTCTTTGGAGAAGAAGGAAAAGAAAATGAATCTATTGATAGGGAAGACATCGAAGCTAGTTTTGTGCCTTCTCTAGAGTCAGAGTGGAAACCAATTAACCATTTACCGTCAAGAAGTATTCCGAGTAATAATTTAGTCGGACGACAGAAAAATAGATGAACTTCAGTTGAAATTAGTACTTAAGATACATAATAAGCTATGCTTTAAATAACTATAAGCTTTACATGCAATGATTCATAGTTTTAAGCAAAAAAACTTCAATAATTGAACGAAACCAAATCAACGATGCAATGTAAATTATTTGTATTTATACTAAATTATTTTAATTTAATAGATATATTATTTAAGAGTAGTGACCTAGTTTTAAAAAAACTTTTTATAAAGACTTGATCCAAAAACAGTGTCATTATTTTAATTTAATTTATCGGTCTATTATACATATAATTTTGTAAACAATAATATCAAATTAAAGTTAAAACCAGTTCGATCGGTGGTCGAAGAAAGTGAAAGTATATTGCTTTTTATAGAGTTCAATGTCCCTTAATAACTAAAGTACTGTTAAATTGACAATCGAATTGATAATGTAAAACTTCGCAACGTTCGTTGAGCTCTCGTAAGAAAAAGAGGTTGTGGTTGTGACATGTAGATAGTAGGTATAACCTAAATGTCCATTCAAACAAATCGGGCAATTTAGATCAAGTAATTGTGCTGCATTGAAATTCAATCAAATATTTCAGACTGATATAAATAATGAATTGATTGCTAGGTATCCGCAGCTTAGTATTATTAAAACAATTCTTTCGTATAAAAGTTTTATTTATCTTAGCAATTATAATTATTCTATTTTACAAAAACATCACTCAGTGTTAAGAAAATAGGTAACAATCTATCACAGTATTTCGTTGTCTTTCATTATAAGAAAGTGATTCGCATTAGGTTCGATACTTTCGCAATTATTTTTGATTCATTATCATCTTTGACTTTCTACATAGTCTCATTATTGTCTCATTTTAATACACTTCAATATCAAGCGTCTACATAATAATACTTGCGTTTACTAGGATCAAGAATAAATCCAGAATTTGTCGTTAGTACAGGGGCTGCTTGTACGAAACTGCTCAGAATTAGCGCTGCGTTTCTTCTTGTGTCCTTGGACGGAGACTCAGTGTTGGTTTGTGCCTTTTTGCCTCTCAACTGGGCACTACGATAGTTTCCACCATGCATAGGTCTTGTTGAATCGCTATAAGATTTGGTTTCAATAGAATCGCTTGAAGAGTCATCATCATCTTCTGCTAGTTCTATAAGTTTTTGACTTTTGGCATTATTGTTTCGAGATCCACTATATTTCATATGACCGCCATAAAGTGATTTATCGGGATTATTGACGGATTCTGTAGACTTTACATTTCTATCTCCATTTCTAAAATTTCGGTCTTTTGAGCTATTTACATATTTCGATGAATTTGCATCTATATGTTTCTTATACTCACTCTGAGATGCTTCAGTATCATTCTTAGAATGTTGTTGAGGTAGTTTATGAGTTTCTATAGTACTTGTATCAGCGCTTCTATAGTTTCCCCCGTGCTTTGGCCCCTGCCTTAGATCAAGATTTTCCTTGAAAATTTCTACGCCTAACTTGTTTATGTCTTTCGCTAGATTGTCATCTTTGTATAAATCAAGAACTTCAACATTTTTGTTTGGTTTCCTTCGCAAAGGATTTCGAGTTTCTTTAACTACTTCTATTTCTTTGATGTCTTGTTTAAACTGCGTTATGTGAGGTGATGAGTTATTAATCGGTAATTCATTATGAATCTCTATAATTTTTCTGGTAACTATTGGCTTGACTTGTAACTTAGCGCTACGTGAAGCTATTGTAGGGACAGGTGCATCAGTCGTGATGACAAGCGTGCGTTTTGTGGGCTCAGGCGTAGTAAATTTAAGCGTTGTTTTAGTATTTGCATCACTTGTATGACTTGCATTTTCCTCCTCAGATTCGTTACTGTCCTCATCATCATCGTCTTCATCCTCATAATCAAATTCATCATCGTCATCCTCATCGTCTTCATCATTGTCATCATCATCATAATCTGCACTCTCATTACTTTTTCCTTCGTTCGATGTTTCTTTTTCAACGTGTTCCTTCTCATTTTCATATGATGGCATATACTCATTCATATTTTGTCTAACGCCAATTAGTGCATCTACTTCATCTTTCATATTTTTATCGTCACCTTCAACAGCATCGCCATAACTCTTAGAGTCTGTAACAAGTGTACTTTTGGAGATTTTTTTTTTCTTTTCTCTAAATGTTGGTGTAATGATATCATGATGTTTTTCCAATGGTTTATGCGAAGTTGTTTTATGAATATTAATATCATCCTGTTTTTGGTTTAGATCTTCATTATGGTTTGGCGGTCTGTAGTCTCTAAATCTTGTCACTAACTTTAATCGTGGTTCTGGAGTGGTAGTTTTTGGTCGAAACATGCGCTGCTGGTCTAGTTTTGGTGTTTTTCGTGTTGTAGTACTAGTAATCAAAGATATTATTTTTATTTCATCTTCTTCTGTCTGGTCTTCATCATAATCTTCGTAATCTTCTTCATTTTCACTGTCGTCGACGTGTTCTTCATAATCAGGAGGGCCGTGAGGTCTTATAGTTGTTGAAATAGTATCAGTCAAAGTATAAGGTGAAGTGGTATTTTTCACATCAAGACTTAACCTTAATTTATCAAAGTTAGATTTTTCTGTGGGTCTTTTTTGCCTTTTTGGTTCAATGGTAATGGTATCACTTTCACTTTTAATATTTGTTGACTTAGAATCGACTTGTGCTTCAAAGTCTTTTGCTGTCATTGATTTTCTATTTGTAACGGGCGTGTATTTCAATTTATGATTTCCATGTTTTATTTCATACCTTGGTTCACCTCTTCGTGTATTAATGCTGACATCAATTATTTCCGAGTTTTCAAAACCTTTGTCATTCTTTGAAGCACCATATTTTACTTTACTCTCTCGGTCTTTTTGACCGATGTCTTTATAAGGACGAGTTTTAACATTTCTTTTTACGTGCAACGTATCGATATGACCGAATTTATTTACTGGATCAAGCATTTTGCTAGTCTGGAGCTGTTTTATCAACGGGCTTATGTTGCTAATATTGCTGGAAACTGTAGTTTTTTTAGTATCATCTTGCATTTCTCTTATTATTTTATATGGTTCATACACAAACAAGGTTGCTCTTTTTTTACGTGATAGGGGAGATTTCGTTATATCTTCTTTACTTTGAAAATGAATGTAACTAATATTTTGATTTTCATTTGGTTCACTTGGGATCAAAAAGCTTGATGTATTGGGATGATTATAAATTTTATTTTGAGGAGTAGTTACATTTAACAAACTAGCTTTAATATTTTCAATAACATCATCATAAACATTTGATTGATCAGCTAATTCAGAACTATTTAAATTACTAATATTATTTTGGTCATTTAAAGTAGAAACAAACTCTTTATTAAAATTTGGTATAAAACTTTGTAAATTGTCTTGATCATTTTTAAGGTTTTTTAACAAGCCATATAAATCAGATGTCTTGTTTTCTTGTAACTTTTCAATAACGACATTTGATTCAGATCCATCTACGTTTTCCTCCCTTTGCATGTTTGGTGCTTTTAATTTATAAGCCGCAATGTTTTGCAGAAATATGGGTTCCGGCTTAGATATAATGTCTTCTTTGAAAAATGGGCTATCTAATGGGTTTTCACCAAAATATTTTGCTTTGAAGCAATCAATTTTATCACCAAGACCTTTTAATCGTGGTTGTTTTTTTGTAGTGTCGAAGTTTTCTTCACCTTTACTTGATGATAGTTTTTCACTACTATCATCATCACCATCTGGGTGTCCGTCGCTCTTTAATTTTTCTGGAACAGGATCTGGTACATCATCTACTTCTGGACATTCAAATTTAGATCGAGAATCATAAAACTCTGTACCACCTTTAGATTTTTTTGGAATAAATTTTAAATTTTCTGCATATCTTAGAGGTGAATTTTTGTTTATTGTTGTCAAATATTTAAAGTAGTATGGATATTTTTGCCTTATGCTCTCTTTTTTCGGTGTCATTTTTAACTTAGCAATTTTTAAAAACTCACTATCTTTAAAAAATGTTGAATTCAAGTTTATTTGAGGTACTTCAAATTTGGCTTCTCTTTTATCTAGTTCATGTTGAACTATTTTGTGTTCAGATTCATTCCCAAAAATGTTCGAACCAGATAAAGTTTCACTTCTGACTTTATTTTCACGTTTTTTTCTGTGGTCATCGTTATCTTCATTTTGTGGCTCAGTTTGGTAATTATCAGCTTCTAATAAATGCTCATGTTCATCTTCAGCGTAGTCTTTGCTATCCAGCTCTTCTTTAGTATCTTTATTGTCATCTTTCCATTTTTCTGCGTGGACTAGTTGGTTTTTAGAAATAGAACCTGATCCATCTTCATAGTTAGCACTCACAGATGGTGTTTTATATTTACCTCCACTAAATTCCTTTTCTTTCAAAAAACCTCCATGTCCTTCATTTTCAGAAGCATGTTTTTGTTCACCTGCATGGTCGTACGCCGTATCTTCGTAACCTTCTTCAGAGTAAACAGTTTGAGCCTTCGTACTTTTCACAGCTTCTCTTAATCTTGGAGAATTTTTGATTTCATCGTAACTAGCAGCTTCTTCTAATGCAGCTATTCTAGGCAAGTGTCTAAATGATTCAGTTTTTCTAACTTGGGCATAATTTTTTACAGGAATGAACTCCTCGCCATCTTCGTCGTCATCATCAGAAGAAGAGTCATTATTTTGAACTTCTAATTTTTCATACGAAGGAGGGCGATTTTCTTTTACTGCATTATTTATTGACTCATCAACATTGTGCCTTAGATGCACGAACTTTTCTTTACCTCTTTCGTATATATCGTAGCCATCTTGTGGATCTGAATAATTTTCCAACATTTGTTCTTGGGGATATTCATTACGTTCATCATCATATTTGAGTGCGTGATTTTGTCTTAGGTGAAAAATATGGTTTTGTAGAGGTCGGTAGTGCATAGGCCGCACTTTTGCAGTGTTATGATTCCAGGGATGTCTGAGTTTTTGATTGAGATATTGTTCTCTGCTTTTGTATACCGGTGGGCCTGGTCGGTAATAAACTGGTCTTCTGTGAGGCCGATGTATTTCAAATGGCGCTGGTCTATGTATACGAGGAAATAATTTATCATCAGTCTTTAACGGGCTTTCCATATACTCTTCTTTGCTAATATTTGCTTCCCCGGCATCCTTTTCATATTGCTGCAGTCTATTTTTGCTGAACTCTAAGTCGTTTCTAATCTTACTTAAAACGGGATCTTTATAGATTTCTTGTAGTGCTGGGGTTTCAGCTTCGTAAGGATGAAAGACGTCATAGCTTGAAGAAACAGGATTGGCATGGTTAACATTATCGTTGACGGCCGTATAGTCTTGAAACGGTCTATGTAAAGTATTACTGCTATCAAAAATACGATGTTTTCCAAGATTTTGTTTCACTATTCCATTATGCGGTCTGATTGGATAAGCTTTGTAGTGATTTTCTGGTGACTGAACACCGTGGAACGCTGCGACATCAACAGCAAACTGCGGTTTCTTGGCCGTGTACTGAAAGTACTCTACCGGTATAGGTTTATCATTTTGGTACTTATGAAGTTCACTTGAATCTTGAGGTTTTGATTTGCCATCTGAATCATCTCCACGAAGTTCAAATGATCCTTCCGAAAAATCTTGTGGTTTGAATGATTCAACAGAAAACTCCTCATCACTTTCAGAGTTTCGTATCACGTCACTTTCAGAGTTCCGTGTCGCGTCACTTTCACCTTCGTTCCATGTAACAGGGACTCGTATAGTCCAACACAGTTCAAAAGTCACTAGGAGAAGCACTATCACTTTCATGGTTGGATACACTTTCGGTCACATTACGGACAGCGCGGGTTACGACGGTTGACTGAACCAGGCCGATGGGCTGTCGATGGTTTTTATCTCTTCGGTCGTTCGTCGCGGCCCGATTGCTAGCAGCCGTTCGCTTTGTCAACGGATATGGTTCAATGTAGAGAGTGCAGCGGGAAATTAATTAAAAATAAGAGTCACACATCTTTTTCTTTATTTTGAATAGACATGACGACGGTCTAGATGTGTTTGAAGTCAAAATCTTCAATTGTTCTTAGAAACTTATTAGTTTCGCTTTCCCTGTCTTCTCAAAAACAGCAGCTTGTTTGAATTGTTAACTTTGGGGTACCTAATCATTGCAATATTTGGTCAAGTTTCTAAAAGCTTTTTACTTGAACACTGTCATTTGGAAAAATATAATAAAAGTACTTTATGTACCTACTATGTGTAATGCAACTGTAACTGATTGCAATACGTAGTGTGCGTACCGAGAAACAATACATTTTAGTCAATGAAAAAAAGAAACTGTATTGGGTAATTTAGAAAGAAAGTTCTACTATTCTTAATAAAACAGTTTTGTAAATCAATTTTGTCAAGTGTTAAATTACCTGTAACTATTGAGTGATTAATTTTATAGGATTTTAACTGGCACCATTGAAGACATGGCAGTGGGTGAGTTTCCATAGTATATTAGAGATTACTAACAAGATGCTTACGTAAAGTTATGGATGTCGATTTCCGCATAGTGCTTTCGTCTATGAGTTTTATATTAACAGTCTCTCAATGCTTTGTATTTTTATTTTGCATAGTATGTGTACTAGCTATCTTCTAATTAGATATGCTGTAAATATGCCAAAAAACATTAATACCTACCTCTTTGTTCAAAATTATCAAATCTTTATAGACTTATGTTTTTTTCAAGGTCTTTCTACCCTGTGACTTTTTTTTACGATATCAGAACTTCCTTTTTTAACTTTACTTCTGTAGTAGGCCAGTAGGTATTTATTCTTTTTTTTACCATTTATTTTTCTCACTAAGATGTTTTTAATTTAACTTAAACTTTAATTTTTATTTGTAATAAGCGTAACAAGGGTAGCCGCAGTCTATCAGCGTTGTCGCAAGTATTGACAATGTGTTTAAGCAACTTCGGTCTACGTTCATGTAACGCCAATTGCAATAGGATAAAAGACACGATTTTTGAGTAATTCTTGAATAGGTTTCGGTCATTGATTGAAATTACTTATTTATTATTGGTAACTTTTGTTAAGCATAACGTTTTGATTATGATCCCACATCCATTTTGAACTCATGGTTTTCAGGATTTGATAAATAAATCTACCTATCTCTTAACAGCGATCTCTACTAGATGTAAGCTCAATTAATTTACCCAAAAGTGCAGTATGTGAAATCTCCACTACATATAAAGAAGACTTAGCCAAAACGAAGACTTTACTTTAGTTTTAACTGAAGAGATACATCTGAGGCAATTGGAAGTTCAAACAGTAGTTGCTAATATATGATCTAAAGGCTTAAGGCCACACTTTATAAGACACAGTTGTTACTCTTTGTCTTTTGACATTGCCTTCAGCGAGACCTCTGTCGTGTGACGAATCGTCACGATACGACAGCCTCTCGAGACTTTAGACGCGCTCTCGAAAGTCAGAAATTCAAAATCCATGAGGCAGATGACGTCACATCTCGTCCACAAAGTCTATTCGGTGGGGTTAGGTTAGGTTATTTTTATCGTATCGTTTTACTCCTTTATTACCAAAATATAAAAAAAAGTTTGTTGCCCGTTCTTCTAGGCTCTGGTCGCGTGGAACCGGCACCTAGAATCACCTAGTATGTAAGACGATTCTAAATTATCCTTGTGATTTTACTGAATAAAGCAATTTTGACTTTGACTTTGACAATGATGCTTAGTTCTTTAGGTACTGCTGCACTGGTGCAGGGCTCTTCTCTTCCACACCACCCCTGCGATTGAGACGTGAGTTAAGTATTCTCGGAGTTAGCGTTTTCGCTCACAATATTACCTTGCGTTGCGAGTCTTGATCTTGAGTCACATAGTAAGGATAAAAGCTTAAAGCTCCGCGGCCTTCCTATCAGTATAAATACTAGTATCTCGTTAGCGGCTCTATTTAGTCGACTTGTGAGTGATCGGTGACCAACATGTGTTTGCAACGGGTGAGTGTTGGAAAGCTTTGTTTTGATAAGTGGCACAATATAAAGTAAAAAAATAACTTACGATATCCGAAAAGTATTTAACTTTTTTCCGATTGCAGTAAAATTTAGTTTTTATCGTAAACTTTTTGCCTAAGGTGTAGTACTGATTGATTTTCAAAACTAGAACAAATGGTAATAAAAGTTTGCCTCTATTAACATTAAAAACGCTAAAATGATTCTAAATAAAAAGCTTCTACGCTAAAACCCTTTTTAAAAAAATGATTTTATCACTGGATAACATTGTATTGATTTAATTTATTGATCAAACAGATACTAGTTAATAATTAAAAGTATGTCAGCTTTGTAATAACTTAATTAACACAATGTCAATAAATTGTTCGGTACATAATAGCTGCTTTCTTGACAACAGTTGACTTATCAATCAAAATGTAACCTTAAGGTGAGGTCGAGGTTAAAGTTCAATATTTTCCCAGTGTACATATTTATTTCGGTTGTCTTAGTCAACTGCTCGACAAAGACCAATATCCTCCTTATCTTGGTGCTTGGTGCTCATTAACGTATTTAAGACCAGAAAAAAAAACAAAAAAACAAAATATGTGTATTTTTTTACTACTTGTGTAGAATAAACAAAGAAATTATAAGCAAGCTCATTCAGTTTTACGAAGATCGCTGTAATATACAGTAGAAATGACGATCAGTTGACATACAGTTATATGTGATGTAATTGGAGCTGGATTAAATGGTATTGATGATGTTTGATATTGATGAAGTCCCATAAGAGCTATTTTTCTTGCATTTTTTAGTTATTATTTAACGTAAAATAAATCTTTTACACAAAAGTTTACTTGACATGTCAGATGCATTGTTCTTTCCCAATATTTCAATCGTGACTTCAAAGTAATTACGTATGACGTCATGACAGTAGAATCCTTGAAAGGGAGCCTTAAGTTACTTTTCGATTCATTTGCAGCTCAAATACCAACAGGTTTGAATGATCCTAAAATTATATACAAAATTCACAATATTAGAAATAAATACCTAAAGTACTCTAAAGTAACCACTGCAATGTAACTAAATCAAATATTATTTAATGTGCAGATTTGTTTGATTTTCAAATCATTAACAGCAAAGATATATTGCTCATATATAATACTATAATACTTATATAATTTTTTTTTGTAAATACATACATAGAATACACAGAAAAAATATGTGTGTTCATCACACAAACATTTGCTCTGTGTGGGAATCGAACCACCGACCCACAGTATGGAAGGCAGAGCTACTACCAACTGAGCTGTGTGTGACGCCTGTCTCAGCAAAGTCAGTATTGTTAGTAACAAGGTTAGTAACTAACCTACTAAATGCTAGTGTAGGTACTCTAGGTACTTATTAATGTCAGCTTTGTACTATTTGCTGACATTTACTAGGACACAGCCTTGGCCATGTAGATTGGTTTCATTGTCTTATAAATATAACAGCAACTGAATTAAAAAAAGTGCACTGCACTCTCCAAGTAATTGCACTATTAAATTTAAAATAAAACAAAATAAATAGTTCCGTGTTCTAGCAGAGTAACTGTTTTATATTATAAAATATTTTAAAATAATATATTAATTAGTTATCGAAAGTTTGAACAGAACTTTGGATCAAATTTTGTTTTATCGATTTTGGTAGATTATGTAGTTGAGCGGAAGTTATATTTTTATTGTCCATTAAAATAAATTATGAATTTGTTAGGAAGTAGCATTTCCGGGGTTATGTGTGATTGGTCTGCAAGTGGGCAGGTCACTAACTTTTGACCAAATGGCCAGTTTCCATACTAATCATTACATAATGACCCTATGAACCAAATGCAACATTTTTAAGCATCTCATTTATAAAATATCCAAATATTTACTACAAATAACTTGCATCCACACTGTTTTTTTTTAAATTTTTGAATGGTAGGGCGGGGTGAATTACAGTAACAGGCTGAGTACCAGCTCAGCGCAAAGTTTAATCCTAAATCCTCTCAGATATTATAAGATTATAATTATTTTACTTATGTTTGGTACTTACAATTTGGCTTTTAATAAACTGTACCAGCTTTCCCACGTACCAAACTATTCACCTACTTGGCCGATGTAAAAACATAATTACATACAAAACTCTCATATTTACCATTTCAGATAGCTGTTTTGCTGTGCGTGCTATGTACGTTCCTCATGGCTGCAGCATTCCCTGACGGTGGAGGAAGCCCACCTCTCCCAGGACCTGGACTCTCCTATGGTATGTTGTATTTTTTCCATTTTTTTTATATAATTAGGATATTGAACACGGGTATTATGGACGCAGTGACGACGGAAGGAACTATAGGCCGTAAGTTTCTTGCACGCGTTATTTTTAAGCTTGCGAGGAGCTATAGTTTACTACCTAGTGTAGAGTATAGATGATACTTTAAATTTTACTGAATAAAATGAAAACACATTAAGAAATTAAAAAAGCAAATATATACCGAAAGGAATACCTAAATAAATATGTGTAAACATTAATTCCAGCTTATTTTAATAAGAAAAAGTAATTGTAAAGTAATATGCTCTGATATATTTCTGAGTAGTTCTTATAAGTTGAAATTTGTTTCTAGGTGGAATCCCCTACGGCAGTATGAGTGGCAACGTTGCAGAGTTTTTCAGGCGACGAGCGGCACCTACCGGCCACGGTGCGAACTACGTATCTCACTCGTCAAACGACTACGCACCGATTGAGCAATGGCTGCGCTAGATGGCGCTTTCTTTTGTTTATTTATGATTTTCCCGCCATTTATTATATTTATAACCTTAGTTTAAAATATCTAGATTTATTTTTATCTTAGTTCACATGTGCGTTACAGTAACTAACGATGTCCAAAAATTGTGTACATTAAAAATTATCTGCGTATTAAATTATTACCTGTTGCTATATTGAGCATGATCTATTATATTATGCTTAGCTAATAATAAATAGGTATAGTAAGTTATATTAAAATTAAACTTCAAAAAATAATTAAGTATGTTTTTTGTTAATCCATTATATTTGCTCTCGGATTTATGATACCGACAAAAACAATTTAATTTGATTACAATGAGAACTGCACGGTAAAAACATCAAAAAGGAGGAACCATTTTTAACATGCGTAGATAATTGTGTATTTACATAATTAATTCTTTAATTATGTAATTAAGGCTAAGTTTGTGGAATCCCTTCATCTCTACTCTATCTAATTTCAATTTAATTACATACCAATTATCGTACGACAAAAACAATGTTTTGCGTTGTTTCAACAGTCTTTGTGACAGCCTCAATAGGGTTCCCACACAGACATTGTCGTAGTTTGTATTGTCCGGAGCCCTAACAAACTGGCTATTATCAAAGTTCTTGTACTGCATCAATACTTCTTGTTAGGTATTATATCAGTAATCTAGGTCCTATAGAACAAAATTTGCTGAGCTTAGGACTTGCCTTGCGTGACTCTACCATGAATTGATTGTTCTTAAAACAATTAGTATATATTTCTACAGTGTATACTATAACACAGCGGCGTGATCTACACTGCGGTAATAGTTTTCCTAAATATTTTTGCATGTGACTAAACTGTCAAACTAAAACTATGGGAAAATGGTATCAAGCCTGCCTTTTGATCCTAACATAGTGGGTTCGAGGGTGCCTACATAATCTGAAATATCCACGAGGTAAGTTGAGATACCAGGGACCTAGAGGTCTGAGAGGATGTCTACCTTACCGTATTTTTTTTTTATATCCTTTCTTCAGCGATATGTGAAGTTTTATCAATTCGTATATTAGCCTAAGCCAGTTTAAAAACCCACACAATAATAGTTTTCAGTTCGTGTCGTGATAAGTGAAAATTCGAGTTACATACTTGGATTCGGAATCGGACGAGTACCATTTCCTTTTTTTTCAACATCGTCAAGGTCAAATGTGTGGGTTGAAAATCTGCGTGTAGGCCTTCTGTCATGCATGGAGACATACTTACCATGTATTAGTTATAAGTAGTACTAAGTAGGTACTGTGCGTAATTGTAGGTAATGTCTCTCATTAGTTTGCTAAACGCAAAGTTTCTTAGCAATCAGAAACAGAAAAATACATTGTTTAAAAATACATAGTCAAATATAATTCTGCTATAAATGAGGCATGATTTAGTTATGATAGAAAATATCCTTCTAGTGCACCAGAAATACATTTTCTTTTTCATTTGACCGCTTAAAAAATATTAAACTGAGACAATCTTCAAGGAATACTAAGTGCACTATATACATATAATCATATCATAAAGAGGAAAGATTTGTATTTTGTGAAAATCTTTCATCTGATATTAGAAAGTTACATTTACAATATTTATTGTTAGAAAGGATTAGGAATCCTTACTAAAACTTTACTAACGTAACCCAATGTCCACCCGTGTGAAGCCGGGACGGGTCCCTAGTATTATTTATTCAATAAATAAATAGGAGACTGACAATGAACTTGTATTGGTTAATTGAAATTGTGTCTTGATACGGCTTCTTTTTAGCTTATTTTTTTTATCTAGATATATTTTGGTCATTAAAAAGTGCTCGACCCCTGTGGGAAATCCCATGCAAGCCGTCACTCCCATACGAATAGCTAATCAGACCTCATAAACCATCTCGTGACACTAGACACTAAATGCCAAGAGTGACCATTTTAATGACCGTAAAGATGTGTTCATGATGACAATATTAAGTAGGTACCTACTCATACCTACATGCTAGTGAAATCCTATTCTGTTATGGTTTTTGCTGCATATTAGTTTATTAAGGATGTTGGTTAAGAGGTAAGTATAAAACTTTAAGTTGGCAACACCATAGCATATAAAACGTTTTGGTTTAGGTTGATAGGTAGGTCCCCACGCATTTGTTCTAAATAAATAAACACTTTTTTGACAAGCGGCAATTTTGCCAGCTGTTAATTGATTTACGTTTTAAGAATGCTGTGCTATCATAAAGTTTAAAAAAGCTCTACCATTATAATATTAGCATTTCATTATAACATTGGCACAGCAACATGGTTGTTACAGTAACGCAGCTTAACCGACGGCATGAATGAATCTCGGAGCGTTAAAAAATGGTATTTAGTATTCTGGCGATGTTCGTTCGGTGTTCTGTGACGCATTCTGCAAACAAACTGTATTATACAATAGTATTCAGTTCAGACAATAAAGATAAAGCCCGTTATTCACCTAAGCTTACAATAAAATAGCTAAAACATTATCGGCCGGTTTCTCAAACGATGATCAACGAAAAAATCAAATAATTACTATGTGTCAAACTCGGATCAATCGTGATTTCGGTTTCCAGAAACCGGCCGTATATCTATTTTATTTGACGGAATGCATAAAATATGGTCAAGATACAGAGAATTTAATTTTTATTTGCCCAGAGACCTAATCTAGCTTTTTTATTGATCATAAGCATCCAATCCAAGTTCTTTTAGTTTTCAGACAGTTACGCCAAGTTTTGATACCTACTAGTTGTCAACAGATGTATTATTGTTCTATGCGTGTTTAGGTGGATTGTGGACTTTAGTAGAGCGAAATGTGTTTTTGATGCTCATTCTGTTGACAGTTATGTAGCTTCTGTTTCGGGAGCATTGTTTGATTTTGGGACATAATTTTGAGTGACGAGAATATCGGATTTTTATGAGTGGTGTGGCACGTTCATTGTTTATAAATGAAACACGTGAAAGGGCAGCCGAATGATCGTAATTATTTTTTGGTAGGTATCTTGAGTATTATTAAAAAGACTTTAAAACTGGTTGCCGCTATTCGAAACTTTTTTTTATTATTTTAGATGATCACGTGCCATTACGCAATATTAAACACAAAAAAATAGACATTATTCTACTCTAGCTGCTCTAGATACAAAATGCAATAACAAATTACTTAAAAAAATCTTTAAATATCCTGCTTGAATCAATAACTTTTGGAATTTTCTAATCTTTATGACTTCGAAATTATCCATCCTCACTTTTCAGAATCTTTTCATTAAATTCTGTTTCCTTGTGTCGTTAGATTACGCACATTGTTCCTATCGACAATGTCACCGTGGTAGGTGGTTAAGCAGGCAATTGTCTAAACACAGGTAATGAAGCCATGTCAATGACAACCGTAATCGCAGCCAGCGGCCTAACGGAAGGAAGGACGTCCGCTCACCGCTAGATGCGCTACAAAAACGGACGAGATATGACGGAGATAATATAGTTAGAACAACGCTAGGCCCAGAGGACCTAAAATATAAACGTGGAATAATATGGCGTTAAGTGAATTGAAAAAAAAAGATTGTGTTTTGTCATTTTATTTGGCTAAAAAGTTGTCAATAAAGGTGTCAAAGGGCGATATCACAGATTTTAAATTAAGTGTATAATTACAACCTATAATTAATTGCTGCTAATGGTTGACTGACTGTACAAATTAATTGAATGACAGTTATTACAAGTAGGTATTCCATGAATTTACATAATATAAGAACACATAATACAATACGCGGGAGGTTATTGTCACTGATTAGTACCATAAAACCCATTTTTTTCATTATTGTTAATAGATACAATTGGTACATTATATATATCTAATACTTAAGAGCTTACTTATATATAGCTACATCTAGCTATCTACTGAGGACGTGCTCTGTGATACATTGCACATTCTAAGAAATAAAGGTGCATCACCGAAGTATCTAGAAAGACGAGCTGCAGTTTTTTATGACTTATTTTATAGATCCAGTTATTAAGCCTGTTTTTGATATCAAGTTAATGGACGGGGTTCTGATCAGGAGTACTGGGCGTCCTTGTATACCTTAAAAGGGGAGTTTGTATCATGCAATATTCTTATGGGATTATTTGCGTCGTAAATAGACTCTAGGGATCAATATGTCCCACATAATGTATTGTTTTGTAATAGTTCGCTTGCTCTAGTCCTTTCTTGGTCCCTTAAATCTTGAGTCTTGAGTTCCTTTGTGGATTGTATTTAAAATATTTTACAACAGTAAGATTAAATGCAGACCACACATCATTTCTATTTTGCAACATCCTGAGTTCTAAGGTTGATATACAACTGGATTTACAACAAGAAATAATAACTATTTGAAACCATCACGGTTTTTAACATAGGTACATAGTTTTCTTTATAAACGGAATATTTACCATGATATGTCATGCAACTGTGCCGAAATATCGGGAAAAATCAAACTCACAAAATCATGATAACTAAGTATATCCATCCATATCTCGTTTATAAAGAAAGAAGACAACAAAAAACAATATGCTGTTAGGTACTCTATAAAATCGATTTTAAAGCTATAAAGCCAATATTAGTCCATATAGCTCAAAAGCCAAGCTATTTTTACCAGAAACCGGAGTTGGAATGTCCACCGCCATGTGATTCCTAGTGGAAGGCCGAGCAGGGATGAGCTGATACATCGTACGTGCCCTCATTATACCGACCGAATCCGGGTTAAGGAATAATAAGTGTGAGATGAATTGGTTACCAATACAACTTTAAATAATTTATTCATATGAGAGTATTGGGAACATTCTGGTATGGGAAAACGACTTATAAAACTAAAACGTGTAACTAAGAAAATAGCATGTGTACGTGTGTACACATGCTATTTTCTTAGCAAAATAGTCCACTAAGAGAATCTTGTAGACTTTTTCAGTACCTACTACCACCTTCAATCTTCAATTTCATTTATTCAATAAAATCACAAGGATCACTTTGAAACGTCTTACATACTAGATGATCCTAGGCGCCAGTTCGTCGCGACCAGAGTCTAGAAGAACTGGCAAGAAACTAGACCTGGATTCTAGCGTTTTTTTCATATGATCCTTTTTACTATTGTTTAATAAAGTTGGAGCTAGTTCGTCCCAAGCTTGCTTGTCTTCTAAATAATCAGATATTTTATAATATGCCTTTGATAAGAGTTTTCGTTTTATTACGTTTTTGAACTTGCCAATCGGCAATTGACAAACATCGCTTGGGACTATGTTATAGAAGCGTACACATTGCCGTATTGGTTTCTGTTGCAAAGGAATGATGCATGCAAAATTCTAATAGATCCTTGTAAATTAAATATTATTTTGACTATCTGATCTAGACTGATATATTTATACATATGTGAAAAGTTATACATTTTTAAATAAGTTGGATTTTGAACCCCTATAAAGTAGAAGCCAGTAGATCGAAGAACACCATTGTACGAAGGAAGCAAGCCAGCCATCCGTGAGGCTCTAGGACACATCGTCGTATAAAACCATCGGTCGGCGCACCAGCCGCATAGTCAGTGTATTGTGTGTGCTGATCAACCATGGCTGTTGGAAAAGTTAGTGGACTTTTATTATTAATTAGCTTTTAATTAACCAACAAAAAAAACGGAGGTTCTCAAGTCAACCTGTATATTTTTTTTTATGTGTGATGTGACTTTTGACAGAATCCGATTTAGATAATTATTTTTTTATTGAAAAGAGTATTTTAAACATTAAAAAAGAGTTTTTAATTTATGGTTAAGGTTTTTAAAACAGTTGCTAGTTTAAGCTTGTTTGAATTGCTAAATGTTCCAGGTTTTTTAAAAATTGTTTAAAAATAAGTGGTTTTAAAAAAAAATTGTGTAGTGCTGAACAGTAAAAATTATTATGTACTTACTTACACTAACATTAAAATATATTTTTAAATCTTTTAGAACTATGTGATTTTTAAATTCAGTTCCATTATATTATATCAACTTTTTATAGGCTTGATTCAAGTGGTTTAAATTAAATATTAATTACTTCATTAATTGTATATCATAACTATTGAGAAGTTTATGTGAACTTTTAACAATCTTATTTAATAACACTTGACTAAAAAATGCTAAAACAGATATAAGTAGTAGAGCAGAAACAAAGTTACTTATGTGTGGCTTAACTACTAATTCTAGATCAAAATTACATGAAATAGAAAATTTAGTCTATTTATAAAGCAAGGTTTCGGAGTCCTTCGTGCACCATTGTTGGCAACACTCGATATGTAGTGATTATACCCCATGCAACTGATAATTGGGTCACAATGTTACCAAATAGACGACTTCATCAACCACCTACCCAATAATAATTAGTTATGTTTTAAGTTAGCTTATATATGTATATTGATAATAATGTTCTATGTGTTACAAAAATTGTAAAAACCTTCTGAGAAATAACATTTTTGGTGGTAATACCTTCGAAAAAAAGTATAAATTACCTATTAGTATTTTGTAATGTAAATTAATTAACAGCAAATGGCTTAGACTTATAATGATTAACATAAATTTTGCTAAACAACGACTAATAAAATCTCTTCTTCAGGTAACTTTCTTCGCCACCATCCTGCTGCTCGTAGCTGCAGCATTAGCAGCGCCTGCAGAGAGCCCCGAGGAGAAGGAGGACCTGGCGCCTTCCGAAAAAGATGACCTGAAGACTGAGGCCTCGCACTGGGGTGGTGGAGGTTGGGGTTACGGAGGTACAGTGACATCAAGAATTATCTAAAAAAATTCAAAAAAGCAGGTTCTTAATTTGACAGTTTTTTCAAGTTTCAAGTCATTGCTACGTTGCCAATCGTAAAACGATTAAAATTGTTTGTTTACTGATTTTTGTCGGATACGCTCTTATGTTGTATTAACTGATGGCAATAGGTCGCTTATACTAAAACTCCTAATTTTTAGCAACTACTAGGTAAAAGTTGACAAAAACAAATAATTCAGAATAGTATCTGTGTACCAAAATTTTGTGAGAAAGATTTAGAGATGTACCTACTGTAACAGCTACTAGTGCATTTGTAAATAAACTGTAATTTTATCAATTAATAGGTCATGGATACGGCGGGTACGGTGGGTACGGCGGGTACGGGTATCCCGGGTACTACGGCAGCAGCTGGGGCTGGCCGGGATATGGGTATGGCGGGTACGGGTACTGGCCCTACGGCGGATACGGCGGGTACGGCGGATACTACGGCGGCCATCACGGGTATTGGTGGTAAACTATTGTGATACAAACTAAATATACTTTTACACGTTCGTTATCATAATTTACCTAAAAAATGCAACTGAATTTAAAAACAGATAATTTTTACTAAAACTGAAAAGTATAGTTATACTTACCTGACTGTGTACATCTTATTTTATTCTAAAACTGTAGTTAGCAAAATATATACATGTTATTGGAAAACTTGCCAATCCAGTGAATGTTACTATAAAAGTATATGTATAAAATATAACACACGATTGTATAAATAAGATTAAGTTGTGTTCATTTATTAATAAGTAGTTACATTTATTTATTTTATTCATCACATTTTAATATTACATCAATCTCATATTGATATTGTAATCACACATATTACAGTGTATGTCTTCCCGTTATTGTATTTATTATTCTAAGAGCAAATCCCGAAAGAGCATTGTACTTTTTGATATGTAATGCAAAGAGTTTCTTATTACAAAACTACACTTAATAAGACATAATATACATAGTTTTTTGTGATATTTTCTCTGTTTTATTTCTATGATTTATCTGTGTTTTATCTAAAATGTATCATATTTTTGTTTTTATTTCGCGTTTTTGTTATCATCATCAATAGTTTAAGTATATCATTATTTTGATTATAGGTCTCATTTATCACTGCCTTTACTCATACATATTTTTTCTTTTGAATAAAGTATTGTATATTTATGGTATTAAATAAATGTATGATTTAAAAATATTACAATTTTTTTTTATCTAATGATGCCTCTAAACAACTCCTTAGTGTGTAACCACCCTAATGTACCTAGTTCTTAAAACTTGAACAAAAAGGGGTGTTAGCATCAGTGTAAAATAGGCCTACCTTTTGGAGGACTCTTCATAAACAACTGGTTTAAAATGTATTATCTAACTTATTTTAGCTCTTCGCCAATAGCGTAAGAGAGCATACGTCAATTACATGAGTTAATTTTGTAAATTTTAAGACCTCTCTTTATTCTTTATCATGATATGATATCTCATATCATGAGATTTTGCACGAACACCTCCCACTGTTTTAAAAATTTGCAATGTTTCGGTTTTATAATAAACATTTTACATAATTATTTGCCTAGAACAATCTCTAAACCACGTAAGATCGGAAGATATATATTTATATCAGCCTTTAAACGGTTCACATAATACTTCGGGCGGTTATTCCTAAACGCCGCTGCCCAAAATCCCCTATTATATTATTTATAAATCCCCTATATTAGACGCTAGAAACTTACTCTAGAAATGCCAAATTAATTTGATTATAAAATAACAGTAGTAACGATTATATTTTATGCTTACCTATATTTTTTTAAATGGTTATTATTTTCAAAGTAAATAAACAAGTAATATTGTCATTTAAAAGTTGTAACTTATGCATTAGAAGCACTACTATAAACTAGACACTAATAAAGGTTAGTTGGAAGAAAATGCCAATTAATCTAACATAATATCCTAATATGATACAAGCTAGTGCCCGCGACTTTTCATGGTGTCGATGGATTTTTAACAATTCGCACAATATCTTTATAAATTATAGCCTATGTGTTATTCTGATGAATAAAGTACGGTTTTGTAAAGATTCATTAAAATCCATTCAGTAGTTATTTCGTGAAAAAGTAAGTAACATACATCCACACATTCATCCATCTATACAAACTTTCGCGTTTATAATATTAAGCCTAATATGCTCGTGCCTATAAAGTAGCACTGCCTTCATTACCTTGAGAAGAATGTATCTCACACCTATGATTATTATTGGCGCTAGTGTAATAATTCACAAATAATGCGAGCACATGTATGGCGGCAGAAGTACACAAGAAGATCTTATCACTGTGTAAGTCCAGGGAGTTGTTTTTTTTTGTTTAACCTACTGTCCCACTGCTGGGTAAAGGTCTCTCCCAAAGCCTTCCACTTATCCCGGTCTTTGGCGACACTCCACCAATTCCTTTCCTTAAATACCATAATCAATATAAAAGGTAGATGAATACAGTATTGATCAGTAAGTATCTATCAAGAAACAATTGATTAATTAACCACTTTTTATTCACAATCTGAGGAACCACGCACATTATTGCATGCAAAAATGTAATTAGCTCGCAAGGTGACACGCTATGCTATAGTGTGTCACTATCGGTTTACTTGTTACTCAAAATAAATTTGAAATTATACGAGAGTACCGTAACAACACCGTTTTCCTTTTCTGAAATCGTAGGTTCAATCGTTTGGTCGTGAACTAGGTACTGATTTTTTTATATTGAAAAACATGCGCTATGGTAAATATGGACATTCAAAACAAGACTTGAAAATTGTACCAAAAGGTATACTGTGAATGTGATATACTGTGGTTTTTGAATTTTTAGTTTTGCGGAATTATGTTCTACCAGTAAGTATTACAAAATTAATTTAAAAAAAAAACATAAAATATTCTGCGATCGTGGTTGAACGCGTCTATGTCTTTTGTATGCCAAGAATAAACTTAGTGTAAAACATAAATTTGCGCCATCTATATTGTGTTATGATAACTACTTTGCAATCTTACAGTTTTTGTCACTTGACGCCTTGATCGTACGAGTATTTTAACAGATTCAGTAGTTTACTCAGTACAATCATAGATGGCGTCTACATACCTATAAACATTTGCAGTAGGTATTACAAAAATATTAACAAAACAATGACGTAATTTTATAATTTATATAGGTTACGTTGAAATTTGTTTTGCTCTGTTATTTTTGACAGGACCACATAATATTTCGCACACCAAATGTGTTTTTAAATACGTGAATGTTGTAAAATTGTAATTAACATTTAACCTAAATATGTTTTCTTAGGTATTCGGCTAATTTTTGTTGATCATTTAGAAAAGGTCAACTGCTTCTGCATTTGTTTTGTTTTGAGTGATTTTTTGGTTTTAATCTTTGGATCCAAAACCACTGATCTGTATTGTTACACTTTTTGGTTTTTCCAAGTGACATTTAATTTTTTGCTAAACCTATAAACATCTGTTGGTCATCCTAGTAGGTTTGCATTTTAGTAAATAAATACCGCTCCAAGTCACAAAAAACTTATAAATTATAGTACTTAACAATTTTATTCAAATTCTGTAATACCATAAGAAATAAGCTATAGGTATAACAGTAATTAAATGATTTAAATATTCGCCAATACGAAATTAACTATCATTATCTTGAGAACAGAGGTATTTAAATATATTATAACCTTAGCTAAATTGTTTTAAATACTTTAAATATGTATTGTAATTCAAATGATCAATCTAAAATTAACTAGATAGCCATAAAACCAGGCGTTACTTCCTCGAACAACGTATTTACGACTCAATTCACTAAGATCGACATTAATATTGGATTAGTTTTGTCGTAAATTATAAATTATATTACTTTTAGACTTGCACTGATAATGTCAACTGTGACCTTTGTAGGTTGAATATATTGAAATATCTTAAATGTTTTGTCATCGTTCTATGAATGAAATCTACGAGATCAAATACTTACTTGAACTGTCTAGATCGTTTTTTTTTTCAATTTTAACTAATTTGACGCTTATAAAATACTTAAATAGTCGTAAATTGGAAAGAATAAAGTGTCTTGTGACTTATTCTTTCCATTTTATATGAAAAATTACTTCTGTGTTGAGTTTTCTTTATAATAACACACACGTCGAATAAACATATTCCTAGAGAAGCATGGTTAGATTCGAACCTACGATCTTAGCATTGCATTAGATAGCAACCAATAAACCACAGGTGGTGCACAGACACAAAGAACATTTTTTGCTCGAAGCCTAACCTTTGTGCTATTCATCAATATTAAATTTACAAAAGTAATTTTTTGATGTGAACTTTGCTTTCAGAGGGCAAGGTCTAATTTCCATCAGGTCGTCAGCTCGGCGCCGGTTCATCTCTACTAACAGAACTAATGTGACCTCGCTTCCGGAAAGGTCATCGAGTTTGACCTTAGACCGACAAATTTATTCTTACAGCGAGATTTAACCCGGTGACGACATCTCATTTTGAGCGTGGGCGTATTCTGAAGACGCTCGAGAAGAGTCGAGGGTTCTTCTTAAAGATGTCAAGTGTTTGTGTCTGCTTTAAATGAATTAAAAATTAAGTTTTTCAATAAATAAAGTCTATCATAATGAGGAGACAAATGGCCCATCACGAGTATAAATATGTGTCAGCTTGAGTATTCAAGTTAATGTATCAAGTTTTCTATTTTTACAAAAAATCAAGTGGTCTATTTGAATTATATATTGATTGAGACAAATTTAAATGAGACCACACGAGAAGCATCAGTATTCAAAATTAAAACAATAAAAATATTCAAACTGGACAATATTTCGGCAAAACAGCGTAAATTAAAGCAGCAATATTAAATTAATTTCAATATACTGTATGTTTGAATTATGACGGTCGCAAGTTTATAGAGACGCATATTTATAAGTACCCTTAACTAAGGTACAAAATAAGTAGGTTTAGCTACAACTGAAGAAGTAAATAAACAATTGTAGAAGAGGCTCAGTTCTAGATATGGTAAACTATATTTACCTTGGGCAGTGTGGGAGCAGACAACTAGAGTTTGCATTTACTCGTACAGTCAGCATAAGAAGATGATTACTTTTTTATATAAGTAAGTATACATATAATTTTTTTCAATAAAATTAATAACTTTTATAATATTTACTGAACTTACTTTAAATAGAATAATAGTAGCAATCAGTCTAATTTTCAAATATTACGCCATGCTGGAGCAATGAGTTTAAAAAAACCTATACCTAAAGACGAACCTAAAAGAAAGTGGTTAAATAAGTTTTAGAAGACTCATCTAGCCGCGGCCACGTACAACAATAAGTAAACCAATCGACATATGTCGTTGTATCCATGTCACATAATAGTTATTATCTCGCATGGTTTTCAGAATCGGAGTCGGGTCAGTTTAATGCGCAGGTATTGGTATATTTAATTTCGAAACTTTTTCTACTTGTTATGATATTTAAATATTTTTTTCTCAATATCTTACATTCATCTCAAGGGTGATATTGCTTCAATATTTTTATCATTAAAAACCAATTATCTATTTTACTAACTACAAAGAAATTATTTTCAACCGATGATATACCCATAAAATTCTCAGCTTATCTGTATTTTTTGTAGCTGTCCTACTAATATTATAAATGCGAAAGTTTGCATTGTTTATTACGGTCTATCTTATAAAAAGTTAGCGTAGATATAAATAAATGTAAGGCTATTTTGTGTGGGAAATAAATTCATCCTAGAACTTATTAAATACTGATATTTTATCTTCATTGTATTTGAATTAACAATACAAAATGCAGCATTTGAATTCCTATTTTACGATATTTTTATGTTATTATTATACAGCTTTGTTATAATTAGTATTGTTTTAGAGTTCTGTTCTACAAGAAGAAAACGGTGATCATATAAATATTTATTATATCCTGTACGTCTACCATGAGTTTTTACTATACTATATTTACTATACTCGCTAGCGTCTGTAGTTAGTGTAGAGGCGCTGTACAAATCTTCATACATTTTTTTAACTACGGACGCTAGCGAGTATAGTAAATATAGTATAATAAAAACTTATGGTAAAGCTACATCACGTTGATATATGATTGTTTTTACTATCACATCCATTTATGTTTTGTGATCACATCCGAGTCAGACATCATTAAAGAATGTATTTTGTGAAAAAGCTGTATTTTTTGACATTACATTAAGTGGCAATTACCGAATCACTGAATTGTTTATTTAAAATCTTTGAAAATCTATTATTGTGGTTGTAAAAACTGCCTTATTGCTTATAAATGTTATTTATAAAATAAATGGTACTAGTTCGTAAACGTATTAATTTGAAACTGAACTGATTTAGATTACAATTTTCAAAGGTTGGAATCTTTCTGTCAAAAGAAGTGTCAAAACAACAGCCTACTCGCACTTGTCCTCTTTTTACTTTTAAGACATTGAACTTTGACTTCTGCGTTTAATTCCGATATTTTATAATTAATTTGTTATTCTATAACTTTATTAATCTAATGTAGGTTAAGCGTGGGAGGTCATTAATATTATAATCTGTTTTTGGATGGTCAACTCACCGAATAGTTATTTGTTTTATTGAATTAGTATTTTTTTTTAATTATTTGACTAATTTAATAACAAAACAAATAATATATTCTTACATAAGTAAGTAGGTACTTGAAGTTAAAATATTTCAACTATAAAAATAGAAAAATCTGACTAAGTGTGGTAAGTAAGATTACTTTTTTATAAGTCAGATAATTATGTAGATTAATATCATTCCCCTGCCCTTATCTTACACTAGGTAGGGTCGGCACAACATGTTTTCTTTCGTCAACTCTGAGTCTACTCCTCTCACATTCTTATCATCTATCACACATTCCAACCTTCTTTTTCAGCCATCCTCTACTTGCATATCCATACACACTCACACTGATAACTTTTTATTTAGGATCTATTCACGGACTTTTCACATTATATTAAGTATACTAGTAATTTTTATTATTATCCTAAACTTAATTAGTTATAAAGAAATATTAAATACCACCTCTTCAAATCTATATATACTAATGATTTTACAAGTACAACTGTGTATCAAGTTATTCAAATGAAATACTTAAATGTTTTTTATATCACCATTGAGCATATATATTTTGCATATTTTTATATTTGGCACTTTGACCTATAATCTTCGTAATAGCTTCAATCTGCTGCCTCATTTATTCTATACATATAATTATATACTAGAATGTTATGTAAAAAATGCATTAACTACGCACTTCTGTTTCCTTGAGTGTTCAACATAATGTGTGCAATTATACAAGTATTCATTTATTATTGTAATAAAATATTATATTTAGATAATGAGTGTTTTGAAAGATCAACATGTAAGATTTTAGAAGTGTTACTGTTGGAGTTTGAAAAAACTCTTTAGACGTTATCTACAATTTTTTTTCTTGTAACTGAAATATAAATCATCCCTATTTTCTCACCTTAAGGGTTGTTTTTTTATTAAATGTATGTTACTTCAATTCGAAAGTATGTATACCCTATCTAATGTAAAAAGAATCATCGAAATCGAACTACACTGTAAAAAGTTATGCGTCGTTAATGACGTTATACATTAGAATCTGTGTCGACAATCAATCAACCCCTTTGGTTTGGATTTTTGTATCGCCAAATCTACAAGTATGATCTAATTGGGTTATAAAAGATAAAATATTTAATGAAATACAAACTTAATTCCGTCAAACTGGCACCTAGAATCACCTAGTATGTAAGACGATTCTTAATGATCCTTGTGATTTTATTCAATAAAGTAATTTTGACTTTGACTTTGATTTAAACTAAGGGCGTAAAAATAATATCAAGTGCATTTCATTCTTATTTGAGTGGAATGTAAAATATATCATCTTTGACCAACATAGGCTTTGTATCAGATTAAATCAGGGCCAGGCATAAAGTGACTTTGAAAACAGAGTCAATATAGGCTGTGTTCACACGTGTCCGCAAGTACCGCAAACAAACAGACATTGAAGGCGCATTTACACGTAAATTGTTTTGTAATAATTTTGGAGTCTTTGCGATAATTAAGTTAAAATTAAAATAGTTCAAGTACAACACGTTTTGTAAATACTTAAATAATTAAAGTGTAAATAAATATTCGTGCATAGTATTCTGATTGAGACGCTACTGGTGTTTGCTAACCCCTACTATTTGTCACAATATTATGTGAGACTCTCTTGTATCTCACGCAATAAGTTTATAACATACTAGCTGCCCCGTGCCCACTTCGTTGGGCATAAATCGATCGTTTTTTCTCCGATTCACTTTTAAATTAAAATATTGTAGGTACGCCCGAAATGGGTAGGCTGTTGAACATTTATACATATATTATGAGATCTTTATACACAGTTTTACAATAAATGATTCTTATTTTATAAAACGGACCACCACCTAAAACCTTTTTATTTTTCGGTACTCAGCAAGCGGCTTTCTATTGGTGAAATAATTTTTAAAATCGGTTCAGTAGATCTCGATCCCTTACAATTTGACAAACACACAAACTTTACTTCTTTAAAATATTAGTATAGATTTAGTTTATTCATTGCTTTTTAATTTGTTTCTACATTTTCTTGTAGCTATTTGGTTTTGTATAGTATTATGTTCGATTTTAATATGTGTGATAGTAAAAAAATCATAAAACTGTTTGAAAGGATAGTGTAAATAAGCAATACAAGCGTAAATATTCAGATAAAATTGATACATTTCAAAGTATCTATGTCTAGCATTATTGTAACGATTATGGTCTTCATCTTATACCCCAATACCTAACCTAAAAAACTTCGACAAACATAATCTTATAGCTATTTAAAACAAAACTCGAACGAAATTCGATCGTCACTTTATTCTCGATTTGAAATCGAATTCCATTGGTAAGGACTACGTTTGCATACGGCCTCGTCGATCGATGATAAACGGAGCAACACAGGTACTTATCGGTAAATTGATAGTTATAAGGACTTTATGTACCGTAAAGTCAATTCTTTATGTACCGTAAAGTCAATTCTAAGTCAATTAATACAAGGTTCTAAAAGAGGTCAAACTTTATATTATGAAAAAATGTTCTTATTGTTTATATTGGCAGTTATGGAAATATATTTCGTTATTTTTGAAATCAACTCTGAAACTGCTGTTATTAAAACTAAGCACGTATTGTGCGTATCTAGTTATGGCGAAACAATAAACCGTACATTAAATAAATAGATATTCACGGACATTTATTGTTCTGTACATAAAGATATGTTTAGCGCACACTTTTTAGAAAATAAATAAAATTTTCTCAGTAAGTGATTTATAGTGTAAGCTTTTGAGTTAAGGAATAAATGATTTTAATCCTCAACCATTTCACACATCACGCTCTAGTCTCAAACTAAGCAAAGCTGTAGTTTTTGTGCTAAAATGTTTCTAGATAATATTATAATTAATTCAATAAAAATTATTAATTTATTTTGTAATTTAGTGATTATGGTTACAAAGACCTTATGTTACATGTTTTTTCTGAAATAAATTATTAAATATTCTCAAACATGAACAGAAGATTTTTCGAAAACGATTGTTAACATCATACATAAAAATGATGAAGCTAAATTTGATTTAATATAGGTACCTATGGCTGCTTATTTAACCACCGACCGCTTATAAGTGCGCGTGCAGGCTTAAAGAGCACGCGCCCTATCTGTTTAATTATAATTAGCATGTTGAGAAATAACAAAATGCTGACAACATTATTTGTTTAAGATTTGCCTTAGACAAACAATGTTTTATTGAACTATTATTTGAAAATAGTCAACAAAGATGTATTGCAATGATGATAAAATAAATTAAATAAACAGTTAGAGTGGTGAAACTTAGATTTAGACTTGTGAAAGCAAGTTCAAATCCACGACTAATGAGTTACCAGTAGGCTTATCCTAGCTTCTCAAAACCTGCCAGGTTTTAAATCACGTTCAGTTTCTATAGTAGGAAACTCATCGATATACTGTGGTATTTCTTGTAGACTAATGTGACTGTGACGTTATTATTGATATAATTAAATACAGCTCAGTCATATCAGTCATCCAGAAATGCCACATAATCAAAATCAATCAAATCAAAAAATGTTTATTTTCAAATAAAGGTTCACAAAGTATAGTAGGAAATTACTTAACTTAGAAACTAGTACATATTTGTGTAGGTACTTTGTGAGACAACCTTTGTAAGTCTGGGCATTGACACCTCGCTCTAACTAAGTAAAACTTGTATGTAGACGCGAGGGATCTCTGCTTCGGCTAGTACAGTATTGTATGTATATGTGTATATATATATTTATAATACTGATGAGCTACAAAGAAACTGAACATGATTTAAAACCTGGCAGGCTTTAAGAGGCTAGGATAGGCCAGCAGCGCGATAGTAAACTCTGACTTTGATCATACTGAACAAACCGAGTCTTACACTAGTTGCGTGACTCCAAACAATTGAATGTTGCGACAAAAAAGCAAGGTGTTCAACCTAGCTAAGAATTAGCTGAAGTGGCAATGGGTTGGCCACAAATCGTTGGAGCAAACGGATAGTATTTGGCAAGAATACTATCCGTTTGCTCCAACGATTTTTGATCATTCACACTCCAGTAGGATTGTGTGATTGATGAACGCATTGTTGTAGTTTATATAAGTATATTCATCTGATTCTACATAGATTCACTTCCAAACTGATAAATCATAAGTCTTGCGAAACACATTAGACCGGAACTCGAACCCAAGACCTTGAGGATCGGAAGGTGGGTTCAAAGCTTAGTGCTCTTAATCAAATCGGTATTGAACTTTTTACAGCAATAGGTGGCTATAGTGATTAAGTTAAAGTATGTACTCATCTCAAGCCTCAGGAATGACTATGAGTTATGACATATCCCTTTAGCACAAGTTTTTAGCGACGTCAACTAGTTTAAAAAAAGTATTTAAGTTTATCAAGCGTCACTATTGCTCTGGTGTCCTGTGGTACAGATATTATGTTACCTATTTCAGGGCACCAGTCTCCCACAAACCTGTAACTTATTTATTTTTATCAATACTACTAAGACGATAGTTCTTATACCTACATATGTATTACTTATTGATAATTTTGATTTAAGTTTTTAGGGGAGAAAATAAACGATTATTTTATTTTTATTATTAACTATTTATTTACCCCCTATCTTATAAAAAGTTAGCGTTGACATTTTGTCGCCATTAGGTACGTATGGTAATCAAGACATCAAGTCTGAACTAATTTTTTATAAGACATACCGTAGTCTCTACCTATGTAGTCAGTATCTTAATACTAATAACCGTCAATGGTTGTCTGCTGAATCTTACAGCGCAACCAAACAATATTTTTTTATATTAATGTAGATAATGAACTAAAGAATTGGGAAATTATATCTTGCAAGCAATAATTTTAGGCCTATTTAAGTTAAGTTATTCATTGCTTCACCGAGTGGATCGATTTAGATTAGAAACTTGGAATATGTAAAGTTTATACTTATTTATTTATTTAATTTTATAATGCCTTTACAGTTTTCACTTACGATATAGGCTACGAAAGTCGATGCAAATCTGTAGCTTTTTGATCAATATAAGTCTATTTAGCTTTATAAATACAGTGGTTGTTAGCTGGCTTTGCTCACCGTGTATTCCTTGGCAGTGGCAAAATTGCTTCAGGGCGATAAACTTGTAAGTACCTTCAGCTATTATCCAGGGCAGCATCGACGGATGGATTGCAGATGATGTCGCGGGTAAAAGCTAGTGCTCCATTAACTGGTGCTTAGGCCAACAGCTGGATTCTGTGACCACATCCTCCTCTATCATCCTCCTCTGTTTTCGCACATCATTGACATTATAAATGAATAATAGTGTATCATTCAAAACAGTATTCCGTGTGCAAATAAAAAATGTTTTTAATTATTATTTTGATAAAAACCATGGTGTTCAAAATGACGTTTGCCCTTGAAGCTGATCCAAACTTGATGAGATTTGCAAAACTGCTCATAAAAAATATGTATTCGGTAATTAATGTTTAAGTGTAATTAAATAGTACAAAAAATAACAGTGTAGGGTCGGAAAATTATGATAAAAAACTAATGAAAACTGTATGCATGACTAAAAAACTTGTGTGATGGCAACATTGATATTTTTCTGTCTAGGAATGACCTTATACCCTATGTATGTATTTATTTTGAAATTAGTGTAATTAGTTTGGGACAGAAAAGCGTTGTGTGCAATGTCCATAAAATGTATATTAATTTTGAGTGAGTTTATTTTTATATGATGATTTAAAATTACATAAAAACTAAGCTTTGAGAGTGTAATATGTGAAATGTCCGTGAATTTATTAATTATATTATTGATTTGGTAGTAGATTTTCTTGTAAAATATATCTTTCGGAGAAATACTATGAATTTGTTCAAATACTACTCGACACGCCCCACAATCCGTCGATCAAAGTCATTAGCAACATAGAGATCTCGAACAAATCCCATGTAAACACTCCGCACTGCATTCTGAACGGTGACCTAGCCACCAAATATGGTTCGCATGAGGTAATACCTTTATTACTGCTTAAGTATTATTGAAATAGTTCCTTTGATTGATCGCTGCCAAAACAGTGGACGAATGATTGATTTCATTTTAAACGGTTGAACTTCAAAACGTAATTTCCATACTCATTAGATTATGGTTTGTGTCGTAATTGGATTTTTTATGGACTTTATTGTGTGAATTTTACGGTAGGCCTACCGCCACTTTTAAAGTTGAAGTTGTATAAATATATATATAAAATGGCGGTACACCTGTGCGCTTGTCTGTGATAGGTACTGTTTTTTTTTATTGGATAAAAAAAATCCTGAAAAATAGTTTTTTATATATCAAGAGTTTCTTCTCGCTCTTTATATATACGAGTAAGTAAGTAAATACATAATACATAATATGTATGTATTTTGAAAAATGAAAAATGTATTCACTCTTCCAATAATAAAAATAGACTCACTATGTTGTTTTATTAATGATAAATCTACTATAAAAGACTGCCTAGACTTCTGTTTTTGAAAGTTAGGTTTAGTACGAGTTACGAGAATGATATAAAATGTCCTTGAAAGAGAGTCATTGCACAGCAACTCCATTTCGGATGGTTTTCAGTGAATCTGATCAAAATAAAATCTTCTCAAATATAAAAAAAATGCAAACTTTATTACATACATTCAAAATTACACACTTAATAAATCATGCAGGAATGTTATAATAATATGGCACTTAATTTCCTGAATCCGTTTCCTAGTATTTATTAATCGATTCGGTCTCATCTAGTACTGAATAGATGCGTTTAAATTTCGGCGCCATTGTGATTCAAAGTTTACAACACCAGTCGACCCTGGGAGGTAGTCTACAAACCAATTTATATTATATATTTGCTTTTATAACACACGATTTATACGTTTCTTTTTGTTTTGTTATACAAATGTATGAAACAATTAACTATATTTGAATAAAACATACGATACACATACGGCCGGTTTCTCGAACGATGATCAACGAAAAAATCAAATAATTACTATGTGTCAAACTCGGATCAATCGTGATTTGGGTTTCCAGAAACCGGCCGATAGTTTAGTTGAGTTATATATTTTTGCATGTTGTGGTGTCCTTTAATTGTGCGAAACACTTAGATTTAAGTACTTTGTTTGTATTTTTATGTGTTCTTTCCGTTGGATACCCTTAATAAATAAGTAAATAAATACAGTACCTACCGTATACCTAAATAAGGCATTGCAGTTAAAAATCGTACCTATGTTATGTACAGTTATAGATGAATAAAATATTAAATAAATATTTACGGATATATCACACAACTTTCTAGTCCCAAACTAAGGCAGCAATGTGTACCAATACACTTTGCTACAAATATTTTGTACGTTCTTGGTGAAAATCAAACTGACACTCACAGCACGCAAACCAAAAATGTTTTGCGGTCCTTGCTGAGGTCCTCCTTGCTGTGGCCCTTGTTGCCCTACAATCACAATCGCCTATTGTACGAAGATCTGCTAAATGTTTCTGACCGACGAAACCTGGTCATCGCATCATGAAGCACGTACCAGACAAAAGACCGCTTCCAGTGTTGTCTTAGTGTAGATGACGATGTGTTATGTTAAAAAAAACCAATACCGAACTAACCTATGACCTGTCAATAAAATATAAAAAAATTGATCGTATATTATAAAAACACCCAAGAAAACCAGAATAGTAACAATCCTCTAATAAACGCGTGGGTGCCATCACTCTACATAAAACTGACATATTATTATTTCACACGTGAAAATAGGATCTTTAACTTTTAAAATTTAATTAAATATTTAATACATATTTATTTGACAGTTGACTTGTGAGTTTTTTTATTTACCGACTTGATATTTGCAACTGCCAAAATGACAGAATATGGACGAAATATGTTGAAAAGTATGGACTTTTTCAGAATATTATGCTATCCCGGTGCATATGTCCTGTATGTGTGAATAATATAATTTTATTTTTAACAAACGTACTTAAAGTACCTACATATGTAATTAATAATCTAAATACCTCGTATTACTATCACTGCAGTCGCCATTTTTTTAACTTTTTTTTAAGATTTTTTTTGGGACAGGAATTTTATTCCTTGATAGATAACTTTACATAGAAACCTTAAATATATTTTTTTTATTAAAAAAAGTAGCGCCGATTTGTTTTATCTCAAAAAAATCATCTTCAATGCTTCTTTCCTCAAAACGATAAAATTAATTAAAAGAACAATTTATATCCGTTACAAAAGTTCAAGCAAAAGAAAGAATGCTGTAGTCTGGTCAAAGTTTTTTTAATAACGAACTTATAAAAGCTTTAGCAAAACTAGTTTTTATTAAACTTGTTCAAGATGCACACCCAGATTATACTGCATTATAATCATCATCATCATCGGCGGCTCGAAGTAATATTATAACTTTTTATTGCTAAATAAATAGCTTAAAAAATAGTACTAGGTAACACACACGGTTGTCTTTTCCAAGCCTCTTTGACGTGTCTTCTCTGTTTTATATTTTTGCATCCAGATCTTTTTTTTTTATATATGGCTTCTGCCCGTGAATACGACAGGCAATTCTGCCAGTGTCAAGTGTTTGAGATATATATCAGTCTATCGTCAAGCTGTCATTTCTTTTAAGCAGAAAATGGTGGAGAGTTTTATTGAACATCGTTTTTCCTTAATATCCGAAAATAGTGAAACTCACAAAATAGAGTATTTTTTTTTAATACATAGAAAGTATTAGGTTTCTGATGTAATTAAAGACCGAAATTTTGTTGTACGGTTTTTAGTACCATATTAAAATTTTGGGCTTCTGAGGCGTTTTACATAATATCATTGGAAGCAGATTTTTGCAATTTATAATATCAATATTTTGGTATTTTCCGATGATGCGTTTTGACTACGTGACTAACGTGTCGTATTTTGAGTCATTTAGCGGGTAATATAGCGTGCAGATTATTCAGGGTGTGGTTGTAGTCATAGCGTTTAGAGAATATATTACAGAGACTGTAACCTGCTATGTTTTATGCCATACGCAGTTTCTGCTCTCGACGCTGGGTAGATGCTGCTTACTTTGACTTCCGAAAAGTCTTCGACACCGTAGACAATGACGTGCTGTTGAAGAAGCTTGCTTCGATTGGATTTGCTGTGGATCTTTTAAGGTGAAAAATAAAATAAATAATGCTGGACCATTCACACAACATCATACGTCATACGCCCCAAGCTAAGCAGAGCTTGTGTTATGGGTACTAGAAGAGTGACATACTTAATACAATACATTACATAGATAGATATTTTTTATTATACATATTAAATACCCAGAACACCCGGAATAAATATTTGCAGATCGTATAAACATTTATCCCAAGGTGGGAATTGAACCCGAGACATCTGCGTCGCAGGCGGACCTTCGCCCACCGCGCCTCATCGGTCGTCGAGGTTCTTCCGCAGCTATCTACTGGGAAGAATGCAATATGTGGACTATAATGGATATACATCTGAAGCATCTTTTCACAAACTCCGGAGTCAGTCAAGGTACTCTTGGCCCCCTGGAGTTTTTAATTATGATTAACGACCTCCCAACTGTCATCAAACACTGTGCATGTCTTCTCATTGCGGATGAGCTCAAGTTAATCCTAAAAATCAAAGATAGCACCGATTGTGAACTTTTACAAAAAACATCTATAGCGTAGTAAAGTGGAGTAAGCCTAACAAATAGTATTTGAATTCGGAAAAATGCTGTGTCATGACATACAGCAAATCTGTTAACCCTGTAACTAATACTTAATCCTAAACGCAAACATGGCCCAAAATACATCCGTTAGAGACCTTGGAAAACAAATTACTTGGAAAAGTTGTTAAGTTAATAATAAAAATATTTGAACAGTTGAATCAGGTAACGTTAAAATCATTTTACTAAAAACTTCTTCTTTTTCATTGTCGTCTTAACAATGCAAATGCATTTGCTCATCGCATCATATTTTATTAGCTATACATATCTAGTTTAAAATCAATCCGCTTTAAAATAATTGTATAAGTATTAAGCATTTAAATCTTAACAGTTCACATCTCAAATGCTATTAGCTCTGCCTTTCATGCAGGCGTAGGTCGTAGGTTCGATCATCACCAAGATTAAATTTGTGTTTGAATGTTAAGTACATGTATTTACAAAAAAAAATGTATTTCATCAGCACTTGTTCCCAAAAAAGGTCCTAGTACAAGAATTGTATTATTTACAAATAAATCCCGCTAGCACTTGCCCCACTCATTAAGATTGACATAATTAGGGGGCAATCATCGGCTGCAGTGGTACGCATCAATGATATACCCAACTTTGACCTCCTTCGAGATCGTGGAATTGTGCAAATATTTCATCTATTTATGAAATTCTAAAGATTTTAAATATTTACCCCTTATCTTATAAAAAGTTAAAATTGACATCATGTCACCGTTACGTATGGTAATCAAGATAGCAAGTCTGCGCTAACTTTTTACATTAGGTATACAGTTAAGATATGAAATATAAGACTATTTGAACTTTTCCTTAGAGTATTGTGCCAATTTTCTGTCCCAATAAATAAATTGAAAAAAATGTTTCGGGAAGGCAATGGCTTATGGGGCGTCTAAACGGGCCACACTTCACGGCAATTTGTGGCTGCAATACTGTGGCCGGCAACATTGCTACCAATACCAGCCACACTATGCAATATTTTAAGGATGGCCCGGCATTATAGCCACATATTTTTTGACATTTCGTCGGCCATTGTTGCTGGATTGTGTGGCTTATTAAAGAGTTCTGAATCAAAGGCCAAACTATTGCAGCCATATTGCAACATGTTGCCTGCAATTGATTGCTCAGCCATAAAATGTTTTATTGATGGGTGGGGAATGTTTGCCAATAATTGCAGCCACAAATCGCCGCAAAACATTGCCCGTTTAGACGCCCCATTACATAAATGAATGTGCAACGAACAACAAACTAAAGCATTTCTTTACTTCATCCGTTACTACTATGTTTATACTCCTACCTCTACAAATATGGACAATATTTGTACACCCTGTAAATATCCCTGTAATATGTCATTATGGTACATTTCCTTGGAAACACCTAGTATTAAATCACACATAGCAATTTTTTTTATTCTTTATTAACCTATATTGTCCCACTGCTGGGCAAATGTCTCCCCCAAAGTCTTCCACTCATCCCGGTCCTTGGCTAATAAATAAGCGAAAAAAAACTCTCTCTCAACATTAATAGATATTGAACTTATTTGCTTGATAAAGACTTTTGCTATAAAAAAACATTACAAAATATAACGTATTTGATGTGAATAAGATCGATTTTAAAACAAACTAAAATACAATACTTACAATATAATATAATTATATTAAAAATTATATATAATATAATTAAAATAAGTTGGTATTAAGTAGGAGATGTATAAAGATATGTATAAAGACATATAAGGCATGACTTTCAAATTGAATTGACACCTCAATTCTAGCCAAGGATGGTTCGCCACTAAACTAATACAATTTATTCGGCGACGTGAGATATGCCTCCATTGTTGCACCACCTTGTACTCTTTTAAAATATGCATCAACCAATCCAAAATTTTAATAAATTATTTTAAAGTTTTGTGTACTTACTTCACAGATAACAAGCGTCTAATCAGAAGAAGAATAATCTAATCTGAATAAACGAAATTGGAATTAAGTACTTAATACAGTAAAATCACAAAGATCATGGAGAATCGTCATATATACTAAGCTGATTCTAGGTGCCAGTTCCACGCGATGATCCTAGAAGTGCGGGCAAGAATTCTAAAAATCTGTATATTCTAAATAATCTGTATTTTAATCTTGGCAAGAAGATGACTAATCGGACTAAAGTTTATGCCAGTGCTTTGCCTCTAAATATGTGCTAAAAATAATCAAAACTACTCAAATAGTTGCGAATTTTATTGTTGTTTTACAACGAAAACCAATACATTGGGTTGTCGAATACAAATCAATTTAAAGTCCGTCGACTTGTGCAATGAGTATAAAGTTCAGCGTTTATTTTGTTCCTTCCTTTCACTTAACTAACGATTTATGTCCAAAACATAACATTCCTTGAATTGCTACTAAAACAATTACATGAATTATCTGCAATGTGAGCATAAGTCATAATTTGACATAACTTCTTGAAACAACACACTTTTACTTTGAAATTTGATTTGAAATTATGTCAAATTATATAATGGATACATTCAAACTTGGCCGTCTTTATTTTTATGAACTTATTATTTCCGTGCTTGATTACCACAAAAGTTCGGCTTATTAAATATATACATATTATCCTCTTCGTATGAAACCTTATACATTTTCTATATAAAATAACCCGTCCCGTCCCATGCTCATAAATAAAAATAATAATTTAAATAATGTGTCTCCAACAAAACTCGTAAACTGTAACACAAAACGTTATGTCGCATTAATTATAATAATTTAATCGAATAAAATAATTAAATAAGACGACAAAGAATTTGACATTGTAATAGAATTTTATTTCGAAACAAAGATTTTTGAATGTATTTCGGCCAAGTCCAAGGCGTTTCGGTTTTATCCAGTGGAATATTTGTATTTATAATAATTTTTGAAGAGGTATTGTTAAATCCATATTGAATGAGTTTTCTATTTGAATCTATCTAGGTTTTAAGCATATTGTTCCGTCGTGAGTTCGATTCCTATTTAATAATTCATGTTAAACGTTTGTCATTACTATGTCCAGACGCTCTTATGTATTATTCTAAATATATATTTACTATGACATAAATCAAATATTACAAAAAAGTGCATGTATGACTTTTTTGCTCTCAAAAACAACAATTTAAAGAGGCTCTAGGATGCGTCAGTTTTTGCACGATATTTATAATGACAGTTCGAAAAAACACGCATAACTCAAAATTGAAATATCCGTTGCACTACCGGATTTGAACCCATGACCTTAGGCACTGAAGCCAAGAATGTTTATTAAAAAAATTATGAATGAAGCAATCACCATTGACCTTATACATGTTATAAAAAAAATTGATGATACAAAAAAATTGGTAGAAAAAACCCTTCGGAGCCTGAAGTCTTAACCCCCGAAACTATATATTGTTTGCGCACGCGCATCACAGAACTTGTACGTGTGTGCGCGGTCGTGTGCGCGCTCGTGTTGTGTATTGTGCTATGTGCTAGTCAGACAAGGAAAATGGTGAGCTTTTTGATAATATTTTCATAGTTTTTTAAGATACAGTGACTCAGGAAAATGCTGAAAAATTGGATTCTATTTGGAGGTAATTTATGTGGAAACATCCCATCTCAGAATTATATATAATGCTCCTCTTTTGTATTAAAATATTAGATATAAATACGCTATTTAAATACAACAACTAGTTATTTGTTATAATAATTATCTTTAAATATATTAAATTTTTAAATATATTGCAAATGCGTAGTATGTTTTAAAATCAGATAAATATACGTGAACTTTGTCTGTCTGACCTGCTAGATAAATCCTTACTTAACAAGCTCGAGAAGTAATATTATCTTTGACTGCTTTACAGATGTCATGGTATTTCCATTTAATTTTACATATAATTTTTACACTTCATATATTTTACAATTATTGTTTATTTTTAAAAATTTATACAATGTAATATTATAGCCTATGTATTATTCTGATTTACTACGATAAACTGTAAACTGTATTTATTGAAATTCGTTTACTAGTTTTTAAAGCGTAAAAAAATACCTCCAATTTGTACAAACTTTCACGTTTTAATAAAACAATTCTAAGTATTCGAAAAAATAATAATATTCGCAATTATTTATTTTTAATACTCCTAACCTTTGACCAAGATCTCACCTGATGTTAAGCAATAATGCGGTCAACGGTGAAGCACGTTTACCAAATTTTAACATTTTCGCTCTGGCCTTGAAAACCTACACCATACAAAAAACTTAATATTATTTTACCTGACTACGAAGAGCTACTAAATACTGTGTGTGAGATACTGGAGTGGAGACCGCGTTAGGCAAGCGTAGGGTAGGACGCCCTCCGGCGAGATGGAGCGACGATCTACGGAGTGTAGCGGGCAAACACTGGATGCGAAGAGCCGAAGACCGGGCTCAGTGGCGCGTCTTGGGAGAGACCTACGTCCAGCAGTGGACTGATATAGGTTGATGATGATGATGATGATGACGAAAGCAAAGGTTGTTTTTTTATCAATATAGGTTACGTGGATGACAACATGCAGTTTCAAAAATGGCTTGCAAATTATGTAAATGATGACTTTATGATGTTCGATTGGAAACCAATAAAATAATCCCACGTATCTAACACCTACAGAATCAAATATCAAAATAACATGTGGACAGTTGCTATATTTGTAAACGGAAAAGGTCTAGTACGAGTAAATATATTTAATTACTTGAAATCATCTCACATTTCATTTTTTTTATCAAAATATTGAAAAAAAGTGTTTCTACAAGGTAGAACTTCCCTTTATTACCTGTTCTTTTATAAAAAATATTATTATAATAAGACTTCTATAACATGTACCATATTACATATCCAATGCTTGAATTACATTATTTGATAAATGAACTTTGCCTTAATAAGAAAACAATATAAAATCAACAACATATTATTCTATGGATCTTATATTAGCCCATGCCAAATGGAATGAATGGATACAGTCATGCTTAGACGAACGCGTGAGCACATTTTTAGTCACTAGTTGATCATCAAACAATAAAAGTAAGAGTACAGAGCATGCAATGCTCAACAAACATACTACTGTTATGCGTCAAAACGGAACATTACGAAAGTGCCAAAAATTTGACACTTGCGTGATAAAATAATAAGTCCTATAAGTTCTAATTCAATGTAAACAACTTAAAATATTGCAGATGACAATATTATTGTAAGTACCTATAAGTGTCACCAAACTAAAGTTATAATACATGCTAAAATCACAATTATAATAAAACAATAGCTTTGTTGAAATCAGCTATTAGCGCTCACAAAAACACGTTAATTAATTATTTATGACGTTTTAAAATAAAACACAGATGAGCGGTGTGCCCGCATTTACACCTGAAGCAGGCTTGGCTGTTACAGCTCTTTGATTTGACCGTGCATCTTAAAAAGACTAAGCGTAAGTCCTTTAGAAAAAAAATAACATAACACAGATATAGCGATAAAGAAATAAAACGTCAAACTGACAGTTTAACTTGAATTCAAAATAAAAACACAAAAATACCTATCATTTCCATGTAGTTAGACCGTAGTTAACATAGTATTTTGCCAAACCACATTAGAAATACTCTTCTAGATTTTAAAACTTTTATTGTTTGCAAATTTTTAAACAGTTTATATTATAACCGAAGTTGAAAACTAATTAATCATGGATTAGGACTTGTTTTTCATATACGTAGTAGTATTAGATAGTTTACTTGATAGTACCAACTCAACTTTAATTATGTATATAACTAAATGGTTTAAATGAATAAATGAATGAAATGAATGAAATCAACAGCGTAGCAGTAATTAGCACCTAGCCGGGAACGGGATACAGTGCAAGCTGAGCTGAGCTAAGATGCGCTGGTGAAGGACGGCGTTATGCAAGAAGGCCGCGCCGGGTAAAGGTTACGCGACAGATTGAACCGGCTACAAGAATATTGAGCTCTTGATCGCATGTTGCATAAACTCTTTTATTTTGACTCTTGGAAATATTGTGCATACCTTTTATTGAATTTATATTAATTCGTTATTTTTAATCTTGTATCTTTCTGACAGGCGTCACAGCTCAGTTGAAAGGTCCAAATTCCGTGCTATGTATCGTGGGTTCAATTCTCATCAAGAACACTCAAGTTTGTTCTGTGTCTCGTGTGAATTCTATGTATTCTAAGTCTGTATTTACAAAATATATATTTGTGCATAAGTATTCAATCAACAAGAATCTAATAGTTTAGATTTGGTTTGTGATTAGGTGTGTGAATTATCCGTGAGTCTTTGATTTCACAAAAAGAATTAGGGATAATTGTTTACGTCATTGTTTTGTTATTGGGGACTTGTACTATTTTTTATCTAACGAATCACTAACATAAATAAAAAAATCGAGTCGAACGCGTTGATGTCTTTTGTATAAGAATTATAAATAAAGTTTAGGTATTTTTAAAATTATAAATCATATAAGTAATTAAAAATAAATTAATGATTAATTCGATTAAAAACTATCAATTATAGATTTCGCAATCCGATCAAAAAAGGCCTCAATGACATCTTATAGGAAATACTTATGTCCTACTTAATATGTAGGTATGTGAGCCATAGATGATTCAATGTCAACAGTCTTGCACAACTCATCAAGATCAACTTTACACAAAACGGAGACCGCTATATAACGACCGTTAGTCTACATATACATCGTAAAAGCCTACAAATCCTACTATCCTATATCCTTGTATTAGGCGAAGTTAGTTTAAATATAATATTATATTTTTATAGTCATTTAAGTATTATTATTTTATTGTATCTGTGTGTGGTGTTTGGATTGTCCGTGGCTTCACCAGACGGCTCTGACGGAAGATCAGCGTTAGTTGCTTGCAACTAACCTCATGCTGAGTCAGAGTCCGATTTGCAACACTATAATTGTTAATTGTTAAGTTATGTATATTTTTTGTTCATTTTAGTATTTAGACATAATTAATGTCGTATGTACTTACTTGTTGTGTTTGCAAATAAACTTTTCTTTATCTTTATCTTTATCTTTATAATATAAACTAATTATTGACAATAGATATGCAGAAAAAGGATCCTAGTACGTCACAACATTAATCACACAAATTATTTTGACATAATCAAGTGGCCAGTTTTTTGTTTTGACCTCTTTATGACCTGTGCAGATAAATAAGGTACCAAGACAATATAAAGTAGTTTTTTTTTTTATATTCTTGATTTTTGGACTCCGTTTTCTTATTAATTTCTATCGATTATGTAAGAAAGAAAAAGAAAAAAATCAAAAATAAGTTAGGCCCTAGGCTACAACATACTGTCAAAAAACTGTTCTGTCAAATTTGACATATCACGCTACGTTACGGACGTCATCATATTTTAAAGAACTCTAAAGTCAAAGCTTTATTGATTTGATGAAGATTATGATTAATTTCCTAAAAATTGATTTACCGATGAAATCAATTTAACATACTCATAACTTAACTACGTCAGACTTTTAAAACTAGTTAAAATTTAGGAGTTAAAATTTATAATGATTTATTCAAAGATTTTAACCATTGAATTTAATTTAGCATTTTTGTTTAATTACCCCTTTTGTAATGTTTTCTTTAAATGAATATCATTATGAAAAAGATAGTATTTTGAAATAAAACTGCAATGACAATATAAATGAATTGATGAATAAACTTACGACTATTACACTATTCACAAAATGAACATTGGCATATAAAATACATAAGAAACAGTTGAGCTATCTACAGACCGGTGCAAACGATCTATAGATAGTTCAACTGATCCAAATCAGTACCAATCGGAAGCGTTCCCAAGATACTAGCTGCATTGCCGCGCTGAATAGCAAATAATATTGTATATTTTCATGGTAAATTGTCAATATCTTAAGAGTCACCAAAAGCCCTACATTAACACCTAAATGGTAATAGACAATAACCGACACGACAAGGGTACTGATGCTATTTGTCTATGGTTTGACAGCGCCTTGACATTATGAGGTGTCACATTTCATACTTTAGCTTCAATAGACGTCAAAATTTTGATGATCCACATTTTTCAGGGTTTGTTTACCTTGTCAAGGCTGTGCTAACGTAGATACGAGCAATACAGTATACGTTTCTGAATGGTACTATTTTAAGCCAGTTGATCTATAGATCGTTTGATAAGATCTGCAGACAGCTCAATTTGTAATTTGTTAATTTTTTTTTTAAAAAGCTGTAATAGCAGTAAGTTTGTTTCTAAAACTTGACTTTTTCAATAACTATAATTGGATTATTATAATAATTAAAACTGTCAAGCGTTGGGATACCATAGCCCACTTTCCGATGATTACTTAACAGCGACATAATTAGATTTTAAACAAAAAATCTGATATAAAGGTCGAACACTATTATTTGAGCAAAACATTCATAGAATATTGGACCTTATGGACCTTAAAAGCAGTTTCTTTAATTCTGCATACAATTGTTAATTTTTCAACAGTTATTTATATGTATACATTTACAACAAAAAGTATATAAGTATTCTAACAGCAAACTAGTTCCAATAGTACAAGCTTTGGTTAGTTTGGGACTAGAGTGTAATTGTAAAATGTCCGTGAATATTTATTTAAGTAGATAATTTGATGTATATTTAAATAACAAATAAGCAGTACCTACGTACAAGTAAATGTAAGTATGCAGGAGACCACACAGCTCGAACCCAACACTGCAAGATGCGACGACCGATAGCTATGTACCGTGTTATGTGCTTTGTTTGCGTATCTACGAGTGTGCGGACAATCGCGCTGAGAAACACCTTTTTATAACAATTATAGTATTGTTTTGATTTATCCTGCTTCCTACTATTTAGGATTTATTTATTTATTTAGAACAAATGCAAACAAAACTTACAGCCTAAACCAAAACATTTTCTATGCTAAATAACTTATAATAAATCTATCTACTTACTTAAAAAACATATACATATATTATGTATTAACAAATCGTCGTGTTTTGGTGTGAAAATTTTAGGATTATAAGAAGGATCATATAAAAAAACCCTAGGATCCAGATCTAGTTTCTTGCCGGTTCTTCTAGACTCTGGTGGTGTCGAACGTGCCTAGAATCATCTGTAACACCCAAAAAACTTTGTAAATTGAATATCTACTCAAATATATACGTTTTCAAGAAGAGAGTGAATAGGTTCTATTTAGGTAAAAGCGTTACACCGTAGGCCGCATCATCATTTAACATCAGATGTGATTGCGGACAAGGGTTTGCCTTTATTGCTTAAAAAAAAAATTGTATATTACAAATCCACTGAAAATTAAGCACACTGCCAACACCAGTACCATTTAGCAGAATGTTGAAATATTGCGCTACCTCAGTTGACATGTTGCATTCGGATCGGCTCTGCTTTGTTTAAGAGAACTTATAAGGCATAAGCATCACACGTACCGAGTAAACCGGCGAGACAGTGACGTATTTGAGATACACTGCGCGTCGACATCAGTTTTACTGTTGAACGTTGCAGCGTTAGCGCGCAGTGTATCTTAAATACGTCACTGTCTCGCCGGTTTACTCGGTACGTGTGATCAAGGCATAAGTTTTGCCACATTGAAAACTAAGGTATTATCGTTAGCCTCTTTTGTTTTAAACGTTAAAAATATTATAATTAGTAGGTCAAGGGGAAGAAGATGAATATTTAGATTTAAAACGTTGCGTTACTAATAACTGTTTGTTGATTTGCCACGCGCATGCGCTGAAAAGTGAAATATAAATTGTTATTTTGTTTAGAAGTATTTATAAAATCTAAAAATTTGGAACGAATTATTTAAAAAAATAAAACGAAATTATGTGTATGTAGTTAATTAGTTTCATGTCGATAGAAAAGCTAAACTTTTTGTCAAGTGACTTTCAATAAACATTTTTCTGAGTATTGACAACCTATTTTTTTGTAGTCGGATACAATTAGAGAGTTTGCTTGTTATATTATATAAACAAGTGTTTTTTTACAATGTATAGGCAAGCGTTTGACCGTATGTATTTCTTTTGTAGTTAGATACGAGCATTGAAGGTAATAAATCGACAGATGTATAAAATATTAAGTTATTTTTATCACAAATAAAATAAAAACTACTGTAATGATACCACAACAACCTAAAAAACATAAACGTTGCTCATATAATTCATTTAACGAGACAAGTAACATGATACATGAAATAAAAATGTTTTTATGTGGTTAATCACTTAATTTACATAATATTCGATACCGGACCGATTCAGACATAATTAATAAAGTTGACCTTTGTATTTATATGTAAAAATGTCAAATTACCTTATTAAAAAATGGACACAGAGAATACTATAGGCTCTTGTTAAATCTTCGAAAATCAGTGTATCTTGGTGTATAATTTTAAACTATAATCTCATAATTTTAAGGTAGATATTACTAAAGCGTATTCTGGTGATTCAGAAGATGAGAATAATTCTTATTGAGTTACAAAATCGTTTTTTTAAGGAAAGTTACTTTTTTTGAGCGCAGCCTTGGGACTAAGATGGCTTTATATAATAATATGAATAAAATATAATCTTTGCAATGGATTTTATCAAAGAGATAATGATCAGAAAAAAAATTGTTTACATTGCATGATTTATTTAGGACAGTCAGCATTAGAAGTTGATCACTTTTGCTTAGATAGCGATTCAAAAGATTTATATTTAATTTGGGATTCTAGAATTATTTATTTAACGAAAACCATTTTTTTATTAATTTTTCCCTAGTTAACCTGTATTATTAATAAACTTTTTGGTATTGTTTAAATATAAGTAAAATGTCCTTAACGTCTAGAAACTTCACATATAATATAAAATAAGCTAAAATATAGCCAATTTAGGCCCGTATTTATAATTTTCCTGCTATATTTGTTTTTAAAATACCATTAAGTTTGTATTACTACCTATGCAGTTTTTTTATACAAAACATTGTATAAAAAATCACCTCACTAATACTTTTTATATTAATTTTTTGTAGGTACTTACATTAATATTCACAAGTCTTTGGAAAATACTTTTTTGAGAATTTAAATATTTACTAGCTATAAAATAATTATTTTTGAGAATTTAAATAACTACTGCATAAAATAACTAAATACTTCTTCATTTTTAAAAGATGATCAAACCAGGACATCCGTAACGAGATGTCCTTTTCAAAATCGAATTACTTATCGATACACAATCGGTGATTACTATTCACACAAAATGACTAAGCAAGTATATGCAATTTTAAGCTTTAAAGTGCAGGCTATATGTGCGAAGTTTCCGATTTGTACTCCAAAGCCTTGTTTAAAACGATGTCAAAGGTGGCTCAAGTGCCAGACGCGGAAGTACTACTGATTTGCAAAAATAGTCTTTATATGCCAAGTGATAAGGTTTAAATAAAATTTATGTAGTAACGTAATGGCAGAATAATAGTCTATTTCATAATAATTATTGAAAAAAAAATTGCAGCTGCATTAAAATTAAGAAACATTTATCTTATAATTATTAATTCATTATTAATATTAATTATTAAGTAAATTTTATACCAAGGCGGAGAGATAACAAAAAAGAACAAAAATTCAAAAATGGTACGTACCGCGAAGTTAGTTTGACATTCATTGTATAAAAAAGTTTATATGTAAAAGAGTTTCTATGTAAACCGTCTAGAAATCGACTTTCGGGTTTGAAGTAACTTAAAAAAAAATACTGGCTGCTTTTAAAATGACTATCGTTTTACAATTTGAAATGGATTCTAATAAAAAGCAATCAAGTTTGACTGACGCACATTCTTCTTTGATAATTTATTACCATTTTAGAAACATTTTTATGGAAAGGTCAAAATTCGCAGTTTGAATTTCGAATACATTCTGAAAAGGTCAATAAACTCATGACGGAAATAAAATAGGATGCGATCTTTTTCTTAAAATGATGTAATTTTTTAATTGTATACTTTATCTTGTTGATATAAAGGTGTTTTTTTGAATGAGTCTCATTATTTTTGTGATCAAACAGGTTCAGAATTAGCATTATTCTATTAATTAGATATTTAATAGGCTTTGCACGCGGGTTCTTTCCAATAAGTCAACATTTAAAACCAAAATACCGTATTTACATTACTAAATGTTGCGACCATTTTGTAACTCATTTTTTAGTTTTATTTTTTATTATTTTAGTTTATTTCTTATTAATGTGTAAAACTTTGTATAAGTATTAATTTTATTTGGAGTTGCAAAAAAACTATTTGAATTTGGGTTTGATTTGAGGATGATGCATATAATATCACGATGTTTAAGGTTTTGCTAGAGTAGGTAAAATCATTCAAAATTACTATTAACAATCAAATTGAGACGAACCTAACCTTTTAAACGTGAACTCGATTTAAAACTGATTTATGATCAAAAACCTGCCAGGTTTGGTATCCTAAGAATAAGCTGATACAATAAATAAATCTAGCTCTGATTTATCTTTTAAATTAATACTTACTTACTAAAAAAAATATAATATTGTTCACAGCCAAATCGTGTTTAGTGTTATTTATTTTATAGTTTCAACATTGACACCTGATTTTATTGGTACCACAATTATAAAACTATTTTGGATTTTATCAAAAATATTATCTATTTGTATTTTTAAATATTTAGCGTGTTTATTCAAATAATTTGTGGTCGTACACGTAGGAACCAAGGTTTGTCACGGAGACACTACTATTTTAAATATCCTTATGATTTGTATATTGACGATTGACATAACACGAAGATGTCAAATCATACAACCTCGATCGCTAGCATTAAATGTCACTGTTATAAGCCGGTATACACTGCGCGATGTGGCTGCAACATTCGGTAGCCGAGCAGGCGTTGACGCGCAATGGAATTCAAATAAGTAACAAATCATAAGTGACAGTCACCTGTCAAGTTAAGTTAGCCTCCCTTGCTGTTGCTCCAGGAAAACATTTTTCTTTATTATTATTTTTCAGCAGCAATGGGACAGTATAGGTTAAAAAAATAATATTTCTCATTGGTAACCAACTGTAACAATTTTTCGAGTTTATTTACTATTGTCATAAAAATATTATTTCAAAATATCACATACTTGTGTGGCAGAATTTTCAAATAAAATAAAGACATAAGAACAACTTTAATGCTGTTGACAGCTCAGATTGACATCCGCTAACTCAACTATTTTACATTGACAAGTCCATCTTTGGCGCGTGGGCGCATGAACCGTGTTCTCAAATAAACCGTATCACACAGCCACAAGGCTCAAATTTGCATAAATGCCTTTGTGTTTGTAGATTATGGACAAGATGACACCCAGTTGAATGTAAAGCGTAGGCAAATACATGAGAATCTGAATTATTTACGCTAATGCCTTGATCACACGTACCGAGTAAACCGGCGAGACAGTGACGTATTTGAGATACACTGCGCGTCGACATCAGTTTTACTGTTGAACGTTGCAGCGTTAGCGCGCAATGTATCTTAAATACGTCACTGTCTCGCCGGTTTACTCGGTACGTGTGATCAAGGCATAAATGTACGCAATGACGTCACACTCGTACAAGATCGATCTTTGTCTTCGATGTTTCTGTACAATTACAAATAGTATTTATTGTTTGAACTTGTATTAATAAGTAAGTAGGTAAATATTACTGTTTAATTGTAGATCCGGTTATGATTTTATTTTGGTTAAAGATAAGAAGCCACATTTATTTTAAAATCTAAGTAAGTAAAAGTTTTATAACTACTTATACATCTAGATCTAAATTATAAAAAACTTAAAATCTAGATTGCTTTCAGTGAGACGAGCCCCAATAAATAAATAAATAAATAAATAATAAATAATGCTGGACAATCCACACAACATCATCTAGCCCCAAGCTAAGCAGAGCTTGTGTTATGGGTACTAGAAGACTGACATACTTAATATAATACATTACATAGATAAATATTTTTTATTATACATATAATACCCAGAACACCCGGAATAAATATTTGCAGAACATACAAACATTTATCCCGGGGCGGGAATCGAACCCGCAACCTTCCGCGTCGCAGGCGGACCATCGCCCACCGCGCCACATCGGTCGTCACAAAGGTCACAAAGGTCGTCATAAAGAGACTTTTTTTTTAATTTATGATAAAAAATAAAAAGATGCAACCAAATTAAAAATAAATTGTTAATCAAATCACTGTTTACTTCCAGATAAAAAAAGTAGCCAATGTCGTATGCAAATGATTCGGTATTCTAATGAATACTTACCATACTAACTACTATTTAATCTATGATAATATCATACTAACTATCACTATCATCTGTGTGTATGTCATAAAAACAATCAGTTATTCTGTGCAGTGCAAGAACCTTGAGAAAATTAAAGAATACCGAAATAATAAGATGTTACAACACATTAATATCATCAAAATGTTTTATTACCATTTCCTGATTAACCGTACAAATATATTTAAAGCAATAGATTTTCTGTCTTTTATCTATAATCTTACAAGCGAAACTAGTGATGAAGTATCTTCGAATACCAGTCAACACGCAGTTGAAACCAGAGCCCTTAGTCCGAAGACGCATTTTAAAACTCCCTACTCTCGAGCCGAGAGTCGTCTCTCGGATCTCTCTCTCTACTTCTTACAAAAATATAAGGACATCCGAGAGACGACTCTCGGCTCGAGAGTAGGGAGTTCTAAAATGCACCTTCAGACTACGGGCCCTGCACATTGATTTATTGCATTTAAACATGTAATGTCTTGAATATCTTTCAAACGTTACAAAAGAAAACACTATCTTAAATCACATTTGTAAATACAGGTAGATCGGATTAGCCAACGCTTGAAAGGTTAAAGGCTGTAGTGACCAACTGATGTACGGGTTAACTGCCTACATATCTAATGGGGCGTCTAAACGGGCTATATTTTACGGCAATTTGTGGCTGCAATACTGTGGCCAGCAACATTGCTACCAATACCAGCCACACTATGCAATATTTTATGGATGGCCCGGCATTATAGCCACATATTTTTTGATATGTCAAAATGTTTTTTATGTGTAGCCACGACAAAATAACGGGTGGCGCAAAAGTAAGGGCACTAAAGAAAACACTGTTTATTTTTTTATATGACATTTCCTGTCATTCTATTGTTGAAAATTGTGTAGTGAACAAATGTAAAATACACTGAAAATAAACATGGACCGTTTTACTCCTCAAGAACGTGGAATAATCGTGTCAATGTTCTTACGGAATAATTCATCAGTGATAAAAACACAACGTGAATTTCGTCAACGATTTCCCCACCGTCCGGCACCGATTGTTCGCTCAATTCGGATTCAACATTGGATAGACCTAAGTCTGGGAGACCAAGAACAGGCCGTTCAGCTGAAAATATCGATGCTGTGCGCGAATATGTGGAAGAGTGTCCAGAAACATCAACGAGGCAACGTGCCACGCAATTACGTCACTGGAGAACGCTACAGAACCATGTTACGTGAGTTTTTGATACCCAGTTTGGACGAATTGAGGCTGGAGCACATCTGGTTTCAACAAGACGACGCTACGGCACACACAGCGCGCGACACTATGGACTTAGTTAGGGACGCTTTTCCAGGCCGAGTTATCTCTCGTTTTGGCGATTTGCCTTGGCCTGCAAGATCACCCGATCTGACCAGTCCAGACTTCTTTCTTTGGGTTTTTTTGAAATCTCGGGTGTATGTCTACAAGCCACAGAATATCGCAACTCTAAAAGAAATCATTCATCAAGAAAAAAGGAACATATCGCAGGAAGTGTTACGGCAAGTTATGCAAAATGTCATAAAAAGGGCTCAAGCTTGCATCAACTCTGGAGGTCACTATTTAAAAGACATAATTTTTAAATCCTAATGGTACAAAATTTAATGAACCAAATATACATTTAAAAAAACCTAAATCTATTTTTCTAATTTAGAAAAAAAGTTATAGCTGAACCAAATAGGGTCATTTCTTTTGCGCCACCCTGTACAACATATTGCAACATGTTGCCTGCAATTGATTGCTCAGCCATAAAATGTACTAAAATGTTTTATTGATGGCTGGGCAATGTTTGGCAATAATTGCAGCCACAAATTGCCGTAAAATATTGCCCGTTTAGACGCCCCATAAATGACAGCTTTTTTGCGATGCATTGAACGTTCAAATCAAACACATGATAAAGTACCTGTAACTAATGATATTTTTGCAAAGGACATTGTATTGAAGCAAACTTAGGACGAACCAACTTCTTTAATAAATAATTATAATTAGGATCATAAGGAAGAAAGTCATATAGCAAGAAGAGTGTTAGATATGAATGTGGATGGATGTAGAAGTAGAGGGAGGCCAAAGAAAAGATGGATGGACTGTGTGAATGATGACATGTGTAAGAAAGGTGTGAGCATTGAGATGACGTCTGATAGAGGAGAGTGGAAGAAGAGGACGTGTTGTACCGACCTCACATAATGTGGGACAAGGGTAGGAAGATGATGATATAATAAGGATCATATTAAACTGCTAGGATCTTGCTTGTTCTTCCAGATTCTGGTCGCGACGAACTGGCAGCTAGAATCACCTAGTATGTAACACGATTCAAAGTGGTCCTTGTCATTTTATTGAATATAGTTTCTTTTGAGTTTGAGCTTTGATAATGAAAAGATGTGATTGTGCTTAGATTTGGATAGAAAGAGGTTCTCAATTTGACTGTGTTTTTTATTTCTGGTACGTGATTACTCCGTTAATAGATAAGCAGATTTTGATGTTTTTTTTGTGTAAGATTATTCTTTAGATGTGGTTTCATATCGATTTTATAAAAATAGCGTTATCAAAGCGTTTTGCGTAGGTATAATTTTTGCGTTTTGCCTAGTTTACCTAAAAGTTTATTTTAGAAACGTATTGTATTAGTACTTGTATTTGTCGATGACGAATGAAGTCGATTTTGTTCATTTTTGTAATAAATATAATTATTTATAAAAAAAATTACCCGGATCTGTCTCCTCAGACACCGGGGCGAGGTCGAAAGTCTCATTTTGTTTCGAATATCTTATAGAAATGTCAAGGCTGGCTTATAACATGGAAACTCGTCCATCATTTATATAAAGTTAATGACGATCTTCAAAAAAAATCTGATTTGTGTCGGTCTCACTGCATGTACACTGGATTTTGAACTTTTGGTATTTTAATTTTTTGTGCTATTATAAAATATTGGTGTCATTAAATGTTTGTATCAGATGATTATTTATACCTGAGCTTTACCAACCAACATAATATGTTGTCATTTGTACAATATTAATAGATTTAGTATTTTGATAAATTTCATAAAAATTTTTTTCGTAAATATATCTCGGACCATTTATATCATCTACTTTCCTTGTACATTTTTCAACTGCAGATGCTTGTGACATTATTTTGTGTAGAGTTGAGTTTCTGTAAGATATTTTTGAATAATTGAAGTAAATGCGTCTTATTAACTTTTGTAGCCTCTACTACGTAGTCTTTGGGGCGTCACATCTGTATTAATTAAAAGTTGACTAATTTGGATCAGTTGAACTATCTATACATCGTTTGCAACGTCTGTAGATAGCTCAATTGTTTCTTATGTATTTTATATGCCAATGTACATTTTGTAAATACTGTATAGTCGTAAGTTTGTTTGTGAATAAAGTATTAGTTTACTTAATTAAATATCAACGCGTCTTACAACGGTTAACTGAAACAAGAGCGTAGGTAAAGTGTTTGTCCTCTCGTACGCAATATAGATCACGTATTGCTATGCATTTCAAGTATATCCTTAACAATGACTAGTATGAGTATTAGGACCGCATCGCAACAAGTATAAGACAAATTCCATTCACTCAACCGTTGAGACGATAACGAGGTATTTAGCACATTTGTTTCCTTTACGAGCTATTGAGCTGTCCGATTCAATAGTAGGATGTTGGATGTAGGATGTTTTGGTTCAATCTGAATCGTAAATGAAATATGAATTGTATTTTTGTCAGTGTTTATTATTTATGATGGTTTGTAACTTTGGGAAACAATATAAATTAGTATGAAAGCGCGTATCTGCATATATTTTTATCGCTGCTTTTGATAGTTCATTACCTCACTGAGCACATTCCCTGACGATCAGAAAATGTACGAGTAAGGATTTTACATATTTAGCATAATTTTTATTTCATCTCATGTGCCTGTAATTGCATCTTTACTTTAAAATCCAAAACACAGTAATACGAGCATCTGTATTCGGCGACAATGAAGCGACATAAATAGTGATAATTAGACTAATTCTTTTTTCACAGGCCTCTATTAGATATTCTCTTGGATAATTAAATTTAACTAGTTAATTTTGTTGACCATAACTCGTTACTTGCTTGCATAAAACTGACCATTAACAAAGAAATTACGTACACAATGCATAATTTTTGAGCAACCGTGAGCGGATCGCAGCAACGATTTACAAAAAGGTCATCAAAAAATCAATTTCACAAGTGATTGCGAAGATAAGGATAATTCAATAGTTGGGCGTTAAATAATTACATCTGTCACAAGGTAGTCTTCAACAAAAGATTTGTGTCAGTGACGCAACCGAGCTGACCAGTCAACTTGACTAATATGGTAGTGGCGACGCTGATAAGAACGCAGCAAGGATGCGAGACAAAGATACTCTTGATCTTGATCTGACGAACTTTTGTTAACAGTTTTCAAACTTAGAAAAATAGTTTAACCTACTTACTATTTGAAATAGTCAGGAAACCAATGACAGATGTTACGACTCAGCATTAACTCTGCATTTTTTGCTGATTATAATGGGTTCGATACACATTAAGAACATGATTTTTGTGTTGTCTCATAGTTAAAGCCAGCGGTTTCTAATCAACATAATAAGCTGTATTTCCTACTTAAAAATCATTTTACAAAGTTATACAATGTATTCTTATCCTTATTTTAATAAGGTTACCGGCTGTTTGGTCTTGTGAAAAACCTCAAATTAAAAAAGAAAAGTCAATGTATAAAACTCCAATATATTGAGATATTTACAATAATATCTGACGTAATATAGCAAGACTTAGAAAGCTCTTGGCCTTTAGCCCAGTCATATTAGGTAAAAAAAGGGGTCAACCTCGGAATGAAAGATAATAAGCTGCAAATTGGTATGAACCTTCATTTTGTCATTCTAAATGTTGTCTCAAAAGTCACAATCGTTATCGTGTCCGCGTCTCAAGATATTCAAGGTCAAAGATCACAAAAATCGGTTTTTCGCGAATATCTGGCTTCCTATCGGTTAAATGAGATTTGCATTTATTATAAAAGTTGTAGGCTATAAAATTCCCTACAACTTTTGTTTAAACTTTTTTTTCATACGACCAACCGTTTTGAAGGTAGAGCGAAAAAACTTACAAACAAAAAAAATGTGGGTAGTTGGTAAAATGAATGCCTTAAAGCAAATGCTGGTCTAAGACAAGCAGATACTGGTCCCGGACATGTGCTTAACTCATTTTGAACAAGTGTGGGTACTTGTAAAGTCAACTAAAAACATCGCCCTTCAAGAATCGAACTGTCCGGGACCAGTATCTGCTTGTCTTAGACCAGCATTTGCTTTAAGGCGTTCATTTTACCAACTACCCACATTTTTTTTGTTTGTAAGTTTTTTCGCTCTACCTTCAAAACGGTTGGTCGTATGAAAAAAAAGTTTAAACAAAAGTTGTAGGGAATTTTATAGCCTACAACTTTTATAATAAATGCAAATCTCATTTAACCGATAGGAAGCCAGATATTCGCGAAAAACCGATTTTTGTGACCTTTGACCTTGAATATCTTGAGACGCGGACACGATAACGATTGTGACTTTTGAGACAACATTTAGAATGACAAAATGAAGGTTCATACCAATTTGCAGCTTATTATCTTTCATTCCGAGGTGAAAGCCCTAATATGACTGGGCTATTGGCAAAGCATCCTGAGAGAACGAGTTTGAATGTCAATATTAAATGTTTTAATAACATTTTCACGTGTTATATAAATATCTATTTGCAGATGCCCACTTATCGTGATGACGATGTTAAAAAACTATTTTTATAAAGCAAAAACAAAATAGGGAACGATAAAAAATTTGATGGCTACAAAAGTTATAATAACTGTATTATATTTTAATGGTGTCAGTTTTCATTTCGAAACGATTTTTTTATTTTTAATAGATGTTAATTTCAGTTTTCTGCGGACTAGAATAAACTAGATATGTACATAGATATGTACATAGGTACATAAACATCTAAGGAATTCAAAAAGTAACTTCTACATCAACCCAAATATTTTAGCATCTAGAGTTCGTACAATTTTTATTATCTATTATATGTATAAGGTCAGAGAGCGTGACCTTTTAATACATTATTTGTTTTACTTTATAAATACTAAGTAGTGCCTGCGGTCGGTCGTTAATGTTCGTTGCAGCAATCTAGGTGTCAAACTATTTCAAAGCCTAAAAACCTCATCATCGTACTGATGGGTTCATTAGATGAAGATAATGTCTTGAATGATTAGGATGTTGATCAATAATGATTTTGAAACTTCTTTTTTTTAAATGGCCTCCGTCAATCAGACATAATGTTAAGCTACAGTTAGGTAGGTAAAGTGATTTAAATCGGGCGTAGAGCCAAGAATACCGAGAATTCAATAGAAGATTGCACTTTGAGATAAACTTTACTATTTTTCCTAGCAGGTGCTCTACAATTATTATACAATTTTGAAGCCGCAAATGCGAAGGCCCAAGGGTGCCCTTGAACAACATTGTAGTAGCATTTAGATCCATTGTAGTAGATGCAAAATCGTACGTAAAATTTAGATAGGTAGTAAATGAGTGTGACTCAGATACGCAGCTTAGAAGTCACTCGTGACTAGAACTGAAGACCTAACATTTAAAAAATTAAGTTAATTTACTTCTTTTTAATATTTTTGCAAAAGAATCTTAAATATAATTTATATTAGCGCCCGATCAAAAAAATCATATCACAAATGATTTGTTACCTACTTGACAAATGAAATGAAACAAAAATGAATCAGACAGATACAATTTTTGCGCCTACGGTTACAATTATCAACACTATTATATTATTAAAACTGGTACCTATTTGGAAAAACTGTTTCCGCTTAAACATAATACACTCGAGAGCAATGAATCCCGGTCACTTAAAGAATGTTAAAAATCTCGGAAACTAAAAATGATAGGTTAATGCAATAAATTGTATTTAATAGACAATGTAATACTCCTTAAATGAAAGTAAAAAAAATATGAGTCACCATACATTTTATTAACACAAAATTACATAAAGAAAAAAACTGCTGATCTCTCCTTAAAACAAAAATAGGAAACATGAAATTTTTGAACTTTATTCCGATTTTCTTGAATTTTAATACTTCGTATTGCCTCCTCGTGCTTCCATTACTGCGTTTACGCGGTTTGGCATGCTGTACACCAAGTTCCTTATACGATTTTGGGGAATATTCTCCCATTCCTCTGTGAGAGCAATTTTGAGCTCACGAAGCGTGATTGGGGGAGGGTTTCGTTGTTTTACGCATCTGCCTAGCTCGTCCCAAGCATGCTCGATCGGGTTGATATCCGGGCTGCGCGCTGGCCACTCCATACGAGTAATGTTCATCTCTTGAAGGTAGTCATTCACAATCCTACCTGCATGAGGTCGGGCATTGTCATGCATAAATATAGCATCCTCACCTAAATTGACCATAAATGGACCAACGTGATCATTGAGGATTTCTTCCACATATCTTACGCTAGTTCAAGAGCCGTTTTCTATGATCACCAGCTCTGTGCGACTTTCAGAAGAAATTCCGGCCCACACAAGTACAGACCCACCACCGTAGGCTACTTTTTCTTCGATGCATGCTTGCTTGAATCTTTCCCCTGGTCTTCGATACACTCTGTGTCTTCCATCGTGCTTGTAGAGCATAAATTTTGATTCGTCGGAGAACATAACTTTTGACCAATCTTCAATACTCCAATTTACGTGGCTCTGGGCATATCTTAGTCTCGAAATACGATGCCCACGCTCCAGTTTAGGGCCGTTTGCAGGTCTAAGGGGTTTTAAGTTAGATTCAGCAAGCCGACGTCTTACTGTCCATGCACTTGGGTTACTTCCTCCGAGGCGTCGAAACTGATTGGTGAGTTCAGTTCCTGTGAGAAAGCGATTTCGAAGCATGGTGTTCACCAAGTATCGGTCTTCTCGTGCTGTGGTACACCTGGTTCTGCCCGTTCCTGGTCTGCGTAGGTTAGAACCAGTTTCTTCGTAACGTCGGAGAACTCTTTGTACTGTTGACAGCGACACACCGACAGTCCTGGCTGTATCGCGCTGACTCCGGCCGGTTTCCAGCATTGTAAGTATTCTGGTGCATTCTTCAGGCGTAAGCGACATAATTTCAGCTTGAATAATGAATATAGAGCACTATCAACATGGTTTATGTACCCACATAAATGACGGATTACAAACAAAAGCAAAACCAAATGCTGTAATTTCGTAGTTCCATCTTCGAAAGTGGCCCTTTTTCAAATTTGATTTTTTTATGATATAACTTTACAATAACTAAGAAGTTTTAATACCTTCATTTAAGGAGTATTACATTGTCTATTAAATACAATTTATTGCATTAACCTAGCATTTTTAGTTTCCGAGATTTTTAGGATTCTTTAAGTGACCCGGATTCATTGCTCTCGAGTGTATTACAAGGATCAATTTACTGATAAGCCAATAATTGATGAATATTGATAAGCATATAAAAAATGCTATTTTTTACTCAATTAATAATTACGATAAGTTCGTGATTCTTCGTGTCCAACAAATTGGTGATCAAAACCAGAATTACAGCCGATGAAAAATTGGTCATTGTGTGCGTGTCATTAGGGTGTAATTTGGCTTGTTAATAAAAAACAAACAATTGAATTATAAAATTGAAGTGTTTTACTGCATAATGTGAGAACAGTGTGCATTCGTGTCAATAATCACTTATAGTATGGTCGTAGTTTCTTGCCCGTTTTTCTAGGCCCTAGTCGCGAGGAATTGGCACCTAGAATTACAGCTGGGCTTCCCGAAATCCTTCTACATCCCCGATCTTTAGATGTTTACTAAATAAAAAAGTATTTAATAAAAATTGTTTTTTTAACGATCATAGTTAGATTTGTAACTGGTTTCACTGATTACTAAAGTCAGTAAACAAAGATTAAAATAAAAACCGGCTTATTAAAAATGTAATATAAATTCATGACTACGTGGCTAGAATCGTAACTTGACGTGGGTTTAACTTTAAGTTAAGTTAAGTTACAATGTCCCATAGAATTACTAAAAGTTATGTAACTTTGCGTTTTCACTGTAAAATTTTGTAGAATTCTCCATTCTCTTGTTCCACGTCAAGCAAAGCGGTTTCCAAATCGCTTGTGTAATGGGGTCAGGTTCATGTATTGACATTACTTTACGATTGTGTTTACTAGACAGACTGGTTTGAGATCGTAGTAGCACTAGTAGGCGTTTCTACACTGTCCGTTAACGACACGGTGCCGATATTGCTTCTATTTATTCTCCCAGGACTGAATAGCGATATATCTAAAGTTCTTTCTTTTTGTTTTTTGGCTTCTTTAAAGATCTGTATCTGATCTTTTAATTCAAATATATGTGCTTATCATCTACACTATTCTACACGATATGAAACATCACACTAGATATGTGATTAGCTCTCGATTTTGTAATGATCATGTCGTTTGAATGTAAACGTCAAGGACAGAAGAACAGAAAAACAGCTGATGATAATTTTATTCGTTATCGCTTCATAATGCTCGCAGGTTTAATATTCTAAGCGTCAAATGTATAAGGACATACGATTTTACATACATTTTCATTTGTTTTATTCAAGTAATTTAGAATTATATGATATTTCTGATTTTTACTTGCGAGCTTGTCTCATTCAGTTAAAGCATAAGAATTATTTAGAATAGTCTTATATACAGGGGATTTTAGGTGCCAGTAACTCGCGATCAGGCTGCGAGTTCGATGCCCATCTAGCACAAAAAATGGTGTTAAAACTATGTAACATGACTTTTTTTATGTATGAATGTTATACAAAAATAATGTATCTATCTATCAGGATTCTATTACACAAATAAATAGTTTAACTTACATCCAAAAAAATTTAACTTTAAAATTTAAACTAAAATGACTAAAAATAACAATCAGATAATAATTGAGAGGGGGGAAGATTGATAACGAAATCAAAGAAATAAGTACCTAACTTGAATCTACGTCAAGAAGACCCATGATCTTCGCTCCACTGCAGAGGTTACAATGTGTGAAGGATACCATATAACTACTAATCAGCATCACAAGATGACAGATGTTGACTTAATTAAGTCATTGTTAACAAAATACTTCGTCAATGTCAAGACAGATCTAACCTGTTTGATATAATAATGCTTTAGAATAAAATAGTTTGAAGTCAAGTCACTTAAAAAATTAAAAAATGTATTTTTAAAAATGTAAGGTAACTGCAGGTGTAGCTGACTATAGCATGAGATTCTTAAATTAAAATTAAAATATTACTTGGTTTTGAAATCAAGTTACCTACCTGATATCTGTTTAAAAGTTTAAGATAAAAGCTGATGATAGTCAAGGCGAAGTCAAAGTCAAAAATTACTTTATTCAATTAAATCACAACCTAGTTTTTTATATAACGTTTATATATTTTTTTGTAAATATATTTATTTAGTGCCTAATTTCTTTATAATATTTTGAAGTATCTACTTTAGATATTTCAGTATCTTGTGTTGGTGCTACAGGTGTCTACCGTGCCTAGCATGACCGTATTTGAATTTATCTTACCCTACATTATAATACATAAGCAGTCAAGCCGGATCTCAAATATAGCCAAAATAGTTATTATTTTTATTGTTTTTATGGTTCGCTTATATCTTGTATCACAGAATGGCTACATTCCGCAAACCGGAGTGCCTTGGACCTCTTCTTCAAAATATATTACAGTTATCTGCTTTTGGTATGGCACGTTATGCAAAAAGATACTTTTTAATTTTGATGAGTAACATGTGTTAATATCGGTTGTAGTCATTTTATAAAGCGTATATTTTCTTAGATTCATCGACACATTTTTATTCATACAAATTATAAATTATTTATTAATTATAAAAACAAGCACTATAGAAATAAAATTCTCGGTAACATACTATAAATGCTTTTATTTCTTACAATTGATACATAAATATATTTAATCATGTGCTACATCGATAGCCGCGTACTGTACACATCTTCATAATGTTTTAATAATATTTCTTTGGTGACGTATTTACCGTCTATTTAGTACGAATTTATGCAAATAACCAATTTAATTCAATGTTAAAACAAGGTTGGTTTATTAATGAATACTATTTTTCCTAAAATATTTTAAAAAAATGCGACTAATTCTCTCTGTAATATACATTATTACGTTTTAACTAAATTTTATAAAAAACAACACATATCTAGAAACTTCTTGCATATAAAAATGCAAAATAATTTACTGCAGCGCCATCTAGTTCCAAACTATGAAAACGTTGTTGAAATAAATAATACTTATCAATGTTTACATTAAAAAATGTTATTAAATAATTACTAAATATTTAAAATTATTGTATTTAATATAAATTGAGCTTGAGTCAGTAAACAGATTAACGCTGTTTATATAATTAATAGCTTTGAAAATATTTGTTCAGATGATCCGTTCGGCGTATTACCCAAATGTACCTACGACAATATTTGAATACGTAGTACATAGTTCTGTGTCGTGACAAACTAATTTGAGTAATTTTAAGGTATTCGGGTCACTAGTCTTTGACCCTGGTTGACGATTATATATCTTTGGCAATATCAAATACATTTGATGGAATATCAAAAACTGGATTGTCAACAGATCAAACTCGGAAGGCATCTGATACTATGATCAGTTTAAGGTAGAAACACAAACTCTCTTTAATTCATCAAATATCCTGAAAAGTGTGAGATAGATCATCAACTTCAACTCTATAAGTAAGGACTTTCAGGAGTAATACCTAAAATGAAAAGATTTTTTAAAATAAAATATTTCAATATGTTGACCTTGACCTAATTTCAGATAAATTGCAATGAAGATTTGCATAAAATAGGTACTTAAATCACAGTAAATTATATATTATTTAATAAAAAGAGAGTAGAACTATTGAAAATAACAATACACGCAGTAAATAAGCTAAAATATTAATTTTCTTAACTACAGTGGCTAAAAGTTTTAATTAATACAAAAAGTTATTCGTGTTTGTAAAAACAAAGGTTTTATTACAAATGCAATACATAGACATATCGTTAAATGCTTCTTCTCCACTAATTAATATAAACTAAAGATAACCTACATACATTTCACATAGCGCCATCTAGTTCCAAACTACACAAACGCGGCGTAAAACTTGACATATTTTTACAAATTCTATTTCATATAATTAATAAATAAACATAATATGTGGCAAAAATATTTTTACAACATAATTATGGAAAATACACACAACGATGTTAAAAATAAAAAAATAACATGTGACATTGTAACCAAATCAAAAGTCTTTTCATCATCATCATCATCGGCAGCCCGTACTAGCCCACTGCTGGGTATGTATAAGCCTCCTCCCTCAAACGCCACTCTTTTCTTAATTGGGCCTTTTGCATCCAGGTCCTACCCTGTACGGCAACGATATCGTCCATCCATCTGGCTGTTGGTCTGCCAAGGCCTCTTGTATGTCCTCTAGGCCACCATTCCGTCTTTTACAATGTTTTATTTAATAATTATACTCTGCTAATATTGAATTGCAGAATCCTCGTCCCTGACTCAAGTTATAAGTTCAAATAATTTGAATGAATAAGCATGAAGCATGATATTTCCCACTGCTACTAACTTGTTACGATATCTCTATGTTTAACCCAAGAGCAAATTCAAATACATCACTATTTTTGGGTTATGCAGTAGATGCTTGATGAAAAACCTTAGAAAATAGTTTGTCTTAAATCTCAGAATACCTACTACCTTCACCGATTAATGAATGAAAAGGATTATTTATCAAAATATATACATAATAAATGGGATGTCTAAAAAAAAACAGACCAGAGTTCAATATAAGCCAGCTCAGTTAAGGTTATGGTATGGGATCCTATACTAAATAATCAACTTAGCCAGTTAGCTAATTAGTTTTTTACAACTTCATATCTACTTAAATAATGTATTTTCCGTATTTAATATTCAATAAAAAGTAAAAAAGATACAATGTATAAATAAAACTGAGGATGTTTCCACAAAAGGGTATAGAATGCGGATATCTACATGCGATGGTAATTGAGGAAATGTACTTTTTATCTTACATGACTTACTCTTGACATTCTCAAGTCATGCATATTTTTTTTTGTTGAGCTCCATGTTAGTTCATTTTTAATTCTGTTTATATTGTGCTGATCAATTCTAGTTTTTGAAAGGGTTTTGACTTATTTTTTTTTATTGGGGTAGCAAAGCCCAGTATTCTGGTAGCATAAAAGAATAAGTATTTATCTGTATTTTAATATTAAAAAAGAAAATAGTTGTCTAAAATCTTCTCCTTCTCTTTTTCCAGAGGCTGTCACTGCACCTAGCAGTGGTCCTCCTGTCCGTGTACGCATGTACAGCGGACCGAGAGACGCGCGCTATACAGTACAATTCGAACCAAAACTACGCTGTGTATGGCTCACCAATCAGCGCTAATCTAGACGAAGATGGATACTTCTACCCGAAGCCGAAGGTTCCTTTCCCCCAGCCGGTGCCGGAGCAAACGGTGACGCAGGGGTACTACAATCCCCCAGCGACGCGTCCTCCCCCGGTCCAGACGACCGGCTACGTGTATGAAACTCCGCGTGTGCCTTTTGTGCTGCCTACCAGGTGCGTTCAGTTTTAAGATAACCCTCACTTTGAAACCTGACACTTTGTAAAAAGAGCATACAACATAATGCATTTCATATTTTTTTTCTTAACAAGACTTGTTTTCAATTTCAGGCCGCCACCACCGCCACCAACGAGAGCTCCTCCACCGCCGCCCCCACCTCCGCCGCCTACCAGACCCCCACCACCGCCCCCACCGCCACCTACTAGACCCCCTCCTCCTCCCCCACCCCCGCCAACAAGACCACCTCCTCCACCAACATACCCAACATACTCAACTATTGCAGACGTGACCAGAACCACTGGTTACACATACCCCGTACCTAAAGTACCATTCACTTTCCCTACCAGGCCACCACAGACGACTGTCAGGCCTTTACCACCAAGTACTTATCTACCTCCTACCACAAGACGGCCTTTACCTCCCACTACGTATCTGCCACCGACTACAAGAAGGCCTCCACCACCTCCACCACCGCCACCCACTAGACCACCACCGCCACCACCCCCACCACCAACAAGGCCTCCCCCTCCACCACCCACTACCAGGCCTCCCACATACTCTACAATACTTGATGTAACTAGAACTACTGGTTACACCTACCCTGTACCAAAAGTACCGTTTACCTTCCCAACTACTCCAAGACCTTTGCCTCCATCAACATATCTGCCACCAACTACTAGAAGACCGCCACCTCCACCCCCACCACCAACTACAAGAAGGCCACCACCTCCCCCACCACCACCACCCCCACCTCCACCACCAACGACTAGAAGACCACCACCACCTCCACCACCACCACCGACGAGGCCACCGACATACCCGACATACTCTACAATCCTCGATGTAACTAGAACGACGGGTTACACATATCCCGTCCCTAAAGTTCCATTTACGTTCCCACCTACAACGCAGAGGCCGTTCCCTCCATCTACTTATCTACCCCCTACAACAAGGCGACCACCACCACCACCTCCACCACCAACTAGGCCTCCACCGCCTCCACCGCCTCCACCTCCGCCACCTCCACCACCAACAAGGCGTCCTCCACCACCACCCACTACCAGGCCTCCAACATACTCCACAATACTTGATGTAACCAGAACTACTGGTTACACCTACCCAGTACCAAAAGTACCGTTTACCTTCCCAACTACTCCAAGACCTTTGCCTCCATCAACATATCTGCCACCAACTACTAGAAGACCGCCACCTCCACCCCCACCACCAACTACAAGAAGGCCACCACCTCCCCCACCACCACCACCCCCACCTCCGCCACCAACGACTAGAAGACCACCACCACCTCCACCACCACCACCGACGAGGCCACCGACATACCCGACATACTCTACAATCCTCGATGTAACTAGAACGACGGGTTACACATATCCCGTCCCTAAAGTTCCATTTACTTTCCCAACAAGGCCACCACCACCGCCACCTCCACCTACCCGTCCACCGACGTACCTACCTCCACCACCCCCTCCTCCCCCGACCCGACCTCCTCCACCACCCCCTCCTCCACCACCACCTCCACCGCCTCCAACTAGGCCACCTCCACCACCAACGACAAGGCGGCCTACTCCGCCACCGACCACAAGGCCACCGACTTACTCCACAATCTTGGACGTAACCCGAACAACCGGTTACACATACCCGGTCCCGAAAGTACCATTCACGCTTCCGACCCCAGCCCCGCCTGTGTACCGACCGCAGCCGTCGACTCCGGTCCCATACCCCACTCGGCCCCCTTACATACCTCCTCAAACGAACCCACCGATATACGTCCCTCCTCAGACGACCAGACGGCCTGTGTACATTCCCCCTCCGACTACGAGACGGCCAGTGTACGTCCCTCCTCCGACTCAACCCCCCATTTACCTCCCCCCTCCGACCCAGCCGCCCGTGTACCTCCCCCCGCAGACGACGCGGCCGCCGTTCATTAAGGAGCAAGGGTACTTCTACGACCGACCATCGGTTGCTTTTGTGTATTAATTCGTTTGACAACCGATTGCACCAAAATCACCGACATTTATTTTTGACAGAACTAGCAGTGTGAAAAAAGTTAAATAATGTTTAAATGATAAAGGGACATGTGAGGTTATAAAAAATTGCTACTCATGTTTAAACTAAGATTTTTAAAAGTTTGTGTTAGTGTATCAAACTTTCTAGGTCGTTTGACACAATGATACGTCTAACTGGTAATAACAGAGATTTATTCCATAAATTTTTGGTGCAATTGCCTCCAGTACTTTAAACAATGTTGCCATAAAATTGTGATACCAAACTGTGTAAGGATGTATGCTAGCAAGCTATTGTTTGTTATAATTTTATAGATTTTTGTATGGTATACATTAAGATAGGATACCGTTTTGAGGTTACCGAAATACTAGTGATGATAAGTATATATTTTAATATTAATTTACGTAATACTCACAAATACGAGAAGTGTAAACATCACTGCCTTATACTAATTACTATGATAATGTAAGATTGTAGTGTTGTTTTTAAATAAATTAAATAATAATTATTATGTTTTATTTCTAACCTCACTTATGGATGTATCGCAAACTGCAGTAACACGATAATGTAGTTGGCAGCGAGGCTCCAGAAGATGAGGGGTAACTCCATGTCTACGGAAAACGTCCCGCAGGTTTTCAACTGACTGAAATTCACATTGATAGTCCTCACAATAGCTTTGCCAAATTCTCTAACATCTTTTCCTGAAAAAAAATATCTGATTCTAGTAAAATTCACAAATCTATTTTTTATTTATTCACCAACAAACTCACGACTGTTACAGTATTTACAAAATGTACTTAAATATATAAAATACATAAGAAACAGTTGAGCTATCTACAGACCGTTGCTAACGATCTATAGATAGTTCAACTGATCCAAATCAGTACCAATCGGAAGCGTACCCAAGATACTGGCTGCATTGCCGCGCTGAATATAAACTTAGTTGGTTGTATATTCTTGCATTAGTTTTTTTTTTTTTGGAATCGCGATTCGATCGAGTCAGAACTAGTTTATGAAAATCAAATCAAATCAAATATTTCTTTATTCAATAAAATCACAAGGATCATTTAGAATCGTCTTACATACTAGGTGATTCTAGGTGCCAGTTTCACGCGACGAGAGCCTAGAAGAACGGGCAAGAAACTTACGGCCTGGTTCCTACCGTTTTTTTATATGATCCTTCTTACAATGAATTACAATTAAACTAAATTAAGTACTGAAGTTTCAGTGCGGTGTCAATTTAACTTAGTAATGATACACTAATGTGTTAAAAAAAGAAGAATAAAAAAGCTATACGTAAATCAAAAAGACAGCACACGCTTCGCTTCAGAAAATCTACTACTTAATACTCACGATTGTCGTTGTAAAACTTGTCTATAACTTTAAGCCGAGTTGCCTCCATCTTGCAGTAAAACATCTCGAATGCCAAACACAAAAACGTTTGAACAAACCATCTCTTTAAAGACCACATTAGGATTCCTATTACACTTTTAAAAGTTGTAAATTGAATCTAAAAAATACAATAAACTATTTATATTTTAGCTTAATTTTGTTACAGGTACCTATATCTTTGTGGTTTATTAATTACTCATTCTCGTATTTATATATATACATATATAACATAATTCATACCTGGGATCCTTCAAAGCTATCTATCATGATTCCAATGTATAGTAGAACTTGAACAAAAGACATGGAGAAATAGAGAATTATCTGCAACGAAATAAACATTTAATTAATATTAAAATAAACAGATTAATCTTGAGTAACAATAATTTTAAAATTTTAAATTAAAATAAATTATCTTCTTATATAAAATTAAACTTTAATATTTTTTGCTCAACCTAGAACAAATTATTGTTGATAAAATATATGCACTAACAAAAATAAATTTCGTAACATCTCGTGAGGAACTGGATTCAAATAACATCTAGCAATAGACAAAGCAAATCTTAGGATTATAATGATAAAAATAAACTTACAAACATTTGAAATGATCTGTTGATCGCATCGTAAACAGCTATAATCAGTTGAAAGTCGGACTTTAAATCCTTCAAGACAACTCGGTTCGTTCTCTCTAAAGCACAGTTCAGCGTTTCATCCATCCATTTATCAATTTTACTAATCAAAAAGTGTACTAAGCACGCTGCATTCAATATCTTGGCTTCTAGAATAACTGTAATTGAAATCATCAATAACCTCGGCCAAAACCAAGCTCTATGTAGAAATATTCTCTCTGATAATATGAAGAGGTAAAACACTAATAGTACTAAGCACGACATTCTGGTCAAGATTTTTAGTCTCAAGAAATTTTTAGTGCGCAATGTGTACTCTCTGAGTTGGTCTAGATACATCAGCAATGTCAATACTGTTTTGTAATGACACAAGTTTACAATAGACATTAGAACAAAACTTAAAACATATACAATATACACCCAAAAGTATACGTTTATAGAAAAATGACTCCCAAACTGATCATTCGTAAAAGCAACGCAAAATAGTGCGATAAAAAATATGTTTATTAAAAATAACAACAGTTTATTAATTTTTGAAACTGGCAACACTTTGTTGTTTTTAAAGTTATAATTTTGCGTGCAAAGTAATACATCCAAATAATAAAATGGTTTGAAAATATGTACAAATTCATTTGCTTCAAAATTAGTAGCACCCGACATCGCGGCTGAATGTGAAAGACACTCAATTTTATGAAAAAGTTATTCAATTCATCATGAAAATGATAATAATGTCATTTTGTTAATCGAATAACATGTTTATATTGTTTATCTTTATAAATGATTCTCAAACTTGATAACAGATATTTTCATTACTAGATAAGCATTATTATTATCATTAAAACAAACTTACAACATCAAAGTCATAATTTGTGTAATATTGGATTAGTTTATATTACATTAATGGATTAACTATATACATAAGTACTTATATAGGTGTTCATAGGCGACTATGTACACCTTTGCCAAAAAAACATAATAAAATATATAGGATATTTATAAGTTGCCTGCTATGCCTAGGAAGACCTTCAGTCTTTTTACAATAAAAATTGCAGCAGCACTAAAGTATAAGAGGCTAAAAGGCTTCCAAGGTGTATTGGTGTGGTGGCATCTATCGCGAACATGCCACAGGCGTGAAGCTTACTGTATTTCGTTTTGATTGCTCGCAATGTACGTTTACCGAAATTAATAAAGTTCTCGTCTGAAGATTCTGAAAAAACAGTAACATAGAGAAATTTAAGCAGTGTTAAAGAGAGGCGATCCTTAGTTAGGTAGTTCATTTTATCATTTTTTATTGTAATATGTAATTTCAAAACAATAATATCTTACGGAAGTCCCAATATGTGTATTTGATGATAGTGTCTCGAGTTGTTTCTATCTCCACGTTGAATTTTTCAAAAGATACACAAATAAAGGATATTATAAACAATGCTTTTGCGAACCACGCTATATAAGATACTGCGAAACACATCAGTACAACCGGATCAATCTGAAAAATAAAAAACATTAAATACTTAAGATTACTGCTATAGATAACTACTATAGATAACTGCTTGCTAAAGCCTTGCACACCACCACTAAGGCACACTTTAACATTGTCATGGGGGACTTCAACGCCAAAGTAGGATTACAGACTTGCAGCGAATCATCAGTAGGGCCACACGGATTTGGTAGTAGGAATCACAGGGGGCAAATGCTGGTCAACTTCCTAGAGCGCGAGAGACTCTTTTTGATGAACTCTTTCTTCAAAAAGAGTCCCCAGCGAAAGTGGACTTGGCGAAGCCCCGACGCTGTGACGAAAAACGAGATAGACTTCATTATAGCGGATAAGAAGCATATATTCAGAGATGTCTCAGTGATCAACAGGTTTAATACCGGCAGCGATCACCGAATGGTACGAGGCACTCTGAATATCGACTTTCAGCTTGAACGCGTCCGCTTGATGAAGTCTAAGCTCCGACCAAACTTACTCCAAACCGCTGTGAACTCAGAGAAGTTCCAACTTCAGCTCGAAAATCGATTCGCTGCCTTGGAAACTACCGATGACGTAGATCAGGACCTACACAATGTGGTGAACATCCTCAGGGAAGAGGGCACGAAATTTTGCTCGGTAAGGCGTACGGGCAAAAAGTCAAAGTACTCGGACGAGACTCTCCGGCTAATGGAAAAGCGACGCCAGTTACCACTCACCCCTACTACGCTGTCAGAACACACGGCTCTGAACAAGTGCATTGCTAAGCGCATACGCTACGACCTCCGTCGCTCCAATACGCTTCGTATTGAACGAGCAATTGAGCAAAATCGGGGGTCCAAAGTGTTTGTGCAGCAACTTGGTAGGAGCCATCTGACACAGCTCACAACATCTAGGGGTGAAACCGTCGTTTCCAAGCCGGAAGTTTTGGCTGAGATCGAAGACTTTTATGGCCGATTGTACGCCTCGCAAGTTTCGTGTCCGGGATCCGGTAATGAGGATGTAAGAGCCACACTGACCCGCCACTACACAGAAGATCTCCCGGAGATAAGCCTTGGTGAGATCGAAATGGCTCTGAAACAGTTGAAAAATGGAAAAGCCCCAGGGGAAGACGGAATCACGTCGGAACTCCTAAAGGCAGGTAGTTTACCAGTCCTGAGGGAAGTCCAACGTGTTTTTCAATCCGTCCTGGACCATGGGAGAACTCCAAAGGCATGGAGCAAGAGTGTGGTTGTGATGTTTTTCAAGAAAGGCAACAAAGCCTTACTGAAAGTAAGACCGATTTCACTCTTGAGCCATGTTTACAAACTGTTTTCCAGGGTTATTTCGAACCGCCTTGCGCGAAGACTTGACGAATTCCAAACCCCGGAGCAGGCTGGGTTTCGCAGAGGATTTGGCACCATAGACCACATTCACACAGTACGGCAGATTGTACAGAAGTCCGAAGAGTATAATCAGCCACTGTGCTTAGCGTTTGTGGACTATGAGAAAGCCTTTGACTCTGTTGAAACCTGGGCTGTTCTACAGTCCCTGCAACGATGCCAGGTGGATTGGCGATACATCGAAGTGTTGAGATGCCTTTACAATGATGCCACTATGTCTGTCCAAGTCCAGAACCAGCAGTCTAAACCTATCCAGCTGCGCCGCGGAGTAAGACAAGGAGATGTCATATCTCCCAAATTGTTTACGAGCGCGCTGGAAGATTTGTTTAAGACGCTGAGTTGGAATGGGATGGGCATTAACATCAATGGCGAATATATCTCACACTTACGATTTGCCGACGACATCGTCATATTGGCTGAATCGTTGCAGGACCTACAACAGATGTTGTACAGTCTTGCTGAAGCCTCACGACGGATTGGCCTGGGCATGAACTTGGACAAAACGAAGGTCATGGTCAATGATCGTATTACCCCAGAGCCAATAACCGTTGCCGGAATGCCTCTCGAATTTGTGCAGGAGTATGTTTACCTCGGGCAGACTCTGCGGTTAGGTAGACACAACTTCGAGAGAGAGCTAGACCGGAGAATTCAGTTGGGCTGGGCTGCGTTTGGGAAACTTCGTCAAGTCTTCTCGTCATCCATCCCGCAATGTCTGAAAACGAAAGTTTTCAACCAGTGCGTCCTACCTGTTATGACCTATGCTTCTGAAACGTGGACACTGACAGTGGGGTTGGTCCACAAGCTGAAAGTCGCTCAGCGCGCTATGGAGAGAGCTATGCTCGGAATTTCTTTGCGAGACAGAATCCGCAACGAAGTGATTCGTCAGAAAACCAAAGTGTTCGACATAGCTCAAAGAATTAGCAAGCTGAAGTGGCAGTGGGCCGGCCATGTTTGCCGAAGAACGGACAACCGTTGGAGCAAACGGATACTGGAGTGGAGACCGCGTTTAGGAAAGCGTAGTGTAGGACGCCCTCCGGCGAGATGGAGCGACGATCTGCGGAGTGTAGCTGGCAAACACTGGATGAGAGGAGCCGAAGACCGGGCTCAGTGGCGCGTCTTGGGAGAGACCTACGTCCAGCAGTGGACTAATATAGGTCGATGATGATGATGATGATAGATAACTACTATATATAACTACTATAAATTTATTCTGTGTCTGGTTGTTACTATGTACCTATTGTATGAATGCTTTAACAAAAAATGTAGGTAGGTACAGGTATTTTATTAGCAATCTAGTTCCTACAAAAGAAGCTTTGCTTAGTTTAAGACTAGAATGCGGCGTGTAAAATTACCCTTAGTATTTATTTATCTCAGTTTAATTTTCAAAATGTAATTTTATTAAATTAACAACAGTTTCATTCTATATAGTGAAATTACTATATGTTTCACACCATATGATATGTTTGTTTGTTTTCAGTAATTTTAGCAGGAACTTATCTATTTTTAGTAATTATTAACTATGGTACGTATATAGTACAAGCTTTACTTAGTTTGGGAGTAGAGTGTGATGTGTGAATGGTCCATGAATATTTTATTATTTACTAGCTGACCCGTGCCCACTTCGTTGGGCATAATTGAAGTTTTAGTAAGGATGCCTATTTAAAAAAAAATATAATATAGCCTATGACACTCAGCAATAATGTGACTTTCTATTGGTGAAAGAATTTTTAAAATCGGTTCTGTAGATCCCGAGATTACCCCTTACAATTGAACAAATATACAAACTTTACCTCTTTATAATATTAGTATAGAAGTGTAGATTTATGGCACTTATTAGTAGGTACTTGAACACAAACCTTTGCTTCTCGCATTTTTAGGACATAAGTTGCCAAATATATTAGAATTTGGAAGAATGTAACAATCAAATAGACAGCTATCTGCAAAAAAAAAAACTTAACTGAAACATTCATCAAAATATTATGTATTATTCAAATTTAAAATACTAAATTCTACATTTATACCAAGTAGATAACAGTATCCCATCAATGTATAATGTATATTAATTATCGTCATCAATGTATCCACTGCTGGATGTAGGTCTCTCCCAAGACGCGACACGGAGCCCGGTCTTCATCTCTTCTCGTCCAGTGTCTGCCAGCTACACTCCGCTGATCGTCGCTCCATCTTGAGCACCTACTACGCTTGCCTACACGTCTCATATCCAGTATTCGCTTGTTTCAACGATGTTTGTCTACCGTGATATATTATATAACTAGTTAAATAAGGTAAAAGTTCCTTACAATAATTCCAGCAACTCGTTTAATTAAATGAAATACTTGTAATATCAACTCGAACACCGAAAACAGTTCTTCCATATTTATATTTGAATGCTCGTCTTGTCCAACAGTCCTTAATCTTTTAATGTTTTGTGTCCATATTTTCAGTTTTTGAATTAAGTATAATAAAATAAAAGAAATATTAATGAGTTTAATTTCAAACATTATCGTGGATGTTAATATGAAACTTTTGTAAATACTCCAAAAAATATCAGTATAGAATCTCAGAACGAAAAATGCAAAATAGAAAAATATTAAAATGATTATACAAATTCGCGTTATCCACTTATACTTTTGTGTGTCGTTAGGATTTTTAATGCGTTGAGAGATTTCTTGAAGTTTTATAAGCAACTTAAAAGTATTGTCTCGGTTGTAGTAGTTAAAAAATGAGATGCAAGTAAACATCGCGACATACTGAGCGTACACTGAACTGTGTATCCATTTATGGAGCACAGAAATAAAGGTGTCTGTCAGGGTAACTCCAAACAGTACATGCATCATCACATTTACTATAACTGATAACACTAAACTTTTCTTGTTAGTCGGATAAGCAAATTTATCGATAACTTTGTAATTCGGTAAACAAAAAAACTTTTCAGAATAGTAAAATGGTTTGAAAATTGTCCAAAAATGTTCATCTAAAACAACCCGATCAGATAAACTCATTTTGATAACACGACTTTCTTACACTAACTAATAATGGAAACTAAAAATTTATAAGCTTAAAATAACCTTAATTTATTTGGTTCTTACATTACAACTGAAACCCATGGTGAAAATATCGAATGGAAAAATTAATGGAGGTTATAATTCCTATCGCATAAGTACCATCAACCTACTTATTATGTAATCCTATTATAATTATGTTTATCATAGGTCTCTTTACAGTCAGTGGGCTTGGTTTTAACAATAAATGACTAGATGGGTATAAAATAGTACCTTCTAGGATTTATATTTTGTACTTTTTAAGTTCTTACTAGGCAAACTATTGTCGATGCCGCCTATGCATCTGATTTTTTTCTGAGTAGCTGCATAGTTTATTTTACATTGATATACTTCAGATGTTCTTATAAACAATACAAATAAGAAATAACAGTTTCTCGCGTAAAAATCCAATTAACTTTTGCGCCTGTTAATATTTCATAGCATATGTTGATGTTAGTTGTATCTAAATAGCAACTCTGTACCACAACTAACGCGGTCAGCTCAAGTAGATTTGATTACTGCAATAATCCTACTAATAAAATAAAAGTATTGTTTTTTTGGTTGTCTGTTTGTCGTTGTCATCACGTTGTTCCCACTTGTCTGATTTCAATAAATAGAAATATCTGAGTTCTTTAGACGCGCTACAACATGGTAGATAGATGAGTTAGTTTGCTAGCTTAGTATGGTGTAATGGATCAATGCACCTCACTAAACTAGCAATGTAACTCATCTAGCGCATTGCATCTGTTAAAGCCAGAGCAATCGGTTTGATCTTAGGTACTTTGAATCTTTCTAACTTCTCAGAAATAAAACCTAATTAAACGCAGACTAATGAGCAGAAAATGAGAATGGAAACATGTGGACCCGATTTTATTGTACCTATCATTCTCCGAATGTACCTACGAAATATTCGCAGAAGTTTTAGGTTCTCATGTAAATGATTTTATATTAGACAGGCGTCACAACTCAGTTGGTCGTAGCTGTGTCAGCCATGCTGGGGGTCGTGGGTCCGATTCCCACCCAGTGCTAATGTTTGTGTGATGAACATAAATATTAGTTAGATATACAACATAGTACAAGCTTTGCTTAGTTTAGGACAGGAGTGTGATGTTTGTAATGTCTATGAGTATTTATTTTATTTATTACCTACTAGTGGTGTATTAAATGCCCATGAATATTTATTTATTAGCTGCTAGACCCAGGATACTGGAAAACCTGGAAAGATGAAGTTAGTGCGTCCAGTAAGTATACTCCACACGCGAGCCGCTGCTAGCGGGCGTCGTAAATTAAATACTAATAGAATTGATCAATTTACTTTCACAAGGAAACATGGCAGCTCTATCTATCATTACCGTACTTATAAATGCTATTTTACTACTTTGTCACACTGCACGGTTTAATTTGTAACAAATAATGACGATAGTGAGTTTGAGGGCGTCAGCTCAGATGCTCTCAGAGGGATATCCATACAAAAATATATGGACATCCGAGAGACGACTGTCGGCTCGAGAGTAGGGACTTTTAAAATGCAAGCTCGGACTAAGCCCTCTGTTACTCTGCCCTCCATGGTCGTGAGTTCGATCCCGCAAAGAACTTCAATTATGATTTAAATACGAAGGATAAAGCGTAATATTTGTAATCATTGTAAACATATTTGAAATCACTGGCTAGTTTAGGTAGCAACATCATTGTCATCATCAGTCCACTGCTGGACGTAAGTCTCTCCCAAGCTGCGCCACTGAGTCCAGTCTTCAGCTCTTCTCATCCAGAGTTTACCAGCTACACTCCGCAGATCGTCGCTCCATCTCGCCGCGATCTACACTACACGAAGCCTAAACGCAGTCTCTACTCCAGTATTCGTTTGCTCCAACGATTGTCGGTTCTTCAGTAGTAACATACGTATTAGGTTTACAAGTTTGCGACAAGCGCAACTTGTTCGTTTATTTATTTTGTTACTACATTATAACAATCGGTTGACAACACGTCCTGTTGCCTTTTGTGCCAGTTCTAGGCATTATGCATTGCAGCAACACGCAGGCATCAGTGCGGTGCGATAGCTGCAACCGTTATACAATTTAAGACAGGTAGTTTTTTTACTGTGATAAAAACATAAACAAATAAATTCACGGAGATTCAACACATTTCATTCATTTCATTTTCAGCCTGTGGTGTCCTACTGCAGGGCAAAGGCCTCCCTTCCTTTTCTCCAGTTTACTCTGTCCTGGGCTATTGTGGTCCAATCTTTTGTATGGGCATCAAATTCGTCCCTCCATCTGCGCCGTGGTCTACCGCGAGGTCGTTTTGCGTTTTTGGGCGTCCAATCTGTTGTGGATTTTGCCCATAACACATCGGACATGCGGCAAACGTGGCCTGCCCAATCCCATTTTAATTTGCCAGCGTGTTGACCAACATCTGCGATTTGTGTTTGGGAGCGCAATATGCTATTTCGAATGCGGTCTGTGAGCTTCACTCCCAGAATACTGCGCTCCATTGCTCGCTGGCAAACCCCGAGTCTGGACTTTTGCATATTTGTCAAAGACCAGGTTTGTGCGCCGTAGGTGAGGATAGGGAGAATGCATACGTCCATGAGCTTCCTTTTTAGTGACAATGGAAGTGTACCTTTCATCAGATGTTTCATGGCCCAGTATCCCTTCCAGGCGTTTTCGGTGCGTCTGGTGATTTCAAGGTCTTGTCGTCCGTGGAAGGATACTAATTGGCCTAGGTATAAGTAGTCATCGACGTAATCCATCTCCTCACCCCCGACCCACAGCTTAGATTCAATACAATTAGCCCAAAACTGAGCAAATCTTGTACAATACTAACATGTGTATAAATACATAGGTACCTAAAAAACATGGTAACTCCCACAGAACAAAAATCAGCGCTCATCACACAAACGCTTATTATCTGTTGGGATCGAACCCACGACTCACAGCATGGAAGGCAGGGCTACAACTACGGAGCTGTGAAGTTCTTCACATTATCAAAAGTGCGGCAGAGATATGTATCTATTAAAGATGTGAATAAAAATGAACCTGACACTGCACAAATCATCTCAAACCTCTGTTTCCATTAACAATGATCCAACAATAAAAATCACATAAAATTACATCAACTAACATTACAAGATATTACAAAAGTTACATTAACGTGTGATTACCTGTGTTATGTGCAGTTTTGTGTATTAAAATAGAGTTAAATGTGGTTTCTCTCGATGTAAGAATATTTAATAGTTACTGGTGGGGACGGCACGCTTCGGTGCACCGTGGTCTGTGATGTATGGACTAGAGGTGGGATGTGATAATGTCGATAAAAGTATGGTTTATCGTAAATTTATTTTATTGTTTACATTGGCTTTAAGACTAAGATTTTTATATATTATAATTATGTTAGTTTAAAACATGTTTTTTTTTTAACTGATAAGTTTGATGAAACGCTAAAACGTTGGTTTGACCAGGTTTCCTGGAGACCCCCCATCAACATCGTTATTTATTCGTTGGCCCTTGAAGTAATATACCTACTGAAAAACCTATGCACGGGAGGTAGATTGATGATATTTTAATTAAATAAAAAAAAGCTTTTTGAGAATAACTGAGATAAGCTGATGGCTTATCTGTTATTAAGTTCACTTATTTCTATAACAATGCATTGCTTCTAGCACATGCGTCATTCTGAGACAGCAAGATGATGATTATGTTATATGTTATATTTAGTTTATATAATATAGTTTATAAGACTGTTTGTTTTCCTTTGAAATAAAATAAATAAATAAATTATAAGAGAATAATTCAGCAGATACTGCGTTTGGTACGAGCGTTACTTTTACAATGAAAGTCATCGATAAAATTTCTTCCGTGTCCCAACACTAGTGAGCATTTACCAAACACCGACTATCTCAAAGAAAAACACATATCCACTCACACGCGAAGACACCACCAAGTGGCACACACATTACCGAATTAAATATAGTTATGTTACGACTTTTCAGTAACATTAGTGGATAATTTTAAAAGGGCTGAAGTTATGTGAAATTTTAAATATGTCTAGTGAAGGTTCTATATCGTCATCAAACGGGTCTAGGATCAGGCAGTTCGGGTTGTATAGGAGCATTGATGCAAGGACTGAGGAGTTCCTGAGATTGTCGCGCCGGCGTCAGATCAGACAAGGATGTGCATGTGCAGCTGTGTCTACCGCCATTACCGTTACCGTTGTGGTTGTAAGTATTATATTTATAAGTACTTAGATATATTTTGTATGTAGGTACTTATTTTTTTCGTATACTTACTTGTTTTGTTTGTTTACCTCTTAAGTATCTAGAAATATTCACATGTGTGTATAAAGTTTCATTAAGATGGTGCAAATAATTTTTTTTTTTTTTATATTATATTTATAAGTATAATATATTTCTGAGTTTAAAAAATAATACATTTTAATTTTAATGTGGTAACGTAGAATAGAAGTAACTTTTTTTGTTTTTAACACAATTATAGACTAATTTATGCAACAACACTTGGAAATCTTATTATATTTCTATGCTATGACTGCCAAAAATGGTCATCACTCAGTTTGTACTGATACTACATACTCAATTTATAAAAGTAGAAAAATAGTTTTTAACCCTATAAACTTGTATAAATTTGAAGTGTTTAACCAAAAAACTAAACAAATAGACAAATGTTTGTATTCTTTTGATAATATGTACTTACGTAACAAATCTCATACATTTTTCATGCATCTATTCTATAGCCATTACAGAATGACAATTTGGTATTTTATTTCTCTTCTGTGGTAAAGTTGTAATAAAAACGTGAAAGTTGATGTCAATTTTTGTGTATGTCGTAACACCTAAAATAGCTTACTATGTAAATAACTATCTGCCAGTGTTTTATATAAAATTTCTAGTAATTTTAAGCAGACGGTGAAATACTTAAGATGACAAAAAGTGAATCGATAACTAGATGTTGCCCGCAACTTCTTGCAGTTGTTATATTTTTAACAATTTGCACATTATCATGTAATATTTAAATTGCAGCCTATGTGTTATTCTGATGTATAAACTACAATATTGTAAAGTTTCATTACAATCCGTCTGTAGTTTTTAAAGAAATGGGTAGCATCCTTCCTACATCTATACAAACATTCGCCTTTATAATATTAGTATGATCTCAGTAACCAATATTAAAATTAAAACAAATACACTGTAAACATAATAATAATATGCTGACTAACAATCATTAATACAAACTTATTTAAATACATTACTTAATTTTACGTATCAGAATGATGGACGCAGTGAAATGCTACACAGCTCACATCCTCAATACATGAATCGTTGAATTAATGAAGAGTGAATTGTTGTAGATTTTGGTTTTAACATCTAATGTACCTTCAGACTGAAAAAATTGACTAAACACTTTTCTAGTTAATGTTACAGAATGTTGCGAATACTTATAAATATAAAAAAACTCAGCAACAGAGTTATGTATGAATACATATACATATGTATAAGTACGCAGTTTTTGTTAGTAAAAGTGTCAGTAAATCATTTATATCATTAATCACTCATGAAAACTATGATTATTTAAACCTATTATGATTTAAATTTGTAATTTAAACGCACTTGATTCGAAATCCACATTTTTTATTTTGATTTATAACTGTGCCATATAATAAATATTCATCCAATATATAAATATTCATCAACATTTTATAAAAACAGCGCCATCTAGTTTCAAACTTAGCAAGCTAATAAGGGAACTAAATTTCTGTTCAAAAAATATACCCACGATAAATACGACGTCAAATTAAAAGGTAGTTATTTCGCTTATTATAATATTTTAAAAATAATAATGATACTTACGAATCTCATTGTTAAATAACTGAGATTTATGGAATTTTGTGAATGGATAAATTTTAGTGTTACCATAGAATTATGTTTATTTGTCTTATGTTTATATTACACAATTAGTTGAAAGACCTTCCTATTGTTAATTGTTAAGATACGCACATTATTCTATACAAATAAATGAATATTCAATTGTAGGTACACATCGCACTCAAGTCCCAAACTAAGCACAGTTTAAACTATGGAAACAAGATTGTTGATAGAATACTTGTATAGCTTTTTTTTTGTAAATACATAGCAACAGAACAAACATCAAAGTTTGCTATCACATAAATTGGTAATCTTTATTAAAAAAGATGATTTATCATGTAGAGATCGCCTAGTTAACGCCCATTGCAATGTAACTACTTCCATACGAAGAATAATTTTGAAACCAGTTACAAAATTGTATTGCAAATCTCTTTAGAGGTCTGATCACAAGAGTAGGCTTTAAAAGTGCAGTAAAAGTACGCAGTGTACCTAATGGTATTGTATTTGAATCACACTGCGCGTCAGCGCCATCTCGACTACCGCACCGGCAGCGTCACCGAGCAATGCGTATACGCTACCGATACGTTTGCGATTGTCACATTTAGAGTGTTTTCACATTATCCGATCCGATAGCGGTGTCGGACGCCGCGCCGATATGTGGGTAAGTAAAATGTATGAAATATGTACCATATTTCATACATAACAGCCAGGCCGGACAATATGAAGACATATTGTCCGTATTGTCCGGCCCGATATCGGATATCGGAGGTACATAGGTATTTCATACATTTTACTTACCCCGATATCGGATCGGATAATGTGAAAATGCTCTTATTCGTGATCTTTCCGACCAGACATTCTCTACATAAATATAATAAATTTGTTTTGTAAGCAGGTAGTCAATTACACGTCTATGACTACCTATGTTTAATAATGCGATGCATTGTTATTGTTTTTGTGTATCAATAAACGTCGTCGTAGATTGATGACCAATCTGACGAATGTTTGTAAATAAACTTCCTGGTGGATGCACGCATTGACAAGTCCACTGATATATTGTAATGAGGAATGTGTTAAGATGATAAATAGTGCTATTCCGTCACTCTCACCAAAACTATTTAAATATATTCAATATTTTTTGGTTGAAAATGGACTACTTAATGTTGTCTATAACAACACCTTCAGGTTTACAAAATACCAAATATACAGTCGTGAAACCATTCCCTCGATTTATAAAAAAACAATGACGCTTTTCTCAAAAGCCACCCTGTATAATTTTGGAAATATCGAAAATATGTACATTTTACGGTTATTAATGTGGTACTACACTTTTTAGTCTAAAACTTCACATATTTTCAATATATTATTCTCTGGTTATTTTTGTTAGATTTACAAAATATTTAAAACTACATTACAAAACAAAATTATTAGTAGAAATGTCCGTTGATTCAGAAGAATCTATTTAAAATCGATACGGTGTGCATTGCATACCGGCGGCGGCGGGCGGGTGCATTGCATACCGGCGGGTGCGCGGCGAGCGTTCACACAAATCATTTTATTTGATCACTGCCGTGTTGGCGTGTTCTTCAGTGCTCCATTATATTCTATAACAATACAAAGACGCATATTTTTTTGTATTTTACGTATGACGATATTTCATTTCAATCATATTTCAGAAATGGTTTCAATATTTTCATTAAGTATTATTATCAATTTGTAAAGAATATTATAATTATTTTTGTAGTTCATATGCTCATTTTTGAAATGATATGGATGTGAAAGGAGTGAATACTAAGATGACAAATGATAGAGGAGAATGGAAGGGCAGGAAGAAGAAGATGAAGATATGTTCATTTTTGTAAAAAATATACTTACTAACTTAATTATTTAAAGATCGACGGACGACGCGTTTATTTATTTATCTCATTAGTCTTAGAGCCAATGGGAATAACCCATCAGTGGACGTCACGGCTCTAGCACGCGACTCGATAAAGCAAGAAAGCAGAAAGCATACTATAACAGTATGTAAAGTAGCACACTCTTGTACGTTTATATGTGAATAGTTCATACTGTAAATATAATAGTTCACATCGTAAATATAAAAGTATATTTAAAATATATATTTATATATATATATAGCGCCATCTAGTCTCAAACTATGCAAACCTTGTACTACGGGAACTACATGAAACTTTATACCTAGTTGTTAAATACATCACTCAATAATATGTTGCAGCGCCCTTGCAGGGTACATGTACTTACTATAGCTATATTACACCTAAGCTGTTTAAAATGTACTTGTGAGCAATGAATAAATGAATATGAATACATGCTCGCACTTGGCCGGTTTTATATCACATAATAGAATCTATTTTATAATGTAATGTTAAGCAAAGAACAGTTTTTACTTGCACTTTCTTTAAAATACAATATTTGATTAATTTCCTTGTGCAATACTAACTTTGATTGTATAAGTTCCACTAAATGATACTATCATAATAACTCTTCCCGCACACTACAGGTGATTCACTGCTCATAAAGATGAAAGATTATACTTTAGTGAACATATTTCTTTAATTCACTCACATTTTTTATTATCTGTTGATATCTCATAACAACACGATGGTAGGTATAGTTGACATCAAATGTATAAGAATTATTATTTTTTGTACATTTTTTCTTATTTTTTAGTCTTAAATGTCAATTCCTTTAGGGTCATTCCATTTTGTTGATGTTTATGCGATATAAAAAACTCTTTTTGATGTATCTGGCTCTAAGTAGTTTTTAGGTCTTTGACGGGTTCTATCCTAGTTAAAAAAAAGTAGTCAGGGATCTTACACTTACGCTGCTACCACGGCGATGCTGTCCGGGTCTAAGAGTTTCGTCTCGAATGACGTTTTATGTGCATATATGAATGTGTAGGTATGTCCTTCTATTATATAATAATATTTTATTTTATAAATGTCATTGATATCTGCATTGCCAAGCTACCAGTTTTTAAACGCATATAAAAATGAATAATACATATAAATATTGAATTATTTAGGTTTATGCGGTTAATAAAACATAAACAAAATAAATAAAAATTACAACTAAGTAAAATTGTAATAGCTAGAAAAAAAACCATGCATTGCTCTTTACGCACTAATTATAACCTAGCAAAACGTCGCCGAGCACTTAATATCTACCTAATAATTTACTAACAATTAAAATAACCACCCCAATTAACGGCAACTGCAAATAACTTGTCATTTTGTGTATTTGTATTTGTGTCTGTTATCTAAGTGTGTAACCTATGTCTTTCACTTTTATGGTAAGTTATAAATGTAATTATTATTTATCGACCTAACATTTCGTAGATGAAAGTTACTACGCAATTTTTTTTACAAAATACTATTTCATAACAGTTCCTGATCACTTGCTGCATTATCGAATAAAATATGAAAGCTGAAGGTCAATCCAATTAAACGACAATCGCTAGAGAATAGATAAAATCTATTGTTTTTTTTGTGATTATAGAATGTTAATTTGTTTAATAGTTTAAAAAAGTTAATGACATTGAGATAATAATAAGCCTTATGAGCTTTTGTTTATAAGTTAATGTACCGTGCACATCATCTTACTATTAAGTAGGTACACGTCCTATAGTAATTTTATTCCACAACCATTTGTATGATTAACAGACACTTACACATTTTTCTTTATTTTTCAGGTGGTGATTTTCGTGTACGAATTCAGCCTAAACTCCGAAATAAACATCGAAAGCTCCCTGAAGTCCAGTTGGTTCAGTCTCATAAATGACACCGCTGAAAACGGCTTTAGAACTAAATACACAACGAATGGCATCGACAAAACTACCCTTACTTTACTCCCGATATTGCTAAAGGCATTGAAAAAAAACGTTGTTCTAGAAAACATTTTCGAAGAACATTCGAGCTCTAGCCCCGCTTATGAAGAAAAAGAAACTACAGAGTATAGTTTCGACAAGAATGTATTCACGAGAAACTGGTTCCGCATCCCTTCATCAAAAGTGTACGCGATAACATACAAAGCCTTACCCATATCGTACTACAAGAGTTCACCAAAAAGTCTAGATTACTTCACTAAAATACGAAAAATAAGAGACTATCAGAGAATTATAAATTACATGGATAAAATGATTGGTGAAAAGGTGGACTTTAGACCTACCAGACCTGTGCTGAAGGAGGAATCTTCCACAGAAAAGCTTATAATGACCACAAAGGTTCCAAAACATGAAAAAGAATCTAATATTAGAAATAAACAAACATACAAGATTAAACCATTATCACCAAAATCTAACGAGGGCTTCGAAGAAGCAGCTGATAAAACTGATAATAATATATCTACCAAATGCAAATGTCCATTAAAGCTGGGAGATATTCTTCGTAGAATATTACTTGGCATAGAAAAACTTTTATCAATAAATACAAACAAAGAGATGTACGCTATAGAAGACTGCCATCACCAAAATATATTAAAGTTAAATAACAATATATTAGACGCAACCACTTTGAGTACTAATGAAAATGCAACATCAACAATTAAGTCAGTAACTACTTATAATTATGATGAGAATTACTCAACAGTCCAAAAAACCAATAAAGATGAAAAACAAAGTATTACTAAATTCATTAAACAACTGTCACAAAGCAATACTCCCACTCCCACAAACCACAATGAAATCAAAACCTACAAGAACATTGAAAGTTCAACTCCCATTGTAAACGATCATATTGATGCAACAGAAAAAAATCCAAAAACAATAACAAAACCAATGACGAGAGTAAATATAAACGAGATAATACATAAAGAGGCATTACATAATCATTTCTCGAACACCATCCCGAGTCAACACAAAAACTCAATTATAAAAAAAAAATTGGATGAAATCTCAACTGAAACGGTAACTTTTAATGGTTTATTCGATTTTAATGAGTTAAAACTAGTAAATAACAGAAAAAAATCTTATGCTGGAAAACTTCTTCAAGAAACATTTGACAACAGAAAAATGAAAACAATAATACCTGCAATATATAAAAAACCTGAATTTGTTTCAACATCAACATTACCAAAAATTAATTGGTTAAAAACTCTCAATAAAGCTATCTACCAGATGATTGAAAATGAGAAAAATATAGAAATCAAACCAATGCCAACTGCATCTATTTCTAAAATAAAAACCGTTTTATCTAAAACTAACGCTACAACAGAATCAATTAGTTTAACCAATCTTAATGCGTCAATGACAAGCTTGGAAACAAAGACAAAACTACCAAGTGTTTTAATAAAAACAAATGAAGACGAAACTGAAAACCAGAACAATTTAACTCAAGAAGATATGCTCAAACCAATCGAAAGTTTGAAAGATTTTTCAGCAGTTACAAGTAATGATTCTGTTGATACTGATAAAGTGCTGTGGGAGGAACTCAATAATGAAAATATACCGGCTTGGAAATCGATGATACCGAATCATAGGCCAATCTATTTAGAAATCCAACAAAAAAACGATTGGAAACATGAAGATTACGACTTTAATATCATTAATACTTATGATAATAATCTCGAACTAGAATAAATATTTTTTACTAACGAATAAATTTCTACTTGATATGTTCCTAAATAACGTAGTTTTATTTCACTATACAATACATTTGTTTTAATTTACTTAGGGTCATTAAAAATACATTTATTTATGTTCATAATTTTCTTGTTTTAGGTGCTTCTACTTATCTACGAGTATGCGATTGCAGTAGAATGGAACTTAGTACAAAAAATAAAAAGTGTAAATGGAACTTATGACGTCACCAATACCACACACGACCTCCCCTTTGCAGACAGACTGGACCGAGGCTTTTTTGGGTTTGAGCAAGATTACTACGAACAAATGCCTCTGCTGGTTAATGCTTTGCAAGAAAGCAACTACGTAGATCCCGTAATTGAAATGTCCAAGCTTCCAAACAGAAAATATAATAAAAATATCACAGCTCTTAGAACATTTGCTCCAAAAGCAAGCAGACAAAGTAAAATAAGAAGAACTAGCCCTAGGCCATTTATGTTTGAATACCGTAGTGCAACACCCTTGCCTTTTAGTAAGACGTATGGTTCCCGAAGCTGGGTCGACAGTTACAGAAATGCACAAAGGTTACAAAATATAAGACAAGTGATTAGGTATCTTGAAAAAACAATCAATGCAAAATCTGGAGACATGCTCACTAAACCAACAAACGGTCACACTATAGCATTCTCCGGAGTCTACGTTGAACCTAAACTGGCAAAAAGTAAGCCTGATGAATCTAATAGTATGGAACAACAACAACAGAATTCTGACAGAGTAGAAACCTACGCCAACCATAACGAAGATCCTTTATTCAACTTTAAACCAGATAGTCCAGGTGAAGTCAATCTACTGGCAGACACATATTTTAGATTTGCTCCGGTGCCAACTCCTAGTATAATTGAAGATGTGACGAAGCCTAACAATATTCTTATGCTGAAAAGAATACCTTACAGGAAACATTGCATAGGCAGTCATTGTGGCAGTCATATTCACGAAAAAAATAGTAACTTAAAAAGCTCTACTGAACATATTACGGAGCTGCCAACGTCTACAAAATCATTCAGTGTAATGCTTAATCTTTATCCACTAAAAACAAATGCGGGCCACGAGTTTAAGCGACCAGACGAACGGACGAAACAACCTTCAGAGAAAATTTACATTACAACGTCTAAGCCTTTGATACAATTTAGAAAAAAGCTAACTCCAATGAGACGGACTTACTATCGATACAAAAAACCAAGATATTTAACACGAAACAAAAATCTTAGTGATATAAAACCTAGAACAGAACCGCCACCGACTGAAAACCACAGTACTACAATGTTAGTTCACGTTGATGTTTATTCCCCTGATGACAAAAATGGATTCAGAAATCAAACTTCGCTTCATTCTACAACGACTACAATACGTCCTAGTTTTACATTACCCATACCTGAGAAGCCTGAACTTTTTGCAGGACAAATAGAAGACCATCACGATGGAAGTTCAGGACTAATAACCATACAGATACCTGAAATATCAGAAGCTACCACAACACCTATACCTACGACTATTCCAGTTCTTGATCCTACGACAACAACCAGTACAGAAGGGAACCCTTGGGCAACTGCTACGAGCCCTCCAGATATGGTCAAATTCAGTGCTGAGGACGCCAAAGTTCCCGATCACTACATGACTATGGCTACTACTCAGTCAGTATCAATGAATTTGGATAGTTACAGTATGAATTGGGAAACAACCCAAGTTGTGCCTCTGGCAGTTGATGAAATAAGTTTGTCTACCACACAAATAGATATGGAAAGAAAGTTTAATTGGGCTACCACACAAAGTACACTAAACGATAATTATGATACAGATAAATTATATAACTGGGAGACTACTCAAGCACCAATGGAAATAGGTAGAAGAAGCATGAATTTTATAACCACAAAGGCTGTGCCGATGGAAACAGTACGCGTGAACTTAGACTGGACGACTACTCCAGAACCTGCTGAAATGGATACAGAAGATACGAGTTCCGAAATCACAAAACCATCAGAAAATACTGAAAGAGATAGCACGAAATGGGCTACTACACTAGCACCTACAGAAATGGATACATTTGGACAAGTTACAGATAATCCTCTAAATAAAGTGTGGGAAACACTTATCATTAAACTAAAAAATGGTATGACTACAACAGAAAAAGCAAATCCAACTACGACAGAACAAATCGAAGAAACTACTACGTCGAAAACGTACGTTCCGCAAATAAACGGGCATTATAGAAGTATTTTAGCCGCAAGAAATCAAAGTAAATATAATCCACAAGCTTATAGAAAACGGAAACTTGAAATGTCTGTAACTGGTTTCCGTTCATACGTTCCAATGTACACAGAAATCAGGAGAAACAGAAGCAAGAAAGTCGACACTGAATAGGTTATGTGTAAACAAAATAATTTGTACATAGGTAAATTACTTAAATTGTTTAGTACATAATGTTGTTTCTGGTTCCATCGGTTCTTATGGACTGTGTAAATAAAATAATGATTTATGTTTTTTAATTTTATTCACCATTTTAATTTTAACCTAAAGTGATAGTAAAATGTCCGCTTAGCTTAAATGAACTGGAGAGAAAAACTACTCAACCAGGTTGCAGAATTATAAAAAAAATAGCTTTTAATGAAAGAGCGCCACACAGTGATAAATATCAGAACTAACTAGTTACGACTGTATCAGAAGCTTATCCAAGTACATAATGTATTTTAATTGCGCTAGTATAACATAGATGGCGCTTTTTGCAAATCGAGCATTTGTTAGATATCTAATACTTTTTATCAGATATACCTTGTATTGATTGTAACTTATTTTAAGACACATACATCCTCGTTTCGTCTTGAATTTTACAAAGTAAAATATTTAATGTTTACTTACTTACTTAAATAAATGGCATCAATATAAAGACATTGAATAATAACTTTGTAAAAAAAATAATAGGAAATGGAATAAGAAAAACTTAATGTTTTAATCCTCAAGAGTCAATATTTATTTAGAGGTACTACCCATAACCTAAATCTTAATAAAACAGTTTTTTACAATAATTACCTACTATAAAAACATAGTAGATAAGTAAGTACTTATAAAAAAATATTATTAAGCAAGTAGGTACGCGTGTCAATCCCCTCATTTCAACTCAAGTAAACTATAGGTACCTAGTGCAACTATTTTGTTCGCCCTTCTGAAACGTGACCTAGTATGCATTCCGTCTCTTTCAAACAGCATTGACCTCACACATGCCATCTCATCTCAAACATCTCAAGAAAAACCCCGTTACTTTTACCTGTGCAAAAAGGCTCTATCTGCGAAGGCTTGCGGACAGTACTACGTACCAACAGCTATCTCAGTCTAACGTACTAGATGAGATAAATGTGAAAGAGAAAGGAACAATACAAGTTACCGTAGACCGGTGGTGCAAGTTTTGACAGCACGATTCAAACGGGCTTCGTAACTTCATAATACAAAAGTATGTTGTGTTTTAGGTTTGTTTAGTGTTTATTTAAATTAAAAATATAAAAAATGTGTGTTAATAAGTGTTTGTGATAAAGGATTATTTATAAGGTTAGTATTTTTGTTTTTATTAAAAATATTAATAAGTTTGGGATTTATAAACCGGACTTTCTTTGCATAACATGACAGTTAGTCATCAAGGTCAAGTCAATATTTCCTAATATTTCAGTAACTTGCTGAGTGTTGGTAAATTTTGTGCAAATTTAATATGAACGTGGTATTTAGCTAGTTTGTTAGGATATGAATATGTATTTGAAAAACAACAAAACTTCTTAGTCATTTTATATACGAGTATATAAACTGACCCTTTTGAAGGTAAATATTATACAGACAATAATAAATTATACTTACGCAAAAGATTTGTGCATTGGGTAGGTACCCAATGCACAAATAAATAAAATTTTAAATGTTAGTTTAAAAAATTTAATATACTTACCTATATAGAATAGTTAATATTTTTTAAACTAACAATATAATACAAGAACATTTAAAATTAAAAAAAAATATGACAAGTAATCTCACCAAAAAAATCATGATTAATGATGTCTTGCGAAATTACAATGTGTCATAACAATCTTAAGAACAGTTCCGAGACCTAAGTTTGCCATTTGCCAGTCACAAGTAAACTAAGTACATATACAAGTAAAGTTATCGTAATTACGTGTCAAATCGTAAGTTGATCACTGATATTAAAATAACTTAGCCACTTATATCTTGTCCATGCATGATGTTTTCCTTCACCATAACAGTTAAGTTTCCATTCACCATCAATTCATGTGATCGTTACTTTTAGCTAAAAACATGAAGAAACATACTTCCTCTCACACAAAAACGCATAGCATGTAGGTACAGTCAGCAGCAAATATATATTGTTACGAATTAAAAAAGAAATGAAGTTAGACCTACCTAAAGTGGCATGTTTAAATAAAATACTGGATCAATCAGTACATGTTATTTTATTTAATAAATTTCCTATCTTACAACTACAGGTACAGGTAAATACTTAATTATTACACACCCTATCAGACTACAACAAATAAACTTCCTATCAAACTACCATAATAAAACTTCCAATCAAAACCAACGGTATTTAACTATAGTAGTTTACCTGACACAAAATGTTGAAATAAGATTAAATAAGGTTAACGCTACAGTAAATACATCATTTTTCTAAGCACATAAATTAAAATTTGCCGACTAACTCTAGAGCTTTCCCTAGGGTACAAAGTATGTGGGACGTCTTTCGGCGAGCAATGATTATCCTTCTACCACAGAAAACTTATATTTATTTACTAAATAACTTCCTCAATTATTCAACGTTAGGTAAAACAATTATGATCTACGTGGAACGTGCTTCAGATTAAAGTGGGCGCCAGGATTTACATCCGATAATAAAAATGGAACCCCGAAGGGTGTATAAATACCGACTTTTGATACGGAGGGGGCTAGTAATCGTGGCCGACCGGAGAGATGGCTGGCCACGTGGTGAGGACCGCAATCGCAGCCTCACGCTTGGTCGACACGCGGCGGCACGGATTTGCGCCACGCGGCTGCTGGCACACACAGCAGGCCTGCACGAGCTGGGCGCGTGGTCAGCGGCGGCACTAGGCACGCGGCAAGCGGAGGTAGGCTAGCCTGTACTGAGCAGGTGTAGCCCGTACCATGCAGTGTAGCTCGTACCAAGCCCGTACCAAGCAGTGTAGCTCGTACCAAGCACCTCCTGGAAATCACCATTCGCATGTGAGCAAAAGCAGTAAGCGTAAGATTAAATAAAGAAAGCACTCCAGGTGGCAACGCGCAGCCACGCTGTAGCTGGTTCAAACTTCCACACAATAGATAACCTATACGGTAATGTACACAGAAATTATACTCCTAAATAACACATTTTAAAGCCTGCAAAATATAGTGAAAGCTTCGTTTACGTACCTGATTTTGGAGGTTAAACGAAGTATCTCCTTTTCAGAGATAATAGCGAAGCTATGTAAGCTTGAAAATGGCAGGCTGCAGGCGGCAGGCTTACGGCTTTTCTGCTGAACTCAGCGGTCCTGAAAATCACATAATTCCGCACTTGATGACACTGACTAGAGAATCGCTGACGAATTAGAACAGCGTGTACCTCCAGCGACTTCGACTGCAACTTGTCAGCCCGACAACGATGTCCAAACAGAAAAGGAATGAGCCTTCGGCGGGGGCTTCTATTTATACCCTCTGCCTCTCCCACTGCTATGACCGTGATACGACCTCTAGAGTGCACAAATGTCCTTATTTGGGCATAAAATCAAATGCCCGAACAACTAAAAAAAACTCCATGAAAATGTAAATGTTGAGGGTGTCCGATGACGTCAGACAAATCTGTAATGGCGGATTTACCATCGACAATCAAATCCAAGTATAGAATGAACTATAGACAATTTCTTCTACAAAAAAAAATTGACGGATAGCGCCATCTAGTGAATCTCTGTAAAAATAATGTAACAATAATATTGGTTAAATCGAGTTAGTTCCTGGAAAAGACACTAGATAGAACTACCAGTTGAAAAAATCGTAACAGTATCTCCTTACTCCGCAGGATTTTACGTGGGACAAAAGTAAAATCCGGGCTGGCCCTCCAGCCCATAAACCTAACCAACAAAACCTGAAATTACTGAAAAGAAAAAGCTAAATCAACAATACACTAAACTTGTACCAAAAAAAAAAACTAAACTAACCAAAGTACAACTAAACGAATGTATACCTAACAAGATGAGAAAGTTAAGCAGACCAGAAGTGGAGAAGATAAAAAAATGAAAAAAGGTTAATATAATAAACATACAAAGTAATTAGCAAAATAATAAGAAGAGGTGTGTGTGTAAATGTTTGTATTAGTGTAACTGTGTAGTGTGTACCGTCCTAATCGAACTAAGAGAATTCTGACTTCATAATGTCAGAAGCTCGAAGCCGAACTTACGACTAAGGGTTCCAGTAACATGTGTATCCGGACCCAAGTGTCTATGTGTAGTGTACGTGAAGTGTGAAGTGTAACTGTAATATAAATATACATAAAATAAATTAAATTCTATCTCCACAACTGCTACTAACAATCTGTTAATAAGACACCTATACTACAAAAAAAACCTTAAAATAATAAGTTACAGGGACGTGTTTAAGCAAGTGACATTATATATATAAACTATATGAACGACAGGAATAAATCGAGTTTCAGGTTAAGATCACATCAAAGGTGACGGAGTATCTCAGGCCGCTCCGAGGGAACACAGGGGTAAATAGGCTTTGGTACTCATTGTGATCCGTGAGGAGAAATAGGCTTATTTTTTACCCAATGATAGAAACAGAACCCTAAAACAAGACGAAGAAAAACCACTGACTGCGAAGGAGTCGCCACCTGCTCCTCTACGAGTTTTGTTATTCTGTAAAGTTACAAAACGGCTAAAGCTTATTTTTTAAGCTAGAAAGGGTCAAATAAACATAAATACACTTACGATAGAAACAAAAGGCAAGAATTCAAGTTTCAGGTTTACAACACGTCAGAGGTGACGGAGTATCTCAGGCCGCTCCGAGGGAACACAGGGGTAAATAGGCTTTGGTACTCATTGTGATCCGTGAGGAGAAATAAGGCTTATTTTTTTACCCAATGACAGAAGCAAAACCTAAAACAAGATGAACAAAAACCACTGTCAGCGAAGGAGTCGCCACCTGCTCCTCTACGAGTTTTGTTATTCTGTAAAGTTACAAAACGGCTAAAGCTTATTTTTAAGCTAGACAGGGCCTGATAAACATAAATATACTAACGAAAGAAACAAAACATAGCCCACACTAAGTTTCCATAAGGAACACTGTCCATGAAAGGTTAGTTATGTATAAAAAAATAAAAAAAACCTAAAATTAAAACTACGACCTGTACTTAAGAATTATTATCCATCCTAAAGACACTTATCAATCCATGTTATATCCAGCACCCAGGACCGTTGTTATCAAACCCTTTTATCTCTACTGACCGGGGAATATGCTTTTCACCTGAAAAACAAACCCGCTAACAGAAAAAAACATCAAACTTCAAAGTACAAAGTAAAAAAAATAATAAATATACACATCTCACATGGGAATCGAACCCACGAACAAATACACTACAAACTTAAAAAAATAGATTAGCCTCTCACATGGGACTCGAACCTACGACCAAAATCAACTTCAAACATCAAAACAATAAAACTTCTCACACGAGAACCGAACTTACTGCCAAAATTAACTTCAAACATCAAAACAATAAAACTTCTCACATGAGAATCGAACCCACTATCCAATAAACTTCCAACATCAAAACAATATACGCCTAAACCCAAAAAAAAATCAAACAACCAATCAACAAACCAACAACAAAAATAAATGTCAAACAACTAACAACAAAAAAAACAATGTCAAGACCCTATGTATGACATAGCAATAAAAATACAACAACTTTTCAAGACACCCTATACGACATATATCGATGAAGCTGCAACAATGGTACTGTTGTACCTCTCCACCGTGTTAACCCGATGACTAAAACGGAGAGATCAATGTAGTCGGGGAATTTAACAGCGCTGAACAAGAGTTTTGTAAAGTCACTACCAGTGAATTGCAATTCACTTTCTGCAATCACTGTGCGTGGCACTCCATGCACCATGAATATCCCCTCCACCAGCTTCCTATCAACAATACTGTCCACAGCTCTTCTTAAATGGAAGATCAAACAATATTTAACAAACCACCAAACAACAACAAGTATAAACGTGAAGTCAGCACCAGACCTAGAAAGCGGTCCGACTAAATTTACACCCATTGTTTCAAAAGACCTAGATCAAACAAAAAAAAAAAAACAATAAAAAACAAATAGACCTCTCCTCCACAGCGAACACAGCACCTGTGCTAAAAGAATACACCAAGCAAATAACAAACAAGAAAGACAACAATTAAAAATTTTAAAAGTTTAAAAAGTTTTAAAATTTAAAAAAAATTAATACTCCAATAAAATAACAGCGAAGAAATAAGAAGAACTTCCACGGACCTGTTTAAAGTAAGCTTTAGTGAAGCCAAATCACATTTGAAAAAATATTTTTAAGTACACCCTGTATATAAAAAAAATTAAAAAGTTTTCATTGCTCACCGTATAACAATAAAATATAGAACACCCTACTTATATAGCCTTTAGTAAAGTTATATAACACTTAAAAAAAATATTACCTAATACACCATATATATTAAAAAAATAAAACTAACAACCTAAACCTAATTAGACCTAATTAAAACTAAAACTAACGTAAGCCTTGCCTGAACCTAACTTGCCTGCCAAAGTACAAAAGTATGAACGGTTCGTTCAATATTAAAATCCTACAAATAAAATCAAATTAAACATATCCTAACACAAAAACAAAGTTAAATAATTGAGGAAAAATCGGTAAATCATTGCTCTTCTGACATAGCAACAAAAGACATGTCAGTTACCTAAAAAAAGAAAAGCCCCTACGTTGGATGCCACTGTTACGAATTAAAAAAGAAATGAAGTTAGACCTACCTAAAGTGGCATGTTTAAATAAAATACTGGATCAATCAGTACATGTTATTTTATTTAATAAATTTCCTATCTTACAACTACAGGTACAGGTAAATACTTAATTATTACACACCCTATCAGACTACAACAAATAAACTTCCTATCAAACTACCATAATAAAACTTCCAATCAAAACCAACGGTATTTAACTATAGTAGTTTACCTGACACAAAATGTTGAAATAAGATTAAATAAGGTTAACGCTACAGTAAATACATCATTTTTCTAAGCACATAAATTAAAATTTGCCGACTAACTCTAGAGCTTTCCCTAGGGTACAAAGTATGTGGGACGTCTTTCGGCGAGCAATGATTATCCTTCTACCACAGAAAACTTATATTTATTTACTAAATAACTTCCTCAATTATTCAACGTTAGGTAAAACAATTATGATCTACGTGGAACGTGCTTCAGATTAAAGTGGGCGCCAGGATTTACATCCGATAATAAAAATGGAACCCCGAAGGGTGTATAAATACCGACTTTTGATACGGAGGGGGCTAGTAATCGTGGCCGACCGGAGAGATGGCTGGCCACGTGGTGAGGACCGCAATCGCAGCCTCACGCTTGGTCGACACGCGGCGGCACGGATTTGCGCCACGCGGCTGCTGGCACACACAGCAGGCCTGCACGAGCTGGGCGCGTGGTCAGCGGCGGCACTAGGCACGCGGCAAGCGGAGGTAGGCTAGCCTGTACTGAGCAGGTGTAGCCCGTACCATGCAGTGTAGCTCGTACCAAGCCCGTACCAAGCAGTGTAGCTCGTACCAAGCACCTCCTGGAAATCACCATTCGCATGTGAGCAAAAGCAGTAAGCGTAAGATTAAATAAAGAAAGCACTCCAGGTGGCAACGCGCAGCCACGCTGTAGCTGGTTCAAACTTCCACACAATAGATAACCTATACGGTAATGTACACAGAAATTATACTCCTAAATAACACATTTTAAAGCCTGCAAAATATAGTGAAAGCTTCGTTTACGTACCTGATTTTGGAGGTTAAACGAAGTATCTCCTTTTCAGAGATAATAGCGAAGCTATGTAAGCTTGAAAATGGCAGGCTGCAGGCGGCAGGCTTACGGCTTTTCTGCTGAACTCAGCGGTCCTGAAAATCACATAATTCCGCACTTGATGACACTGACTAGAGAATCGCTGACGAATTAGAACAGCGTGTACCTCCAGCGACTTCGACTGCAACTTGTCAGCCCGACAACGATGTCCAAACAGAAAAGGAATGAGCCTTCGGCGGGGGCTTCTATTTATACCCTCTGCCTCTCCCACTGCTATGACCGTGATACGACCTCTAGAGTGCACAAATGTCCTTATTTGGGCATAAAATCAAATGCCCGAACAACTAAAAAAAACTCCATGAAAATGTAAATGTTGAGGGTGTCCGATGACGTCACGTCAGACAAATCTGTAATGGCGGATTTACCATCGACAATCAAATCCAAGTATAGAATGAACTATAGACAATTTCTTCTACAAAAAAAAATTGACGGATAGCGCCATCTAGTGAATCTCTGTAAAAATAATGTAACAATAATATTGGTTAAATCGAGTTAGTTCCTGGAAAAGACACTAGATAGAACTACCAGTTGAAAAAATCGTAACAATATATAATAAAAAAAAGCAGCGGAAGCTGAGTGATGGCCTGTTTTGTGGTCACACACATGTTAATATTAAGATTATTTATTTTTAATTGTATGTATATTTTTAATCTCATGTGTGTGACACAAACTTAAGTTTTTTCTTTCTTTCTTTCAATTAGTAGAAACTTATAATTTTAATTAAGTTACAAATTATTCTTATACCACGCATGAGTTGAATTTATGAGTATGTGGAATGGATTTAGGTATACAATAAAAGAAAAATAAAAGCAGTTTCACAAAATAAAATATGGAATGAAATTTAAGTGTTAGTTAAGTCAAGAATTTCATTCTAAGGTTTTTTTACCACTGGAAAAGATGGCTGAAATATAGCATTTTTCAAAATATATAGGTAGTAGTACTTCAAGGTTCAAATCAAATAATAAAAAATATCGCAAATCATCTGATTACCAGTCTAACTGCCGGTTTCTCGAACGATGATCAACGAAAAAAACAATTGAAATTCTAAGGACTCTCTCCCACTAGTTCCTATAGTTCTGAATGAAATTGTTTTTATTATCCTTGAATTAAAGTAGGTATAATGCAGGAAGAGACCGAAAGAATAACCTACTCATAATAGAATAGAATCATTTATTTCAGTTATTATTATAAAACATAATACTAGGACATAACGCGATATAATTATACTAAGTTAAAACAACTGAAAATGGTTATCACTCAGCTTGTGCTGGTGTAGAACCATGGGCTCTACCCCAGCGCTGATGGCTTTAGAACCGAAAACATTGCAGAATTTTCAAAATAAACATATTTCTGAAGCAGACTGTACAAAGTAGAATAGTCAATTATCACAATTTCCCACGGCTCATTGTATGGTTCACTGACATGTACACAACACTGCCTTTTGTCTGTCTGTACGCAGTATTCGACAAAACGCAATACAAGTTACCTAAAAATCGATCGTTCGTTAATATACTTCGATTTGCAATGATTATAAGAATTTTTTTTTTTATTTAACCTTTTGTATCCCACTGCAAGGCAAAGGTCTCCCCCAAACTCTTAATCGAAAAATATTAATAAGTACTTACTTAAGTTTTTTTTATTACCTATGTAGATAATAAAAACAGTATTTTTATTACTTAAGTAGGTAATAAAAACAGTATTTTTATTATGAGATAAACTATATTTTAAATGCGTAAAATGCGTCAATTAAAATTTGCTTAATACACAAAAATGTGTAGCAATAAGCAAATCAGAATGTGGCCGAGATTATTTGTTCCTAATAACAGATACCATTTTTTTTATTTTATTGTACCAAGCGTTTTAAATGTCAGGTTTCTGCACTTTCGGGTATAACTAGATTTATTTCCTAAGAAACTTTTGTAGCTAGAAAGTTTCCTAGCACAAAACCTCTCTTCGCACAAAATCTATTACGATTAAGTTAAATACGCCCCCATGGTAACCACCTTAAACTAACCCCAAGAGTATATTTTTTTAAGTAATAATACAACCTTTCCAATAAACTGGGTGCAGTTTTGATTAAGTATGTACATATACATATAAAAAATATTTAACATCGGAAAATGTTAAACAATTAAACGTAAATGAGTTCAAACTATTCTATGATTTGTCTTACAAAGTAAGCGTGGGACAAGGTATGTCCGAAATACCTTCGGCTAACGGAACATGCAGTTATGTTAAACAGAAGAACCTTGGACTATCTGATAGTGACACAAACACAAGCACACTCTCTTTACGTGTCTCAAAGTGACAGGTGACAGGCGTCACAGCAGTTTGTAGTGTAGCCTTTAACGCTGTGGGTTCGATTCCTACCATACGTGTGAAGACTTACATTTACTAAAATAATAGACAATGAGGTATGTACTCAAGTCAAAGTCAAAGTCAATAAGAAAATCTATTAAGAGAAAAAACAATGTGCCCAGATTGAGTGATCCATCGTTAAGAATGACTCAAGAACATAACCGTTGCTAACAAAATATTTTGATTTCGGTGTGTAAACTAACATTGTTCCATTGGTTTTGTCAAAACAATGCTAACATTCGTTACCACATCAACCAAACTGATGCAAGAATTTGATAGAACTACATACTTTATTATCTGACTTATCTGTGGCTAAGGTTACTATTTTAAAGAGGTTTAGATGCACAAAAATTGAGAGCCAAAAAATTAAAAAGAGGTTTTGCTTTGAGATTCTAATTTTTAAAATTGTTTGAAGTTTGAATCAAGGAGGTTTGTATCCTATTTAGTTCCGATTTGTAAAAAGTTTAGCTCTATGATTCGAAATTCGAATAATCTTGAATTTCGAATCATGGAAAAAAGGGCATTTCATTACAGGTAGTTCATTGACTTTACTAGAAATACTTTAGTTATATTAAAATAAAAATACAAACATGCAAGTTTTCTGTCGAAATAACGTAAAAAAGTCATAAAACTAAAAGAATAAGTAAGGATAATAAAAGTGTAGATATTTATAAATGATTTCGTATATTGTAACGCAATTTATATTCAATGAAAATGATAAGTATTGCACACAGTCGCAGCGATTCCAAAAGGTAAGACTTATCTTAAAAAATGAATTATGTATTAGGTATGTTGTTTATTTACTTTGCTGAGTTTAATTACTTGTTATTACATAGGAATGCCAACCAATTGTATAAACACATTCTATTGTGCAATAAAATTAGTAATTACATACAAGCTTTGCTTAGTTTGGTACTTACTAGAGCGCGATGTGTGAAATGTCCATGAATAGTTTTTCTTTCTTTCTTAAAAATAGCACATAAAAATAAATAAATAAATATTTTATTTAAGTAAAAGATTTTTTGTCTGTAGGTATTAGTTTAAAATGATTAATCTCGTTATTTATTTTAATACTTTTTGATCTGTTAGGTTAGACTATTTTATCTGTTCGACTAATACTTAAGTACTTAAAAGCGGCCATAAACATACGTATCTATATTTCGTAATCCGAGTTAGGTTAACTAGAGCGTTTTGTGAGCTCTGTCTATTACAACTAAATAGATGCATAATTTGGCTGCTTCATACCTACATACTATAATATCAGGAATCAGTGGAAGGACTTGATTAGATAAAAATAATTAGAGAATATTTTACAATACTTTAAAATGATATACGGTAAGTATATCATTTTGCCATACATTTTAATTAATACTTAATGAATTAAATAATATACTGGATTATAAAGGAATCTAAATTTTAGATTACCGGGTTCTTGATTGCAAATTAATAGTAAAGAAATCGGTCATATCTGGTTCCGTGTAACCGCAAACCACTTCATTGTGAAACCGGCCTAATACTGCGCCGCACTTTGTATTCTGTGTCCACGTGGACTGGTTCGATGACATACAATGTAAAAATTGAATTGAACAGAGTTGTACAATGTAATAGTTGTATGCAAAATCACAAGGATCATTTAGAATCGTCTAGGTGATTCTAGATGCCAGTTCCACGCGACCGTACCTAATGAGCACCCTTCTTTATATACTTTATACTAACATATCTGACTCTGGGACTAATACTAAAATGAAATAAATATTTAAAGGGGCTCTCATCAAATACTTGATTTTATTGTTCGGAACCCGTCGTGTGCGCATCTCACTCGCACTTGGTCGGTAATAATAATTTCCCAGGTTTGAAAGACCTTGAACTATTGCTATTGTTTTTATTTGGACTTGTAACAATGACGTTGATAAATAGATCAAAGTAAATTTTATTAAGTATAACAAAAATATCATTGATGTATAGCGCATTAGAGCATAGTGCATTAGCGCATTAGAACATTATAGAGCATTTGTTATGTTTAGGGTGGATTAAATTTTAATTCAACAACATATCATGAACTAAAACATTTATTGTGAAAATGTATGCAAAATATACAAAATTTTAACAAATAGTGAAATAAGTAGTCGAGTAAGGTTAATAAATTATTAAATTACTGAGTGTTTTAGAAAATATATGTTTTAAAATAAAACATACACAAGCCTTTTTACTGGGGTTCGCTACAAGGGTGCTTTTAACTACTGAAGAATGTTTGCGTTAGGCTGAAGGCTCGGCTATCACGTTAAAGGCTATAACTGTTCATATTATTTGTTTCTTTGGCTTCAGATGGCAGAAATAATACTACAAAAGCGGAAAGCAGCAGCTATCTTCATCGAACCAAGTCCCCTGATAGTGTTGCTGCTACTTGCCCTGATCCAGTCATGCGTGACCCAGGTCGTGAACCAACCGCCCCACTTCCTGCCGACAGGGGACATGTCTCAGTTCAGTCTTCCCGAAGACACCGCGGAGGGCACACCTGTCTACCAGTTAAAAGGTAACTATAACACCTGTACCCCAAGTACGAGTTTGTGCACACACGGATCGCAGAGTCGCGATCGCCGAACGTCACCGATTTTGTATGGAAATCCAAGCTTCTCAAGAAATCTGCTAGGGGCGCTCGTACTTGGGGTAGTGGAGTCAAAAATAAATCATATTCTATTGTATATAATACAAGTCTGAATTTAAATGAGAAAATATAGGAAAAAGAATGAAATATTTTTGTCAGGACGCTTAATTATTAGACCTCATAACTGACACTATAGTCATAATTCTGCTAAACTAGTTTCAAGACACGCCTTCTTTCAATTATTTGATAGACATGGCATTTTTTTCTTTTGTATCATTGCTATCAATAAAATCTTAATAAAACTGATAGTTTTTTAAAATAACTCTCATCTTGTTTATAAAGTAAACGTTATTTCACGTTTTAGTTTTTGTTTTTCAAACTGCTGAGATTGGGGTTTTAAAAAAGACTTTCAATTTCAGGCATCGATCCAGAGAACGGGCAGCTAAGGTATTCTATATCGGGCCAATACTTCACTGTGGACTCGCTGACCGGAGTCGTCTCACTCGCAAAGAGTCTGGATCGAGAGGAACAGAACTCTCTGGAAGTCATCATCAGCTTGACAGGTAATATTCAAAAATGACTCTTAGGTCTAATGCCTGATCTGTCTAGACAGGCGTTACAGGTCAGTTGGTAGTAGCTCTGCCTTCCATGATGTGGGTCGTGGGTTTGATTGTCATCTAGAGCAAATGTTTGGAAGCAGCTGGAAGAAAATGCTTGTTAACATTAAGCTCTGTACAATTATGGTTATGTGCGATAAAGTATTTTGTAATCTATACCTGTTTGTATTCTGCTTTTGTGCTTTTCCAATACTACATTTAATACTACCAGGATTCCGCATTACACAACAGTGTCCCTGAATTTTTATAGATGAGGGAATAGCGAACACAGAACCCAACACGATCTCCCTCCGGCGAGTGATCCCCGTCAGAGACGTCAACGACAATCCCCCTGTCTTCCACAACCGACCATACATTGTGAACGTCAGCGAAGCTACCCCGGTCGGGACAGAAATCGAGGTAAACAAACCTAAATTAATAGGAATAGTATTAATAGGAGAGTGAGTAAATGAAAAAGGCCTACCCCAATACCAGTACCCCAAGTACGAGTTTGTGCAAACACGGATCGCAGAGACGCAATCGCCGATCGCCACCGATTTTGTATGGAAATCCAACTCGTACTGCTGTGACGCCTGTCAATAATAATGTCCAGTACCCCAAGTACATTATTATTTTTGACATTATGGACATTATTATTGACAGGCGTCACAGCTCAGTTGGTACAAGCTCTGCCTCCAATGCTGTGGGTCTTGGGTTCGATTCCTACCCAGGGCAAATGTTTGTGTGATTAACTGAGTTTGGGTATTACTATGTTTTCCACGTATATATTTACAAAAAAACATGATTATAAGTATTCTATCAGCAATCTAGTTCCCACGGTGCAAGCTTCGCTTAGCTTAGGACTAGAGCGTGATATATTATAAAAAAACTGGTTATTTCCAGGTGAATCCAAAAATACTGATAACAGACAAAGATGATGGTGACAATGCAAGACTGAACGTGATCTGCTCGACTAAAGAGAGAGGAAGTGACGTTGAAGCATGCTCTACATTCAGAGTGGAGACTGAAATGGTATGCTTTTATTTTTTATGGTATTATATCATTAACATCATACTTCTACCATTCCTATCGTGTCGCAGACAAACTGCAGACAAACAAGTGGACACCTATGAGGCAAAAGAGAATGGGCACTTTGGGCCACGACTAAAAAACTCTTCCCTCTGGGTAGCCACATATTACGCTCCATAGAGAATTGCACATTTCCCTTTAAAAAGTTTACTGTAATATATTGTAAGCACAGTATTTCAAGTTTTTCTATTTTTCTATTTCAGCTAACCCCAAATGAATACCAAGTCCACCTGTACCTCAACCAGCCACTGGACTACGAAAGCAGATCTGCCTACGTCATCAGCTTAGAGGCACGAGACGCTTCTGACAAACCTCTCCGCGCCGTCGCGAGTGTGGCCGCGGCCATATGGGACGTGCAAGATCAGCCGCCTGTGTTTCTGAACGCTCCATACTCAGCTACTGTCCCAGAAAACACGCCACCTGTATGTATAGATCCACATTTAAAGTACTAAAAGTACTATCATTGAATAAATTCAGCTAAGATTCTATTGGTTTGTCCCTCAGCATACTAGTATCATGGAAATAGTAGCAAAAGACGGTGACACAGCCAATCTACGACCAGTCTTGTTGACCCTCGAGGGTGATACGGAGCATTATTTCAAACTGTTACCCGATAGACCGCTAGGAAGAGCTGTGTTGGTCGCTACAGATGTACCTATTGATAGGGAAAGTGATGCTGTGATGCAAAATGGAGGAGTGTACAGTTTTTTCATCAAGGTTAGTATATTTTCTAGTTATTTGTATTTAATTCTGGTAAACAATATTATTTTAATTAATAGTGATCTCTTCGTACTTTACAGGCAACCGAACTAATAAACAACGAAGTGCCATCAGATTTTACAGTCACCCCAATAACGATAATTGTAACGGACGTGGATGATCACGTGCCTAAATTCAACAAGGAAGTCTTTGACATATCAATTCCCGAAAACATTGAAAATGGAAGTCCTGTGCCAGGCCTTTCGATTTACGTCGAAGATAATGATATTGGGCAAAATAGTAAATACGATTTAAGTTTGAGAAACGTTTACAACTCCGAGGGGGTTTTTGCTTTAAGCACGGAGCACGGAGAAGGCAGAACGCCAATAAGTATAAAAGTCAAAGACAACACTAAACTAGATTATGATGTTGATGATGATGACAAAAGAATGTTTAGCTTTGATATAGTAACTTCGGCAGGCAATAGAGAACTTTCATCTGCTCGAGTTAATATTAAGTTGCTAGACATGAACGACAACTCTCCAGTTTTTGAAGAAACAAGTTATAAATTTAATGTACTAGAAAATGTTACTATTGGAGCAAAAATTGGTGAAGTTTTTGCAACTGATAAAGACTATGGGATATTTGGTGAAATTGTTTACACTCTAACTGGATTTGGATCCAATTTGTTTAGAACTGATAAAAGCAAAGGAGGAATATATGCTGCACAATTGCTAGACTATGAAAAACAAAAAAGTTATAGCCTGAACATGCAAGCCAAAGATGGTGGAGGAAAAGGATCTACTGCTAGCATTTTCATTGAAGTTTTGGATGTTAATGATAACGCACCAATCTTTGAAGCTTCTGAGTACAGTAGAACTATCAGAGATGGAGCAACTAGTTTTGAACCGCAATTTGTAGTCAGAGTAAGTAAAGTTTTTTTTCTATTTACGATATTGATCTAAACACAATTTTCAGAAGAAAATGAGGAGTCTGGGTTTTAATATAACAATAATAATGTACGCGAAATGATTCGTATCTTTAACATATTTCTTACATTCAGGCTTCAGATGCAGATGGTCCGACCCAAGGAGATGGTAGGATAGCATACTCTTTACAGTCTGACAATAGTATCAACCACAAAGGAAAAGTTTTTTCTGTTGACGAAGAAACGGGAGAAATCTCAATATTAAGCAAAGTCGATTCTATGGATACACCTCGAGGACAGTATGAGCTTATTATAAGAGCAACTGATTTTGGTAAGACCAATAATGCCACAATTTACTAAACAATATTTATTATCTTCTCGTCTTTTAATGTTTGCTTCATAATTTATAGGTGTACCACCATTACATAATGAAACGCGAGTTTACATCAGAGTGGGAGTACCAGGAAACCAAAGGCCAACATTTAAAGGAAACTATCATCATTACAAATACACAGTATCACAAAGTCAGGAAGTAACCGATGATTTTACTTTTGATTTAAATCCCATGAACTATAAAGCTAGTATAAAAGAAAATGCTGAGCCAGGCTTGAATGTGACCATGGTGGTTGCCAATGATCCCGATGGGTTAGATGATCTGTTGTCGTATCATATTGTATCAGGATCAAAAGACAACTTTGTTATCAATGAAAAGTAAGTAGGTATTGCAGTACAAACTTACTTAACATTATTTAAATAATAAAATTATTTTTAATTGTTTATTTTTTTTTATTTCAGAACTGGATTGATCACAGTATCAAATGATGCAAACTTAGACCGAGATATAAATCCAGACAGATATGAAATTTTAATAGCAGCAGTAGATAGTGGAATGCCGATACCTGAAACGGCTACTACCACAGTTTTTGTTACTATTCAAGATGTAAATGATAAACCTCCGAAGTTTAACATGACTGAATCCACCACATACATATCCGAAAAATCCAAAATTGGAGATTTTGTAGTGAAACTTGAAGCACACGATACTGACGTTAATTCAAAATTGATATATAGCATAACAGAACCGATCAAAGCACTGTCTAAAGCTGGAGTTCAATTGAAACCAAACACTCCATACGATTACAAAAACATGTTTAGAATCAATGAAAATACAGGAGAAATTTTTGTCAATGGAAAACTCGACTACAGTCAAGCATCAATCGTCATTTTGACAATTAAAGTTGTTGATGTCAATGCTGAAATCAACAAAGAAAAGCAGTTTGCATTGATTGAACATACTATTTACATTCAACCTTATGCAGATAAAAATCCTCAATTTACCAACCCGGGGTGGACTAGTGCTAATTCTATAATCTATCATAAAATAAAAGAAGAGCAGCCTATTGGCAGCACCGTCGTAATTCTAACAGCAGAAGATCCTGTGTCAGGCCATTTAATATCAAACTTTAAGGTTATTAATTCAGAAAATGGTCTGTTGCAAGTGGATCCCTTAAGTGGACAAGTAGTTTTAACAGGCCATCTTGACTATGAAGAATTGTCAAGTCCTAACTTAACTTTAACAGTCAAAGCTACGAGTAACGATGGAAGTAAGCATAGTATGGCCAAAATTATTGTTGAAGTAATAAATCTTAATGATAATTCTCCCATTTTTGAAACAGAAGTAAGTGCATTATACAAACAAACAGCTTTGTTTATTAATGTAACTCGTTTTCTTATCTAACAAATTATTTTTTTAGCTTTACAAAGTAAGTGTTCTTGAGTCCATCAAATACCCGGAGCAGGTGGTGACAGTGAAAGCAAATGATGCAGACAAAGTTTTGACGGATGAGGATAGAATCAATGGATATTCAGATATTCGATACACACTACGAGGAGAAAACTCGAATTTATTTACAATTGATAATGTTACAGGTGTTATTCAAGTAAGAACATTTACTCAGTAAGAATACATTTAAAATAAAATTATGATTACATTAATTTATAATATTTTATGATTTTGTTTGGTTTATAGGTTGCAATAAACAAAAGTCTCGATAGGGAGCAACAATCAGTTCTAAGACTAGAAGTCGAAGCAGCTGATACACCAAAAGGTGGATCTGAAAGGCTAAAAACTACGGCTCACATTCTCATTGATGTACTAGACGTTGACGATAATGCTCCAACGTTTGAGAAAAATGCTTATACAGGTAAAAAATAAACAAACGCAATATTAAGTTAATTTTATAAAATTGTTTTATTAATGTTATGTTATTGTGTTTCAGCCGTAGTTCCTGAAAATGTCCAAATTGGTATAAGTGTTACTAATGTGACAGCAACTGACCCTGATGAAGGTTTGGGAGGTGAAATTAAATATGAATTTTTAGACGAAGGTGAAGCAAATGGTATGTTTATCGATTTTTCAAGTATAAAGATTCATTTTTGTTAAACATCAACTTAAATACAGTTTAAATTCCAGGTCTATTCAACATAGATCCAGATACTGGTGAAATAAAAACTATAAAGGATCTTACGGGCCGCGGTAGAACTGACCCTTACAGGCTTCTCGTGGGCGCGCGCGATGGCGGCGGCCACAGTGGTGACGCGTCACTCTCTATTTATATTGGAGACGTCAGCGCCAACGATGGAGTACCACGGTTTATAAGGCCAGCTACTGGAGAGGTTTTGAAAATCAGTGAAGTAAGAGCTCCTTTCAAAATAACAACGAATTAAAAAGTATATAGTACGGTTATATAGCTTAATTTGAGACTAGAGGGCGATTTAACTGGAACTCATAAAAAAAAAGATTTATAACTTTTTAAATATAATTTGAAATTAAATTCCCACCTCTTCTAAAAGAGGATAAAGATACACAATGACATTTTAGTTATTAACCTGGATTTTTTTTAGAATGCTACAATTGGATCGGCTGTTTTTCAAGTAGTAGCAACTGATCCTGATGACCCGACGCAACCCTCTGGGCAATTGTTTTATTCAATCCAGCCAAGTAACCCCGATGCAAAAATATTCCACATCGGTAACTAATTTACTAAGTAAAGAAAAGCTTTTAATTTTTGTTTGCAATTTAAATTAGAAATTGACTAAATTTCAATTTAAATCGTAGTGACACAATTCCATTCCTGACAATATTTGAATGCATTTTTTGCAGATGCGCATTCAGGTTTGATAACAACGCGACAGACTCTAGATCGAGAAAAGAAAGACTCTTACACTCTAGTGCTTCTGGTCACGGATAAAGGGGATCCTCCTCAGCAAAGCACCAGAATTGTAAACGTGGTCGTCACAGACGTAGACGATCATAAACCACATTTTGGACGAAATTTGGTAAGGATTTAATCATGCGCTTCGCTTTTGTAATTAGATTTAATTAGCTTAAAGAGAGTTATAATAAATGTTTTGATATTTACCCAGGATGACCCACCTATTCTAATGACAGTTAAAGAAGAAGTACCAATTGGAACTACTATTGGTATCCTAAAAGCTATCGACGAAGATATAGACGAGAATGCCGCTATCGACTATGCAATTACGACTGGAAATGATTTTGGCCTTGTCAAACTAGAAAGGGCAAACAATAGTAGTGCATTGATAGTAACAGCCGTACGGTTTGATAGAGAAGTTATGTCAAAACTGCTGTTGAGTGTAAAGTGTTTCAAATATGGCACTAACCCACGAATACGTAAAGCTTATAATCGATTGGTACGTATCTATTAGTTGGACTTGCTTGAACGTATGTAATGTGCCCTGAGACAAACAGTTTTGATCAGTTTGCTACAATGTCGTTCTAGGTTGATGTTATCAATATAATCACGCTCTATCTAAATTCTTCTACAGTTTCAAAGAAACCTTTTTTATTTTATTTCAGGATCCATCCGAAACCCAAGTCTTGATCAAAGTAATTGACATAGATGACCATCTTCCTGAATTTGAAAGAGTTAACATGACTATTGGTGTTAGACTAAATGTACCAATAGATACGGTCATAGCAGTCGTCAAAGCAACAGACAAGGACCCTGATGCTCTGCCTATTGATTACAAAATTGTCAATATGACTTTCGAGTCACCGATAAAAGGCAAATCGCTGACTAATATTAGTGATGTGATTGTGTTAAACAACGTAACTGCTGATTTGAAGATCATGAAGAATTTGATTCATTATGCTGATGGAATTTTCAAGTAAGATATTTAGTTGATGTTTATTAATTTTTTTTAAAATGAAGTGAGGTTTAAATAATTATAACTGATTTAATAAATTTGTTCCAGATTAGTAGTTCGTGCAAATAATTCACATGATCCTGAAAGATTTACCAAACTACTGATTGAGGTAAGCTCTTTCTTAGATTTTTTATCTTTTCAATATTTTGTAGTCTTCTATGCTCTTTACCAATATTTGTTTAAATTAGGTACTTGCAGTAGTCGAAGTCAGAAATTAACTGGGGTAAAAAATTACAATGACTACGTTGATTAACACGCTAAGTTAATTATCAAACAAAGACCTTATAAATAATTGAATATTTATAATAAAAATTCAATGCTGATGAAAACTGCCACTATTTTTGGTATCTCCTGATATAGAGGTATCCAACCACTGTTACTAATAGATTAATTTTTACCGAAATAAAACATTTTTATTTGTTTTTAATTATTTTATTTTCTTGTAGGTGGTTGTGGTAAGAGAAAGAGATCTTCTCCGACTTGTGATGATAGGAGGAACTCGACAGAAATACAACGAGCTTCGGGATAAAATGACGGCTGTGCTCGCGCAGAAGAACTTGAGGATGCAGCTTCATGACGCCAACACTGCTTTTCTGGCCAACCCGGGGTAACAGTTGTGCATATCTAGACAAAAATATACAGAGTTCTTAGAAACGCTTCCCGCAATGTCCAAATAATGACCATCTTGATTGTTGTGCTTCTCTCAATGTATATTTTTTGGGTCGCTTAAGGTAATTATAAATATGGAATAAGCTCTGATGATTTAAATATTTACTTTTAACGTTCATCGGAGCATGACGGTTACTTGCACGATCTGTTGATTTGCTTCTCCTCGGCATGTAAAAGTCAAAATGATTTAACCTTCTGTACAATCTATTAGAATACAAATATCAATTGGAATGGTCTTATTATGTGGTACTGTCCAACCTCGATAAATAATACTTCAACTTATTTGATAAGTTCATGCGTCACACGTGGTCACGTGCTCACGTCCAAATTATATGTAAAAAAGAGGAATATTGGCAAATATTAAAACAGCGAACACGCCTGGTTGGAAATGTCAAATAACTGAGATAATTTATTGTGAAAATATAAAAAAAACTACTACAAAAAGGCCGTTGCCTGAAAGATGAAACAACACTTTGAGGGGAACTAATAAGTTTCGTTTATTCTCCAGGCCCTGCTTCCAGTTCAGAAAGACGGAGTCTGGCGAAGCTCTGACCCCCAAAGCCATGAAGGCGACGATCCGTTCGCTCGGCGCCGAGTTCCAGAACATTCTGGAAACATACCACGTGCAGAACATCACTAGTTGCGGCGCTCTGAGGATGAAACACTCGTTAGCGCAGCACGCATTGCTGGCTTTGGCTGGCGTGCTGCCGTTTGCTGCGTTTATAGCCACCGTTGTATTATGCTGCATGCATTCAAATGGTAAGTTCTTCAGCAAACTTTGCCTATTAATGGTACTCGCTTTTTGCTAAGCAACGCTATCTCCGATCTGTTTTTATTGGACAAGATTTGGTAAATAATTTAATTTAAAAAGTTGACTATATTTTTTTTTCATTTTGTTTTAATTAATATTTTATTACTTATTATTATTTTAATTTCTAATTTAAAAACATATGCCACTTTTAATATTAACTTATGGCTGAGTTTCAGTAGGTACGGTGCAGTCAGCGATTAGTGTACAAAAACATAATTATAATATATACCTATTTACTGTACTTACATTTTTAATTGAGTCTTGTACTTGTTACTGTTAAATACCTTCCTACTCATTAAATTATTCTTTAAATAACTTTTTGGAGATCTAAGGTTAGAATCCAAGGTTGCATTAACCACTTGGTTTCCTTATTACGTATTTGGTAAGTAGATAAATAAAATACCTACTTGAGTGGCAACTCAGTGGTATATGGTTTTACCATATTTTGAACAAATTGAAGAGTTTACAAACACTAATATTCCGTGAGATGATGACCAATTACAAAGTAAATAGTCACAAGTATCTGTTATTAGGGTTATTAGTTTATTAGGGATATTGTCGTTTTAAAAGCAGACGTCAAAATTTGATATTTCAAAGGCCTAACAACAAATAGGTTAGCCAATGAACATAAAAAGCAACGTCCGTTTATAAGGTCTTTCCACAGAAGACTAAACTTTTTGAACATTGTTTTTTTGAAAGCTGACCAGACAGCTCTAAAGAACTAAATACGACGATTAGAGAGATTTTAAGAAATTCAAGATACGTAATTATATTCAGTTAATATAAATGTTAATAAATAATGTACATTTAGCAAAAACTGTAGTAGTAGGTAGATATAGTCGTAAGTTTGTTTGTGAGTTAATATAAAACATATACCTACTTAGATATGTCTTTTTTCCACGAAACTAACTAAACTAACTAAGTATGCCGTTTAGTTAGTGGATTTGAATATATGTATTGTATTGTAAATTATAATGGAATGCAAGTTACAATATATTTACTTACACTTTGAATATTTTACATCAAACATGAGTTTTAAGTTTGAGCCGATTGTTTTAGTTATAACTTCTTTGTTTCAGCCAAACAACGTGCTAAGTCAACTCTTTTGCTGGCAAGAGAGCCTCCCCAAGTAGCTGGCAGCAACATTTCTGTACCAACGAGATTATACGCGGAGCCTTTATATACTACGTGACGTAACACGTATACGGTGTTTAACGAAAATACGTGATGTGCTATTCTCACTGAAAGTGGTGTTGGGCATACACAAACTGGGCTTTAATCACGAATAAATGTGATAATCGTAACGTATTTGAAATTACACTGCGCTGCGCTTTAACGCTGCAACGCTTGACAGTAAAGCTAATGTCGACGCGTAGTGTATCTCAAATACGTCACTGTTTCGATACCTACGTTTACGAATGTCACATTTATTCGTGCTCACTCCCCTGTCAGAGTCAAGTGGCGCATGGCGTAACGTACACGTTACGTGACAGACAAACACGTCATCAGTCATCACCATCAATAGATAAACGTCATATTGGTTCACGCTAAGCAAAGATCTATGTCTGTATGATCTTACGTTTGTCTGCATCACAAACATACACATGGCGTGACCAACATACACGTTTAGTCTGCTACATACACATAAGAATATTTTACACAACCTAGCATAAAATATAGGAGTAAATACTTGCCATTATGCTTCTAATTTTATTTTGGCTGCCATTCAATTATAAATAATTCATTATGATAATATTGAATAAAGGCACGACGATTGCGTAATTTAATTTGAGATTTCAAAGGTATTTGAGTGTAATTGTCAACAAAATGGTTGTAGTTAATAATTTTTCGATTTACCTACGTGGCCGTAATAACCATCGCGTACCTAATGTAGAATATTAATATATTCTTTGTATAAGTATTATTTATTAATAATAATGTGCGCATTTTGTGTACTTATTAATTATGAATTGTAAATAGTCACATAGTTTTGTGTAAGAAAATTTGTAAGATAATTAATAAAAAACGAGTTTAAAAATCTATCAAAAGATTTTCATATCTTAACATATCCGGATTCAACAAATAGTACTTACATAGTGCATTAATTTATGTTTGAATACTTTTATAAATTGTTGTTATAAATACCTAATAATAATAATTGGTCACCTAATCACAGAACTAACATCAAAGTTATGTTAGTATCACACAAAAGTTTGTTCTTGGTGGGAGTCAAACCCACAACTCATAACCCACAGCATGAAAGAAAAGGCTTACCCAAATAAGCTGCTCTCAAATTACTATTTTTAAATTATATAAAAGTAAGGTTTTTTATTAACAATTGATTTGGCTTATTGGAAACTAAATTGCATCCCCTCTTATTGACTTTGTTCGGAACTTGATGTTTGAAACAATATTTACCCATGCAAAACCAATGCAGATGGTTAAAGTTCCGCACCAGAATAGGAGTAGGTATTATTCGATACATATAAACAATAAAGAAGTACGAAAAGTAAGTACGAAACCATCATACTATTCATACCGACTCACGCTTGACCACATTAAATATTCTACGGATTTATATAATTCGGAAATTCACACTTGCAAATACAGTTCAAACTTTATTACCAATCGTGGCGCGCGCACGTCGCAATGGTAGTCGCCTTACTGTTTGTTTTACTCTTTTTTGTGTCACTGGGCGTTTTCCAAAAAAGGTCCAATGCAGTTTGTAAGTCGAGAAAGCGTCTGGATGGAAAGACGGTGCTAGTGACGGGAGGGACGGCGGGCATGGGACTAGAGATAGCCACGGAGCTGGCGCGGCGCGGGGCCAGGGTCGTCGTGGCGTGCCCCTTCCCTGAGGAGGGGCAACGTGCGCGCGAACACATCGTGCGGGCGTCGGACAACCAAGACGTGGTCTTCCAACTGCTGGACCTGGCCTCACTGGAATCCACGCGGCGCTTCGCCACCGATTTACTTGCTCACGAATCCCGTCTCGATATCCTGGTCAACAACGCGGGCGTAGGCGGACCCCTAACTGAGAAAACAGCGGACGGAATGAACTTTGTCATGCAAGTCAACTACTTCGGATTGTTCCTGCTAACGCTTCTCCTGTTACCGCTGCTGAAGAAGTCAGGACGCCCGGGAGATCCGAGCAGGATCGTTAATACAGCGTCGATTGCGCACATCCTGGGAGTGGTCGATATAGACCACTTCTGCTGCAAGAAAATTTACTTTTCAGTCATTGAGTACTACTGCGACAGTAAGTTCTGTGTAGTGCTGTTCACAAGGGAGCTGGCGAAGAAGCTAAGAGACACAAATGTGGTGGTGAATAGTTTACACCCTGGTGCAGTCGGTACGCGGATCTTCAGCGGGATAAATAGTTTGTTTGGAAGATTGGTCACGTGGTTCTTCTACTGTTTCTTCAAGACGCCCTGGCAAGGCGCGCAGACGGCGCTCCATCTGTCATTAGATGAGGGTGCGGGTGACGTCAGCGGGGAGTATTTCGATAACTGTCAGCAATCCAGAGCGATATCTCGAGCGTACAGTAGTAAGTTGGCAGAAAAAGTATGGAAAGAGTCTATGAGAATAGTCAAAATAGATTATGAATAAAAAAGTATAACGGTTGAAATAGTTGTTTTTTTTTTCAATATTGACAGACTTTGTTGTAAAAAATGAATAAAATAATTCATTGTGTTCAAATTCTGATCGTTTCAATATATTTTGTGAAGATTTTAAATCATTGATATTTTCTCTTCGTAGGAAAAATACTTACTAAAATCGGTTATTAATAATTTCGTCGCTATTCAAACATTTAATGGAAAAATATGTTCGACATGTAAAGTTTCCGATCTACTTACAACTTTAGAGGTTTTAGGTGCTATTGTAGTGTAGGTAGCTTCTAATTATACGAGAGATTGTATGATAGATAGCTGGTTGAATTATATTGATCAATAAATACACGAGAACGCGGTCAAACACGCTTTATGTACATAAGTATTATAAAAAAATATTCAAGTAACTGGAATACTATAGATACTATACCTAACTAAAAAGTATAACTCTTGGCTATCAAATATACCTTCATTTTCCGTCATAGCAAAGTATGGCGTTACCTTAGATTTAGAAGAAGGAATTACTTAGCTTTTTTCACTCGGACTATCATATGAATTAGACTCCTCATTTAATTTTGACATTCGATGACGTCACAGTGTTGAGTGCGCAGTTATGTCGCACAAGTTGTTAGTAGGTACATAATATCAATATAAACTAGCTTATCTATAAAACGACGAGTAAATGAAACATGTTCTTTAACTAAAAATTAATTAAATTAATATTATATAATTAAAAAATAATTACATATTGCTTCTTAAAATTAATCTTTGTGAAAAAGATAAAGAGTCTCTTTCTGTTACTACAGTAAAATCACAATTAAATGCCCTTCTGGCTATAATTAACATACCTAAAGGTCATTTGCTGACAAGTAGGTGCAACAACATTTGACAAATCCCTGACCTACGATAAAGGTTCTTCCTTTTGCAGGTGGTAGGCAGGGCCAAACATGTAGGACTTTGATGGAATCGTTGCCCCACAGTCGCATTGGCATTCTACTAAAGATGTCAGATTTTACGATAAAAAATATAATCGCAGCACTGCAGAACGAAGAATGTTGCTAATTTGATATTATGTTAAGCTTGCGCGGTAGGTAAACCAGATGCATGTATTGTATTGTAAGTATATAACAGTAGGTAACCATGCAGTAGTAGGTATACTTCGGCTCAACGCTCTTCCCAATTGGTCAATCAATGTAACCTTAAGTAAGGTAAAGAGTTCAAAATGAAGGCCTGCGCAGACGCAGACCGTTCCGTTCACGTTCAATGCCACGGCATCATTTTAAAGCATAGCAATTTATGTCGTATTTCTGTAACAGTACGGTTGAACGTCCATTAGTAAAAATTAAAGTCCCTTGCCATGCCGTCCCGGTCTGCGCAGGCCCTTAATCGTCAAACGACCTTGCCACAAAAATACGGTGTAGAGGTAAACACACTGACCTGTCCGGCGATTATGATACCTAAATAATTCTTTGTTTAAAAATAGTACCTAATAATTTATGTAATGGAAAATATTCATAATATTAAAAAATACGCACTTAGTATTTTTATTAAGTTAGTAATGCTGCAAGAATCAGTTACTGCTTTGTGGATTGCAAACAAAGATATAGTAATATGTAGACTACCAAAATACATACTCCCTATCTTATAAAAAGTTAGCGCAGACTTGAAGTACTGATTACCATACGTAACGATGACTTAAAGTGAACGGTAACTTTTGACGTGACAACGTCTTATAATTCGATAGAGCCGGCTGCACGCACGAAAAAACATGACTCATGAAGCGTTCCGGCGTTCCGGCGTTCCGGCGTTCTGAGGCGTTCCAAGATGTTTCGAACGACGATTTATTTTGCAGAACCGCTTACAATACCGTTCGTTGACGTTGTCGCGTTCAACTATCGTCAGTAAACCGACTTTACAGACAACCATTTTTTTATAAGATAGGGAGATAGCTTTTCATAACTCTTTAACAAAAACAGTAAAATAAATAAATTAATTAAAATTAAAATTTAAAAATTTAAATTAATTTATAAATTAGCTTTATTTTCACAATTTTCTCAAGTTGTTTGGATCAAATTGGCATTTGTATGGCGCGCCGGTCTATATGTTCACTTATTATTTTTGTACTTTGCACATAGCTACAAATACTCACTTTTCTGTAATTACACATTCCGTGTCTTTAAATTATACCTTGTTTCAATGTATACAACAAGTAAGGTGTTTATTTATTAATTATAAGTAGAATCAACAACTCAGTTGCTGTACAAAGTTTATTAAGTCTGAGTTAATTAAAATCCTGTTCCTCATTAAACTTACTAGTTTAATAAAAAATACTAAGCCTCTGTATGACTAAAATTTCTAATTAGAACTTGATATGTTTAACAAAATTTTGTGACGAAAAACAAATTTAATGCAGATGGAATATACCTAGGTATAAATAAATCTTAACGCAGAAGAAAGAAATAAACTAAAACTTACGCATGCATGTAACGCACCGCACTCCACAAAACTTTGTAAGTATTTTAAAGTGTGAGAGGAAATATGTACCTATATTGTGTCACTATACCTACTTAAAAACATGGACGTATCCGCGCCCTGACAGGTCAACTGCTCGAGCAATTAGTCTAAGTATTGTATGACGAGGTGCACGTATTTTATTTGGGTTAACACGTCCATTTTAAGATTTTTATATTTTCGCTCGTTTGTGCACTAGCTGGTCGAAAGATCCAACCATTCTTAACTTATGGTACGTAATGTGTTGGAGAGACGTGCATATTGCAAATGAAATGATTTATCTCTACTTAATACTTCTGCTTAGTTTTAAAGTAGGTACCTAGCCAAATTGCCGCATTGTAATAGTACCTATATCGAATTAAGTTATACAAATTGCTCATGATGATTTAGTTCACGGGTTCTTTTCATCCATTTTAACTCGTCAGGCTAAACGACACTTAACATTTTCCAAACAAAGTTAAGTACCTACGTAACCATCTTAACATGCTCACCGACTCACGCTTGGTCACATTAAACATTTGATCCAACTTCCGAGGAATATAAGTACTCAGAAGTTCAGACCTCTAACTGCAGTTTAAACATTAATACCAACCACTTCGCGCACACGTCGCAATGATAGTCGCCTTACTGTTTGTTGTACTCTTTTTTGTGTCACTGGGCGTTTACCAAAAAAGGTCCAATGCTATTTGTAAATCGAGAAAACGCCTGGATGGAAAGACGGTGCTAGTGACGGGAGGGACGGCGGGCATGGGACTAGAGATAGCCACGGAGCTGGCGCGGCGCGGGGCCAGGGTCGTCGTGGCGTGCCCCTTCCCTGAGGAGGGGAAACATGCGCGCGAACACATCGTGCGGGCGTCGGACAACCAAGACGTGGTCTTCCAACTACTGGACCTGGCCTCACTGGAATCCACGCGGCGCTTCGCCACCGATTTACTTGCTCACGAATCCCGTCTCGATATCCTGGTTAACAACGCAGGCGTATGTGGACCCTTCTCTAAGAAAACAGCCGACGGAATGAACTTTGTCATGCAAGTCAACTACTTCGGATTGTTCCTGCTAACGCTTCTCCTGTTACCGCTGCTGAAGAAGTCAGGACGCCCGGGAGATCCGAGCAGGATCGTTAATACAGCGTCGATTGCGCACATCCTGGGAGTGGTCGATATAGACCACTTCTGCTGCAAGAAAATTTACTTTTCAGTCATTGAGTACTACTGCGACAGTAAGTTCTGTGTAGTGCTGTTCACAAGGGAGCTGGCGAAGAAGCTAAGAGACACAAATGTGGTGGTGAATAGTTTACACCCTGGTGCAGTCGGTACGCGGATCTTCAGCGGGATGAATAGTTTGTTTGGAAGATTGGTCACGTGGTTCTTCTACTGTTTCTTCAAGACGCCCTGGCAAGGCGCGCAGACGGCGCTCCATCTGTCATTAGATGAGGGTGCCGGTGACGTCAGCGGGGAGTATTTCGATAACTGTCATCAATCCAGAGCGATATCTCGAGCGTACAACAATGAACTGGCAGAAAAAGTTTGGAAAGAGACTTTGAGAATAGTCAAAATAGATTCAGAGTAAAATAGTTATAGTAAAGTCTTCAGTTTTAGTTTCTATTGGTACCTACTATTGCAGATTATTTGCAAAGCTTGTGCTCTGCTTGCAAAGTTTGTCAAACGCTGACGTGCTAGTTACCAGGCACTTAACACCGATCGCATACACAAAAGTCTCACTCTATGATTAGTTTTACCAGCGATCCATGCATACCTACTAAGTAGGTACTAGTCAACTGAAGTGTGGCACATTTACCACGACAAAACCTATTTTACTATTATGTCTTTATAGAAACTTCTACATTGATTGCAAGCATTCGGAAAAACAGATGCAGCTGCAAGAACGGTATGGCCTCGTGATAAATATTCAGACATATCAACCATGGATGCGTTTTTGTACTTCTGGTTGTCCGAATATAATAATAACATAATGCTAATAATAAAGGCTATGTCTCTTGCCACTTTTCTCTATCATATCATATAATTTATTTCCCGATCGTAGGAGTCCAGGTCGTCACACCGAAGCTTCCTTGGGCGTCCTCGTAGGACAAACTTATAAATTAAAACTACAATTTATTGACAAATTTCATTTATTCCCTATTCTCGAACCTGACGCGGTAGTCGTTGACGTCCCTCATCATAATATCAAACTCCAGCCGCAGAGGTTCCGACGCGTCCGACGGCGGCGTAAGCCGGTACTTGCACAGCAGAGTCGCAATCACAGTCTTAATAGACAACAACGCGTATCGATACCCTGAAAATTAATTGGTGATATCATTGTAGAAGTAGAGGGAGGCAAAAAAAAGATGTATGGTCTGTTTGAACGATGACATGGATAAGAAAGGAGTGGTCACAGAGATTCTGCTGATTGTAGTGATGACATATCTTGTGTGTGAAATAATGACAGTGCACTGACATTAGACATGTGGATACCTGAATATGTTGCTCGCGACAACTACCGGATTTAGGCAGTTCTGATAGACCAAGTAGGTAAGTTAATGGTGGAAGTAGAAAACGTGTTGTACCGACCCTACATAGCGTGGGAGAAGGGTCGGAAGATGATGATGACTAATAGCTGTATACTATTCATTTATTTGTCCTTAGTAACAAAACGTCGAGAAAACGAAAAATCAATGTTATAGCTAGAAACTGAAACATATTTTTGTACAGCATTCGTACGTTGAGATATGGCCACTTGGTCAAAAGTAGTCCATGATGATCCATAGAAAACCATAAACTTTGCTTGTTTTAAGAGTAGTTTACCATTATCTTACCGAGACAGTTCCTAGGTCCAAGACTGAAGGTCGCGTAGGCTGCGGGGTGTCTCGGCGCCGCCGCACTGAACCGCTCCGGCTTGAACTCCTCGGCGTCGGGCCCCCAGTACGCGGGGTGGCGGTTTATCGCCCAAATGTTGATGAAAGCTCTACAACCCGGCATGAGAGACACTCCTGATGCTGTATTACAAATACCATATTATTATCCTACATATTCTGGAATTCATATTCATATTCTGGATTGTCTGGAAGAGATCGCTTATAGTGATAAGACCGCCCATTGTTTATCTCAATTTGTAATTTTAAATTAAGTGGTGTGCAATAAAGTGTTTTCTATCTATCTATCTATCTGGAAAAAATTAAGCAAAGTATTTTTCCCGGTGTCATTTTGAGCCAAGCGTATCAAGCCCATGCGTAATTTTTTAGTCATCAAAGCGATCTGCGTCAAAGTCGGTGTATTCGACAAATAAAACTAAAAAGACTTGAATACCAGTTAGATTATAAGGTCTAAGATTGATTATTGCTTCTTGTTTCAGGATAACATACGTACCCAGTTCAATGTGTCTATCAATTTTCCGGACTACGATGGGGACAGGTGGATACAACCTTAAAGATTCTTTGATGACTGCCTCAAGATATTTTAGTTGAGATAAATCTTTTGCAGTTATTTCCCCATCGACTTCACCAATAACACTTTTTAATCTAAAAATAACGTTTACATGTAATTACATAAGTGTCGTAGTAAGTATATAATTATTAAGTATTGAAAAAATATTATGTAGGTAATCTTCATTAAAATTTAGTAATCAAGGTAGATTAAGTCAAAAAGTAACAAAATATCACTATGTTTTGTTGTCTGGATTTGATATCATGACAAGATTTATCCTGGATAAAATGTGAAACAATTATCTTAAAACTCAAAGTTGTTTTTCGTCAAAATATAATTTGTAGTACTTACCTAATAGGTACATTGCAATTAATGATGATTCATTCCTATCAGCAAGAGCAACCGTTGTTGATAAGAAATAATTGTTGCTAACACAAATCAGATGAACAATAGAGAGGGTTGATTTTGGGTCGATTTGTCAACATATCGTGACTTGATATTTATATAACAACTAGCGGCCCGTCCCGGCTTCGCACGGGATATTTTCCCGCTTTTCTGTTCAAATTTTTCCAGAATTTTCTTTGCTATAAACCTCACGGAGCCCGAGACCTTTCTAACGAATGCAAAACCGTGGAAATCGGTTCGTGCGTTCTGGAGTTATATCGTCAGGAAGGAAAACCCGATTTATTTTTATATATGTACCTAGTAGATAGCGGAACGTAGCTTACTCTTGGTATACTTTATCCTGTACATCCGGATGCCTGGCCAGCATCACAGTGACATACCCAATGGCGACGGATGACGTGTCACTGGCAGCACCCATTATAACTATGCATTCTTCTTTGATAGCTACGTCACTTATGAACGTCGGAGACTCTATCATCGCATCCAAAAATGTTTTTCGATTGTTCCTTTCTATATTTTTATAAAATAATTATTTCAACGAGTTATTATTGTAATGTATAGACCGGCTGTAATGTAATGAATGGAATGAATATAATTATTGTTTGTAGATAAACTACTCTAAATATGCTTTTCTCTCTACCGTAGCTTGTATCTGTAGGTACACCATTTAGTGTAACCGCGGTGAAGAAGTGAGCATTTTTATAATAGTTTATCTATGTTTGTTTTGTTTATGTTTAGTACAAATATCTACTTGTAGTCATTTGACAGGCATCACAACGCAGTAGTAGCTCTGCCTTGCTTTGGGTCGTGTGTTCGATTCCCACCCGGAACAAATGTTTGTGTGATGAACATAAATATTTTATTCTGTGTCACGGTGCTACTATGTATTCTATGTATATATTTACAAAAAAATGAATGTGTAAATATTCTATCAGCAATCTAGTTCCCATAGTACAAGCTTTGCGTAGTTTGGGACTAGAATTTGATGTGTGAACTGTCCATGAGTTTATTTGTACGTATATTTATTTTATTAATATTTGATGGTTTTTTATCTCATTTCTATATGTGTATAGCTCCTGTCAGCCAACCCAGAATGTGATGTGTTTGCGGATGAATGGAAGAAATTTATTGTGGTATGCCTGAGGTTCTGTGAGAGTGAGGATTGAATTGCTTTTATTTTTATTTTTAATTTATTGTTGACATTAGTATCTATTATTGTTTTTTTGTTTATGTAATTTTATTTTTGACTAGTGTTTGACATTTGTAATTAATTTGTGTAATTAGCTTTTTTGCCGTTCAAATTAAATAAATAAATAAATATATCATGAAAAGAGTGTTATCAAAGCGCGCAAATAAGTCCATGTTTCCAAAGTGACGTGCAAATAAGTAATTTCTCTCACACGTTGAAATTATACAAGTTTTTTGAAGGCGTGCATTATAAAAGTAGTATAATCTTTACCTGGTTTTAAATCATCATTATGTCTATTTACGTACAGCTGCCGTTTTTTTGTAATAATCTGAAAAAAAATTGTAAAAAACATAAAAAAAGGTATTTTTTGGTACTTTACTAAGAAGGCTTGCGAAGTTAAGGGTTGTTGACTTTTTCAATCCCAATATCTGTGGACATGAGCCTTAACAGATGACGACAGCGCGGCAACAACTTGAACACGAAGTCATTATACAGCCAGGGTTGGAACAGTCGACCTGATACTGTTCTGAATATCTCTTCGAGAGCAATCATAATTTGCATATCGCGTCCTTCATATTCATTTATCTTTATTCCCAATAAATCTAAAAATTAAATGATTGTGTTCAGCTTAGGTACGCAGTCAAATAAATTAAATAAAGAAACATCTTATAAACTGATCGCAATCAGTAAATAATCACTCACTTCATCAAATAATTCATATGAATTTTCGTTATTGTTATATTCCATGAACAGTTTTATTACCTACAAGATGAGAAACATACAGGACAAACTATGTGCATATAGTTCCCCTTATTTATAACTCCTTACCAACAAACATCGTTAAAAAATTGTAAGTACTGAATTGAAAAAGTGGTTAATATCTGAAAGCTTTTATTCGATTTCAAATTTTGTGATTTTCTGCACAAGGGTTCGTGTCGCTTTTACAATTTTTGACAAACATTTAGGTACTATTATTTATCTTACTTTGTAATTCAAGTACTTAAACTATAAATTAAAATTACAAAATTTTACCTACCTACTACAAGACTTAAATTTTTGCACACCATTTTAATTTGGTAAAAATATATGAACTTATGACATCTTGTACGAAATTTACTTACCATGTTTTTATGCAAATAAATGATTGATTGATAGACTTACCGCAAATCGAATTGACACTGTACGACATGTACAGTCTTGTCGTTGAATAATTGTCTGTTCCTCGAAGTACGTGCTCCCTGATTTTATCTACCAGGACGCCACTATGCGCACAAAAAGTTGCTGTGTGGTGGCTAAGGTTTTTCATGTTGAATGAGGGAATTACAAGCCTGCGACGTGGACGCCATATTTTTACTGAAAATACTCATTTATTTATCTTCGGATTTCAATAAAATCATGCCTGACAATTCATTTATAACAGGATGTACGTATATAATATTCCACGAGAAGTAAGGTAAATTACGATTTGTGGACAATACAACTTAAATGCTTTCAATAAAACAGAGTCAAGGAAAGTATTGCTTAAAGCATGGTTATGAGATGAGGGCTCGCAAATTCTAGTTCTCACAGAACTATTTCGCTATGTTTCGTATTTAATTGTAATATATTAAAATTTGTTCACCACTAGACTTAGGTCTCACTGATTTTCAAGTAAAAACGTTTTCTGACTCTCTCCATTCACTGTAAATTTCCACAAAAATCAAGTGACTAAAACTGAATTCTTACCAGGAGCAAAGGCACTGCCGTTTCCCGTAACAATATGGAAGCAATTCATCGTGTCATCTTTTTCAAGACACGTTTTCAATACAGTATCAGCCACTCCTGGGTCTGCGATATCTGCAGGCAGATATAGTCAAAGCTTAAGACAGAACCATCGTTGCCATGGAAATTTAATTTAAATGATGAAAAACAGAATAAAGTTACACGAAGCATAAGGTGGCAGTTTCAATTAGAGTAAAATTCTCCTGGAATAAAGGAGCAGTCTACGGGTGCTCTAAAGATTTAGTTTTTTTCACAAATAGTATAAAACTAGGATTGGCAAGGACAATTACGTGGCAAATGGTTAAAAAAAATGGTTAAAAAGCTACTATGGCACCTAGATGGTCTGCAACTTGCCGCCATTGCTATAGCCTCTATGGCACCTAGGTCAACACGTCTTAGCGCATTAATATGTGTCATACTTACTTATATACAGTTTATGGACCATCCAAAAGCTATTTACAGCTTGGGTCTTAGAGCACAATGCTTCCTTTCCTAGAAGCTGAATCATTTTCATTTTATCTGCAAGATAAATATATAACTGGCATTGAACTGTTCGTTATCATTGTGTAATTAAGACATGGAGTTCGAACTCTAGTAAACGATTGATCAATAAAAGCTAACACACTTATCTCTGATTTCAATGTCTGTCTATGTTTTAGTTTAGGAGATGGGGGTTGATAGCTACACGCAGTATATAATAACTATAATAGCTATCATCGTTACATTATTTTATTGCGTATTACTGTTTTAGAGAGGCCTTTGCCCTGCAGTGGGACACTACAGGCTGAAAATGAATGAGATGAATAAATTACTGTTTTAAGTTTCGAAACAAGAAACTTTTAATTTGATGTGTATTTGCATGGAAATTAGTAAGTACGTCGGCAGAATGTGCTTTTTAAATTCTAGCAAGTTTACCTTCGGCATTGCCTGTAAATGAAAGTAAATGTCCAATGAAGGGTATCCTTGGCGCAGAGATCTTCAGCTGTTCGTGCAGTCTTTCGAAATGCCTTCTCCTCCACTTCAGAAGCAGGAAGCAGCTCACAAGAAGTGTCAATAATATCAGTGTGTAGGTACATGGTGGCTACGAAAGTAAATAATGAGGTAACAGTTGACAGGTGTCACAGCTCAGTTAGTTGTAGCTCTGTCTTCCATGCCGTGGGCCGTGGGTTCGATTCCCACCCAGAGCAAACGTTTGTGTGATGAACATTAGATATATATTTGTTCTGTGTCTGGGAATAACTATGTATTTATACACTGTTGATTTCACTTATAAAACCTAAGTACCTTTTTATAATGTTTGTATAATAACAGTGTTCATAGCTGAGAAGATACGACTTCTCTGGCGAGGACCGCACTAAGTAGGTTCCAGTCACACAATTTTCTGAAGTTAGAACAAAATCTGTTTACAATAATTTACATAATTGATAAATTTTATTTTAAATATTTATGTTCCTCGACAGGCGTCACACACAGCTCAGTTGGTAGTAGCTCTAACTACTTGGGAACTACGCGTGACTGACGTTTAACTGATTTATTGACAAACCGGCATGAGCTTATATCTAAATTACGAATAAGCAAGAAAAAAAAAGATATCTACACATAAGTACTCACAATTTTTTTCATTTTTTACCTTTTGCTAATCATTGGTATCACCGATCTGTTTTTGTTAAAAATGATTCGGCAGACAATTTAATTGAAAAACTTGGTAATAATTTGTATCTTTTTGTTAATTATTTTTATTATTAAATTACGGCTAAGTATCGGTACATTCCGGTCAGCGGTTAGTGTATAAAAACATTGTTATAATACATACATATATATTTGTAGATTTTTAATCGAGTCTGGTTCATGTTACTGTTATATACAGAAAGAAAGAAAGAAGAAAGAAAATATTTTTATTTAATCAAAACAGACACAAATGAAATAATAAAAGTATTAAAAACAATTATAACAGAAAACATTTACAAAATTAGTAAAAATATATACGTATACCTACAAAAATATATATTGATGACCGATGTGGCGCGGTGGGCGAAGGTCCGCCTGCGACGCGGAAGGTTGCGGGTTCGATTCCCGCCTTGGGATTAATATTTGTACGATCTGCAAATATTTATTCCGGGTGTTCTGGGTATTTAATATGTACAGCGTGTAACGTATTACCTATATACATACGAATGGGGTGTATTCACACCGAGTATATGAATACATTGGTGAGGTTAAAGGTTCAAAACTTCCTATTTGAAAATCCAATACAAAAATAAAAAAAGTATTATTATTTGAAAAGTGTGGCAGCCCTGTGTGTCGCGCGTTTGCGATCTCCGCGTCGGCGCGTCGCACTCACTCACACATAGACAGTTTAACGCGTGTTGATAGTTACCTACTACGGCCACAGATTCTACGGCGCGAAATGAGATATTTAGGTAGTTATGTAGGTAAATACGTAGATTATGTTTAAGTACCTACTGTAATCATGAAACATGCTCCTCGTTGGGTTCTCGTCAAAATGGACGAGGATCGACTGCTGGACTTGCGGGCTTAGGTTACAACAAGGCCTTCCCTCGCAGTCGCAACACATAATTAAATTCAGGTTCAATAAGTTAGACAAAAACATTAGTATCCAAAAACTAGAATATATTTACAACAGATTCGTGATAATATTACCTGTTACCATACAAAAACATTTAGAAATTCAACAATCAAATCTTTAAAAAACTTGCCATTTTTTATGATTACAATGCCAATGAAACTGGATGTGGCATTTTAGTATGTATCGTCAATTCGTTTTCGTTCATACTTTACGAGTTTGGCTATTGAACAAAAACAAGTACTTAACAAGAAATCAATAATCATTAAGAAAAACATTAATAATAAATAATAAACATTAAAATCGTAATGATGATGATGATTATCCGAAGGAATAGGTAATTACGTAGTACATACCTACTCAGTTACTTATTTACCTAATAATAAAACATTAAAATCGAAATTATGATGATGGATGACATACGGAAATGCCACATCCATTCCTATTTAGATCCGGCAAAATGGTCGATACGTTGACCTTTGCGCGCGTTTATCGGACTGCGCATCGGCCAGCTCCCGGCTCATGCGTGGAGTGCTATTTATTTCGTGATTTATTTCACTATTTTGAAGAAATACAATTACATTCCAACACCGAAATAACATAAAAATATGTATTGTTGACCTATTTCATTCGTTTTTTTAGTAAAAACAGTTAGATATTAGGTTAAAACAAAGGGATTTTGTTAGAGTACTTTGCAAAAAAAAAATTGGGTGTCTGTAGAAATTAGCAAGATTTTATATCTAAAAGTTATCAAAACCGAAACCGAACCCGAATGAAAAAACATTAAAAACTTATCTGTTCATCGTTATTTAAGCACCAACAACAATAACATTCACTTTTCACACTGAAATACCACAACAAAACACACACTTGACACACGACAACCGGCCGCGACAGCGCGCGCATTTCGTTCGACTGACCATCGATTGCATCGATTGCGATCGGCCAGGAGCTGGCCGAGCCGATGCGCAGATGTTGAAAAAATGATAGAAAAGGACAGCACCAATAAGTTGATATTCAATTTTCATCCTTAAATGAACTGCGTTAAGATTGAATAATGTATGACACTGCTTGTGTTTGGCGGCGTTCTTGCCGTTCCTACATAAACAAAGATTAGTAAACAGAGTAGACACAACGTTTGACTTTTTATTTGAAAAATAACATTGAAACTGGGTTACGACCGTACCTTTAGTGCTCGAGTACAAAATTGAGAAGGTAAAATTTATTTATTTATTACAGACAAACAATCCGAACGGTTTGCAAAACCAATTACACGAATTATTTAAATTAAAAGAATTATCACAGTTTCCCTATATTCTATTAAGCTCACAGTACCGCAAGCATTGTGACATAATTGTCGTCCACCTGTCTGTAAATATATCACAGTCGGGATTTTCTTTTAGGAGATGGTTGAGGGCGGTGAGGGTTCGAGGTATAGGAGAGCTAGCGCGAGCGACTGTGCGACAAGATGGCGGAGCAAAAAGCTTGTGCCTCCTGGCCCGAACATAGTTATTAGGGACAAAGAGTAGAAGTGACTCATTAAGCAGATCGGGTGCGTCAATCGTGCCACGGAAAACCTTACAAATGGTAGTAATCTGGTCGTGCGCTCTCCGAGTCTCAAGTGAGTTAAAGCCCAAGCATCCTTGAAGGTACTTTGTTGTGTACTTATATGGATAATATCCTAGGTTATTCTTGTACAGAAATCGAAGGAATGCCTTCTGCACCTTCTCTAGCAATAGCGCGTACGTAGTTTCGTGTGGGTTCCAGACACAGGAACTGCATTCCAGTTTGCTCCGAACCAGAGCGCTAAAGAGGAGTCTAATAACGTGCTCGTTCCTAAAAACTCTAGCATTTCTTAAAACGAAAACAAGTCTCTGGAAGGATTGCTTAGCAGTGGCCACAATGTGGTCATGAAAAAATTGAGTTAGGTAGGCTACTTCCTACCTACTAGCTAACAAAGAGTTCTGAAAAGACGTCTATCGTGCCTAGGGATTTCAGTCAGGAAAATATGTTACCTTACGTCTAGGTACCTGGATCAATACCAAAGTAGGTACATATAAATAGGCTTTTAAAATGCCAGAAGTTACATAATACTTTACTAACTAGTGTCCGTTCTGTTACCTACTTTATCTAGAGTTCACACTAAAAGGTTATAAAAACAGCTGTGGGTTGTCGCAAATGTTGTGTGAGCGTAGTATTGAACAAAAGAAAAAGAGGGATTTGATGAATAAAAAATCAAAAAAATCAAAAGTCGTAGAACAAGTGTTGTTCGCAATGACGTATACTATACCCCCCTTTCGGTATTATAGGGACATACTGTTACACGGTGTATAATAAAAAATGATAAATGATAATGATAAATGATATTTATTGTTTGTAGAAACTAGGTAATTACATTGGTCTTAAATTAATCTTCATATCACTAGTTCAACCTGAGGCTTACAAACGTCATGCACAGATAATAATAACAATGAATTTATAGAATTTAATATACAACAAAAATGATTTCAAATTAATAATGTCAATGAAAAATAAAAAAATATATATAATCAAAGGCGCTAGTTTTATATTTATTAGAATATGTCATTTAAAAATTCGTCAATTGAATAGTGCACTCAAATTGTCGACCGTACGAATTGACAATGGAATATGGTTATAAATGATAGGCGCCATGGAGAACACACTCATACGTAACAGTGAAGTCTTACACGATTGGTGGTGAAGGGTGCCCTCCCGGCGACTTCCTATGGGATACGCATCAAAGTGATGGGGATTATTTTTCACAAATGTTGCCACTTCATAGATGTACAGACAAGGAAACGTTAAAATTTGCCATTTCTTAAAAACGTTCTTACAAGTATCGGTTTGCCTGAGGCCGGACATGGAAAGAGCCTCCTCGTGGCGCACACCGGTAACAGCTAGGCACGGTAAAGCAGTGTCTAGTCTGGCTAATCTTTCCAACACGATGCTACAACAAAATACAGTTGTAGCATCGACTCGATAAGAAGAAGAAGAAGGCCGGACATTGCCCGAATACACCGTTTCTGCGCTATAAATACTCTTGATTTATTAGTGGAGTTACCCCAAAATATAATTCCGTACCTAAGTATTGCAGCAGTATGTCCATAGTATGCTGTTAGTAATGCCGAGGTGCTTGCAATTTTCGAAAGATTGTACAGTGCATACGAGAATTGATGAAGCCGCTTACAGACCGTATCTGTGTGTAGTTTCCAATTTAATTTGTTATCGATCTGCAAGCCCAAAAATCGTGTTGTGTCTATAAAATTTATTTTAGTATTTAAATATTGTATGTCCATGTTAGTAGTACAAGTTGTCTCTCTTTGTTAAATATTAATCTAACCAAGACATATCTAATGCATTTTAGCATTAGATATGTCTTGGTTAGATTAATATTTAAATTATTATATTCAAGCCAATTAATTATTGATGTCAATGTATTGTTAATGTCAAATTGTATATTAGTTATTGCATTGTTAGTAAATAGAATTGTGCTATCGTCAGCAAATAATGTCATGAAGTTGTTAGTAGAATTGGGGAGATCATTAATATATATAATAAACAACAATGGACCTAAAACACTTCCCTGAGGGACTCCATATTTAACATCTCGAATATCAGAGCTGTATATGAAATATCTATATGTAATGTATTGTATGAAGTATGTCAGTCTTCTAGTACCCATAACACAAGCTCTGCTTAGCTTGGGGCTAGATGATGTTGTGTGGATTGTCCAGCATTATTAATTTATTTTATTTATACATAGGTAATGAAGTGAAATACAGAAAATAGGTGGGTACATAGGTAAATAATAAATAAATGTCTGGTGAAAAGGCAAAAACTCAGCTATTTTGCCTAAGACAAAAAGTCCAAAGACAAAGCGCTGTTTTTCAGTCTTGCCTGCGGGGAGGGGGAGAGGCTTAAATAAATTGGAGTGAATGTGTAAAGTTATCAAGTACGAGTTTATGCACACACGGATCGTAGAGACGCAATCGCCGAGCGCCACCCATTTTGTATGGAAATCTAAACTTCTCAAGAAATCTGCTAGGGCGCTGCTTGGACCTCCATACAAAATCGGAGACGCTCGGCGATTGCGTCTCTGCGATCCGTGTGTGCACATACTCGTACTTGGGGTACTGGTGTGGGAATGTTGAGTGTGAGTGAGACAGAGAGTGAGCAAGTTAATTTAGGCATTATGCCTTGATCACACGTACCGAGTAAACCGGCGAGACAGTGACGTATTTGAGATACACTGCGCGTCGACATCAGTTTTACTGTTGAACGTTGCAGCGTTAGCGCGCAGTGTGTCTTAAATACGTCACTGTCTCGCCGGTTTACTCGGTACGTGTGGTGTGATCAAGGCATGTTAGCGAGCGAGTGAGACTTTACTACGATTTTCTAATTATGAATATGTTTTTGTGAGATTGTTTACCACTACACTACCAAGTTGTTTGTCTCGTAGAAGTTTTTTGTAATGTTTTTTTGAACGTGGGTTTGGACAATTACCTATTTCTAATAACTTCCTACTCTATAATTTAATAAACTTAATTATTTTTAAATATCTTTTTTTGAGATCTAAGGTAGAATCCAAGGTTTAGTTATCCACATGGTTTCCTTATTAGGTATTTAGTAAGTAGGAAGATAGGTAGGTAAATAAAATACTTAAGTTGCAACTTAGTGGTAGGTAGGTAAATGGTTATAAATGTACCATATTTTGAGTAAAATAAAATGTGTACAAACACTAATATTCCCTAATATTCCGTGAGATGATGAACAATTACAAAGTTAATAGTCACAAATATCTGTCTATAGTTTATTCGGAATACTATTATCGATTGTGTCTGTTTAGGCTATAAAAACCAGACTTCAAAAATTGCTATTTTAAAAGCTGTAGATGGCTTAGCCCATTAAGTAGGTTAGCCATGAAAAGCAAGGCCGTTTGTTAGGTCCATCCCCAGATGCCTAAACTTGTACAAATTTTTAAAAAGTCGTTGAAAGCTGACTTCTTCAGGATTCTTTAAACAACTGAATACAACGATTGGATCAACGATCTTAAGGATACGAGAGATTGTATGATAGCTGGTTGAACGATATTGATCAGTGAATACACGTGTATTTACTTCTTTAAAATGACTCATTATAAAAAAGTAGATAGTTATTCTAGTTTAAAAACTATAACTCTCTGCTTTAGAATATAGTTAGGTAGGTACTGTTTAAAGTTTATGTAGTCTGAGTGAATTAAAATCTTGTTCTAATTTAGCTTTCTAGATTTTTGAGAAATTTCATCAGCTTTCTTTTAAGCATACTTATGTAACATTTTTAACTTAAAAAAAATGATAAACGATAAAATAGCTATTTTTAGCTTAGTGTCTAAAAACTCATCTAACATTTTCTAAGTATGTTTTACATGTTATTTGATTTTTAATAACTGGTATTGCCTTCTCGGATTCTGATTAGAGCTTCAAGCCGGCTTTGCATACTGAACACGAGGATTCGGAGCCGATTTTGGGGACCCATTCTATCAGGGCCTGTTTTAGTGCCCTGAGGGTGATAGGAGGTGGTCTGCGGCTTCTGAATAGCCTTCCTAGCTCGTCCCAGGCGTGCTCAGTTGGGTTGAGATCAAAGTATATCTTGTTTACTTCATAAGTTATAGCAATTTAAAAAGTGTGATACTTACTTTTGCAGGCCAGTGTAGTACTGTGCTGAAAACATGGACATCCACACGCTGATAGGTCAAATAATCGAGCAATTAGTCTAGGTGTTGGCATTGTATGGCGAAAAACACGTTTCGGATTTGGGTTAACTCGTCCGATTTGTGATTTTTATTTTTTCGTACTAGTTGGCTGAAAGATCCAACCATTATTTTTATGGTAACATATAGTAGTACGTAACGTATAGTAGTAGACGTTGATGTACGTACCTACTTGCATAATAAAATCGTGGTGGAGGGACGAGCATATTATTTCAAATGGTTTATCTCTAATTAGTTTTAAAGTATCTAGCCAATTTGCCACATTGAGAGAGAGAGACATTTATTTAACACACAACTCACAGTTACAACAAATTCAGAATAGTAAGACACGTAGGTATACAAAGACAGAAATCAAGGAAAAGTAAGACACATAAATTACAAAACATACATTAACACATAGGTACTTACCTACATTTTATACAAAAAAAAGTAGTAAGATAATAAGTATTTTATTTATTTATTAAGGTCAACCAACAGTGGTTACAATCTTACATGGTGATGTGGTTACTACAATCTAAATACACTAAAGTACTCTCTAAAACTAAATGTACAACTACTTAAAGGTTAACACTGCATGCATAATAATAGATTAACATAACATTGCGATAGTACCTACCTATATCAAAATACTTTAAAGAAATCGCTCATGATGATTAGTTCAGGGGTTCTCTCAGGCTAAACGACACCTAACATTTTCCAAACAAAGGTTAGTAGGTACCTACGTAACCATCATACAATGCTCACCGACTCACCCTTGGTCACGTTAAACATTCTACGGATTTATATAATTCGGAAATTCACACATGCAAATACAGTTCAAACTTTATTACCAATCGTGGCGCGCGCACGTCGCAATGGTAGTCGCCTTACTGTTTGTTGTACTCTTTTTTGTGTCACTGGGCGTTTTCCAAAAAAGGTCCAATGCAGTTTGTAAGTCGAAAAAGCGCCTGGATGGAAAGACGGTGCTAGTGACGGGAGGGACGGCGGGCATGGGACTAGAGATAGCCACGGAGCTGGCGCGGCGCGGGGCCAGGGTCGTCGTGGCGTGCCCCTTCCCTGAGGAGGGGCAACGTGCGCGCGAACACATTGTGCGGGCGTCCAACAACCAAGACGTGGTCTTCCAACTGCTGGACCTGGCCTCACTGGAATCCACGCGGCGCTTCGCTACCGATTTACTTGCTCGCGAATCCCGTCTCGATATTCTGGTCAACAACGCGGGCGTAGGCGGACCCCTAACTGAGAAAACAGCCGACGGAATGAACTTCGTCATGCAAGTCAACTACTTCGGATTGTTCCTGCTAACGCTTCTCCTGTTACCGCTGCTGAAGAAGTCAGGACGCCCGGGAGATCCGAGCAGGATTGTTAATACAGCGTCGATTGCTCACATCCTGGGAGTGGTCGATATAGACCACTTCTGCTGCAAGAAAATTAACTATTCAGCTATTGAGTACTACTGCGACAGTAAGTTTTGTGTAGTGCTGTTCACAAGGGAGCTGGCGAAGAAGCTAAGAGACACAAATGTGGTGGTGAATAGTTTACACCCTGGTTTTGTTGGCACGCGGATCTACAGCGGGTGGAATGGTTTGCTCGGAAGATTGGTCACGTGGTTCTTATACTGTTTCTTCAAGACGCCCTGGCAAGGCGCGCAGACGGCGCTCCATCTGTCATTAGATGAGGGTGCCGGTGACGTCAGCGGGGAGTATTTCGATAACTGTCATCAATCCAGAGCGATATCTCGAGCGTACAACAATGAACTGGCAGAAAAAGTGTGGAAAGAGTCTTTGAGAATAGTCAAAATAGATTCAGAGTAAAAAAGTCATAGTAAAGTTTTCAGTTTTAGTTTATAATGGTAAAAACTATTGCAGATTATTTGGGAAGGTTGTTCTCTGCATGCAAAGTTTGTCAAACGCTGAGGTGCTAGTTGCCAGGCACTTAGCACCTATTGCATACACAAAAGTCTCACTTTATGACCGGTTTTACCAGCGGGCAATGCATAGGTACTTACTTACCTACTACTAAATAGTCAACTAAAGTGTGGCACATTTACTACGATAAAACCTATTTAACTATCGTACTAACATGCATTTTCGTACTTCTGGTTGTCCGAAGATAGAATGAGTACTCATAGAAATCAAACTACATTATAATATTAACAAAACTGGATGGCGGCTCTCATCATATCTACTGGTTTTTAAATAGACGTATTTAAAAAAAAATAAAAAAAATGTGTTATTTATTCGTAAGAGCTTATTTTATTTAATAAATAAAATATTTATAGACATTACAATCAACAATCTAGTAACAAACTAAACAAAGCTTGTATTAAATTGTAAAATGTGAACTAAATTGCTGATATAGGTACCTACTTAATACATAAATATATCTTTGATTGTTAATACATTTAAAATTAAGCTAAAATAAACCACTTTAAAAATGCATGTGCCTTTCCCACTACATATTACATATTCCTGCAAAAATAGTGTGATACTAACAATTTGGTTAGAAATTGTAATTGATCGTTCAGTCACAATCTTAATGAATAGCTGGGCAAACTAATGCATTAAAAAAATGGTTTATTTCAGGTATCAATGGTAAATAAATGAAACCTACACAATACCCATATCTCACAAAATAAAATGGTTGCATTACAAAATGGTTTATTTCAGGTATCAATGGTAAATAAAACCTACACAATACCCATATCTTACAAAATAATATACAATTCTAGTTAATTTTAACCTACTTTAATTATTTACAAAATGTACATAGGTATTACATAAAATACATATGATTTAGCTATCTACAGACCGTTGCAAACGATCTATAGTTAGCTCAACTGATCCAAATCAGTACTTACCAATCGTCGCGTACTCAAGATACCTACCCAAGATAGATAACTTTTTATTAGTACAACAAAAAAAATAATTACAGATAACAATACAAAAACATGAATAATGATTACATAATGGGCGGCCTTATCGCTTAAAGTGATCTCTTCCAGGCAACCGATACTGGCCTAATTGTAACCAACATGATGCAATAAATATATCTATCTAGCTGCATTGCCGCGCTGAATAGCAGCAATGCTGATACACTGGGTAGCACAAAAGAGCCGAACGCGCGTTTATTTTAAAATGATTTATCTATTTATTTTATAAAGATTTATACCCCAAGCTTCTCAAGAAATCCGCTAGGGGCGCTGCTTGGACCGCCATACAAAATGGCGAAATAGCGATTGCGTCTCTACGATCCCTGTGTGCGCAAACTCGTACCTACTTGGGGTACTTTTTCTTAAGTACCTCTACCATGAGTTGTCACAGTAAAATCGCCTGACTTTACTACAGTAGTTACTTCAATATTAGTATGGCGAATTTTAGTACCCAACTATCCGCTAGAGGCGCTGTACAAATCTTCATACATTTTTGAAGTGAAAACTTCTTTAGCGGCGCTGGGTGGGTAAAAACTTTCAAACTCGCGTCAGGGTCACGTGATGCTGATCGAAAAAGCGTAAGATCAAGGGGAAGGGAGAGGAACTAGTATCTCCCACTCTTTCTACCGTGCCTGAGTGTGCTGCTCTGTTTAGGCGGCACAGGGCGAAAAATAAAAAATAATAAAAAATAAAAACATAAACATTGTATTCTACCTCATAAATGATAGTACTTTTATACTTACTTATAATTAAACACAACGTTAATATTGAAGTTTTCACTTCTGCCGGCACTCCCGGAGTGCTACCTTTTTTTTAACTACAGACGCTAGCGAGTATAGTTTAGATAGTATAGTAAAAACTCATGGTAGAGCTACAGGTACAAATCTAGTGCCGTAACTCCAGTTGCAGTTCAAAATTGTCGACATGCTTCATCATAACGTCGAATTTGACTCGTAACGGTGCTTTCTGTTGAGATCCTTCGGCCGGCAAGAGACGGTACTGACGAACTAATGTGGACACCGCAGTCTTCATTGACATCATGGCGTATTGGTATCCTGTACAATTTGTGGTAATTAGCAGACCAGTACCCCAAGTACGAGTTTGTGCACACACGGATCGCAGAGACGCAATCGCCGAGCGCCACCGATTTTGTATGGAGATCCAAGCAGCGCCCCTAGTAGATTTCTTGAGAAGCTTGGATTTCCATACAAAATCGTCGGCGCTCGGCAATCGCGTCTCTACGATCCGTTTGTGCACAAACTCGTACTTGGGGTAAGAGTGGAACAATTGATTGAACAAATTGATCTTTGCCCTGCAGTAGATAATATATTGAACAAATATTCACGAACACTTCACACATCACTGTCTAGTCTCAAACTAAGCTTGTACCTACTATGGGAAATAGATTGCTGGTAGAATACATAAATACAAAATAATGTAAGTATAAAAGTATTCTATCAGCAATCTATTTTACATAGAATACATAGTAACACACAGACACAGAACAAATATTTATGTTCATCACACAAACATTTGCTCTGGGTGGGAATCGAACCCACGACGCACAATGAGAAATGCAATGTCCAGGAATTCAAATATTGTTTGAACATTGCAGACAACGCCATCTAGTCGCTAGTCGATTATAATAATCTTAACTTTAGAAAGAAAGAGCTCTAAATTTTATTCGACCTATGGCGTCACAGCTCAGTTGTTAGTTCTCGCTGTGCGTCGTGGGTTCGATTCCCACCCAGAGCAAATGTTTGTGTGATGAAAATGACAACTAAAAATGACAACTTTATAAAGACAAAATCGCAGTAGCTATAAATAAATCTTATGAAGGTCAATATTAACGTATTCCCACGAATCGCATACTTGATAATTAGCGAATTCATAAACGAATAAAACAAAAACTACTACTTATAGCATGTTCTGAAATAACTGGTTAGAAGATAAACTAGTTTGAGACAAATTAGATTTAACTAAGTACTTTAATGATATGTAGTAAACGGAATCATAAAAAATCATAAATTACGATTCTAAGTGAGCGGTGTGGTTTTATTGTATAAAATATATATCTACTTATTGTTTAAATAAAGGCTTTTGATTTTTTGTTCGCTAAAAGAATTAATTATACTTTGATTAACAAACAATTATTTATAAAAACATAAGAAACAGTTGAGCAATCTGCAGACAGCTCAACTGGTCTAAATTTAGGTTGAAATTTAGGTGCCCTTGAAAGATTGGTAAATACAAGTCTTTCATATCAAAACTTAGCAACGTTGTCTTGTTGAACTAAGCACTGCTTAGTCTATCGTATTAAAAATACAGCAATGTAGGCACTGCATGCATTGACAGGTGTCACAGCTCAGTTGGTAGTTGCTTTGCCTTCTATTCTGTAGGTCGTGGGTTCGATTCCCACCTCCCACCCAGAGAAATGTTTGTGTGATGAATATAAATATTGGTTTTGTGTCTGGGTGTTTCTATGGGTGTATGTTTTTACAAAATACCTATATGTATAAAGATATAAGTATTCTATCATTAATCTAGTTCCCATAGTACAAGCTTTGCTTGTAACAGTTTGCGGGGGCCTTTATAATGATAAATAATGATGATTACCAATACACCCTCGAGGTCCGTGGCTGAAGGCGAGGAAGGCCGCGGGGTGCTTCGGCGGTGCGTCCAGAAACCTCTCCGGTCGGTACTGCATGGAGTTTTCGCCCCAGTACTTGGGGTTACGGTGGATGGCCCAGATATTGACCACTATACCGCAGTCTCTCACTAAAGTTACACCAGATGCTGGAAGGAGAAAGAAGAGAAAGTGAGAGCGAGTTTAAAGTTCTCTTGGAATCTGATCAGCTAGGTAATCGAAACTCCCACTACCCAAAGGTTAGCTGGAAGAGAATGCTTTTTGTAGCATTAAATTCGCCTGTAAACTACTTTAAAGTGATAAAAAAAAGAGCTTTAAAAAAAATATATCTATCAATCTAAACTGAATAGTTTTTTGACAGGCGTCACAGCTCAGTTGGTAGCTCTGCCTTCCTTGCGGGGAGTGGGTTCGATCTCCGCCGAGAACTTTTGTGTGATGAACACAAATTTTTGTTCTGGTCTGGATGTTACGTATCAATTATGTATTTACAAAAAATAACTATGTACTCTATCAGCAATCTAGTTTCCTATTATGCTTTGCTTTGGGACAAGAACGTGATATGCAATGTTCATAAATATTTATTATTGTAACCTGATCAGCTTTGTAATCTTAACTGAATTAGTTTGTGTTAGGTACCTAAAAGCTTAAACAAATCCCTAAGGGCTATATTTCACCGGGACACCATGGCGGCACAACCAGTCGCCGCCACCAACAAAATGTACGTTTGGTTGCGCGACCAAACGGACATCAGTACCCCAAGTACGAGTTTGTGCACACACGGATCGCAGAGACGCAATCGCCGAGCGCCACCAATTTTGTATGGAGATCCAAGCAGCGACCCTAACAGATTTCTTGAGAAGCTTGGATCTCCATACAAAATCGGTGGCGCTCGGCGATTGCGTCTCTGCGATCCGTGTGTGCACAAACTCGTACTTGGGGTACAGGTGAGTAACTCTCTATAAAGCTGTACTTATACATTTTGTTGGTAGCGGCGACTGGTTGCGCCGCCATGGCGTCCCGGTGAAATATAGCCCTAAGAGTCTTACGTAGCGGGAGGTCCTCGGTGACTTTCCGCACTATGATAGGCACCGGTGGATACATCCGCAGAGTCTCTCTGATCACAGCGTCTAGGTACTTCAGCCGCGGCAGATCTTCTACTGTAATAGGCCTGTCGGTATCTCCAAATATTTCTTGGATTCTGTGAACAAAAATAAATAAATAATATAGACATTTCACACATCACGCTCTATCAAACTTAGCAAAGCAAGGGAACTAGATTGCTGATAGAATACTTATATTTTTTAAAGTGAATACATACATAGAAAACAAATATTAATTAAATAATATAACACCCAGACACAGAATAAATATTTGTGTTCATCACACAAACATTTGTGAGAATCGAACCCGCGACCCAAAGCATGGAAGGCAGAGAAACAACCGACTGAGCTGTGACGCCTGACAATATTCGCTCTCAACGATCGCTATTATGATGCATATTGTTATGCTGGGGCCACATTAGCGGGCTACGGCGAATATTCGTGTTAACGCGATGTATGTGGCCGGGTACATCGTGTCATCGCGTAGTACTTAGACAAGAAGATCGCCTATACCCGAACACGATGTTTTTGTCGCGCCAACACGATACGAATATTCGCCCGCTAATGTAGCCGAAGCATTACCAATTTAAGTTCATTTGTTTTATATGTGTGGTGTGCATTACTGAGATATTTATTTAATATTCAAAATGTATCAGAGTATACACGTGTTTAAGTGTATTTGGCTAAGGCCGTATAAATAAATTCAAATAAATTAAGGATTCCGCTGTTTTGACACGATTTAGTAAGCTTTCTTTATTTGTGGACAAGGCCGATACGATTGGGTGTTGGGCAACAAATGTATCGAAATAATAGTGGTTGAAGAACAGCGGACCTCGCGAGCCTTTTTAATCATGTCATAGCCGATCATTTTGCAACATCTTGTGTGAAATATCCTTTACGACTCTCAAACTTGCTTGATATCCTTTAAGGTCGATATGGTCGATAAATAATGTTAGAAAACACTCTCTTCTCCCAACACTCGGTTTTTTTTGTATTGCAATATTTTCTGTATTATATACATAGTCCTAAACATGGCTTTCAAATTTGTAAATAAAGCTACAGCAAACTAGCCCCCCGTATTTTTGCCCCAATCAACATTCACGAAACTTTCTTTAAAATCTGTTGATAAATGCGAACTGTAGGCGAGAACAGACGAACAAAAGCATCTTTGTATGTGAAATATATTACATAGACCGTATATTGTTTTAGAAACTATTGTTCTCTATGTATGTGTACAAAATTAAGATCAAACATAAACTACACGCTCTGATAAATGAAAATATAGAATTGTAGTGTATATTTTTATTTTATTTTTATTCAAAAAACTTGATAAAAAGTTTTTTTTGTAAAGGTGACCTTACCTGGAAGAGATCGCTCTTAGCAATAAGGCCGGCCGGTATTTTACAGCATTACCGGCCGGCCTTATTGCTTATTTAATATTCTTGTGTGTAAAATTTTCTATCTGTGTGCAATAAAGTTTATATCTATCCTTTTTAAGCTATTGCATAGCTTTTATCGCGCGCCTTGAGCGTGGAGACCGGAAATTCCGTAACGAAAATACCGAACGAAAATAACATAACACTGCGCATGCGTAATCCAGCAAAAATGCTATGCAATCCCCGCGGCAGTCCCCGAGTGCCACACGTCTTTTTTTTCAAGTAATAGGCAAGCGTTTGACCGCGATCTCACCTTCTTCTTATAGTGCCGACTACAACTGTTTTACATATTATCACCTGATGTTAAGTGACGATGCGATCGATATTGTATACTAACTCCCTATCTTATAAAAAGTTAGCGTTGACTTTATGTCATCATAACGTATCAATACTTCAAGCCTGCGCTAACTTTTTATTAGATAGACCGTATATAAATAAATAATGCTGGACAATCCACACAACATCATCTAGCCCCAAGCTAAGCAGAGCTTGAGTTATGGGTACTAGAAGACTGACATACTTAATACAATAACATTACATAGATAGATATTTTTTATTATATACATATAAATACTCAGAACACCCAGAATAAATATTTGCAGATCATACAAACATTTATTCCAAGGCGGGAATCGAGCCCGCAACCTTCCGCGTCGCAGGCGGACCATCGCCCGCCGCGCCACATCGGTCGTCATATTATATTTATTGTTTATCTCGACTACTCACTCCTGGTAGAGTTTGTGCTGCACGTCCTGATGCGTGGCCAGCATAAGTGCGGTGAAGGCGGTGCCCACCGCCGTCGTGTCGGTGCCGGCCAGCACCAACACCAGCGTCTCCTCCTGCAGCTCCAGCAGAGAGAACCCGCGCCCGCTGCCCGGAGACTCCATCAGCAGCGAGAGGAACGTCTTGGGTAACACCTCCCCACCTGAACAATCTAAGGGAATGGATAGAATAGATATAAGGTATCTGGCCCAGCGTATCAGCATTGCTATTCAGCGCGGCAATGTAGCCAGCATCTTGGGTAGGTACGCTTCCGATACCTGAACAATCTAAGAGAATGGATAGAATGACTAGATAAGGTGAGTATCTGGCCCAGCGTATCAGCATTGCTATTCAGCGCGGCAATGCAGCCAGTATCTTGGGTACGCTTCCGGTTGGTACTGATTTGGATCAGTTGAACTATCTATAGCTCGTTTGCAACGGTCTGTAGATAGCTCAACTGTTTCTTGTGTATTTTATATGTCAATGTACATTTTGTAGATAAGGTGTGTGGATAGGAGTGGTGATGAATAGCAAAGTGCCGCGAAATAGTGTCGAACTGAATTTGGTGATATACTTCGCAGGGTATCCGAATCCGCTTATGTATGCTGCTCGTATTTTTTTGGATATTATTTTGTCATTTGACATGATAAATTTCAAATGATTTAAAGAAAAAATTAAGAATCATGACACTGATTTTGCACTTACATTGATCAGACTCAGCTTTATCATTTTTTATGTTTTGTTCATCTTGTATAGATTGATGCTTTGATTTTATAATCTGTCAAAAACAAATTATTATTATACACATGGTTAAGAAGTTTTGAATTATATAATTAACAGTATTTACATTATTAGATAATATAGCCTTTTTTTGCTTGGCCTAACCGGGTAAATCAGTTCGGCTAAAACATATCAAAGCTTATAGCTATTTGCAAATAATCTAAATAAAATAAGTAAGTGATTCAAATTCTTGAGTTCAATTAGTTCAGGAGGAATTGGATGTGGGCTAAGAGTTTAGTAGCAACGCTATATGTAGATCCAAAAAAATTAACTAATACATTTGATTACCACTCATAAATATAGATATAAATGAGACATACCCGATCGATGAACCCACACAGTGTGGAACGATGCTCGCTATGCACTTTGTAAAGCGGCGTCATCTTGAACACCATTTCATTATGAAGCCAAGGCTGACAGATCCTTAGAGCATCAATCTTCAGGACCTCTTCAAAAGCTAGAAGAAAGGGATGAGACGGCCGGAGCTGAGTGTCTACTTTGACCCCTAGAGTCGACTCTGAAATAAAGAAATTGTAAACTCTTCATCGAGTGTCTTACAAGGGTGACGTAAGCAGCAAGGACTTACAGTAATCGAAACAGCGCAAGGTAAATCGAATACCACTTAGATTCCCAATACTGTTTAGAGTTTTAGACAGACATTTTTAGTAAGTACTTAATACATTTGTTTGTGAAATAATGGTCTTTATCAGCAACAGCATTAATTGGTTCAATAATACCGGATGTCTTGTTTTTTTTTCAAATCATTCGATCGTCGCGTCGTTTCGATCAACGTTTTTTAATACATCATTTAATACATCTCAAATTCTTGTGGGTTCGGACTTGGCTTTGACCGCCATTCTTAAAAAAAACTAAACACCCTGTATTTGTATATATATACATTTTTATATAATGCCGTTTATATTCAAAAATGATATATCGAGTTTGATGAACCAAATGCATTCTTACCACAAACCGAATCCATGGAGTAGGAAGTGATATACTTCCAAATGGAGAAGGTGCCTCTCCCAACTTGGCTCTTGAGCTGGTCCACCATCACCTTACTCTGGCGAGAGAAGATGTCCGCGAACTGAAGGAGGTTCTTGGGGCTGAATGTTGGAGCCAGGTACTTGCGGCGAGGACGCCATATTCGAACTGGAATTCAATATTTTAATAGGCATGCATTGCCGATGCTTTCTTGAATGAACCTATGGTAGAAAAATAATAAAAGAAAGAAAGAAAGAAAGAAAATACGTTTATTCAATCAAAAACAGACACAAAATAAATAATAATAATATATAGTTAAAGTAGGAAAAAAAAACAATTATTACAGAAAAAAAAACAGATAGGTACATATAGAAATTTAACGAAATTATATAATTAATAGTTACAAATAAATATATCTATACATACACAGGTAGTGAAGAGAAATACAAAAAGATAGGTACATAGGTAAAAAGATAGGTACATAGGTAAGTAGTACGAACATATTATGTCTGCTGATTAAAAAGGCAAAAACTCAGCTTTTGTGCCTGGTCCGAAGACAAAGCGCTGTTTTTCAGTCTTGCCTGCGGGGTGGGGGGGGTTGACTTAAATAATAGGGGAGAATGTGTAAAGTGATCTAGTGCGTGAGTGAGAGTGATACATGTAATGATTGAGTGTGCGGAGGGTTCCCCTGGTACGCCAGTCTCTTAAGAGTCTGGTTATAGAGGAGAACCCTCATGTGTGCAAGTGTGCGTATGTTGAGTGTTAGTGAGGGAGAGTGCGTATGTTATATGTACGTGAATGAGTGCTGGGAGTTGGGAGAAGTTTAAAATAAACAAAAGAGAATGTGTGAAATGATGTGTGAAAGAAGGTTGATGCTTAAATAACAAGAGAGAATGTGTGAAGTGAACAAAATGCGTGAGTGGGAGTAGTGAGTGAGAGAGATATATATAAATTATTTGAGTGTGCGGAGGGTTAATATAATAATAGGGTTTCAGAAAGTCATGAGAGGCAATATAATATAACATAAGGGGAAGTCTCTCTTTATAATAAAGAGAGACTTGAAGAGAGATTGAAGGAACTTAGGCAATTCTTACCTGGTGCAAAAATACTCCCATTGCCAGTGAGAAGTCGGGAGCATTTCATGACATCATCCTTCTCCAAGCAAGTCTTCAAAACTACCTCGGCTACTGCTGCATCGCTTATGTCTGAAATGCCCATGGAAAATGTTCTTATCATATCAGCTGCAGAAAGTCCAGAGTTGGATAATACTGGACTTTTCCGACATAATATTTCATCTAATCGTTTCTACTTTTCTTGTTATTCGTGAATACTCTTTGTGACCGTAAAATCATAGGTACTAAACACATGTTTTTTTCTAATAGGTACTAAACAAAATATTATCATAAACACCACCACATTGATCTTTGTGTTTGCTCTTGGTTAAGAGCTTTTAAAAGCAATTAAATTAAATGTTTCAATCAAAAAAATATGATTTTAAATTGTACCTATAAGTTTCATTAAAATAACTTTAACAGAAATGAATAGTTTTTATTATCACTTTATATACCGTCACTTCTTTTCTACTCGAAATCATACTAAAAGCTTTCTATTGTATTTGTTTTTTGTTTGACCTAGGAAACTATTAATGACAAACGAGAAAAACCAGCTTAATAATGTATTCGGTAAAACTAAATGAAAATCGAAACGTACTCACGTATAGCCGTCTTCCTTGCCATAACGCCATAAGGCCGCCCGTAGCGTAGGCTTCCATGCCAAGATTTTGAAATATTTTCATACGATCTTGAACAAAGTTTTTGAAAAACTTTTTACATTTTCCTATCAAATAGGTTTAATTGATGTGAAAATTCATTGATAGTATTAAATGATAATTAAATTAAACTTATAATATTTGACATCATATTCAATTTCGACAGCTTTATGAAGATAATTGATTTCAATTATCAAAGAAACTTTATAAATAGCGGCTCAAACACCTACTTACACCATAAAACATTTAGTAAAAGCTTTCATCAAAGAACCAATTCAATCGATTTATGGAGTTTGCATCTAGTAAATAATAAAAAACTCACCCTCATCATTCCCCAGAAACATGTAAGCATGTCCCACAAAAGGGAGGGATCTGTACTTATTGGGTAACTGCCGCCACAGTCTGTACATCCCTCTTTTCTGCCATCGAGACACCAGCGCCCACATCAACACAAGTATCACGAGGAGGTAAAGTAACATTTTGATTAAAATAAATTTAAAAAGTTCCTTTTTTTAAGAATTATTTATTATAAATTTATAGAATTATCTATTATATTTCTAAAAAAGTTTTAAACTAATTTTATTATTTCATTTTCAGAGATCTACTCCGCAGGTTCGAATCGTTGACGAAACATTTATGAACTTGAGTTAAGTTGTCAACTAGTTTTAAGCATCGATAAGCAAATATTGCTTTTCTAAGCTGGTCCAAAGCCGTCGAAACTATCGTTTATGGTAATTATTGAATTATTTACATTCTTATTTTATGCGCAAAAAATGGTTTACGTCACATCGCGTTTTAAAGTTAGTCAACTTGTTTAAACCTTGTTTTTCTTCTACAATTTTAATGTCAGCGCATATCAATCAAAAATCTGTTAAAATTGCAAGTATTCTCTATATACATAAACTTAGTTCTAAGTACTAGCGACCTAAGTAGGTACCTACTAGTAAGTATAGTTCTAAATACTAGTGGTAATCTACTTGTAGTACCTACTGATTGTTAGCGATCCGTTTAATGTTATCGTATACTTAGTTAGTAGAAACCTTCTTCAAACTGAAACAAACTTCTTTTTAGGACACCTTATGAAGTTTCCTAGGTGCCTACAATTTCTTGTTCCTATTTTATCATTGGACGACCAAAGCACACTAACGACAGTCGTTAATGATGGTTCATAAAGATAAGACAATTATCAAGATACGAATGAACGCTAAAAAGTGTTTTTGTTTTTTAATTAAGTACTTAGATATTTTATTGTAAAACTTTAGACAGGTCTATTAAATTGTAAATCTTCATACACATTTGAAACAACGTCGAAATCTAGTCCCAAACTAAAAATAATCATGTTATGCGAGAACTATATAAATAAATTACATAGATTTAGTTTTTTAAATACGTGCGTAGTAGCACGTAGTAGCACGCACATGATACATAGGTAAGTAGATGGCAAACCATCTCACAAATGTGTACTCTTATCTTAGTGGGGATCGAACCCGCGATCTATGACCATCACATGCTGTGAAGTCAAGACTGTGATGTCAAAGTCAAAGTCAAAATTGCTTTATTCAGTAAAATCACAAGGATCATTTAGAATCGTCTTACATACTAGGTGATTCTAGGTGCCAGTTCCACGCGAACAGAGTCAAAACGGGCAAAAAACTTACAGCCTGGTTCCTACCGTTTTGTTATATGATCCTTCTTACAAAGAATTACTATTAAACTAAATTAAGTAGGTACTGAAGTTCCAGTGCGGTGTCAATGTGACGCATTATCACTTAGAAAAAGCTTAAACAAGCAATTCATAGTTTTGAGAGGTTGTTATAAAGTTGGTACCGAGGTTAAGATATAAATCAACAAAAATAAAATACTTGCAGTTAAATGAAAAGCAAAACAAATTTATTTAACCATTTTCGATTGGCAAAAAATGTAAGTATCATCAATCTGCATAGCTATGACATCATATAGGTACCTAGATCACATATAAGTCATATTAGTTAGTCTACAAAGAATGACTTGTGTTTGCATTGCATATTTATAGTTTCATTATGTCATTTTTAAACTTGTAAAATAAAATTATGAAAAAATATTAGATATTTTTAATGTAATAAGTAATTATTATGTAGGTATTATATGAAACTGCCCTAAATAAATTAAATTTTTAAACATATTCAAAGTTTTCATTATTTACGACGAACCAACTTTTATAACACACTAACAGTTATTATAATAAGTACACTAGAGGCATGTTCTTCCTTCACACGGTTTTATTGTAAAAAAAATTAAATTTAATACAGCCTTTGTTGTTCAGCAAAGGTGTACTTTTTATTTATGAAAGAACTTTCAAAATCGGTCCATTTGTTTAATACAAAAATACATATTTTTCCCCCTTATAATGTTACTGCAGATCTATATAAAAGTTTATCCGCTTCTAATAAGTTTGCTAAAAACCACCTGTTTGAGCAATGCAAGGAGCTTCAGCATTACAGTACATTTTGTTCCAGAAGTCAATTCTGTGGGCATCAGCGCGGCGTGATGACGTCATCACCTCGTTGAGGGCAAGGTACTCACGTCCTAAGGAACTGTATCTGGGCCATTTGATAATACTGCTATCTGCAGTCGGATTCCTGAAAAATAAACTTATTTAGAATAAAATACTATGTCAGTCCAAAACAGACAAGAGTCGTAGACAAGTAACAGTGTAAAATCAATAAAAATTAGGTGAAACTTATTTGACAATACTACATCAACTTTATTAAATTCAAATAATACTTTTGATTGGACCTATACGGATCAATCAAGGAAAATCTGATAAAAAATAGTTTGAGAATGACGTCAAACTGTGTCTGAATGACTGTCTAACCAGTAATTTCCTCATTTGTGTTACAAATGAGAATTTTAACAGAAGCAAGCTCTTCTTCCTAGGTAGGTCCACTTACCCAGTCCTAGCGAAGTTAGTCCATAACTTAGTAAGTTCGAAAACAATCCGACGTAAACTTTCTTGGGCTGTGTAAGTCTTGTTATTCAGCTCATTGTAGAACAGATAGAACAGGTCATCCGCATGGCATGCACCCGGCATGGAAGAAAGTCCTATAAATCTCTTCACGATATTTAACTCGGTATCGTAGTCGAACCGATACATATACACGGGGGCTTCAGAACTGTAGAAGTACGCGAAACGATGGATGTTGTACGAAAAGTGCATATCAGTTCTCATTTCAGCTATTCCTTGAGCTGTATCATTCCCCATACCTTTGTCTCCTGTGTAGAACGTCATTATTCGCTGACCAAGCTCTTTGACGTTTTTTCCTGAAACTCTGCGGACTAGTTCTCTTGGAACTAAGTAAGATGAGTTTGAGTTGAGTACCTCCGCTTTTTTCAGCTGATCTGCTAGCATTATAAGGCCTTCAGCAGAATTATACCCTATAATCAGAGGAACATTGTTTACTTTCTTAGATACAACAAGACTCAGTGGATCTTCAGATATAAAAGAATCAATGGCATGAAATCTCTTCTCAACTGTGGGACCAAATCGCATCGGCACTCCTCTCAGTTTCTCGTCTGCTGTTTCGGTTGCAGAGGTCAGATTAGCCAATTTAGTAGCTGGCACACTTCTTAAAAAACGTAGCAGTTCTTGAGTATCATTTGTCTCTTTACCCAAGATCTTCGCCACACGGAATGCTCTTTCTTTCGATTCAGTGGTAATCCCTGAATCGTCTATGCATACACCACTTTGTGCGATTGCTCTATGGAAAAGTCCTTTTGACATTGGAGATATTGTGTGATACGTTACAGCCACTGAGCCTGCGCTTTCTCCGAATATAGTCACATTGTCTGGGTCTCCTCCAAACTTAGCTATATTTTGTTTGACCCAGCGTAGAGCAAGCACTTGGTCTTTCATACCTGCATTTCCAGGTACTTCGGGAGTATCGAGCGAAAGAAAGCCTAAAACTTCCAGTCTGTAGTTTAAGGTTACCATTACCACGTTATGTTGCATCAAAAGTTCAGGACCGTATGAGCCTTGGTTACCCGACCCTGACATGAATCCACCTCCATAGATGTAAACCATTACAGGTATTTTTGCATTTTCTTCTATTGATCTTGTGTAAACGTTTAAGAAGAGACAATCTTCGTTTCCGTTCAAGATTTGATTGGTATTGAGGTCGTATTGTGGGCAAATGGGTCCATGCTCGATGGCTTCCCGTATGCCTGACCATGAATGTGGGGGTAATGGGGCCTGTCGATTAAAATTGTTATCAGAATACGAGTATGATCTACTTTGTTGTCTAGTTTTCAAGATAAACTGCAAAAGATTACTATGTCTAATCTTTTGCAAGCTGCAAATTTTAATGATTAAATAAGTATATTCTAACAAATCAAATCAAATATTAACGAATATTGAAAATAACAAAATTTAAAAATATTTTTATATTAAACTTACACTAAATCGCAGTTCTCCCACTGGTGGTTTGGCATAGGGAATGCCTTTGAAGCTAAAGTATGGGCTGTTATCTAAAAGTTTCTGTACAGATCCTCTAAGTTTCCCTTGCTTTACTGTAACCACTGAATCGCTCTGAAATATTAATAGTTTGTTCCTAGTAAGTAGGTACCTAGTAGGTAGTCTTGTTATCATGTTTTTTTTTGCTAGGGTTTTTACGGTATATACAAAGTTGGGCAGAGACTGCTCTTTGATATATTTTTAATTGAAACTGTTTATAGACTCTTGACACTTTTGTATATAAATATAGGTAAGTATAAAAACCTCTTTTTTTCTAGCTCAGAGCAAAAAGAACTTGTGTAATGTGTATCTAATACTTACATATTTTGTAGTTACGCAACCAAATAGTAAAGCCACCGCAACAAAATAATAGAGAACCATGATCAATCTCTGCTGTAAAAATTAAACAGTTAGTTTTACCTACCTCATGTAACATAACACTCGTAGATACCTAACCTACACTACATGGCTACTTACAAATTTATGTAGCGGCTAAATATTTTTTTGCCGTGGTAGGTAGGTACCTTCTTAATTATTGTGATTTATTATTTAAGAAATACCTATAGGTAAGTTACTCATAAATACTTAGGTTAACTTATCTACTCGTTATTCAGGACAAAAATCACAAATTTTACTTGTACCTACTTGGTGTATCTTGATGTTACCGGTGCTTATACCTACATACGGTTTACTTACGCATAAGGTAGGTAGGTACCTACCATTCGTAATTTTATTCAACTTTTTATTATTTGTAGGTACTTACTTAGATTTAAGTAAGTACCTACTTTACTCCCTAATTACTGTACCTAGGTAGGTATAGGTCACTTCATCAGTCTATAATAAGTACATAGGTCATTCCTTGTTTCTTCATTATGTACCTACTTACTTCTTATCTAGATAGGACCTACCAAAGAACATTGGACTTGCCACACTACCAAATGAACATAATAAATTCAATTTCACAACTATACCTAAACTTAAAACACTGCACATCCTACCCAAAACAACAAACTCTGATTTTACTTGCGTGACTGGATCGCATTGAATTTCAGAACTTAGGTATTATTCTATTAATGCAATGTGGATTCAATTCGACAAAACACAATAGGTAGATAGATTACTGCTAGGTACTGACGTAAACAATAACTACCTAGATAACTACCTACTAACTACTTAGATCAAAGTAAAGCGTAGTAAGGGATGGCTATTGTTATCTGATTTTAATATTAGAGTTCAGGATCCTTGCTGGGTGCATTAAAACGATGTTTTTATCCAGCAGATTAATTTTGAATTGGCTAAGTAGGCAGTTACGATACAATACTATGTGGATAAAACAAAACGCGATTTAATTTTATCAGCTTGTTGTGTTGTGACAAATAGCTAGAGGCCAACATGGCTAAAAAAATCAATTAAATCTTTTTATTTTTATCGCTTTTTATTTTTGGCGGCAACGTTTTTTTTTCATTTCGATTATTTAAAATTGGTTTTTCTTTTTTTAAACGACAGGTAATTCTGCCAGTGTCAAATGTTTATTTTGAAATATATTCCAGTCAATCAGTCAACGTCAAGTCGGCTCGGCTGTTATTTGTTTAAAAATAAAATTGGGGGAGATTTTTCATTCAAAACCGAGTTTTATAAACCTAAAACGAGTTCCAATAAATCCCGTTAACACTTCATAATATTACACTTTTATTTCAACGATATAATCTTCTAAAGTATATGTTCAAAATATGACGCCAAGTTGGTATTGGTACATTTTTATTAATTTAGTTCTTACCCGCACTTCCTAATCATGGATTCAAAATAGAAGAAGAAGACTAATTTTGGGGGCCGCCAAAATAATAGTAAATAAACATTTTTATTAGAAACAACCTTTAATTAGTGATATATCTTTTAATAATTACAACTAAAATGTTAGCCAGAAAAAATGTATGGCGGCTACAGCATAACGTGAGATATTTATCTATCAAAAAATCAATGGTATGTATGCACTTAATATTAACCATAACATAGTTAGCAGAAAAATAAAACAAGAATCTTCATTTGTTTCATGTCTTCAGCGTGATTTAATCATTTGTGACAGTCTAGGTAAGTACATGTACATACTGAAGCTCACATGTTTTACCATTGTTTATTTACCTAGTATATATCCTTGCTTTTCAAATTCTTCACATTCCATTAGGTATATTTATATTTAGGGTTACCTATAGAGTATTTTCACAAGATAATAATTTATAAACTATTTTTTCCAGGATTGCCCTGAAGTAGCAGTAAAAGAGGGAAAGTTGAAAGGATTGGTGCGGAAACTACTAGATGGGTCAGCTTATTTCAGTTTCAAAGGAGTTCCATATGCTGCACCACCTTTAGGAGAGTTGCGGTTTAAGGTAAGTACACTTTCAAAAAAGTCTTTGAATTTTACTCAAGAAATATCTAGTGTAAATAAAAGTGCCTACTTGCATCCCACTATACTACTGTAGTCTTTCAAATTCAACCTATTCACTGTTTGTTTTTTATTATGAATTTGCAAAATTAGAAACTAGTTATTTAGCTACTATCCTAATTATGTGACATTTAGATTATTTATCTCAGTAAAAAAATACTTATGTATTTCAGGCCCCCCAACCTCCGAAAAAGTGGCATGGAATCCGTGATGCATCAAAACATGGCAATGTCTGTCCACAGTTTGATCTGTACACAGCACAAGTATTGGAAGGGAATGAAGACTGTCTTTTCCTTAACATCTATACAAAAACACTTGGAAGTACCTCTAAACTACCTGTCATGGTCTACATACATGGAGGAGGTTTTATATCAGGATCGGGGGACACAATGTTATATGGACCAGAATTCTTACTTCAACATGATGTGGTACTAATAACTTTGAACTACAGACTAGAAGGCTTAGGATTTCTATCCTTGGACACTCCTGAGGTTCCTGGTAATGCAGGAATAAAGGACCAAGTTGCTGCCTTGAGATGGGTAAAAGAAAATATCTCCCAATTCGGAGGTGACCCAGAAAATGTCACATTGTTCGGTGAAAGCGCTGGAGCAGCCAGTGTTACATACCACATGCTATCCCCCATGTCTAAAGGCTTATTCCACAAGGCCATAGCACAGAGCGGAACTTGTTTGAATGACTGGGCTATTGGTAGCAATCCGAGAGAAAGAGCTTTTCGAACTGGCAAGGTTCTAGGAAAAGAAACCATAGATGAAAATGAACTACTGAAGCATTTGCAATCACAACCACCTTTAAATTTAACAAAAATAACATTACCGACTAGGTCGAACGATGAGAAACTCAGAGGTTTACCGTTGCATTTTGTTCCAATTATCGAGAAGAAGTTCAACAATATTGAGCAGTTTATAACAGAACATCCAATGGATATACTTATTAATAAAAAACCAAATCAGGTTCCTTTTATAATCGGCTACAACTCGGCTGAAGGAATAACTCCATTGATGGATGTCATTAGAAAAGCTAGTATTTTTAACAAGGAACCATCATATTTGCTTCCCAAAGAAATAGCTTGTACACTACCTAAAGATAAAGTCACAGAAATGGGTGAAAGATTAAAAAAATACTATCTAGGTGATAAGGATATTAGTATGGAAAGTGTTCAGGCCGTGGTAGACTTACAAACTGATAGACAGTTTTCATACAACACTCTTAGATTTGCTCATTATTACAGCAAGTTGGCATCCACATTCATGTATAAGTTTGACTTGGTTACCGATCTAAACATTGGTAGGGCTATGACTGGTGTCTCCGAGTCAGTTTCAGGAGCCTGTAATACAGATGACTTATTCTATATATTCAGCACCGGAATGACCAGGGATCTTTACAAAGAGCAAGAGAAATTAAGGGATTATGTCTACAAGATGACCAAAATGTGGACTGACTTTGCTAAGACTGGGTAAGATATTAAAAATATATATATAGTTGTAAGTTAAAAGTTACCTCAGAACATATTGATGACTCATGTTATTCACCATGCATTGCACACCATGTTCTCGGTGGACAGTTTTTACAACTTGACATCAGTTAGGACATTGACTTGTTCCATTATTTAAGTAGTTGTACAAATTAAAAAAAACAAAATCTAAGTAACAAGGCTTGCATTTTCTTTTTCAATAAAATATTCTCACAATCTAGTTGTTATGCATTCAATTTACTTAATATTATATTTACTCAATATTAAATAATTTATTTTCAGTAATCCAACACCAGATAAAAGCATTGGATGTAACTGGAACCCGTTCACGCCATCTAAGCAAGAATATCTTAGCATTGGAGAATCATTCTCACTAGCCAGTTGTCCAGACAAAGAAAGAATAGCATTTTGGGATAAATTATACTCAGATGCGGGACTACCCTGTATATATGGTACACAAAGTCGACTTTAGCAATGTAGTATGTAGTAGTAGTAGTAATAGCATGTAGTCAAAGGTTCAAGATATAACAGTAAAATCATAAAGATTATCCCCCTATCTTATAAAAAGTGAGCGCTGACTTTATGTCATCATTACGTATGGTCAGTACTTCAAGTCTGCGCTAACTTTTTTTAAGATAGACCTTAAATATTTAGAATCTTTATGCTGGGTGTAAAAGATCTCTCCCGAAAACAGGAGGAATAAATAAATGTTTTTTGGAACAAAGTTCCTTCGCGCATTGCGAAAGGGAAAAATTAAGACCAAAAGTTGTAACGACACTTTTTGCTATAGCTGTAAGCCGTGCGACGTGCGCGTGTTTCTGTCTGTCTCTCATCGACGATTATTTTTGTTGAGTGTACATAATAAATATTAATACTAATTAATCGAAAGTAACTTCGTTCCATCCGGGTGTCCCTTTACACCTCCCAAGTTTTTTTTTCTAATAATATGTAACCAATCATCTTTTTGTATCTTCCCGATTTTAATAAGCAGTCACATTACCATGATATGATATAGGTAAATTACTTGTCATTTTAAATGTCATTGTTAGTTATTACTAGATCCCATAGTGCCTTTGCTTAATTTGGGTCTAGATAGCGTTGTGTGTATTGTGAATATGAGTATTTATTTAATTATTATTTAGTTATAAGGTAGTTTGATAAAGTAGTACTTGTGTAGATATGTTATGTAATTTGCTACAGTGTTTATTTTAGTATTTTATATTATTTAAGTTTGTTAGAAGAGTTATATAGACAAATAATTCATTTATTTCTATTAGATTTATATATAATATATATTCTATTCTATTCTATTCTATTCTAAATTAGTACTTACTGATAAGATAAAAAAATTTAAAGATAAATTATATAGTATCTTTGTTAGGTTTATTTAAATTAAATGAATTTATTGTGAGACACGGTTATCATGAGATTTGTAGTATTTTATACAATGTTTATATGAGTAAGTAGATATTATTAAAATTATAATTATTACTTTATTTTTATAAATACATACACCAATAAAAACGCAGCTAATATTTACTTTCAAATTTGTCTTTTACTACTAAAAAGCGCTTACTTACTTAAATATTTTGTTTAACCCTAAATATAGAGTTCCTTAATATTCATGAATTTCAAATTGACTCATGAATAAAAATAATACATATATTATTACATATTTTCAAAATTTAAAAATAAAATGACTCCCGAGTATAGTCTAATTAAATCGTGTGCTAACGATATCCCTCCCATATATTTCCATACAATAATAGGTTTGATATGTATCAATGCAACATCGTATCATGTATAATGCTACTTAACCTACTTGAACTTTATAATATTAAAAAAGAATTACAAACTTGACAGTTCCCAATGACGCGTGTGACGTTCACTTGTTCCTCACTTGTTTTATATATAAAAACAAAACACGAACAATATTCCTTTATACTTATAGTGACCTAAGTGTGTGTTACGAGGAACTATGTAGGTGATTGTAAAAGTGTTATTTAGTTGTGAATCATAAACATTGTTAAATCATCATTCAAGCGTTGGAGTTGTAAGAGTAAATATGGTGAGTGATCTTTGTACTTTGATTTTATGGGAATGGATTTGGCGGGAATTTTAAAATTTATGTCGTGTAGAACTAACTTTGATGGTTTACGCTTTAATTGTTTAGCTGTTGTACATTTTGTATTTTCGATTGTTATTTCACGCATTTTAAATTCATAATGAAGACGAAGAATTCACGATGCAGAATAATGCAAATTATACAATTTTTTTATTCATTTAGATATACTGGTACAGTCGCGTAAAACTGGTATCTAGAACTAGTATTCTAAATTATATGCGTGATTTGACGGATTAAAGAATATTGGACATGAGTTTAGGGTTCATATAATATGGTTATGGATAAAATAAACCTGGCTAAAACTGATTTATTACAAAATGAGACTGCTTATTATTCTTTGTAGTTTATGTTGTGTTTTTGTGTTTGGACAGAGGTTTTTTTTCGTCTTACTTGCCGCAGTATTGGCAAGTGGTTCTGCTGTTAAAAAGGTAAGTTAGACTATACCATCTACTCATCGTATTTCTCAGGTAGGTACGTATTTTATTTTAGGAACTAGATAATTATTTATTCAAGGGGTAGGTACTTAGTTTTTTTATGAATTTAACATTTTTAACGCTTACCAATAGGTGGTGAGTTCCCAACCAGTCACACCAAATCCAGTCACACTATGACTCGTTGGGAAAAAAATTCCCAACGAGTCACACTGTTATGAAAGTGTGACTGGTTGGGAAATCTTCTTCAAAAGTTGCAACGAGTTACAGTGTAACTCGTTGGGAAAAAAAATTCCCAACGAGTCACACCTATTTAATTTTTATAAATGAAAATGATTTTTTCACATACTGCATGCTTTTTTTTATAATACTACATATAAGTATCACAAATGGTAAACATCGTGTAATGAACCAAAAAAAAATATTTCGTTAAATTAAATATGTTTATTTATAATTACGAAAAAATAAAAAAGTTTTGAAAAATATGGAACCATATTGACTTTAAGAAATAACTAAACTGTATTAAAACTAAAGTAGGTAACTGTATTAAAGAATTAATGGATTTGTTGCTCATAAGAATTTTTGTTCTACCACTTATGGCGCTGTAGTATCCATTTAGAGATTTTTTTTTGTTTTAAAATGTCTTTATTAATCATAATAATAATAAAAAAAACGTGTGGCACTCGGGGAATGCCGCGGTCAAGCTATTGCATAGCATTTTTTTCTGGATTCCACATGTGCAATGTTAGGTTATTTTCGTTACGGAATTTCTGGATTCGATCTCCACGCTCAAGGCCCGCGATAGAAGCTATGCAATAGCTTAATACAATAAAAAAAATAAAAATCGTTTATTCAGAACAGTGTACATGTCAGTGAGCTTCGTCGTAGTTTACTTAAATCAAGTTAGTTAAAAGTTTAGTAAGTTTAGTCATGTATATTTATTTACAACAAATTTGATGACGATCGATGTGGCGCGGCGGGCGAAGGTCCGCCTGCGACGCGGGAGGTTGCGGGTTCGATTAATAAATAAAATAAATGTATTTGATAATAAATGTTTGTACGATCTGCAAATATTTATTGTTTATTTTATATGAGTACATTTTATAATATATTTGAGCGATGTACTTCTTCTTCTTGTGGTGTACTAATAAAAAGTTAATAAAGATACATTATATGTATTAATAAGACTATATAAGTAAGTATCGAGTTTTCCTTACAAGATTTATGAAAATACGATGCAGTTATTGGTATTTTGTAAGCCGAAGGCACGTGCATGACCACATTCATGACCTCAAACTTTTGTGGCTACGGACTTGGCCATCACCACCGTTTTATCTATCAGTATCTTAAACACTCCAACTTTATTTTTTTAAGCTACTGCATAGCTTCTATCGCGGGCCTTGAGCGTGGAGACCGAATCCAGAAATTCCGTAACGAAATAACCTAACACTGTGCATGCGTAATCCAGCAAAAAATGCTATGCAATAGCTTTACTGCGGCAGTCCCCGAGTGCCACACGTCTTTTTTTACTATAGAAGCAGTGAGTAGTATTAAATATCGGATGTTATCTTTTTCTGCAAAGCACTTTTTTTCTACCAATACACTATATCTGCCATTTTTGATAAAAATAAATAAAATAACATACACCTAGTTTTAAGTGAAAAGTCATTTTCATTTTCGCAAATATAAATTGGTGTGACTCGTTGGGAATTTTTTTTCCCAACGAGTCACACTGTTACAAAAGTGTGACTGGTTGGGAACTTTTTTTAAAAATAAAGTTGCAACGAGTTACAGTGTGACTCGTTGGGAATTTTTTTCCCAACGAGTCACAGTGTGACTGGATTTGGTGTGACTGGTTGGGAACTCACCCAATAGGTAAGCGTTAAAAATGTTAAATAGTTAGATACTTACCGAATTAATTCAAATGAAAGTTGCACAAGAGGCGAGGTCGGTAACTCTCCATATCAAATGCTCCACAAGATAGTTACGCCAAAGTTAATTTAAAGCAACACCACTTCTCTCAGCAATTTCACATATTGCGTGTTTCGTTGGTTCCATAACAGGACCCATTATTATTTGCAGAGCGATCCCATCGTGACTGTGAAGCAAGGACAGCTGCTTGGGTCTGTACAAAGTCTGTTAGATGGCAGCCCTTACTACAGCTTTAAAGGCATTCCTTACGCTCAACCACCTTTGGGAGACCTTCGGTTTCGGGTGAGTATCTACTAAGATATTTTGTGTCGTTTATGACCTCGAAGATTCTAATAAAATGGCTAGCTACTTTGATTTACGAAGGATTCTGATTTTCTGTGTTTCCAAAACTTCCGATATTTTGCACCTTACCTTATGATTCTGTTATCTATTTAGTTAGATAGATAGATAGATAGATAAAACATTTATTTGATTCACAACAACACACACAAATTACAATAAAACAGTAAGAATGGAAGGTAAAACTAAAACTATAAAATAAACTTATAAAATAAAACAGGCACACCATCCACTACTACAACATGTATACGGTTCTGTGTGTTGCGGTAATTCAAAAAGGTATTAGCTCAGCATAATTTTGCTCAAGAGCAAACACTGATTTTCAGCTAATACCTTCCGAGACGACAAGTTGAACAAGGTAACATCAAGTAGGTACAAGCTGTAGGTTTCCAGTTACATATCTATGAAAAGTATATTAAATTAAATGTGTATGTATAAATGTCTGTATATATATATGTATATATATATATATATGAAAGATATATTAAATTAAATGTGTAAGTATATTATAATGTAATATGAAAAATGTTTGTATTAAAAATAGATAGATAGTGAAAGATTGCATAAACTAAAGACATGACAAAAATACGCAAGATTAAATTTCCATGGTCACTGGCAATTCCAACCTTGCGAATGGCAAGCGAAGTGTTTGGGAATACCCTCCTTTTGTTTTAGTAATAGTAATGTTTTAAATTTAGCTTTGAAAGCAAACTTACATTGAAGATTACGTATTGGGGGGGGGATGTTGTTCCAACACTTCGTTGCCATATATCGGAAACTACCAGTGAACGCTGCCGTTTTATGATTGTGATAGAGAAGCGCAGACCTAATAGAACGTAAAGCTGTGCGACTGTTACTATTAATCGTGAATTTTAGTTTTGCATGTAAATATTCCGGGTTTTTAAATTTCACGACATCAAAAATTAGCCCTCCGAGGTGCAGTTCTCTACGAGAGGCCATATTAAGCATGGATTTGTTATTTAAATATGGAGTAATGTGACTACGAGGTGGAACATTAAAACAAAAACGGCAGCACGCATTTTGCACGCGTTGTACCACTCGTTGAGTTCTAGCGAGTAAACGTGGCCCATACACAAGGTCTCCGTAATTCAACCTCGAAAGTATCAAGGCTTCGCATAAGGTGATGCGAGAATCTTCAGACAGCTGATCACGGATTTTGTAAAGGATTTTAAGACGGTAAAAACAGGATTTCACTAAACTAAGAACGTGGTTCTCAAATCTAAGCTGGCTATCAAAAACAATACCCAAGTTCCTAGCCTCTTCCACTCGACTCACTTGCTCTCCGTGAATTTGAATATCAAGAGAACATGCAATTTTGCTAATTTGAGTCTCAGTACCTAGAACCATATACTTAGACTTTGTCGGGTTCAATACGAGAGCGTTACGCAAGGACCAGTCCGCAATTGCATCCAGATCCTCGTTTAGCAATGTAACAACTTGTGGTAAGCTGTGGGGTGCCTCAGATACGTAAACCTGTACATCGTCTGCGTAACAGTGGAACATACTATGTTTAAGCTCTTTAGCAAGATCCGCAGTGTAGATTATAAATAAAAGAGGACCCAGTATCGACCCTTGCGGGACACCACGACTGACAGGCATCGGCTCCGAAAGTAACACTGTACCGTTAGGTTTAACTAATTTTACTGATTGACATCGGTTTGTAAGGTAACTCTCAAACCATAGGATCGAATTTGAACTTAATCCGTAATAAGATAGCTTAGCAAGAAGAAGAGGAATATTCAAACAGTCGAACGCACGCGAGTAGTCAAGGAGAGCCAGCACAGTGCAATGACCCTTGTCCTGCTGCGCAAGTACATTGTCGGTGACGTCAAGAAGAGCAGTTGTCGTGCCACGACCTTTACGAAAGCCAGATTGAACAGAAGGCAATATACTGTGAGTTTCTACATATTTTGTCAATTGTGCACTTACAGCCTTTTCAAGCAATTTTGAGAGAAATGGCAAAATACTGATAGGCCGAAGATCTTTGAGCTCAACGGGCTTATCATTTTTGGGAATTGGTGTCACAAGCGCTTTCTTCCAAGTGTAAGGAACAATACCTGTTAAGATAGATTTATTTATGATTGCGGTGATAGCATCTAGTGAACAGGGGAGAGAAAAGAGTATCATGTCTCTACTGATGCCATCATCTCCTAAAGCATTTGATTTTAATGACATTATGAGCTTCGATACTTCCGTTGACGTAATTGGCTGTAGCTCGAAAAACTCAGACGCAAATTTATTTTGAGTGTAAAAGAATAGTTCAGAGGGTGGCACCACATTGTCTCCAGGTACATTCAAAAAGTGTTGATTGATTTTGTTCGGGTCATCAAAATGAACTGGCAACGATTCATCTTTGCTAGGGTTAACTAAAATTTTGTCTTTAAGATTCTTCCAGAAGACCTTGCTGTCACAAGTTTGTGAGTTAATTAATAAATCAAAGTATGCTCGTTTCTCTCCTGCTATGCCATTCAAAACCAGATGTTTCAGTTCCTTATAGTAAATTTTGTCTTGATCAGAACCTGATTTACGGTATGCATCATGTGCCTTATTACGTTCATCGATCATCATTTTACATACATCAGTAACCCACGGAAGAGAGTGATTATTTTTAACCGTTATCTGTTTAAGGGGAGCATGCCGGTCAAAAAGAGAAATAATATTAGAGTTAAACTTACTAACCATTGAATCTACAGAGGATATTAATGCTATTTCGTCCCAGTCAATTGCGCTTAGGTCACTATTAAATTCGCTAAGATTAATTTTATTTATTGGCCGCAAAGTAAATGATTTTGGTCTACATTTAAGCTTCTTCAGTGATAAGGTTACATTGATCATAGCATGTCCATTGTTGCCTGTAATATTGTGTACTGAGATGTCATGTACCGGAGCATTAGTACAAACCACATCAATAAGAGTCTCACTATGCGAGGTAAAATGCGTAGGTTGCGTAACTAATTGTGATAAATTCATATAGTCGAGAAATTGATTAAATTTTAAGGTAGAAATGTCAGCCTTAGTAAGCATATTTATATTAACATCACCCAAAAGAACAACATAATCATACTTAGAAAAATGATTTAATGAGTCAGTAAGCGAGTCAATAAAAGTATCAACATTCACCCACTCGGGTCTATACGCAGTTCCGACCACCACACTAAAGCCACCTACACGAGTCGACAACCACATCTGTTCAATCATTTCGTTAGGCCTAGGTAAGTATCGTACATTGATTCCGGTTTTAATATAAAAGCCTAGTCCACCTCCCGCCCCCCCGCGCATGTGTTGTGGTCTAGGGGCGACGCGCAGTCGGTAGCCGGGCACAGACGGCGCGCGCGCCTCCTGGCCTTCTCTTATCCAGGTTTCATTAATAGCCACTATATCCGCACAATAACGAACCATCGCAAAAATAAAACTATCATGCCCAGTGTTTAACGAGCCCGCATTATAAAGTGCTAACTTTAATAAGTTTGACTTAGGATACATTATAACGAATTAATTTACCTAATGATTGATAGTAAACAAAATAAGATAGCGGGCATGCATGAGTGAGTGTTAGTGTAAACAATAGTATAAAATCGAAGTGCAGGTATAAATAATGTTTAGTGTTGTATGATATTTCCTCTCGTTCTTCTACAACTGCAACACACAGAACTTCACACAAAGTAGCATACAACAATACACAGGAAATAACAATAATAAGATGAAACTGTAATATACACTCATTGTGGCAATATATAACAAACAATACACTCGCAAATATATGACATAGTAGTTTTAATGTGTGTATATAGTATAAGTATGTACAGAAATGTTTGCGCTTATAATTATTTAATTCGGATGTATCTTTAGTTTTGGTTAAAATGTAGTAAAAGTTAAGTAAAACAGTGAATAAATAACTCAATAAATAATCTGTTTTTTTTTCCTTAACAAAACGAGTTTTTCTATAATATATATAATCTAAAATTTTACACATAATCAAAGTTGCATTGTAAATAACTAATATACACAACAAATCAATTAAAACATAAAAGTAACAAATTATAACAAGTTGAAGACTATGAATTTGCAAGCAGAAACTATTGAAAGTGAGTGAGCTGGTTGCTCGTAGTTCCAACGACTTCAGAACCAAAAACCCGTTTTAGATCACTCTCTGTTCGAATACGGTGACGCGGGAATTCCGTGCCTTGATGCTTCCGCGCGTAGATCCTCCCTTCTCTCGACCAGACGAACCTCCAACCCAGACGATTGCCAGCTTCCCGGGCCTGCCAAAACAGTTGTCGGTTCGATTTAGTCAACCTCTCGTTGACGTAGAATCGTCGATGTGGTGCGGGCAGGCCCGTATCTTCGGTGGTGATGCCGCGGCGAACTCGCGCTGCCGAAATCAGCTGATCACGAGTCGCGCGCCTTGCCAAGCGCACTACGATGGGCCGGGGGCGGGGTGGGGGGGACCCAACGGATGATTCAGGATTTCTCCCGACGCGTGTAGCACTAACAAGATCATACTCAGTAAGTACAACACCTAACTTTGTACTCAAAACGTTGACCACTTGTATGACATTTTCGCCTTTTTCCTCCGGGATGCTAGTAATTTCTATGTCGTTACTAAGCAGATCCTGATCGCGGTCATTGATTTCAGCCTTGAGCTGCTCAATGGTTTCCATCAGCGGGCCATTGTTGACCGTAATGGCCTTCTCAGACATACACGCCTCGAGGTTTTGCACACGTGAATCAATAAGGCAGATCTTACTGTCACATTCGTTGAGCTTTTGAGACAGACCTGACATTGTTACAGTCAGAGCCTCCATTTGAAGACGTGTAGCTCTCATTTCTTCCTTAAATAGACGTACCTCCATCACCAGCAGTTGCGTTTCTGACATTTCGATTGTTGTATTATGTGCCGTACTGTCATTTAAAAGTAGTTCCTGAGGGCTCAAGCTCATTAGCCCTCCTCCACGATGCTGGTTAACGCTGTTTGCAGCACCTCGCACCGGGGTGTTTGTGTTGTCACCCTTGGGGCGTTTACTGATACACAACACACACTTCCAGGAAGCTCTACTCTCTTTTGTCAAAAAGCCAACGAAGTAATTTTCTGTGACATTTGCACAATCGAGATCATATGACTGATCACACTCACAGCATTTCAGGATACTACTCTCAATGGGCTTTTTGCATCCGGCACATTCCAAAACGTTGTTTGACATTTTGTTTTATAGTGTAGAACAAAAAATAAAAACTTGAAAAATGCAAAAAGTTCTGATAGTATGGAACCGAACTGGGTCTCTTCAGAACGCTAATCGCAGTAGTTTTAACCGCGCCAAACGTTCTACAACTTGACTGATGAAATAAGGCAATCCAATAAGCCGGATGAAATTTTATTTCGAGTAGGTAGTTGCAGTTAGTAACCGGTTCAACACCTATGGTCGTATGACACGATTCACTTTTACAAAACTGCTGACTTGATTTATTAATTTCACGATTGCAGAATAATCACTGGGTGTTTAGGGTTGTCACATACACCAAAAGTTTCGGATTTACACAGGGATTACACCAATATGCGACTATCTATATTTAAACTGGCTTTACTACGAGTTAATTTTATTTTAAAACGGACAAGTTAACTAATGTGTGGCAAGTTACCCGCTCAACTTGCAACTCCTCAAGTAGTAGTAATAGTAGTTATAGTAATTGCTTGTAGATGAAACTTTTCTACTCCTTTTCTTTTCCTTATGAGATAGTTTTATAATGCCTATTATAGTGAGTGCTGTTTATTTTAACATATGTCTTATTTCAGGCACCACTACCTCCTACTTCATGGTCAGGCATTCGCAACGCTACAGCACACGGTCCCAACTGCCCTCAGTACGACCAAAACACAAACCAAATAGTCCCAGGAGACGAGAACTGCCTCTTCTTAAACATCTACACAAAAACCCTCCGACCCCATGCAAAAATCCCCGTCATGTTTTATATTCATGGTGGAGCTTACATGTCCGGGTCTGGAGATACAGACACTTACGGACCTGAGTTTCTACTCCAGCATGATGTAATACTAGTTACAATGAACTACAGATTGGAAGTCCTAGGGTTCCTCTCCCTTGATACTCCAGAGGTGCCTGGAAATGCGGGCATGAAAGATCAAGTATTCGCTCTGCGTTGGGTTAAGGAGAACATAGCTAAGTTTGGAGGAGATCCAGATAATGTGACCCTTTTTGGAGAGAGTGCGGGATCGGGAGCCGTTACACTACACATGATGTCTCCCATGTCCAAGGGTCTGTTCCACAAAGTTATAGCTCAAAGCGGCGTTGGGATCCAAGACTGGTCCATTGCTAGAGGCGGAGTAGAAAGAGCATTCCGTGTCGCTAAAGTACTAGGGAAAGAGACAACAGATGTCCAAGAGCTACTTCGCTACCTCAGAAGCGTCCCAGCCATAGACTTAGCCAAAATGACTTTTAAAACGAAAACAGAGGATGAGAGGCTCCGAGGATTGCCGATGTATTTCGTTCCTAACATTGAAAAAAAGTTTGGTAACGTCGAAGCATTTCTTACCGAAGAACCGATCAGTGCGTTAATCAAACCAGTAAATGCAGTGCCTTTGATGATCGGCTACAATTCTGCAGAAGGTCTCCTCATGCTAGAAGACCAGCTCAAGAAAGCTCCGCGTTTTAACGCCAATTCTTCATACCTGGTGCCCAGAGAGCTGGTTCCAAAGTTGTCTCAGAGCAAAATGATGGAATTCGGAAGAAGAATAATGAGTTTCTACACGGGGGACAAAGGGATGGGTAATGATACCGCTCCGGGTATCATCGATATGAATACTGACCTGCATTTTGCGTACAACATTCATCGCTTCGCAAACTTGTACAGTTTCAAAGCTCCCGTGTATATGTACAGATTTGACTACTCCACAGAGTTGAACATTCTGAAGACATTCTTAGGATTAACTTCCATGCCGGGTGCATGCCATGCGGATGACCTGTTCTATCTGTTCTACAATGAGCTCAATAAAGATATCTACATGTCCCAGGAAAGATTGAAACAGATTGTGAAGGATCTGACCAAGCTATGGACGAACTTCGCTAAGACTAGGTAATATATTTACCATTTGTTAGGGTTTTTAAGTCCACTATTTTAACTTATACAGGTGTTCAATTAGAAGTTAGAACTTTGCATTTACTAAATAACAGTCACAAAACACAATGACGAGTTTATGCAGATGACTTGAGGAAAACTCGCTATGAAATTGCATAAAGGGAATTCTTGAACGTGTGATTCATTCGTTTCTTGAGCATTTAGTTCAGTTTCATATATCATTTTCCCTGTATAATTTATTAGACAATGTAGGTACCTATAAACATTGACTGATAAACATACAAACAAGGAGGTATGAATACAGAAGTAAGTTTTGCTTATCTAGTGTAAGTATTCTTTGAGTTGATAGTCATCAAGTAGGTACTTATTTCCCAACAAATCCCAATAAAAAGAAACGGTATTATAGCGTACATTATTGCTAAATACTCAGTCAGTTACATTGCAATAATGGATTTAAGTTATTGAAAGCAGATTACTCCTATGTTGCGTAGGAATTGCTGATAGATTTATGGCAATATTTTATTTGAAACTATTTGTACATTTTAGCAACCCAACCCCAGAAGGCTGCAGTGTGAATTGGCCGAGGTACACATCAGCTGGACGAGAATATCTGATCCTCAATGAAGTGATGACGTCATCAAGTCGCGCCGACGCTCGTAGAGTTGACTTTTGGAACAAATTGTACTGCGAAGCCGGAGTGCCGTGTATTGCTCAGTGTAGTTTATAAGGTGAATATCTGACAGGCGTCACAGCTCAGTCAGTTGGTAGTAGCTCTACCTTCCATGCTCGTGGGTTCGATTCCCACCCAGAGCAAATGTTTTTGTGATGAACTTAAATATGTAGATATTAGTTCTGTGTCTTTGTGTTATTACGTATTCTATGTAAGTATGTATTTACAAATAAAAGTTTGTATTCTATCAGCAATCTAGTTACAGTAAAAGCTTTGCTTAGTTTGGGACTAGAGTGTGATGTGTGAATTGTCCGTGAACATTTATTATTTTATTTATCTGAAAATGTAAATCAACTTAGTTCTAAGTTTATCAAAAAATACAACAATAAGTATACAAAATAAATTCGTTTATTTGTCGTTTCTGCTTGGTAATCAATCACAATTAAATAGCAGCACAAATTGCTTAGTTTTTGGATCAAGTAGTAGGTGACCAAAATGAAACAAAAAGATGAAACTAAAATAAAAAAAAACCTTGTAAAACATTTACGACCGTGGGAACTAAACTCTAGTTAAGCTTAGTTAGCTGAGATGCTAATTATTCCGTGACAACTAGATCTCGCATGTCAATTATCATTGATTAAATACAACTGCCGACGCTCGTAAAGTTGACTTTTGGAACAAACTGTAGGTATCTACCAATTGCGAAGCCAGAGTGCCGTGTATTCACGGTTTAATTTAGTCAAAAACAATGTGTAATGTGCGTTATCCCTTTTTTTATCAAAGATTCATTATATTATGAGTATTTCATTTTTTTTTTGATTAATTATTAAAAATGGAAACACGGAAATAGAAAACAGCTAATAAGTGGTTAGAGCTGTAGAGACTAATCACGGAGCACTTTGTAGTTAAGTAGGTACATAGTTTTTTACCTAAGGTTTAATTCCATTACGCGTTTAGTCATTTAATATCTCGAAGTCTTAAAAAGTTTCGCGCACGCGCACAAAACTTTAGGGGTTGATAGCTTTTTCATTCACTGTACACCCCAGTCGTATGGCAACGGTCGCGAGGTCAACACCTATTTCAATTCACCCCGAACTATCGTAAACTTTTACGATCCTCTCGCGAATATTTTTATGATTCCTAGTTTTTTCAATTTAGAATGCATTCGTGATTTTAGAAACGTATAAATAATAAAAATAAATAAATGTGATTTTAAACGCAGTGATGGAACACAATGTTGTGTTTGATGAAAGTGCAGTTATTTTGAATATTTTGGATTATTTTGAGTTCATAAATGGAAGTGAAATGGTACCTCTTGATAACTCAAGTGTGCTTTGCGATTTATGTGTGCGCAGAAACTTCGGTGAAAAGTGAGTTACTCTAGCAATCAAAACAATGTTTGTATACTACTCTGTTTCATTTTATCTACTGTGAGCCTAGACTCGAGTTAATTAGCTCGTATTCTAAAACTAAGCTCAGTATAAAAAGCATGTAGGTACCTATATTGATTAGATATTTTTTAGGAAAGTAAGTCTTACGTATATTTTTATAGATTCTCATCGAGCAGATAACCAAAATCCAGATACCAAAAACGAAGAACTAGAACTCGGCCCTTTAAACGAAGTCAAAGACTACTTCCTACCACCAGTGTTCACCAGCCACGATGAAGAAAACGACGATGATGATGATAGTCCATACTTGGACTACGATTACGATAAAGAGTCGAATTACAAAGATTCCCCCGACGTAGCTACAGTGAAGAGTACACACACACACGAGTCTGTTGATGATAAGATACCATTGCACACAGCTAAAGATAATCTGCCGATATTTCTGTTGGAGCCCGAGAATACTTATGTGGTGAAAAATAAGCCAGCGGTACTAAAGTGCAGGGCGGCAAATGCTCTAGATGTAAGTAGTTCAAATACTGTGTCTATAATAAAGTAAGGCAGTGCTTTGTGTTAAATAAATCCCGGTTTTATAAACGCTTCGTAGGCTCATAATTAAACTCAATTATAAAATACTCATTAGTTAACAGTAGCTAGGTATGACTAGGTTGTATCATTTATGTGATAAAGTTATCATTTTAGCACTTTATTTCTAAAAAAATCTGTCATCATATTAAAAATAAATGTAAAATTTTCACATATTTTCAAATTTGTAATTCAAAAACCCTCATAAATTGCAAACACGTTCTGACATGCAAAATAACTGAACCAAATAGGGTGTCAAAAAACACCAGCTGCTCTAAAACACCTGTTACTAAATACCTACTTGTTCTGAACAAAAACATATGTACTTACTAAGATTATTTTTTTCTGCTGATAAATTATAATGTATCTAATATAATTAAATTATAAAATATTATTGGATCTTAGATTTTTTGGGAAACTATTTTAGATTTCCTCAATATTTATAGGCTAGCGACCATCCAAATCTCATAATACAATGTTATAATACCTATACAACATTTAATTTCTAAAAACAGTTAAAAAAATCTATAAACAATTTCAAGATATACTTCAAATGCAACGGCGTAAAGACACAAGCTGCAAACTTCGAGTTTGTTGATCCACAAACCGGAGTCCGGATCATAGAAGGAGAGCAGAAGATATCTAGAGAAACCGTCGAGGAATACTTCGGAAGTGACAAGTTCCAATGCTCGTGCTTTGCTTGGACGAGCAGAGGGCACATCAAGAGTCAGCCTGCTACTATCGAAATTGCTTGTAAGTATCCTAGCTTAGCTATTTTGTCGAACTGCTACAACAATTTCACCGAAAACAGTTTATTTTCTCTTTTCTGGGCTCTACTTTCATCATTTCGTTTTAAAGTTGTTACTTTTGGAACAAAAGTGTTGACAAAATATCAAAAAAAATCATTATCCATGTGTGAAACCGAAATAAGTTAAATATAAAACACATTAGTCGTTATTTTCATTTTTTTATTCTATTTAAGTAAGTACTTATATTATTTTTTAATTTAAAACACATACCTAAATATAAAAACTTAAACATGGAATGGTGAATTAGAATTAAATTAGACGCGCCTCCATAACGTTAGCTCCTGTTGGCATATTAACATCTTGTTGGCATATTCACTACAGTTAACCCAACGAGCTTTATGATTTCATCCTCCAGACTTAAAGAAACACTTCTCCGAAGCTCCACAATCGCAGCTAGTAAAGCAGTACTCGCCAGTAACATTCCGTTGCGAGCCCCCTCCGGCCGCGCCATTCGCTCAGCTATACTGGCTGAAGAATGGCGCCCCCGTGCTCGTCGATGACAACGTGCAAATATCCAATGATGGTAACTTGGTCATCAAACAAGCTTCTTTACTGGTAAGTTGCACAAGACACTCCTAGAAACATTAATTTGTAGAACATTAGATTTTTGTGTTTTCTGTAAACTCCTTTCCACAATAAAACGTCAAATACTGCACACGTCTCGTTTCTATATCTAATATATCCTAGAAAATAATCACCAAGCCCCAGCAGTATATGGAACCTTGTCACAACAGACATCAAGAAACATAAGCATAAATATCACTCTAAACTCCCACGCATTTATACACCACAATTAAAGTTTCCTAGTACCTGTAAATTTGGCTTAGATTGCCTAATCAATAAGGCTTTGATTACTCAATCTGTTAGCAACGACCATATTGTCTTTAAAATTATTATTGTTTACGATAGGTATAAATCGCAATGTTTTTGTTTTGAAAATTAGAAATCGTGGGAAGATAGGTATACGCACTAATGATGTAACAATAGGACGTTAAATTTTATGACGGTGCTATTGACAAAGCGCTCGTTAATCCTTTGTTTACACCTACTTTTTTGTTATTGTTTACATCCTTTGAATGAATAGAGCAATTAAGGAATCACCAAAACCGTGTGAACCCCGAAGGATAATAGTTACCTACAATTTGTATAAAAGCGGGAGCATTTGCTCAAAATATTGTAGTCTAGTAGAGAACCTCGTCAAGTACAGTGCGAATGAAGAGCACCTCCCGACAATCAAGTTAATAAGAATAAAAATATAATACTGGAAGATCTTCGAGTTTATTATTTGGCTCGCACTCCTCGATCCAGCAGCCCGCTCCGCTACGTGTGTTGCAAAGGCCTCCGGACCTTACAAGCCGCGCCTCACCGCAACACGCACGGAGCGCTCATACGGTTTAATGGTCCTTCGAGAACCGGATAGAAGAGTGAAGATGCCGATTGTTAGATCGCCGGTAACCTCCAGATCGGAGGAGGGAGATTCGACGGGCGCTACTACTACCGAATCGTCTCTGAGAACACCGATATTGACAGAGACCGAAGAAGCAACTGCGTCAACATCCACTGGGACCTTCACCGCCCGCCCTACCGCTGCTAGCGCCGCCCAAGGGCCCGCCGCACGAACGCATAGGAGGACAACTCGTGCAACGGCAGCAGCCGCTGCAACATCCGCGCTTCCCCTGCGACCCGCGACGTCATTTTCAACCGAGACGGTAGTTGCTCCGACCCGGACGACACAGATTGCGCCGCACACCGTACCGACTGAGATCGCACTCATGCCATCTCATTCGAGCGTTCCGGAGAACATTGGTGGAAACAATACTATTCCACCGTTCGCGCCTTCGAAAACATTGGTACAGCGGAACACAAGTACGAGTACAAGCAAAATTTTGAGACTTGAAGCTCTTCGAGAACTACAGAAAAGAAAGTTGGAAGTCGCCCAGGCAGCCGCCGCTTTAGCCGAAACGGAGTTAGAGCTTTCACTTTGCGAGTCGGAAGCAGATGAGGATCTCGAGTTCGACAGACCAACTCAGGTGGAAAATTGGGTGGAACAGACAGCTGCCAACCTGGAAGCACCGAAGCAACCGGAAGGCAAAGAAGAGCGGAAGTCCGAGATGAAGGAACTTGCCGACGCTATTATCAGTGCTGCTAGAATGGCCAGTCAGCCAACCACGACTTCACTGAAAAAGATTTGGGATTTGCCAGAATTTAAAGGGGCATATGAAGAGTGGTTGCCTTTTAAGAGGGCTTATCAAGATAGCTCGGCACTGTGCACCGACGTGCACAACATGGCTCGACTCAGAAACGTAATCCAAGGTACTGCGAGAGAAGCAGTCAGAAGTTTGCTTTATGTAGCATCGGACCCCGAGGAAGTAATCGCTGCGCTTGAGCGAAGATTCGGCAGACCAGAACAGCTAGTAATGACAGAACTTCAGAAGATAAAGGATTTACCACGAGTCGGAGATAATCCAAGAGATATTTGTACTTTCTCAAGCCGCGTGAGTAATGCGGTTATGACAATCAGCGCCCTGAAGAAGCCACAGTACCTGTATTCGCCGGAGATGAGCACGAACATTGTGGAAAAATTATCGCCCATACTTCGGTATCGTTGGCTCGACTTCAGCGCAAGCACCGGTGATGAAGAGCCAGAATTAATGAAGATAAAGAAATTCCTTGAAGCAGAGGCAGAACTGAGCGGAAAAATTGCGCCACCGGAAAGTGTGAAAAAGAAATGGGAAAACCCACATCCGGTGCACGCAACGCACGAGAACGAAAAAGAGGAATGGATGGAGCCTACTGCCACGTCCTCAGAAGGCTATGAAGAGTTCTGCGTTCAATGCGGAGAAAAACACAGGCTCACCGAGTGTAGAACATTTGTAGAAGCTACTACGAACGAAAGATGGGAAATAGCGAAACAAAAACGACTTTGTTTTAGATGCTTGCATCGACGCCACCAGAGAATGAACTGCAGGAGCCAACCCTGCAAAAAATGTGAGAAACCGCATCACACCATGCTGCACTCGGAGCCAGTTGTGCAAGAACCAGCACCGGCCACGCAGCATGAAGAACCCTCGACTGTGTCATGCCATCACATGCGAGAATTCGAAGATACAAAAGACACGATGAAATCCGTTTACGCGACAGCACATGGAGCCAAAGTCTACCTGAAGATGGTTTCGGTAGAAGTATATGGTCCAAAAGGATCCGCCCGCATCCTTGCACTGCTCGATGAAGGTTCGACGACATCATTGTTGGATGCTAGCATAGCTAATCGCATTGGAGCCACTGGCAAGAAAGAATCATTGATACTCAAGACCGCCAGTGGAAACATCGAGAAAAAGAATTCTCAGAAAATTGATCTGAAAATCAAAAGGGCACACAGAAAAGACAAGCGGACTCTACGAGGCGTATGCACCGTGAAAAATTTGAAGCTGTTACCTCAATATGTAAACAAGAAAGTAGTAGAGGAATGCAGCCATTTGAAGAACAAACTGGACGAGCTTCTGTACGAGAAAGAACGGCCAGCCCTGCTCATCGTTCAAGATAACTGGGACCTCATTGTCTCACGGAGGATTCTGAGCGGAAAACGAAATGAACCTGTAGCATCACTTACCAGCTTGGGATGGGTGCTTCACGGATACTACTCAGAAGCCGCTGGTCCAGTGAACTATGTAAACCACTGCTCAGCAATAAACGAAAAGGAAAAAATTGTGGAGACGGTCAAACGCCACTCCATCGACATTCAGCAGGGACGACCTAGCAACGGCAGCGATGAGAAAGCCCTGAAAGAATTACAAGAAATTGGTCAAGGGGCAAGCAATGTGAACAACAGAGCAGAGGCTCCGGCTAAAGTGAAAATGAAAGAAGCTCCAAAGAGAATGAGGCTCAGCAACGCAGATATGAATCAATGCATAACAGGTTCCGTGAAATCGGCATATGAATCAATGCATGTTATAGCTCCAGTCCCCATCACAAGGAAGAATCACAAAGGATTCATGATGGACTGGAGTAAAATGGAACAATGCAGCCAGCATAAAACCAGAAGATGGCACAAGGATAAGGAAGACAAAAAGAATCTGAAGAAGCTTGGAAACGAGTCAGAACGACGCATTGAATCTGAAGAGAAAAACACAGCAGTTCCAGAAGGGCGACGTCGAGATCATCGCAGACTCCTCGCTCCCGCGCATGCCATAGCCACATGGAGTAATCGAGGAAGCATTCCCAGGATTCGACGGAAGGACCCTGGAATCAAGACTCGTCCACGCGATAACGAAGGAGTCGTTGCTGCCGACGGTTGGAGTGCACGGAGCGTCGTGCACTGGCGGGGAGACTGTTAGCAACGACCATATTGTCTTTAAAATTATTATTGTTTACGATAGGTATAAATCGCAATGTTTTTGTTTTGAAAATTAGAAATCGTGGGAAGATAGGTATACGCACTAATGATGTAACAATAGGACGTTAAATTTTATGACGGTGCTATTGACAAAGCGCTCGTTAATCCTTTGTTTACACCTACTTTTTTGTTATTGTTTACATCCTTTGAATGAATAGAGCAATTAAGGAATCACCAAAACCGTGTGAACCCCGAAGGATAATAGTTACCTACAATTTGTATAAAAGCGGGAGCATTTGCTCAAAATATTGTAGTCTAGTAGAGAACCTCGTCAAGTACAGTGCGAATGAAGAGCACCTCCCGACAATCAAGTTAATAAGAATAAAAATATAATACTGGAAGATCTTCGAGTTTATTATTTGGCTCGCACTCCTCGATCCAGCAGCCCGCTCCGCTACGTGTGTTGCAAAGGCCTCCGGACCTTACAAGCCGCGCCTCACCGCAACACGCACGGAGCGCTCATACGGTTTACAATCAATAAGGTTTAGATTGCCTAATCAATTAGGCTTAGATTCCCTAATATTTTAATGAGTAATCTACTAAAACGCCTCAAAGTTTTACCATCGCCGAATCTGTTTTAATACTTCATAGAAATTACTGTGGAAATTACCATCTTTCGGCAACGAAATAAGCCTACAATGGTAGTTGTAAAGTTGCCAAGTCATAAATAAGCCGATTTGAATAAAGATTCGTCGAAAAACACATGTCTACTATTGCAAAACAAACCGAACGAAATGCTGAATCGAGCTGTAAATGTTAGCAATTTCATGAATATTTATCAGAACGAAAAATAGGCGCAAAACATGCTGCCAACACGATACAGCATAGCGGGACGCTGTCTGTTAGAGCTTCAAACTAGCAGCCAATAGTTACATACACAACATTTCCACAACATTGTTTTCTGTGTTCTAGGTTAACGACACCACGTTATGATTTAGTCCATATTCAAAGAAAAGTTAAATTTTGTCAAAAAAATTATTTTGAATGACTTAATTAAAAATAACACTGCTCGATTTTACAACGTGTGTCTGTTAAAAATATCTAAAACATGAACATTTCACAAAGACTAGTCCACACGATTTCGCGAAAAATAATGTTTTAAGTGAGTGCCAGACGCTTTCCCCGCGCAGCGTGTTGTCGACAAACAATACTTTTGTTTGTGCCAGTTTCCAAACGCCATTTCATTTTTCCTAACATCAGTCCCAACTTTTTCATAAACAAATAATAGAACAAGCATTTCAACAGAACGATGTTTCAGTAGAAAGTGGCCCTAACTGGTACAATCCACAGGACATGGCGAACTACACTTGCGTCGCTGAGAATTTGGCGGGAAAGAGAATTTCCGAGCCGGCCCTACTCACCGTGTTTGGTACGTTGTTTTGCAGTGCTCTAGAAAACATTCACCGTCTTTTTACTACTCATATTATTGCTTGCTTTTAGAACTGTGGTGTTATAGAAATCCAGTTATTGATGTGGTTTTTTGTGACAAAGTTCGGTTCCCATTAAACCATGCTAGTTTAGTGTGGTTAAGAGGCCAGTACAACAGATTAAATTAGCAAACTAACACTAGCGTTATCTTTTTACTTAAGGTTACAACTGCGTTAGTGAATCATTCGCTTGTTCAGTTTTGTTGTATAAAAAACCAGCTGGTAAACCTTATACAAGTACGGCCGTCATAAAGCTCACAGACTTTACAGAAACACAGCATAAAGTATAAGTTAGTATACCGTAGATTCCTTTACTAACATTTCAGAACATTTGGCAGGCAGTATTGTTGAGTGAATAGCGAGGCTTGAATAGAGCTTTGAACAATTACTTGTTCTGCTTTTAAGGATTCCAGCATCGCTTGTTTACTAGCTTTGTGGATAACATTCTCGGTTGAGTACACCTTCGGTGCACAAAAAATGAAAGGGAGTTTTATTTGTTTAATACGCTAGAAAACATTCAGGCCCGGGCTTCAGATCGTGTAGATTGTGTTGTGTGTGCGTGTATTATGGATTCTTTCGCGACAGTTAGAAAAAGCTAAATATAAAATGTTACAAACATATCAGCCCGTAGGTATAGAGATAAATATTAGATTAGATACAAAAATATAACGAAAGTTGCTTAAAATTAACATGGAAATAAAAAAAAGATCACAAATCGGACTGTAACTTAGCATAGGTCTGTCTCACTACCAACCCTGGTACCAGAAAGATAGTTTCATTAAAATGATGGTTTCTCGCGTGCTCTACACTCGCGGCGCGAAAGGCCGCGAAAGCCGCGAAACGCGTGTGTTGATGGTTTCGCGCGTTCACGCTTCGCGCGTTTTCGTTCACGCTTCGCGCGTTTTCGTTCACGCTTCGCGCCGTTCCCCGATCGTTGTCGATTTCTTGTCCCGCGACAAAGGTTCACTTGGATCACGACTGCGAGGCTTCGCGAGTGTGGAGAGACACAAAGGCGAAGTGCACGGCGCGAATCGCGGCGTCAATTCATAGCAAGAATCGCGAGCGAGTGTAGAGCGCGCTTTAGGGCCTGCGCAGACCGGGACGTCATGGCAAGGGATTTTAATTTTTACTAATGGACATTCAACCGTAGGTACTGTTACAGAAATACGACATAAATTGCTATGCTTTAAAATGATGCCGTTCCGTTCACGTTCAATGCCACGGCATCATTTGAAAGCATTGCAATTTGTCGTATTTCTGTAACAGTAAGGTTGAATGTCCATTAGTAAAAATTATAATCCCTTGCCATGCCGTCCCGGTCTGCGCAGGCCTTTAGACGTAGTTTCTTCTAGAAAGACAGTCTGTACTTGGTTTATTCAAGAAAGAGTGTTACAGTGAACGGCGGGTGGAGCGCGTGGTCTGCGTGGGCGGAGTGCGCGTGCGGCGCGGCGCGCGCGGGCCGACGTCGAGCGCGCGCCTGCACCGCGCCGCGCGCGCTGCACGGCGGGCAGCCCTGTGTGGGGCCCGACGTGCAACGCACCAGCGACTGTCACGACTGTGATATGGGTGAGTTTATACACTGAAAGACTGTGATATGGGTGAGTTTATACACTGAAAAACTGAGATATGGGTTAGTTGTACTGTACACTGAAAGACGTTGTACTGTACACTTAAAGACTGTGATATGGGTTAGTTTATACACTGAAAGACTGAGATATGGGTGAGTTGTACTGTACACTGAAAGACGTTGTACTGTACACTTAAAGACTGTGATATGGGTTAGTTTATACACTGAAAGACTGTGATATGGGTGAGTTTATACACTGAAAGACTGAGATATGGGTGAGTTGTACTGTACACTGAAAGACTGAGATATGGGTGAGTTGTACTGTAGAATGAAAAACTGAGATATGTGTAAATTGTACTGATCAAAGACTGAGATACGAGTGAGTTGTTCTGTACAATGAAAGATTGTGATATGGGTGAGTTGATGATTAATTACTGGTTTGACTATGGGTGAGCTAATTTGCGGTTGGGGCTTTTCTGCGCTCAAATAAACTTTTAATTTATTTATTTTGTTTCAGATATGTACGTCGACGAATTAGCTGACGAGTCCTCAGATATTGCTCTCGGTAAATATCATCTGTTTTCTACCATGTTGGCACATTGTTCAAGTTAATTTTCAAAATATTTTATAATAAAATAAAAAGCTAGAATAATCAGCAAAAATAATTGATTAGTAGGTAAAGTTTGTTATAAAGTTACATAAATTAAGTAAATGAAATAATATCAAAATATATTCATAAAATTATTAAACAACACTGTTATCAAAAAAAACGTGTAAGATGTTATTATTATTTTTATTAAGTTATTAATGCTGTCAAAAAGATGATTGATCCCAGAAGGCCAAGCTACGATCGCAAGCATGTAAAAACTGTAGCATATTCGAGTGACACCATGCGTTGACGCGATCTCTCAGCGTCACAGTCAGTCTAAAGGTAGACTTTTGAGCAGAGCGGCTTCGGCGTCACTGACGCAGAGATTCGTACAGCGTTCGAACGTGGCGTCACTGTCGCGGCGACAGTGACGCCACGTTCGAACGCTAGATCATACGTTTCCGTACTGCATAATACTATCGCCGCGTTACTATGCTGCGTCAGTGACGCCGGAGCCGCTCTGTATCCCAAGTACGAGTTTGTGCACACACGGATCGCAGAGACGCAATCGCCGAGCGCCACCGATTTTGTATGGAAATCCAAGCAGCGCCTCTAGCAGATTTCTTGAGAAGCTTGGATCTCCATACAAAATCGGTGGCGCTCGGCGATTGCGTCTCTGCGATCCGTGTGTGCACAAACTCGTACTTGGGGTACAGGTCGAATGTCTACCTTTAGACATGCTATCGTCACGATACGTCGACGATAGTGTCTGTAACGTGTACTTAGGCGGCTGGTCGCCGTGGTCGCTGTGGTCGGGGTGCGACGCGACGTGCGTGCGCTCGCGGCGGCGGCGCTGTGTGCGGCCCGCGTGTCTCGGACTCGACCACCAGCGTCTGCCGTGCGCACACTGCAAGGGGACGCACAACTCGCTCATGCTGCATGATGGTACACTCATATTCAGACATTTCACACATCGCGCTCTAGTCGCGAACTTCTTCTTCTTATCGTGTCGATGCTACAACTGTATTTTGTTGTAGCATCGTGTTGGAAAGATTAGCCAGACTAGACACTGCTTTGCCGTGCCTAGCTGTTACCGGTGTGCGCCACGAGGACGCTCTTTCGACTAAGCAAAGCTTACGACCGGTTTCTGAAACATTGATCAACCAAAACATCAAATTACGATGTGTCAAAACTCGGATCATTCGTAATTTGGGTTACTCAAACGCTTGTCATCTGCGAAATATTTAACAACAGATATGACAAGCTTTGAGCAAACCGAATCACGATTGATCCGAGTTTTGACACATCGTAATTAGATTTTTTGGTTGATCAACGTTTTAGAAACCGGCCGTTATAGTTTTAACTTCAAATTATTCGTACTAGATAGATAAATAAATATGTTTTGTTGCAGGTCCGTCATATTGGCCACTATGTATAGCGCTGTCGATCGCTTTCCTAATATTCATCGTCGTTATAATACTGGGGATTAAGTATATGAAATTCAAAATGACTGAAAATTCACCTTACGCCAAGCCGTCTACAGGTAAAATTTCATTAAAATAAGTCATGATATTTTTTATAATATGTATTACATATTTTTTTTCTGAAACTTCAAAAAATAGGTAAGTATAAATATATTATTTCAAAAACTATAAGTCATCTGTTCTCTCACTTATATGTATAAATGATTTCTATTATACTTAAAACTCTTTAAAACAGACCCAAATTACTTATTCTAGTCACTAATCTGTGCTCACCGTCTTTGTCCAATAAATAACTTTACTTTTTTTCAGTCACATGTACCTATGTCCAATAAAATGTTTTTTTTTTTTTATTCTAGCCTACACTGCTGGGTAAAGGCCTCCCCCAAACATTTCCACTTCTCTCTGTCCTTGGCAGTGTCCCACCAATCCAATTCAAATACTTTTTTGTGTTTTTTACTTAAACTTATATAAATCAGGTTCAAATTACTTCGGCAACGTGTTAAAACGGACGCTCACGAACCAACCGGACCTGACGATCCACGAAGAGTTCCACACGGTGGACTCGCGACGCACACACCGACACAGCACGCACACTAACACAAGACATGAACATCTGTACGAAGTACCACAACTCGCTAACAGGTAATAATAAAGATCAGATGATTCATCATCATCATCATTTCAGCCCGTTGGCACCCTCTGCAAGTATAAGCCTCTTTATTATGTCATTCTTTCCATCCCATGCGACTCTCATCCACTGATTCCCGGCTCGTCCCGTAATGTCTGTGGACCATCAGATAATTAGTTATAAAAATTTATGAATTACTTTTTTTTCTAGAATACATATTTAAGACTAAGGACTAAGAACTCTTAATTAATAAATTGGGATTTTACTGTAGACGAAAACATTGTTTCACCAACAATGACCGATTTGTTATTAAGCCACAAAAGATAAGAAAACGAAACAAACGTTATTTTGACTTAGTGTTGATTCGGACTTAGTCCGAAGTTGCATTTTAAAACTCCCTACTCTCGAGCCGAGAATCGTCTCTCGGATATCCATACAAAAATAGAGGATAACCGAGAGACGACTCTCGGCGCGAGAGTAGGGAGTTTTAAACTGCAACCTCGGACTAAGCACATTGTACATTGAACATGGTAGGCAAACAACAATAATAATGGTGAAGTGTTTGTTGCAGCTACATGTCTCCGCTGGACGTGGAGGTAAGGCCGCGCGCATGCGCAGACATGGACCGCTCCGACTCCACCTGCTTTATAAGCTGTGAGTGCACACCATTACCACACACTTATATTTATTTATTAATAACTATAGAAACTTAGAACTTGGAATGGTTTGCAAAAGCAATTACTTAAACTATGTGTTAGTCAAACAAAAAAAAACAAATCATTATTAGTACTTACTTATGCAAAAATGATAAAATATAAACATTGGATATATAATGAAAAATAATATGTTATGTAAGCCATTTCCTATATTCTATGTAGCTCACATAAATACGTAAGTATTGTAAGCGTTCGAAGTTGTTTTAGTATAATTTTAGAACATTTTTAATCAATTATTAGATTTCATTTTATTTTTACATTATTCAGTTATTTTTAAAATATTAAAAACACAATTGACAGGAAATAGTGTGGAATACTGTGGAACTAATTATTGTCTATTTTTATTCTGTTAAATGTAAATTCATAGGAAGTTGAAAATAGTATTTAAAAATTATATATAAATTTATGGAATCATGATATGTTAAAAATACTGAGTTTTATAAAACATCATTTAAATTATTTCGCTGTCAACTACTTGCACGATAAGACTTGCACGCCATCTTTGAGAACAAAATGGCGTGTGGCGAACCTGCGAGTAGGCAGTGGCAAGGGGAGCTGGCATTCGGTGTTCAGACTTCAACTAGTAAAGTAATCAGCAGTAGCTACGCAGAAATGCTGTGCGATTTATAAATTATAATTCTTTATAAGTAATTTCTAGTGGAAAGTGAATAAGTTAATACTGATTAATCAATAAACTCTAGTGAAAAGTTCTGTGTGGTTTTAATTCTACATCGCCGGCCCTATCTGACTTGTTAGATTCTTTCAAGTCAGAAGTGGGATACTCCAAGTGAAAGGTACGTAACTAACAGTTTTTTAATTTCCAACATAAATAGACGTTTAAAAAAAAAAAAAAAAAAAAAAAATGTACCTTTCTATAGTAATATTCATGTTTTTAATTTGCATGCTTAGTATATTTCGTGTGGCTCATGTGACCAAGGCTACTCTTTGGTAGTGTTGTCCACGCAATCTTAATAGTTTCTTTATCTGTAAATACATGCATGTAGTATCCTGTATCGTGTGGCGCACAGTGCCAAGGCTACTCTTTGGCTGTGCTAACCATACGATTTAGAGAAATTCATTTGCATGAATATAATATTTTAGTGTCCTGTATCGTGTGGCGCACAGTGCCAAGGCTACTCTTTGGCTGTGCTAACCATACGATATATATATGTAGAATGCGACTAATCTTAGTGTGGTGCACGTGGCTAAGGCTACTCTTTAGCAGTGCTACCCACACTGCTTTGTTTTATGGATGTATATGCTGTTTCTCGAGTGGCGCTCATGGTCAAGTCAGCGCTTGGCAGCGCTCCTCGCGAATCTAGTCATGTATATTTTAGTAGATGCTTTTCGTAATCATGTGTATTTTTGTATTTTATCGTTAACTCTAAAATTTATTTTCCCCATTTATGTATGATCTATTTATATCGAGCAGTTGATGTCCCTTAAATAAAACTGTTACAGCTTGGGAGAAATAATGGACGACGAAGAGGAACCTACTGCACCGTCGCCGATGCGGATTGGAGAAGTTCCCTACTCCGTACCAGAGGATGCAACAGTCGACCGCGGACGTCGCAGCTCTCGGGCCTCACGACGTCGCGTTCTACACACGCCGCCAGGACCTGTGGAGTCTAGGATATCGAGAAGTCGTACGAGAGTTCGCAGCCGATCACCACTACTACAATCCCGAGGCAACCGGACGAGGAACTACAATGATGGCCATGGACCATCTCGTCATCGCAGTAGGGAAGCTAGGCAAGGTAGGGCCCACTCTCCAGTACAAAATTCAACACATGAATTTATGTCTCAGTTTACAAAAATTTTGACTAACCTCTCTTCAAATAGCAAAAATAGAGAAAAATTTTCAAATATAAATGTAGTCCCAGAATTCGACCCTTCCTTAAAAAACCAAACCATTAATAACTGGCTCACTAAAGTAAATGAATGCGCTGTAATATATGGGTGGACTGAACGACAAACCGTGCATTACGCATTACCGAAACTCGTAGGTGTAGCGAAAAAATGGTACGAGGGGTTACCTACACTTCTATTTTCTTGGACTGAATGGCAGTCCAAACTCAGGTCCGCATTCCCGTCTGCGGAAAATTACGGCCAAATGCTTGCCGACATGCTGGCAAGAAGGGCTAAATTTGGGGAGTCGCTTGAAGAATATTTTTACGAGAAAGTATCTCTACTTAATCGTTGTGAAATAATAGGTAAAAGGGCAGTTGAGTGTATATTGCACGGAATAGATGATAGGTCAGTACGCTTAGGTGCTGAGGCAGCGCAGTTCGATGATCAGGATAAATTACTGTCCTATTTACGCAACGTAAAAACCGCAACCTATAGGAGTTTTAATACTGGAACTTCTGGAAATAGGAAGGCACGAGATGCAAAGCAAGGTAATTTTCCCAATGCTCAAAATAAAACAAATGCAAACGTGCGGTGCTATAATTGCAAACAAGAAGGCCATTCAGCCTCCAGATGTACGAAACCGGTCAGAAAATGCACAAATTGCTCATTGATAGGTCATGTAGAGTCTGAGTGTTTTCGCAAAAAGAAGGAAGACGAAGGCAGGGAGAAGGAAAAAGCAATTTTAGTGATTAAAGACTTTAATAGAAATACGTTGTCAAATAAATATGTACAAAAAGTTGTGATAAATGGGCATGACTCTGTATGTTTTGTTGATTTAGGTAGCGAGCTAACTTTAATACAAGAGAGCGAAGCTAAAAAAATATTTGATAAAATTGACAGTCGCGAAAGTCATCCGATGGTAGGATTTGGAGGCGCGGTTGTTAATTCATTAGGTTCGGTTATGGCTGGTGTACAGATCCAAAATGTAAACGCCACAGTCGCATGCGTTATTGTGCCGGATCATTTTCTGAAGTACCCATTATTAGTAGGCCAAACCCTTACCGAACAACCGCACATTCAAATTCTCAAAACAGAGAAAGATCTCATGTTTAGGACAAGTTATGATGTAGGAGAGGAATCGAAACGGTTATTACAACTTAGGGTGGTTAGTGACGTCACAGTTAAAGGATCAGATCTGATAGAAGTCTGTAGCGGTACTAAATTTGATGGAGACGTTTATGTGCGCAGTTGTTACCGAGGACAGCCGGGTAAAGAATATCAAGTGGAAGAAGGAATTTATACAATAAAAAATGGTAGGAGTGAAATATTAGTAACTCCATTAAATTCTAATCCAGTCACATTAAAACGAAATGATTTGATTGTTCGGGCTGAAATCGTGTTAGAGTCTTTTGGGTTATATGAGGTAAATAGAATCACAGTTAAAGAACCACCCCAACCTTTTACTCTACAAGACTTGAATGTTGGTGACATTTCTGAAGGGTATAAATCTAAATTACTGACCTTGGTTAACTCTTACCGTGATTGTTTCGCTACGACATTAAACGAATTAGGCTGTACAGATCTAGAAAAAATGAATATTGACCTTACTGACGATCAACCGATAGTTTACCGCCCGTATAGGCTTTCTCATAAAGAAAGGCAGGAAGTCCAAGGTATGGTGGACGAGTTGTGTGATGCTGGCATGATTCGAGAATCTAATTCTCCCTATGCAAGTCCAATTATCCTAGTAAGAAAAAAAACTGGTGATAAACGCCTTTGCATAGATTACAGAGCACTAAATAGGAAAACTATAAAACAGCATTATCCCCTTCCCTGTATGGAGGATCAGTTGAATAGGCTGTCTGGTAATAAATTCTACTGCACGTTAGATTTAGCAAGTGGATATTATCAGTTACAGTTGACTGAAGAAGCGAAACCCAAAACTTCTTTTGTAACTCCTGACGGGCAATGGGAATTCAATAGACTCCCTTTTGGTCTCGCAAATGCTCCAGCAGTGTTTCAAAGAGCCGTAAATAAAGCTCTGGGATCACTTCGTTTTAACACTGCCGTAGCTTACATGGATGACGTTTTGGTGCCGTCTAAGACTGTAGAAGAAGGATTGGAAAAGTTACAGCAAATTCTAGAAAGGTTAAGGACTTACAATTTAACCTTAAAACCAAGTAAATGCTATTTTTTTCAAACATCCGTTGATTTTCTAGGATTTGAAGTAACTGCAGACGGTGTAAAGCCAGGTCTTAAGGCGACGGGTAGGGTGAAATTTTTCATAATAAATAAAAATGTCAATAACTTCCAAGTTTATTATTTATTTATTATATCTATACACACGTTAAACTTGTAACACGGCATAGTTTTTGCCGTGGTGGTTAAACTCTAGACAGTCAGCGTGGCAACGTCACAATTTCAATTTCAACAAAAATGCTGACAACGGCGCAAAACACATAATGAGCCGCGCACAGTTCGAATAGTCAAACTCTAAAGCAGTGCCTTATGTATATTTGCGAGCACACAGCAATCAAACACTTATAATTCCTAAGGCGCTACTCTTCTTCTTCTTTAAACACCTTAATGTAGAAATGTTTTCTTTAGAGTCACAAGATACGAACCATAAGAATAGCTGTGCTGAGTTTGGTACCAAACAAATCTGCCAAACCCATAAAAAATGGGATCTTAAACCACACTTTTGCAAAAGGTGTTGGTACTAAACTTACATTTAAAAGTAAACTATATCCAAGAGCAAAAATTTTGAGTAACAATACACTAGTTCAATATATGTGTTATAGGAAATAATGAGTTTCACAACTCCACATGCTATCACTTTTTCTGAAAACAGTTTTCGGTTTCCCCAAAAACACGCATTTGGCTATACCCGTCACCTTAAGAAAACAGAGGCGGTAGAGCACTTTCCAACTCCCGAAAACGTTCATAACGTTCGTCAATTCCTTGGATTAGCTAGTTTTTTTAGGAAGTTCATAAAGAATTTCGCAACTATAGCTAAACCACTCACTTCCTTGTTGAAAAATGATGTTCCTTGGAACTGGGGTAGTGACCAACAAGGGGCGTTTGAAGAATTAAAGAAAAGACTAATTTCCAGACCCATTTTGGCTCTGTATGATCCATCTCTTACAACCGAATTGCATACAGATGCAAGCAAGTGGGGTGTAGGTGGTATATTGCTTCAGAGACAGGAAAGTGGCGATTTAAAACCAGTTGCTTATTTTAGCCGTCAAACTTCACCGATAGAGCAACACTTTTCATCCTACGAACTTGAAACTTTGGCTGTAGTGATGTCTCTTGTAAAGTTTAGACCATATTTGGTAGGTATGCCCTTTACGGTTGTAACCGACTGCAACTCTTTACGAGCGACATTTATGAAAAGGGATATGATCCCAAGAGTTGCTCGTTGGTGGAGTTTGATACAAGAATTCGATTGTGACATAAAATATAAATCTGGTCAAGGTATGTGCCATGTTGATGCGCTTAGCCGAAACCCCGTTTCTGGTGATTCAATAGAGGAATTAGAATTACCTACTATATTAAATATTACTGACGATTGGCTTAGGACAGTTCAGTCAGCAGATGGAGAGATAGAGCGCATTAAGCAAGTACTATTGGACCCTGAAAGTAAAAACGTGATCGACATCAAACAAAACTTTTGCATAAAAAATAACAGTGTGTATAGGACTACTGATCATGGACTCAAATGGCTAGTACCGAAAGGTGTGAGGTGGCATATTCTCAAAGCATGCCACGATGACATTGGTCATTTTTCGATAGAGAAAACTCTTGATAAAATTAAAGAAACTTATTGGTTCCCAAAAATGAAAAAGTTTACAAAAAAATATGTTCAATCCTGTTTAGAATGTGCTCACAGTAAAACTCCAGCAGGTAAAAGATCTGGATATCTACATCCAATACCTAAGATCGCTAAACCATTTCACACCCTTCACGCAGACCATTTGGGCCCATTCAATGCAAGCAAAAGTAAGAATAAATACTTACTGGTTATTATCGATTCTTACAGTAAATTCATTATTTTAAAACCCGTTAGGAATACAAAAGCTTTTACAACAATAAAAGTCTTCAAAGAGTATTTTGCCACCTTCGGGTGCCCTGTGAGGTTAATAACTGATAGATACTCTTCATTTACCGGAAAAAAATTCGGTAAATTTTTAGGAGATGTGGGAGTAAAACATATAATGAATGCGGTTGCCACTCCACGAGCAAATGGGCAAGTGGAAAGGTACAACCGCACCATTCTAGACTCGTTGACTGCAATGAATCACGGACGAGATGAATCTGACTGGGATACTAAGGTCCTAGACGTCCAATGGGGATTGAATAATACAACCAATAAAGGTATTGGACGTACTCCAGCGGAAGTATTATTCGGTACCAATTTAACTAGTATGGCGGAGGGCATTATAAAGTCGACAGTAGTAAATGAAAACGAGCATTGTAATATAACTGAGAATTTAACTAATATTAGAACAGAGGTAGAAAAACATACAGCTAAAACACAACAAAAACAAAAAGAACGTTTTGATAAATCTAGATGCGAACCGCGAAAATTTAAAGTTGGAGATTTGGTTAGGGTAGAAAGATCTATTTTATGTCCAGGGAAAAGTAAAAAACTAATTTCAAAGTGTTTAGGACCTTACAAAATTATCAATGTTATGAGTAATGATAGGTATACTGTGGAAGATACTTCCATTACTAGACGCAAAGGAAAGGCTTTGTATAGAGGCGTATACCCGGTAGAAAAGGTACACCCATGGTTAAACTTTAAAAGATCTTATGAAAGTGATGAAAGTTCTGATGAAAAAGAAGAGTTAGGAATCAGTGCGGACGACATGAGTGAGGATAATGAGAATGACAATGAAATTTTGGATATAGATGAGTGTGTTTAAAAGAGTTTATACATAATGTCCAATTAAAATTTGGACGCGTATATATAAAATGGATATAGATCGATTAAATGATATTATTGTGGTACACACAATAACTAAGAGCCTATAATGAAATATTCGTATTAGCTTTAGATTTCTATCTGCTGATTTCTCTTTCTTTTTAGAATTATTTCTCCTTAGATTTCTCTCTCTCTTCTTAGATTTATCTCTCTTTTCTTCTTAGTTAGTTTGAATATCAGCATTGGTTAGTATTGGATAGTATTGGTTAGTATTGGTTAGTATTGGTTAGTATTGGTTAGTATTGGTTAGTATTGGTTAGTATTGGTTAGTATTGGTTAGTATTGGTTAGTATTGGTTAGTATTGGTTAGTATTGGTTAGTATTGGTTAGTATTGGTTAGTATTGGTTAGTATTGGTTAGTATTGGTTAGTATGGATAATATGGATGATATGTTTCATATTTGTTAGTATTGTTAATAAAGTGAAAAAAGAGTGAAACATTGATTAAATAATGTAAATGAATAGTCAATTAAAATAATTGACATAGTATGGATAATATGGATAATACATATATATTATAGATAATATGGTTCATATTTGTTAGTAAAGTGATGTAACATTGATTGAATAATGTAAATGATTAGTCAATTAAAATAATTGATATACTTAGTATGGTTAGTATGGATAATATGTTTCATATGTGTTAGTATTGTTAGCAGAGTGATGTAAAATTGATTGAATAATGTAAATAATTAGTCAATAAAAATAGTTGACTAATGTAAAATCCAGATTAGTAATTGGATACATAGAAGGATTGTTATAAAATTGTGTTTTTATGTTGTATGGATAAACTATAAATTCAGTAAAAAAATAAATCATATATCACGAGGTCGTGACTGAGAATCAGGATGGACGAATTTGTAAGCGTTCGAAGTTGTTTTAGTATAATTTTAGAACATTTTTAATCAATTATTAGATTTCATTTTATTTTTACATTATTCAGTTATTTTTAAAATATTAAAAACACAATTGACAGGAAATAGTGTGGAATACTGTGGAACTAATTATTGTCTATTTTTATTCTGTTAAATGTAAATTCATAGGAAGTTGAAAATAGTATTTAAAAATTATATATAAATTTATGGAATCATGATATGTTAAAAATACTGAGTTTTATAAAACATCATTTAAATTATTTCGCTGTCAACTACTTGCACGATAAGACTTGCACGCCATCTTTGAGAACAAAATGGCGTGTGGCGAACCTGCGAGTAGGCAGTGGCAAGGGGAGCTGGCATTCGGTGTTCAGACTTCAACTAGTAAAGTAATCAGCAGTAGCTACGCAGAAATGCTGTGCGATTTATAAATTATAATTCTTTATAAGTAATTTCTAGTGGAAAGTGAATAAGTTAATACTGATTAATCAATAAACTCTAGTGAAAAGTTCTGTGTGGTTTTAATTCTACATCGCCGGCCCTATCTGACTTGTTAGATTCTTTCAGTATATACTTAATACATTTATTGCTGGCTTATATGGTATTTTGGTTATTGATATGTAGGTAGGTGTCCCAAGTGAAACAAGTCTTACAACAGGCATTACAAAGCAGGAAACCGATATTCGTTATTTTTTTTATCCTAGCCTGAATTGTCCCACAGCTGGACAAAGGTTTGCTCAAAAGCCTTCCTCTCATCCCGATCTTTCGGCGTCTACGTACTCAGCACCTTCAAAATAGCTCATGAAACTTAGCAGCTCGATTTTATCAGTAGCTAATAAACTTCAAGCTTTTGTATATAAATCAAATAATGTGTTTTGTTTCAATGACTTAAATGCTGCTACTGTAGCGCTAACGTAGTTAAAAGTAGCTTATACTCCTTAGTCCCAGTTAGCCTTTTTTTTTTTAATATTTTTATACCTTTTTTTCTGGTCTAGCCGGCTCGTCATACGGCAACGAGAGTGTAGAAATGTCACCGTCTCTTAAAAACAACACATCCATAGACAACGGGAACTTAGAAACGGCTACATCGAAAATGGTCACATCTGACGGAAACTGGTTGAAACTGGACAGATGTGGCGCGAGTTTGTACGTACCGGATGGGGTTCTGGATTCGGAGGAATTGTTCTCTTTAGAAGTGGTGGACGAGGAGTGGAACCAACCTGTGCTTATGGAAGGTAAGTAATCTTCAAATCGACAGGCGTCGCAGCTCATTTGTTAGTAGCTCTGCCTTCCATGCTGGGTTGGGGTTCGATTCCCACCGAGAGCAAATGTATGCGTGATGAGTCATCACAAATATTTATGTCATCATCGCTGATGACATAAATGTTTGTTCAGGTCTGGATGTTACTAGTATTTACAAAAATAATGTTTATAAAAGTATTTTTTTTGGGATTTAAATTTGATCAAGATTTGACCTCTAAATTTCAAATCTTTAAAAATGCGTATTTATGCGTCTTGCAAATATCTATTGAAGCTAGTTTTTGTTGAAAAATTATTATACATACATCTGTGATCTAAAAACATCGCAGATTAAATCCCTGACATAAAGTACCTACATAAGCACTCGGCTTTTGAGAGTTATCGTACAACCTACTAATACGGTTGGCTTTTAACAAAGTCTGGGGAAGTACTACCACCGTACCGTTTTATATATTTTTTTTGTTTTTTTATAACTTTTTCATTTCTGGCTAAGCATTGATGCCTTCACATGACTTTGAATTTTTGTAGTAAGCTTTTTGTCACAAAGTTTGTCTGAACAAGTACTACCGCCGTACCTAACTACCGTATATATACACCATTGTTTTTAGAATGTATTTATTAGATATGGCAACATTACATAATTATATACGTAACCTGTGAAAGATTTTGTCCGAAGAAGTACTACCACCGTACCATATGTACCGCCAAGCAGTGCGTCGCCTTGCACGTTTTTATTAAACATGCATAATAAATTAATGGTACCAATTATTTCACTTGCTCTTTTTAATTAAATAATTCAAGTTATTAATGTAGATACTTAAATAAATTAATCATGAACCAAAAACCCCAAACTTTAAGACAAAAACACAGCGACCCGAAATGTATAATGTAAATGTACTCAACCAAAAACATTATGTAAAGTACACTCGTCTAATGAAGTCACCTGAGCAGTCCCGTCAAAATACTGCATAAACCCTTCCCGAGATGTACCTCTAGCACCAGTTCACTAAATAAATAAATATTCATTTAATTTCGCTTTGGGATAAATGTTTATTCCGGGTGTTCTGGGTATTTTATACGTATAATAAAAATATATATCTTTGTAATGTATTGTATTAAGTATGTCAGTCTTCTAGTTCTCATAACACAAGCGCTGCTTAGCTTGGGGCTAGATGATGTTGTGTGGATGGTCCAGCATTATTTATTTATTTATTTATTCATATGGACATTTCACACATCACACTCGAGCTCCAAACTAAGCAAAGCTTGTACTATGGGAACTAGATTGCTGATATAATACTTATATACATTTTTTTTATGTAAATGCTTGGCTTAGTGTGGACCTAGAGCGTGATGTATGAAATGTCCGTACATATTTTATTCTGAACCTGCTACAGATTTCCCATCGTTTCAAACATACTCGTGTTTTAACAAGTTTTTAGCGTCTCTGTATTTAATTATTTAAAAAAACCGGTGCTTAAGTCCAAGTTAATATGAAACCTGGTCTATTGCTGTGGGATTAGTGTAAGTCGGGGTCGACCCAAATCCAAAACGTCAGGTTTGCGACCCCAGACGCAGATTAACTAACTTACTGCCAACTTATTTAGCGCTTTATAAAATACTAGCTTTTACTCTGTATTTTTAATTTGTAGTATTTACATAAATATACTATGTTAAATTTATATTTAAGTTTCCATAGTAATTTTATAAAAAGAAAATATTTGTATTTTAGTATGTAACGTATAAACTTCAAGACGGTCGTACTCTCAATACAAGCTCCTACGAAACTACTGCTACTAAATATTTAAAACAAATATTAAACGTAAATTTTGGAATATTGATAAACTTGGTAATCTGTGCTTAGTAGCTTCATTTCTGTCACAAAACTATTTAGAGTGCTTCTAATTCTTCTTCTTCTAAACTATTTAGAATTCTTTTTATTTTAATAAAAGCCTATTATTATCACTCAGAAACAGCCGTAACTGAAAATAAAGGCCAATATCCAGGTTATTTTCTAAATGTATTCCGAACCGCGACATGATTCATTTCAAAATAGTTTGGGGTCTAAATATTTAGATGCTGCTCCACATCGAAAATGGATTTGAAATGTCAAGATATTCTGGTCGTTCGAAGTATTTACTATTTCCGGTTGCGACCTCAATCTTGTACTAGTCATGCTTATATTGATTTATTAAATCTGTTCGTTGCAAACCAGAGTATGGCTATTTGAGATATCGGGGTTATTATTTATTCTGCCAATTCGGTCTGCAAAAAGTACGTTTAACGTTTGACTTTGACTTTGAAATAATAATTTGTTTCATAATTACGCTAAAGTTAATTACTGATTCTAAAAAAGTCTAAATAAGTAAATGATATGCCAAAGATACAATACCATGTATCATCATCATCATCAACCTATAGCAGTCCACTGCTGGACGTAGGTATATAGGTCGTAAGTGTATAAAACTTGTAATTTAAGAACGTAACTAATTAAATCAAATATAAAACAATATTAATTGTGTTTTTTTTTTATATAACTTTGTTTTTCATTTAAACAGGCGAGACGCAGCTAAGCCCTGTGATACGATGCGGTCCAAAAAACGTCCACTTCCACAAAGGGGTCGTTATATCATTCCCGCACTGCACATCCCTCAAGAACTCGAGTTGGCTGCTGTCAGTCCTGCAGCGGCCCGAAGCGTCCAACTCGCAGGAATGGCGCCGCGTCCTAACTCTCGGCCAAGAAACTCCAGGGACCCCTCTCTTCGCCCAACTCGACCATCATAAACTTTACCTTGTATCCGAATTTCTGAGTGACTTTGTTTTAGTCGGTAGAAGTTTCAGCGGACTCGATGGAAAACTGCTGAAACTAGCCTTGTTCGTGTTCAAGAAAAACGACGAATTCGCTCTAAACATCCACGTTCTTAACGATACTCCGCACGCTTTTTACGAATGCTTTGAAAGTGAGCGAAGATCCGGTGGTCATTTACTGTGTGATCCTAAAACTATGACTTTCCAAGAGAATTGTTCTGATCTGTGTTTTAATGTACGAGATGTGGGGGTCGGGTGGAAGGTCCTAGGGTTAAAGTACCAGGAGCTGCCATATTCGCAAATCTGGGGCATGAATGTAAGGTCGTTGCACTGTACTGTGTTGCTTCAACAGACTGATGCCATCAACTGCTTCGAACTCAACATGTCAGCGTATCAGAAACAAAAGCAATCGAACTCCGTCAATTTCAACCTTAAAACGCACGATTTAAATTCAAATTTCAGTTCGAAAAGGTTCAGTCTCGCGGGTGCAGACGCGGTCAACATTTTAGAAAACCCGTTCAATTATTCCTCGCTCACTAAAAAGGAGGGTAGATACGATTTTGTGTATAAGAATAATAGTTTTAGAAGTAACTTTTCTGTGGACAATAATTACCGATACAACGTTCTTACTAAATCCGACAGAGTTATATTATGTAAGCTTTTAGATTCCCAAACGCCTAAAGGGAACGACTGGCGGTTATTCGCTGAGAAGTTGAAAATAACGTCATATTACTATTACTTTTCGAACACTTGTTCTCCTACTGATAATATTCTGAATTTGTGGTTGTGTAGGCACAATGACGTCAATATGTTGGTGAATTTGTCCAGAATTTTTAGGGAGATGGGTCGGGTAGATTGCGCGACAGTAGTCGAAAGACGATGTTTTCCTACCTAGAACTACCCACATTTGTATGAAAAGTTCTGTTGTTTTGTAAACCTTTCCTTGTGGTAGTTTCTCAACGAATTTATAACTGAATGCTGTTTAAATTAAGTAAATGTTGAACGAAAATTATTGTTCGCCTAATTAGTCAAGGCCTTAATTTGAATACATAGATTTTATTATTCTTACCCCACTGTGTTAGTACTTAATTTATTTATAAATTCTTCTTAAATACCAAAGTTAAGGTTACTTTCACATCTAGTCGGTTTAACAATACATTAGGAAGTGCTATTTTACGAAGTTTTTAAAACAATTATGTAGTTGTACATAAGTATTATGAACCAAAGTTAGATATAGATTACACATGCGTTACTTTAAATGTAGTGATTTTAAACTTTTCAATAAAAGTAATTAATATTTGCACCTGGTTTTATTGAATTTTATATCCCAATTACTACGAAAATGAGATAAGAAAGTTTAGATGTACTTACTTATGTGTATAAAACACGTTAGAACTAGTCAACTATATGACAATTTAAAATCTACATACTTTTATATAGACTGGCAGAACAGGATGCCAATATAGCATTAGCAGCTGCTTTGTAGGTACATAATAAGATCCACCTGTTAAAATATCTTTGTGAGATTAAAAATACAAACAATGTAAGTTAGTCTCATCAATGTTTGTTAGAATAGTCTGCATTATACAATTCATCGTAGCGGCTCTACGCTGCGAGCTCTACGAGCTTTTCGTAGCAGTTCTAACTACAGCAAATAATATTTTACACAAACTTTAATAAAAAACCAGCAAATAAATACATGGTATCTAAAGGTTTCAGTAGCGTAAGTAACTTATATGTAGTTTAAAATCGTTTTAGCAGTAGGATGAGGATACCTCTATAGGTTTTCGAAATCAACCGTAAATAAACGGGCCGAAGACCTAGCGAGGTCTGCCGCAGCTTAAAAGAACCAATATGGTACAATCGCGAGGGAATCAATATCAGCAGTAACAAAGCCATACCATGTTCACTCCCACATTCACAGTCTCTGATACAAGTCGAACTATTTAATAATTTGTCACAGCTCGTGTTTCTAGAACTTAGTTTTCCTGAAAAAAATTTTTTATTTCGCCATATTATAACAAAGTAAGTATGTCATACAAGGCATGTCCATTTAATGATTCAATATAACAAAAAAAGTTTGAACCATATTTGCGAAGTAAGCATAGGTCCTTATATCTCACGCGTCTTTAACTGTTTTGGCATTCAAAAATAAAAATCAGAAATAATTATACTGGCACAGAATAATCCGGTCGTGAAATGACGTTCCCAGTTTTTCATCAAAGCAAAGGTTACATGTGTATAGTGACCCAGATACAAGGTATTCAAGTATTAACGCCGCTGTAGCGCAGCAGACGATTGCATTGTTTAATAATTGAGACCGCGTTCCAGAGTACTTTCGAACTGCCTCTTGGTGAAAGGTGAAGGAGCTTCGGGTTTTTTCTATTTACATTTAGTATATAGCTCATAAAAACCAAATAATAAAAAATAATCGTTCATTTTTCTCCCATCAAAAGGCAAGTTGGATCTTAATATCGATAGGTACAAAGTAGGTTGCATAATCATCATACATAACAATATTATGACAATAAGTTACCTAAAACAAAAACAGTATTACAATATTACAGTAGTTTTGTAGTAGGTATTATAGTATTATATTTGCTTCAAACCTTGCCACTTAGGTACCTCGTTCGCCACAGCTTTACTGCGCTTTAGACGATAGTAATTGTATCTAAGTAGTTCTAACAAAATTATCTTTTGTTAGAACTACTTAGATAGCGTTATTTAAATATCTATGAAGGTTTTTTTTTAATTTCTGATTAATATCAATTTTAGCCGCACTTACTTAATCTAAATCATAATCACCTTGAATGTTTTAATCCTACGCAAAAGGTCTATAGTAGGTACCTATAGAGCCATTTATTTAAGGATCTAAAAACTCAAATCATATTGAAAGTAGTTTTAATCCTACGCGAAAGGTCTGCGTGTTTACTGTAAATAAATATTTTTTCATATTTATACATTACCTATATATACATTTTTTATAGTTTTATCTAAGGATCTAAAACGCTATCGCTCAATACCTTGCAAGATAAGGCAGTAACAGTCCCATCCCGTGTTGAAGCAAACGAGTCGTAAAGATGAAGGTGCTGTAACCGGCTCCGACTGCTCATCAGCTGGAATCACTAAGCAGCTGCAAGGTGTTTGTTTGCATTATACATTTATGGACGAGGATTGATTGAAATTATTTTGCAGCATTATTATGCTACTAAATAGCATTAGGTAGGTGCTATCTATACAAGGAATGTTTAAATTGTCCTGTAATCCACTTTTGAATGATTTACAAAGTATAATTATTAGGTACCGTACCTATGTGATTTGTTATCTGAAGTCGAATTAACATCTTGACTTAAATCCTGAAAATGAACTAGGGCTAAGATTAATGAGACGCAAAAAGTTGTTGTTCGATAAAAACTATTCAATCAACTTGGAAAAAGTACTTTTTGTATTACTGAACCCTTCTTGCATCTATTCCAAAATAGTATCTATTTTTTTTTTAATACACGTAAAAACTGAATTTTATCGAGTTGTAATAAAATACATTCGCAAAAATAAATCAATCTGTAACTATTATTTTGTTAACTCAGTATAGCACCGTGTATCTAAATGCTATAATATAACTATTTGTGTATTGTGTTGTTCAAACTTTAATTATTATAAATAAACTAAATAAAGAACGATCCTGATTAAGAATCGAACCCAACAAAAACCCTAACTAACCACTAATCAGAGGCGTTGATATATATTTACAAACAAAATAACAACGTCACTAAATAGTCCTCTACCCTCACAAAAAATGTCATTCACAAGCGTTGTTCAGAGGTAAGAGTACGTAAGGCAAGTGCCCTCCAATTAGAGCCAGCCCTCTCCACCACTGGAGGTAAAGGCTTTTTAAATGCACCGCTGCATTTAACTTTCTATCGTAGCTTTGTATAAAACTTTAGCTGTTTGAAGGTATTTGATTTTACTCCTAAATGTATCATACGTTAGCTTTGAAATGTAAAATTATCATATTTATACTTACTTTATTCTTAAAGATGTAGGAAGGTACCCACACGACAAAATAAACACATTAAGGGTCCCCGCAAACTGCAGACTTTTTATCGGTCGATAGTTTGGTCGGCTTCTTAATCAGTATGAAGATATATGCAGATGCGCACATTACAGTGATTCAGTCTGCGGGGACAATATACGAGTAAGTATGTATATATATTTGTTTTATACGTAGGTACCTACATTATAACGTAGGTACGTATAACGAATATATTTGTGTATCAACCATTTTCGAGCAGCAATGGGCTTAAATTTTTCTTAAATATGACATATTCCTTTTTTACGAAAATTGAAGCCTCATTTATGACGATTTCCTTTGATATATTGCGTACTCACAAGCAGTAGAGAATATTAGTCTTAATAATTTACAAAAACACTTTATTTGAAAGGATCCAAGAGTGCTAACAAGACATCCACCCGGCGACGCAACCACAGGAATCTCACCACATTCGATAAAGCAAGCGACTATTTATCTACCACTCGAGAACAGCTCAACAAACAGCACTCATATCTCAACTCGATGCCACAGCTTAAGAAGGAACAGCTGGGACAATATACAGACTAAAGAGGCGTTACAGCGTTTACCTACTTTGTACATTTTTAGGTTAAGTGTGCGAAGTTGTAAATATTACACTTGTAAGCTGGTGGTTAACTTATAAGTCTTTCGTGACTTACTAGTACCAATAATTGGTACAAAAAAGTTATTAATATAAATAGTCCTTTTTATTACGAAAATCAAGAGATTTAAAAATAAATTTTAAAGTCTGGTAAATTATGTCTAACATAACATTCTTATTACATAATTATTATAAAAATAATCTCTTCCGATAATCTTCAAAGAAATAAAACTGCAGTCAATTAAAATTAGTCTCGTTTAATTTCAAAATTATAAGAATTTATCTTCTAACACCACGTTGGTTTTAGAAGCACCAATTTAGTTAAATAATTATGAGTGTTGTGCATTTTATGGCATACTAAGAGACATGTGCTTTTAAAACCAACGTGGTGTTAGAAAATAAATATATATTTTTAAATTAAGTGTTGCCATTTAATAAATAAATCAATATAAGTAAACCAACTATTATGAATGAGCTGTTCCGCCACAGAACAAACAGTTTGCGTGTTTGGAAACCACACAATGGAGATAACAAATCGTGCTTTTAACGTCTATCTTAAGATATTGTTTCCGAGTTGATTTACTGCAACCCGACAGATCTGTGGAGCACTGGCCTTAGGCGAAGGCTACACGCAAGATCCATATTGTGATCCGTCAATTTATACTATCGGATTACGATATTTATTGACGTGTAGGGTAATGTACTAACGGATCACAATATACATTACATACAAAAACCAAGATACATAAGTAAATATCATGACAGTTTTCACAATATTTATTGACGTGTAACGTTCGCCTTAGGTTAACAATACCGTATTTTAGTTGAGGATTGGAATTCGTACAATTCATTATTCATTCTCATAAGATGTATGCAAATATATTTATAATTTCAGAGAAATCAATCAATCAAATATATCATTATTCAATAAAATAACAAGGATCATTTAGAATCGTCTTACATACTAGGTGATTCTAGGTGCCAGTTCCACGCGACCAGAGCCTAGAAGAACGGGCAAGAAACGTACGGCCTGGTTCCTACCGTTTTTTATATGATCCTTCTTACAAAGTAAAAAAAAATAAGTAAATCTTGTCTTTTCTAGTAAAAATTTAGGACGATTTTAGATTACACCTGTAATCGTACTAGGATTTATAACACCAATACAAATCTACTGATAAGTACATACACGTTCTACAAAAATTGAAGACGTCCTACAAAAGTCCTTAAAGTGCTACGAAAATCGTAGACGTGCTACAAAAGTCCTAAAAGTGCTACGAAAATCGTAGACGTGCTACAAAAGTCCTAAAAGTGCTACGAAAATCGTAGACGTGCTACAAAAGCCACATTATTTCACCAAATCTATGCAAATCATCTTTAGGAACTTACTAGTGGCATCTGGCAAAGTACAGTACAACCTTCTTCGATCCTTATGCAAATCCAACCCTTAAGTTTCACTTCAAACTGTTTAATCGCCTGAATTTCCTCTTAAGTTTCCTCAAGAAACTCCAAATCGAAGGGTGAATACATTTAAAAACCTAATGCTTAGTGGGTGCGGAAAACTGAATGTTTGCGCAGATATTTTCATCACCAATCCGAGTGAAAGCTTTTCGTATATTTCAGAAGTCGGGAAACTTTGCAAGGGTTTTAACCAACATTTATTATTTATGGTAAAGTCTTGAAACCGGAAATGAAAATGAAAAAATGTATTTCTAGTCTGTTTTATGCACCTTACCGCAAAGTGTAATAGAAATGCCTATAAAAGGTAGCAATAAATGTAAAATGAGTATAAACAATTGTTGTTCTTACAAAATATGATACGATAAGATATTGCTAAAAATCATGAGAAATCAAAATGCTTGTTAAAAATTTATAGCTGTATAATATTTATAATAACAATATTTCATTAAATAACAAAGTATTTCATATTATTTAAACTCGAGGAATTCCTTATAACTATAAAATGTTTTTATACAACAATTGTATTATTTGAGTACAGTGATTATAAAACCCAAGTTAAAAATGCATGTACGCTTTTTATAGTCTATACATACATTACATAGAACATGTATGATTATATCTTTTTTTTGTTTGACGACCGATGTGGCGCGGCGGGCGAAGGTCCACCTGTGACGCGGAAGATTGCGGGTTCGATTCCCGCCTTGGAATAAATGTTTGTATGATCAGCAAATATTTATTCTGGGTGTTCTGGGTATTTATATGTATATAATAAAAAAAATATATCTATCTATGTAATGTTATTGTATTAAGTATGTCAGTCTTCTAGTAGGCCTACCCATAATACAAGCTCTGCTTAGCTTGGGGCTAGATGATGTTGTGCGGATTGTCCAGCATTATTTATTTATTATTATTATTTATCTTACTAAGAATTGAACCTACAATTCTAATACAGAATGCGGAGCGCCAACTTAGTCGTGACGTCTGTCAAAATGTTCTAACTAGCTATACCTACTAGGTACAATGTTGGCAAGAGGATTCCCAACACAGCAATGCACTTACTCTCCCTTCCTCTTCCTCCTCTCTCTGATTGACAGTACGAGTCGTTTTGTCAAAGTTTTCAGAAGATTTCAGTAAACTTGCTTTTTAGAAGTCAGTTGTTGGAAGACGATTTTATGGATTTTATAAAATAAATAAAGATATTTTTCAAGGAGTAGAATCAGAGTTGACGAATGATAGGAGTGAGTGGAAGAAAAAAACATGTTGTGCTGACCCCACGTAACGTAAAAAAATTTGTTCAACCAATTTATAAATACATTTTTATTCAGACTAAACAGTAAATAATGCAAAAAAACATTTATAATAACAGCACATAAACATCACGGCTTGTGTAAGTGCAAGCCATTTTGATTAATAAAACCCTAAAATTCTGGACGACAAACCAATAAAACGAATTTCATTGATAGGTCTTTCGATCCACTTTAGATAAAAAAAAAATGTATTTTTCTGCAATCGCATACAACTATCGGTTTATAACTAAGCAATAAAATCAGTCCCTTCACTACGATCCATAGTGCTCAAAACCAGTGATCCAAAGATTCCTTTTGACGGAGCGTGACGGAATAAAGTTCACGACACATAGGCCGTCACGCGCGCATGACGTCACGCGTCTCGCATGACGTCACGTCGGAACAAAGAGAGCGGTGACGTAATGTTGACGGGTGCATTTGCGCGAAAAGGAATTCGAGACATTTCACTATCTGACAGACGAGTGTTTTGAAAGATGGACTTGTAGATGGGAGATTTGGTTGGAAAGGTAGCACTGAATTAATTCTTATTGTCAAACAGTTGACGATCATTTAGATCACAAATCCGTATAGTTTGTTACACAAAATATCTCACTACTGTTATTTACCCTGAGTTATTTTACTAAGCTCTGGTTCAAATATTTGGTTCCATATCTGGCAATAGTTTTTTTATAGAGACTTTTAATGACAGCGATATAAAAATTATATTATATTTTATTTTTTATCTATTAAAAGAAAGAATCGTCTCACCGATTGCTATTACCTCGGTGAAATAAGTGGCTATTGTCTCGACAAAATATCTATTTATTTCATGTCAATTTTAACCCACGTTTTTGGCTACATATTGACTTCAGATGATAAGAGAAAGAGCGTATTTTATTAATCCCTACCTCTTTATGTTGACAAAAAGATTTTGCATGAATCAAAGTCCCTCATCACGTCTCCACGACTCTCAAACATCCGCCCAAACAATCGTGTGCGGAGATGAATGTCATGTAATGAGCCGAGCCAAGGGTCGCCTAAGAGTGGTGTAATCATCGGATGATACATTGTGTATCATCCGATGATTACACCACTCTTGTGAGCTCTGTTACATATGTATCTACTTCACGACACAAAATGTAAAACGGATGTTTTGGAGCATGGGATGAGAGAGAACGAATACATTACGAATACACCGATTACACGATTCTATTGATTGTAGTGATTTTACTGAATAAACTTGTATTGATTTTTAATGAAATGAAATCAAAATCAATAACCAAGAGTCAAGAGTCTCAATTCACTTTTTTCTGTAGGTATAATAGTATAAATTAGTAATAGTATAATAATCATCTCTATATAGTCAACCACAGGCCGCACGATTGTTTTGTCGTTCTCACGCTTTGCCGCCCGCATTTTTTCGTCCAGGCCGAATTCGGCTGAAATCGTCCTGGGCGAAATCATACCTAGGTATTTCATTCCTGGATAATGAATTCCGGGAACGCATTCTCTGTCTTTGGTTTATACCAACTGAGGTTTGGCCTATAATTAATCAAAAAGCTGTACTTTTCATACTACTACTTCTTCCATTAATACTTTTTCATTCAAAAAACAGTAAAAAATAAATCACGGCCGTAATCCCTGAATTTTTTTCACGGTATCTATTTTAACCATTTATTCTATTTGAAATGTATCGTGTTCACAAGTTTCCCCTCCCTTCCACCACATAAACCTACGATAAAAGATAATTATTGTATTGTTCAAGTATTTCGATGTAGCTGAATAAAATATAGACATTGTTACGGTTTGTGGTACAATTTAGAAGATAATACAGATGTTATTATAAAAGAGAAGAATATCATGTGACTAAAAGTGTGCTAGGCATGAAATTGGTGGGAGAGAGGAAGAGAAAGAAGAAGAATAAGACTCTTTAAGAGGGTATTTATCTTTTAAATGGGTCGTTTGAAAGGACTAATCTCTCAGTTGATTAGTAAGTGGTAATCTTGCCCGTTCTTCTAGGCTCTGGTCACGTGGAACTGGCACCTAAAATCTCTCTCTAAATCTCTTTGTGGTTTTACTGAATAAAGTTTAATAGATTTTTTTTTCTCACACCTCTGCGTGTTTCATCTGCAGCTCTGCGTCGATGTTCTTAAACTTGGTAAAAAGCTTGTATCATAAACCGTTCTATTGCGAAGTGAACTGTCCCCGCGCTTCAATGAGCAGTAGGCAGGGGCAAAGGAGCCCCCGAGGGGAGGTCGGCTGAATTCGGACACTTTAATGCGAGTTTTGATGTTTTATGTTAATTCAGTCGGGAAGTTTGCAGCCATTGAATCGAAATGCTGTGAACTCGAGACAATGCGATAACAAAATTATCTTTCAATAGGTAATGATGAGGTGGAGTTTATCTATTTTACTTTTGAACTTTTAGACAGAATTTAGGGAAACTCAGGGAGAGGTCGCGATGAATTTTAACAAATTTCAACATTTCTGTTAAATTTAGCTAGATGTATGGAAAAAATACCTACGCTTGAAAATTAGAAGAAATAATGAAACACTATTTAAAGCTATCCTATGTAAATTTAATCAAAACTTAAACATTTTTTTTTATTTTAAGCCACGAATATTCATCTTTGAGTTGTTGCCTAAGTTAAGCCTCTGACCTCTTTGGTTTTGTATTTATGTTAATAATATTATGACAACTTAACAAGCATATTCAAATACCAATAACTATCTTGAACTGTTTCTTATGTATTTTATATGACAATGTACATTTTGTAAATACTGTATAGTCGTAAGTTTGTATATCAAAATACCAATATATATTAATATTCATTTGGTGTTTTCATTGCGCTATAAAACCCTTACAGATAACATCAAAGCCTTTATTTCCAAGTCGAGATGACCGCTGACATAATATTTTCAATATGTCTCCGTATATCGTTTAAGAGGGTTAGCATCAAATGAAAATACTTCTCATTTGAATTTCATCTCACCAGCTCATACATATTTAACTGTGTGACTTCACTTGTATATTTAAGTTTTTGGTATATGCACAATGTTTTGGAACAGCGAAAACATATCTCTTTTGTGCATTTAACAAAACATTGTGAAAAGGCAATCTCAATTATCATCATCAACCTATATCAGTCCACTGCTTTACGCAGGTCTCTCCCAAGACGCACCACTGAGCCCGGTCTTCGGTTCTCTTCTCATCCAGTGTTTTCTCATCTCGTCGGAGGGCGTCCTACACTACGCTAGCCTAAACGCGGCAATCTTAATGTTATAGTTATAGAGCATTCATTATCTACCAATCAACTGAACATCATCAATTTATTCAAGTTTTATTTACAAAACTCATAGTATTCTAAACCACTTACTTCAATAACCCTCCTTTTGTTTTGTGTATTTGGATAAATAGAGAATGTACGCTGTTTGATATTTCTAACTATTTGGACGTGCCTCTGTCTACTTTAGAGTAGCAGAAGAAAAAAATATATAAATACATAATTGTCTTAAAAATCTGAAACCCAAGTAGCTACTTTTTCACATGTAGCAGTCCCCTGTCAGAATGCCCAGCCGTTTACATGTGAACAGGCACATTGTCAGTACATTCTGAAGGGTGGTCTCCACTAGTGTTATAAGATGCGTGCATTCGTTCCGGCGCGTCCTCGGCATGTCCCGGACGACATTCTTATAAATCCCCCGGGTCCTAGGCGTCCTGTCGTATCAGACAAGTGACCATCGAAACAGCCAAACGCATTGTCTTGTATTAGTATTCGTTTTTAGACTTAGTAAGGTTGGCTGGAAGAAATCGCGCTCAGTGATAAAACCGCCCTTTAAGAACATTTATTAAATTTAGGACCTAAGAAACCATTCTTAATAAAAAAATTATTGATTTATTTTATTGACTGACATTACAGCTCAATTGGTATTAGACTATCATATTTTAGACGATGTCCCGGATAAATCTGACCTCAAAAACTATCCACAAAACTTTAGTTTTACTTGTTTATGACATTTTACCTATATTATTAAAAAAAAACAGTATGAACCAACCAGGCCTTAGTTTGTTTGCCCGTTCTTCTAGGCTTTTGTCGCGTGAAACTGGCACCTAGATATACCTAGCATATAAGACTATTTGAAATAATCTATGTGATTTTACTGAATGAAAATATTTGAGTTTGAGTTCTTAGGTTTTTCTGGTCAATAAATAACTGTCTATTTAAATCCTAGAAATTCTAACCGACGGTCAGTTGTCTAGAAATATGCATGCCCGGCTCCGTGGCGCCAACCGGAACAGATTTATATGCAAAATTTGATTTTGCAACGGATAAAATGCATTTTTACAATTTAACACAAGCAATATGCGTTCCGCGAAGTTGTGAGCTGTCATAGTCACGCGCAGTGTAGAACTGAACCGATAGTAAATTGAAACAGTTTGCAGAGTGACATGTTTGTTATCAACTTGTCAAAAAACAATATCTAGTTTTACGTGTTCTTGTTTAAAATAACAGTTGTTAATCCAGTGAATTATTATCGAACTCGGTTGTGTGAGGAACTGAGGATTGTAGTTGTAGTTACTTTGTGTGAGGTATTGTGGGATTACGTAATAAAGAATTCGCCATAATACATTTTTTTGTAAAAAATTGTAGGCTAAAATTTCTCAAATTAACCACTAAAGGCTCTGCTGTCATCGTTTAAAATTTGCGTACTAGGTGCCTGGCATTTTATACTGAAAGAAATACCTAGATGATGTTTTGTGGATTGTCCAGCATTATTTATTTATTTATACCTTTGTCAGTCAGATTTAAAAGGACTGTAATAAACGTGCTTGGCAAAACTATGCATTTTATAGGTAGCATCTGAACTAAAAATTTAACATCAAATCATTTACTTGTTCTATTATTTGATTATAATAAAAAAATAATAATAAAAAGACTTCTTTAAGTGGTCTTGAAAGTAGATAATAAAACAAAATATATTATCCTCTTATATGAAAAGGTCTCTTAAAAACGAATGAACTTCTCAAATAATCATTACCTCACTTGAAAACACTTCGTCTTAGTTGAGTCGACATCTTGAGATTTTGTCGACAGATCAAATAAACAAAACGATTTCAATCTATCTATTTTGAGTTACACTGCGCGACATGAGAGAAGACTTTTTAAAGCGCGGTGTGCTGCAGCGCAATGTAATTTAAAATGTAGACACGAACTTTTTCTTATCGTTTTTGACTTGAGATAAAAACGGATCATTATAGATGCACCCAAGTAAAGAAGTTTCCGAAAAACGGTGGACGTTAACGACTACCGCTAAGAAAGCCAAATGTATTACACAAACATAACTTAGGTTTTAGAAGACCACTAACTTTATTTCTATAACATTTGTTTAGAGCGTATTTTTTTTATTCAATAACAAAAAAATGCTTTTTGTGACTTTTTCTTGGCTAGGTTTGCCAATAATGTTTTTCCATAGTTAAATGTCTGTATTTAAAACAGTTTCATCATCATCAACTTATAACAGTCCACTGCTGGACGTAGGTCTCTCCCAAGACGCGCCACTGAGCCCGGTCTTCGGCTCTTCTCATCCAGTGTTTGCCAGTTACGCTCTGCAAATCGTCATCGCTATAACCCGGAGATTCTTATGCTGGGGCCACACTCGCGGGCTCCGGCGAATATTCGTGTTAACGCGATGTATGTGGCCGGGTACATAGTGTCATCGCTTAGTATATCGCCTTTATCCGAACACGATGTTTTTGTCCCGCCAACACGATACGAATATTCGCCCGCTAGTGTAGCCGAAGCATTAGCGCCCCCTGCTCCGCCATTTCCATGACAGCTGTCACAAACCTAACTGTCATTTGTTTTAAGGAAAAAATGGCGTATCGCATTAAACCGTAACAAATAATGAATTGCAGTATTCAGCCTTCTGTAAAGAAACTAGCGTTAGCCGTTTCCTAAGCAAGTAAAATGTCTTCGATCCCGATCTTATTATCAATCTTTGCTGACAGCGTAATGGATTATACAGAGCGTCTTCGAGGGGAGAAACAAAAAGTCATGAATGCACAACTTATTTATTTATGAGTAACAACTAGGGTGGACATGTTTTGAATTCATAACATAGTGTCCAAATATTTTGGAAAGCGCACTGTATATACCTACTTCTATACTTACCTATAAATATTCATGAACATTTTACAAAAACTATCTTATCTCAAACTAAGCAAAGGTTGAAACGATATTGCTAAACGAATATATATATTTTTGTAAATACACGAAATAAACATTAGTGCCCATCACACAAACGTTTATTCTCGATGGGAATCAAGCCCACGACCCAGTATGAAATTCTAACTACCAACTGAGCTGTGACACCTGTAATGTAATAAACAGCCAGCGTGTATATTTTTAGAAGTAATTAGATAAGAAGTTCCAGCGTGCTCCAATTAACTTTACACTTGGCTGTTTAAGAGGTTAGTTAGTACCAAGGTAGTTTGTTTGTACTCCAAAGTTCTGGGAAGCTTCGGCGACAGGATGCGGGCGTGAACTTCCAGCTGTAATGAGTTTTAATGTTCTCTGTTTTATTTGTTGTTTTCTGAGAAAGACGTCCTCTTAGACCTGTTTGGGGAATTAATAGTACTTACCTATTTTACGTTAATGAAAGCGGTGTTATCAAATTCTAACACATTTTCATAGGAGTCACAGCTCAGCTCTGCCTTCAATGTTATGAGTTCAATTAATTTTTTAATAACCAATCATTAACTATCAGCAATCTAGATCTCATATTACGAGCTTTGCTTAGTTTGGGACTAGATGGCGTTGTGTGAATATGAATAAGTATTTTGAGTATTAACAGTGTTTAAGGGATGGACATAAATTATCTTCTTCGTATTTATTAAATAAAATAGCATTTCATTGCGTTCTGCCAGTGACTAGTAGTCAGATCCCATACATTTGTGTGCTCTTTCAAGGCAGGACAGCACAACAAATCGCTCTTTCACTCGGATGCATACAATCAACAAGCAGGAAACAGCAAACTTTTGAAAAATTTCCGCCATATCCGGCCTTTGTGAGCGGCAAAGAACAAGTGTGCAGATAAGGCAGGCTTGAAATAATAAGTAAATTGTAGTATCTACCTCGGTAGGTATATATTAAAATAAAGTGATTGAAAATGTAACAGCATTCTACTAATATATCCTAAACAAAATGGAGTTTGAGGTACCCAAGGTCATCATCATGATTATATTATATGTTTACTTACATGTTTTTAAAAATAAAATATTTTCAAAATTAAATAAAGTAACATAGGAAAGTTTATTGTTAGATAATATGTATTGTTATCGGCCTGCTCTATGCCGGTTGTCATTCCCCGCGCGACGGGGAGTAGTGCGACAATACGCCGCGAGGGGGCGTGTTTCTGATGTTTTCATTTTTCACTCACTTTTCACGATTTTTTGCACAAAAACTTGTGAAAAGGCCCATTTTGATAGCGATGAATGACGGCCTATTTTCAATTTAATTTGTTTACACTTGATAAACTAAACACCGCTCTAAGCTTTGTTGTGTTTCATTCTCGACATTTGATAAGAAAATGTGTTCTATTTTTGAATTTTGTTTTTTGTTGCCGAAGTTTAACGACGCAGGTTTCATACCATTTAATAAGGAGGTTTATTTAATAAGTATGTACAGTACACGGTTATTATTAGAACTGTACCTACAAGTATCTGCAAGTATCATCGTTAGTATGTTTTTAAGATTAACATTGTTTTTGTTCCCAAATAAATACTGATTTGATTTTTGATTCATCGCGATAATGAGAAAATAGATAATAAAAAAAAATGTATTCGCGGTCAGTCTGACTGATGATGATGCAGTGACAAAAGGCTTTAAACACAAAATACAAAAAAAAATGGTTGTCTGTAAAGTCGGTTTACTGACGATAGTTCAACGTGACAACAAACGCAAAGGCCGATTGTGCTTCTTTGTCGCTCGTTCCGCGCTCTCGCTTGCACTTCATGGAACGCCTCAGAACGCCTCAGAACGCCTCATGAGTCATGTTTTTTCGTGCGTGCAGCCGGCTCTATCGAATTATAAGACGTTGTCACGTCAAAAAACAAAATGAATAAATTCGAAGTATTTTTAAAGCTATGGTGAACGTCAATTTGTTTTTCATTAAGATTATTTGTGTCTCGTCTGTAAAAAGACAGATGTACTGAGTCTGGCATTAATAATGAAAATGTACCTTCAAAGGGACAAAGCTACATTTTTCAAGACAGAAGGGGACAAGTATCAAAGGTCAGAGTCTAGGGATCATACCGTCATTATGCGGGCTCGTTCCAACTAGAGGTTGGACACAAACAAAATATAGTCGGCAAAATGAATACATTTTTAATGCAGGTTTTTTTATTGAATTACTTATTAAACATTTTTAAATAGATTAATTTAATTAATATATAAATCAAAATAAATTCATAATTATTGTGTCAAAGGTATCCTAATACGAACTTAAGATAGTTGGATCTTGTCTATACCTAGATAGGTTGAAGAGCCTTACGGCCGATTTCTCGAACGATGATCAACGAAAAAATCAAATAATTACTATGTGTCAAACTCGGATCAATCGTGATTTGGGTTTCCAGAAACCGACCGTAAGGTTTTTGGACACATTTCCCAGAAATGTTTAATTCTAATGTGTTAAAGGTCGCTTATGTATTTTTGAATTATAAATGCGTTTTTAATGTATTAATAAGCCATAAAGTACTCGTTCAGTTCTAGCATTTGGAATCTTGTGACCTATAACATAAAGTTGCCTTTTTAACTAAGTAGATTACATTCGACTCCGACTATTTCGTATCTCAACCTCTTATTTCCTCACTAGCTCGCGTCATCAATTTGTATGCAATTTAGCTAACAAACTCTCTGAAAACGGAGTATCCAGCAAACGCATATTATATAGAAGTTAACCTAGAAATTATTTTACACATATTATGACGTTTTGATACTTTTTTTTATTTATTTCTTCTAGCATTCAAACGTTAGACCGCGATTTTATCTATTCATTAGTGACAATGCTTATTTAACCGTTGGAGCAAACGGATACTGGAGTGGAGACCGCGTTTAGGAAAGCGTAGTGTAGGACGTCCTCCGGCGAGATGGAGCGACGATCTACGGGGTGTAGCTGGCAAACACTGGATGAGAGGAGCCGAAGACCGGGCTCAGTGGCGCGTCTTGGGAGAGACCTACGTCCAGCAGTGGACTAATATAGGTCGATGATGATGATGATGAATGCTTATTTAAAACTAGTATTTACCTACTTTTTATCTAAGTTATTGCCGAGACAGTGTTTTATGCAAACAGTATTCTTACGGTCTATCTCATAAAAAGTTAGCGCAGACTTGATGTATTGATTACCATACGTAATGATGACATAAAGTCATCGCTCACTTTTTAGAAGGTTAGTATATTGTTTCAAACCTTGGTTTATAGAACATAGAAAACTAAAATTAGTAATCTACTTCTGATACTGTCTGTACTGTCAGACGCTCTATTAAGATTATCTTAAAAAACAAAGATGCGGAAATAATGTTTCCAAATCTACTTATTTCTCTAACTCAGACAAATGGGTTTAAATTAAGTTTAAACTGTTGTTCAACTTGATAAGACAAAGGATCAAAGGTATCTGAATCTAATTACTGAATTATTCAAACGTTAACGATATTAAGTTGGCTTGGAGTTATTTTGTCTTTACTGGATCTTAGCTTTGGGCATTGTAGACGTTATATTACAACTTTTTCTTGTAATTTCAATCCTAATAATATTTTTTTTGGTGAAAAGAGTATTCTTTTGACCAAAAAACGTATTATGTATGCATATACATACATAGTGTGCAATTGAATTTAATGTTGGACCAAAGTATTTTTTTTCAAGTTCTTTGTAAAGAAATATGAATCTAGAATGAATCTGAATCTAGTTTTTCGCAACAGCGTAGAATCAACTGAAATTAAAATCATGTTTATCTCTTTGTAAAAAGGTTTAAAGGACACGCAAAAATTGAAATGCGTAAAAATTAAAAACTTTGTGGTTTGACAGTCATTAAACGTCAAATTTACGGACTGAAAAATAACACGGACTCGTTAAACCTACAGCAATTGTTATGAAACTTCAAAGTGACAGTTAAAATTTATGAGCGAAAGATCCGTACTACAAATAAAAGTATGAAATAGTGTTTGACTCATATAACGTTTAACACATCGACCGATACGACAACTACACGATATCGACGGATCTGGGAATGAGGGCTCGCGGTGATGTTTTGCAAGTGGCTGCCAGATTGACGTTGATTCATATAAACTGATATTTTATACAGTTCCAAAATCTATGTTTGATGTCTTTGACTTTCGTTTCAGAGGGCTTAGTCCGAGGTTGCATTTGCAAAACTCCCTACTCTCGAGCCGAGAGTCGTCTCTCGGATATCCATACAAAAATCTAAGGACATACGAGAGACGACTGTCGGCTCGAGTAGGGAGTTTTAAAATGCAACCTTGGACTAAGCACTCAGTTCAGACTACAACCTGTTCGAGCTTGAAGCTTTGTCTTCTATCTATCGAACCATTTGGAACGTATACTTCTTATTTTGCCCAGCGCTGACAGCGATATTTTTCTTCAAGCGACTGTTTTGTCGGTATCGTGTCGGTGTCTTTGTTTGTAAGTGTACAACACGATGCTCAGGATATTGCAATAAACTCTTATTTTATTATCCTCGTATGACTCTAGATGTACCTTCAATAAAAATAACTGAATAAAGAGAATACTTTTATGAGTTTTCAGTAGTTTATTATAGATTTATAAGTATATAACTTTCATAGGTTTTGACTAAGAGATAGTTCAGCAGTATTATACATTACCATAAAAAATTGATTAGACTTCATTATTTAAATTGGACAAAAATTATTAGAAAACTTATTAGACAGTTTTAAAATATATATGCAGAAATGAAAAGAACATTATTCATGTGTAATTTCAAATCACCTCTTATGTAAAGTCTTCAAAATAACGGCGACTAAGTTATGGCTGTAAAAAATCGCCGAAACACTTACCGTATTTACTTATTTATTTACGCACTGTGATTGTATTTTACTATAAAATTGTATATTTTGTTTGTTATTGTAAAACTCGTACTATATTAATAATAATTTTTAAAGGATGTTGAAATATTTGAAACTATATCATATAAATTAAGTATTCAACTTTTAAAATGATGACCAGTACTTTCTTTATTTAACGGTTGAGAACTAATAAAGATCTTTTAAATAAACTAGAACTAAGTACGTCCGTACGTGCCGTCTCCAAATTGTGCCAATGATCACCTTTTGTACCCAGATGGGGCTTCCGTCGAATGTTTGCAGTTCCAAACTCCCGACTTCACGTTTTGAGTAACGATCCAAGTTTTGTGACACTTCGAGTATTGAAAATGTTACCTAAGCCTAGAATGATTTTCAATGATGCCATCTAGTAAAAAGCCTATTTGATGCGAATAAAAATAAAGTATACTTATTATATTCTTATAATAAGTAATAATAGATGTAAGTAAACGAAATAAATAAATAAAATAATATGTCAATTTGATTTTCTTAGATTGAAAAGAAAAATACCATGTAATATTATACCTACTTAACTTTATTTTTATTAGCATCAAATAGGCTTTTTTACTAGAAATATGATGGAGCAGACTGCTTACCTGATGCTAAGTATTTTGCATTTACTTTGTATACTTGTTTACAACTATACAACCCACTGGATACTCAACTGAAGACGTACGTCTTCAGTTGAGTATCCGGTGGGTTAACCCCCACTAACGGCCGGTTTCTCGAACGATGATCAACGAAAAAATCAAATAATTACTTTTTGTCAAACTCGGATCAATCGTGATTTGAGTTTCCAGAAACCGGCCGTAAGACTTTATTTTGAAACTGACAAAAATCTATAGTTTTATAAGAGACTAAATATTTCACCCTGTGTTTTACCAAAACCGCGTGTACCTAAACTCTGTTATTAAATAAAATTAATCGATTTAGTTTAAAATTGAATATTCAAAAACTTCTCATCATCTAGCAACACAAAGCAACAGTTGGATAAATATAAACACTGACTAAGCGTGTCGGAAGTTGTGGCTCGACCACTTTGGGAACTTGCAACTCGCTAATTACTTGTGCAAATATTTACTATGCTAGCTTGCAACGGGTTAGCCTTTGCATTCCCAACATGCTGCAACCGCTAAATAACAGCCAAGATGAGTTTTGGGTAGCGCTGTACGTAATATGTCAAACTTGACACATGACATTTAATTTAGATGCGCATTGTCAAAAGTTTTCCTAACCTAAAAACTTATAAAATACATCTCTAATTGACATCTAAACTTGTGTTTTGTGATTACTATTTTTAATTTTATGGAGTAACATATATAATAGGAAAATAAATTATTTATCACACAACAATAATTTGCTTTTAGTATTTTTTTTAGTATCCATCTTTATTGGTTTTGTTAATGATAATTAGTATAAGACTTAACCGATTTTCTACGCTTTTTTAAAGTGCTAAAATAAAAAAAAATTACAGTCAGTGATTAAATGCAAAATCTGTCAAACAGGGCTTGAATGTGACATAGCGGTAACGGATTTGTGAAGAACAAGGGTTCTGCGTTGCGTTTGTTTTGGGGGTAGAGGCGGTGAATTCCTAAGCAAAATGAAGCGTACCCATCTCGATCATCAAATTATAGCACAAAATAAACAAAGCTTAGCTGTTTTGTGTTTTGACGACCGATGTGGCGTGGCGGGCGAAGGTCTGCCTGCGACGCGAAGGTTGCGGGGTCGATTCCCGCCTTGGGATAAATGTTTGCACGATCTGAAAATATTTATTCCGTGTGTTCTGGGTATTTTATATGCATAATAAAAAAAAAACTATCTATGTAATGTATTGTATTAAGTACGTCAGTCTTCCAGTACCCATAACACAAGCTCTGCTTAGCTTGAGGCTGTTGTGTGAATTGTCCAGCATTATGTATTATTTATTAGGTAAACTAAAATATACACGAATTACCGCTTAACGTATTTATATCCGTTAATTTTTAAAACATGTGATTTTTCTCGAGGCGACTTAAAACGGCGTGACATGACTACGCCACATATGTGACGTTTATGACGGTACCGCTTTTTAGCAAACTTAGTGTTCAGCTTAGACAAACTTAAGAGTAAGGATGCCTGACACCCTGAAGAGAGATTAGTTTCAAGGCGAATGACAGGATCGTGCCAGTGTTTGTAGATAAAGTTATAATGATGGTTATGACACAAGTGCTTAAGAGACGTTCTGCAACTATAGTAAGACGTGTTTTTATATCCATATAGTATTTGAATCACAAAACATATTATAATGTCATGTGGTTTGACGTATAGCTATAGGTATCGAGTAGAAAGTCTGATGGGGCTAGCTTAAGTGTTACAGGCTCTATAGCTATAAAATAGACTGTCTTATTACTGGAGTCTTGGTGTCAGTGTCCGCACACCCTTAATGATCCATATGATAATTAATAAAAAAAATATGAATATGACTAGTCTCCTATATCTCAATGAAAAACTTTATAAAGCGCTTGAGATAAATTAACCTATTACCTACTTAATTAAACGACTTCATTGTTTAGAATCGGAATCAAAGAATCAGAATCAAACCATTTATTTACGATACACTAAAACCTAAGTTAAAGTTCAGCTTGTATTAGCTCTGCCTTTTATTAATGTGAAGAATTAAGACCTACTAAAAACCTCTCAATATTTGACAGCTCGACTAGTTGTCCATCATTATCTTTTTAAAATATATTTTAAACAGATATAATCCCCAAGCAGGCTGTCCCCAGAGCCGCGGTAAGCAAGCGGCCCCTCGCCGCATCCATCACGGCTCTAATTGAGTAATGGGCCGCGACAACCAGCACTGATTGATCGTGACTAAATATGACGTATCGGTCTTTCACTGTCTGCTGGAATTGGCTTTTTACTGTACATGCAGTAACGTAAACGGGGCAGTCATAACATTAAAGTTTCATTTTCATTCATAGGTTTTAGCTTGCCTGTCTACTGTTGAATATAATAGGTCTCCTTTTTATTGCGCGATTCTTTCCGGTCCTTTGTGACTCTCATCCACTGATACAAGGCTCGTTATATGATGTCAAAGGGTTGGTGGTCTGCCTTTTGGACTGCGAGCATCCCTTGACCATTCCATATCTGCCTGTTGTTCAAAGTTTCAACGTATTTTGAGATGAAAGTAACGTAAAGTGTTAATTTACATAACAAAATTTAATTAAGTATATTTAAGGATTCATATTTTGTTTATATTTAAATATAGATAAAATTATTAAATTAAAATTAACCTTCTTTTACGTAAAACTTATTAGATAAAAAGGGTCCGGAAAAATGACAAAAATCTCGTGATAAAAACTGTTTTAATACGTCACTTTACTATAGGTACTACTATCTTCAATCAAAACCCCTGCACTGAATAGCAAAAATCGAGCCGAAACACTCCAATACAATCCTGTCTCAAAACTACGAACCCATACAAAGATTTATGTATTTAGTGCCTCCTGTAAAGCCACATTCACATTCATTTGGAAGACGCCGGCAATACATTAGGGCGGTATACACGAGGCGTTTCCGATGCTACGCGATAAATAACGCGTTCTCTACGTAGAGACTACTGCGTAGACGTCTAAATATCTACGCAGGACATGCTTCGCAAATACAAACACTTTTCGATAGTCTTTTGTTTAATATTTGTGTGTTTAATATTTATTTTTAATATTTATGGCAGACTAAGGTCCAAGTTTTTTTTTAAATGTAAATAACAATTTGAATCTACCATTAAAAATCGGTAAACCAAAGTTGGTTGGTTGCCAGCTTGTGAACTGATTCGAATGGTATCCTAGATTAATAGTACTGCAAAATGCTCGTGTCCTTATTTTGTTGTTGACTGTTTTTTTTTATTTTCCTTTCAGTTTATCAAAGTTAATTAAGTATTTATTTAATTTCTATGCTAAGTTTATTTTATACCTTTTAAACATTTTAACAACTGCTCATGTTTCTTATTTTAAGTATCTAAGTTTGAAATAGTTAATAGTTATAAAATTATTTCAAACAAGCGTTTTATTAATCACTACTGGTAAAAAATCAACCCTGACGCTGAAACTTAATAAATGCAAAAGGTAACACAATCATTTGGTATTTACCGCACATTCATATCCACCACACATCAAACATTAATTAATATTTAGGCATAAAAGAAGCAATTCCTTTAACTGGTCTCCAAGTACGAGTTTGTGCACACACGGATCGTAGAGACGCGATCGCCGAGCGCCACCGATTTTGTATGGAGATCCAAGCAGCGCCCCTAGCAGATTTATTGAGAGGCTTGGATTTCCATACAAAATCGGTGGCGCTCGGCGATTGCGTCTCTGCGATCCGCGTGTGCATAAACTCGTACTTGGGGTACTGGTCTCAATAGCAAGAATCGTGGCGCCAACTCCAAACATCGCCGGCACTTACCACAAATCTCTACAAGCAGACGAATGGGCTGTAAGCGACCAGCTGAATAGGGTACATGTAAACTGCCTTATTGAGGATTCCCGCTTTATAGCTTTGCTAATGAATACATTCACATGTTTTTCGTTTGGTTTTTGTTCGGCAAAATAAATGTAGGTTTACGAATTTGGCTATACTAGAAACATAAATATTACAGTTTTTAAGATTTTTTATCGTGAGCGTGGAGACCGAATCCAGAAATTCCGTAACGAAAATAACCTAACACTGCGCGTGCGTAATCTAGCGGCAGTCCCCGAGTGCCACACGTCTTAGTCAAGAAATAGAGTAATATATTCGAAATATATTTTTGGACATTTTTGATTTTTGTTGCTTTTGCTCTTGTTGTTGAAAAATACGATAAATATTTTATTTCATTCATTAAATCATAATTTTCAAAATTTAATCATAATCATTAAATTGTAATAAAGTCAATTTGTAAATATATCTTAAAATAAAACTCGATATTTCATTGATAATCTAAAATACGATTAATTAGACAAAAATCATGTCGGACAAGGCCTTCGTCAGCATCATTAGCAAAAGCCAAATGTCTAAAACTATTATATTTCAGACCCATTGATGGCGCATTTACACAGAAACTCGTTTTCATTTCAATTAACAGCTCAATCAATAACACAATCTTTCAAGCAAAGTATTTTAAGATTTATTATTTATTTTATGGTAATTATTTCTATTTGTATTGAAACGTACCTGAACACAAAGTAATACATTTATTATTTTGCGTATATTCTTTTACACTTGACAGACAAATAAACGGTGGAAGTTCTGATACATAACCTTTTGACATTTCTATTTTACCGATTATCATGTTATAAATGTCACTATTATAACATGCTAACATACTTTTATTAGTGTTTGATTGTGTAATAATAAATGTATTCTACTCTATTCTACTAAACTTGTCATCAGTAAGCCCTTACAACCTGTTTTCTCCAACAATGCGTCTCTATGTTTCAGGGCAAACTAATTGGGCACAAAAACAGGGTCCGTAAGACCCGAGCCGTCGGACCGCAATTAGTAGTTTAACGACTCGCGTTAACTAATGGCTTGGAAGTGCTGCCCGGTGCCCGGTCATTACAGAGGAGTGTTAAGATTTTTACTATGTTACTCTTTTGAGCTTAAATAATCTGTTAATGTGTGAAAGTGAAGGAAATCTTGTGCCGTGGCAGAAAACATTTTTAATTGATATTGAATTTATATGCATTGAAATATAGTCAAAGTTGTTCAATTTTAGCAGTTACTTTAGTAATTGAAATATAAAACAAATTATACGCGTGGGATGCGTATGATTTGTTTTGTGACATGTAACGTCCCAAATACATAGTTTTGTAAACCTATGTTAGAAAATGGCAAGACGCTGTAGATACACTACACACTCACACAGTAAGAATCTTAGGATACTAATACGTGGTACTACTCTTATTTATTATTTTATTTATATACTTATACACTCTAACATTTTTTGTGCAAACAAACAAAATTAAAAACTATAAAACCAATGAAAAGTATGAAAACTAACAACCTCAAAACTTTGTCAATAAATTATAAAGATGCCGTAATCTATTTTTCTCGTTGCACAACATAATAAAAGGGTCAGTCCGAGAGAGTATTCCCGCTTGTAACTTGTAGTAAAGTAACACGGGTTACAGAAACTGCGGAACCCACCAGTCACCACATAACCGAGTTACAAGTTGATACATCGCACGCTACAAATAAGCGGGGTCTGTCAGGCCCCTTGTAATCCGGTCTCGGCCACAAGCCAGTGGTTTCAATTATTTTGTACATTATCTGGTGCCCATCGCGCCGCCCTCCGTGCGTCTGCGATCTTTCTTACTGATAGTGGAGGGACAGATGAAGTATGGTGTTATGGTTGAGGCTTAGCGCACCATACATTACCGAAAAATGTCTTTCGGGTTTATTTCATAGCATAAACAGTTAATACTAGATGAGTTGTTACTTCAAAACTTGTACTTATTGCTACTTTGAATGAAAATAAGAACTTTATTGTTTTACAGGCTGCAAAAAGTACCCCACTTAGCAAGTCGTTTGAGGACGCACCTTGTGGAAGATGCACTTCCGCTACTCACGGTAACAATTTCTGCCGCCAAACACACTTATGTGTTACATAAGTATGTTAAGTGTCACATGCCTGTAATCGAACCGGCACCGAAACACAGCGCAAGCATTCCTGTTTGGATAACGAAATAGTTACGATGGTACTGCACTTCCCTCAAAGTACTTTGAAGATATACAAAGTGCTTTATTATGAAGATACCTAAAGCTGCTTATTTTCTAACAATTGAAACATAGCGGACACTTAATAAAAATAAAAAAGGGTAGTTTATTTCAAAGTTTTAGTTTAATTTATGTTTTGGGGGCAGAGCATGAATGGAGAAAGCTAAGCAAAGAGAGTATTGGAAACTGTTGGAGGAGGCCTACCTACCTTTGGAGGGGTCCTAAAGAAATAATTAGAACTTATAATACAAAATATATTTAAATAAGTGTATTTCTAGTGAATAAATAAAGGCTTTTTTATTATTTATTTATTATTTATTATTGGGGGTACCAGTAACCATTTAACAACTATTAGAATTGGCAATATTTTTATTATTATTCGCAGTAACAACAGTTACAAGAAACAGAGCCTTAAAAGGTTGCAATTTCCATCAAAGTTGCGTGTAGAGCTCACACTCCGCTGCCTGCGAGGAATCCCCTTTGAGATCGCTACTTGTTTTATTATTTCCTGGGGGCCTATCCAGACCGCTGAAATGTTTTTGAGCTTTTATTTGATCAAATAACATTTCAGTTTTCTTCTTCGTCTTTTATTGATATTTTGACTGTAAATTAACTTTGACAGAATTGTGACATGCCGAAGTTTGTTTTGGTTTCATTTTGCAGAATTCATGGATTCATACAAACACGAAAATTATAATGTTTTGTGACAATTTCAAAGTAGTTTTAAAATTAAAACGCAATTAGCTGCGATTTCAATGCTGACCTGTGAATTTTTATAGGTTTTCAGGACTACCAATCTACACATTTTCAGAAAAAAACCTAAGTAGGTATGGGCAAGATAACTTCAAAGTAATATCATCGCTTCATCCTTTTAGTTCTTACTTAACACTTGTTTTTAAATAGTCTAAGACAACAAGGAACATAAATGCTTAACTAGTTGTATGTAATCGTAGTTATAAATCCTATTAGTCTCATCATATTTAAAATATTTATGGCAAATTTATATAGAGACAACATAATTTCAGTACCTATCCTGAAATAAATTTTTGCTAAGATAAACCATCATTGAGATTAGTAGCATAAAGTTACATCTAAAATGTAGGTACAATAACATAAGATAAGAATATAGTACATCATCATCTTCCTACCCTTGTCCCACATTATGTGGGTCGGTACAACATGTCCTCTTCTTCCACTCACTTCTATCAGACGTCATCTCAATGTTCACACCTTTCTTATACGTCATCATTCACATTCACATAGTACATACCTACAAAACTTTCTTACCTATTATTTTGTTTCAGAATACTATGCAGATTACCATGAAGTTTCTACTTGTGTAGTAGACAGTATAAGACTATATAAAATTAATCTGCAAGTTGTAATTTGTAAAATGACTAGAATTCAAGGAATAAAACCATTTTGATTCTTTATTATTATTATATCTTATATATGTGGTAAAGAATGATTACATAGTTTATAATATGATATTAAAATCTGTACATAATCTAATTTTTTTTTCCTTTATTTCATTAGACTTGAACAAGTATTCATGAACATTTGACAGTAAGTATTTGGTAGTAAGCTCTGCCTTCCATGCTGTGGGTTGTGGGTTCGATTCACACCCAGAGCAAATTTTAATGTTTGTGTGATGAATATAAATATTTTTTCTGAATCTGGGTGTTTCTATGAATGTGTTTACAAAAAAAATGTAAGTATGTAAGTATTCTATCAGCAATCTAGTTCCCATACATATAGAGCTTTGCTTAGTTTGGGACTAGAGTGTGAAGTGTGAATTGTCCAAAAATATTTATTTATTTCCCAAGGCATGCACTTGAACCAAACTAAACAAAACTTGTATGGGAAATAGATTGCTTGAATACTATTATAAGTAAGTATTCTAAAAATTAATACATATTAACACCCAAATGCAGAACACATATTTATGTTCACAAATAGTAATAAATAAATATTTTACCAATGACAAGTAATCACATAAATGTTTGTTTGTGGTGGGGATTGAACCCACCATCCTAGCATAGATGCCAGAACTAATGCCAATACTGAGCTGAGATATATATATTATTAAGTATATATTATTTTGTTTCAGAATATGCAAATTACCATGATGGTACTACTTCACTATCCTAATCTGTTTATGACTATTAAACTAATCTTTGTTTTCATTTGTGAAATAATATAGTAATTCAATAAAACCATGTTTCAGTATTATTTTATTAAAACATTTCTAAATAGATAGATAACTCTTTATTGTTCATCACACATAAATAAAAACAAAGAGCTTAAACAAGTAGTAATAGGCATCAGAATGGGTGGCCTTATCGCTGAGAGAGATCTCTTCCTGGCAACGGAAATTTGCTCGTGTCACATCCCAGATATACCTGAAATAAAATGAAGTGTATTGTAAATAGAGTTAATACGCATAGAGTTCAATACTAAAATATTTTACAGTCTTGAAATCTGAACATAAATCATTTTCTTTTATTTCATTACACTTAAACAAGTTAAAAAAATGTTTATGAACATTTCACAAAGCTTGTATGGCAACTAGAATACTCATATACTGTTTTATGAATAAATTCATAGATATGTAACATGTTGACACCCAAAAGCAGAACATACATTAATATTTACTAATAGTAATAAAAAAATGTTTTACCAATAAAGACTTATTGAACTTTTAAAAAATATTTATTCTTGGTGGGGATCGAACCCACAGAGAAGACAGAACTAGTACCAAATGAGCTGTGATGCCTATTGCAATGATTGATTTAGTTTGTTATAGGTATATTTATGAACCTATCAAGTGAAGTAATCAACTACCTGGACGATTAAATAGAATGATTCATGTCTTAGTCTTAAATTGTTGTGTTCTGATTTCTGATCTGCTAACCCATACTGGGCACCAGCATCTTGTGTGCATCTGAAACATGAATAAGTGGTGACCAAACATGTTAGAAACTCTGCAACAGATGTCCACCTCCGACGCGGAGGTTGTGGGTTCGATGACCGCCTTGAAATAAATGTTTGTACGATCTGCAAATATTTATTCCGGGTGCTCTGGTTATTTTATATGTAGGTAAAATAAAAAATACCTATCTATATAAGTAATGTATTGTATTAAGTATGTCAGTCTCCTAGTATTGAAAAACAGGACAAGCCCGACATACGTTTCATGTTTATGATTAGATTTGACATTAAAATCTTCCATAATTAGGTAGTACACTGATTTATTCACTTTTCAATAACATACTTGTTTGCGAAATGCGCAAATCCGGTGTAGGTTTGCCAAAGCTGAGGTTTTTATTCTCCGTGAAATACTTACAAAGATTTCACCATTTTCTCAATTATGTATGTATTAAAACTTTCACATACTCACATATTTTTTTTTTATAATCCTTTGGCTTCAATCTCGCCTGATGGAAAGCGCCGATGAAGCCGACGATGGAGCAGGATGGTCTAGAAGACACCTATTTATATTGGCCTTGAATTGATCTAGGTTGTAATGATTGGGAAAAACAGACGCTGGCAGCGTATGGCTCTTCGCTCAATCGAGTCCAAGGCAGCCAGCAATATTATGATGGCACATAACAATATTATGATACAACAATCACGAAAGTTACAATGAAAATGCAAAATCTTTAGGTTATAAATAATAAATGTAAACAAACTATAGGGACGGAATATTCGATAAACTTCGATGCATCGAAAACATCGATATTTACAATGCGATACCTACATCGAATCGATCCGATGTTTTGAAATGCTTTTGATATACTCGAAATATCGATGTTTTTTCAGTTTTTAGTAGAAAAACATCGAGTCAATAATTATATCCAAATAATTTCATAAAAATTCCAGTTTGAACATTATAATTTTACTAATTTTTTTCCTATTTGATTATTTAAAAATGAAAAGTTTATTATTGGACTGACAATATAATAAAAATATTGTCTGTAAATATGTAAATATGTGTACTAAAAAAATGGCGGGCTTCAATGTTTACAAACAACGAATTGTGAATAACATTTGGTTTTGTGGACGAAATAAAATTGAAGTAGATTGTGTATTGTATAATTATATTATATTTATATACCAACTCATTACAATAAAATCTCATCTTTGTGTGAGCTCTTAAACTCAATTGGACGACATCGATGTTAGTTCTGATTTATCGAATCTAAAAAAACAACGATGATTTTTCAAAATGGACACCCCTAAAACGAACAAGTATGAAGACATGTTAGAGCGGTACAGAAATATGCGCCCGCGAAGCCCCGTTGCAAGTGCGAGCGAGATGCATGCGCCAGCTCGTTGACGTCATTTTTAACAGTTCAGTCATATCTAAAACATTTCAGTCATTATTTAAAACATTTCAGTCATATTTTGAACAGCTCAGCCACGTCAATCCACAAAAAATGCCTACAAAACTGACCTGCAACTGAAAGGATATTCCGTCACGCAAGTTTGCCCCTTCTGGATAGGGCCCCTGGTTTGCTTCCTGTTTTCCTCACAACGTTTTATGGGTATGTTTCACGGTAAAATTGACGATAATATTGAATTTAAAGCTGCAGGTTTCTCTATGGAAAGAGTTAAAGTGGCCGATATGAAGGTATAGTAGTTTTAATAGTAATTCTTTGTAAGAAGGATCATATAAAAAAACGGTAGGAACCAGGCCGTAAGTTTCTTGCCCGTTCTTCTAGGCTCTGGTCGCGTGGAAATGGCACCTAGAATCACCTAGTATGTAAGACGATTCTAAATTATCCTTGTGATTTTACTGAATAAAGTAATTTTGACTTTGACTTTAGTAGGTACATACAACTCAACGCTAATAAATGAATGACGTCATGAAACACTTCAAACTAATTTAAGTTTTTTTTATTTGATTAGTTTTATTTGTCATTTTAGGTAATACTACCTACAATGACAAATAAAACTAATCTTTTTAAATAATTGAAATTTTTTAAAGTCATTTTAGGTAAAACTGGGTTTAAAACGATAATATGATGGTTAAAATGACAAAGCACGTGCGCAGGTTGAAATACTAAATATATTCAGAGAGTTCTAGCTTACAGCCACGAAGCCTCATAAAATACAACTTTGTCAAATTGAAAAATGCCGGAAACCATGCAAAGGCTTTAAATTTTTCCTTTGACATGCAACTTTTGGCACACCGCGGTATGTGACCTTTTTACAGATTGGTGAGCTTGTACTGAAATATTTTGAATGTTTTTGGCCTAAAAATTGTTGTGAAGTTAAATTATTCATAAATTAAAAGCGCTGGCAGTCCCTCGCTACTGTTTTGACCGAACGAATTACTAAAAGTAAAATTTTATAACAATTTTCTTTTAGTAAGTACATATTTCTCACTCAAAATTAAAACTTAACCCATTTCTAATAGATTAAACAAAATCCAAACGAATCACTTTACAACACAATCAAGGATTTTTACAATTTACAACTCAAAATTATCAAATCCCACGGCGGCCCGCTGAAGCATTAGCGATAAGCGAGCTATTGCGAGAGCTTTCCAAACAATAAGACAATTAGATAATAACCTCGCCAAAATGGCTTCATTCCTGATGTAGCTGTGCCTTTGTTGATTGAGCAAACGGGCTAATTTCTAGACAAAAAAGACAATAATTCTGTATTAAGGTAACTTTAGCTTTTTTTGTTTATTGTTATAACTCGAAAAAAGTAACAAAACAAATAAAGACTATTTAAAATTAATTCTTTTGCAAAAAATTAAGATTTATTTATAAGGTTTTATAGTAAAGAGATATATTATACGGGGTTTTATCTGTCTGCCCGCGATCACGGCTATTGCAAGGTAGCCAAAACGTCGGAAAAAATAACAATAAGATACGAGATAAAATCCCATACAATATACCTAATATCTATCTCTTTACTATTAGTTTTGAGTTTAAAAAATCTATGGTAGATTCGTTATTCGCAAGTCTGTATGGACTCTATTGTCCGCGCCGTTTCCGCGACCTTCTTAGAAATCTCGGTAACCGTCATTTGCACTTTTCCAAGAAAGGAAAACACCGTGGAAATGAAAAATTAAATTTCATGAACAGCCCTCGGGGCCCGCTTGCCAGAGATAAACGCTTTGAATGAGACGAATTAATTATTTAATGAGATATTCTAGAAAATTATTGTAATGGATGTATAAAAGATTTAAATTCAAATACTTTTTAGCATTATACACACGGTGAATGGTTACGCAGTTTTTTTTACACAATTTTAACGTTATCAAATTTATACCTGATTGTGAAAAAAACATCCTAAAACTTGATAACTTACATATATAAGCACTTATTATATACATAAATCTATTAAATTAATGTGAAATTATATAAATATTTGTATGTTCTTAATGTCTATTCAGAATAATAATCTGAAGCTTCTTTACGAATTGGTGCCATATCGAAACGCTCAGAAACATTAGCATCACTCACTATTTCCAACAATACGCGCCGGAAACAGGAAATGCACCATTATTGGGCATTGACAGAAGGGATCGAAAAGCACTGTCATGTACGGATGACAGGACCTGTCAGTTACAAGAAACGTTAGTCAAAGAAAAGAAGCAAAGGGAAGAAAGTATCCTAAACTAAATGTAACTTGAGGAAAGTAAAACTATTTTTGCGAATAAAACAGCATAAGATATAACAAATTTATAAATTTATTTGAAACACTGATTTATATTGATAAAATATTTAGTATTATCTAAGTTATTGTAGGTGTTTTAACAGAATTATATGAAGGCTGAAGGTTTTAATGTACCTACTTGTAGTAACGCACAGAGATAACCATATTATCAATAAGTGTGTAATTTAGGTAGGTACACAGAACATAATCCTGGTAGGTACATATAATGGTAAATAGAAATATTGCGTAAAAACATTGAAGCATGACGATTAGCTCAAATAGGCTAGTGGTGTTCTTCTTTTTCAGCAAACTTCCTTTGCGTTTCAGCCCAACTTCTCTGGTTTCTTTGGTTTTTTTTCTGGTTAATATTAAATGTTAAATGATTTAATTAAGTATTTTTAATATCTCTCATTCGAATGTGGTTATATTCTCAGCACGTTCACTCCAATGCGATATCGCATTGTTTACCAAACTGCTCGCTACGGCCTTCGAGCTACAGCTAGAGCTTACGTTTTCTTGATATTTGGTGCCCGTCATCTGACTTTAATATTTTATTATCTACTTTTTTGGCTTGGCAAACTACATGTATCAATCAAACTATAATAGGGGCTTTTAGTCATTCTAACAGTTCAAAGCAAAAAAAGTAGTTATTTTATAATTAATTAAACGTCATTTTCGAGACCTATTATGAAGATAAGGTAGTTGACGCATTATATACTGATGCAATTTTTCTTTTTTAAAGTTGATAACTTCAACGCATGGCGTCAGTTTGTAATGGTAGTTAATAAAACTTCAGCACAGACAAGATAATGAGTATAATTTATTTTTTTCTTTTGTCACATTTTTGTTCATAACTTCTTTAATTTACTATAGTAAGAGGTGTATAATAAGGAATCTTTATTATATAATTTCCTTTACAGAGATTTGTTTTATTGTACCTTAACTTGCATTTGATTCTCTGGCATCTTGAATCTTGCTGACTGCTTCAAACTTAACTGTTCCGGTGCCTGTTTTTCAGAAACTCCAAGCTTAGGAGGGTCTAAACCAGGCATAAACTGTTTCGTGCCATTGACCATTGTTTATGCATCGCCTGTGCGATCCACAGACACATAAATACTATCTGTATCTTAGCAGAGACCTACTAACGGTTCTCACAGTGTTTAGTTGGGATCTATAGATTAGTGTGAGTGAAGAAGATAAATCAAGAAAAATAGGATAAATAAGGATATGAATCAAGAAATTATTTATATGCAATTTAAATGACAAAACGATTTCTTTATTATATAATATAATTAATTTATTATATTTATATATTAATTTGGTTATCTTTGCTGTTAGTTTTTTTGTTCGTTATTATAGAGCCCATTGGCTCTCTCATTATTGTTTAGAATGCGCATATTTAGAATTTTTACTAAGGTTTACTCAGGTCTCCTACGAGCTAAAGATCTTAGGTCGCCTATGAGCTCACTTTTATAGTAAGTGAGTTGAAATAGTAAAAGCTAGCCGTGTAGAACTTCACACTACAATCGGTGACACTCATTTAGTATAGTAGCAGTAAATAGTTACGATGGTAGGGGATACTTCACGATTCACTGCAAATCTGAATTATAAGACGGCACTAACTCAACGGCGGAATTTATGAGTTATCGTAAATTATCTCTCTCTCGGCAAACGTAATTAAATTGAACCTGTAATTGACATTTTACTGTCCACATCAAATTGTTCCAAGTAAAAGTTATTTCCGTTTTAGTAGGAACTTTATTACTAGGACTTAAGTATAGAGTTATAATGTTAAAGTTAAAAAGCACGACCAATGCTACGTAAAAAATATCTAGTTTTCTATTGCGTTGAGATACTATGTCGTAATATTATATGTATTTTTTTTTCCTAACCTATCTCGTCTCACTGCTGGGTAAAGGTCTCCCCCAAATCCTTCCTTATATTAATGTACATTTAATGTATTATTAGACTTAATTAAAAAAAATGGTTGTCTGTAAAGTCGGTTTACTGACGATAGTTGAACGTGACAACGTCAACGAACGGTATTGTAAGCGGTTCTGCAAAATAAATTATTAATTATTATTAATTATGTTATCTTATCCTTATCCTTATCCTTTGCCTTATCCTTATCCTTATCTTATCGCTTCATGAGTCATGTTTTTTCGTGCGTGCAGCCGGCTCTATCGAATTATAAGACGTTGTCACGTCAAAAATAAATTTTAAAAAGATCGTGATAAGACACATTCCTACAAGGCTTATAAACATTCAATACTTAATTCATTTATGGCTCTCATACGTTAATGTTACGTTGTTACATTTATAAACTCTGTTTAAGGGCATCGCAGGATGGCAGGCAGAGCTCAATCTGAAACGAGATGGCCATCTACAGACTGCTATCACAATGATAATAAGCGCATAGAAACTCGGTAACTGGTACCGCTTAGTGCGTGCAACACCTTTCAAACCTCAACCATGACCCTCGTACTAATAGTTCATCCCGACCCATAACCAGTACCCCAAGTACAAGTTTGTGCACACACGGATCGCAGAGACGCAATCGCCGAGCGCCACCGATTTTGTATGGACATCGAAGCAGCGCCTCTAGCAGATTTCTTAAGAAGCTTGGATCTCCATACAAAATCATACTTGGGCTAGGTACAGATTTTTTCTACAAAAACCTCAGGGTCTATTCAGAGCGTTATCACAGCTTATAGACAGGAGGTCCGGATGATTGATATTAATGTGCGTCAGCTTATCTTGCCATTGTCGCCCTCCTTTGAAATGTACCCTCCGGAAGGTAAAAACTGGGTCAGTTTAACTTTGGTCGTTCGGGTTTTCTGGTTTTTTCTTGGGTACAAACAGCTTTTTAATCTGTGTAATAAATATTTATATTTAGGTCATTGTAGAGCATTGAATATTTTTTAATTTTAGAGTTTGAAAAGTCCTAATGTGAGCTATAGTCCATAACGTATTCTTTCGTATGAATACGTAATATGTTTTAGCCGTGTCGTGTTTCTATGAAGAAAAGGAAAAATAATGACGATGTTGGTATTCTTTGCAATCCTATCCACTGATACATATGTAATAGATTAAATAAACAAAAAATATTATGTATGCTGTTCAGCAGAAGTATCTGCTTTACATAGTTTGGTTTAGAAACAATACCTAATGCTAAGGAATGTAAGCTCACGAACTTGAAGAATTCCTGGTCGGTGCCATGCTCCACGGCAATCTGCGAGATGACGCGGCAGTTCCAGGGTCTGGAGTGAGGCGATGGTGCTACTGTCAGAAAACAAGCGTTTTGAAAACAAGTAACTAGTATTTTTTAATTAGCCTTCAAAATCAGGTTGTATTTTAGAGAAAATGTTAAATGCACTCTTTGAAATACATTCCTGTTATTATAACATCCTAAAAAAACTAATTCTCAATAAATATATTATAACTACATAAAAACTTTTACTACGTTCTTTAGTCCATATTTTACCGACGTTTTGGCTATATTTCAATAATCGGATATCGGATACATCTCTTAAGGCCGGTTTCTGAAAACCCAAATCATGATTGATCCGAGTTTGACACTTAACGGTAAATCCTTATGGTAAAGTTGTAGTTTTTTTTTTACATTATAGCTAACCACAAACAATAAAAATAACTCTCACCGCTACAAAACACCCCATCCTAACGAGCAAAAAGAGGTACAGAATTACCCGATTCGGTAATTACAGACAACCCTATCGCGAACACTATGTCATCGTGACGTCATTAGTGGTACACAAATTGTTGGCCTCAAACAACCGTCAAAGGGTTAACCAATAGAATGTCATTTAGAAAAGCGACTGGCCTTTTCATCGTTTGATTTTGTTTATGCATTTAACGAAGTGTCGGTGTTTCCTGATTCATATAATTTGGACGATTTCAAGAGGAGAGTGAATAGGTTCTATATAGGCAAACGCGTTACACCGTAGGCCGCATCATCATTTAACATCAGATGTGATTGCGGCCAAGCGTTTGCCTATAATGCATAAAAAACACGTTCGTAGTATAAGCTACGCTAGCAAATTAAGTTAATAAAAAAATAGTTATGAGCCCATGTTGTGGCTAGTTTGTTATTATACTATGATTAAAATTAATCAATGTCACGAGTTATTAAAAAAAAAAAAATTTACTTTTAGAATTAACTGTGAACCAGCATAATATTTATGTAATAATTTAATGACAGCAGTGGCTGTGATAATGAGGTACCCATATAGGTGTACTTTTTTAAACTAATTAACTGTAGCAAAATTAACACTAAGCACTTGCTCACACACACAAACACACCCTCCCTGTTCAGGCCAATAACCTAAGTCTATCTGCAATACTCAATATTTTTGAAATTATTTAGAAATCTGCAGCCTTTATTAAATTCCGTGAACTATTCCTTTATCCTCCAAAATATCGTATGCATTCAGTTTCATAAATCCAGAATTCAATTTGCTTTCGACAGTATCCATGCAGTTGGCTCCGATACGCTTATCTCCCGACATCGCCCAATTACCCCCTGCCTACCCTGCATATCCCCTGCCTACCCTGCATATCCCCTGCCTGCCCCCTGCCCCGCGAAGGATACAGATAGCCGGGGAGATAGAACTGCATTAATAGTTGACCAAATATAGTTATAGAACTTATATTTGTATCTGTAGGTTTACCAAGCACCATGTATTTCAGTAGTAATATACAGGGTGGTTTTTTGAGAAGGGTGGTGATGGTAATGTCCGAAATCAGGACTGTAAGAGAAATGTCGTGAAAGGAGTTTCTTAATTTAAAAAAAAATATTACTGCATATATAGTTTTATTTCTAAATACTTTACTTTTGGCCAAAATCAACCCAAATGATAAAAAAAAATTAGACACCCTGCTTACGTTGCTGATTAGGATCTTTCTTTGCAAAGAAACGTATTATTAGTATTCAATAACATTTGAGAAGCACACCACGAACTTTACACAAGATGTTCACAATATCTATAAGTGAAAACTAAGGCTTTCTTGTGCAACATTCTTAATTTACAAGTTGTTTGTTTTCCATGTAAAATAAAAATAAAATAAATAAAATATCTGTTGTTCTCACATAACCGCTCGTTTTAACATGGTCTTAAATAAAATCTCTGTAATGTTATCCTTATCTTACAAATACAAATCCAAGGCCTGTAAGACGATGTAAATAAGTTAATCCGACACCATGCCTGTCTAATACCCACTAAGCTAAATAAGCCGTGCAAATGAGGTTAAGCGTTAGAATTAGCGGAACACTGACGGAACCCTCACACTGATTGTGTCACTATTGGTTAGCTTACAATGAGAAATGACCTATATTACGTTGATTTAAGATTGATAATTGATTGTAATTCTGTACTGGTTCGTCTACGTACCTATCTGCACTGGGAAGTCAATGTTTTCTAGTTGAATTTAAATAGTAAAAAATCTTATCCGGTTTTTTTTGCAAATCAACGTAAAATACAGCGTAACACAAATGTTTGTTCTTGATGGAGCCTACATCATACTTCTCTCAGTCACCTACAATTAACTTAATTTAGTTTTGGACGTGATGCTTGAAATATCCGTAAATATTCATTATCACTACAGAACAGAAACACCAAAATAAAATTAACAATAAAAAAATATAATAATATTTAGGAACAGTATCACACATCACACACTAGTCCCAAACTAAGCAAAGCTTGTACTATGGGAACTAGATTGCTGATAGAATATATTTTTTTTATAAATACATACATAGAATGTTTAGTAGTAGTTAACAGTAGCTGACACATTCATTTATTTAAAACCATTAGTTTGCAGAAGATAGAGAGAAATGTAGTTTCCAAATTTTTATGTTTGGTTTATACAGTGAGATGACTAACACACACACACACCCACATATAATCCATGTAAGCACAGAGTCCCAGATGATCGCTCTGTCACCCCTGCCAATAGGGGCGGTGTGCGTAATTATTGTACTTTTTTACAACCCCTATTTTTAGATTTTACCCTTCAAAATATCACTTTGTACTTCATCTAATTGTTCTAATACCGAGTTTTATTAGATTACAAATAATAAAAATGATTACAACATTATTTAAATCTACAAGTTTGTTTCGAAATTGAGAAATATCTGGGTTCGAAAAGTTCCGTTACACCACTTATTATGAAAAACTTTGTATGAAACCAACAGTGTGAGCGCAAAAGAAACACTTGCATGAAAAAACGCTAAAAAAACTTTTAGTAAAATACTCACTTGTAGAGATTCAACTTGTCATGCTTCCCCAGACTAACTAGTGAATCTGATCTGATTCGATCCGTTTTCCATTTCCACCCCATTAACTTTTCCTTAGTCTTCATACGAAATCTCGTATAAACCAGCATACCATTGCAAAATAACAAATCACTGCAAATTGAACCTTCAGACTTAGGAAATAAGGTTCAAGAGTTGTGGACACAGACGGTTAGGAATCTATGTTTCTAAGAAGTTGCGTATATTGTGACATTGACCCGAGCCGGGGCGATGAGTCACACATTCTTTATTCTTTATTCTTTATTGTACACAGACAAACATATACAGAAAATATAAACTTAAATAAATTAGATGTACAGAGGCGAGCTTAACCCTAAAAAGAGTTCTCTTCCAGCAAACCTTTGGCGAGAGTGAGATGTACATAGGAGAAGTAGAGGGGATGTGTACAAAGAAAAATGTTGAAAATAAATTTGTTAACTAGCTAATATTTATGGAATATTATACTTACTTCTAACTAATATAAAGATAACAATATAACATAAACTACACATACATAATATACATAAACTACTTAAATTACACATAAATAAATCATACATATAATAAACATATACCTACCTAAATATATAAATATATATAAATAAATACAAGTAAACTCATAATGAAAGATAATGCTCTTTTACCTGACGTTTAAAGACACCAACAGAATTTTCACACATTCTTGGAAAATTAGGAGGAACTGGGAACTGTACCCAATAAAGTGGACCGTATACCACTTTGAGTTACATTGCGTGCTAAGTGTGGCATCAAAAACTCCGCTGCAGTGTTGCCACGCAATGTAATGCAAAATGTAGATACATAGTTTATCGTTTCGTCGAATTGGCCCCTGGAGGTCATAACAGCTTTGGCTGTAAAACGTTAGGTAATTAAATAGTAATGAGTTTTCTACGAATCCGGCAATCGGCATCAAAAGTGCCTAATGAAGATTGCTATCAACCTAATTGCGAAACTATTTTGGATATTAAGTTTCTTTCGTAGATCGCAGGAATCGTCTTGGAAATAAATATTTGAGTTAGGTTAGGTTACATAACATATTTTTTTAGATATTTAGAGGCGTGCGGGACTTTATTTAGTAAATAGCTATAGCTAATAGCTATATTTTATATCATATTGTACTACATTAAGTTTTACATCACTATTTTTATTTAGTTTTGTTCATTTGTTTCTTGTATTAAACATACAGTTTTATAGCCATACAAAAACATAAGAAATTAACTAAAAAAGTTGGTTATACATAAGCTTAGTTTATATGTTTATTATAACCTCATATTTGTATACCTGTAAACCATTAGGTACTGTATAAAAATAATTATCATTATGAAACGCAAGTGCGAGCCACAAAAAAAGAACGAAAGCTTGTAAGTACAAGCTTTCGTTCTTTCTTTGTGGCTCGCACAGGTTGCGGTATTAATAGCTTCAGATAAAAAATCTATTAAGGGGACTGCATTGGTCATCAAATCAAAAAAGCTTTAACAAGTCTACCGATAGTTGCGACTCATGTTCCAAACTATGCTGTAATGGAGTATTCTGGGGCGTGACAAAACCCCACAAATGATTTGCAATTATACAGTCTCAATGGACTTATTACATCAATAGAGGGCGCTGGGGAGCCAGCAACAATTGAATTTTAACGACCTCATAACACCGGAGACACACGGCGGGGAAATTTGGCTGAATTATAAAGTACTCACTCGGTTCTTACTTAATAAATAAACTCGTAAATATAAGTCGTAGTAAGAATTGTTAAGATGAGTCGAAGTTTCATAAGGCTTTAAGTCCAACTGATATTTTTTATATTATTTTTAAACAATGACAAAAATATTAGAATATAAAAATGTTAGATACATAGGTGAGAGTTGTAATAATAAACAATTTAAGCTTCAGAGCTGACTGTATGTACCTACTATAATTTCTTTAAAATCTCATGTATTAAAACACTTTTTAAGTATTCTGTCAGCAATCTAGTAGTTCTCACAACATTACTTAATACGAGACTAGATGATCTTGTATATTACAACAACTTATTTATTATCAGAAAATCAAGCAAGTAGTTTTCACATTATTTTTGATAGCAGATGTCAGTGTGTCTCGTTAAGATTCGGGCACAGATGGTAGTCCAGATTCGGTCGGCAATCCTATTTGTTGGGCGGCGGCTTGTGGCTAGCGGCTTGCGGTCTCTGGCCGGAGCACGGGAACTTGAATATTTCATACGGCTTACTACTTGTTACCTACGAAGGTTGATGGTAACAAATAAATTCAATGACGCTGAGGGTATAGGATGTGGTGAAGACTTCTGTTCGTGATAACTAAATACTTACACAACTGAATTCAATATAATGCTTTTTTTATGTTCATCAAAATTGCTACTGAAAGACGTCTTTTGTATATATGAGTGTTGGTGTAGGTCTCTTGTACTATAGGTACAAAACCTTTGTCTGAATAAATGGAAGCAGTGCCTTGCCCCATATTAGTTACAAAGGGACTCGTATTGTTAGGCAATGAATTGTTATAAGTATCTTATCACTTATCTTACTTTGGAAATTAAAAAAGAGCAAGAAAATAAATCATGAGATGAGAATCAAATAATGAACAGTGCATTTTTTATTTATTTATATACTTTTGTAAATAATTTTACAAAAATCTAATAGTAGTACATAATACTAAAAAGGGTTAATATTTTTATCATTATGTAGGTTTTACTTTATACATGACAACCAATTACAGTACAATTAAGGCACCCTACAAAAAAGTTACACCAAGAGGGACAATTAAGGGTAAGCATTATCAATTAGTACACTTTGGTGTTAGCACGTGTGCAGCACGCGTCGCCCTAACAAGCCCTGTGATCTGCGATAGAAGATTGTATCAAATATTAAAGAAAAAAGCCATTTTGAATTTTTAAAAGGTTGATGAGACTAATTTTTGAGTGTTATATCTTTTTGATGTTGCTATTTGTAATTAGTAATGTTTTTTTTATGTGATTAGGGTAAAAAATATATGATTTTATGTAATGTTCATCCTAGTATGTTTATGAATAGAATTTACGTAAAATAGTTTCAGTCTATGTTTACAGTATCTAAGTGGCAATTATAATTTACTTATTATTAAGCAGGTGTCTATATAAAACTATATTATATTAGAATTTTTCCAGTGTGTGGTTTTGGTAGAAAACCTGATGTTGAATATAATTTAAGTTGGTCATCTACGGTCAATACGTTTGACAGCTTTCAAACTGTTTTCGCTACGCTTTTCCTTTTGAAATGAAGACAATAAAGCTTTACTTAGCAATACTTTTATCATTGAATAAGAAAATAACCAACTATACTTAAATATATTTGCGAAAATAAATTACTTATTTATAAAAAAAACCAAAGAACTCATTAAAGGCATTGACTACAAGCAATCATGCGTGATTAACCTCTTCGCGTCACTGCGGGGGTTTCCACGTCGTTAGAGCAGCGCTGACGACTCGACACGTGTCCTTACGAGTCACTGCTTGTCGCCGTCCGTCACCCGTCAGCGTACCGTCAGCGTGCCGTCAGCGTGCCGTCAGCCGTCAGCGTAATGAGCGGACATGCTGCAGAGTATGCTTGTGTATTTTGAATACATAAATAAGGTGAGATAGGACAGTGAGAGTGTTGGATCTTTGGAATTGGATTTGATGTATTATTTTTATAATTAAAAGGTGTATTAACATGAAATGCCTTAATATTTACCTCGCACATTAATACACATATTAAGAATCCTCGGCACTAACAATAAGAAACAATATTTATCGGTGTTTAGACATAGTTTTCTTCTTTTGCACAAGCTGACCTATTTCTTTTTAGTTTACTTCATAAATCAGATCTATCTGTAAGTTCATGAATACCTACTTACATGCTTTTTTTTTTAAATTAAATATTTTTTTTGTAAACACAGGTGAAATAGTGTTGGTCCATAGCAGGTATGTGCACTGTGATTTGCGCTAAGGCGTACAAGGTGTTTGTTTTGTAATTGTATACCGTGTACGAAAAAAATAAAGCAATTTTTGTAAATAAATCCTGCTTTATCTAGCTTACAACCAAAAATATTTTATGATATCTCTATGTTGCTCGTTACTCTATGCACTTCCAAAGTGCAAACAGAACAATGTGACGTCACGTGACGTCACAGCTCCACAGTCCAATTTGCGCGTGTGCTTTGTCTTTTTGCATCGGGACTTGAATTTTAATTTACAATTGACTTCCGTGGGAACTTAGCATTCTGTATATAAGAACAATAGCTAAATTAATTTGTGTACGTCTTTTTATAGTTTCCGTCAACCGATACGATCACACCACTACTCAAAGGTTAGAGGGTAAATATATATTCGCCTCATCATCATCATCATTATCATCAACCTATATCAGTCCACTGCTGGACGTAGGTCTCTCCCAAGACGCGCCACTGAGCCCGGTCTTCGGCTCTTCTCATCCAGTGTTTGCCAGCTACACTCCGGAGATCGTCGCTCCACACTCCGTAGATCGTCGCTCCTATAATCAAAAAGACAAAAGTGGCAAAAAACATAGAATTTGTCTTTTTATAAAAATGTGTTCCTTAAATAACTGGAAGTTACACTTACGAGAATAGAATTTCCTGAACATTTCCTATTATTCCTGAAACAAAATACCTCATCAAGGAGCAAATATGACACAGAAGCAAATGTGTGTCATCTCAGAGTAATTACACAGTACAATAGAAGGTGTTCCTAAAGTAATGTGTTCACACATAACTACATGATCGAAACCCCCATGATTTTGAAATTTCTAAATCATGGGGATCATGAGACTCAAAGTACCATAATCCCCATGATGGGGATTGTTCAATGGGGATTATGAAACCGAATGATTTAAATATTATGAATGAACCCGAATATTTAATAAGTAATTGTTGCTCGAACAAAAATATTTGCACGGTGTGAATGCGTCGAGTACAAAATATAATAAATAATTATTATGTTATTAGTTCTCCGATAATCTCGTTTCGTAAGCAGATTCAAATTTTATTTAAACTAGTTAATAGTAAATTAAAGTATATTTATAAAGTAACCTAATTAAGTTTTTTTTTTTTTTTAAATCACTAGATCCTAGATCAAAAATAAGCAATGTTCTTTAATGTTTAAACAAACCATATATTTATACATAAATAACACTCCAATTAATTAATCAGTGCACGTTTTTTTATTACATTTTGCTCGCTCAATAAATAATTAAATAGATAATTATTATGAAATTCAATGCTTACAACGAATATAATTATGTAAAGAAGTAATTAAACTTAATTCTGTAAAATTACAAAGATCAGTATATAATCAGTGGTTTCAGTCCCTTAGGAAACAAATAAGTTGTCTAAGTTCTAATATAATTTGAGAGCACCCTGTATCTCACTCATCACGTTAATTCTCTAAGCTCTTTGAACTATAGCCAGCAAATTCATATTTTCCCGGTCAATGAGCCTGAAAATTACAGGAATTATACGTGCGGATTGCTACAGCCTGTTGCAGAGATGGAACTGTGAGAGATTGACTAATAACAGCTTTATTTATATAGACATAAGGTCGAGTGTTAGGTACTTCTAGACCGTTCTCGTAGGCTTTGGTCGCGAAGAACTGGCGCCTAGAATCAAATAGTGTAAGACGATTCGAAATGATTTTATGATTTTACTGTCATGTACATTATGTAATCGTGATAATATTATTAGAATTAAAAAATAGGGCAAAGTTTTTTGAACATAAAATTTTAATTTTAATAAATAAGTAGCTGCTTTTTTATACAGCCTACATACTTGCACATGCCCAGCAGTGGGACGAATTATGATAGTATAAAAAAAACATTATGTGTGTGTTGTAAATTTTTTACGTGAATAGGTACCACCAATTCTTCTTCTTCTTCGTATCGTGTCGATGCTACAACTGTATTTTATTGTAGCATCGTGTTGGAAAGATTAGCCAGACTAGACACTGCTTTGCCGTGCCTAGCTGTTACCGGTGTGCGCCACGAGGAGGCTCTTTCCATGCACCACCAATACTACTCTTGTGCTACTACTGTGTTCAGGAGAAAACAGAAAATAAAACCTCTTCGCAGTTTAGTATTTGCAGACAAAGTCACGGTAAAAGCTAGTTCACCATAAACCTTTGTCCACACTACTTTGTACAAACTACAAAGAGTTTTATAATGTCGTTTACTATTGTGACTTTAAATTAGAAAAGTCGCGAACGAGCTATTTTATAAGGACGTAAAACGAAGCGCATACTTTACTTTGTTTGTGATATTCAAAGTATTTGAATTTTCTAGTTACAGCCGGTTCACACTAGTCGTAAGTCGTATATGACTAAAAGTTAATACTAACATTATCGATAAAAATCGCGCCTCATCCAATGTGAACAGCTCCTTATAAAGTGTCTATTGACCAGAGCATTCGACTTTTAGACATATGCGACTTACGACTAGTGTGAACCGGCTGTTACTGTTAAACGTATAAATAAATTATATAAGAACTCTTTGTGAAACACTTCGTGTTGGTATACATATAACTCTATTATACAGGAAATACTTACTGCCACTGTATGTATATGTATTTCTGCTTAACTTTGGTTGTTTCTCTATGCATGCTGTGATGCCCTACAATTATGGGAACACTGGGCTCAATACCCTATGTTAATTATTATGATTGTTTTGTGTAAACCCGTGGGTATTTAATGATAAATAAGTACATTCATAGGCATTGTACACAACACCATCCACTAGGTACATGACTAAGTAAAGTTTGTATTTGTTTCATATTCTCCAAGCAGAAAAATGTGTAAATCGGCCCTTAGACTGGTGGAGATTTTTTTCTCTACCAAGCATTCTCGGCAATTAGTGTGCAAAATGAACAAGACATAAATAGAGTAATAAATTTAACTAGAAAAAGTAAGTAGCTACTATCAGCTCGCGCTAACCGGTAGCGCAACAAAATAATCTTGATTGTAATTAGGCTGAGTCAGATTTGCATTTAGATTGCTGGCTGCATTAGCATGCACTCGCTATAACTCACACCGGCCGCGCAATGGAACGGTCATAGATTTTAGATTAGCAAAAACATGGTACAATCGATTTCAATGTTTTGTTATTTGAAATTGATGATGTATCTTTATAAATCTTTTGTTTCATAAATATATTATTATAAATACATTTTATAAATTAGTGTTTTGATTGTTAATTAAGTTATAATTCAAAAGCAGATAACATTGAATTCAACAAAAATTGAAAAGTCACACTTTTGAAGATTATACTGATCCATTATGGTGTGATATAAATTAATAAATAAATAATGCTGGCCAATCCACACAACATCATCTAGCCCCAAGCTAAGCAGAGCTTGTGTTATGGGCACTAGAAGATATAGGTTGATAATGATGCACATGCATACAAGGGCGGCCTTGTATGCATGTATTGTATGTATTGTAGCAAATAAATTTAATTCTTAGATTTTTGTATTTACTTTTGTACAAATTATCATTTATTTATATGGTTCACAATATTCAATTTTAGATAACACGTTCTAGGAGTTCGTAGCTGTTGAATCTATTGTACACCTATTGGTAGGTACCAATAGGTGTACAATAGCTGTCGAATCTTCTCCATCTTTTGGCATTACTGAAAACCAGCGCTGGTGTAGAGCCCAATAGTTCTACACCAGCACAAGCTGAGTGATGACCATTTTCAGGTATTTTAACATAATATATTTTAAATAAATATGTTAAACATGTTATAATTATAGCCTTAGTTTTATAATATCTGAAATAAAGTGTTCTATCCTATTCTATTGTACACCTATTGGTACCAATAGGTGTACAATAGATTCGACAGCCGGTATACGAGTGCTCATACAATATCCCGGCCGTGGAGCGGCGCAGGTATTGATACAGAGCACGTGATACGGGCTCGCTGGGCCTCTGTTTTCGTTTGCTAGTGTACTTTGTACATACATAGTATAGAAACAGTATATCAACTTGCAATAGTTGTATTTAAATTAGATTTCGAAAGTCCCGGTCTAGTTGCTTGACACTCTTACTTAAACTAGTTCATTAATTCTCGTTCGAAAAGATTTCACTTTCATTGATTAAATTGGTGAAAAAGTGATAAAATGTGAAGACGCAATGTAAGTATACAGTTTAGTAGTTATAAGCACTTGCTGATTCATTTGAAATTTTACGTTAGCTAATCTAACAACTGACGTTACTGCCACAAAGACTCTAGCTCTACCATGAGTTTTTACTATATCTACTATATTTACTACACTCGCTAGCGTCTGTAGTTAAAAAAATGTATGAAGATTTGTACAGCGCCTCTAGCGGATAGTTGGGTACTAAAATTCGTAATACTAATATTGAAGTAACTACTGTAGTAAAGTCAGGCGATTTTACTATGACATCTCATGGTAGAGGTACTGTTAAACTTCAATTTTAGTGATTTTAATGGACACCTACCTACGTTAACATAGCCTACAAAAATATGAAGAAAACAACAATAAACAAAGTAGTTTTTGTTATGGATAGACTCCCAAAGGCAAGCTGCGATACTGCATTTCATTTACCGTGTTTTGAATGAAGGCATTATCGGCAAACTGATCTGTTCTGTCACAGAAACAGGCTGCAGTGTGAGTGTGTATCTCGATGTTTGGTAATCAGCGCCCGCGTTGATGAATACGGCTGATTATTGGCTGAACTGATGGATGCGGTTTGCTCTACTGAATCAACTGTGTAATTGAACTGGGCTTTCATCGTGCGTTGCAATTCGAATGTTTCATTAAACAAGTTGAGCTTCTTGTGCAAAAGTTGGGCTAAACGGTTGATTGTATGGGCTCAGTTTATCGCCTGTTTAGTTTTGAGATGTAATTAATAAATAAATAAATATTCACAATTCACACATCACACTCTAGTCCCACTAAGCGCAAAGCTTGTACTATGGGAACAAGATTGCTAATGAACAAGACTGATTTTTTTTTTTTGTAAATACATACATAGAATACATAGTAACGCTCATACACAGAACAAATATTAATTTTCATCACACAAACATTTGCTCTGAATGGGAATCAAACCCATGACCCATATTTTTGCATGGAAGGCAAAGCTGAGCTGTGACGCCTGTCATAATAATGCTGTTCATCTATTTTACAAACCAAATATTTCAACGTTTTAACAAATCCGGTTCTTTGGCTAAAATATTATTAATACACAAACAACCAAGCCGCATTTCAGATTTATATTATACAAACATGGCTACAATTTCAGTCAGGGCTAAAATTCCCCTGGGTTGATATATTTAGACTATCTAAAATGCGTTTCTAAAGATATAAACACGAACAGAAAATTCAATAAACTTACAGAAAACGTTGATCGGAAGTTTCGTTTCAATTTGTAAAATCGTTTGCATGCCTTCTTTCTACTTAGTTAACTTTAGCAATTTGTCGGACCTTCAAGTAATTCACTTTTATTCCTTAAACGAACGTCTAACAAGCGACGTTGGGCATCAAAGACTTGGTTAATCCAATAAGGTGCATCTCTGGGTCCTAAGGACACCCTTATACGGATAATTTGAAAAGCGCCCCCACTTAATCAACAGAGATAGAAGGAACCTTTTTTTATTCGTCAGGGTAATAATATGAAAATATGCTCTGATGAATTAGGATCAAAAGTTTCGGCCAAATGGGACGGGTGGCTTGACTTGACTTGATTAAAGAATTTGTTATACTTAAGGATAAGATTCTTCAATGTTTCTTATAAGTGAGCTTTTTCAAAAGTGAAACAGAAGTATTATTCTTGCTAATTAGGTAGGTACTATTATTCAGATTAGCATGAGAGCTGGTACTCTTAGAATTACTATGTAATGTTTGCGTGGTTGAAAACTTTTAAACTAAATTCTTCTGAATTTGTAAATGTCAGAAAACAGAAGAAGCACAAAGAAGTTTTTATAACAAACCATAATATAATAATCCTTTGCTCTGTATATTGAATGGTTTAATGTTTGTCAATGTTTGTGTCCGCAGCAACCGCAAAGGTAGCCTGAAAGACGACATTTGTTTACTCGCGAAAATGGAAACTTATGCAGATTTTTATATTATTTCAGCTGTATTGATATCGCATCTTACTTAGTACAAGAACAAATAAATGAAAAACTACGTTTTGAAACTTTTCCGACAGCTTTTGTTAAAAAACCACAACAATATACAAAGCTCTGCTCTCATATATACAAAAAGATAAAAACAAGGTCATATTTCAGCACTATTTTATTAAGCCCCAAAAAACACAAAGAAAAATTGAAACTGAAATACCAGTAGAACTATTTACTCGAGAACAATCCTTTGCAAGCATAGCTTATCCAACTTCACCACAGACAAAAACACCGAAGTATTTATCAAACGCTGCATTGTAGTACAACCGTCGCCGGCTTTTTGTTTCAACTTTTTTGTCTGTGGTTTTGTCCGTGGTTTTGTCTGTGGCATTTTTCCACCAGTGTTAAAGCAAATTGCCTTTCAACGCGCTTCACTCTAGTTATTTGAATATGCAAAGTTGTGCGCCCGCAGGTGGGTGTGTGGAGATTGTTTATGGCGCCAATTTATGTGAGCTTTGAACTGCAATCTGTCAAAAAGTCATAACATAAGAGTAGTATGAATAGACTCCCTTGTGCCGACCCCACCTAGTAGGATAAATATTAAATTAATAAAATATGTCAATAAATAATGCTTTTAAAGTTTTATACGGGATATCTACAAACATTTTGTGATATTTATTGTGTTTTGAATAATTCGGCGATTTCGAGGAGTGATGATATTTTTGATAATAAGATCCATTTATTTTTATAAATGCTATGTTTAATAAAAATCTTTTTGGGTAAAATAAAAAATACGCGTGAACATAGAGAATAATAACTTAGAGAAAAATTACTTACTTTTTTTAATAAATGTTCATACTTTCAAAGACACATAGGTATACCTTCTACTACTCTCGAAAGCTGTTTCCTATTTCACGTTGAATTCTAATCAAAGCTTTTTTGTTCCATTGCGTCGCGTCTTATTTAAATGGTGTTTGAAGTCGACGCCGTCACGTTCCATTGATGTTTTTATTCTCGCTTTCCTTGTTTTCAAGGCGGATTCAATCAGACTTTTTTGTATTGTATTTTTGGTGAAAATAATGGACTGTAACTATACATTTTTACTAACTTATTCATTATATTAAAGTACAAACATAAGTGTGTTTTAAAGAATTCTACAAAGAAGATTGCCCAAAACCTGTACCAGATTGCGTCACACAAGCTAATTATCATCAAAATTAATATTTTATTTATACGTGTACTTTGTTAATTTTTAACCGTCTTTCTCATCCGGGTTTAGAAAATTAAAATTAATAATACAAAACATGATTATTAATTACCTACTGTTTATTTTAGTTTTATATAAATATAGAATAGATGTTACAAGTAATATGGGATTCAAACAAAATGCATTGGCATAAGTTACCCGTAACAGAAACAAAACGAATTATGTAACTAACAGTTTTAATTTTCTGTATTATACACACGACAACGAATAGACTAAATACTAAAAAGTTACTAAATATTAAAGAGAGAATACTAAAAAGTGTGTAAGTACAAATCTATTTAAAAAACAAATCCAATGAAATAAGGACAATGCTGGCAACACAGAACCATTTACAATATTCGTTTATATTCTATTTGTAAGGGAGTTCTATTACACAAGCTGTTGAAATGTAGGTTATACATTTGTATTCACGGCGTTTTTCGGGCATGAACTGAGCGTTTTCCTTTTTATCATTTTTCAATTTCACAAGATATCATCAAAATTAAAACTTGTGTTTTTTTTTATTCATTAATCTTTATTCACAAACAAACTTACTATTACAGTATTTACAAAATGTACACAAGCATATAAAATACATAAGAAACAGTTGAGCTATCTACAGACCGTTGCAAACGATCTATAGATAGCTCAACTGGTCCAAATCAGTACCAATCGGAAGCGGACCCAAGACACAGGCTGCATTGCCGCACTGAATAGAATGCTGATACGTTGGGCCAGATAAATAAACTTGATTGTTTTTTTCTTTGTATCTTCATTTCACTGCTGGGCAGTTGTTATCGTTGTACCCATTGACACGCAAGAAGAAGACTGCTGGGCAAAAGTTTCCTCTAATGCCTTGATCACACGTACTGAGTAAACCGGCGAGACAGTGACGTATTTGAGATACACTGCGCGTCGACATCAGTTTTACTGTTGAACGTTGCAGCGTTAGCGCGCAGTGTATCTTAAATACGTCACTGTCTCGCCGGTTTACTCGGTACGTGTGATCAAGGCATAAGACCTTCCATCCATGCCTATTTTCTGCTTACTATCTACTTAAATAAATAAAGTTATTATTATCCACTAAATAAAGCTAACTGGATAGCTTTATTTAAAGAAAAACATGATTAATATCTACAATGATTACCCTAAGTTTGTGCTAAAACGAGCCAAACCACTGGCAACACTAGCGGTCTATAAATCACCAGTTTCATACAAAAACAAAGTGGTTACTCCCATTTGTAAAACTCACAGTCAACAAACACGAGTTATCGCAAAGCATAATACTAACAAATGGGGGATATTTGCCGCGACAAAAATGCAGGCTGGCCCTTAATTGATTTAATTTGTCCACAGCCAAAGCTCAGAGAGGTGTTATAAAGGTGCTTGCACACTAACGTGATGTTGTTGTAATATACATTTATATTATCATTTAATTTGTTTATTTCATAAATTGAACAGATGGTAAAAAAACTAAAAAAATAAGTCAAGAAAATGTATAAGTAACTATAAAGGACGTAGGGTATCTACTAGATAACCTAGATGATCCCGACTCGTTTCCATATTCTATGACTTATGCCATAAAATATTCCCGCCTAAAATACTACTACCGCTTCAGCTCCAACAAACATTCATTCATTCACAGTTACATTATTTAATGCCAGTGAGTAAGCCCCTAACTCCGTATTTTGTCAGTTTTCCGACTGCATTTTTCCATTTGTTTTCATTAAAGCTGCCAGTGCGAGACGGGAGACCAAACACGTGACATTGATTGAATTCAAATGTATTTTATCTGTTAAATACAGCTATGTATGTATATTTTATATACTATGGATAGTTATTAAAGTCTTCAGAATATTATTGAGTGAAATGAACAAATTTGAATTTGGAACTCATATGTCGTGCTTTGTGTCGTTGATCTGTTCAAATTTGAAATTGGAACTTTATTGTTCGGCTTTGTTTCACTTGTCTGTTTATATAAAAAATTGAAATTTGAATTAAGAACTATATTATCGTTCTTTTTTTTAAACCTTGATAAATAATGCCTGTGACATCGCGTTACTAAATATTGTACGGTCTAATTACGTATCTATGTAATCAAGACATCAAGTCTGCGCTAATAACTTTTTATAAGATAGACCGTCATAATATAGGTATTTCGTTCAGTAGTCCAATGTAATAGTATTTATCTGTTAAAAGTTAAATAGAAAGGCTCTTACGCGTTATCTGCCGGTGATCTTGTAATCCCTTAAAGTGCTCAAAGTGAAGAAATAAGGGTTAAGTTTTAAAAGCACTTTGTCTACCGTGATAATTGGTGCAAGCGAGAGGATTTTAGCGAAATATAAATCGATTATATTTATGTAGAATTGATTGTATATCTCTATTATTTATTTGGACAACCGACTAAGAAATCACAAGCAAAATGTAAACGTTAAAATAAGTGGACTTATAGCTCTGTGTTCCTTCAAGTTATAGGGTTCCACGGTTTATCTATGTACTTACTTCTAAAATAATCGATCTAAGGCTAACATTTCAAGCTAAGTCAAGTAAGTATTTGTGTTTATTCAACAGATGGCACAGCCAAATCCTAGATCACGCAAGCGAAGTTATCGCGGAGTTTGAACATAAGTAATACAACCGATTTACTATCCATCCGAACGACTTTGAGCCAAAGGTCGCTGCGTGGAAGAATTTCCCTTATCGTAGGATCTCCTACGAAGTTCTTCCAAACTTATCTTCTCATACTAAAACCCGCTTCATCCATTAATTCGGGGCAAGCCAGGCTTGTACATACGACAATCGGATCCGGTTTAAATAAATGATGAGGGAAGGCGCACCCGACGGAACACTTTGTTGCTTTTAACTTTTTAATAACATTTCATTGGACGTTTACTTTACTTATACACTAATCATAAACTACATCATGCATAATGACCTAATGGCCCTACGGTCTGTAATTGAGACTTCTGAAAGTTACTTAAATAATAACTTGTAATTGTACTCGCATTTATATTCTAAGAATAGTAGAATATAAATAGAAAGAAAGAGAATGAGATATAAATATTTATGTTGTTTATACACTTTTATTATTTTTTATTTTTATTATTTAAGATGCTTTCTGCATCAAAAAGATTATAAAAGCAAAAGATATTAAATCGATTATTGCACCACCTTATCAAGGGGAAGGTCGCGGGTTCAAATCCTGCTCGAACATTCAGTTTTGGGATTTTATTCTTTTCTTGAATAAAAAAAGGTAAGGATTGATATAATGATGCTGACAACACTGATACGATGTGAGCTAAAAAGATTCCAAGTAAAAAGTTCCAGTGTGCAACCATTGACGAAATTAGGCAATGCGTACAGCAGACACTAAACCAACTGAATGTTTTAGTTAACGTACCTATAGTATTATGCCAGCGTCAGTTTTCACAGTAAATTATCCTCTGAAAAAATTGTTTATAGGTAAGTACATACAAAAAGCGGTAGGTACTTTTCATGTAAAACTTTTGAGTTGAGAAAATACCTGCTCGTCGGTCAATCGCTAGCTAGAAAAAAGATGTACCTAAATATAAATAGAAATGTTTTATTTCCTGAAATTTACAAACAATAATAATTCCCAGCTCTGGTTGCAAGGAAATGACGCCTAGGATCATTTAGTCACTAGATGATTCTAGGCGTTATTCACTAGATTCTTGTGATATGATTCTAGATGATCTGCTTAATTGTACAGAAACAAGTGTTTATGACTGTAAATAAGTAGACTATTATAAGTAAAACAGGTAGATATCAATATATCATGTAAAATGTATCAATTTCAAAGGAAAATAATTCCGTTTAAAACGTCAAATCAAATTGTATTCGACTACAATCTGCATAGAACTCGTAACCTTCTTTAAAATGCACGTCACATTACGTCCTAACTTAACTATTCCACCGGATCTAATGCACTGTGGATTTCCCCCGGGCTCGCCCGCTATTGCCTGAAACTTCCATATGAATATAGAGACGGTCTGTAAAATCTAGATTGGAAGGTCTTATAGAATAGCTAGGTTTCCTTTTGTGAAGGTTTATGAGTTCATGCTGTAAAAGCTCCTTTGGGGTTAGCTTGGGTAGTATTGAAGTGAGCAAATGTTGGGAACCGGTCGCGGGTAAAATATGAATATCAAAATTGAAGTTTACTTTGTGGGTCATTGTGAGACTGCTAGATTTATTTGAAAAATATATGACAATGTTTCAAAGATAGAAATATTTAATATTTAGACTAACGGTATTTTAAGTGGTTAACTAACGTAAGTATACCTCTGGCAAAGAAAGCTCTCTAAGCAGCTTTAAAAAGGATTTATTCCAAATCTGAACGTCCTATTTATATTGATGTATAATATAAACCAATTTATTTACCGACAACCGTTGGAGCTACGGATACTGGAGTGGAGACCGCATTTAGGCAAGCGTAGTGTAGGACGCCCTCCGGCGAGATGGAGCGACGATCTGCGGAGTGTAACTGGCAACATGAGAAGAGCCGAAGACCGGGCTCAGTGGCGCGACCGGGCTCTTGGGAGAGACCTACGTCCAGCAGTGGACTGATATAGGTTGATGATGATGATGAGTTTATTTCAATCGAAAATTATCAACAACATCATCTTTTTTCCTAGAAAATGTAGAAGTTTATATGAATTTTTATCAAATTGACATTCCACGACATTACTATAAAAAAGCAGAATACATCAACTAAAATACAATAACGTTTTAAACGTTTTAATAACGTTTTCAATGTGACACTTTGAAAGCTAATAATGTATGCAGATGTGCTATTGGGCCGTATACTTACACGTGAAAGGAAGTCCTGAATATAAATTAGATATTCCGTTTGTAGGTTATTAGTCTTGTCTCTATTGATAGCACTTAATCATACAGTGGAAATTGCTTCAGTTAAACGTGCACCAACACGTTAACGCACCGTTAAACACGAAATGGTTTTTATTCTGGTGACATAAAGAACTAGTACCTACAGTGGTGTGAGATAATGTCAGTTACCATTTGTTTTATGCACGTCTTTAATGTAATGTTAGAAACGTCTAGAAAAATATAACAAATGACTAAACGTTTCAATATAAATTGTATACAAAACAATAAGATATTAATATATTCTATAAATCTTTGTTCCTTTCACATCCATACTACATAGCACGCTACAACTTCGTAATGGAGATTTCTTGATGAAATATATGTAGCAGGCATAATTAACAACAAAGGTATACAAAGTTTTTACAAAGGTAGGATCTTAATTCTGTTAAATAAATTTAAATTCCATTTCAATTTTTTCATATTTGAAACAGCGGGTTAAAGTAGTTTTCATTATAAACGGAATATTTACCATGATTTGTGAGTTTGATTATTTCCCGATATTTCGACACAGTTGCATGCGTCATGATCTCACAAATCATGGTAAATATCCCGTTTATAATGAAAACTATGTTCAAACCCGTGATAGTTTCAATAATTATATGGCGGGTTACAGGTTGGTGAACTGTGGGTTCAAGACACCGCCCGCCCGGCGCTGTAATTCCCGGCAAACACCAGTATGACATGAAAACACTATAATTCCCAAGCATTTATTTATGATACTTGTATATCTGATATGTCCGTACAGCTTGACGTTAAATACCGGCTTGGAGACACTTGTCGTGTTTTTCTATCTGAATACATAATTATTTGCTAAATTGTTAATATTCAATGAGAGTGATGTCTTCATGTTAGGTATTATTAATATTTAATTGTAAGTCGGCGATCATGGATTTTTCGATGAATATAGTTGAACAACTTCTCATTAAAACCGAGTATTGCCAACATAAAAGCATGACCACAGAGGAATGAGCTCGAATGAAAGTGACAATCGTAAAGTAAACGTAACGCCATGTTTTCGATTCACACAGCGCGATGACGTAGCGTCGTTCGACTTTCGAGCTGGCGTTTGACTCAATATAAGTAGAATACGCTGCGTTTACTTTACAATTATTACAAATAAATAATAATTAAATAAATAATGCTGGACAATCCACACAACATCATCTAACCCCAAGCTAAGCAGAGCTGAACATCATTTGAGGAGAGTGGAAAAAGAAGACGTGTTGTACCAACCCCACATAATGTGGGACAAGGGTAGGAAGATGATGAACATCATTTCTCAAAGAGTAGATAATATCGTTTAATTAAAAAAAAATATATTCGATAGTTAATACCCTGTTTACCACAGAAATATCTATGGTACTGTAGGTTCTCTGATCTGAAATAACCGTCATACAACAGCTCATACAAACCCATGGTATTTAGGACCATAAGTCAAGTCGAAGACATTCCGGAGTCCGCGGCGCGCTCGGCCGGACGCATGAAATATCACCGCACGCCACATTTAGCAGATACGTTCTTACAAACAGCTTCGTCGAGCTATTTCTATAGAACCAGGGTAAAATTTGATTGGTAGAATCTGTAGTTTAGTTTAAAAAGAAACCATAGTTGTTCAAAGTTTTTGCAATCAATTGTACATCGCATATTTGAAACTGTGTGTTTGAGTTTGAGATGTCTTAGTCATAGTTGCTGTGTTTTTCCAAGAATTTAGATAATACACTTGATTTTGCATCTAAGTTTATATAGTTCAAACAAAGTATAAGTGTATTGTGAAAATAACAAAATAAAATTGAAAAAAAAAACTTTGCCATCGTTAGCTTTATACGTATTTTAAAGGATAACTCAAAAACGAATTGAATCTTAATAATAAAATCTTGAAATTCTACTCGTTTATTTTTTTTGAACTGAGGTAGACAACTATAAGTCAAATCTACAATAGACCAAGTTATTACAAGCAAGAAAACAAACGAAAAAATAAAAGTCTAGAAACGAAATACTCCAAGCACACATAGCATTGTCGAGCTGCCGAGCTACGAGCCGAGCTGATAGCAAGAGCGCCACTTATGAGCTAATGGACTGACCAAGCACAAAAGATCTCTCAATCTACCACAAATTGTGAGGTAACCTGAAGTTTGTATTAACTATCTTTAAGGTGACGGGTATAGCCAAATGCGTGTTTTCGGGAGTGTTTTCTGAAGAAGTCATAGCATGTGGAGTTGTGAAACTTATTATTTCCTATAACACATATATTGAACTAGTCAGGTAGGGAACAAAATGTGTGCTCTTGGTTATAGTTTACTTTAAAATGTAAGTTTAGTACCAACACCTTTTGCAAAAGTGTGATTTTTGATCCCATTTTTTATGGGTTTGGCAGATTTGTTTGGTACCAAACTCAGCACAGCTATTCTTATGGTTGATATCTATACATCCAAGGAAAAAAAATTCTACATTAAGGTGTTTAAAGAAGAAGAAGAGTAGCGCCTTAGGAACTATAAGTGTTCCATTGCTGTGTGCTCGCAAATATTCATAAGGCGCTGCTTAAAAGTTTGACAATCCAAACTGTGCGCGGCTCACTATGTGTTTTGCGTCGCGCCACGCTGACTATCTAGAGTTTAACCACTGCGGCAAAAACTATGCCGTGTTACAAGTTTAACGTGTATGTAGATATAATAAATAAATAATAAAGTTGGAAGTTATTGACATTTTTATTTATTATGAAAAATTTCACCCTACCCGTCGCCTTAAGAAGAACGTACGAGCAAAGCTACTGGTAGATATAAGCAATCGTCTGCGGATTTTCTAGCGTGATAAGTGGATCAAAACTGTTGGTGAACCGAAATAAATAAATAAAAATAAGGGTTAAAAAAAAAAGTTTTTTAAGGTATTTTTTTTGAAGTAGAGACACAATAACTGTCCACATTTTAATTTCAATCAAGTACCTGCATACAAGTGTTTTGGTATCTAGTTTTACTTGTTATTTGTTTTTACAGAGAAATCGCAGGTTCGTAACGTAACTTGGCCATCAGCTTATTCCATCTTTCTTTTGTATAAAATAAATGTAAAAACACGCGAATCCTTGTTTTTAGTGGACGTGAAAAATCAAAATCAAAAATACTTTATTCATAAAAATCACAAGGATCATTTAGAATCGTCCTATATAGTAAGGTGATTCTTGGTGCCAGTTCGGGCAGGAAAAAACGTACGTCCTGCTACCTTTTTTATATGATTCTTTTAACAAAGAATTACAATTTAATTAAATACTTAAAGTTGTAGTCATCAATGCACAGCACAAAGGGAAGGAAATCTAACACATATACATGTAATTTTTTTTCACTGCACCATAAGTGTGAGTTTAAAAGGTAAATAAACAGCTTATAACAATGCGCTATTTTTAACAAATTCAGATCGTCTCCTTTTGAGTCCGGTCTGATATTGAACCCAAATCTGACATAATACATTTGCACTCTGACACATGCCTATAAATAACAACACGGTGGAGTGTGAAGAATGGGTCACATAAACAGGCATAAATAATTCTGTGGGGAAAAGGGAAATGCGGGGAATATTGATAGCGGTCGCAAACGTTTTACTCGTACCTCTCTACGGAACCACGTGGAGAGGTATATGTATTTACATAGTAGGTAGTCGGTAGAACTGACGATCAAAACAGCCAAGTCTAGCAAGACTGTCCGTTTTGATATGTTTTAGGTACTAATCTTCTTCTTATCGTGTCGATGCTACAACTGTATTTTGTTGTAGCATCGTGTTGGAAAGATTAGCCAGACTAGACACTGCTTTACCGTGCCTAGCTGTTACCGGTGTGCGCCACGAGGAGGCTCTTTCCATGCACCCCATAGGTACTAATATAAAACATATATCTATTTGTGTATTTAAAATCTAATCTTATTTATATCGTAGGGAAGTACAGTACCTACTAATATTATAAATGCGAAAGGGTGTACGGGTGGATGTAATATGTATGTTTGTTACTCTTTCATGCAAAAACAACTAAATAGATTTTAATTCAACTTAACAATAATGTCGTTACATCAGAATAACACATACCCCATATCTTATAAAAAGCTAGCGTTGACTTTATGTCATCATTACGTATGTTAAGTAAGTAAGTAAAGTTATTTATTCAATAAAATCACAAGGATCATTTAGAATCGTCTTACTAATCTTGGTAATCAATACATCATGTCTGCACTAACCTATAACTTATTAAGATATTGTGTGAATTATACACCACTATTTTTTAATTACCAGAAAAAAAATAATGATAGCTGCAGCAGAGGCTACTAATGATAATGGCATTGTCAAAAATATTAATTATTGCACTAGCACAAAGTTATCGTACTTTCTTTTTAACCGAAAACTGGCACAAATTTATGGTCACAATACTAGAAACTACTCGTAGTATTTACACGAGCCTATCTCATACGCACTTCATTCAAGATCTCATTCCATCTCCTTCCTACCTAACTACGTCATCGCCCTGTCTCACTCTATTCTCGCTCGTCTAACTAATTCAAGGGGTTATGTACCTACATAACCCCTTGAATTAGTTAGACGAGCGAGAATAGAGTGATTTTTTTTTCTGTAGGTACCTACCTACAGAAAAAAAAGTCATTTTGTTTTTAAAATAATTTTATTTGTAATCAATTGCAACTTCCCCTTCATACTTTTACGGGCTTAGGACCGGCAAAATTACGTCTTGTCGTTTAACTTTATGAAATGCGTCTATTATGCACTGTTTTAATGCCTGCGCACTGGTAGGCTCACTCACATACACAAGTCTTTTTATTTCGCTGCACAAAAATAAGTCCATGGGTGTCAGGTCGGGTGAGCGCGGGGGCCATGGAACAGGGCCGCTGCGGCCGATCCAATGGTTGCCAAATGGTTTTGCTTTAGCTGACGCAAATGGAATATCGGCTGCTAATGGAATTTCGTCCAACATTGTATTCACCATAGTTCGCATCAGGTTTAGGTACGATTCACCTGTGAGGCGTCCTTCGATGAAAAATGGTCCGATCAATTTATCATTGAGTATTCCTGCCCACACATTTACACTAAACCTATGTTGGAACGAATGCTGCTTTGTAAGTTTCGGGTTCCGAGAGTGATAATGATATTACGTGCGCGCAGCGCAGTGTCATCTCACAAACTACCCGCCGCCGCCGCGCCGGGCAGTTTGTATAGTCGGGCGGCGGGCGAGAAGGCTTTAGCGAAGAGTGAGACGGAAGCTATTTATGAATGGATTTTTATCGTGAAAACTTAAGTAGCTATGTAGTAGGACGGTACGAATAAAAGGTAACTCAATATTATGTTTTTGTAAGGATATTTTTTTTAATTAATTATTTTAAGTTTTAACGGTCGAAATGTGATTAGTAACAGACACTGAGTGTAGGGTTTTTTTTTTTTTGGTAGTTAAAAAATAGTGGTGTATAAATATAACGATAATAAGATGAAGTCGCGGACATCAGTGAGTATCTAGTAACACAACAAAAAAATATATATTCAGTGAAATTTTGAAAAATTATCTACATATGCTTTACAAATGAGGGTGGTTTTAAACACAGAACATAAAAAACTCAGTAGAAGGCGCATAGGGCTTTATTAGCATCGGAACCAGCGTACCGCAAACTAACACTGACACAGGTTAATTGTATTTCGTCACACTAAGAAAAGCGTCGTGTGATTGGTTGAATGAAAGTAAGTAATACATTAGTCTTCGTTCATTTGAAAATTAACAATAATCATATGACGATAGAGTGGTTTATTATCTAATCTATTTACGTATTACCTCATACGGAATACTTTCACTACCAAGTTCTGCTACTCGACGCTAGATGTCACAACACTAAATGCATTTAATAAATCTTTATTACTTTTGAGATAAGATTGATATTTCCGTAACGAGCTCATTACTATTTTTGTGCTATTCGTCCATTTTTAGGGTTGTACTACTGCCCTTGCTTTATATATCGACATTGAGACTTTGACTTAAGGTCGATAAACCTTTTTCAATTTGAATATTTATAATAGATTCCCCCATATCCACGTTTGAAAACGTATTTCAAACCTTTGTTTAACATTCCCTATAATCCCGAAAGGGGGGGTATAGTAAAGGTCATTGCGGACAACATATTTTGTTCTACGACTTAGGTATGATTTTTTTTATTTTTCATTCGTCTAAGCCTATTAAACTTTTGTCCAATACGTCACTTGACATAACATTTAGACAACCCGGTTTACAGCTGTTTTTAGACCTTTTAGTTTGAACTCTGATACATCATAGAAGATTGTAAGTTTAAAATATCGATAACTCATTATCGATAACGTCAATACCTAATTGAGTAGCGGACTGTGACATGTGAGTAGTTGGAATCTTCGAGAATATTATGATCGAGTTTCAAAGAAAGTAGACCTTATAGAATAAACAATAAAGTCTATTTGTACTTGTCTTGTACAATAAAATAATGTTTTTAAAATTTTCATCAAAATTAAGTAAATTAAGACCTACCGATGATATGATATACAACCATTTGAAACAGTTTTAGTTCTGCTGCCGTTTTTACACTCTAGGACAGCGCAATAAGGCATTTTTGTAATTTTTCTTAAGTTATTATCACTGTGACGGTTCGATCTAGACTGATGTGCGTGAAATGGGCGTGCCAGAAACAGTTTGCGATACTACGCAAAGCTCGGGGTACGCGCGCCCCGCCCACATACTACTTCTACTGTATTTTTTGTTCTGTGGTTTTAAATAACCCCAAAAATAAATATCGCATCAAAGGAACGGAAAACTGAAATCTATCTAAAATAATTCACGCTTTGTTCGTTTACAGGGAAATAAATAGTCTCTTGAAAGTGCGAACAATGGAGAATACAGAAACGAATCATTTGTATCTTTTTACGTCAAAACGGTTCACCAACGGATGTTTATTAATGAGATCAAAAATCTTCTACTACATTTTGATGGATCTGACTAATTGTACAAATAGGTGTCTGTTGTGCATTGACAATTAGCAAGTTTAGTTAGCACTTGTTGTCTCGTTTCAATCTGAATGTTTTAGATTAGATAGATAATGATTTTATTTGTAATAAAACATGTTTTTGTGTTTGAGAATATTTTAAGAATCAATCTCCTAGTTATAATATAAACATTGCAACGTTATTAAAAAAAATGAGTATGTAAAAAAATAAAAAAATCTCTTCTATTTTCAGAAAAAAATCATATACCTTCCATCAGACTTTAAGTTTGGATTTTTGGTGAAGTTTTTAAGATACATGATAAAAATGATACCAATATCTATTAGCATATAACTCATCTTTAACTATGTTCATCTGTGGATCAAACAAAGGAGAGGACAGAAGAGTCTGAGGAGGTACAAAAGAGGAGACATCGGCAGATCTGGTATTTGCGAGGGATTACGGCCCTCGCCCTCCGCCGCGCAAATATTGACATTCTGCCGTTTTAATGCCGACGTCAAACAATCGGCGATTTAGACGCGTTTCGCGATAACGATACTGCATTAGATATTAAATAACTTAAAAAAGTTTTTATTAATTAACGTAAATCTCTCAGATTAGAAAATTCTGCATTATCACCAAACAAATCACAAATAAATTAAATGTAATTATTTTAGATATTATACGCTAAACATTATAATAAAAATTATGCCAATTATCAATATATAGATATCTAATCTTATCTTACGTAAGAATAAACAAGCAAAGATACTTAAGTATGAACAGTTTAAGAACAACAAAAATAGATGAAAAACATATTAAGAAGAAGAAAACTTTTGATATAGAAATGTCTTCTGAATCCACTATCAACAAAAAACAATTAAAAACTTGCAAAACCTATCAGTTCTCAAACCAATATCAAAAAATGTGCATCTAACACATCAGACATAATGCAAATGCCTTGTCCTACCGACGGAGTGATAGCGCACACCGCAAACAGGAGAGTGCTCTTTGTGCCAAACCCCATAGAATGGGACACAGCTTTTTATTTTTCAATGTCGTCTTAATTCCTTGTGGGTGTTAATACCTAGGGTGTGATTGTTGTTGTCTTCATTGGTGTTAGATTGTATACATACTTGTATGCATTTTGTAGTTTGTTTTATATTACGTTGAAATCGTATATTTTGTCATTTTTATGTTTATTTTTTAGGTTAGGTTATTGCTCTTTTTTTTGCTCTAGCCATATCTTCCCACTGCTGGGCAAAGGCCTCTCCCAAACCCCTCCACTTATCCCGGTTCTTGGCAGTGTTCCACCAATCCACATCAAAACTATTGTTTTCTTTACTATTATAAAATAAAATATTCACAAAAAAACTAACGACTGTTACAGCCTTAAAAACACATGATCATCTAAAAAAAATTTTTTTTATTTGAAAAATACAAATTTCCCCCAACCGACTTTATTAAGTTTGTTATGAAGTAGGTACAGATGTTCCATACTTTTCTATTTTCCGATTCCGTAAACTAATTTTATTCCAAACTAAAATAATTCGGCCGCAGATGTCGAAGAATTTGTTGTAGCTTTTTTATAGTCCTGGAGCCAGTTGTATAGTTTTAACATCATTCACGGCCGGTTTCTGAAACTTTGATCATCCAAAAAATTAAATTACAATGACTCAGATCAATCGTGATTGTTTGGTTGATCAACGTTTCAGAAACCGGCCGTTAAGGATACATTTTCATTTTCTTTGTAGTCAAATTTAACATTCAAAAACCTATAAATGTGATAATCGTAACGGTATCTGAAATACACTGCGCGGTAACGCTGTTACGTTTGGTAGTCTATCGTTGACATACAATGTGACTCAAATATGTATGAACGCCTGTCACAAAAGCTGAGGTTTCTCATAATCCTAAAACTATTTTACTACTAGATAAGAAGTCAAAAAATATTTATAACGTTTTGAGATGATGTAAAAAAAACAAAAAAAAAAGGAATTTGGGGGATACATTTGACCAGCAGTGGGATAATATAGGTTAACAAGAAACCATAATTTAAATGATTGGTGGTGTATCGCAAAAGACAGGACAAGTGTACAACTTTGGGGGATTTTTTTATGTGAGCATTCATGTTCTCTTGGACTTTACCATAGGATTGTAATACACAAATTCACGGCTGATGGCGAGGGGCTGATGTCAAAGGATATAATTACAGTCCGGGGGTTGAGGGAGCATGTGACGTCATAATCTGCGGAGTAATTTCACGCCATCCCTGCCCACATGGATATGGGTTTTAAAATCTAAATGCTTTAACTTTTAAATAAATCTAACTTGCATATATTTGAGGGAACTTGATGACATTGCTTGAAAGATATTTTACTGTATTTTTTTGTCTTAAGAGCATATTGCCTGTACACGAGTACATACAACCACCTTAATAGTTAAAAAGGTTTATAAATAAATACAACTAAATACAACTTCCATGCTGGACAACCACACAAACATTTGCTCTGGGTGGGAATCGAACCTACGACCCACAGCATGGAAGTCTATGTGACTAAAAAGCATTTAATTACATTCTTTAAGACCACTTTATCATAAAAAGGTTTTCCTAGTCGATAAAGGTCTACCAGTTTAGCAAACGAGTATCATAATAGACCGCACAAAATTAGATTTTCAAGTCTCCATTCAATTCCGGTCCATAATCACCTCTAATTGTACTCACCGAAGGGCGAGATTTGCATAATTTTTGCTGCTGAACTCCCGCGAGAGCGTTTTATACATTCTGCATAAATACATACAAATGTAGACGCCTTTGATACACTATCGAGTTAGAAGTTATCCCTGGGGGGCTATCCAGCAAGGGGAAACTTGCGTGACCGAATATCCTTTCAGTTGCAGTTCAGATTTCGATGATTTTACTATAGTAACTCATCAGTATTCCGTGGCATTTTTGTGAACTGACGTGACTGAGCTTTATAAAATTATGACTGAGCTGTTCAAAATGTCGTCAATGCCGCGGTTTAGCACGTGGCCTACCTGATCTGAGCATGGCCTACCTGATTTTTTGTTAATTCTATCAAACGGTATGAAAATCGATCATTCACAACATCAATAAAAATCGAAGAAGAAAACTGAACTACAATTTGATCAAACAACAGTTCAAAAACATTTCAGTTGTCAGGATACCCCCCCGGACTTGCCGAGGGTTGCCAGACTTGCGGCAACTCCGACCATATTCAATGGTTTTTAGAACGTTACAAAGTTTGGAGTTAGGAAAAGTTTGTGGTAATATTTTCGCTTGAAATGTGTTTAAGATGATTTTATGTAGAAAAAATAACGAATGCATTTTTACATTAATATTTTTGTATGATTCTAATCTCACGATATATTTCTGATGTAAAATTTGTTTCCATATTAGGAACTTAGGTATATTAGTTTATATTTATTTGGGTGCATGGAAAGAGCCTCCTCGTGGCGCACACCGGTAACAGCTAGGCACGGCAAAGCAGTGTCTAGTCTGGCTAATCTTTCCAACACGATGCTACAACAAAATACAGTTGTAGCATCCACACGATAAGAAGAAGAAGAAGTTTATATTATTGTATGACTAGTTACTTAAAGTGCAAAAACTTCTTGAGATATACCAGAAGTAAGCTATTAACATGCGTAAAATAATCTGTAAAGAAATCGTACGCCGTTTTTTGCTCTACCATTTTCAATAAAACTTTAACACCGTTTTTCAATAATTTGTAAAATGATTCTGAAAAGAAAATAAAGTTGTTGTTTTGTTTAAACATTGGAGGTATTTTGTATAAATGAATTACGACACAGTACACAAAAATTAGCATAACAATTCATGTGTACGGCCGTTGAGCAATAAATTAATAAATCTCTGTGAAATGTAGCGTGACTCATAAACCTGAGGTTTGTTTCTATTGACTTTCATCATCATCATCATCCACAGCCTGACTTGACCCACTGGGTATAGGCCTCTTTCCATTCCGCACGGTTCTGAGCTGTTCTCAACCATCTGCGGCCCACGGTATTGACGATTAACTTTAGTTTTTTTTAATTATAGCTAGCTTTTATATTTCACATTAATAACTTTAGTAAGTAAATTTTTATAAAAACTAAAGTTAATCTATAGATAGTTCAACTGATCAAAATCAGTACCAATCGGAAAATAGCTAATAAAAAAAAAACATGTCTTCAAAGTATCCTTGTCAATTAATAAAAATAAATGTCGACAGAATTATACTTGGTTAAAATTTATAAGTAAATTATTATTCGGGAGCTAAGTGGATTATACCATTTCAGTTTATATAATTTCAATTCATAAAAATACAAACAACGCTTGCTGTTTTAGTAAAAAAAATAAACTTAATATCTTATTAGTCAAGTTAATTAGGTCAATGTTGACCACCTCTTAAATTTTTATACAGATATATTATATAAACTAGGTTTAACTGAATATATGCATGCATATACAAATAAATACAAAGCCAAAAAAGGCTTTTTTTAACCAAACCATTCTTCCGCCAAACAGGTCCTTAAACCACCTCCTTAGACACAACCATTAAAATAAACAATAAAAAGCTCAAACGAGGCTCGTTACCCGGCCCATACAACACCATACTGGCCCATACAACACCATATTGGCCCATACAGCTCAATAACTCATGAAGCCTTTTACTGCGGTTTTTGTATTATTTTCCCGAAGCTGAAGCTGAACGAAGGAGTTGTAATTGAATTATATAGCTTACGAGTCTTCGGAACACAGAAAGCTGTGGACTCGAAACTAAACTATTCAAACTTAAAACTAACATACGCGTTATTTTTTAAACATAATATAACTTAAGACTTAAGTCTTAAGTTTTACCTATATTAAAAACATATTTATTACTAGCTGATCCGTGCCCACTTTGTTGGGGCATAATTCAATAGTGGAGTTGAAACTAAACTATTCAAACTTAAAACTAACATACGCGTTATTTTTAAACATAATATAACTTAAGACTTAAGTTTTACCTATATTAAAAACATATTTATTACTAGCTGATCCGTGCCCACTTTGTTGGGCATAATTCAATAGTTTTTTCTCCGATTCACTTTGCAAACGGACTACCACGTAAAAGCCTTTTGATTTTTGGTGTTTTATATATGCTATGACACTACGCAATAATGTAGCTTTCTATTGGTGAAAGAATTTTAAAAATCGGTTCAGTAGATCCCGAGAATACCCCTTACAATTTAACAAACACACAAAGGACAATGCCCAATGGGCTATGGGAATCTGTACCAACTTGCATTAATTTGAATTTACTCTCAAAGCCCTAATTTTTATTTACCTTTTCGCTACCAACAATATTTTTTTCAATGTTTAACCGGATTTCAAAATATTTAAAAATGTATTTTATTTTATATCATATTTGCCTTCTCAGCTAAAGCTTACTTGACAAACAAGATTTTTATGCTCAATGTTCACTCACGAAAATAGGTGACAGCTGGGATCGGAACAAAATAGTTGACGTGCGGAAGGCTTAGTCCGAACTTGCATTTTAAAACTCCCTACTCTCGAGTCGACAGTCGTCTCTCGGATGTCCTTGTATTTTTGTATGGATATCCGAAAGACGACTATCGTCTCGAGAGTCGGGAGTTTTAAAATGCAAGCTCGGACTAAGCACTCGGAAGTAGTAAATTGATAATCATGTTATGTATAATTAATTTTAATTTTCTAAACCCGGTTAAATAAGAGGGTTAAAAATTAACAAAGTACACGTATAAATAAAATATTAATTTTGATGATAATTAGCTTGTGACGCAATCTGGTACAAGGTTTGGGCAATGTTCTTTACTTCTTTATAATATTAGTAAGTATAGATAGTATAGATATAGAAGTAGGTACCTATAGATTAGATGTTACGTATACAACGACGGATAAGAGACGGGAAAATAAATATTCACGGACATTTCACACATCTTTCACACATCACAGGGCGGGAATCGAACCCGCAACTTTCCGCGTCGCATTGCGGATCTTTGCCCGCCGCGCCACATTGGTCGTCAAATGAAGATAATGATTAGTTCGAGATAATGATTAGGTAATTAAAAAAATAGCAGTAAATCCTCTCCACTCATGTATTGTCTTCTCATAAAACTTATATGAGCTACACAAGCGCTCCTTAGAACATTCGCTTAGAGCACTACTTCTATGGGTTCCAGTTCATGTGCTTAAGAGAACTGCGATAGATGAATCGATCATACAAAAGGTTCATTAAAAATAACTGTTATTGAGAGCATATTATTTTACATATTTTTTTATTATTTTTTTTCGTGATATTATTTGGATGCTAATAGTTACTCTAAGCTTCTGAGAAAAGTTTTTGAATTACTTTATGTAAAATCTAATGTAAGCAAATTTATTGTGCGTTACTGGATAGTTACACAAAAATGCTTTATTTTTTTCATTTCATAATGAAAAACGATTTTATATAGATTTTATTAGTATTTAGTAATGTTTTTCATTATTTGAATGTTTTTCTGCTTAGTACAGTTTATTCAATTTAGTTATCCTATCTAAAACATTATTCAATTAAACCGAATATGGTGAAATATGAAACTGATACCTACAAAACAAAAATATAGACATAACAAAGAAAACCCCACTAATCCCTCCGAGGCTCATAATTACAGGAAAACAGCAATCTCCTGAAATGCATACCCTCTTCCCTCCTCCTTCCCTCCACATCTAAGGCTTCTTTCTTCACCCGAACTATGAATACCATCATCAACCAGAATTATCATATTTCACATTGGTTGCAATAGCATTATTATACAAGCGATTTTCAGTCTTGCAACCTGAATTATAGGGTACAATTTCCGCTGCAGGGATTTTTAATAATTTGGGGGTGATATGTAATAGCGGGGAGGCCGCAACAAGTCTTAAGTCGCCCCTGTCTGGGACACAGTGAGGAAATGTTTTGACACATTTACTGAACTAAAATGATTAGTAGAAATTGTGTATTGGAATTTAGTAGATATTATATAATTTACTTGATCTAAAATCTCAGTCAAAGTAATTTATTGTAAAAATAGCCGTATGGTCAAAATTCAAACTTCAGGCAAAAAAAAAAATTTAACGGGAACAATGCATACTTTTCGGATTTTAATAAGAGTCTCTTGAATGTAAAATTTCTACTTGTAAATTAATGTAAGATTTAAGCATTTTTAGCATTTTAGTATTTTAGCATAAAGTAATTGTATCTTTTTATAATGTTCTAGCATTAAGTAAAGTACTGAAATAAAGTATTCTATTCTATTCTATTCTAAATGATTCTTATTCTTAAATAATGCACCAGCTGTTGTAAGTAACTGTGACGGAGGGTTGGTGTTTGTGTGAGGTTTGTCTCATAGTCGGAGTATTTGCTAAAAGTATTAGCATGTCGAGCCATTGTGTGGAGCCAGCGTGAATGCAGAATGTCACCATTGTTTTCAAAGTTTTTCGGCTTCAATATAACCTTATATTTTATTATTATTTTTATATACCGTAAATACTGTATTGGATAGTGAATAGGTTCTATCTAGGCAAACGCGTTACACCGTAGGCCGCATCATCATTTAACATCAGATGTGATTGCGGCCAAGCGTTTGCCTTTATTACTTACATAAAAATTGGAAACAGATAGATAATTTAATTTTTTTTTATTAAATATTGCCCAAATACATAGTAGGTACATAGGCGAGCTTAATGCTTATTAGCATTTGCTTCCAACTAACCTTTGAGTGTGATGCTAGAGATGGTTTTTAGGAGATATATTAATAAATTGTAAACTAGGCCAACAAGAAAATATTTTATAGAATATTTTTATATTTTATAAGCATAACAAAAGACTTCAATTATTTTCTAAAAATTAGGACAAAGATTGTTTTTACTCTCTTTTATAATAAAACAAAGTCAGAGTTTCTTTGATATTTTTCATTGTGTTGTTAATGAGGAAAACTTTACGAACCTTTTATTTATTTTTGTTTGTTTATTGAAAAGTAATCAATCATCTATTTTTCGTTCACTTAAGTATTATTCTTCTTCGTGTCGATACTCAAGTATTTGTGTCAAGTCATAGCTAGACTAAAACAAACAGTCTCTTCCTTATACAATGAGTGTTGGGTTCGATACCCACTGCGAGATGATTATGTTAATACTTCCTTAGATTCAGCATAAAAATCAAGTGCATTCAAAATAATCTTAGTTTAGAAAACGAAGCCGTAATTTTTTTTATAAATACACACATAACAAACCTTATTACTTCTACAACCCTTTGCCACTAAAGTGAGGTAAGAAAAGTCTCGACTGTTTTTGTTTACATTTATGTTTTCTTAATTTGCCTGAAATTGCGTTAGTATTTGTCTAGTTAAAGACTACGACAAGCCTAGTGAGCTGAAAGTATTGGAATGGCGCAGTTCGAGAACTGAACACGTTGGCAGCGCTCTGGCAGATTTAATGTTCGACGCACACTGATTTATTGGTCTGCTATATCCTGCGCTATCCTTTAGCGTTGAACTTAAAGGTTGTGTCACACTGCACTGAGATATAGCAACCTATCGTTCAAATGATATTTTAACGGCCGGTTTCTGGAAACCCAAATCACGATTGATCCGAGTTTGACACATAGTAATTATTAGATTTTTTCGTTGATCATCGTTCGTAAAACCGGCCGTCAATGTTTATTCTATATCAATGAAACTTTTATTCTATTTCAAAGGTGCTGCGCTGGGATATAAAATGTTTTTGCAATTTAGTTTCTATCGAATTTGAAAATGCTTAATCAAAAGATAAAAAGTGTCGATGCTACAACTGTGTTATATATGTTTACTTAAATATCATTCACAACAAACAACCTCATCATCATCATCATCATCGACCTATAACAGTCCATTGCTGGACGTAGGTCTCTCCCAAGACGCGCCACTGAGCCCGGTCTTCGGCTCCTCTCATCCAGTGTTTGCCAGCTACACTCCGCAGATCGTCGCTCCATCTCGCCGGAGGGCGACAAACAACACGACCTATAACTTCTACTGTCAAATATATTTATTTAGAAGAATGCAACAGATTGATACTATATTGTCTAATTTAGAGAAAAATTTAGAGAATTATAGAATATAATCAAAGTTGTTTTACATCGCTGCGTGTGCACAATCCTCGGGCTGGTTTTTGGCAGGCGGCGAGCCATCAGCGTAAATACTATTGTTTTCTTCGTGCTGCCTCACTAAGTGCCGTGCATCGTGCATGCATAGGCCCGACCACGAATAATTCTGACAACTGCAAACGTAACGAAACGCTTATTCGAGTGACACTACGCGTTCAGTTTAGGTAGACTGCTGAACGTTACACTGTCACAACGCAGTGTATGTCGAATATGCCAACGTTACGATGTAACGATTGTCACATTTATTCATGTTCCTTCAAGCTCAGCTCAACTCAGCGGTACAAATGGATATTTAATTCCAGCACTAAAATGTCATGCATGAGCAACTTTGTTACACAGCACTGCATAATTTACAGACTAAAAACTTTCTCTATTTCCTACTGTAATAGTAGCTTACTAGAAAACTTACCGCGTTCGTTGATATAGTATTATTACGACTCGTGCTAAATATATGCCTTAAAAAAAAACAATGTGTAAAAGTGTATGAATGCTCTACATAGCTTTGTTTCTTTTCTTTGTTTCTGATAGCATTGTAGCCACATTTTTTTAAATTAAAACCACAAACAATAATTATTATATTTTTGAAACAAATGAAATAAATAATATTTTTTTTTGTATATTAAAAACTGCATAACGAAAAGAATATCCACTTCTTAAAACGTGTCTAACTATAATAATTTGATAGAGAACTAGTTTAGTTCCATTTAATTCCCACAAGTCACCATTCGACAAACGTTTCGTCCACCATTCGATCAATAGACTCGATGAGAAAGTTCTGGAAGGTACGACAGAGATTTTCTTTGCCATTGAAGGGGAAAATTATCTTGATCGGATAACAGCCCTTCAGTTAATTATATTTTGAAAGAGCGTGATTTGAAAGACTGGTAGAGATCCGATCTTGAGACAAAATAATTGTGTGTTGACAGTGCAGCCTTAGCTATATAAAATATACCTAAGACTTATCGTAAAACTAATTCCACCATTATAAGCGACATTTTTATGAGATAAGTATTTCAAGCAAATAGCGTGGGCCAACAAACTTTCAATTTATCTGAGCAGAAATGTTGTTTGATGTCATTCAGTTTACAGTTTAAGGTTACAGCTTTTTTTATAAAAATTATCAGTCCAAGAAAACGTACAATTGTGATAAGAATTTAAATAAAAAAAAATAAACAAATCACAACTTGGTAGGTACCTACACAGGGTCTCCCCTTTACCCTGGTTTAACCGCAATATCATATTTTCCAAACAAACTTTGAATTTCGGAGCATAACTGTCAGTCTCGTCCACACCGCAGGTACACAACTATGCGTCGAGACATTCCGTGGGGCTGAAAGCGGCAAACATCATCAAAGGGCTTGGACCATTTGTCGTCCCTTGATTGGGCACGTCCTCGAAACACACCTGCGTCTGCCGGCTAAGTGCCAACCCCAAACAAAGGGCTGTTTTGGTCCATGTCATAAATTATTAGACTATTTACGGACTATTTGTATTTAGCCTCAACGGTAGCAATATCATCGTACCTGTTTATGGATAGAGCATGATGCCACCAAAATGCCATTTGCTATCCTGACTTTGATGACCGCTACTACTATTTGGGTTCTTTTTATAAGCGTATCTATCATCAATAATAGTAATACATATTTGAATTCAATAAAAATGTTGTACAGTTAATAATAACACTGTTACTTAAACTAAACAATCTTTGTAATTTACCTATACCAACCTCCCAAAATTCAAGCCCAGTCGTTTTTATGCAGAACTTAACCGGCCGATCTGTCGACTAACTAGTGCATAGATGAATCGAATGTTCGAGCATTTTTACTCTAACTAAAAAAACGCTTCATCCTGCAACATGTATCAGTCACAACTCACAAGGCGACAGGTGCGCTCGATTGTCAGCACCACTTGAATGCTTGATGCAAGAATTGAGTTTAAGCTTTTACTGACAAGCACAAGCGTCTCGCGAGATGGCGGGAAACTCACGCCGCGCCGTTTGTAATCGGAGACAGATGACGCGGAATTATTACGCTGTTTGGAGATGCTTTTATAAAAAACAAATGAAAAGCAGCTATTAATATTCTTTGTAATCACCATGCGTGTAGATAGGTACTATTCTTTTTGTAAACTTGTATTCTCGTGTAGATAGCACAATGATAATTAAATTTTATGTGTAGTAGTATACTTATATAGTTCATATACCTACTTATGCGTTGAAAACACACTCTAATCAAAAGTTTTTCATTTATTCATATCAGCACTAGAAAAGGCTCTTCGGCCGTAAACCGTTTAGTTTATCACCCATTGCTGTTGCTAGTATGAGAGGCTTACACCATTAAAATATGTAAGGTTACTTTGGGGAACATTGCGTAATATGTGCGTTAAAGACGACTACTTACAATACAAGTGGTTTTGTGGTATAGGACGGACGTTTTTACATCTACAATTCTAGAAAATATTTTGATAAGTTTGATTAGTAGGTTCAACGATAGAATTATAGGTAAAAAAATGAGAAAGAAAAAAAAATTAACAACTTTTAGAAAATGATAACTAGGTACATTTTTCTAAAAGTTGTTGATTTTTTTTTCTCTCTGTCTTTAGCTTATTATGTGTTGTACTTAGTCAAGTAGGTATTTTTCGTTTTCGTACTAATATAAGTCAGTCATCGTTTTTTACGAGTCAGTTATACAAATAGCTATTTTCATAATAATAACTATTATGAAAATTCCAACTTGTTATACTTTGAGAAAACTATTTTATTTTACGATGAAAAGTTGTAAACTTGCAATCTAGCGCAGTGAATCCTTGCATTCAGTAAGCACACTGCTCCTCGCGTCCCATTTAGCACGAGGGTCCTTCAGGCGACGTCTCCGCATCTAGGAATTCTACCGCGTAAGAATATGTACCCACTGGGCTATTTACTCGGGCAATTTGTTGATGTTACAATAATTTAGTCATTACTTTTTTTATAAATAAAATAACATAAGAAACAGTTGAATATAGCAAATACGTTACTAGTTTTAATGAACCTCATTTTTATTGAATGTTTTGTAGTCTATTAATTTATCTGATAGATTAGTTATCGCTCTTAGATATAGATTAGTTTATAATATAGGTAATAGCTTAGTTATTGAGGTGTGTCACCCTTCTAAATGTAGATGTGTCTTGTTTCATTTTCATGATATCATTGCGAAATGGAGTCCCACACAATATTTTTCAGATGTTCTGGTAATACAAATCTTATATCTTAGGTATTAGTTATGCATCCAATTTATGTACTTAACTAATAAACTGATAATTAAGACCAAAATTGTTCAAAAAAGTTGCCCGTTCAAATGCCCAGACTAGGACATAGAACAAGTGTCCTCATCGTGGTGTAAAGAGTTGTGGTCATTAAAACCGGCACTTACAAGAGACAGTCCTCACACTTGTCACTTCTTTGCAATCTTATACTGCTGTACGTGTGTCTGTGAAGAACATACGAAAAATAAAATCAAAAATGTTTTTAGGACTGTTTTAAAGAAGAATAAGAATTTTGAATCAAACTATGGACTCTATTTATTTATTTATAAGTCTGAAGTTTCCCACTGCAGGGCAAAATCCTCATTGTATCCATATGTAAGAATCGAGCTCGTCTCGCAATTGCCGTAATATTGACTGTAAGTACTACGGCGGGTGTTGAGTCTGCTACACAGTTTTTGACGTTTGCGGTCTTATCGTTGCTAACTGTGATTCCTATTTACAAAATGTACATAGGTATATTTAAAATACATACCCCTATGTTATAAAAAGGTAAGCATTGACATTATGTTACCATTACGTATGGTAATCAAGACATCAAGTCTGCGCTAACTTTTTATAAGGTAGACCGTTAAGATACAGTTGAGCTGTCCGTTGCTTAATTTAATTAATTAATTATTAAAAAATAAAATTGTTAAATTTAATAAATGAGTTGTACTTTATTAACTTTAAATTGACTTTTGCAATGCCTTAAAGACTAGAAATTAAGATAACTAGTACAGCCTGCCTACCCCCGTGCGTCGATACCTGTACACGGATAAGGCGGGTCCTGAACCGCGCTCATGGAATATATTGACACTAAATCTACTCCACAATGCAAATTGGACTATATTGGTGCAGTATTGCTTACTGGTATGTTATTATATAATTTCGCTGTAATAGATTAGAACGTTCAAGTAGTTATATCGATTTTATTCAGAGGTTTACTATAATTTATGAGTAAGAGTCTCAACTACGCTAAGTATTATTAAGTAAAACTGTATTTAATTTTGAATAGGTAAAATAAATAAATATTATGCTTTTGTCTGTAGTTCAATAGTAAACTTATTAACGAGAACTGCCCTATTTGTTTGTAGAATTCATAATATATGGAATCATTGATCCAAAAAATTGTTAATATAAAAATATTTATAACAGTACAATTCGCCGTGAATAGTCGATAACGACATTTAAAAGTAATACAACCATTTGCACCCCAGAAATCTGTCTACATTCCTCTGCATAAAAGTATAACAGAATGACAAAGAGGTGCCCTCTGTAATGGCACAAACATCGGAGGGCATCGGAAGGAAATATCAATCGCTCCAAATTGCGCCCTCCTGAGGGAGGACCTTGAATGCCAAACTCACAACTTACCTAATGATGCATTACTTTGAATCACTGCTTGTATTATTCTCCTGATCATGCAAAATTCCACTTTATTCTTGGTACGTTAGAATTGGATATTGTATGTGGGTGTTGAATTGTCGTAAATAGTACCCCAAGTACGAGTTTGTGCACACACGGATCGCAGAGACGCAATCGCAGAGCGTCACCGACTTTGTATGGAGATCCAAGCAGCGCCCCTAGCAAACTTCTTTAGAAGCTTGGATTTCCATACAAGATCGTTGGCGCTCGGCGATTGCGTCTCTGCGATCCGTGTGTGCACAAACTCGTACTTGGGGTACAGGTTATCTCCTCAACTATTGTATGTTATCGAAATGCCAGATCCAGACGGCGGCGGTGCGTCTCCGAGCAAATACCATAATGCTTGTGTGCTTATGCCTCGACCAGACGTGATTGAATGCTGACTCAACCACCTTGGTATTCTACTCATCCTATTAATGTTATCAAAGATCTTCAATAATGTGATAAGCAAATTACGACTTCGACATCAACAAAACAGTTATTGATTACAAAATACAAAATACATATCATACTGTATATGAGCAGCACAAGCTTTCAAATTAAAGGGTTCATCTAGATAAAAGTTCGGAGTCACAACAGATAAATAAAATCAATCAAATCATAAAACTGAATGATTAAGTATTTCAAGTTAAAAAGAAGTTAACAAGTGCAGTCAATTGAGATTAAAAGCCTTATACAACCTTTATTTGGATCTAACGTTTCCACACGTTACACATCAATATATTTATTACCTACTTTAATTGAATTCAAATTCTTTATTATCTAATAAAATAACATACCAGACATACTCAAAATAGTTAAAATTATATACATCAAATTCTACAATCAAACACAGGACCACAAGACCACATAAAACAGCGGTTACAAAAACCTCTCGACGTCATTAACAAAGGTACTAGGAATGACATATAGCTATCAAAATATAGTTATTTCACCGCTGCTGCCATCTAAGCGGCTTATAGAAAAATCAATGTGGTTTGTCGCTATTGGGGTGACCATAGCTTACGCAATGATAATTGTATCTTTTATAATTTTTACTTACATATACTTATATAAAAACTTATACAAAAAGGCGATGGCGGAACGACCTCGATGCTTTCGAGAGGCATTGGTGGACGAAAGCGGAAAGCAGGGATGAGTGGAAGCATTTGGGGGAGACTTTGCCCAGCAGTGGGACGAGATAGGTTAGGGAAAAAAATACTTATCAGGCTTTAAGTTCTACGTCCTAAATGCTATACGCATTTGTCTAACGTTCAGAATGTGAGCACGAATAATGTGTCGCACGTAAACGTATCGTAACGTTAGCACATTCAAGACACATTGCGCGGTGACGCTGCAACGTTCGGTAGTCGAGCTGTAAGCAACGCGTAGTGTCACTTGAATACGACACCGTTTCGTCACATTTATTTGAGCTCAGAGGGCTTAGTCCGAGCCTGTATTTTAAAACTCCCTACTCTCGAGCCGAGAGTCGTCTCTCGGATGTCCTTATATTTTTGTAAGAAGTAGAGAGAGAGATCCGAGAGACGACTCTCGGCTCGAGAGTAGGGAGTTTTAAAATACAAGCTCGGAGGCTCGGTGCATAAACTCGTAGGTAGGCAAACGCGTAGCACTACTACTACGAATTATCGTAGCGAGAGTGCTACGAACATTCTGCGCTCAATTTGCAATGTTTGCAATTTATGGATTTTTTTGTCTGTAATGGAAATTTGTCATAGGTACATTTCATCACTTACATTTTCAATCTCAATTTTTTTTAAAGTTTTTCATTTCATCCCTTATGTTCCCTATCTCAATAAAAAAAAATTGTTTATCTAAAACTCATATTATTTAATCAGCTAAACATATCAGCTTTTTATGTCTAAAGTGTTCGTGCTTTCATAAAACCAAACCATTTTCAAATCTCACAGTTCATCTGAGCAACATACCTCATATTATTATTTTTTTTATTTAACGAAAATATAGTAAGCTACAATAAATTTCTTGTTAACTACATCCTTTATTATGTTGTTAAGATGAAAATACTAAAAAAATGTTGGGGTTGTTTGGAGCTACTAGTGGAGATGATGATTCAAAGACGACTTGAATAATACTGTAATTTTATTGAGAAAATCGTCCTATTTATATAGTAGCCGAGCCTCGTCCGGCGCTGGAGGCAATACCTAGCGGAGAACGGCGGTCGGTATTTCGAGGCTCCTGATTGGCCGAGCGCGCGTTCCCTACAATATTGTTTCTTACAGCTAGCTTATTTTCTACTTATTTTAACCTAATTATCTATCCTACGTGTATATAATATTACTTACTTATTAATTATCTACCTAGCTATCCTACCTAACCGTATCTATATATTTGCCTTAACTAAATGAGAAAACCGAAATTATAATATTTATTTTGGTTAATAATTAAATACAATACTATGCTAATAATATTCTATGTACACTACAAAAATATAAATTTTATTATAAATAAATCAATGCAAATAATATAATAATAGCTATAACTTCCTTTTCTTCCTTATCATTTAAGTGGAATACCCCATAGTAATAGTTTATAAAGTTCATAAAGAATGCGTCCCCTACTCGCGTAACCCTACTTGTGTCGACAGAATTAATTTCCTGGACTATAACTCTCGTATATTGGATGTTCGACGACAGTAGCGAGTGGCCGGATTTATGGGCAGTGTCGCGCTCAGGTGGGCCACAGGGCACAACATACAATCACCAATAGAGGAATTATTATTGACTTCTAATAATATACAAACTATTTATTTAAATCAATAAATAATGCTGGACAATCCACACAACATCATCTAGCCCCAAGCTAAGCAGAGCTTGTGTTATGGGTACTAGAAGACTGACGTACTAAATACAACACATTACATAGATAGATATTTCATATTATACATATAAAATACCCAGAACACCCGGAATAAATATTTGCAAATTGTACAAACATTTATCCCAGGGCGGGAATCGAACCCGCAACCTCCGCGTCGCAGGCGGACCATCGCCCACCGCGCCACATCGGTCGTCAATATACTTACTTACTCCGCTGGCTCAGCGACCCAAAGTGTGTGTTGGCTTCCGACAAGAGAATTCGCCAACCTTTCCAATCCTGCGCAAGCGTCTGCTAGTTTTCGGCTTTGAGCTCCCTCAGGTCGGCCTCCACAACATCTTTCCTACGGCAATAATATGAAAATTATTTATTAATTTGTAAAAATAAATAAATGAAGTGTAAACGCTATTATTCACATAAACATATTAAAACACATTATAGGATCATAGCACAATGCTTCATAAAACTCGTAGTGAGTGGTTATTTATTTATTTATTTATTATTATTACGGTTTGACACGGATTGTTATGTAGTTGAGTTATTTATTGGTATTTAATATTTAAAAACTAATTATCGTTTGACATTAAACACTATAAACGGTCATTTTATAAAACAGTAGGTTTAATATAAATATAGTGACATTAAATAAGGTTAGTTATAATAATAATACATACTTACTATATGTAATATAACTTAAACAGAACGATACATAAAATAAAACTCTAAGATTAAATTTTTCTGAATAACTTTCAGCAAGTTTAAAACCTTTACTTCTCGGCACTTTCTACAATAGATTACTACTTAGATTTACTAAGCTATTGTAGAAAGTGTATAAAAAGTGTATTGTTGATAGCTGAGAAGGTTTACTTATAAAGTTGCACTGTGGCTGGGTCCCACCACGTCCCACGTGGGTTAATGCGTATGTACCTCTGCGGCCGACGGTATATCTTTGCATTCTTGGCTCGATCTCGACCCTTGCAAATAAAATCTTTTATTTCGCTTCGGCTATTGAACACGAAATTAATGAGTTACTAATAAAAGTAATTTTCGTAATATATGTTCAATAGATCTTTTGAAGTAGATATAAATAGCTATTGAGGTCTCAATCATTACATAAAGCTATAGGTACCATACAACTGTCAATCGCGAGGAACATAATTTGAGTAGCAAACCCAAACGAAATAAAGCAATTATTTAAATAATTATTAATAAAATATTATAGAATAGAAAATATGTATGTTTTTACACATCACATACATAAAAACAGATTATACGCAAAAAAATTAATAAAATTATTTCTCAGCTACAGGAAATAGTGAAGTTCATACATTTTTATATATATTTCATGTAATTTTAATTAATGCAAGTAAAGAAATACGCCCATCTTATAAAAAGTTAGCGCAGACTTGATGTCTTGATTACCTAATGTAATGATGACATATTTACGTAATGATGACATAATTCATATTAATCTTACTCTGACCGTCCCTCACGTTCCTCTCAACATCTACTCCTCAAAACCCCTGTCCAAGTGTATAAAAAGTGTATTGTTGATAGCTGAGAAGGTTTACTTATAAAGTTGCACTGTGGCTGGGTCCCACCACGTCCCACGTGGGTTAATGCGTATGTACCTCTGCGGCCGACGGTATATCTTTGCATTCTTGGCTCGATCTCGACCCTTGCAAATAAAATCTTTTATTTCGCTTCGGCTATTGAACACGAAATTAATGAGTTACTAATAAAAGTAATTTTCGTAATATATGTTCAATAGATCTTTTGAAGTAGATATAAATAGCTATTGAGGTCTCAATCATTACATAAAGCTATAGGTACCATACAACTGTCAATCGCGAGGAACATAATTTGAGTAGCAAACCCAAACGAAATAAAGCAATTATTTAAATAATTATTAATAAAATATTATAGAATAGAAAATATGTATGTTTTTACACATCACATACATAAAAACAGATTATACGCAAAAAAATTAATAAAATTATTTCTCAGCTACAGGAAATAGTGAAGTTCATACATTTTTATATATATTTCATGTAATTTTAATTAATGCAAGTAAAGAAATACGCCCATCTTATAAAAAGTTAGCGCAGACTTGATGTCTTGATTACCTAATGTAATGATGACATATTTACGTAATGATGACATAATTCATATTAATCTTACTCTGACCGTCCCTCACGTTCCTCTCAACATCTACTCCTCAAAACCCCTGTCCACAAAACTTCTTTTTGCACTGACTCCTTTACTGTGAGTGCAATACGCCTGTGGAACTCTCTGCCAGTGGCTGTCCGCGAATCTGCATCTTTAGATATCTTCAAATCCAAATTATATCATCACTTTCTATCTATTCAAATTTCTCAACAAAATTGAGCAATATACATATTAGGTATATGTATGTATGTAAATATTAATATGTATGTTATTAATTTAGGTTATATATTTGGTGTAGGTATAATATTATAAGTATGTTGTTTATTTTTTTATTTTTCTTTTCCTATTTTATTCTCTTCAAGCACTACCATTAAATTCCACAATACACAAGGGTTAGCTGGAAAAAAATGCTTTTTAGCATTAAGCTCGCCTCTGTACACTTGTTTTATTATGTGCAATAAAGTATTTTCAAATCAAATCAAATAATGTGAACGCTAACTTTTCATAAGATGGGGGGATAGACTTGTTTACTTTATCGGCTATACTATAACCGCAATTTATTTATTTTATATAGGTACCAATAAATAAAACACATTTAGAATACTGTAATTCCAGACATAATAGAATTTATTTAATGAATGGTTCGTCTAAGTTCCAACAGGTTTATGGTAGGTACGGAGGACAACGGAGGTAAAGTGATATGACACGGGTGTGAGGACCTCCACGCCTCGGAGGTTCCCGGTAACTCGTCAACTGAGGGCCTTGAGGTGGACACACTTTTGTTTAGACACGGCAGAGTTTTAAAGCTCTATATTAAGGTGACGGGTATAGCCAAATGCGTGTTTTTGGGTATGTTTTCTGAAAAAGTCATAGCATGTGGAGTTGTGAAACTTATTATTTCCTATAACACATATATTGAACTAGTATGATGTTATTTAAAATGTGTGCTCTTGGATATTGCTTTGTGAGTTTGATTATTTCTCGAAATTTTGGCACACCATGATAACGCGGGTCGAACTGAAGTTTTTGCAAGTAGATTTTAAAGTTTATATATTAATTTGAAACAGGATGATAAAATAATAAAATCAAAGCTAATAACCGAATAGATCGCATAAAGTATTATGCCATGGGGTATCGGTGTATATAAAAGTACTCCGTGTATTACATACAGGGTGTTTGGAAGGGAGCTGTACATACGCCTAGGGTAGAAACTAGGGATAGTCTGCTACCTACCCCCGCCCATTATATTGACCTTGGCCTCAAGGTTTTTTTTTAATTTATTATTATTTTTTATTTGACTTTTTTATGATTTTTTGACTAAAACTACCTGTAGCTCAAAATCTATCCATGGGACCGGTCGGCTAATGGTCTTGTTTTAATCGTTAGAGTCTTAGGGTCCTGCAAAAAATTATTTTACACCAGAAAATTGTGGAGAAGAAAAGTTATGGGGCCTGAAGTACCGTAGTAAGGTAAAGAAATAATTTTAAGGGCAACTTTCTATGGGGTTTAAAAAAAAACTAACAGGGTTGGAGTTCTTCTGATTTTTTTAAAACATCCTCAGTCCATGCCCTTTCTAACGATATGCTAAAAGTGTATTTATCACTTTTAGTTTTAAAGTTATTAATTAATTTCCGCAACTAGGGCACTTCAAGCAAAAATTTCAACTAATGAAAATTAAATGTGTTCGATCGTAAAAGGATGGCAAATGAAACAAAAAATTTGGTAATGACTAATGTCATTAAATTACAAATTTTAATTAATTACTAATTTTAATTAATTACAAATTTTGTTCAAATTGATGACCATTGACCTGTAAACATGCTCGGCACCTCTTCCTCATCTCCACGGTCACCGTTCTAAGCTCATTGGAGCCTAGCAGTGAGGGAGCTTCTGGACAACTGCTTTCCTAATTCTTGGATTGGTCGGGGTGGGCCAATTCCCTGGCCCCCAAGGTCGCCTGACCTTACCCCACTCGACTTCTACGTCTGGGGAAGGGCGAAAGAGTTGGTGTACGCAGAAGAAGTACCAACAAGGGAGGTTCTAATTAACAGGATCCACGCCGCATTCGATACAATGCGCGAGGAACTGCTGCTTAGAACGGTGACCGTGGAGATGAGGAAGAGGTGCCGAGCATGTTTACAGGTCAATGGTCATCAATTTGAACAAAATTTGTAATTAATTAAAATTAGTAATTAATTAAAATTTGTAATTAATTAAAATTTGTAATTTAATGACATTAGTCATTACCAAATTTTTTGTTTCATTTGCCATCCTTTTACGATCGAACACATTTAATTTTCATTAGTTGAAATTTTTGCTTGAAGTGCCCTAGTTGCGGAAATTAATTAATAACTTTAAAACTAAAAGTGATAAATACACTTTTAGCATATCGTTAAAAAGGGCATGGACTGAGGATGTTTTAAAAAAATCAGAAGAACTCCAACCCTGTTAGTTTTTTTTTAAACCCCATAGAAAGTTGCCCTTAAAATTATTTCTTTACCTTACTACGGTACTTCAGGCCCCATAACTTTTCTTCTCCACAATTTTCTGGTGTAAAATAATTTTTTGCAGGACCCTAAGACTCTAACGATTAAAACAAGACCATTAGCCGACCGGTCCCATGGATAGATTTTGAGCTACAGGTAGTTTTAGTCAAAAAATCATAAAAAAGTCAAATAAAAAATAATAATAAATTAAAAAAAAACCTTGAGGCCAAGGTCAATATAATGGGCGGGGGTAGGTAGCAGACTATCCCTAGTTTCTACCCTAGGCGTATGTACAGCTCCCTTCCAAACACCCTGTATATTTTAAAACAAATTATTCATATTCATTTATTCATTGCGCACAAGTACATTTTAAACAATATAGCTAAAGTAAGTACATGTACCCTGCAAGGGCGCTGCAACATAATGATTGAATCATGCATTTTAAAAACTAATTAAGATAAATACAGTCATTTCTACACAATTCTGTGGTCTACCTCCATAATGTTTGTGTTTTAGATTAGAACATGCGCCCAATGTGTACCACACCTGTGCCTCTTCAAACAGGCGCACACTTCTCATACTAACTACGTTACAATCTGTAACCTCGCGTACTAACTGCTAGCTTAGCTGTGGTCAGGTTGAACATAGAGTATTACATAGTAACTAGTTCAAAGTTGAGCCAAAGTGTAGGCAGATCAGGTGTCGCAAACATTTTGTAATATAGAATTATAGATTGCTATAGCGTTGAGGTTATAGAGATCTGCATTAACTAAGGGTTTTTGGTCGAGTTATCAGAATTATGTTTAAAGCCAGCTATCTTTTCTTATTTTTATTTTTCTTGAAGATTTCTTATCTACTGAAGACAACCACAGTAGACGTGACCTATTCAGTAAGGTAATGCATTTTAAAAGGGCAATAACTATCTAACAAAAGCTGGGTCATTAACATGTTCTACCATTTATTTGTATAAAAAAACATTATTTTAAAAAAGTTACATCGTTACTTTGAAAATCTTATTCAGACAGATAACAGAATTTTTATGTTTGAACCTTTCAATTTGTAATTCCAAGAACGACAATTCCATTTTAAAGGAATAATGAGCCCCGTTCATATAAAATGTAACTTTACAAAGACATACTTTCATTGTCGACTTTCAGCTGTTTCTCTCTTAAGACGAAACATAGTACAATACATTACCAGTACCATTACTTTCTAAAACCACTCGAAGTGTGACTTGGATATCTAAATTCCAACATTGTAATATTACAATGCTATATTATAAGTATAAGTAGACTTATGCGAAATTATTTTCCGTTTATTTATATTTACTTTTATGGACTTTTGTGATATCTATAGGGAGTTACTCACCTGGTGTCCGTTTGGTCGCGCAACCAAACGTACATATTGTTGGTGTCGGCGACTGGTTGCGCCGCCATGGCGTCCCGGTGAAATATAGCCCTTAAAGTCATGTGATTTGACGTCTCGGGGTCATGTCACGTGACGTAGTAATGTAGATTTACTGCATTTCATAGTACAATGGCGATAGACATTTAAATCAATGGGCATATATCATCCTACAGACGTTTCGCCGAGTGATGCAGAACTGAGAACTGGGAACTGGGAAATGAGAACTGAGAACTGGGAACTGAGAACTGAGAACTCGGCTAATGGCGCGGCTTCACTCGCTCAATGGAAACTTTGTGCGGATTTATTGCGCAAAGTTGCGACCGTGAGACTTTCGGTCATGATGTGAGAAAATGGGTCGGTTCTAGAACTTGAAGTTAGTAAACATGGCTGTCACATTCAGATATTATAGCTTGAAATCGCACTCTTATGTTGTCATGATTCATATAAAACCCGAGGAATGGTAGCACAAACTTTGCACGACCAGCAAATACTAGCGAAACTAGCAAATGCTTGGCAGAATAGTTGGCTTTTGGTGTAGGGTTATCTATTATACATTTTAAATCATCTATCAAAGCTGTGTTTAACATTTATCTATACTCTAAACAACACGAATGTGAGAGACAGAGGGCTAAGTACGCATAAATATGACAATCGATGTAACGCATTTAAGGGTGCATGGAAAGAGCCTCCTTGTGGCGCACACCGGTAACAGCTAGGCACGGTAAAGCAGTGTCTAGTCTGGCTAATCTTTACAACACGATACTACAACAAAGTACAGTTGTAGCATCGACACGATAAGAAGAAGAAGAAGATTTAAGATCCACCGCGCGCTAACGCTGCAATGTTCGACAGTAAAGCTAATGTCATATAACGAGCACGAATACATTTATTCGTGCTCGTTACATTAAAAAATGATTAGGTAATATACAAAGCCTTACAAGTGGAAATCTAATCAACAAAATCATTATTCTGTATTCAGTATTTTTATTGTCATCATAATGTACACAAGGTCTTATTAGTACTTACTACATAATGTACCCAAGTTTGGGTGTAGCAATAATTATAATTGGAGAGCGGACCGACTTTTAGCATGCAAATAATTAATTTTAATAATTCTGCTTTGACACGTTTCACGTAGGCGGCGGCTGACCGGAAGTATTGGAAGAGTAGGGGGGAGACCTTTGCCCAGCAGTGGGAAAGTATAGGTTAAATAAAAAAAATAAAAAAAATCTGCTTAAGGACTATCAAAACTTCTCTTATACCATCATCAATGTCTGACTATTACCTCATCCTTCAATTCCCACATCCCTTTTGGGCCCAAGCGTCGTTTATGTAAGTTGCTAATTACTTGATCAACATTCCTCTCAAAGGCATGCCGCCCTTTGTGGCGCATTGCTTTGCCGCTAACCGTCACGTAATTACTTGTGAACTGAGCAAGTACTTTGTGGCAGTGAATTTGGAGATACGCAAACAATTGTAGAGATTTTAAACGTGTCTTGGGTTTTCTAATTAACACAGCTTTTTATATTATACTAGCGGCCCGTCCTGGCTTCGCACGGGTGAATCTTTTCTAGTAATAAATACAAGGGTTTCTAAAGATGAAAAAATTTATGTAATCGGCGGAGTAATTTTGAGTTTATTTATGACAAAATACACTTTTTTTTTTGTTCAAAAGTAATATAAGTGTAGATATATATTACTCACTATTATTATCTTATTAATGTGTAATTTTGAGCACTACGGATCAAAGTTTTATCATAATTAATAAATATTTTGGTTATTTAACAAAAAATTTTACTTGAAAAATTGACAAAAGAATATTTTATTATTAATTTGTAATGAGTAAGTGAGATATAAATAGATAAAAGAAAATGAAAAGAATGATTAATTTAACGAAAACCTTATTCCATATACATATCCATTCGCTTAAAAAAATAACCGCTCATTTATCGCTTTTTGGAGGGCCTGTAACTTTGCCTATTGTGTCGATTTTCACTGTAATTTAGGCAAATTAGAATAGTCCTGAAAACAAGTAAAGCAGCATAATCAAATATCGTTTGTCTCGGGCAGCCAATAACGAGTGAATAATTAAAACTAATCGTTCGATCGACGTTGGAGACAAAACAACAAGTCACTGGTAAGATCCCCATGGAACTTGCAAGTAGCTAGCTCACTACCCATAAACAAAATCAAAATCAAAAATAGTTTATTCAGTAAAATCACAAGGATCATTAAGAATCGTCTTACATACTATAACCCTGTCTAAATACATTTTACAAAAATTAACAATTTCAACAAATCATCAGTGAAAAATGCATCAGTGGCAGTTGGTAGTAGCTCTGCCTTCCATGCTGTGGGTCGTGCGTTCGATTCCCATCCAGAGCAATTTGTGTGATGAAAATAAATATTTGTTCTTTGTACAAAAAAATGTATATAAGTATTCTATCAGCAATCTAGTTTGTACTAGAGCAAAGCAAAGCTTGTGCTTTGCTTGTGTTTAGGACTAAAGTGTGATGTTTGAAATGTCCATGAGTATTTATTTATTTATATACTTAATTAAAGTGATCTAGCTGTACCTTATAATCACAGTTGGTGCCTCCAATAAAACCTTGTTTAACTGCGATTGCGATACGACTAGTTTAATTAAATTTCTTTCTCATCAACATCGTCAGTGTTTGTAAATAGTAGAACAAGTATTGGATTTCAACTTGCATTGTATTTTTATTTCTTTGAATTAAATGTCCAAAGCACTAAAGAAAGTACCTTATATTGTTAGATAAGTATATATTAGATAGATTTATTAATCTTTTATTTTAGCACGACTTATATTTTTTAAGAATTGAAAAATATATGTTAATGCATGATTATATTTATAACAAACGAGGCGTTAATACCACCGACCTTTTTGGGAAGAAAACGTATTTATTACAGTTTTTTAATAAGTACAGACAGTTTCTAGAACATTAAACTGAGAGATAAATCTGCTATTCAATAGATACATTTTCTCCCTATTTATCAAAATTAAATATTTATAAAAATTTTAGTATAAAGTCATTATCATTTAGCAATTTTTTCGTTTATAAAACAGTCCAAATTTTTTTATCAAATCAGTTATATTTAATACCACAGCAAACGAAAGCGCTCTTCCTTTCAGAATAAAATACAAAACTTTCCGACAAATTCCGTACAAATCCACAATTTTCCCAACAATTATTTATCTGAGGTTAAAGCCATAATCACCGCGAGGTCACCACAAAAATTGTAACGTTGGTATTAAGGCTCCAACAAACGGACTGAATCATTTTTATTTTATTTTATTTATTAATAGTCATAGTAATTTATTCCAGAAAACATAATCACATTGTATGTGGAAATCGTACAAATTCATGTTCAATCAATTAAAAAATAAAACTTAAATTTTTGTCGTTCAAATGACTAATAAAAGCATTAAAAAGGTTTAAAACAGTCCGTCTGCGTCCGGCCTTACATGAAAAATTCCCGCGCAGAAAAGGCGGAATCTAAATAATAAATTGTCCATTGTTAGGTCGGGGTTATCCAAAATATTTATTTATGCATACAACATAATGAATTCCCGCGGGATCTGCGATTATGCAGATTTTTCTCGACGTTGCGGCTTGTTGAGTTATGTCCCTATTACATGGCAACCAGCGCTTGAGCTCGAATTAAAAAAAAATGTACCTTGAATTATAGAGCTATAAAAATGCCGTTTAAGTTTAAGCACGATAAACATTTTGGGAATTTGCTTTAAATTATTTAAAACCTAAATTACACCTGCATATTTATATATTTTTTTAATTTCTGTGTAAACTGTATATATGTGTGTTTTGGTTTATGTTTATGTCTACATCACAATTCATTGAGTTTTTCTGTTATATAATTATAAAACACTCATAAAAGATGTATTTATTTATGTACCAACCTAATTAGTATCGTTATCGTTAATCTGTATTTAATAGGATTTGATAGCGATGAGTAAAATGTCAAATATACTTACAAAAATAACAACTAAGTTATTAAAAAAAATACAAACAAAAATTTATTTAAAAAAAACATTTAATAATCTTATATTTAAGTAACTTAAAGTACTCAGTATAATTAATCTAGGAGGCAACACAAAATGAGAGCTAAAAAGGTATTTTATGCAAAATTCGCAGTCCAAGTCATCAGTGAGTTCACCTCGTTACAAAGTTAAATGTAAACTCAGCATAATTTGTTTTAAATTGTTAAAACGGAACGAGTGAAATAAACCAAAAAGCAAAAGCGCTTGACGAGAAGACAATTTAATTTATGTGTAAGTTCCTGCTATATAATGCGTAGTATTATTTACATTAATTAAAAATCTTAGCAAAAAGTTTCTTACAATACCTAGATATACATAGATAAAAATATGTAAGTAAGTATTATCTATAAAAAACATGAAACTAGTTTGCCGTCAACAGCTAATCCAGCATTATTTATTTATTATTGATTTTAATCGCTTGCGCTGTACAGGTACACAGTGGAAAAACAAGATAATATTAATTAGAGAGTACCTAATCAATTAACTGTCAAATCAAACAATCACAAAATCAAAAATAAAAATATTAATGTTATAAAAAAAAGTTTCAAATAGAAAAGTTTGTAAATTTTGTTTGAAAAAGAAAAGGTCTCAACAATTTTTCGCCTAACACCAACCTTTCTCGAGATATCGAATGAAACACGTTTCCATCGAAATGACCTTGAGCTGACCTCAGTACAACCCCTCAAATTGGAATGTATGCTCAGAATACACCCCCCTATTGATCCTCAAAGTCCCCAAACTGTGTTCGCTCATGTTTATTTAACTCGTTTTTAGCCATAATTTGACTGGACTAAAATAGGGTTGCCAAAACCAGTTGCAACCTGACGACCGTATGGACATTGCATTTTTTAACATTTTACATGTTTTTTTTATTTGCTTAACACAATTAGATAAATAACTCTCCAGATGTTAAGTTAACGTATTATTATAACATTACAATTTAAGTAAGTATACTGTAGTTGTTAAGTAGTTAATTTATTTATTTATTTATAACCAAATTTTACAAACTTAATTAAAATTACATAGAAAACGTAATGTAAGATCTTAAATGAGATGAGGTGTATGATATTAAGTTTATTTTATGTTGTAAATAAACTCGTGAATATAAATAAAAAATGTGGCAAAAGTACGCGTGGTAAAGCTATTGCATAGCATTTTTTGCTGTATTACGCATGCGCAGTGTTAGGTTATTTTCGTTAGGTATTTTCGTTACGGAATATCTGGATTCGGTCTCCACGCTTAAGGCCCGCGATAGAAGCTATGCAATAGCTTAATAACAGTACCTACCTACTTCAATTACCTAAAGATCTTCCAACCCTATGGATATAAAAACAATGGCAATGAAGATGTTTTCATTCATCGAATAGTTTATACGATGCGATAAATGAATCCCACGCCGGCATCAATGGAACGGAGTCCACGTGTTGGTTCTGTAATCTGATAGGACTACCGACACCACAAAACCAGGATGTACCTACCTAGCCACGACATTTGATCGTCGTTCAATCGTTCAGTACCGGTGAAGAAGTAGTTTAACACACTACGCTATAAGAAATAAAACTTTCATTTTACAGAAAAGTAGGTTTAGGTTTAAAGAATTTATTTTCATAAAGACATGTTGTCACTTACATGAAAAAATATCTAATAGTAGGTAGGTTAGTATGTCGTTCCTTTAAAGTAGGTTAGTAAACAAGTATAATGTGAAAATTGTATAGTTAAGTAAATGATGTAAATAGGTACAGTAAGTTAACAATTAGTTTTTTTTTTTTTTAAAAGTAGTTTTCAATAATATGTTGTTGTAATTTTGATTTGAATACATTAAACGAGTCTATATTTTTTATAATTGAAGGTATTTTGTTATAAATTTGTGCGCCTTCAAAAGTGAACATTTTTTTGCCATAATTTGTGCGTACCCGCGGTAGCACCAGAAAGCTGGCACGACGAGTGCTACGTTTGGCTATTTGTCGCTTTGTAGTGAAGGCTAAGTTAGTATGGAGAGAGTGTTTCAATATTTTTCGAACAAGAATGCATGTGTTGTATATATAAAGTTGTTTAATGGTCATTATCTTAGTTTCTTTGTAAATTTGTATAGTGGATGTTAGGTAGGGATATTGGAAAAGTAATTTAATAATTTTGTTTTGGATAATTTGTAGTTCCATTAATTTCGTTTTTGTTGCGCTGCCCCAAATTTCTATAAGATAAAGTAGATGTGATTTTACCAAGGAGTTATAGATGGTATAGCGTACTTGTCTCGGAATGCATCGAGCGATGTTACGCAGTGATCCAACAAGTGAGGACAACTTGGATTTGATATGCTCGATATGCGCATGCCACGACAATCGGCTATCCATTCTCAGCCCGAGATATTTTTCGTTTGTTTTAAGTTGTATAGGTTCATTGTTAATGAATAGAGGATTGCAAGGATTTATTAATTTGTTTTTTGCTCTAAATAAAATGTAACTTGTCTTCTCAATATTGATTGTTAAAAGGTTATGTTGAAACCAAGAATGTAATAGGTTTAAGTCTGTTTGTGCTTGCATGATCAAATCAGGAAGTGATGGCCCAAAGTAAAATAAACAAGTGTCGTCCGCATAAAGAGATATGTGACCCTGCAAACCTATTTCATGAATATTATTTATGTAAATTAAGAAAAGGAGGGGTCCTAATATGGATCCTTGTGGTATTCCACAGGTTATCTTGCTGGCTGCGCTTTGGTTATTTTCAATTTTAACTACTTGGGATCTATTAGTTAGGTAGGATGTAAACATTTTCAATGCAGTTTCTTTAATACCTATAGCTTCTAGTTTTTTAAGTAATAATGTGTGGCTAACAGTATCGAAAGCTTTTTTTAAATCTATGAATACGCCTAGTGCAATCTTTTTATTATCTATGTTTGATTTTATTTTAGTTATTAAGTCTATTGTAGCTGATAGAGTGTTGCTTTGGGGTCTAAACCCATATTGTTTTTCGTACAAAAAATCTATTGATTTGAGATAGGATTCTAGTTGTTTGTGTAAAATTTTTTCGAGGACTTTTGATAACACCGGAAGAACTGAAATAGGTCTGTAGTTTCCTGGTTCAGTTCTGACACCTGATTTGTAAATAGGAGTAACTTTTGATATTTTTAGAATGTCAGGGAATTCACCATTGTGTATATGTTTATTAAGACATTTAGTTAGTTTTTCGATTATGAGGGGTTTTAAACATTTTAGTGATTTGGTACTAATTCCGTCGAGACCTGTGCTTGAATTGGAGTCAAGTTTAGTTATTATTTTGTCAACTTCAACGATGCTACATGGAGCTAGAGTTAATAGCTCGGTTGTGTATGTTACTGTAAATGGAAGTGCTTTTTGAAAATTATCGTGACAGCTTTTTGGGACTTTGTTTGCTAAAACCGAACCAATGGTTGAAAAGTATTGGTTGAATACTTCGCATATGTCATTTGTATTAGTTATATCTTTTGATTCGCTAATAAGTTTTGAAGGCGCACAACTTACTTTTGTCTTGTTGTTAGCTAGGTTGTTAATAAGCTTCCACATATTTTTTGGTTTATTATTACACTTTGTAAATTCTTTGTAATAGTAGGTATCTTTGGTATCCTGGATAAGCTTTGTTGTGTAGTTTCTCTTCGTTGTGAATTTCGTTTCTATGGATTCATCGTCTGGATTTTGTTTATGTTCTGTCCATAGGTAGTTTCGTTGATTTATTTCAGATATTATATCCTTGTTTATCCAGTCTTTTTGTGGTTCGTTGAGTATTTTGATCTTCGTAATTTTGCTGTTATTTATGTGGTATTTAATGTCATTTTGTAGTAATGTTAAGTCATTGTCCATTTCTTCTAGTTTAGCCTCTTGTATTGATGTAAATAGTTTTGTATAGTCTATTGCTTGGTATTCTTTCTTAATTCTTGGTATTGGTTTAAATTTTTTTAGTTCTAGGTATATTTGTTTATGATCAGACATCGACGAATTGATTATTGTCATAGCAAAGTTGTTGTTCTTCAAGTTGGAGCTAACATGGTCGAGTATAGATTGTCTTGTTGTTGAATGTCTCGTGCAATATTTCTTGCTAACCTTGTTGAGTAATTCAAAGCCAGCTTCTTGAATGATTGCTTTGTATTTTTTTACTTCTGTGCCATGCATTAGTAAGTCAATATTAAAATCACCGAATATAATTGCCCGTTTTTTTTGTTGTAATTGTGAATCATAAACTTCCAAAAATTTGTTATAATTTGTATCGCCAGGATTATAGACAACGCCCACCTCCAGTGCAAAGTTCTCAAGCCGAACCCATAGATAGTTGTTTCCATCTGTGTATTTTGATTCAATTAGACTGTGTTTTAGGTTGTTGTGTATGAATGCTGAGACTCCACCTCCTCTTTTGTCGGTCCGATAATTGTAGTAATGAGTGTAGTTAGGAAGGTTTGTTTCTAGGGCTTGTTTCTCGTCTTTTATCCAAGTTTCCGTCACTAGGATAGCATGTGTAGTTGTTGGTATAGCGTGTAATATGCATTTTAATTCGTCTAGTTTTCCTTGCTTCAGAATACTGCGAGCATTGAGATAAAGAAAGGAAAGTCTAGATTTACATATTTGCAGGTTTTGATAGCTGTTGGTTATTTGATGAGTAGTTGTCTTTGGTGGTGTAGGTTGTGGGGCATTTATTGCTTGTAGTTTTTTGGATCGGGTTTTATGATGCAAGGAGTCCCATTGATGTATTTGATTGTAAGGTCAGTCTCACCTGTATTTTGGCGGCGAGTCAGTTCCTCCTTTAGCTCCTGCAAGTACTTCTGCTGGGACGGAGTTTGATCTGAGAACATCTTGATATGGTCGGGTAACTTGTTCTTGTTACGCAGTAGTAGTTTAGCTGGTATAGGTGTGTCGTAGCAGACCTTGATTCTTCGACTTTTTCCTGCGTTGTATTTGCCGATCCGGAATATTTTTGTTGGTTTAGGTATGTCACTGTTCACCGCTCTAGTAATGTTAATTACTTCGTCCTCGTCTTTTAAAATTTTTTCATCTATGTTTGGAGAAAGTGATTCCGGTACACCTACTATTAATATATTTTTTTCTCTTTCTTTCCGATCCTGTACTTCACGAATCAATTGCTCGTTCATGAACTGTTGGTTTATATTTTTAGTAGTAGGTGTGGTAGGAGAAGTAAGTTTCAGACTATTTAGTTCAGACTCCAGAGTTTTGATTTTGTTTTCTCCGGCAGAAATTTGGTGTTCCAGGTGGGATACATGGGCTTTGAGGTTGTGTTGTTCTGCTGCCATGCTTGATGAAGAAGATTTAATATCATCTATTTGAGTTTTGAATTCAGCTATGTTATCTCTAAAAAGGCTTAAAGTTTGCTCATTAGAGGATTTTATTTCAACTACTTGTTGTTTAACCTCTGATATACTTTCTTGCATCTTACTCATATTTTGCGAGTTGGATTCCACAAATTTTTCTAATAGAGATGTTATGCTTTGTAACTCCGATCGCACTTCCTTCAGCTCATCACTACAGTCGCATTCGCGTCTTCTTTTACGAAAAGTAATTAGAGATTCCGCCTCCACATTTCTTAGCTTAGACAAATCCGGTTGTGATCCACCGCCCGTTGGCGTATTAGTAGGTGAGCGGTGCACATTCATGGTAGGTCCAGTCGTATAGTACGCGAGTGCGAGGGAACCAAAAAATAGCAACTGCACTGTTTACTCGCGGGGGTGAAGGGCGCTGCACTTGGCCAGCGGTCCGCTGCCTATTGTCCGCGGAGGTTTCAAACACAGCTACTAAGCGTTTTAGTTATCGACACAAAATTACAGGTTTGGTTTCTATGTTCTACACTGTAGAGTTTAGTTTTAAGTGGCAAAATTGTATTTATTTTAGAAAAAATTGACACACGTCTACTTAGTTTGATGAACGAACGACGATGAAAAGTGGAGGAAAAATATAATTTAGTACGAAACGCATTTAAAATTCTGACATCCGTTTCATTAATTATTATATAATATTAAGATATAGTATGATAAGTGGGCTTCTCAGAATAGAAATAAGTAAAACAAATTATAAATGTTTTTTCAAGCTTTTGACAGCCCTTTGTCATTAGTTTTCTGTATTTATACCTATGTAACTTTCAATTTTTTGTCTTTCCATTATCAAATTATTACAAAAATCGTATTACAATGGGCCTGTTCACTTCACAAACATCGAAAACATCCAAAAGTATCATCATCAATGTTCATCACAAACAAACACCTGCTTCCGCCGCGCATTGAGATCTATTCTATTTTTATAAAATGTTCAGGCAGCGGTCAGAATTTTCATTCTACCAAATTTTTTCCCGCGAATCGCTGCGGCCCGTCCAGCCGTGACGAAAGTTAAAGAGATTTCTCACTACTTGAGCTTATGTTTGAATGAATGAATGAACATAATTAAATGAATGGAAACAGGCGTAGGACGCTACTACGAATATTTAGAATAAATAAATAATTTTATGAAGCCGACGACGTGATCAAAGCAAGCGGATAATGTGGGAAACAATATTTTGGTGGAAATTCCTTTGGATTTTTCTGACTTTGTTTAGTTTGCGTTTGTATAATTATTTTAACGTAGATTGGTATGCTACTGTTGTTTTACTAAAGAAGGTTAAGGTTCCGAAAATATTTTGATCATGATCAGAAAAGTTACATGATGTATTGCATAAATATTTAACTCGTTTGCTTTTTAACTCACAAACCGGTGTATTTTTATTATGTTCTCAATTGTAATTGAAAATTATTTAGAAAATAAATATGTCTAAAGCAGAAATAATAAAATAACAACTGCTTTCAATAATTTGATCAATTGTAGGTACCTTTCTATGTGCCTGTCAAAGTGCATTGTAAAATAGAAGTATCGCGTATTGTGCAACAAGAGTGTATGTGATGTGCAATAAAAGTGTATGTGATGTGCAATAAAAGTGTATGTGGTGTGCAATAAGAGTGTATGTGCAAGGAAGGTGTGTCTTGTGATTTTGAAAGCACGCTACAACAACAAAATGTAATGTAAAGTATTCTTAACATCATCATGTCATGTCATGTGACGATGTGGGAGGTCTGTGACGTGACAAACGCTAGTCAAACAACAGTTTCCTGTCGAAAACATATTAGCCAGTTAATATTCTATTTTGGAATGTGTCTAATAGCCATTACTAATAGTTAATAGGTTTTAGAGATATTCGGTTGTATGTGCCATCCGTCTGTGTAGATGTAAACTATTAATAATTTGGCAATCCTAACAGACCTGCTATTAAATAAAAATAAAAAATATTTCATGTTAGTTTTATTTATTATAGTGGATAGAACGTGCCTCTGGGTACCTCTAAGACACAAGTTTCTGCCCGTTTCTGCCCGTTCTTCTAGGCTCTGGTCGCGTGGAACTGGCACTTAGAATCACCTAGTAGGTGAGAGTAAGACGATTTTAAATGATCCTTGTGATTTTATAGAATAAATAAATTTTTGCCTTTTGACACTTGAGGTATTAGAAATAAGAGGTCTGAGAGGATTAAAATGATGGTCTATGTACTGAAAAAAGTAATATTTGTTTGTGTTTGCCTTTTTTTTAACTGCAATATGAAATGACTCATAATAGGACATAATAAAACTGATCTTTACCGCTTGACGGACATTTATTTGTTTTTTATTTAGTTTTTTACGGTATTTTACGACATTAGTGTTGTAGTTTTATTGATTCACTTACAAAATGAGTCGTTGAAACCGCACCTGTCAGCAATATTGCCTATGATTTAATAGCTGCTTTTAACACTTTTACTGGATTTCAAGAATTTAATAGGATTAACTATAATACAGGACTATACACGCAATGTACCTTCAAATAACAAAAAAGAAATATCGAGAGTTTTAAGATAGATAAATATATTATAAAGAATATGCATGACACAAGAAGAAGCGCTACAATGATTGAGTACTTACTTACAATGGACGGCCTAATTGCTAAAAGCGATTGCTTAGACTGACCAGACAGATAATCTTATACTGAAATAAAATACAAAAAAATGCAGAAAGAAAGTGTCTAAGATTATTTTATGAAAAAAATATAACTGATAAAGAATCAATCAAAAAAAAATGGTAGCACTCCGGGAGTGCCGGCAGAAGTGAAAACTTCAATATTAACGTTGTGTTTTCACTTTTAAGTTTTCACTTCAAAAATATAACCACAGTCGTCATAATGACAATGACAATCACAATGACACAGACACATTCGCGCAAGCGCGAATGTGTTTTCACTTTTAAGTTTTCACTTCAAAAATATAACCACAGTCGTCATAATGACAATGACAATCACAATGACACAGACACATTCGCGCTTGCGCATTGTGATTGTGTCATGTCATTGTGTAACATTCGCGCAAGCGCGAATGTGACACAACGACGAAGACAACGAAGACACACTGACACAGACACATTCGCGCAAGCGCGAATGTGTCATGTCGACACAACGACAATGACAATGACAATGACACATTCGCGCAAGCGCGAATGTGTCTGTGTTTTCACTTTTAAGTTTTCACTTCAAAAATATAACCACAGTCGTCATAATGACAATGACAATCACAATGACACAGACACATTCGCGCAAGCGCGAATGTGTCTGTGTCATTGTGATTGTGTCATGTCATTGACATTGACACAACGACGAAGACAACGAATGATGAACGTCACGTTCGATGAACGTCACGAGTCACGTGACCCTGACTGAGTTTTCACTTCAATAAGATGGAAGCGATACAGTTAAATACAAGTTAGGCGAAACGATTCGTACGATATAATAGCGTCTATCTGGTTATGCGCGCGCGGCGAGCGATACGTGTTTCCCGTGCGAGGGTGCTCAGAGCGTCTGTCGGCTGCCGGCGCGCGAGTGCCGCTCCTCGGTCCTCCGCCCCCGCGCTCCGCACCGCACCGCGTGTTGGCAGCGCCTTGTACTCGCCTTGTACGATGTCGCCACAACACTATTTAATTGTTTGAGTCATACGTCGCGTGACCGCAAGTGTGTTCTTTTGTCGTCTCTTGTTTTACGAGCAATGTATAAAAATTAAATAAGATCTTACGCTTTTTCGACGTCACGTGACCCTGACGCGAGTTTGAAAGTTTTTACCCACCCAGCGCCGCTAAAGAAGTTTTCACTTCAAAAATATTGTATAAGTCAAACAATATTAGGTACCTAAAGGTACCAACTTATATTCACCAACATCTCTTGAAACGTAAGTAAAAATATTTTTAACATAACACTTGATTACAGAATTTGTAAATCAAATTAATGTCGGTATTTTTAAGTTTAGTTTTGTATATCAGCGGTTCCGCAGGATTATACAGGGCAATAAAAACCAATTTTAGGATTTCAAAACTTTACGAACACATTTGTTTCGCTGGTTAAAAGCAAACAAAACAGACGTTTAGTGCTACTAAAATTAAGAATTCACGAAAAGAATTTGCCACGGTTTTAAATAATGTAACCGTTCGTTTAATACACACGAGGAAGTAGATAATTTTGACACTGTAAGCCAGCGAGCAAACTGCTTCAAAGTACAATTAGTGACAGTCACCTGTCGTTTTCAGCTACGAAAATGTTAGACAAATCTTAATATATTCGCGCGGGGAAAAATAAAAACAAAACAAACAAAAGTTCAATTTTTTCTAAAACTAAGACAAACATAACTAAATATTTATAGAATTTTAGTCAAACTACTGCTTAATAAATCATTTTCTTATATTAATTTATTAAAACACCGGATACTCTTTAAAATACAGGCCAACAGCTACATTTTCACAGCTTAGTTTTTCTATTTTCTATTGACATTGTATAAAGTCATGAGCCAGAATAACCTGGAATGCAATTTACACAAGTGCAATTAATTTATATTTTAACACCTTTAGCTTCATAGTAATAAGAGCTATAATCGCATAACCTAGACTCGCAAATGCAAGCTTCTTTCATGTAGGTTGTTTACCTACGAAAGACAAAATGCGGTCTTTTCGAAGGTCAATTTCAATCAACAAGTTGAATTTATGATGAAACATATGTAGTTAATAGCCATTTGCAAGCTGTTAATGCGAAATAAATTGCATACGATTTGTAAACATGCGCCATTCCTCTACGCCGAGTCATAGGTTTAAACGCTGACCTGTCCCAAAGTCAAGATAAAAAGAGTTGCGCAAAGTGACACTAATGATCTAAACTGCATAATCAACACTCAATCTGCAGAATAAATGGTACAGTAGGTAATAAATAACATAAGATAGTGAATAACAATGATTGTGTAATAGAAAATAGACGAGAAGTGAGTCACTCGTTCGTTACTAGAACTTAGTATGAACTTTGCGATTTATTCTTACTTCGTGTATAAGTACCTATTCGATATTGTTGAGTTGTATGTACTTGTTTGTGAAATACGTGCATTCCTTTTTCGCACTTAAAAATCTTCAAATCATACAAGACTTCAAAAAAGAAGTTTATTCTCAATTCGACTATTATGTGTCATAACTTTCTGGTAAACTGATTTAAATGCTTCTTGTTTATCTGACAGCTGGTGTTTTTTCATTAACTTTTTAAGTAATTCTTATTATTGCGTATTCCTTGTCGATTTCGATCGAAAATAGTTTTGTTTGATATTTATACAAAAAATTACTTATCCCATTGGCAAGCTTGAATAACCATGCAAATATTCGTCTTATTAATATTATTTTACTAATATCGAATGATAATAATAAACCTTACCTACTTATCTTAATTGTTTTAACTATAAATGTTTTTGATAATTAGTTGGTGATACTCGCATTTCACTGCTCATATTTGAAGAACGAATCACTACCGCAAAAAAGGAACTTACTCGAGTACGCAAGCTGTCTTCCATTTGAAAGTTTGTACAAAACAAGTGTACAATTAATGTAATTTGCACATTTGGCACCTTGCATCTTTTATATCCATCGAACACGTAGTCAGTACGCGTTCGACAGCAGTAGGTATCGTGTATTCGTAGCAATCAATAAATCATTTATCACAAACATATCAAATCATATCATCTAAAGTTGTAGGGCGGAAACCTTACAACAAGTACTTTAAAAAGTTGCGCAGTAACATTTATAAAAATAGTAAATTCCTAACAGACAAGCATACAATTTCGTAACACGCACTTTCTCCACATTCCAGACGTCTCGCGGTTATTTTAGCGTCCACAGAAATACAAGCGGATGAAATGTGTAGGTGCTGAAATAATAAGTGTTCTTTATAGAGGACGCACGAGCCTGGAATCCGGCCCGGGAGCCACTCCATCCGTGTGGACTGGTGGTGTCCTACTTACACATACACTTGTTACCATGGAATTTATACTCCAACAATTTAGGGTACCTACTTGAAACCATAAAGTTTGTGAAGTTATTTATTCACAAACAAACTATACAGTATTTACAAAATGTACATTGGCATATAAAACACATAAGAAACAGTTGAGCTATTCACAGACCGTTGCAAACGATCTATAGATAGTTCAACTGATCCAAATCAGTACCAATCGGAAGCGTACCCAAGATACTGGCTGCATTGCCGCGCTGAATAGCAATGCTGATACGCTGGGCCAGATAGTCACCAGCCCTCGGGTCACGCGTCGCTTCGACTAGACGCCCAAAAAAGTTAATTATACTTTGTGAAGTTAACTATACTCGAATAAATAATAAGATTTCGAACTTTGACAGATTGACAGATAGTTTGGCCGCTTTTTAACAAAAATAGTGAGGTAATTTAAATGATCAATAAGCGAATGAATAGTAAAGCTTTTTAAGCCATTTACTATCGAAGAGTTTTTCATTTGTTAATTTGAATTGAGTGTGAACTGTCAAAGTTCGAATCTGATTATTTGTTGGACTTTATGTAGATTGTTATCCTATACTAAGTAGCCTGCTAAGTTTAAAGTTAAAACCTAGATCCCAGTTAAAAATGCATAGTGACGGTCCATACATTATGTCTATCAAAATTTATAACAACCTACCATTAGAAATAAAAAATATACAAAAAGACTCCCTATTTACTAAAACACTGAAATTACTTCTTATTGACAAAGCCTATTATGATATAAAGGAATACCTAGAATAAATATAAAGACATGCATACTATACTAATGATTTATTTATTTACTATCTACTATCTAATACTTTTGACGAACCTCGGTCTGCCTCCCTTCCAGCTACGAGTTATATTGTAATGCCCTATAAACAGGGTTCATGTGTGACACCTACCTACATTGTATTACCATGTTATGTACCACCATATGAAAAACAATAAATGTATTGAGTATTGAGTATTGAGTTTATACTTTATTACGCTATTCTTCTCAGTAACGACTGCTGTTGTTCACGTATACTAATTAGCCTGCTAAGTTTATAGTTTAATTCACTATTTTTTTTCAAAGTATCTGAAAATACTGTACTGAAGACTTTTTTTTTTGTTTTTTTTTTATGCCATAGCTGGCAGACGAGCTTGCGGGCCACCTGATGGGAAGTGGTCACCGCCTTTAGACTTTTGTCATATTTTTAAACAACTTGGTATGTTGCTCGCTATTGAATAATACGAGCTATATTTTTATGATTCAATGCAGGTAAATTCTCTGGCAATAAATAAGTAGCAGTTGTGAAGAGGGGATAAAATCCTTTCCGTCGTCTTCGTCACTGAAAAGCTGTAAGAGCGAGCCCTGCACACCTGGCGTCTTCGCATTCTTGACTGCGCCAAAATATATTTACACAATCGTACACTTCCGGCTAGATATATATCAAAGTAACTGGCACAACGCCCAGCTGTACCAGAATGTACAACTCTTTGACAAAATAAATTCACTTTGTCAAAGATAAATTAAATATAATAAACATGTTGTATTTGCACAGGTATCTTTTACGAAGTATAATAATAGTAGCTACTAAAGGTTTTAAAAAATCTATAAAAACAAGTGCGTTATAAAATACTAGCGGCTAATTTACTAAAATAGTTTTAAGAAGATACATAGATTAATTATACAACGATTCGCTACTTTGAGAGGTATTAACAATCCTAATAATACGTTTTGATACATTTTAAAAAGAAATTGGTTTATTTTTATAAATAAAACATTAAGTTTAGTTTATTAAAATAGCAAATGAATACATGGCAGTTAAATGAAACAAACACGTGTCTAATAAGATCACCGGTCTCAAACAATCTAATAATGTAATTGAAATAAATTAGCGTTTGAGTCCAGCATCAAAGCAGAAAGTGCATCGTTAGTTTGACTAATTGATAGGAAACTACACTTTATCACAACAGGGCAAAGTCTAAAGTCGTTTGTCAATTAGAAAGTTCACACCGGGAATACATTAAAATCATTACTGTCAGTGAGAAGTGCTTGTAATGCATCTTAAAGGTTCACATACTTCACAAGAATCGAAAATCTTCAAAATTAATGAATTTTGTTAATAAAACTAAAAATTTAAGTATTTTTCAAACATATATTCACGTATGCCTTTCAACAAATAAAATATTTATAAAACTAATATCTTTCAATATAAATAAAGTCATAAAAACTTGAATATAAATAAACAAACATAGCAATCTGATAATATTTCTGTTGCCACTTCATCATTTTTGTATAAGTAGTACAATATATTTAACAAAGTATTGATTTTATTAAGTAGTAAATTATATTATTTTATTGGCCTTTACCTGACTCTTGAGTGGTTTTAATATTGAATTGACAGATATACTTGATGGTAGCAGAGTCTGATCTCCGATCTCCAATCTCTGCCAAAACGTCAAATAATAAGGAGCCTTGATAAGTGACCTCAATATATTTTAATCTTTCATGGAAAAACAAATTTTACTACGGAGGATCTATGTAGATAATAAATAAATTGTCTGACTGATTCATTGAGAATAAAACCATCAAATGGGTTGGGTTGGTTTTATGAAGCTGCGGTAGAATCTAAAAATGTAACCAGAACACCGTGGCTCAGTCAAGTGCGGTTGCAGTGTCAAGCCAGTCGTCATATATATATATCGATACAGTGGCACTAAGGTGAGTGAGGGTACATCGGGTTTTAGTGGGTATGCTGATAGGTTGCACTTTCCACTAGGTCAACATTTTGTCATACAGTGTTGGAAACTGACAGTCGTTTCCAATCATCTTACATATTAGGTGATTCTAGGTGCGTGAGTATGAGCATTTTCCCTCCATAAAAAAAAATTGGTTTCATGAATGCCAATGTTGTGTTCAAAGGTTGCCAATGTTGTTTAGCCCACTCGTCCCTGAAAACGAACAACAGCATCAGAAATAGGAATTTAACGGTTTTGGCTCTACCGCTAGTGTTGGAAACAACGTGATTGATTCGACAGATGAAATCAAACAAGTTCACAATAGGTGAACTTTATGACGCAGTTGGCGACAAACTAGCTGTTTATTCGTTTCCCGCAAAGGCTGATGACAACTGATAAATGTCTATAAATTTTCTTTAAATTTGTAACTTCTCTTCTATAACTTAAGTAAAGCCAAATACATCCATATTCGTTGGTAAAATGAATTATGATATCCTTCTCTATCTACAGATTTATGGAGCAATGGTCACCAATACTTTTTTGTATGAAGTAACCATCGAATGTACTCGATGGAAGTAAGTAATGGAATAATCAGATGGGCTTTTTGAAGAGGTAACCATACATTGCTTCACTAGCCCATTTGCTAAGCCCATAGGCTAAGTGTCTTGTGCCTTTCGTCACGTACCCTTCAAACCAGAACACAGCAACACAGTTCAGCGGCAAAATAGATCTGTATATTTTTTACCAGGAAGTACTACTACTGTTGGAAGTAAACACTTCCCAAGACAAACACATTCCCAAGAAAAACGGATACTGGAGTAGAGACCGCGTTTAGGCAAGCGTAGTGTAGGACGCCCTCTGGTGAGATGGAGCGACGATCTACGGGGTGTAGCTGAGACGAAGACTGGGCTCAGTGGCGCGTCTTGGGAGAGACCTACGTCCAGCAGTGGACTGATATAGGTTGATAATGATAATGATGATGAAGACAAGCTATTTCACTGGTAGTGCAACTAGTACCATTCTGTCGGTTCTGACATTCCTTTTTGTATGGTACGCCCAGCAGTCCCTACATCCTACATTGGCGCACCGCCAGCAGCACGGTATGCGGTCCCCATCTCTCAGAAACACTGCTAAATGTTAATGGTTTCAACATTTTTTTGTTCCTTTTTTGCAGAGCGTGAAACTTGAGCAGACCACGTTTTGGATATGAGTTATGATGAGCATTGACCATCGATCATAATGAGCATGGTGCTATTTATGGACCACAATGAGTAGCTTATACCTTAGATCGCATGACTTTTGCGATATAGCAGTACCGTAAAGGTTGATATTTTATTCGATGCTGCGGTAGCTATAATTTGAAAATTTAGAGCTGTATTTTTTTAAATAGCACAATGAAAATGAAAAACACATTTATTTAGTAAAAAACTTAAAACTAAGTTACATTTTGGTACATATGGGCCTATGGGAAGTTTATGACATAATCGAGTGCTATCCCTAAATCAACTTTACTGCGATCACACTAGGCAAGCCTGACAAGAGTTTGCTATTTAAAAAAAACTAAAAAATGCATTTCTCATCTCCTTTCAAATACTTCAGCAATGTAGGTACTTATATACCTACATGCAAACAAACATATTTAGTATGCATAAATTAGCAAATATTCTTGACATAACATCTATACTATAGACTAGGGCCGGGCGAGACCAACAGTCTAAAGAATTTTCGTGCCTACGTGATAGATAGCTAACTCTATATATATAGCCGATAGGTATGTCTACATTCTATGTTCTCGTCACAAAGTAGATTTACAGCAGTAAATAGACAGTGCGTACGATGTGTCAATGACCTTAGCTATTTTGAGCACATTCTCAGGCGTAGGTAATACTGGATCGTGATTCATCTGATATAGTTATCTGATCTTATCGAGCCGGGATCAGTGTGAAGCTATTTTTGGAAGGCATGCTAATGAGGGATACAGTTTTTTTTTTTAACTCTAATTGTTTGTCTAAATATGATAGGTCTTCTAATATTTATATTGAAATGCTTCCTTCATTTAAAAGAAATCTCAAAGATTTTAAAATCCAAATTAATGTTACGTCGAGCAGGATTTGAATCCGCGGAAACCACAGGACCACGGCTTTTCCTCAATATTTCTTTGTCTTTGCTTTTCATATTATATTGTACGTCAATTAAATATTAAATGGCAACCCTATGTCTATATCAACACTTACTCACTGGTAAAAAATAAATTTGGCTACATGTACACACTGGCCGGCATTCTCAAAGTTCGACAGACATGTCTTTGTGTGGGCGTCGCTCAAACATTTCAATTTAATGAACATTTCAAAGGTATGCAGCTCTGCTTACTATCGACTGGCTCCTTCGACTTTGAGTGATGTTGTTTGTGAAAACACGCGTTAAATGTTGTGTGGAGTGATAAAGCATTTTGGAATTGTTTACGAATCACGGGAGCCAAGGTTTCGATCGACACCGAGACACAATCAGTATGATGCGTTGGGTCTTTAAAAGCTTTAATCATAATAGCTTTAATCAAAATAGATGTAGAGCAATTCATAGAGTCATTGACATGACAAACAAGAGTAAAATGCACTAGCTAAATGCTAGCAAATCTTCACAAATATGTTAAACAAACAGCCCATCAATACTCAATCAAATTGTATCGCCAGTCTGTGTGAGGTAGGTTAAGAATTTACGATTTATCATTATGTTTCTAGTTCAGCGTGTCAACTGCACCATCGCCGTTTTATCGCTCGCATGTTTTCGTCATTATTTTATGTTATGTTTGCCGATGCATGTTTGCATGACACTTTCACGATCTCGGCACGAAGCGTTCCAAGAAGTTGGCTTTGTTCAAAGGATACGGTATTTCTGATGCGGGTTGCTTTTGATTGCGAGTGTTTACGACAGTCACGATTTTATTTTGGTATCGAACATTTAGGTTATTCAATTGGGGCTTAGTTTTCGCAAACTGATGGGCTCGTTATTTTTCTCGGTCGGACATGAAAGTGAGCAGGTTTTAAATCAAATCTTTTTTTATTTAAAAACTCTGAGCGGATGAGACCCGTTTGTTTGGCGACGCTTGCTAAATTCCTCTTAAATTATTCAATTTCGTTTGTAATTGACCTAAATCATAGCACACTTTTTGCATAAAAATAGTCCATTCACACGGAGACAGTTTGTTTGAACGAACTATTTAGCTTGTATTCAAAATGTGCTAAACTTATTGCATATAGCCACTATGATTCACCTGCTTAAAGCACATACCATATTAACCAATACCAAATGTTTTACCAATGACCTATTGCATGATCGATAGCAGACGATAAGTAACAGTTAGTACCTACCTTTTAGCGATTTCAGGAATGGGTGCATGAAAGAGCCTCCTCGTGGCGCACACCGGTAACAGCTAGGCACGGTAAAGCAGTTTCTAGTCTGGCTAATCTTTCCAACACGATGCTACAACAAAATACAGTTTTAGCATCGACACGATAAGAAGAAGAAGCGATTTCAGGGACAATGGTGGGTGAGTAGATGCGTAAGTATAAACAGATGATACCGCCGCATGCCATTCATAGCATTCCGACTCGAACTGTCCCACTTACCGATATGTCGCGCGTCGTGCCCAATGTCCCGCTCTAAAGGAATGCGGGATGTTGCCCTGAAGATTACATCTGAATATTTCTAAATATCACTCTCATAACTGATTCATATACGATTTTATTATATTGGACAAGAATTTACACTAAGTAGGTGAGTTAAGAATTGTTTTTGATTGTTTTTTTTACATAATCCATCCAAAATGCCAAGTTGATTTCACAATAGTTGGTAGATTTCATATCGTAGAAAGCAGGAGCCGATTTTCGACGAAGAATTATGTAAGTACTTACTTCAGCTGTCAAAAATTTACATTATCTAAAAAGTGCTTAATTCATTAGAGCACGGATAAAAAAAGCTTTATAAACATATAGTCTTAAGTTTTCTCTAAAAAATTTACGCCGTCAAATCGTTTATACACAAATACATTTTTAGACTTTACTATTAATTTACTAATATTTTATTAGTAGTTTTAATGAATAGAGTTTACGGACGTTCTTACGATTAGTACATGATTCTTTCAGTTTCAGTAAACAAGACAAGGTCGACCGCTGATTGATAGAATTATCGCTGGAGAGAGCGGATGCGGATGTCCTCGATTTCAGGAATGCGACTCAAATACACTTCAGGAATGTGAAGCTTTTTATCAGTTTAAACTGACTATTGACTGTAGCATTTCAAATGTAAAGATACAAGGTTGCTTGATTTCTTGGAACTCATCTTCTATTGTTTATTTATGATTTATACATTAAATAAATAATACTGGACAATCCACACAACATCACCTTGCAGAGAAGAGAGAAGCTAAGCAGAGCTTGTGTTATGGGTACTAGGAGACTGACATATACATTACATAGATAGGTATTTTTTATTATACATTTATAATACCCAGAACACCCGGAATAAATAATTGCAGATCGTACAAACATTTATCCCACGGCGGGAATCGAACCCGCAACCTCCGCTTCGCAGGCGGACCTTCGCATGCCGCGCCACATCGGTCGTCTATCAGTGTTGTAAAACTGCATATTCACATCTAATTTACTATTAACATTTTTTTAATGCAGGAAATAATTTAAAGGTGGTTAACAAATATTTTATATATGATGGGTACCTATCTATTAGAAACGTTATGTGAATTTTATATTACGTTCTATGTTTTAGTGAAAAGATACAGATTGAACACAAATATGTGATGTAAGAATATTTTTGATGCTAAAAATATTATATTCAATGATGTAATAATACAAATCTTGATGCCTGAAGAACCACTATTTCCAGCAGATATATATCTGTCACCGGTTCTGCAGTTCTGGAACATTCCAGAGTTTCGTAAACAAGAACAAGGTTCTGAGGGGATTTGAAGAGAATCTCACGGATTCAGTGATGTGACACTCTGGACATATCACTTATTGTGACTCAGAGGGAAAATACTAAGGCATCTCGCATTACTATCTGAAATCTCATATCTTATTAATTAATAAAATTGAGAAATGATTAATTCTAAAACTGTGATAATAAAGATCCATTTTTCAACAGCATTTCTGATGTATTATTTTATGTTTTTTTTAGTAATTTATCAGGTCATCTGTTTATATATTTTAAGGACCTTGCCAACCTATTGAAAACTTAGTCGTGACATGGGTTCATAGAAGTAGTCGACAAGTTATTTATCACTGTGTTTTCCATAGTTTGGTGGTTTATCTCTCCGATGTAATAGGTACTTTGTACCGCGATGGCGCCAGGCAGAATAACAACGTTTGATGTTCATCATGATATCCTTGATGATTTGATTTCAAAAGTTAAAATTCTGATGACCCGAATTAGTTTGACCGAGGTCGTTTTCATGATGTTTGTGCTATAACTGTGGAATGTGGGCATGTGAGATGATGCGGGCTGCAGACAGATCGTTATAACAGAAATGACAGCTTAAAGAGCAGAGACTTGTAGTCAAGTTGATATTTTACCACAAAGATTCTGTTATTTACTTAAACACAAAGCGCTTGGGCATATTTCGGTAATTTTATACTCAAGAATAAAAAACGCCAAAACAAGTAGGTACACCAATATTGAATATTGGTAAAAGAACAATGTTTTCATTTGATAAACTAAAATCAGTCACTTGGCTTTTGAGTAAATTAAATTAGTAATTCAATCTCCGAATGGTTGAGATTGCGATTATGAGATTTGAAAAAGACTAAAATTTGAAAAGGCTAAAATACAATAGATACAGTTTCAGTCTAGCTCTAGGTGACCTAAATAAAACCAGAATCCCGTAATAATGAAATCCAGTATACCTGGTTTATTCTACGCAGCGTGATGCAACAGTCTAGAACTGTCAATGGAAACCAGATGCAGGGCTGGGTCCGTCAGGGCGGCGGCGCCACCGACGCCGGCCACCTTGTACAACCACTGCACGAGTTGGTTTAACTCAGTATCATATTAATTTCAATTCAAATCATTTATTGCTTGTGGGTGTCTAGGTACATTAATAGATGGAAGGTGTGTAAGGTAGCGTCTCTAGATCCTGCTAATTAGCATTGATACGTATTTAGTTTTTAGTAGTATTTAGTATCTCATAATTGAATGCAAATCTCAAATAATCAGAAAATCTCAAATTGTCTGGCTAATCTTTCCAACACGGTGCTACAACAAAATACAGCATCGACACGATAAGAAAGAACGATAAGAAGAATTGTCTATTTCCAAAAATACATAATAAATACGTTGGCTAAATAAAAATAGTGATACCATCAGAGTTTGAATAGAATTTTTATTTCAATCTCACAATAAATATCATCACGAGATTCAAGGATCTTCAAATCTGCAACTAAAGTGACAGCTCGCGAAATGAATAAATGTTTGTGTTCAGACTATTTTATGTAATGTGGGTCAATTGATATTTTTTTAGCCTCGAAGTAGGTGACTACCGAGTTGTAAATAACATTGAATTTGTCAAAGATCATCGATATGTAGACTTTTATTAGATTCACAAATATGCTGAAGATAGAGCAACATTGACAGACATAGTAAAATGAAAGGGGGTGTTAAATTTTATTTAACAGCGGTTTTTTCGGTATGATTTTAAAATATGCATGAAACACATGTTGTAGAGAGTTCAGGCAGTGAAACAAAATATCAACAAAATAAATTGAATAATACTTAGCTGTTAACTTACTCGAAGAAAGATAGATAGGTAACTCTTTGGAACTAACTTAATTCAGTACAATGGGCAGCCTTATCGCTTATAGCGATCTCTTCCAGGTAACCGTAGAAATTTCCCAAGACCTAATTTTTTACTAATTCAGCAGATCACCTTTTACAAATTTATTCGCGAAACCGCTTCACCCCGTTTTCATTATCAGCACTTTCACTGGCGCTAATATAACGTTTGCGGTAGGTACCTAGTGTACCTTTCAATAATAGCTTCTTGATACTGATGCTGTCATGCATACCAGCTGAGAATAGCTCGAGTGCCACTCGGAGCACTGTGAATAAATTTGCTGCCCCAAAAGAGGTGAATGCAACCACTGAGACGGCGTTCAATCGATATTAGTCATCAGATATTTGGACTACTGACAATTTTTGTTTACTAAATTTATGAAATATACTATTAAATTATTTTAATTACTGTCCTTTCATTGTAATTTGTGTTACAGTAAAACAATCTATCTAAGTATCTAAATACTGGACTTTCGGATAGGTACGCTTATGTTTTTATCAATTTTTACTCTCAGTTTAAGGTACATATAGGTATTGCAAGATCAAGTATCAGAATTTAATAGGGCAACTAGTCATTATTGATAAAATGTACCTACTGTGAAGCCGGAATTCTATGTTCTTCTTGTTTTTTTCTTGCAATAAAAACGTCTAAAATGTTTAATCAATAAAGGTATATTTTGTCTTACAATATTTAAGATTCATTTATTAGATAATTGCGCATGAGCTTAGTCTATTCCCATTTATTTAGCTGTCCAGTATCACTTCAATACTACTTCAATACTTCAGCAATACTTGCGCAAGAGGTACCGAACAACACCAAACTTTTTGTACATAAGTATTTTGTTATGTAAAGTTTTCGCAGTAGTCCCGCGAACATTCCAGCTGCGCTGGCCCCACGCCCACGCCAGCAGTAGGGCTGGCGATCAGGTGTTTAAGTGTTATTTGCTATTTAGTTGCACGATTAATGTCCGCAGAACATTTTAAATTATAAAAAGGTGGGATTGAGGCGTGGCTTGTTTACCAGTTAAATAGAAATCGCTATATGAGGCATGTACTTTGATGGTTTTTTAACAGAAGGGCTAGCAATACTTTTGACTTATTGTTTAAGCATTCCATGGCCTTAGTTCTTATCTAGTTCAGAGCTCTTAATCTTAGAAGCAGTAGGGTCATTATCAATGAGCGGTTCTACTCCTCAGTCATAACTTTAAAAATAAAATTTGTAAATTTCTTAAATCAACCACCATTTACATTATAAACAAGTGCCAGAATCAGAAGTAGGTGCCCTGATCCAATTGTGTTACAGAAATGGATGACATCATGCGCGTACGCTGAAGTAATAATGTTTATAATTTGGGACGGGCCGGGAAAGATAATTACTGAAACAAATTGAATACTCAAGGTCTTTTAAGGTGACGGGTATAGCCAAATGCGTGTTTTTGGGAGTGTTTTCTGAAGAAGTCATAGCATGTGGAGTTGTGCAACTTATTATTTCCTATAACACATATATCGAACTAGTCAGGTAGGGAACAAAATGTGTGCTCTTGTTTATAGTTTACTTTAAAATGTAAGTTTAGTACCAACACCTTTTGCAAAAGTGTGATTTTTGATCCCATTTTTTATGGGTTTGGCAGATTTGTTTGGTACCAAACTCAGCACAGCTATTCTTATGGTTGATATCTATACATCCAAGGAAAAAAAATTCTACATTAAGGTGTTTAAAGAAGAAGAAGAGTAGCGCCTTAGGAACTATAAGTGTTCCATTGCTGTGTGCTCGCAAATATTCATAAGGCGCTGCTTAAGAGTTTGACAATCCAAACTGTGCGCGGCTCACTATGTGTTTTGCGTCGTTTTCAGCATTCTTACTGAAGTTGAAAATGCGACGTTGCCACGCTGACTATCTAGAGTTTAACCACTGCAGCAAAAACTATGCCGTGTTACAAGTTTAACATGTGTGTAGATATAATAAATAAATAATAAAGTTGGAAGTTATTGACATTTTTATTTATTACTAGCTGACACGTGCCCACTTCGTTGGGGATAATTTTTATTACATAAAAAAGTATGACATATGCTGCCGTTGACTTGTGGCTTTTTTGTAGGCATTATCAAGCTCCACATCTTTTATTTAGAACACTTCTTTCATAGTTAAGGCAGCGTTCGTAAGAAGTGCTTTCATTCGACCGTTTTTTTCTCCGATTCATTTTGCAAAACGGACTACCACGTAAAAGCATTTTTATTTTTCAGCAATAACGTAACTTTCTATTGATGAAAGAATTTTTAAAATCGGTTCAGTAGATCCCGAGATTACCCCTTACAATTTAACAAATACACAAACTTTACCTCTTTATAATATTAGTATAGATTAAGTAAGTATATTATATATAAGTATTCTTTTTTCCTAACCTATCTCGTCCCACTGCTGGGCAAAGGTCTCCCCCAAATCCTTCTCTCTGCTTTCCGCTTTCGTCCACCAATCCCTCTCAAAAGCATCGAGGTCGTCCCGCCATCGCCTCTTTGGTCGGCCTCTACGCCGCCTTCCGTCTTTAGGCAGCCACGGTGTCACGATTTTGGACCATTTCTCTGGGTCCATCCGGCTAATATGACCTGCCCAGTCCCACTTAAGCCTCGCGGTTTTATTGCCTACATCTGCAATACCAGTGAGCGAACGCAGCGTAGTGTTTCGCACTCGATCGATGCGCTTGAAACCAAAGATGCTACGTTCCATTGCTCTTTGGCAAATCTTGAGTCGGGATTTCTGTGCTTCAGTCAGTGACCATGTCTGCGCACCGTAGGTTAGGACGTCGCCTTTAACGTGTTCCTTCATGGACCAGTAGCTCTTCCAGGCGTTCTCGATGCGGCGATCGATCTCCTTATCCTGCCTGTTTTCGAAGCTCGCTAACTGGCCCAAGTAAATGTACTCATCAACAACAATATATTTTTAATAAAAATATTAGAATCTATATATAAAAAAAAACCATCTAAGTAAATTATGTTTTTGTATGAGATTATAAGCACCCTCTTGAATATTTAATATTTTGTTTTTAAATATTTATTCGTCATAAAAGGTAATCGGATACGCAACCCTAAATAACTTATCAAGATAACTCAATTTAACGGAACTATTGCTAAATACCGACCGACTTTTATCACATTGCCAAAACGCACTGATAGCGCGATCTAGGATTTGTGCACAGTAGCGCCATCTAGTGGTAAACACAACAAATTTCAAACTTTACTCGATTTGAGTATTCAAGTGCGACGGCGCGATGGCTTATTTCATGTATAAGTTTGGTGTTTCTATACCGATTTCTATGATTCTTTTTTTATTGAATAGGTAATAATGTTCACTTTTTTAAATTTGGTATGACTGAGAGTCTTATAAACGTAAGAGTAAACAAATATAATCAGAATGCTCCGAACTGCTAAGCTATCAGGAGTTACACGTGTTATTGTGAGTCAACCATAAAAGATAGACATATGCTGTTCCGGGATATTTTTTAGACAATTTAATGTAGAATATTTCCGTAATACATGATTTCTATGTAACTTTAACCATTAAGGCTGCAAACGCGACGGAAGCTTAAAAAACGGAGTAACTTTCCGACATTTCCCTTCACTACTCAGCTCCTATTGATTGTAGCGTGATGAAAAGTATCCTATAACCTGCCCAGAAGTATGAAGAATAATTGTACCAAGTTTCGTTAAAATCCGTCGAGTAGTTTTTGTTTCTATAAGGAACATACAGACAGACAGACAGACAGACAGACAGACAGACAGACAAAAATTTTACTGATTGCATTTTTGGCATCAGTATCGATCACTAATCACCCCCTGATAGTTTTTTTTAAAATATATTTCATGTACAGAATTGACCTCTCTACAGTTTTATTATAAGTATAGATGAAAAATTTCACCCTACCCGTCGCCTTAAATAAACTTCTCCAACTGGCAGTGTTTGAGTCACCTTATGAATTTATATGAAAATTAAATTTAAACTTTCTGTAATGGTCTCGTGCCAGATAAATAGAAGGATTTAAACGGATTTTGATGTTCTTTAAATGGCATCGACTTGTGCCAGCCCTTGTTACATTGCAGCCCGTGGTCTTATTAGAATGCCATACTTATCTGTTTGCGTTAAAGATTCATTTCGCTATCGTTCCTGGTTAAATCAATTTCTATGTCGTGATGACAACTTTAAAGTCAAGCTTGTCAACTAGCCCCCAAACCAGCTGGTGCATACAAACTTATTTCCACCGACTCATAAACATTCATAATTTTATTCCAAGCTCATAAAGGTTGACATTAACGAATAGCTCGCTGTCTGCGAAAAGCTTCAAGATTATTATGATCTATGTGATGGAATGCAGTGCCAGGTCCAGACCAAATGACTAAAGCGAACGAAACATACGATGGTTTCTCTCGCACCCACTGAGCTAATGTGGATTGTGGCCATCTATCCCACTTGACTTGTATGAAACTTGCGACAGAAAACCTCTAATGGTTCAACTCTTGAAGATTTTTGTGTCGAGTGTGCAAGATTTAGATTTTCCGCAATGACAAATGCTCAGCTCTTTGACAAAGATCAGAGCATCAAAGAAACCTTTGCAAGTGCTATTTTGAAAATAGACAGCTTCGTCAGCTTTTAGAAAAGCATTAGGATATGACTCACCAAGAACTGTAAAACAAAGAACAAACAGGCTGAAGTTGCATAGCCGTGACTATCCGTGTCATGATGCCTGCCTACGTGTTGAGATGACGTGTTACATTAAATGATCTAATTTAGATTTAACAAGCTGATACGTTTGACGAGACTGCAACAGTAACGTAACAGTGGAGCTAAATCTAAATCGATCTGAACTTCAAAATGCCTGCATTCCACCGCCGTGAGTCAGATGCATTCGTCATGATGCGTGTAAATATAACTTTCATTTTCATCGGTGATTTCTGCCCTAGGCTTTCCCATAACATGGTCGTCTAGCTGTATTAGTAAAAACTATTAATTTTATATTAAACTATGATGCCTTTGTAAATACATTTACAATCTCTTGGGTAGAGTTTGTGGTTTGTTCTTATGACATCTAGATATTTTACACATGGTGAGAGGAATTTCTATCATTTTGTTAAATAATTATGAGCATTGCCATTTTGCTTTTTGTAGGGCTTATTTGACTTATTCTACCGTCTTTGTATCCACCTAGATTTGCTTAGCAGATTTATCAACTCTCTATACAAGACCTGACCCTTTGTCATCAGTTGGTATTTTTATCAATAAGTACTTGGCATAAAGCTGTATTTTTCTTTGTTGTATTGTTTAGAGAACGTTTATAGCCCAGCATTTAACTTTTGCGAGTGTCGCTGCCCATTGCCCTTGCTAAATATAATTTAACATTTTATTTTTGTTTACGAGCACACAAAGGTGAGCTGGCCGGAGCATTTGGCAAATTCACGAGATTATTGTATATTTAGATGGTTATTTCAAAAGTTATGAGTCATCAGAAACATGTTTTGTTTGAGCATGACTCTTGTAATATTATTTTCAAGGCCGTGATTTTTCAACGTGTTACCTGAAAAAATCTGCTTGAAGTGCAAAATGGCGAAGAAATAGGAAAAGATCATGACATGTCAAGAACAGATATGACAGAAGCGGGATTACGATGATTCTTTGAAACTAAGGTGACCATGAAAAGCAAGTGGCACCAACATTCTTTTGAAATCCAGCAGTCTCCACATCCTCTCGAGTTTCTGCGACTCTTTCAAAACAATATGAAAATAGCCATCGGCGACGCAACGCATTCTTCGCATATCTGTCGCCGACCTAGAAAAGGTGAGGTGGAAAGTGCGTAGCTACGAGAAAAACAACATTATTTACTTAAATTATTTACGATACTGGCTTATTTATCGTTTCAATAGACGTTGTTTGGTCACCGGTTCTGGTATATACATAAAGTATGTCAGTCTTCTAGTACCCATAACACTAGCTCTGCTTAGCTTGGGGCTAGATGATGTTGTGTAGATTGTCCAGCATTATTTATTTATTTATTTATATACTTACCTATAGACCATGTCATCTTCATGATGGTATCTCTGTAGCGACTAGCGATGCTCTTAGCTACAAGCATTTAACCCAGGTTTGATAGCCCGTGATTTTGGCAGCGTTAAGCTAATTAGTTCTAATTATTTGAACAAACTGAAACGATCCCGAGGCACCTAATCATCTCTACAACGTAGGTCATTGTACTGGCTTCCAGTATGACTTGTCTTTATAACCAGCCAGTGAGTATTTAGCAGATTGCAGACTTCTAAAAACGGTTATACGAGCTTGTATTAATCATAAGACATTGCTTGTGATAGTATTTTTTCACCGATACTTTTTAGTAGCTAATTGTAATCATTCATAAACCGCACTTTAAGTATATTTATCTAATTGCCATCAGTTATTTACCCTTATATACCCTCAGCTTTTAATTCACCTAAAGAAATTATAAACCCTTAGATCTACGAGTAAAACAGTAATTTTGGCACAAAAACAACCAATGGTCAGTAGATATGGCAAATGTTTGGCAATTGCGTCTAGAACGCAAAGTGTAAGGACTAAATAACATCTGGGAGCAAATCCAAATGTCATACAGAAATTCCATTTGTTTAGTTTGTTGCGAGTGGAACATGAACATCTGCATTCTGTTAAACGTACCTACATTATATTACTGTTTATTTATTTTACAAGTCCTAGGTACTATATGAGAGTGAAATTGCAATTAATCTTGAGACTAATTGCGATTTGATATATTAATTATTAAACGTAATGGTCATATTTATACCAAAGCGTAATAAAATCACTGTAAATGTACTAGTTTTGCCCATACCTAATTGTCTTTTTATAGGCTCCTTTCCGTACAAAGGTTGTCTGCAAGAAATCGTCTCTCTAGCAATAGACTACCCATTGTACTGTATTTAGTTTATTTGTTTTATGTTTTTTTCTCACTAATTAGTTGTAAGGTGTACATTTATAATAAAGTAGTTTCATTCATTCATTCTGAATATTATTTCAGTGGTCGTGTCTCATTACCTGTACCCCAAGTACGAGTATGTGCACACACTAATCGTAGAGACGCAATCGCCGAGCGCCACCGATTTTGTATGGAGATCCAAACAGCGCCCCCAGCTGATTTCTTGAGAAGCTTGGATTTCCATACAAAATTGGTGGCTTGCGATACAAAGGCGATACGTTCGTATTCATGTGCAAAACTCGTACTAGGCCTTCTGATTTACAAAACACTCAGACATGGTAGAGACGATTTTAGACTTTTTTGGCAATTACTTCTAAAACTAATTAACGCAACAGTTTCGTAACAAAAAACAATTAACCGAACATCACCCTCATTAGTCACATTACTCCTAAAACATTATTTTTAAATCAGTAGACGTATAAAAATCTATTGCTAATTGTGTCCCTGCACGTGCTTAAAGAATGGTAATTAAAGAAAACTTTGAACTTGTACCATGAAACTCTGCCAAAATGCCGCCCATATGGCACTTGTGTCTAATATTGTTTAAATGACCTTTATTCACAGCGGCTTAACCACAGATTGATCGTTAGCAGGTATTTAGGGCCCCCGCAAACTGCAGACTTTTTATCGGCCGATAGTTTGGTCGGCTTCTTAATCAGTATGAAGACTGAATCACTGTAATGTGCGCATCTGCATACATCTTTATACTGATTAAGAAGCTGACCAAACTATCGGCCGATAAAAATTCTGCAGTTTGCAGGGGCCTTTATAGTGATCTTTTAATCGGATCGGTAACCGATAACTACCAGTAGATCTCAATAAAGGTACATTGAATTCATCAATAGTATCTAGTGAATGTGACTTGTATTAGGTATTCACAAAATGTACATAGATATATATATATAATACATAAGAAACAGTTGAGCTATATCTAAACTAATATTATAAAGAGGAAAGATTTTGATTGTTTGTTTGTTTGCATTCAATAGGCTCCGAAACTACTCAAATAAATCAATGATATAGTTTTTACAAAAAGCCGATTATGAATAAGATGGTGGGTGTATTCATATCCCTCTGAGTAGACTGTCAAAAACCTTTCATGCTTTGTCTCTGTTCCAAGCCAAATACGACATTAAGACAACACAATTAAAATGATGGCCCTCCGCCAAAACAATGTCTGCTATTATATGGCTTTGACGACTCTACTTAGTGTTCAAAACTAAATCACTATAGGTACCTACTCTTTGTCTTGCCTAGGGTCGTTGGTTCGACCCCCTAGAACAAATATATTTTGTAAAGATTTTTTTTATATTTTGTTTGTATAAACAAAATAAAATAATAAATTAATTAAAAAATAAATTAATAAATATAAACAAAATGTGGATGGATATAGAGGAAGAGGTAGGCCTAAGAAAAGATGGATGGATTGTGTGAAAAATGATATGGATGTGAAAGGAGTGAATACTGAGATGACGGATGATAGATGAGAATGGAGGAAAAGAACATGATGTGCCGACCCCACCTAGTGGGATAAGGGCAGGAAGAAGAAGATTTTGTTTGTATAAACCATAAAAACCTAGTTTCTTTAGTAGGTTTGGAAGATTTAGAACACTAGCATTGCATTAATGAATATTTGTTAGATTCTGAATATTTGTTCATTTAAAATGCTGTAAATATGGTTTACCTACTAATCGATCTAGTTTAAAAAATCTAGTTCTAGGTGGCTAGGCATTACATCACATACACGCGGAAGCCACATTGTTCTTCCCGCTGGATGCGCGTGCGCCTATTTCCGTCGCGACTCAATGCCACGAGGCCAACAACATCGCTCAATGAAATTACTCATTTACTAATGTTATTATGTAATACGCTTTTAAAAATAAAAATATGTAAGTGAACTGGTAGAACGAGATGTGTATAGATGGTTTCATTCAGTTTCCGATTTTTAGTTGCAGATTATTATTTTTATATCTTTATTTATCAATGGGAAAAAAGGCACTTAGTATCACTTGGTATAAAATGATCCTATGAATCTTAATATACTTAATGATTCTTGTGATTTTAATGAATATGTAAATAACTACGACTTTGAGATTTAATTACTTGGGTATTGAGTATTCTATAAAGGCAAAATTAAAAAAATCTATATAAAATCTTAAATATTTATTTTGGTCCCAATAAATAGAAATTAAATATTACTTAATAAACATAGCTTAAACATTTTCAAACTCTCTTTAAGTGATAACATACTTAACTTATCACAATATTATGCTATCGACATAAAAAGTAAACAGGCACTTTTTAGATGTTTTTTACAGCGTCAGATGCAATTTTTTTTATGCTCAAAGATGCAGCTGTAGTGCCTGAAACTTCCCTCTTATACAATAAGTTAAACCGTGCAAATTCTTTAACAATTTTCATACATTTACCTACCTATTCATGATAGTTGGTATACCTATTTATATATTTGACGCAAGTCTAATTCTGTGTTACAATTCTAAGCTTCATTGGCAGCTTGACGAGCAAATGCTTCAAGATTTCATTCGATCCATCAGTCTTATAAATTCAGCATTCACACATTTCTATCCCATTCTTCCCTACTTTAATCACAGTTAAACTAATATACTTTTAATGTACCAATCATAATATAGCAATCAATATTTATCACAAAAGTGCTATCTGGGTGAGATATAATCTTCTTTTGTTTTTCAAAACTTTTGATTGTCATTATTTTTGATCGAATTCTTTAAATCGGATACAAAGCTGGTTTCTATAATATTGATGTATGTACAACTGATATTATAGCCAGAGTCACTGAAGAAACCAATCCAAGATTTGGCTTAATCTGTAAGGTGTGATTGTATATATCTCTTCTTGCTGAATCTTTCCGTTCTTCTACCATCTTCTTCCGTGCAGCAAGGTTGCGAGTTCAGATGTGCACTATCACTATTCTTATCTAAAAGTTTATTATTTCCTTCATCATTCAGCGCTGCTCGATCGGGCCGTATCGCTGCCGGTACCAGGTCATCGCGATGTAGTCCGGTTCATACACATCTGGGATCTCCTTGTCGATGGCTTCGCAATACACCATCTTTACCGAAGCCTCGCCGAATAGACGCTCTTCGTACTTGATAAGCTGCTTAAAGAAGCCAGTATTCGGTCGTATTTGGGGTCTGCAACAAGAGAAACATCTTCAGACTCAAGATTTCTTTATTAGAGTTACAAAGATAAAAAATTACTAAATTTTGTGATATATGATGGAAATTATTTTTTTACTTACCGTCTTTGCTTCATGTGGTGGTAGGCGTTCCTGAGAGTCATCTTTTGCCATTTGACGAGGTACGCGAGACAGAGTGTGACGGACCTCGACACGCCAGCCACGCAGTGGACCAACACCACTCCTCCGTTTGTGACCACCTGCCGATAATAATTATGTTGAGACCATGGAAGCCATATTTTTCCTACATATTTAGAAAAGAATGAGTTCAGTTTAAAAATATAAATATAGCAGAATTTTTGCTGTTGTAGGTTTCGTAAGATTGAAAGATTCCTTTTGTTGTATGAACTTACAAGTTACTTAATAACTCGTTCACTAACAAACTAAGCCTAGATCAGTCGAATCTTTTCACGTTTAAACATTTGATTTTAAAAATACTAACCTGGTTGATCAGGTCAGCAGTCCTCTCCATATACGGATGCATATCGGAGTTGGGAGTGTCCAGTAGGGGCACGAAATGTCTCGGCACATAGTCTTCTGGCGGTGGGCCTAGTTCCGGAGCAGCGCTGACGATGAGGCTTGGATGGAGCACCCTCACTGCTCCTGGGAGGGCGTGAGCTCCGCAGACGTACAGATAGTTGGTGATACGGGAGACACCAAGAGGACATCCTCTGTAGAGAAAATAACATAATATGTAAGTTAATTGATGTTAAGTATTTTGTATGATATATCTAAGTATATCAGTCATAGACATGGAAGAGTTGCAATTTTTAAAAACGTCAAAATTTGTCAGTCCGATTTTATACTTCCATTTCAAATGTTACACAAACTCTCATATTTAATTTTTATTCTTAGCAGCTATCAATTAACTGAGCTACTCAATCCACCAGCCATAAACCAAATTATCAAGTGTATCCAGCCCATTAACATTCAGAAAAGAGTTAAATGCCAGAAATCATAACAGCACGGCATTCCTGAGCGCACGTCCACAAGCGGGCTCCCGGCGCGTAAACACTACATTCCTGCCAGTTGTGTCACTCTGGCAGCCTGCCAGCTGTCTGACCTAGCACCGAACCCTGCCTTGCTCAAAATTGCCTTATCTTTCTGTTATTTAAATTTATGACTGTCAGTTTTTTGCGTAGCCTCTTGACCTTCAGCAATCGATTGGTCTACTTCTCTGTGTTATAGGGAAGTCTCTTGGTTGTTTTGCTTACATCTAGATTGATCACTGTTTTATTTGAAAAAGTAATTAATCGGTTATACTATTCAAGTTACCTATCTTTCGTGAGCTTTGAGATCTTGTTGAATTACATTGTAATGAAAATTTATTTCACCTTTCACTTCTGCAAAAGTGTCGATTATTATCTTTTATGAAAAGTTATCTACGTTTCTTGTGTCCCAGTTGTTTCTTCTATACAAATTACGTATATAATTTTAACTAACCTGTTTAGCTCCTCTTTGGTTAATTTCTGCGACTCCAACACTACCGTCGGTTCGTTCTCGTTACCGACATGCGTAACTTTGTCTGCTGCTGTCAGGACTTTCATTGCTACTTCACCAATTATAAGACTATCCACTTTTACACTGAAATTATTCACACTTACACGTAGTTTCAATTCAGTAGGTAGAAAATTATTATTTTTTAATATTTCACTTCAGTTTTTCCAATGTTTGCAAACAAAATTAATATAAATATCAAGAAATGAGGATTTAGTTCACTTTTTATAAAGTTTTCATTCAAGAAATTGTTTTTATATCGTGTTTAATATCGATGCTCGCTCACTAGTCGATTAATCTGGAGACGTGCGTTCGCGCAGGCGGTCTGACGAATACTGAAACCAGCCCGGGTTGAGCCGGCACCTGTAGGATCTGCAGATTCCACAGCCCGTGACGCTGGGTACTGCTACTTCTTCTGTGGCAGAGCCGTACAAACTTCTGTAGTATCTGTGGCATGTGCGTAGAAACTGCTACGTCATCTGTAGCAGGTGTGTAAAAACTGTTACGCCATCTGTGGCCGATGCGTACAAACTGCTACGCGTTCTGTGTCGGGAATGCAATATCCGGCATTCCGCAGCTATTCCCGGCGCGGCGCTTGTGACGCTACTTTGTTTACATCGTGCGCCGCCGTTTGGTGGGTGTGAAGGGTTTTTGAAGGATATAAATGTATTTTATCATTTCATTACATTTTTCGATGCCATACAAAGATCAAACAACAAATATTATTGCAATGTATTCAACACATTCATAGTAAATATTTAGTGGATGCTTTTTAATCTTTTTGACACGATTTAATGATGAAATGTGAACTTCCTACTAAGTAGTTTTCCCACCCATGTTAAAAACGTTTTTAAATTATTTACAATTTTTTATAAGTAAGTACATATAGATACTGGTGAAAGAAGATAAAATAAGATATAGAAAATTTATTCAAGCGTAAATCCGAGCATTTTTTTATTTAATGCTCATTATATTGCGTCGTGTTACCTATTGTTTCGATCTATCAATAACCATAATATGTTGTAAAAACACTTGTTTCATTTAATCCTCCAGTGAGTATGCCAACTTGTGTAAATAATCGTAATAGCACATTATGTGCACTCTACTGTAAATAAAGAACTTAGATTTATTTTGATAAAATAGTGTTGTATGGAGAGACTTGCCAATTTGCACACATTACATTTCAGATCTACAAATTAAAGTATTTCGAGCACTTGTGTTTTTATTTCCACTGAAATTTGAAAAATCCTATCATAGTTTAATCTTTAATTAATGCAAGTATTTTTTTGTACACAAGTAAGCGCAAACAAACGTCAGAACGTCTAAACAGTGTAACTGCAGTATTGTTGATTTACACAAGAATGCCTTTAAAAAGAAAGTGGGCAATAAATCTTACGATCTATTAGATGTGTATATAAAACGTCTTTTGTTTTATTTCAATTACAAAATATATGTAAGGGTATAGGTAACATGTTTATTTACTCAAATGAAATAAATATTTATATGAACATCTTTAGGTATAAAATTGCAGTAACACTTGCCACACGTAATTACCAAACCACCTTCAACGAAGATGGTTTTCATAATATTGTTTTTAATATTTATCGCTGCATATTTTATTTCAACGAGAAACTACAGCTATTGGTCAAAACGCAAGGTAAAACATGATCACCCACTGCCGTTCTTCGGCAACAATATTCGGCAACTGCTCAGGTTCCGAACTACAACCGAACTGGCTACAGAGATGTACCACAAGTACCCAGACGAAAAAGTAGTTGGATTTTACAAGCAAACCACGCCAGTGCTTATCGTACGAGACCTTGATATTGTGAAACGTGTGCTGGCAAAGGATTTCGTCCACTTCTACGATCGAGGACTGATCACAAATGATTCAGAAATAATCTACCAAAACTTGCTTCACGCGAGCGGCGACAACTGGAAACTGCTACGCAAGAGGCTGTCTGAAGCATTTACCATCACAAAACTGAAGACAATGTTCCCTATGCTGCTGAAGTGTACGGAGAAATTACAAGTGGTAGCGGAAGGAATAGCGGGTAGAAACGAGGAATTCAGCGCTCGTGGTCTCATGGAGCGCTTCAGTATGGAGTTCATTGCCGACGCTGGCTTCGGCATTGAACTAGACACCATCAACAACGAGCACTCACAGTTTAGAAAGATAATACGGCTCTGTGTCAGCCCACCACTAAAGACGATGTTCTTACAGATAATCTGCGACATGTGCCCTCCACTACGAAAGTATATTCACGTCCACGACTGTCGGCTTGAAAAAGGCCTGACAAAACTCGTTCACCGAGTCTTAGAAAAAAGGAACTACAAGCCCAGCGGTCGTGAGGATTTCATAGATGTCTTACTAAAGATCCAGGCGCAGGGCAAAATGGTGGGAGAGTCCTTGGAAAAAACGAACCCCGATGGAACGACCATGATTGTCGAAAAGGAGATGGATTTTTCGTGTTTAATCGCTCAAGTTTTTATATTCTTCGTAACAGGCTTCGATACGTCGTCGGCCGCTATGAGTTACACACTTCATGAAATCGCGTACAATCCTGACGTTCAGCGAAGAATACAAAAAGATATCGATGAGGTTCTTAAGAAGCACAATGGAAAGTTTACCTACGAATCCGTCTTTGATATGTCGGTTTTAAAGATGGCGTTCTTTGAAGGGATGAGGATGACAGATCCAGCTGGTGTGATACCCAGAATGTGCACTAAAAAATGCACGATTCCGGAACTGGGTATAACGATTGATCCTGGTGTAAAAGTCCTGATACCGACTCAGGGTATCTATTCAGACGCTAAGCACTTCGAAAATCCTCGAACGTACATACCAGAAAGGTTCTTATCTGAAGAAATCAAAAAACGGCATAAGTTTTTATATTTGCCGTTTGGGGGTGGACCAAGAATGTGTTTAGGTGAGAAAATATTGTTGTAATGCTTTGGCTACATTAGCGGGCGAATATTCGTATCGTGTTGGCGCGACAAAAACATCGTGTTCGTGTATAGGCGATGTTCTTGTCTACATTAGACGGGCGAAGATTCGTGTCGAGTTGACGCGATGTATCGTGCCGAATTAGGGTGACCAGATGTCAACAATTTTCCTGACATTTCAGGAATATTAGACATATGTGAGGAATGCGGCCGGAATAGGGAAATGTCAGGAATTTCTGGGCAAATAAATGAAACAATATTTTTTTTTACACTTTAAACTTTTATTTATAGTCACAATAACAAAAATTAACTTTTTACGATTTTGACATCAATCAATCAACATTGACAAAGGTATAATATTAATTACTAGATTCAAAAAATAATTTTTATTTTGAAATAATATTATAATATTTGAATTATTACGGAAAAATAGAATAAAATTAGTTGTGTTTTATAACTTATCCATTTATCACAAAAAAAATATATATTCAAAAACCCAATTGAGCTCATGTCTGGAATTTTGTCAGGACTTTTGAAATTTGCATCTGGTAACCCTGTGCCGGATGGTGTTGTTCTAGGCATGGGCGTTTTTGGATTTTTTCACAAACCGATTTCAGATTTTGAAACCGATTTCAAAAACCGTTTTTTGAAATCGATTTCAGTAGCGAATATCGGAGCGTATTTACTAGTTATTACGACAAACGCAAAATCGAATTCTTTCGGTTTTTCGTTTTCAATGTGCAATTGGGTATTTGAATTAAAAAAAATATTGTATATTTTTATGTATTTTAAGTTTGGTTTTCGATGCAAAACTAAACTCACGGTTCGGTTTCATTCGGATTAGGTTGTTAGGTTGTATTGTTAATGCGTTTTCTAAAAACAGTTTTCTCATATTGGAATGGAATATCGGATTGCAGTCAGAAATCATAAAACCGGACAATTCATAAAACTGTCAAAAACTCAAAATCCATAACGATTCGCTTCATTTCTCTTGCTCTTACGACGGTTCACTGAGTTAGAAAAAAAAGGAAATGAAATTAGCTCTGTCTTATTCTAACTAAAGTAGTCGTACGGTGGAGTGATAGAGAACGAATGCGTATCAAAACTATAGAAAACTAAAACTTTAGGTAGATTTAGATTTCGTTCGTTTGCAGTTTGAGTTTGGTTTTCGTTTTCGGTGCAAAACTAAAATCACGAATGCGTATCAAAACTATAAAAAACTAAAACTTTAGGTAGATTTAGATTTTGTTCGTTTGCAGTTTGTGTTTGGTTTTCGTTTTCGGTGCAAAACTAAACTCACGTCGGTTCGGTTTGGTTTCGTTCGGATAAGATAGTTTGCAGTTTGCGTTATCATCGTGCGTTTCCTAAAAACGGTTTTCTCATATTGGAATATCGATGCGATACGATTTCTGACTGCAAACGGATTTCAGTTTCGTTTTGATATATCTGTCTCATGCCTAGAACTTAGCCTAAGGCTAAGTTCATATGGCCGCGCGGTACCGCGTGGAACTACGAACCGCGCGGTATAAGATCAATATAAACGGTAATTAGCGTCTACATTATCGCGCGGTACCGCACGCCGCGGATCATCTGAACTTAGCCTAGGGCTAAGTTCATATGGCCGCGCGGTAACGCGCGGAACTACCAACCGCGCGGTACAAGATCAATCTAAACGGTAATTATCGTCTACATTACCGCGCGGTACCGCGCGCCAACGTGCGTCGCGCTCCCATACAAATATCGTCATGTGAATGCTCAAACCGCGCGGCGACGCGCGGTTACGCGCGGTCATCTGAACTTAGCCTAAATAAATTGACGTAGATGTAGCCACCTAAGCGAATATTGGCGCGACAAATTGATTCGCGTCTTCGCCCGAATACTACGCGATGACACGATGTACCCGGCCACATACATCGCGTTAACACGAATATTCGCCGTAGCCCGCTAATGTGGCCGTTGGCGCGCGGTACCGCGCGGTAATGTAGACGATAATTACCGTTTATATTGATCTTGTACCGCGCGGTTGGTAGTTCCGCGCGTTACCGCGCGGCCATATGAACTTAGCCCTAGGCTAAGTTCAGATGATCCGCGGCGTGCGGTACCGCGCGATAATGTAGACGCTAATTACCGTTTATATTGATCTTATACCGCGCGGTTCGTAGTTCCACGCGGTACCGCGCGGCCATATGAACTTAGCCTTAGGCTAAGTTCTAGGCATGAGACAGATATATCAAAACGAAACTGAAATCCGTTTGCAGTCAGAAATCGTATCGCATCGATATTCCAATATGAGAAAACCGTTTTTAGGAAACGCACGATGATAACGCAAACTGCAAACAATCTTATCCGAACGAAACCAAACCGAACCGACGTGAGTTTAGTTTTGCACCGAAAACCAAACTCAAACTGCAAACGAACGAAATCTAAGTCTACCTAAAGTTTAAGTTTTCTATAGTTTTGATACGCATTCGTTCTCTATCACTCCACCGTACGACTACTTTAGTTAGAATAAGACAGAGCTAATTTCATTTCCTTTTTTTTCTAACTCAGTGAACCGTCGTAAGAGCAAGAGAAATGAAGCGAATCGTTATGGATTTTGAGTTTTTGACGGTTTTATGAATTGTCCGGTTTTATGATTTCTGACTGCAATCCGATATTCCATTCCAATATGAGAAAACTGTTTTTAGAAAACGCATTAACAATACAACCTAACAACCTAATCCGAATGAAACCGAACCGTGAGTTTAGTTTTGCATCGAAAACCAAACTTAAAATACATAAAAATATACAATATTTTTTTTAATTCAAATACCCAATTGCACATTGAAAACCGCCAATAACCGTTTCCGGAATGCCTCTCGAATTTGTGCAGGAGTATGTTTACCTCGGGCAGACTCTGCGGTTAGGTCGACACAACTTCGAGAGAGAGCTAGACCGGAGAATTCAGCTCGGCTGGGCTGCGTTTGGGAAACTTCGTCAAGTCTTCTCGTCATCCATCCCTCAATGTCTGAAAACGAAAGTTTTCAACCAGTGCGTTATGACCTATGCTTCTGAAACGTGGACACTGACAGTGGGGTTGGTCCACAAGCTGAAAGTCGCTCAGCGCGCTATGGAGAGAGCTATGCTCGGAATTTCTTTGCGAGACAGAATCCGCAACGAAGTTATTCGTCAAAAAACCAAAGTGTTCGACATAGCTCAAAGAATTAGCAAGCTGAAGTGGCAGTGGGCCGGCCATGTTTGCCGAAGAACCGACAACCGTTGGAGCAAACGGATACTGGAGTGGAGACCGCGTTTAGGAAAGCGTAGTGTAGGAGGCCGTCCGGCTAGATGGAGCGACGATCTGCGGAGTGTAGCTGGCAAACACTGGATGAGAGGAGCCGAAGACCGGGCTCAGTGGCGCGTCTTGGGAGAGACCTACGTCCAGCAGTGGACTAATATACTTGTTCTTTCACGCTTAAATTATTGTGACGTAGTCTACGGTCCATGCCTGCTGAGTCGAGCGGAAAAGATGATTCAAAGAGTACAAAATGCCTGTGCTCGTTTCTGCTTTACCATCCCGCCACGAACGCATGTCACTCCCTTCTTAAATTCATCAAACTTGCTGAAAATGAAGGCGCGGAGATTTCTTCATCTTGCAACTTTACTCTTTGGAGTATCCTTAAAACAGGTCCCCAAATATCTTTATTCCAAGTTAAAATGGGCTAGTGATAGTTCACGATATCAGAAACGGGCATGTACTCACTTGGCTCTGCTAACACCAAGCCATAGATTGGTGGCTTTTCGCGGATCTTTCCGGTTTGCCGCCAGTCGATGCTGGAACGACCTTCCTCCGCCAGTGCGTGCCCTGAAGACAATGTATACTTTTAGAGCTGCTCTCAAGAAGCATCTACTTGTTCAGCAACAGAAGAGCTTCTAATAAACTGAGCCTTCAGGGTTTTGGGTTCTTACTTAGGTAGGTATACCCAGAGATTTCTTCAAGTTGATTATCTTACCTTGTTGGACGCTTTATATATCTATTGCTCTTTTAACACCAAGCAAAATTGCAACTCATTCTTCTTTCTTTTCACTTCACTAGACACTTTTCTCGAAGCATGTTGACTTTGGGATTGTGGTTTTTGTTGTATGTTTTCAAGTTGCATGGGCCTGTTTTTTGGCTTGGTTTCGCGTTCCGCCACAGACTATAGGATGCAAACGCACGGTTGGCGTTTTAGCCACAGAGCATAACTATGAAGTCTAAATATTTTTGTAGTAAGACGGATAATGTTTTGTGTCTTGGTCGGTATTGGGACTGTAAGCTCGCAAAATTTGCTGTCAATGATATTTATAAATGATATAATGTTTATGTACATCTACTTTTATTAACACGCTTCTATAAATATTAATTATTGCTATTTATTCTAAAAACCTTTGTTTACTTAGACTAGTCTACCTAGTTTTCCCCTACTTAATATAATTAAATCTTGTCTCAAACAAAGCAGAGGTATCTGTGATATCACCCACTCTAGGTTCAGCCTGAAAACCAGCGCCGCGTTGCCTTTGGCAAAGCTGCATTAAGCTGAGGCTGGACCTTTTTGGCTCACATCGCACTGGTCAGCACCCACGTATTCTACCTACCTACCTACCTTTGTATGTTTATTGTATGTTAATGTACTTACCTTGTTATTGTACCTACTGTAATTTTTTATGTGTCCTTGTTACTGTATTTTTTATGTCTTTGTTTTAAATGTGTTGTACGTGTGTTGTGTGTCAAATAAATGTCTCTCTCTCTCTCTCTCTCTCTCTCTCTCTCTCAATATAGGTTGATGATGATGATGATGATGACATTGAAAACGAAAAACCGAAAGAATTCGATTTTGCGTTTGTCGTAATAACTAGTAAATACGCTCCGATATTCGCTACTGAAATCGATTACAAAAAACGGTTTTTGAAATCGGTTTCAAAATCTGAAATCGGTTTCGTATCGGTTTGTGAAAAAATCCAAAAACGCCCATGCCTAGAACAACACCATCCGGCACAGGGTTACCAGATGCAAATTTCAAAAGTCCTGACAAAATTCCAGACATGAGCTCAATTGGGTTTTTGAATATATATTTTTTTTGTGATAAATGGATAAGTTTTATAACACAACTAATTTTATTCTATTTTTCCGTAATAATTCAAAAGTTATTTCAAAATAAAAAATATTTTTTGAATCTAGTACGTTTAATATTATATGTCAATGTTGATTGTTTGATGTCAAAATCGTAAAAAGCTAATTACTATTAATGACAATTTCCTTTTTGTTATTGTGACCAAAAATAAAATTATAGTGTAAAAAAAAATTGTTCCATTTATTTGCCGAGAAATTCCTGACATTTCCCTTTTCCGGCCGCATTCCTGACATATGTCTAAAATTCCTGAAATGTCAGGAAAATTCCTGACATCTGGTCACCCTATCCGGCACGATACATCGCGTCAACTCGACACGAATCTTCGCCCGTCTAATGTAGACAAGAACATCGCCTATACCCGAACACGATGATTTTATCGCGCCAACACGATACGAATATTCGCCCGCTAATGTGGCCCCAGCATTAGCGAATAATTATGTTACTGGGAGATGTCATCAAAAGTGGTAAACCAATTTCTTGGTCGCCTATACAATGGTTCATTTTCGCATTCATAAGATAACGAATATGTACAGCAAAAGCGTTCAGTGTATTCAGCCACACGTAACGAACTAAGTAAATAAAATTACCAAGTAAGTAGGTCATCTAACCTAACCTCCGGCATCTGTTCTTCTCTTTCAGGTTCTCTCGTAGGCGAGATGCAAACGTTGGCAGCATTGGGCTGCATCCTCAGCAAATACAACGTGGTTCCATCAGAGAACTCCCGGCGCTGGCCAGAAATAGATCATACAAGAAACATTGTACAAGGCTTTGCTGATGGATTGCCGCTCAAGTTGACACGTAGAGAGGATAGGTGTGGAAGTTAGGTTAAAAATGAAACAAACAAACAAATTAAACTGTTATTTCTTTTACGTCATACATAAATTAGAGTTCTGTTTGCGCCTGCAAATATTATTATAGCATTTCACAATGCGATTGCTTGAATGACCCGTCAGAACCGCCATTCCAGGTAAAATTTTGACCTTATTGCATCACTTCAAAATTGTAATAAATATTTTTTTTAAGGAAACATTATCACATTAGTCACTTCATGAGCTGTTCATTAGCTTATTTGCAAACATACCAACACAGTAATACCTACTTAAGTTAGAATAAGGAATATGTAATAGTTGACATGCCAATGTTATGTACCTATGTAAAAATGGTTTAAATAAATGAATATCTGAATATCTGGAAATGTAAGTATCTACATATTATTTATGTTTTTAGGATTCACAATATCATTGCTATAGGCATGGTAGGTCTTACTTGCACCCAATCTAGTGTTGAGACACTTGTGGCACAAGATTGGACCCTTATAATGTGGTTATACATTTTTTATAACGGCTTTGCCGCGTTATTTAGTACTTTAGTAGTAGAATAGTAGTATAAGTTATAGCAACGTGGAAATATTACCCTTTAAACAATATTTGGCACTAAGTCCACTCCACCAAGCAGAGCTGGACTTTTGTCCCATCATATTTTTTCACAGATTCGTTCTCAAAGTCAGTTTCATAGGTAAGCCGCCTTTAATCCCTTGTACGACATTACTGGTGTGTTGGACTTCAGGTACACGTCGCGTGCTGGTCGTAGGTTCGACCGAGAACTTGTGCAGTAAGGCGGCCAGCCCGGCCAAGGATTGCATCTCGCCAAGACGGGCTCCTAAACATAAAACATATTTTAAAATAAAATAGAGTTTATACAGTTTTTATTCAAACAATCGAAAAGTTGAAAAAGATGTCTGCACACCTCATGCACAAAACATGTTTAGTTATTTTATACCTACCAATGTTATCCAATTTATTCTATATGTAGGTATTATTTTTTTTTATCATGATTATTGTAGTAATTGTTTATTAAATATTTAATAGTTTTTAAGAAATATTTTAAGGAAAGACCATTTCTTATCATTAATATAAACCAATACTTACCGATACATGCTCTGGGTCCCGTACCGAACGGCAGATACGAAAATTGGGGACGTTTCGTATCCAATTCTTCAAACCTTTCCGGCCGAAACTCGGTAGGGTTGTCAAAATACTGCTCATCATTCTGAATTGCCTGAATCGGGACGATGATCTTCACGCCAGGGTCTATGGTGATTCCCAAGTCCTGTATCGTATACTTCTTGGCACAAACTCGATGTAAGTTTCCTAGTGATGGAAAAATTCTCATAGCCTCCTTGAAAGCATTACTCAGCATGGACATTTCTGAGATTGAATCGTAGCACAGTTCGTTATTGTATTTTAACAAAACACTGTCTATTTCACATTGAATTTTTTGCTGAACTTCGTGATTGTAAGCGAGCTGCAGAAGCGTGTAGCTAGAGGCTGAGGAAGAGGTTTCAAAACCCGCTGCGAAGAACACGAAAACCTGAGCCACTAAACATTTGAAATCCATCTCCATTTCCACCATCTTTGGCGTTCCATCCACATTTCTTTTCTCAACAGATTCCCCCTTGATCACTCCTTTAGACATCAGTTCCAGCATTAAATCTATAAAATCGTTTCGTCCAGATGGCTTGTTGTTCCTCTGTTCGCAAATGTTCTTTACAATTTCAGAGATACCTCTTTCGATTCTGTCGTCAATCGGGGTGAACACCGGCCTCAACTCAGGAAAGATATCCCACACGCCGATAAGGAATATGCTGGTCCAGGAACGGTTGAATATCATCTTGCCGAGTTTCCTGAATAGCGAGTTTTCATTGTTGATGGTGTCAACCTCAATGCCGAACCCACAGGCGCCTATGAACTCTGTGGTGAATCGCGCCATCAGTTCCCTGACGTCACACTCGCCGCCCTGTTCCACGATCCCTTCCCCGAGCACCTGCATCTTCTTCGCGCATTTCACAACCAGAGGAAACATCGCCTTCAGCTTGGCGGTGGTGAAGGCTGGAGTCATGCGCTGTCGCATCAGCTTCCACGTGTCTCCATCCGCATGGAACAGGTTTGCCAGCAGTGGTTCAGCTTTTGGATTTCTGCCGAGTCCGCGAGGGTAAAAGTACGCAAAGTCAACATTAAGAATCGTTCTGGCGATGTCGAGATCGCGAATTATGAGCTCCGGGGTCACGCCCCTGTAGTATCCGACTACTTTCTCTTTAGGATACTGATTGTACAGCTCGACTGCAATTTCGATAATGCTTTTTATTCCAAACACATTGCGAAAATGGTTACCGAAGAGTGGTATTGTCGGGTTGTGTTTTACTTTCCTCTTTGACCAGTAGGTGTGTGTTCGTGTTGTGTAAAAGTAGAACGCCACGAGGACGAGGAACGACAACACTAAAATCATGTTGATCGAGTGCCGCCAACGGACTGACTGGAGAAACTTGTAATGCGAGCGCAGATACTAGGATCTGAAGTACCTACTATTTATTAATCTGTAGCAGTCCACGTCACGAACTGTTGTTGTATAGTGTGTTCACCATACATAAGTACCTCTTTTCTATTGTTTAAATAAAGATAGGTACTTAACAATCCAATTATGGGATATTTATTGCATCATACCGATTAGATACCTACCTAATGGTGAGTTCGGAGAACTAATACGTGGAGTACCTACCTAATCATGTAGGGATTCCATGTTTTTCCTACAAAATACTTACCTACTACGTACTGAATAAACAATGAAAATTGAATACTTAGAATACAATGAGCAATGAAATAATGCGATCCTACCGCACATAAGTAGGTAAGTACTCAACCTTCCTTTATAAATGACATGACATTCTAATTATAACTACAACGGCGTTCACTGAACTGAATGCAAATAACCAGTAAAAATGCTTATCATCACTAATTATCAGCCAGTCTAATATTGATGTAGGTATGCTCGTTAATCGTCATGTAGCACGTCTGCAAGATAAAAGATGGACACGAAAAGTGACGACATGGTCAGGTCCAACAGGCAAGAGAGCAAGAGGACGCCCGCTAGAACGTTGGGTCGATGAGCTACGCAAGATAGCAGGACATAACTGGATAGAAAAGGCAAATGACAGAACTAAATGGAAAAACTTGGAGGAGGCCTATACCCGTAAGGGGCCTTAAGCTGGCGAACACACAGCACGCTTTAATTTAAGTACCTAGTGTAAAATTAAATTATACATTATATTAGTAATTAGATATAAGATAAAACTTTTGTAAAAATATTTAAGGAAATAAAAAGGCTTTATTATTATTATTATTATTCACACATTTATTTAAAATCTTAGCAAAAAGTTTTTTACAATATACATGATTTCTAAAAACAAAAATACATATATTATAAAAAACTTAAAACTAGGTTGCCGTCGGCAGCGGGGCAAGGCCCAAGCTACCGGTGGTTAGGGCTACAGATTGAGGAACCTCCGGACAATGCGTGCCGTGTCTAGGATCACTGCCTTCTGCATCTGCCCCTTGAGCCAACCTTCTAGCGAGAGCCTCTTTAGATGTTGGTCGAGGCTCTTCGCTATCAGACCGTTCGCCGAAACGACTATCGGAACAATGATCGTAGAATCAACATCCCACATGGCGGTCACCTCGAAGGCCAAGTCAAGGTACTTGCTAAGCTTTTCCTTCTCGGCATTATTATTATTATTATTATGCTCGTTAATAATATTGTAAATAGAGGGATCATACAAGCTAGCAGATAAGTGTACCTATCTAATAATTCTAATACAAACTAGCTATCTAAATAAGTCTATAAATAATGTTTTTTTTATAATGGGTTCTTATCCTAATATATTATATGGAATAAAACCTTCAAAAAATTATTTTATCAAACCTTATTCTGTAGTTACCTAATATACATTTATTAATGACAGTAGGTAAGTAATGATAGATAACCTAACTTGCAATAGGTAGATAAAATGTTTTTATAGGTAAACCATCGAATTCTGGAATATAAAACAGCCTACACACGCGGCTATTTAGCGCTGTTCAAATTTCAGTTTAACCACTGATCTATAATGAGAGATTTCTGAGAGTTTATGCTATGAAAAATGTCTGTGAGCCACGTGAAAATATACTACGGACCCTGCGAGTCCTTCAATACCCTTACACATAAGCCTCAAAAACTTAGAGGGCTTGTTGGTAAGATATTTAGATTTTACTTCACTCTTATTTACAAAAAAAACAGATTTAAACACTGAGTGATTCGGTTTCTTATGACTAGAGCCTAGAGAAACGGGCATAGAACTACGGCCGGTTCAAGTTTAACGAAACTTTATGTAGCCTTTCCAAGTAGGTAGGTACCTACCATATAGGAGTAAAATTAGTTTTGTTTTAGATTTAACGGTGTATTTCAGACCGTCTCCAGAAGTTAGGCTATCGGTTGGAACTGGCACCTGTAGAGTTCATCAACTACTGTGTACTGGAGATGTGTGGTCACGAGGTAATACTAAATATCCCTAAATGATAAAGTCAGATAGCAAATCGACGGTAAAGTTCCATAATGCCAATCACAAAAAGGATAACTTTACAGGATTCGAAAAAATTATTCATCTTCAATATCTCAATCTTGCAACATTTTATCTTGTAAAATGTTTTAATAGAATACATAGTAACACCCAGACACAGAAAAAAAAATTATGTTCATCACACAAACATTTGCTCTGGGTGGGAATCGAACCCACGACCCAAAGCATGGAAGGCAGAGCTTCTACCAACTGAAAGATATTATTTATCAACTATGTATTTGATACTTACTAAAGTCACCAAGATATGGTCGAAACAGCAAATCTTGTTGTTGTTCCAACATAGCTTAAAGGAACGTTTCCAGGTGTTTCGCTGCAACATCCAGAACCTACACTTCAACACAGCATACAACCTCGACCCGGTCTGCCAGAGAGCGATCAACGCCGTCGTGGAATCCTCAGCTAAGTTCAAACGAGCAAGGAACTATCTCTGGTTCTGGACCCTGATAGAAGGCTTACTCACGAGAAATAAATATGGCCCAAAAGATTACTGGCCAGAAGTGCTCAAGTTGGAAAGATTCGCTGATTGTATTGACTGTGCGAACTGCTGCGGTGTTTTAGCTTTCAAAAAATAAAGGTTCACCAGTGTTATGTATGTTTAGAGTTAGCAACAACTTTTTAAATCAATCAGCCTTTCAAAGTCATTCAGTATTGTAATTTCTGAATTATTTTAATTATATATTTGGTCTAGCTAAGGATCTACTGCGTGTGATGCAAACACGTTTATTTTGTACAAAACTTATATTGAAATATAAGGGTGTTCAGGCTGCTAACAGCGGGTACCTAATAATTTATGATTTATGTAAGTATGATACACCGCCTTTTGTCGTAGTGACAAAAGGCGGTGATCATACATTGTTACACTTGTCATTTTTGTCACAAAGTAAATTTAATATGAATTAAACCGGTCGCATTCAGCAAAAATGAATGACGACACTTTGATATAACCTATTATTTTACTGTGAACGAGGGACGTTTTACACTCTCGTACTCGAGTTATACTGCGAGATAATCTCAAATCAAGCTTGGGAGAGTAGATTAATTTATAAATGATCAAACATTAAAACACGAGTTGTGGCGATTTCTTTATATTCCTTTAACAATCCAATAACAACTGGCTATTTTCAGTTTTCGGTTCGTGGTTACTAAAGCCTCGATACAACCAATCGATAACATCTTAAATTATTTATTTATTTATTTATTTATAGGCAACGCCAACAGCACACATAGTAAACATTTTATTTATCACTTACAGGTCTAATTAAACTATACAATGTGTGCCAATTATAGGCATGCACAACATTCGTAATAAACGGACAACAGGAAATAAAAGTACAATAAGTAAATGAAGATACACAATACAACGAGCGAGACGAAAGGGAGAAATAAAAATAAAACTGAAAACATTATAAACTATCTACACAAACAAAAAAAACCTAAATTATTATTATTACTTAAACTTAAAAATAATTACACACACAGACAGTTAAAACTAGAAAAAGTATTGTTTAAACTTATCCTAAACTACAGCTACTTAACCTAAACTAAAACTAAGTACTTAACCTAAACTACAACTAAGTCATCAGATTGAGAGGTCTGGCACATATTAAAGAAGTATTTAAACATTTTATTCTTATAGACTGACAGAGAGTCACCAAATGGATCCAAATTATTATTAACTTTTTGTGATATAAAACTATACTCTTTACACATTCTAGTAAGTGGAGAATTGAGACCAAGATTAGTTCGTGAAAAAGGGGTGTTAAAAATGTTACTGATAGGTTTTCTAGGGTATTTGTATGGAACTGAGAGTGATATTCGACTTATTAAATTACTGCATCCGGGGCTGCCGTTTATAATTTTATGTAAAAAACACAGGTCCAGGATTGTTCGACGGTTTCTAAGAGGTATCATTTTAAAATATTTTAAACGTTCACCGTAAGGTTTTTTATGGTAAATACCAGGTGAGATAAATGCAAGATGTCTAGTAAAATGTCTTTGTATATTTTCAATTCTTTGAGAGTGGACGGTGTAAAATGGATTCCAGACAACTGATGCAAATTCAAGGTGGCTTCTGACTAGTGCATTAAAGAGTACTATTTTTGTTTTAGCATGCTTGAAGCCTTTTGTGTTACGTCTGACGAAACCAATCATTTGAGCAGATTTTTTTACAGCATGATCGAAATGCGAGTTAAAATTTAATTTATTGTCCATGATTACACCTAGGTCGCGAATCTCTTGTACTGTTTGCAAATTATTACCTAATAAGGAATATGTTGGAACCTGAGAAACTTTTTTTTTTTTTGAGAATCGGATATGAAAGCATTTATTAACACACAGTTCCATGAAGTTGTCATTGCACCAATTTTCAACCGTGACCAGGTCATTTTTAAGGAGGTTAGTGTCATCTTGAGATTTGATTACTTTATATAATTTGAGATCATCTGCGAACATTAAACAATTACTTTTTAGGACATCAGTAAGATCGTTGATAAATAAAGCAAAAAGAATTGGACCCAGATGTGATCCTTGCGGAACTCCTGATTTGGCATAATAAGTGAGGGACTCGTAGCCATCCACTGCAACGATTTGAGAGCGCTTGTGCAAGTATGAGGAGAACCAGTTTAGAAGGGAACCGTGAACACCATTATATTCGAGTTTGCTTAATAAAAGAGAATGTTTTACTTTATCAAAAGCACTCTTGAAATCTGTGTAGATTGCATCTACATCTTGCCTATTATCAAGTGCTTCTGATATATCGGCAACATATTTTACTAAATTAGTTTGTACTGAGTGGCCTATTCGAAATCCGTGTTGAGAGTCTGATATAATGACGTCAAGGTGACGTGTAATTACAGGACAAATAAGCGATTCAAATAGCTTTGAAAAACATGACAATATTGAAATGGGACGATAGTTAGACACATCTTTTGGGTCTCCTTTTTTGAAAATAGGCGTAATCCTAGACTTTTTCCACTCTTGTGGAAATATTCCAGATGCCAAGGATTGGTTAAATATAATGTGTAAAGGATATGCCAATAATTTGCCACATCGTTTTATAAAAAGTGGGGGTATGGAGTCTGGCCCTGGACCCTTGCATATGTCAAGTGTCTTTATTTTGTCTAGTATTTCTGTTTCTGAGAGCTCAATCTCACCTAGCGTATTACTAGTAAAGCCTATTTCTTGTTTAGTAGGAGTTGAGATATTATTTGAAACATTATTATAAACAGAAGAGAAGTGGCGTACAAAAAGATTAGCTATATCATTACCAGTGTCAGCTTTTAAATTACCCATGAACATTTTTGATGGTAGGTTAGATTTGCCACCACGTTTATCCTTAATATAGCTCCAGAAAAATTTGGGGTTTTTATTCTCTATTATACTAGTCTCAATATTATTTTTGTAATCTGTATAACTTATATCAATTAATTTATGACAGTTTTCCCTAAGTATGTCAAAGGTGATCTTATCACGTGGGTTTTTATAACGTTTAAATTTTAGTCGATACCTTTCCTTTTCTTGTAGTAGCTTGATAAGTTTTTTAGGGAACCAAGGTGGGACTTGTGACTTTCTGCTAGTAAATTTTGGTACAAACTTATCTATGACTGATCTTATCAATTTATAGAACACGGAGACCATATCATCCACGTTATTATAACACTTGAGAAATTTGTCATTCCAATCTATATTAGACAATTCAATTAAAATCTTTTCATAATCTGCTTTGTAAAAATTGTGACCGGCGCGTGCTTTGGGTCGTAGACACTCGGGATTTTTGTTTGATACGGATATTAATAAATTGGGGTGTTTTTTATCAAGTTTGCTTAAAAGGTAAAACGGTGTAGTGACTTTAACATCAAATGCATTGCTAAAAACTAAGTCTAATAGCTTATTATCTTCGTTTCTTATGTTATTAAATTGATAGAGGTTATTCAAGGAAATAAAGTCAGTAAGTGTATAACCCAGTGCATTATGATAATTAGAAGGCACAACTGAATTGGGTACATCATTGGTAGGACTCCAAGATAAGAAAGGTAGATTAAAATCACCCAATAATATTATATCATCAACATCATTAATATGAGTGCTAACATTGTCTAAAAAGTGTGTTAGTGATTCCAGTTTAGCCGGAGGAGGTAAGTATACTAAGCATATTGCAAACTTTTTAATGAGACCTTGATTAGAAATGTCGATGGTAACCCATAAATCTTCATAATTGGGATGAATAGTCTCCCAACAATTAATTCTATTTGATTTTATTTTATTCGATACAGCTAACAAGACACCTCCTCCGTCTTCCTTGGCACTTCTTGAAAAATCCCTATCGCGTCTATAAACAACATAGTCGGAGCTAAAGATTTCATTACTGGATATATTAGGGTTAAGCCAAGTTTCAGTGAATGCAACAATTGGAAAGTCAGTAGATAGTATCATTCGGCAGACATCATCAATTTTGGTTTTTAAACCTCTAACATTCTGATAATAAATCTGTATCATCGTATGAAAAACAACAGTTAATGAAAACGAAAAATAAGCAAAATAATATCTATAAAATAACTAAACTTAAATACAGAACTACAGTAACACTAAGAAAATACCTACGCACAACTTTTTAAACAGGCAAAGATACCTGTGTTTTCAACTTTTCAAGATTATCAAAAGATTTCACAAGCAGAGCTTGGCTATATTCGTCTTTGCGGATAAAAATACGTCCGTTACGGACCCATACAAATTTGTACGCTCGTTCTTTGGCTAGCTGGCGAGTGGCCGCGTGAAGATGTTTGTTGGCAGGACTCAGATGCTCCGACACGAAAATAGGAGACTTGTTTCCACTGATCCCGAGATGTTTTGAGCTAAGTTTATCTTTGGAGTTTTTCTTGTTATGCGTAGAAACAGCAGCTAGAACGGTATCACGCTGACGCGGAGAGCGCAGCTTCACAATGACAGCGCGCGGTTTATTGGTATCCCTGTTGATCTTAGCCACCCTGGTCGTGTGCACGATATCGTCTTCGGATAAATCACAATCAATTGATTTTGCGAGATTGACTACTGTATTGACAAGATTTTCAGTATTATGTTCCGGAATACCATTTATTTCAATGTTGTTCTCACGCATTTGCTGTTCAACACTTCCCAATCGAAAGGATAATGAGTCAACAGCACAATTCAATTGAGCGTTGTCAGTTTTTAATTGCTCGATTACAGAATCTTTCTCATCAATGCACTTTTTCATCTCCTCGAATTGGGCATTGAAGAAGGTGAACGAGTCGTGGAAGCTAGTCATTTGTTCTTTGATAATGCTCAGCTCACTAGAAACCTGTTCCTTGATGGTAGTACCTAGTTCGTGCTTAAGAATTTCGATGAGTCTTCTTTCAGTAATGTAGCCCTCAGCAGCGGTTGCGGCAGTGGTGGCGGTGTCCGCAACAGGAGCAGATATAGTTACTTCGTTAGGTCGACTCCTGCTTCGAGTAGCATGTGGGGAAACATTTGCTTTCCTCTCCGGGACGTCAGATTGCAAAGCTGTATCCTGACGTACGAGGCCCTTAGTGTAAGCTGGCATCAAGCATACGTCTATGCAAGAGCGACATTTGAAAGCAGATCTCCTAACCGGAGTCATTGATGAAAAAAGTTTGTCGCTTATATTCGCACATTCAATGTCAAATACATTTTTACAAGCGCTGCACTTAAGAAATTCTTTTCCCGGAATTACTCTTCGGCATTTTGTACAATTTATAATGTTGTTTGGTGCCATTGTTCAAATACAAGTCAACTCAGAAAAAGCAAACAAACATGCGTAACCCAATCACCAAAAGTCAATCAAGTTCAAAACGATTCACTTCGTCACCACACCAAGCCATGCATAGGTAGGTAGAATGAGATAAAATGTTCCGCGCCAAAATGTTCAATCTGGCACCACAGAATGTGTAGTAGTTACAACTTACACGTACGCGTCGCGGTCGTTGCACCCAATAGTCCGAGTATAAGCACAAACACACTTTCAAATATTGATGAATTTTTCATTGGCTTCTATTAAAAACTCACAAGTTGATTAGTTTTTTTGCTATTACGATAGGTTTGGTAATACTCTAGGGTGTTATTGAGAAGATGAGCACATTATAAAGACTAAATTAGGATTTAAAACAATAAAATGAAAATTATTTACAAAAAGCGTCCGCCATTAGCTGTTGTCCGTGCCGCGCGCGCGCGGGGTTGAATCAATGGAGCTTGTTTAAAACTATTAAAAACATTAATATTTTCAATGCTGTTGACATGGCTCCTGTTAAACAAAGTTGATTTTAGTCTTGTCTAATGCTAGCAGCAAAAAACGAAGTTGAATGAAATTAACCGAACGCGTTTCAGTAAAAAATAATCTACCTAAATTTATACATTTTAATTTAATTTACAGTCAATTAAAATTGCCAAATTAAATACATATTACAAAGATTACAAAATAAGAATACAGTACACCTAACAACAAAATAGACGCGTCATACTTTTTAACCGATTTAAATATGACAAAAGACAGCATAGTGCGCTTTATACATAATGTTGCTATAATATTGTATAGCAGCATTTGCGTTGGGTTCATTTTCTGTCAGACCGCAATAATCTCAGCAATAAGATCATATATGTCCCACAAAAAAAATTACGCTACGCATTGTTTTATTATCATCAAGCGCAATAAATTACACAAGTAGCCTATAATTAATAGAGATAAGATGAGTAGAGTACATTGATAAAATATTGTAAAACAGAGGAAAATACAATAACAGTAATTTTCCTTTATACACAAGTAGAAATAAATTTTGCCTCAAATCGGTCACAAAGTTTGGCGCGAATACACCCTGTTAGCAGTAAAAATGGGCGGGAAATAGTCACACCGTCTCGTCAGTTTTAAATAAGATAGAAAGAGATACGTATAACATGTCTGCTAACTATTCAGAGCTCACGCTAAGTTTATTGCTAACAGGGCAAAAATCTTACCTAAACGAATGGAAATGATAGATGAAATTATACAAGACACGCCCTAAGATAAAATAATAAAATTAATAGTTTGAAGTCAATACACATTTTGATCAAAATATCATACATATCACCACAGAATAAAAATTACGAACATCGAAAGCTGTTATAACTAGTTTTCGACTGCGGCTATCGTTGTTCCCGCAATTCATTAATTTCAAAATCTATCTAACATTGCTCATCGAAATCGGTTCAGCCGCCGGTTCAGCCCATGATATTATATTAAGAATTAAATTTCTAGCGATTTTATGGAAAGCAAAATTTTTATAATGATGCATTTGTCCGCTTCTGTCATTAATACATAGTTTACAAAAATTATAAGTTATAATAAAAATATGTTATATTGTTAGTTCAAATGTATCTAACTAAAAATAAGCTTTTTACCAACTTTTATATTTGATATCACATTTATAATATTATTTAGTGGGATTTTATTTAATTATTTTTTATCATATATTTTGTTAATTAAATATTATTTTTATGTTGTATGGTGTTTTACAATACTGTACTCAGGCACTGTCCCGGGTTTAGACATGATACTTATCTTTGCCTCACAGTATGATGGATGCAGTGCATTACCTCACAAGACACATCCTTGGTAAACAAGGGATGATCTGTGTTTTATTATTTAAATCGCAGTTATCCACATAATACATGTTTGCTATTTTAGCTGGTAGCTTAACATCAGGTGAGTCAAGCTATCTGCTTGTTCCACCGATGTATACAAATTATAAGATTAAACAATATTTTTGCTGTTTTTTTTCTTTAATTGTGGAATGACATTGACATTGTGATGTATTGTTTTAGTATTAAGTAGTCAAAGTGATTGAAATTACTTTCAATCCCAGATAAAAAGGTATGTAAAACATTTTTTACCTATGTTTTACCTATGGTTAGCATTTTTGTGCAATACTAGGCTTATATGCCAACTAAATAAATACTCCAATGTGAACCAAGACTCAAACAAATATTTTTCAATGTAAACTGCTATACAAATCTGGCGCGTTTATCTTGATACTACATCAACTATCTAATTGATAGCCTAAGCAAAGAAATGCAGTGTTTCATAATTTAATTGATTTTAGATTCTATTTCATGAGTGATAAAATCTAGTGTCCCATGACAGCTAACGGTGACGCTGACAAATAATACACAATATGGTCTATTGATACAGCAATAAAGTTTAATGTCCTTTGAACTATTAAAAGATTACATTTCTTTGAAAATGGTGCTGAAATTGTCGTAATATTTAATACATTTTTCGATGCTAAAAGTAATCCCTGCCATTCTAGCGATATTCAACTCTATGTACAATATAATAAATATTTATTTAGAATTTTTGAGATTAATCTAATTAGCTCAGGCCTTTTTCACCAAGTGCATGCTACTGATAGAGGCTTTATACAATATCTGATTAATGTACCAGCCGATACTACTTGGTGAAATAGGTTTAAGGTCCATATTCAACAATGCTCAAGTTAAATCAATACATTTAATAACTGGTCAATATAAAAATCTGTACCTATTTTCGGTACCTAATCGACCTTTATTAAGAAACAAGGTAGCTACAGGATAAGCTTGTTAGTTGTTGTTTTGTTCTAAATTAGTTCCCTGATAACCTCGTCGCCACAATATACGATAAGCAAAAATTGTGACACTATTTCCGCCGCCTATTTCAGTACAAGGAATACTCAACACAATCATTGCAGTAAACTTAAATGCAAATCATCAAGAACAGAAACCATTTTAAAATCATTTTCTGATGTAATGACTACTCATACCGAGTTCATTTGAGATAGGATTCAGTGGCTCTACCATGAGTTTTTACTATACTGTATTTACTACACTTGCTAGCGTCTGTAGTTAAAAAAATGTATGAAGATTTGTACAGCGCCTCTAGCGGATAGTTGGGTACTAAAATTCGTAATACTAATATTGACGTAACTACTGTAGTAAAGTCAGGCGATTTTACTGTGACAGCTCATGGTAGAGGTACAGATACTTCGAGGTATTTGTTATCAGAAGTATCAAATAACAACAAATCAATCGAATCTATGGAGTGGAAACGAAACTACAACAACTTGCTCGATTTAGTTTAATTTTAGATACAGTTTACCCAAAAACTGGGCGTGTTTGATCGCTAACTTATATCCTCACGAAGAAATCTGCTAGTACTCTCAATTGTAGAAACATTTGTAGCGCCATCTATATCGCTACATGGTAAAACTACATCGTAGTTTACGCAACAGACCAACAGATGGCAGAAACAAGTCCTAGATCGCGCTTACGAAGTTATCACGGAGTTTGAACATAAGTAATAGAACCGATGACTATCCATCGGTCCTCGGACCCCGAGCCAAAGGTCGCTCGGCGTGGAAGATCTTCCCTTTTCGTAGGAGATACCCTATCTCCACACATTTAATTGAAAACCGTTACAAAATCAGTGCTTGAATATTGATTATAGCTGAGCATTGTTTAAATACAAGCCTCTACTTACCAGCTTACTTTTAGGGCAGTGTCATGTCGTGTCGAGTCACCTTAAAAATCCTATCAGTTCTCACAGTTCACTTCACTCGGTGTGTCACTTTATCACTTCACTTGGGTTTTAACATGTTGCAGGAACTCGTAGTAGGAGAATGAAGATTCCACCCGGTCGTCGACCAGCCGCTCCGTGAATAACTGTCGCGATGGAGAGTTGTCCCTGAAAAAAAAAACAACATATTTAAGTTACTTTATTTATATTCCACTAACGGACCGAGCGAGCAAAGCGTTTCAGTTTCCTGATTGGCCAAATCTTTCTGTCTGTTCTCAGTCGAGACTGCGATTTTTCGGTTACACATTGATCCGATATGATATGAGAATAATATAGTTTATAATTCAGATTATCATACTACTTTATTCCAAAAAAACATTTTCTTACACTATTTTCATTCCTGATTTTATTTTTTAACTAACTGCTTGAGGGCAGTTGCTAATAAATCTAAAAGAGGCTTTCAGACTTTTAGACGCAACTCTAGCTTTACAACGCTTTTAAAATTATAATGCAACGTTTTGTTTAGACTCTGTACCTGAGTATAAGTAAGTCCGAAGCGTAAGGTCGGTCCTCGTTAAGCCTGTCTATGAACGTGTGTATGAGCACGCTGGCGTCCGAGTCGATCCTCGGCAAAGTTCGGCTCTCGTCGGGAAGCTGGCTGAAGGCGGTGACTCCGAACGCTTCCGAGAGGAAGGCGGGAGTCACGTTCCGTCCCACGTAGATGATCATACTCTCGCCGTCGTCTAGTAGGTACGCGCCGGTTGAGTTTATTCTGTGACACAAATTATTTGTTTAAAAGCGGATTGGAGACTCTGATAGCGGCGTACATTTTGGGTATGCGCTCCATACAATTTGATTACATACAAACTACATCTATACAACTTACCTTGGCAACATACTCACCAGTTCCATAGCATTCCAAGTTTAACAATATGATTACTGGTTGGTTGAAAATGAGACTGCTCTCTAGGCAGTGAGATGGATTTGGCATGACTCCGTGAGACACATCCTGGCCATACACATACCAACCCCACGCATTCTAGCCATTTAGTCCCATACATCCTGGCCACATACACACTTCTTCTTCTTATATTGTCGATGCTAGTTAAGTTTTGAGAGGTGTTTTGCAAGCTCTACAGCACCACTTGTAGCTGCATTCACATACCCACTAACATAGCTTAACACTGGACTGACCTCTCAGCAGTGAGATGCATCCTGGGCGGGTCGGGCACGGGGTCATCGTTTTACGTGCGATACACACCCTCCCTATACATCCTGGCCACATACATACTAACCACATACACACTAACCACATTCACACTAACCCCATACATCCTGGCCACATACATACTAACCCCATACATCCTGGCCACATACACACTAACCACATTCACACTAACCCCATACATCCTGGCCACATACAAACTAAGCTAGCTATACGTATACAGTAGACTGACCTCTCAGCCGTGAGATGCATCCTGGGCGGGTCGGGCACGAGGTCGTCGTCCTCGGTGAGCAGATGTTGGTGCAACTCGTGCAGCGCGTACAGCGCGGGGTACACGGCGCGCAGCAGCAGCGCGAGCGGCGCGCACTTCAGCGCGCACATGTCGGCCACGCGGTCGTCCAGCCGCGTCGACGTGCCAGTGCGGAACGCTTTCTGTTACCGTTAATAACATTAATATTCACGAACAATTCACACACCAGTCCCAAACTAAGCAAAGCTTGTACTATGGGAACTAGATTGCGGATAGAATAATGATAGATTCTGTGATGACACACAGACACGGAACAAATATTTATGTAAACATTTGCTCTGGGTGGGAATCGAACCCACGACCCACAGCATTGAAGGCAGAGCCGTTTTGGTTGGGCTGGCTGGGATAGGGTTAGCAGGGGGACAATGCACAATACACCCTGTAAAATCCTGTATTTAACAAACACTGGTTCCGTCCTCCACCAAGCCGGCATCCTCCCGTCCACCCGCCGCCTCTGCTTCCTGGAGACTACTACCCCCTCTGTCGGATCCACGCCGTAAACGTACACATGACATTGACGGATTGAAGCTAGACGGTGACGGTTACCTTATCATGACTTGTGCAGTTAAGACAGTGAAAGCATCTACTTCGTAGACACTACACACCCCATTGCGGGACTTCGGTGCAGATCCTATTCCCCCAATTAGAATTAGAATGAGTAGTGGTACCCGCTTGAGCAGCGCCAGCAGGTAGAGCGGCAGCAGACGCAGGCTGTGCGGCGCGGCGAGCGCGGGCGAGGTGGCGGGCAGGTTGTGCGCGAGGCGGTGCGCGCCCAGCGCCTCGCCCGCTACGTGCAGCACGGCCTCGCGCGCCTCGCACAGCGACGCACTGCCCGCGCGGTCCACCGCTACACACACAATCATATACATCTAAATAAATGGGTGCATGGAAAGAGCCTCCTCGTGGCGCACACCGGTAACAGGTAGGCACGGCAAAGCAGTGTCTAGTCTGGCTAATCTTTCCAACATGATGCTACACAAGGGCGGATCCAGCTTTGACGTCAGGGGGGGGTCACGATCCAGATTTGGCGCCAGGGGGGGTCACGGTCCAGTTTTGGCGCCAGGGGGGGGGGTCACATAGTCATGGTCAAGTCAAGAACTTATAATTTTATTTTTATTATAATTAAATCTGTATGGTGACAAAACATATCCCTATTTCCCTTGGTCACGCCATCACGCGTGAACCGTTGGACAGATTTAAGATTTTCTTTCTTCTGTCGAATAAAAAATAAAAATTGCGCGGATCAATAAAATATACACGCATTAGGGAGCACTAGAGAGACAAGCACTCTTTTGAGGGCATCCTATAACCTGTGGGATACCAGGTGAATTTTTTGGTAAATTGAAGACTTACCCATCTTACTAAGTAATCCTATAATACATTGGTAGTCCGCAGAATGTAGTACATCGGGTAGTGTGGTGGCAACAGGTAATGACATCGTGTGGACTCGTATCCGTCTCTCGCCTATAATAACAAATCTTTATTTTGGCAGGTGTACATATAAATAATCATCTAATATTAATTACTAACACAATTAATAATTTTATTTCAGTTTACAATAGACATAAGTTAATTTTAATGTACAACGGTAAAATAAGATGTGTTCAAAATCCAACCAGAAGGAGCACACGTTTCCATAAAATATGTCCATCTACATAAAAATAGTGGTTCAATTGATATGCTATCATAATTCGAATAATCAATTTATTGCTAAAGTTTTTTTACAAACACACGAAGCGGATTTGCTCTTATTATTATCTTGCTCGGTCAATCAATCATTTGTTTTTTGATCGAGCGATTTGCAACATACTCTAGAACATTTTATACCAGTGTTCGTTAATATAACATAATATTAACAAACACGACACATGTTCTGTTCACAAATAAATAAGACTCATTCACACGCCCCTGCCAAAAATACCCTTACGGCCGGTTTCTGGAAACCCAAATCACGATTGATCCGAGTTTGACACATAGTAATTGTTTGATTTTTTCGTTGATCATCGTTCGAGAAACCGGCCGTTAGCATTTTATAGTACTTACGTATTTTTTCTGTCATGTAAAAAAAAAGATTACTTACTTGTTTGAAGTTGTTTGGCTGTTACTAACCAAAGAGGTAATCTAAAGACAGTTTATTTAGTCTGTCTTTTTGTTTAAATTTTTGTGATTATCTTTTTGTTTGGTTTATTGTGCAATAAAGTATGTTCATTAAGTAAATATATAAATAAATAAATAATGCTGGACAATCCACACAACACCATCTAGCCTCAAGCTAAGCAGAGCTTGCGTTATGGGTACTAGGCTGACATATTTAATACAATACATTACATAGATAGATATTTTTTATTATACATACAAATACCCAGAACACCCGGAATAGATATTTGCAGTTCGTACAAACATTTATCCCAAGGCGGGAATCGAACCCGTAACCTCCGCGTCGCAGGCGGACCTTCACCCGCCGCGCCACATCGGTAGTCATTAATTCGCTTACCTTTGCTGCTGGTGTAGAGCAGTGCTGCTTGGAAGCAGACGTGCTGCAGGTCGTGCAGCGACTCGTCGATGGCGAGCTGCATGCCGAAGGCGGCGTCGGGCGACACGTTGGGCAGAGACAGCAGGTCCGTCGAACGCACGAAGAAGTTGCCGTGGAACGTGTGGATCGATACACCACTACAATACATTACTTAATTACTACAGTACTTAATTTACTGTAAATAAATAATTTTTTGAAGTGAAAACTTCTTTAGCGGCGCTGGGTGGGTAAAAACTTTCAAACTCGCGTCAGGGTCACGTGACGTCGAAAAAGCGTAAGATCTTATTTAGATTTGTGGAAAAAATGTTATTCACCAAATTGTCATTTATAAAATAAATAAAAAATTTCATGTTTATAAAAAGCCAAGTCCTTTTATTCCCCCCGACGCAAAGAAAACCATATTGAAGGAGTTGTGAAATATTATGTGACCTAAGAACACTCCCGAATACTTCACCTTTTAAACTAAATCAAATTAGGTTATTAGGTTCGTGCCATAGAAGATGCCACAGACAAACACACACTTCAAACTTATAACACCCCCATTTTTGCGGCGGAAGTTAAAAGAAATAATCGTTACAGCTTAGTTAGTATTAGCTTCACCTTTCATGTGATTCGTGAGTTCGACTCCCACTTAAAATGTATCCATTAATATATTTGAGGATAGATAATATAGATATATCTCACCGAGTAGCCCGCACACGCATAACCGCCTCGAATCCAATCTTCCTGGTGAGATATCTCGTGAACATTCGGTTCAGCTGCTCGGCTTGCCACGCTCGAGATATCTTGAACAGCGGGATGTGGTACACTGTTCCGCCGCTGAATTTGCTCATCCCACCTGATCAATAAATTAACATGATGCATCATTTTCTAATCTACCAAAATTAAACAAAACCGACTTCAATCGTTCTCGACATGTACTACAAGATTAAAACTGTGGGCTCAGAAACACCCTCCCTCTATTGACTTTGTTTTGCCAGCAATAGAACTTCCCGCGGGGAATCTACTCCCTTGGTCCACTTGGAAGTCTCTGAACCGACTTCGGAGCCAAGTGGGCCGCTGCAGGCATAACTTAGGCAAATGGGGATACTCCAAACAAGCGCAATGTGACTGTGGAGACCCGCAGACAATGCCTCATCTGTTATCTTGCCCAAACTGCACCAACACATGCACGATAAGGGAGCTCTGCAAAGGTACGGAGAGTGCCATTGACGTGGCCCGTTTTTAGGCCAGACACATTTAACAACGGGGAATGTCGACACGAAGAAGAAGACGTACTATTAATTAAAAGCATTTTTGAAGATTTCTCAAAAAGTGGAACTGTAATGTGTGCACGAATAAATGTGACAATCGTAAAAGTAACGCAGCGTTTTCGAAGGTTACATTATTTCGTGGCAAATAGAATTACCTAGTATAAAATACTGATCTGCGTGATTTTACAGAATAAATTATATTAAAAAATTTAGTTTTTTTTATAAGTGTGATAGTAAAACAGTACTCACTAAGCGAAGCTAGATCACAGTATTGCGAGTTGAGCAGGAAAAGGTCAACGCACACTTGCGCGCCGCTGCAGTCGAGAGCGATGCGCTTGTAGAAGTCGGTGGCCGGGTTTAGATGCGCCACGTCTTTGCTGGAGCGTGCGTTAGGGTCTTCTCTGTTCAAATCATAATAATAAAAAATATAATAAAAATCAGGCAAAACATAAACAATTTCATAATATTTGAAACTATCACGGGTTTGAACATAGTTTTCATTATATTTTTCATTTTTTTCCCGATATTTCGGCACAGTTCATGGCGCATGCAACTCACAAATCATGGTAAATATCCCGTTTATAATGAAAACTATAAACAATTTTGTTTAGCATATTCGTGTAGGACATTAATGGTACTCAACTAAGAAAGTCTACATATCTATCTAGAAAACGATTGAGTACACTTTTCTATAAGTACTAATATAATTCATAGGAAAAATGTATTTGTTCGTTTGTTAGGATTTAACTCAAAAACTACTTAGTAAATTTATTTTTTCATTAAAAAGATACAATAAGTTTATATCTTTTATAGGCTATGTGTGCGAAGCCCGCTTGGCACAAGATTTGGAATATTTTCCCCACTTACCTTGGTTGTAAAGCTCCGGGGCCCACATTCGGCAGACACGTTTGGAACACAGTAACCCGTCCTCCTGTCGGGGCCTAGAAAGATACACACCATTCAATACCAGCTATGTGATATACAATCATAATAACATTATACAGATATCAAAAAAAAGGAGAGGAATGGCGGAGGGTTGTTACGCGAGCCACTGCCCCCCAGTCTGTATAACTGGTTAGTTAAAAGAGGCTTTTACAATTGAAATGAGTTTGTTGCTAGATAGGTTCACATAATTGTTTTTCACGGATGTTCCTACGTATTGGTTATACATTCAATTAAAAAACATGACATATATTGATTTATTTATTTGAATGGAAGGACTTGGGGGAGACTTTTGCCCAGCAGTGGGCCTCTTCCAAACTTTTCCACTTATTTCGGTCCTAGGTAGTGTTTCACCAATCCAAATCAAACATGGACATCCCTCCAACGTTACATAATTAATATAAGATATAATTAATATAATTAGATAGTCTTACCATAAGTTTGAACGCAGCTTGTAGAGCAGCGCCCAGGGCTGAAGTAGGCACACCGGGGGTAGAATACCTCTGCGGTAAAACTGTTAGAAATTCCTTCACAAGCTCCTTCCTCTCGCCTAGATTGACTAGCAGCGATTCCGGTGATGGTAGGAATATATCTACAAAGATACAAGATACAAATAAGTAAAAAATTAAATTAATATTCATGAGTACGCTTCCGATTGGTACTGATTTGGATCAGTTGAGCTATCTTTAGATCATTTGCAACGATCTGTAGATAGCTCTACTGTCTACTATGTACATTTTGTAAATATTGTAATAGTCGTTTTTAAATGAAATTAATATTCATAGACATTTAACGCAACGTCATCAAGTCGCTAAGCAAAGCTTGAGAACAAAAGCGATAGAACCATCATCATCATCAACAACATCAACAATATCAGTCCACTGCTGGACTGGACGTAGGTCTCTCCCTTGGGAGATGACTGGAGTCATCGGCTCTTCTCATCCAGTGTTTGCCAGACCGCCTATTGTATTTTACCTTAAATTGTTACTTACTGTATGATTTTTCTTTTATTAATTTTGGTGTACAATAACCTTATTCTATTCTAGCCAAAAAAGGTTTATTAAATAAAAATGTATGTGTTGTTTACCGTCGATATCAAGCACGGTCATTTCCTTAGGCCTCGACAGGCCTTCGCTCATGAGGTAGTAGTGGATGTGTGCGTCGAAACATATGAACCCGATCTGCGTCCGCGCGTCGCCCGGTAACTCATCTATACACGCCTTCAGGGTATCGCACACCACCTGGAATACACAGAAATATAAATAAATAAATAATGCTGGGCAATCCACACAACATCACTCAACGGCGGATCCAGGGGGAGTCATGGGGGTCATGACCCCCCCTGAGCTGGGTCCAGGACTTAGGTGGGCCACAAATTGAACATAATTATTTTATTTATATATTTTGTCACCACATAGATTTAATGTAACTACATACCTTCAATACTTAATTAAATTTAATATAATAACTTTGTATGATGGCAGACGTTTGGGAATTACATTATCAAAATTAAATTATAAGTTCTTGACTGGACCACGACTATGTGACACCCCCCCCCCCCCCAAAGCTGGATCCGCCCTTGAGATCACTAAGCAGTTTCTTGCCAGTTCTTCTAGACTCTGGTCGCGACGAACTGGCGCCTAGAATCATCTAGTATGTAAGACGTTTCAAAGTGATCCTTGTGATTTTATTGAATAAATGCAATTGAAGTTTGATAAACAAACCTGTAGATATCCCGACTCCCTCGCTAAAGTAGACACGTCTAGAAGGAACAGGTAAACAGCCGGCTGTGGCGGTCTTAACATGTACTCGCCGGGGGCAATGAACTCTATGGTCGCAGATTTGATCTCGGGCCTTCGCGACGGGTCGCCATACGATTTGCTGACCGGATCGAATAGGAACTCTTCTGGTACTGAAAAAAGAATTTAAGAGTTAAAAGATTATTTCATTCGAGGTCAAGAAAAAGTCAATTTTGAACAGCAGTTTTTTTTTTAATATGGTGCTTTAGTTGCAAGAAACTGGAACTTAGAAGCATGATTTTAAATGATTCTAATGACTACTTGATATGATACTTAATTGTATTATGATTTGACTTTGACATATGACCGGTAACATTTCGATGGTGTTTTCAATGTTTTACCTAATTAGAGTGAGCTTGTTGGTAAATAGCTTCGATTTTTGGTCTGTGGTTCCTATTCAACAACTATTATTCTCTAGTTTATCGATGCTACCTGTTATTACACACACAATAACATCTATGTAATGTATTGTATTAAGTACTTATGTCAGTCTTCTAGTACCCATAACACAAGCTCTGCTTAGCTTGGGGCTAGATGATGTTGTTTGGATTGTCCAGCATTATTTATTATTATTTATAATAACACACTTTTTGATGTTATTTAGATAAAACATGTAACTCCTTCCTTATACCTAGCACCTACCTACTGATTGTATCCAATGTAAGGACTTTTTAGATTAAGCAATGTTTCAAGTTTGTGGCAAATAATTTTTACTTACTTACTTACTTACTTATTTCATTTTTCACAAATAGTAGAATAGTTACTCACAATCGTTGACCCTGAAGCACAGATTGCATTTCCACCGCTTCGCGTCAACAAAGTACACAAACGGATTGATGTAAGTCCGGCAGGAGCGGCACCTCACTATTGTGTTGCACTGTATCACCGGTAAGTGCTGAAAACATAAACATGAAATATTACACTATAATAACAAATATAGATTGTTTTATACATTTTTGGAGATGTTTAAAAACACTAGCACATTCTTCTAGTCCAAGTTAATACTTGGACTTTGAACGAATTTTGACATACATAGTTATTTTACGATCTATGGTGAGTAAGAATATCTCATTGTACGGCTGATCATTAAAATATGAAATTCTAACTCAAAATTCGTTTATTCAGCGAAATTTTTAGAGATTTTCAAAGGTGTATCATAGGTTTTTTATGTATCTACGCCAGTGCATCGGCGGCAGAAAAAATAGTTCGAGCATTTATTTGTGAACTAAAAATATAAAGAAAGTTTATAAAGAAAACTATGTTCCAACCCCGTGATAGTTTCAAATATTATAAAAATTATAAATTATAAAATTTACCTAAGTAACAACTTTACTATAGCTATTTAAAGTAGTAAAATATGCGCCGTGACCTATTTCAAAAATATAACTCCTTATCAATGAAGCTATTCAAATAATTAATGCACACGAGCATTGTCGACATTCATTGACACGACAACACATTTTATTTGCGCACATGTACTTTTATTATGACGATTACATTTATGTGAAATGTGAGTTATGTCAACTTATGTCCATACATTTGTACTGTGAAAAAAACATGTGCTTATCTGTGACTTTAGTGAGCTGCGCGCAACTTTTACTCTCATTGGATAAGAAATAATGAAATGAAATATTGAAATATTTATTGTTTGTGAAGCTAGATTAGCATAGATGTTAGTCATTATATATAAACTTAAAAGAAGAGTTCCCACCCCAACTATGTATAATCTTGTTCTAAAAATAAAAAACTTTTTTTTTTTTTTTTTATATTAAGTTGCGTACTCTAGCTCCTACCGACTATGGTGTACAAACAAATCAGAAAAAAATAATTATTAACTTTGTCTTGCAAAATTCGTCAGTAGAATAGTAAGATTTATCTCTCAGCCTAGACCGATTATGCTGAGAGTTATAGGTTTAAAGTTGGCTTGTCCCTTTCCGATCCTATCGGATTTATAACACTCACAAAAACGTGGCTTTCTATTAGTAAATAATTTTCATTAAAAGTTTAGTAGATCCAGAGTTTACCGGTACAACATTCCTTCCGATATAGATTATATTTCATACAATATTCAGACTAGGCAACCTCGTTTAATTAGATCATTGACTTTTTAATATCTTTTTACAGAAGTTTTTACTAAAGTCATGAACCAAGATAACTCAAGATTTGAAGTAAACAAAGTTTTTTGACTTAAAACTTATTGAAAAGCAATTGATTATAATGAGTAAAAAGTTATCGCTAATTAATCATTCTGTATGAAAAAAACATGTAAAATGTTCTTTACTTACACAAGATTATACAGGTCAGTACCTACCTACTGTCTAGGTGCATCACATAGACAGTGCGTCTTCAAATGCTACCTAAAGTACGTCTTTCTTCTTCTTCTTATCGTGTCGATGCTACAACTGTATTTTGTTGTAGCATCGTGTTGGAAAGATTAGCCAGACTAGACACTGCTTTGCCGTGCCCAGTTGTTACCGGTAGTACGTCTTTAAATCACAATAAGCTTTCACCAATATAAGGTTTGCTAAAAAAAACTCTTGGTTAAGCTCGCGTTTATACCTTCTATATCTATAATGGTATGCGTCTGTATGTGTGTAATAAAATATATAACAACGAACAGACAAGTTTAATAGCTGTACTATGCAGAGTTGTAAAAAAAAATAATTACAATTTCATGGATCTAGATACATTAAAAGAGAAAGTACTTGTCTGTAACTCATGATGAAAGTTAAAGTCATACGGCTAGTTGTGTTTTAGATAGTTATTTTTATCACAATTGCAAATATATGTTCGATACAGATTCCAGCAGAGATGGAATGTAATTGCAGCGTAAAATACTTACATTGAGGTCTTTGAATGGATGTATTAGGATACCCAGCGGTAATCTAGACTTCTGTAACAGGCTGTTCGTCTCAGGAATGCGGTTCACCGTACACCGGAAGATGCTGGAAACGAAACAAGATAATTTGCTTTAGTATTTTACGAAATGTTTGATTTAAAACCTGACGTTGGAAATGGTTGTACAAAACTCAACAAAACATGTCTCAAAATGAACTCGTAATTATGTTACATTCATACCAGATATTACAATTAGAACTTCCGCTTCCGATATTTTCTATGAAATATGAATGTTTACATCCTACAGTTTTTATTTATTTCTGATTATCAACATAACATCCACAAAATGAAAAAATCCAAAACAAAGGTTCATAAATCTAGCGTTCTCTCGTCTACCACATGCATTATCATTAATTAAACAACAAGACGGAAATAAAGAAATTTTGTAATATTATAAAACAGATAGACGCTCCCTGGTGCTCTTTGCAAGGTTACAACCTTGCGATAGAGAATCTGAGAGTTTTTATTATCTAAAAAAGATAAGCAGTGTCTCGTTTTAAAACATTATCTTTGACTTCATGTGTAATGTGTCGTGTTCAAATACACGGTATCAAAATACAATACTATACTAGTGAATATAATACAATCGCCATTACTATGGGTATGCGCACACTAAAACAGGCAAAACTTCAGTACTAAGACGTTATTAAGTTATTTCACGTTATTTTCTACCCGATACTCATAGTTAAGCATCAAGTTACGTGACTTTAAAAGACGTTTTGTCGTCGGTGTGCGCTCTTACATATCCTACAGCTAGACCTTCCCATAATATACTAACGGCCGGTTTCTCGAACGATGATCAACGAAAAAATCAAATAATTACTATATGTCAAACTCGGATCAATCGTGATTTGGGTTTCCAGAAACCGGCCGTAAAGATTGTAGTGTTGACTGATCTTGGCAAACTTGACGTTCCGTGTGATACGGACAGACAGCTAGAAAATATAATATGTATTGCTAAAAGGGTTATGTACGCAAACCAATGATAACAAAAAAAAAGCCAAGTCCATTGCCCTTGATCCGCTGAACGTATAACACAACACAAATGTTGAATTATATTTGTATAAAATATGGCATAGTATGGATATTCTGACAGAAATTGATAAAACCTAGATTATGACGGATTTAACTTAAATATAATAATTTTATTACGCTGTCAAGATATGAAACTTTATTAAATTCTATGTTTTTAAACGATAAACAATAACCTACCTTTGAGATACAGTAGAGTAGACTATTCGAAACTAAGTGCAGTATTCAAATTGAAACAATGAAAAGGATACTCATAGATGTTAGCTGTTAGGTTAGTTTTATGCATCAGATATTTTTAAAAATATGCGCTGATATTTTTTGAGATAAAACCAGTACCTACAGATCGACAAGTAGTGAGGAGAAATAGCAGAGTGCTTAGTCCGAGGTTGCATTTTAAAACTCCCTACTCTCGAGCCGAGAGTCGTCTCTCGGATGTCCTTATATTTTTGTATGGATATCCGAGAGACGACTCTCGGCTCGAGAGTAGGGAGTTTTAAAATGCACACTCGGACTAACACTCAGGTCTATACATCAACTACATAGTATAATACAAAGTCGATTACTGCTATCTGTTCTTAATGTATGCTCCGAACTTTTAAACTACGCAACGGATTTTGCTGCTATTTTTTAGGGGATAGAGTGATTCAACAAGCAAGTTTACATGTAAAATACATGCATAATACAATAGAAAAACACTGATAAATTTCCGTGCGAAGCCGCTGCGGGTCGCGAATTTTAAATAAGTGCATTATTTAAAGGCGTAGGAGGGCTGTACGATATAATTTCGGTCGCAGGAAGTTGGTAAACAAAGGCGATTCAAGATTATAAATTGTTTGCCATTTTTTTCTAGTATAAGCAGAGCACTAAGGCTGATAACATGATCATCATTATAGACAACCATTAAATAGTAAAAGAGTAATAATTTCATCCGTTTTTGCTTAGACGAGATGCTGTAATAAGTTACCCAACTAAGTTACATATACGTTAAGTTATTATTGTACTTTTATCGTAGCATATTATCGGTTTGCAAAGTTACACCCAAAATAATTCTACATTTATTTATTTATTTATTAGGTCTACCAACAGTTTCTTCAAGCTTACATGCTAGTTTACTTAAGTACTGAGTATTTTGCTACATGAGAAACCAATAATAGGTAAACACAACTTGCACTGAAATTAAACATAGTGGGGGTTTAAATCCAATTTTAGCATTAACTAGGTATAAACACAGACAAGTGTAGGTATAAACACAGACAAGTGTAGTTGCTCTTATAAAACGATTACTGAATGATTAACTAAATGATTTTGATTGCTTAAAGATTAATATTTATTATTTTATCTTCACAAATAAAGGTTTATATATTGTATTAATTATGATATATTAATTAAAAACACTGTTCTGACAAGACAACCAGTTTTGCGCGAGACTGGTGCATGAAATAGATTTAAAGTAAAACCTGTGATTGTTTTAAGTATTTCGAAGCACCACACGAGTACCTTGAGATACCTATTATGTATTGGGATACCGTAATTGACCAATTGCTCAGCTTGATAGCAGACCATGGACAATGAGTATGAGTCATACTTCACGAGCCGAATTTTAAAGGCTACCAACTTCATACGCAATTTATTCCGCGCAGACAAATATTACTATCTTAAAAACCCGACTTACAATGACGAGAACTACTAGTCTTTCAAGACATTATATTGACTAACTGAACCCCCACGACTTCGTCTTGCTATCGTTATATAATTCGCACAATATCTTTGTATACTAAAACCTGTGTGTTATTCTGATGTTTATACGACATAATTGTAAAGTTTCATTAAAATTCATACAGTATTTTTTACGTGAAAAAATAACAAACATACATCCACACATCCATTTATGCAAACTTTCGCTTAATAGTAGAGTATTTTAAGACAACTGTAGTGATAATAAAAGGTAAATAACATTGCCCCTTGCTTCTGGATTGTTGATAATTTGTTGTCTATAGCCTCGAAAGTACATGAAGGTCGAGTCAAGGCGCTATTGCAATGAGGATGTCGATGTTAATACCTCATGTTTGGTCATTGAATGTAGGTGGTGATAGTCTAAAAAAACGTTTATTAAATTAAAAATACTTATGGTAAGAACTAATCCCTCGAGGTGATAGACATTGCCAACTCAGGTTTATAAAAATAGTTTATTTGTATTTTAGGACAGGTTAACTATAAAACTACTATTTGAAGCTTGGTATGGAGAATCTAGACTGCAGTGATATATAATATGTATAGTATGAATAAGATCTGTTTTTTTTTTTAATATCTTCATAATTCATCCAAATTAAATTTTAATTTGAGACAAATATAATTAATAAGACTATAAAATAAATTATTCTTATATATAAATGTAATAAATAAGACTCTAAGGCCAACCCTATACTAGATTTTCCTGTTGCAGGACTATATTAGTTAAAATACAATATATATATAGGATTCACAATACATACTCTAACAAATATTTAAAGTATAGTAAATTGTATTTGTTACAATAGTTCATTGATTCAGCCATGACTTTGTAGAATTTATTTTAAGAATTTAATAGAGAAACATGTAGGTATTCAATATGACTATTGACTACTTTCTTGCATATCCAATAATATCCATGTATTATCTTGATATAGTAGGTAAGTAGGCATCAAAAGATTTTTATGAAACTTGTTTGTTGTAAGGCTATTTCATTTATTACAAGTTCATTGTATGTATGCTTTGCCAGATTAAAAATACCTAATCAGTTTTTTGTTTTGAGTTCAAGTTCAATAGCTTTTAGCATTCAACTCTTAAGATAATAAAAACATTATTTAACTAGCTTAAATGCTCAGTTTACATGCATTTTTTATAACATTTAATTTATTGACCTTTGACTTGTATTATCATATATTATTGCAACCAAAAAACTAGGATATGTTTTCTAAACCACCCACTTTGTTAATGCGTCTATAGCAAAGAAATGTTTTTTTATTCAAATAAATATTGTAAATAAAATAAATAATAACAGATAAATACTCACTCTGGGCTGCAGTTCACAGCATCAGGAAAGGCCGGTCCAAGCTTTATCTCCGGCAGTTCCTCTGGGTACTCAGGTAAGATTTGTTTGCACTGCAATAGGTCCAACGTCTGATGGCCCCAGAGCTGGTCAAATCCTTGCTTTGTCACGCTTAGGTTCCCCATCTGCTGGGTCATGTTCTGAGTGGTGTACTGCTGGGGGTACTGGCCCATCGGCTGCGGCGGCATTTGGGGCTGAGGTGGCATCTGCTGCTGATTATAGCTTCCCGGTTGCATCTGAGGCTGATTTAACCCACCTGGAGGCATTTGCGGGTACCTATTCTGCATGTTCGTCTTTGGCGGGCCGTTCACATGCCCCGGCGGCTGGCCAGGACCACTCGGCACACCCATTGGAAGTGGTTGCGAGGGCAGCGGTGGAAACTGTCCCGGCAAACTTTGAGAACCACTAGAAAACTGAGCTGGAAGGCTTTGCGGACCACTGGGCGGCCCTATTGGACCAGGCGGAACATTCAAAGGTGGTCCAGAAAACTGTTGGTTGGGAGGTCCTGGCATTGGTGGTCTACCCATTGGAGGTCCAAACATGGGAGGGCCACTTGGAGGCCCACTATTCATTAGGGGTCCATTTATGGGAGGTCCTGGCATTGGTGGTTTATTAATAGGTTGCCCCGGTCCACCCAATGGAGGTCTGCTCATTGGTTGCCCACTTATTGGTTGTGCAGCCATAGGGGGCCCACTCATTGTAGGTCCATTCGTGAAAGGCCCTGGCTGTGAAGCTGGTGGGAGACCACTAGCAAATGTTTTGGGAGGACCAAATCCAGAAGCAGGGGGCAATGGACCATTTATTGGTACAGGACCTGAAAGTCCTGGTGGGCCTGATGGCCCATTTATAAGAGGCCCTTGCATCAATGGGCTACTTCTTACTGGCCCAGCTAAGGGGGTTGAATATGGTATGTTAGGTTGACTTGTCATTGGTGCTGTTGGCTTGGATACCGGAGGTCCGAACGCTTGATTTAGAGGAGCATTACTGACTGCAGGACCTAAAGGTGGCTTGCTCACTGAGGGTGAATTGAAAGGAGTGGATGTAGCTGCAAACTGATTGGAGGTCATTGCCCCAGGGTACATGGACATAGGAGGGTTCGGAGGACCATTCACTAAAGGTTGGCTGAACTGACTAGAAGGAACAAGAGGAGGGGCATTATCATTGATATGCCGCTGCGATGGGTGCACATTCTGAGAATAAGGTATTGGGGAAGGATTGGCATTGTAGGGGCTGGGACTCACAGATGTTGATGAAACATTGGAGGGTACAGCACTTCTAGCTGGACCAATGGACACTGGTGGTTTAATTGGTGATGATTGTAGGCCCCCATGTGATGACATCACTCCGGGCTGATTAAAGGCAGGGGAACTATTACCACTTTGGCTTAAATTGTTGACATTCTTGAATGCTTGGTTCTGTGGAGCAGACGTTGATGCGTGCAGAGGGCTGTTTGAGTTAGTATCTGGCTTTGTTCCCACATATCCTGGAGGTAATTGGCTCAATGGCACTTGACCAAATGTTTGACTATGGTTGAACGCAGTTGCCACCGGATTCGCATTCAATTGCGAGGATCCCTGAACATTGTTGAAGGGATTTGGTGGTAAATTGGACATGGCTCGTTAATCTGCAATGATGAAACCCGATTTCAGAGAAATAATCAAAACACAAATTTTAACAACACCAGCGAGATCACGTGCCATACAGTTTTCCGTGTTTTTATTATGATAGCATTAGTGATATCGACGAGGATTCAATTAAAACATGCTAATTCACCACAAAAATGACGGAAGGGCGATGGAAAATTGAGTCAACTCCGATGCAACTTACCGCAGTTTGATGGTTGTTTGGACAGAATTTGCAACACTGGCACTTTTAAAACACTATACCATTCTCACATAATATCACAGAATGCTAAACAGCGTAATTATAATAAATCTAGAGAAGAAAATACGACCCTGACTTACGTGGCCGTGCTGTAAAAAGCGACCTCTAGATTGATTTTTTGACATTCGAAAACAACAACGTCAAAAAAGTGACATACAGTGAAGTGACGCATAATAGTGAGTGAACAAGTGAAAATAGACTTAACCTATACCATAGACTATGTAAATACATACATACATACCAAGTAAAATTAATTAATCGACTAAAATTAGTTTTGATCAGATATAAAAATAAATGATCTACCAGCTACCTTTAGTTAGGCCTAGTAAATGACATTACAGTAATGTTGCAAAACTTGCAAAGTATACAACTTTAGAATTATACTTATCTCCGGTAGGATTTTAACGTTAATAGATTTGTTTATGTATGAAATAAATAAATAATACGAAACAATCCACACAACATCATCTAGCCCCAAGCTAAGCAGAGCTTGTGTTAGGGGTACTAAAAGACTGGCATACTTAATGCATTAAATTACATAGATAAATATTTTTTATTATAGAATAGATACATATAAGGTATAGGTACTTACATATAAAATCCCCAGAACACCCGAAAATATTTGCAGATCGTACAAACATTTATCCCAAGGCGGGAATCGAACCCGCAACCTCCGCGTCGCAGGCGGACCTTCGCTCGCCGCGCCACATCGGACGTCATTTTAAATTTTTACTGTGCTGGCTTATAGGTACATAGTACCTATCTTAAATGACACTAATAATTATTCTTTGGAATGGATAAATCAGGTACCTAAGTGGTTTTTCTATATTTCTATATTGTGTTGTGTAGAACTAAGTATGTGGTGGAGGATAATATGTTCTGTGATGAGGCAGGAGGCAGGACCATAGAAAAGATCTAGGTACGAACGTGTATATTCTCGTGTGTAGTCTTCTAGTTCTGAAAGAAAGAAAGTCAACCCTTGCCTTTGTAAAACCTAAGTAGGTAAACTAGGTGTAGACTAAGCTATTAAAAAATAAATGCAAAAATAAAAATCCAAACATCTGTATTTCAAAATGATAGTTCAAATCAATTATTTAGTCGAAAACAAAATTTTAACAAACTGCATAAACATATGTAAAGAATAGATTGGATAAAGTTTCTCGTATCGTATAACATAATATTATAAACTTTACAAATCGCAAAATATAAATTATCTGAATAAAAGTATGTAAACGACAACGACCGGACAGCAGATGGTGTTTCCTTACAATCTTTCTCCAATCTTCTTCCTTTCGCAGGTACAGTCTAGCAGGTCTACTTAACATTACTTCAACACTTCATTCTTTCAGCAATATAAAAAGTATTCAAACGGATCACAATGTTATGGCAGCTCCATGGAACTCCATGCAACACTTACATAATTATTATGTACCAATATAGCCGAGTCATATATGACATTTTATTCATATAGTACAAAAATGCCTACTTCTCGTTAGTTATACAAAGCAAATTCTATCTTACAAACCATAGATGTGTACTCTATAACATTGGAAAGTACTGTACATGCGTCAGCGCGACTACAATGATTGCACCTCTCAGCAAAATGTCACATATTGCCCCTACTTATTATTGCTATTACTCTCTTATACACACACTTAATGATCAATTCATTCTTAAATTATTAGTGAGATGTAGATATTTTTCCATCGTTGGTAAAATGCAAATACAATCACATAACAGACTAGTATCCAAAACGCTATCGAAAATGACATAATTTCTAGTTATTGCAAACGGATAGGCCAAAACGAAAGGCATTTACACAAATACATAAGCTCAAAATTTCAGAAAGGATTTCATAAATCCAAAAAATATTACTCATAATCGATACAAATGATAATCGGCACAACTATCTCAATTTAATACGTTATTTATCGACCGCGGCCGGTCTGCGGCGCCGCTGCGACCGCCCCAACATAAACTCACAAAATACTCTATCGATAAAAACTATTCAGTCGTTTTTATTTACTCATAAAAATATATATATAAAAGGCTCAAATAAAACCGTCGCCGGGTGTCGCCGCGATCGGGGGAATCTATCACTGGGTGGTGGAATTCGGTTGGCACGTTCTGTCGCGGGCGCGCGTCGTGCGGGGAATGTGGCTGCGGCTAGTGCACCAGCGGCGCCTCGCCCAGCTGCAGGCGGCGCCGCATCAGCTCCGACTCGGTGGGCGGCGACAGCCCCAGCGGCGTGTCCTCCGCGCCCCCGCCCCCCGCGCCCCCCGCGCCGCAGCGCCGCGCCGCCGGGTGGCACGACTTGCTGTGCCGCAGCGCGCCCGGCGGCGGCTCCATGTACGAGTAGTTCATGGAGAAGTGCTGCGCGATCACGCGGTTCACCGCCATCGCAGACTCCGCGAAGTTCGACAGATTGCGGGCGGACATGTTGCTGTTGAAACGGAAACTAACATTATTTGCTTATTCCATGCTGATTTACCTCTTTAGAGCATGATTAGATGAATTGGCTAGCAGAGTCCCTATCTAATGGCATCAACAGACCTAAGCCTAAAATCAATAAGTAAACTCGGCTGCTATCTGGTATCAGGTGATTAAGATAACGCTTAGCTTTTAATGCTAGTGACTGATACAAAAAAACAGCTGTAATGGCAGAGGATTGCTACATAGCAAATGACTAATGAACTGAGCAATCGGTGGACGATTACTGCAGGACTTATAACAATATTGGAAGAGCAGAATTCGAAACAGCTATAGAGGACCAATCGCGGCTTTAAGGGCTATATTTCACCGGGACACCATGGCAATCCAATCGCCGCTACCAACAAAATGTACGTTTGGTTGCGCGACCAAACGGACACCAGGTGAGCTCTATAGAGCTGTATACATTTTGTTGGTGGCAGCGACTAGTTGCGCCGCCATGGCTTCCCGGTGAAATATAGCCCTAAGACAGTAGTCTTTTATGAGCGTTACACCTCAGCAATAAAATAGAATGTAACTCACCGTTTGATGTTGATCGGTGTCTGCAGCGGGCGATGGTAGGCCACGGGGTCGGCGCGACGCAGCCACGGGTGCAGCAGCACTCGCTCGGCGCTCAGCCTGTGAGACGCCTCGCGGACTAGCAGCTGGCGGATCAGATCTTTGGCCTCGTGTGAAATGTGCGCCCATTCTTCTTCCGGGAACGTGTATCTACCCTCCTGTGGATTAATTTAATACGCTATAGAACGCACACAAGCCAGAAGCTAGAAGAAACAAGGACACTGCAGGATTTTTGAATGCCAAAAGAGAAGAATGTTCACAATGTCTTAACAGAACATAACAGCCGGTTCACACTAGTCGTAAATCGCATATGACTAAAAGTCGAAAGTCTGATGTACCTCGTAAATCGCGTCTCATCCAATTTGAACAGCTCCTTAAAAAGTGTATGGTGACCAGAGCATTCGACATTTATTCATATGCGTCCTGCGACTAGTGTGAACGGACTGTAAGCAGTCATGAGGATTATATATAAGCTTACCTGTATAGAAGTAAACAGGAGGTCCTGACAGGCGCGACAGTTCTCTCCTCTCTCCCAGCCGCAATCCGAGCCGCAGTCGGCCCTGAAGGGCGGGTACCCGCAGAGGAGGATGTACGCGATGACCCCCAGCGACCAGAGATCGCATCGCTTGTCGTAGTGGTTAGCCGCCGAACCCGCGAACAGGGACACCACTTCAGGTGCCATGAACTCTGCACTTCCCACCTGGTGGACAAACACACGTCACATTAGTTGCATTCTCTAACCATACATAGTTTAGCCAGCTTACGAAAGAACTGGACGATATAATCCCACGACTTAACTAAATTCGAATAGTCTTGGAACCTATCGCCATTTTTTAGATGATCTTTTAACTGAGGGAGTAAATGAGTGCTTATATGGTCGGATTAGTAAACAAAAAATAGAAAGGTATCGTAAATTCCAGATATGCTTTCTGGAAGAAACTATTGGCAGTACGCTTCGAGCTTGAATAGGTAAATTATCATACCCATAGGTGCTCATTCATTGTGCAATATCATGGTTCAATGGACACGGTTATTATATGAATAATTCAGTAAACATGATGAAATTGAAACGTAACCGTGCCGCCAATACTGAAAATGGCTTAATAAGTAGGTATGAATGTACCACGTTTCTTTTGTTAATAGAAACTCGAAAGTAAACATAAGGGCCTTTGAAAACAATTAGACATTCATAGCATATACCCGCATTCAACGGAAATCACGATTCATAAACCAACTGTGTCTACCATAATGATGAATTTAGAATCGATAAAAGATCATTTTATTATGCTTTGAATGAGTAACATGAGTACTGGCAGTAATGATTTCAATAGTAGCAGTTACTATAGGTTACTGGCAGCTGGTGAATTAGATACACTGATTGTTACTAGACTTCTAGAAACATCGACACGGGAAACTAATTGCAACAAATGCAAGGATGCAAGCGAACGATTTTAAACTCTATTATAATAGCGGTATAATGCATTTTCTAGAATTATTAACACGATTACAAATCATGTGCTTACAGCATGTAAATAATAAGTACCTAAGTTATCAACGACATAAAAAGTGAATAGTTTCAGAATAGTTTTTATATCTTTACTTGATTATGTTGACTTGCCTAACACCAGATATAATAACCTACCTTTAGCAACAGATACACCTACTTAGTAATCTTTTAATGACAATGCAAAAGGTGAGTCAGAGTCACGGTGTGCCTAACTCATCCATCACGAAGATTAAGGTCAAACCTATCAGCGTTATCAGGATAAACAATTAATTTATTAGAAGAGTCTACCTATCTACTTCTTTCTAGTTGTTTTTCGGCCTTCGCCTAGTGGGTTCGGTTTAATCATATTAGATTTGCTCAAAAAAGAATTACTTACCGCGAAATGGATCCAATTGGAATAAAAAATATAGCACTACCAGGAAACATTTAATGATAATGTTTATGGTTTTAAAAGAGACATAATATGGCTCTCTAGTGGCTGTAGTGTAGACAATTAGGTATATCCGTTTTCAATGTTTTAGACAGCTTAATAGGACATCGCAGGGAAACACAAAGGTTAAATCCCTACAATAGTGGTAACAACAATGAGAAAAGTAAGGTAACTCACCGGTGTCATTAGCTGCGGCGTGGCGAGCGGGCTGGCGAGACTCGAAGTAAAGCTGATGCCGCTACCCAGATCGAAGTCACAAATCTTCACCGGGCAGAGCCTGTCGCGGTGTACGCATAGAATGTTCTCCGGCTTGAGATCGCGGTGAGCGACGCCCTTGCCATGCAAGAAGTGTAAAGCGTTCGCTATCTCGAGCACGATCTCTGCCGCTTGCGGTTCGGAGAAATACTGATGCTCCTGTATGCGCGACAGGAGCTGACCGCCGTTGATCTGGAACAATTGAAAACGCACTTCAGAATCAAATAAAATAAAAATAAAATAAACACACACTTGGGCTTACTACTAAACCGGTGTTACATGACGTTGCGGTTATTTTTTCGCTAAGAATAAAATAGTGTCTCGCACTACGAAACAATATCAAATAATATTATTGTAGCATATAAATTTCTACTGAATAAATTTACCACTTTCGAGAGGAATTAGTGGAAAAAAGCGAAGAATAGGGACGTGTGGAAGGACTTGGGGGAGACCTTTGCCCAGCAGTGGGACGAGATAGGTTAGAGAAAAAAAATCCCACTAGTAGAAACCTCGGATTATTAAAACAAATAGAAAAAAGAAAACCTCATATACATAAAACTAAAATAAGTTTCATGTCTGATAGCAATAAAAGTAAATTGCTTAGAAATACAACAGCAGGGCCAAAGTCAAATGAGACAAGTGTAGGGCAAACTTCATACTGCTATTCTCTCAAATTACGCTTAAACCAGCCATATAAACGTGCTTTAGATATAGAAGTCTATCTACCTTTGTGTCAGTTTAAATATTTGCAAAATTTACAAAATGAAATGTGAACATTTAGTATGTTTACGCCCATTGTGCTGTTAATTTAATGTTTCTTGCGTGTAAAATCCTTTTCTGTGTACAATAAAGTTTTTATCTATCTATCTATGTTCAAAACAATTGATGCCAAAATTGATCACAGTTTTAATTAATCGTGTAACATGTTGCTATGAATGACAACAGGAACATACAATAACGTTTGTGTAAACAATGTTGTATCTAATATAAGACCACTCAAGTTTATCTGTGTGACGATATACTTAATACGATATATTAATATTAATATGTAGCAGCCTGAGAAATTGCGATGATATTAAAATAATAACTGAGTTTTATGCGATACTATCACATATATAAAAAACTTCTAGACAGTCGTGCCATTCAGTTACGTAGTTACATCGGATTACTTCTATAAATAACAAATAATAAAGATTATTATCTCAAACATTCACGAAAACATTATGCCGACGTATGATGCCTACAATAATATTTCATTTATATTATACCTTAAATGACAAAATATTATTGCCGTCGCAAAATCATAAAAATGTTTTTACGTGACCTTGCCACCCACAGACCTACCTATATAAAGTTCTGAAATAAATTATGTTTCCGTATAAGCACAGTGACCTACAAACTGTTTAAATAGGTATCCTAAATAAACGTACACGTTTAAAATACTAAACAGCATATTATTTCAATGAACTGGCAGTTAACTTTGATTTAAAACAATGAACATGTCACTTACATTGCCCTTTACAATGCTTTGTAAAATTTCGATAATGCCAGTATTCAAAACATATTTTAAAAATATCCATACAGGTGTAGTGTAGCCAGTGTAGGTATAGGTATCATAGATATGGTGTGTTTGTGAATAAGAAAATTCCGAAGTCATGAGCCAACCGGTTTGTTAAATCCACGACCGTAGCCGTGGATCGAATTATCCATGAATAGAAATTGTTTTGAACATTTCTATGAAATATCACCAATCTCCTCGCATCCTATCATCATTAAACTGTTTCATCTCATGTTATTTTCGAATTTGCTGCATCATTTCTTAAATTTGAATGACTTACGGCCGGTTTCTCGAACGATGATTAACGAAAAAATCTAATATAGTCAAACTCGGATCAATCGTGATTTGGGTTTCCAGAAACCGGCCGTTAACGTTTTACGAGAAAAGCATCGTATGAACTAGTGCTGAAGGCCTTGAATGACAGGAAAATGTCGATGAACAATTTAAAAATAATTCTCACCTTTTCGAAGACAAGATAGAACTTGTCCGTGTCCTCAAAGAACTCAATGAGCTGGATTATGTTTGGGTGTCCCTGGCAGTAGTGGAAGGTCTCCACCTCGCGGAACACCCGGGCGCGGGCGTGCCCCGGTACCTTGTCGATTATCTTTACTGCGTACTCCTGCCCCGTGTAAATGTTGACGCACGTCTGTACCGACGCGTACGCGCCTTCGCCCAGCACCTCGCCCGTCAACTTATACAAGTCTGAAACAAAACGTTACATGTTAGGAAATTATTTCAAGAATCGGGTGCAGCAGGCTAACATCTTCAGTCATTTCGCTATAGTAAAGAATGTGTAACATAAAACCATCTAGTAGGTAATTGAAATGGTAGATCAATCAAATCGAGGAAATTATGTAACAGACGTTTTAGCAACGTATCATCGAATCTTTCAGAGTTTATTGTAGGAAAGTGGTTAAGAATGATGTCATCGTCATCATCATCAACCTATATCAGTCCACTGCTGGACGTAGGTCTCTCCCAAGACGCGCCACTGAGCCCGGTCTTCGGCTCTTCTCAAGAATGATGTGAGTTACAGCCCGTTCACACTAGTCTATAAAGTATGACTAAAAGTAGAAAGTCTGATAATACCTGTAAATTGCGTCTCATCCAATGTGAACAGCTCCATATAAAGTGTATGGTGACCAGAGCATTCTACTTTTAGTCATGCGTTTTACGACTAGTGTTTCAAATCAAATCAAATATTTCTTTATTCAATAAAATCACAAGGATCATTTAGAATCGTCTTACATACTAGGTGATTCTAGGTGTGAACCGGCTGTTAGGGTTACCTTGGAAACACGAGGTGACCACGGAGCTGCCGGAGCGCTTCTTCCTCCTGCGCTTCCTGCGAGCTTCTTCCTTGCGCCGCTGCAAGTCCTCGCTGTCGGGGATGGCCACCGGGGCCGACTCTGCGTGGGGACTCTCGTCCGACTCGCGCTCACTCCCCGACTGACTGCTGCAGCGCCCGACTCCTGCAGACAAATAATACACACATTAGAATCCTTTGAACCAGTCAAGAGGCGATTCAAAGTGTCTGTTCGTCTTGCTAAAACAATAGAACAGTTATACCCAGATCTTAGACCGAACATTCAAAGTCAAAGTCAAAATTACTTTATTCAGTAAAATCACAAGGATCATTTAGAATCACAAGGATCATTAAACTTACGATTTAGATCTTAACGTTACCCGTTTCGTACAATGTATAAACATGAATTATCTACTTACATAATAATTTACCAAATTGATTAATGAGCTGTATGAACAAAAACACTTTTGATTTCTATAATGAAACGGATTTCGCCCATTAATGGATTTGCTTGTAGTTTCCTTTGGCTCCCGGTTACTCTTATTGGGTAACTTAGTGCAGCCATATCCAATACCAAAAACTTTAAAATTCCAACAAGATAGCTTGTAACAAATGTGACTGTTCAATATGCAGTATTTGCCGGAAACAACTTTTAAAGACAAAATGAACTGTGTTCTGATGATTCAGGAAGCGAGCCTTTGTTTTTCACAACGCATAAATATTGAAACGTTTACATTTGTTTTTGTTCACGCAGGCAGATGGTATCATATAAATATCATCTTATTACCAACCAACTGAACTCTCTCTTCGTATTCGGTGCCAAAGTGCCAAGCTATTGTTTCCGTGTTTTCACCGCATTGGGCTTTCGAACTAGTCTCTTTCTACTTATTTAGAGTTTCTAAATAGCCGATATCGATAAAAGTACCTACTCGTGCCCTATCAGTAAGGGCTTGACTGTTGTCATCGATAATATTATTCTGATGTTCGAGTCGCGCATACTGGCTGAGTTGGCAAACAAAGAAGTTCAACGACCTGCGTCAGAGCCACACGGCCGCACCCAGCGCTGCGTGTGCGCCCACATTACGCGACCGCTCCCTGCCACGCCGTCCAAACTACTCTATACAGGGGTCACCAAATGGCGGACCGCCGACCCATTGTATGCGGACCATAAAAATATATCCCACGCAGTATTTTTGTTGACGTTAATTCGAAAATTTCCGGGCGAAGTAACGTGTCAATAGTTTGCACCAATTCCAATCCAAACTTCAGACAGATAAATCAACGATAAAAAATTACACTTTTCTCATTGATATTTCAATAATAATACTTTTGTATTTTTTATGAAATGTACGGACCCCGAGCGAAACTAATTGGTGACCCCTGCTCTATAACATCCGAATTATGGATGGGCGCCGGGTATATACCCAATCTTCCCATTTGGGTAAATACCCGGGTAGTTGGGTATATACCGGGTATATACCCGTATGCACCCATTTGGGTGGGTGCATTCAATTTTGAATTTCAAGAAAAAAATTGTTATAAACAAAGTATGCAAATCTGTTCTAACCATTATTTCCTACGAAAAGTACCTTATAACATTTTTTGATTAAACGTATATTTTCAAAGTTATTACAGATTTAGTATTTTTTTTGTATGGAAATCAATGTTTAAGTAGCTTTGTATTCGAATATTGAACTTTTTATGACTGGTAAAATAGTTTTTCTATACATGGCACTTTGAATCATTTAAATTTGAGGAGAATTGATATCGACCATGCACGCAACGATCTAATATGATCGTTCATCTGGATTTTCGTTTTATACAATAGGATAATAACCACCACAGCTAATCACTGTTGCTGAAATGCCTCTCGAAGTTGTGTAAGATCTGTCTACCTCGCACAGTGTGCTAAATGACCCTAAAATCAGACATAGCTTTTTTATTTTCTTAATCTAATATATAAGCCATTTTGAATGCTATAATAGAACTCCCAAAACTCAATTCGTTTCTGATTTTCTGAGATTTCTCGAGCTATGATTTTCGTATTTTTCTGATTTTATAGAATTCCCTAATGAATGTAACTTTTATGGAAATAAAGTTTTTAAGTTTCGGTTATGGCATGCTACAAAACCAACTAACTGCTATTTTCGAAATCATATGACATGTTCCTAGATGAGCCATAACAATTATTATTATTATACTTTCGATTAAGCAAATAAAAAAAGCTATGTCTGATTTTTATCTATGCTATGTTTTTAATCAATGTATTCTGCCCATACTCACCTATGGATCCGAGAGATGGCCGCTCACAAAGGAATACATGCATAAGATCAGAGTCGCGCAACGGGCAATGGAGCGAGCCATGCATGTAATATCTTCTAGACCACATACCTACCGAATACAGAAATCCGACGTCGCACAAAAGTTGTGGACGTAGGTTCGCGAATCGCAAAGCTGAAGTGCTAAGTAGAGAGATAGGCGGGCCACTTAGCAAGAAGAGACGATTAAAGGTGAAGAACGGCGATAACGAAATGGTGGCCAAGGGATGCTCGTAGACCAAGAGACAGACCTACAGCCCGATGGTCCTAAAACATTTCAGAACAAGCCGGGAATAAGTGGATGAGAGTCGCAACGCAAGGGACCGTAAATAATGGCATAGTAAAGAGGAGGCCTAAACTCAGCAGTGGGTGCCAACGAGCTGAAATGATGATGGTGATGTCTGATTTTTGAGTCGTTTAGCACACTGTGCTTCGGTCAGATGCTGCAACTAGGTAGACACAACTTCGAGTAATAGGTTAGCCAGAGAATTCAGCTGGGCTGTACTGCGTTTGGAAACTTCGTCAAGTTTTCTTGTCGCCCATTTATCAGTGTTTGAAATGAAAGTTTTATGTTGACGCGCAATGTTTTTCAAATACGTTATGTATCGATACGTTTACGAGTCACATTTAATCGTGCTTGAACGTTTGTTGCTGAAACGTGAACACTGACAGTAGGATTCATAAGCTAAAAGTTGCTCAACGCACTAAACCGAAATAAAGTTACTCGACAGAAGACCAAGGTACTCGTCACAGCTGTTTTATTTCATATGCATCTTAAATTGCAAATTTATGCGTTTGTGACAAAAAATCTACACCTGAAAATATGTTTGACCAACAAACGCAGTAAACTTTATTTTTTTCACATTCAGTGAAATACGACGCATCATCCATCGCAAGTCGTTCCATTTTGCCAAAGGACGTCCTACAATTACCTTGTCATTTATTTTTTACACGTGACAATTCTATCATTAAAATATTAGGTTATGTGAGACTTAAACCGAGTAATTTTATAAAATAATCTTAAAAAACCTATGTCCAGCAGTGGAATGGAATGGTTGACTATAGGAGGCACTCAGGTATTGTTGCTCTTAATCAAAACTTCAAATCGCCTTCGAGATTACAGTTACAAGATCCTCAAATCTGATTTAGTACTGCGAACTACTATTTCAGACACTTTTGATGGTTGGTCGATAACAATTCTCCCCAAATTTTAATGATTCAAAGTGTTCTTTAAAGAAAAACTATTTTACCAGTCATAAAAAGTTCAATGTTTGAATAGAAAGCTACTTAAACATTGATATCCATACTAAAAAAATACTAAATCCATAATAACTTTGAAAATATACGTTTAATCAAAAAATGTTATAAGGTACTTTTCGTAGGAAATGATGGTTAGAACAGATTTGCATACTTTGTTTATAACATTTTTTTTTCTTGAAAATCAAAATTGAATGCACCCAGCAAACGGGTGCATACGGGTATATACCGGGTGCATAAATGGGTATATACCCACTAGTGGGTAAATACCCGGGTGCGTGCCCATCCATAATCCGAATCGTTTGCTCAACCGCTTATAAAAATTGCTCACTCAGTTTGGTCACTAAGTTAACAAAACTTAAATCCGCTTCCTAAGATTAAGGGCGGATTATCAGAGTTAATTCTTTACAAATCAGCTTAACACGAAACATCCTTTGGCTGAGCGGCTTTAGTGTAAGTAATTGGCGCAAGTATTACCCTAATCTAATCTACTGTTTGCTTCTGCCACCTCTATAGTACTTATGAGATTCTACATCGTACCTACTTGTTTACAATTAAAAAACTTAAGGAAGTTTGACGCCACCATACGTGAACAGACTAAACCAGAAGCAACGTTATTTCTTTGTGGATGAGTAGTGTTGATAAATAGAATCAAATCACGTGTTAACATGTAAACAGTGCCTGTGCTTTGCGTTTGTTATTGTTTCATTGGGTACTATCGTAATGTGGCGAGCGAAACTCGTTAAAATTGTTGAATGACCTCAGAGTAGGACGAACATCAGATGGCAACAGACTAAACGTTCAAATAAATGCGCAATAACCGCACGAGTGTAACAATTGGCATATAGACACGCCCACATAGGTAGGTACCAACACAATCACCCGTTTCAACATACCTACGAACTTCCTGTTTTTGTTCTAAATTAAACTCGTATTAATCAAAACTACACTTAACAACGTGCTTTTATTTATAAACAAAGTCGAAGTCATTGAGGTTAATAAAGCTAATCAAAATAAATGCTACTGATACAGATAACTAAACATGATATCTTATTGAAGCACATTGTGTCTCAGTTACCAAAATAAAAGAGACAAGTCACGATGCTTCGACAAAAATGCAGATCGTAAAACTTTGAATGTAAACAATAAGGCCAAACAAGATGATACTAATACCAAAACAGTTAGAGGAGCAAATTAGGAAGGTGAAACCACTCTAGATCCGAACTAGAGGTAGGTACTCATGCTAAATCTTCGTGATCAAAGCCAAGTAATGAAATCTGGTGTTAAAGTATCAAGTGTCGTTGTAGCGTGACTTGACTACTACCGCAGCCACGTGTCACCACACTCGGCTCGCAACGTGGCAAGTTATGCAAACTATCACCACTTGCATGTAAAGAAAGAATCCGTACATACCTATACAAATTACAAATAGAATGCCCCAATCAACGCGCAGAATTAGCAAATAATGTTTGTACTTACTCTTGCTATAGTAAGTATTATCGTCGTAAGCGTAACCAATCAATGATCTAATCAATGTTATAATCTCAAAAAAACATACGATCCTGATATACTTATGTAGGATGTATAATATACTTAAAAAAATAAAATAAAATAAAAATAGCTTTTATTTCCTTACATACTTAAGTACTAAAAACATATAAAATAAAAATAAAAAAGAAAGTTAATACCTATTTAAATTTAGTAACCTATATTTATAATTTCTAATTCAGGTTGTTAATCCATGTAAGGACCGCCTAGGGCGGTGAAAGCCTCCTCCATTTGTTTCCACTTTTCTCTGTCTTTTGCTTTTCGTGGCCACAATTTTCCCGCTATCTTCACGATATCGTCGCTCCATCTCTGATGCGGACGCCCTTGCTTGCGCTTTTCTTCCCGAAAGTACCAGTTGGTGACCGCTTGGGCCCATCGGCTTGGGTCTAATCTTTGTAGATGTCCCGCCCATTTCCATTTCAGGCCTAAGATACGACGAACTATGTCTTTTGCTTTCGTTTTTTTTCGAATAGTGGTGCTTTTAATACGGTCTGAAAGCTTTACGCCTACGCATCCTCTCTCCATAGCTCTTTGGCACACTCGTAATTTTTCCAGGTGCTTCTTCGTCAAAGGCCAAGTTTGACAAGCGTAGGTAAGACAAGGTGTAAGACAGATATTCATTGCTTTTGTTGTATAATATACTTATACCTACTTAAGTAAAACTGGAGTATAATATCTAATAGACCGAAACAATTGACTCATTACGTACCCAGGTAAATCAAAAACGGTCAAGATGTTTATGTATGAGCTTTACGTTTAAATATGTGTCAGGTTGTGATAATAGTCATTGCAAAGGGCATTATTAATTATCATTTTTTACTTTGCTTTTATCAAATCAAACCTAGCATGCCCTAAGCCTGGAGGTTTCTACTTTCTAATCTGGTTAGAATTAGCGCTTGGACACGAATACGCTCTCTAGTTTGCTGATCGTAAGCCCATTATCTTTTGTTTTATACCCCTCAGCTGTTAGGGCAATCACTTTCTAATCACAATGCAATACAACTGCGCCGAGCCCACCGTCCATGATTGTCATGCATCATTACTTTGCCTCAATTCTATATCACAAATATTTTGTACGATGTGATTGTAATTCTGATGAATTCAAAATTAGACGATGTAACACTAAATACTTACATGTGTAATCAATAAACCAATTAATTACAATTTGCTACCTAAGTGTGTGCGTGCCACGAATAATTACAGAGGCATTGACTATTCAGTTAGTGATGTAAAAGTAGTTGGTAGTCATTTCTAAATCGGTCCTGCAATATATCATAATCACTATCTAAGATCAAAGTCGAGAGCTGGTTTCGGTTGAACTGCCGAACAAATTGCCAAGTCCGACTGGCAATGTCGTACTCAACCAGATTAATATCAGTGAAACGAAACTTTAACTGAAGTGCGGCTACTGCGGCTAGGGAACTTTCACTGTTTAGCTCCGGTGCCTAATGAAGGTAACGCATATTATGAAGTAAATGAAGCTGACCACGCTATTTTGTTCAGAACTTAACATAAGCCTTGCTGTTCGTTATAATTTCTATAAGTAATTTAAAACGTACCAATCTATTCTGGCAGTTCTCTAGTTCCCTGGCTTTCGAAGAGTTTCGATTTTTCCTTCGTTAAAATAACATTTCACTCCAGTCACCGCTTTGGTTCTTTGCGTAACCCTCCATATTTGGTACTGACATACCAAAATAAGGTAACCTTCCCAAATGTGCTATTATATGCTATGCTTCTAGAAACAGATATCGATTTGTCAGAGTAACGCGCAGTTCGCATCTGTCGGCTAGTGCGAGAAAGAGGGTGAGAGCTACCTATACAATAGGTACCTAGGTAGGTATTACACGGAAACGCGTGCAGTCATGGCCAAGGTTACGCTTGTATACCTACCTACCTATAGGTAGGAATGACCGACAACCTACCGATTGATTTTATTGGTACTTCGGACTCAATTCGGAGATAACTGCAAACCATTCATATCATACGAAAATCATTTTACCCGCTGATAGCACGTAAATTGGTTCGATTCGACATTATTTTAATGAATGTAGGTAACGTGGGAATTTTGTCATATCGATAAAATATTTTTTTTTATTTGAAATTTGAAAAAAAGAATTTGATTAAATAGACTCCTAAGTCGTCTATAAGTGTCTTATTTGGAATTATAAATGATAGCAGTAACAAAAAGTTCAGTGCGCAATTTAGTTTTAGTGACCTTGGCCGTGAACGGTGGGGCGTCGTGCTCCGGCGACCATGTTGTAATGGAACCGTGGAGACTAATGAAATTGCATTCGATTATCAACGCGTTCCTTTCCAATTTCATTTTTAAATACACGCTCGTAAACTATTATTCACAACAATGGAAGCCACGGACTTTATAGCCGTTAATAATCAAGAATGCGATAAATTCTGTACTTCAAGACAAACAATTTTTACATTTAAGCAAAAATATGCGGCGTAGTAGATGAAATTTTCAATGCTATTGATTTATCAGTTTCGTTCTGCAAACTTATTATACACTAGCAGCTCGTACCGGCTTCGCACGGGTGCATCCCTATCTTTTCTAGTAATAAATATTATGCCTATTTTACTCAGTGTGTAAGTGTAGCTTTTTTTATGGTGAAAAAAATATAAGAAATCGGCGCAGTATGTTTTGAATTCATTAATTACAAACATACTTACACATCTTTCCTTTTTATAATATTAGTGTGTTAATGTAACATCGACACGATAAGAAGAAGAAGTGTAGGTAGATAGTGTAGATCCAAGAGACACCTAGATGTTCCACAAATTCTTATCAATGAAAACAGTGAAAAGGAAGTACGAGTACTATGTAGGTAGGTAGGTATATACAGTTATGTAACCAATACATAATTAGTCATCACACCAAATCTGTTCAACACCGATCGCAATCTCAAAGCAACTGGTATAATTTAATAGATTTCGAACATTTTGACTGCGAAAAAATACTTCGGTTTCTTGAGCATTATGAACTTGAACTTTTAAACTGCATCGGCAGCGTGCAACTTTCAGAACTCATCTACATTTTAGTGTAGTCAGTACGTAACGCAGCTTCGTCACTTTTATCGTAAACTTAAACAGTGCCAATTGTAATACCTACATTAACCTACCTATTGAGTGTGGTCAGTGATACTTGGCTTTGAAATAGGTAACTAATATTGTACCTTCCATTCCAAGCTAAGTGCGATTATTTGTAAACAAATTCAAGGTGATCGATTGTTTTCAATATTTTGTCTGTGCGCCTAACCTTTTGTCTGGGCGGTTATTAAACTTAACATTACACATTTAACCCTCATAATCAAGTTGAGATTTGACATTTAAACAATATTACAAATTACGTTGTTCCCTGTTATTGTTTGTTCTATTACTGGCTATAGGTATATAACGTTCAATTCGGCCGAACAGTACTACCTATGTTATAATAAATATTCCTAATTTGAATAGTTTGAGTTTAACGACACGAACTTTTTTGATAACTACCCACACACAAATTCGGATTGTAGTGAAACCATTGGTCAATCAATATGACCAGTAATTATTGCCCTGATATCTAGCCTTAAATAATTCTAACTTTATTATAGCTTTATGGATTCAACTCAACCACGTATCAGACGATATTACAAATAATATTCGGGCATGTCATCATGATACCTTTCCTAACAGTTAAAACGAAGAAATGCGTGAATGTCGATGTAGTGAAAAGAATGAAGTTACACAATGATACATAGGTACAATGATCAACGTCAAATAGAAATAAGTAATGCAGATTTACTTACCGCTATCTACACTTTCTTCTGATACCTTCTTCACCATTCTGATTGCTTGATTCGTTAATGCAGCTATTTTGAAAATTTTAGCGAGTAGATTAAATACTCTAGAAAAGCCGCTTTCAAACTTGTGGCGGCCGCCTTCTCGACGAGAAATCGGAACAACGCTAATAGATTTGGTAAAATAAAACGTCTAAATAACAATAAGCACCACCGTCGAGAAGGATTTTAGGATAATGCGCCGGAAGGTTAAAACAAACACTGTTCAAAGGCGGAATTAAAAAAAAAACTGCTGATGTCTTTAGCGATCCATCCTATACACGCCCGCCCGTTCGATGTTCTGAAATCCAACTGAAGAACTCCGTCGCGGGGCACAGCCAGCCGGCCTCACGTACACCGCGGCCCGGGCCCCTCCCCGCGCCCCGCGTCCTACCCCGCCGGCCCCGCAGCTTGTGCGTCGTTGTTGTGGCCTCCCTCGCTGCGCATGCGTACTCATTCGCACAGCTGCTGACGTGTTTATATTTTCCTAGACTTTTTGTATTTCTTTGCGGCAAGGCAAACAACCAGCGTTTTACATCTTCTACACATTCTAATGTGTATCGTAAATCCTACCAGAAGTTTTAGACCAACTAGACTCTCCTTAGATCCATGCACGATATTGTTGTGTGAGATTATTGAAAACATAGGTATTGATGGCATTAAATATAGACTATTACGTAATTACCTATAACATCAGAGACATCAACTATGAAATGAAAAGTTGCATCATCTTTTTGAGACATCCTGATGAGCACCGCGGCTTGGCTCTGTAAAATTAAAATTTACTTATTTAAAATTTTCATATAAAAGGGTACTTACTTAGGTATACTTATATTTAAAGCTCTTGTTTATGCTTACCTAATGCAATCCGCTAACAATGACGCTCCGACTTGTTCTATGAATTCCAAATGAATCAATTTTATAGACCCAAAATCTGACACCTCCCAAAACAAAACAAAGGAATTACTGAATGAATGCACTTGCGCACACTATACCTACTGTAAAGTAGTGTAAAGCGTTTTGTAGGTAAATATTTCTGCTGCTGGCTGATCCCATCTGACAATACGCGTGTATTCCGTTGCACTTGCACCAAATGCGGTCGTTCAGTCCGCTCCCATACGGGAAGGGAAGGGTATAGGCTATACAGCCTATACCGTATCTTTAAGGCTTTATAACCAAAGAAAATGACTCTAAACACAGTGACACTGTTTAGACCGTCTGTAACAAACGAAAAGGCCCACGACGACGTGCTATTACATCATCGTAAAGATCGTATAGAAGTCGGTTACTTAATTCAGGATTACTTATTCAATTTTCTTTGCACTATTACAATTGTTACGCAAGGATTTCCTTTGTTCCTTGTACTCCCATGGATAACCTTGAGGATTTCTGTTGACAAACAAGCTGCGGGAACAGCTCGGCAAAACGCACGTGGTCCGTACGAACCGGTCCGACCGGCAACCGGCGCGCCGCCATGTTTGTTGTCACGCCATCGCTCTATCCTGCTTTAACTTAGTGCGCTGCTTCTCTCTACACGCCATCTCATTCTTTTTATTGGATCTCTCTTTTTAGGACTACGTGACGTGGTCGACAATAACAAAAACATAACGCCGAGAGTAGTATAGTATAGTACCGCAAGCTTTTAACTTCACGAACTCTACGACGTAGTTGCATAATGAGTGTTGTTGCCTGGCCTGAGCCATTTGCTTCGAGCTTCTTAGATTCTGCGTAGGTTCTAATCAGATAATGGAGTGTTACCTATTACTTGAGCAAAATTTTTATCTCATAAAAACAATGTCAGATCATCTGAATGTTTTCCATCAGAGTAGGCAAGTATTATCTACTTTGTTCGAAACTTACTACGCATTATAATTTAATACGATGAAGCGCCTGGTTCCATGAGCGATGATGTGTGCGTGACTTCATTCTTTAAGTCACGTACTTACATCTGTAAATATTGTTATATTTGTTAAAAATGATAACCTGCTTAAACATCAACTTACCTAGCAACAAAAAGTATAAATATGAACTGCTTGTAAGTTTTGGTAGTTTTTAAAGTTATAAGTAAGTAAATTAAATATTTAGCTGACGGAACAGAAAATACGAATAGGTAATTAGGGTGTTTTAACAACAAACAGCATTAAATTTTTGGGGATGGAAGTCTTGAAGTTTTGTTTTTAGAAGCTACTTTTACAATTTTACAATATGACGTTAATTATTTCTAGACCTCGTAATGCCGTAGGTAGCTAGAATTTGGTGATAAATATGAGGGGAGCCGGTCTCTTGCGTGTAGGCGTAGGCAGTGGGCACAGCATAGTACACAGTTACTTGTCATAGATTTGTAGAACACGTTATTTCGGCGCCAGTGGTCTCTGGAACTTGTATTATGTAGGTGTAGTATAAATACTTCTATTACTTAGCCAAGTTTTAAGCTTTGAGTTTTATTTGGTTTGATTCTAGAAAAGATAAATAGAATTAAAAAAAAGTGGTTTTTGAATATTTTGACTTAGAGTAAAATGATTTGTCTCCATTCAACACTTTCAAATTTTAGAGTTTTTAATTAATTCTTCTTTCTTCGTTAATTATTATTATTATTATATTTAATTACGAACGTAAATCACACTATTAGCCATTAGCGAATAGTTTATACTTAGGTAGGTATATTATAGTTTTGAGCTATTTCTTTATGTAAGTACCTTTAATAAGGTAGAAGTATTGATGAAAAGACTCTATGAAATACATAAAGATTTATCTAAGTAGGTAGGTACATATTACTAGGTGAGATTTTGATAAACTTGCAAAAACATCAGTTAATTTTTAATCGGATTGTCTCTACAACCCTAACGGCCGGTTTCTCGAACGATGATCAACGAAAAAATCAAATAATTACTATGTGTCAAACTCGGATCAATCGTGATTTGGGTTTCCAGAAACCGGCCGTAACCTGCGTAGAGTACCTATATACAAGCAAACACATCCCAACCCAAGGGTACGTTTATAGCTAGCTGTAAATCTATTCGTAGTAAATTTATTATTTGATCCCCATGAATGCCCAATCTTCAAAAAGTAACTCTATGTTGAGAGCTACAAGATACAATTTGGATTAGAAAACCACTGTTTTGGAATCTAAAGGCATCTATTATGTTCAAGCCTTGCACCCGGGCATTCCCGAGGATCAATTTTTTTTGTTCTTCTTTGTGTTTGATTTTGAGAACAAGTATTTTTTATCGTGGCACTAAGAGGGTCACGTATTGCATTCATCTGACACCTGACGCTTTTACAAAGGGCTTTGACGTGCTTTCAAATTCCAAAGACCAATCTAATATTTTTGATGCATAAAATATAGGTACTGTATTCAAAAACTTAGCAAATGTAGGCAAATCGAGGATACACAAATATTTTTGTATTCACAAGTACTTACATAAAATACCTAAATCGTAGTATATAAGTAGGTAGGTACTTACTTGTTTTATGACAGGAGTCACAGCTCAGTTGGTAGTAGCTCTGCCTTCCATGCTGTGGGTCGTGGGTTCGATTCACACCCAGAGCAAATGTTTGTGTGAGAAACATAAATATATGTTGTGTCTGGGTGTTACTATGTATTCTATGTATGTATTTACAAAAAAAAAATATACTTACTTACATGTAAGTACTTTTTTTTTTATTTTTTTTATTTAACCTATTGTGTCCCACTGCAGGGCAAAGGTCTCCCCCAAATTCCTCCATTCATCCCGATCTCCTGCAGCCATCCACCACTCCTTCGCGTATGAGTATAGTATTGTAAGTACTTACATAAGTAATATTTTAGCAATCTAGTTCCCATAGTCATAGTACAAGTTGTTAAGGACTAGAGAGTGATGTGTGAAGTGTCTGTGAATTTTTATTTACTTATTTTATTACTATTCAGTGTTATCCACGGTCGATTAATACGTTCCTATTATCTTGTGGTGCTATGCTACTGTATGTGTCTGACATTTTGGCATCCGAGTTTCTCGGAATTGTTATTGGTTTTCGTGGAATTAGATAAAAACGGAGACTGCTTTAGGCATACATTCGGAATATCTTTCAATTATAAGAAGGTCGTAGTTTAACAGAATATACTTTTATTTATTTGTTTAATCGTACATAGTACATACGTAGGTACCTATACCTATGTGTATGTTGTTGATTTTACGTATAAAAATTACGGTTATTAGGTGTTCTTATATTATATATTCATGAACAAATCGTGTCTGAACATAACATGCAATCTGTTGGTAATTATCTCAGTATGAAAAGGCACGTAATGCGATACTAAAGGATGGAAGCTCCTAGTTACTGTAAATTTGCGCAATTCATAACTTGTAATGATTAGCAAGCGAAATGTAAATATAAATAAGCAAATATTGAACATTACTTCAACTCTTCTATAATATAAATATTATTTTCAAGTTATGATTCTTACATCGCTAAATATTATTTAATTTACATTATGCTATTGATATTAGTCGATGGCAAACTCGTGATTTTATAGTGAGTACCATTAAAACCGGATCTTTTATGATGTCAAACATAGAATTCGTCTTCAATGTGACCGTTCCATGATCTACCAAACTCCTAGCTTCGTATCTGTAGGTTATTTATCTCCTTAGCTCATTGCCTATTGTTTTTATATGCGGTCACTCATATAAATCCAAGGTTACAGAAAATATAGTACTTAGCAATTCTGATTTAGGCTTTTTGCGTTGTTCAGTTCTCTCATTATGTTTTATACATGTGAGGCCCTCACCGGTGAAGCGGTGTCGATCACCTTACATCTTACAACAACATATGTCTTTTCAACTCTATTTTATAGACATTAGAGTTCAAAAGGAATGAGTGTTTTCTTCGATGGCATAAGTATGATCGGACTTTTCTGTCGCCATAGTCTTTGAATTTTAAAAAGCTGGCACTCATACAATATTCACGGGTGTGATGTACTTTAAGTAAATCACGTTGCATATACCCACGGGGTAACTCTTTAGCTTTGTAGTAAGTACTTCGTATACTTGTTTAGTGGTAACGTAGATAAGAAGGTTAGTTCTATTCTCTATTTGGAACCTCTCAGGTCCGATTCGATATAGCATGCTGATTTGACTGTAGTGTTGTGTGTATTTATTTTTCTGTGAGAACTTTATGCTTGTCTCATTCCATTAGTCACGTTTACAAATATGTAAACCTGTAACAATGACCGAAAAATTCAGAAGGTATCTTTCAAATTCTTTTATTTTCAAAAAACTTACAGGGCTAAATTACCTACAATTTCTTAGCTACTTATCTATGTGTATGCAGACTGTCAATAGACATACTATGAATATGTAGATATCTATTTTTAAAACTAATTAGGTCGAGTTTGTTGCGGTTAACCACAATGTAAAGCGTCGACCCTATAAACATGTGCCTACCACACTTTTATTTATTAACGTAATATTAAAAAAAAAAAAAAAAAGTTGTATAATGTAAATCGGTTGGTGAAGTTTCATTATCTTATATTTTTACTCAGGTATGTTTTTTTCAAGCAAAAAGTCTTATAGATAGATGAGGTGGGTACCTAAACTATTATTATTTAGCACCGCTTTCTTCAATCCATCGCTTTTTTGACCAAACAGCATTTTGTTTTCCTGTAGAGCCTTATCATAATATGCTTAGCTTATTGCCATGTCCTTGAGTTTCGGATCAGATAAGTATTTTTGTATCAAAAATACAGACCTTGTTCTATGATAAACTAAGTTAAATAATATTATAATATTCTTTATTGCACATCACACGAAAAAATACCTTAAGGTAATAGAAATAATAACTACAATGGGCGGCATTATTGCTAAAAGCAATCTCTTCCAACTTTTGCATGAACAGGATCAATTAGATAGATAGATAATTCTTTATTGTTTACCACACACAAATAAAAACAAAGAACTTAAACAGCTAGTCATACATAGCAATACAATGGGCGGCCTTATCGCTGAGAGCGATCTCTTCCAGGCAACCAAAGTGAGATGATGAAAGGGTACAAAGGAATTGTACCATACATAAACGGGGGCAATATAAGAATACATTTATTGATTTAAAAAAGACAGCGAGTATGCCAACATATAGCATCGAAGCCTCACTGCGTGGGTGATAAACTACGATCTGTTGTGGTGAACACGATTTAGCAATTTATTATTGTTATCCAGTTATTCAAATGATAAGTGAATTACGTTTGCAATGTTGACATATTATTATCTAAAGTCTATCATGACATGACGGAACACAAAGTCTTATTTGTTTTTGTTTTGAACAAGTTACAGCCATGAAGAAAAGGTATTTGAAATATTGTGATCATTCACCGTAAACATCGTGGTAAGACAAACTGGAATTTAAACTGCCAAGTAAAGGTCACTAAAAGCCGTTAGTACCCTACAAGATCGGTTGCTCTGAACTTTTACTATAAGATCCGGACTAAGTCATTTAAAAAGGCTTCAAAATAACTTATTACTATCATTCATATTCAAGCTTAGAGTCATGTAGGCTTGAATACGAATTACAGAATTAGATTTCTTTTTTATGCTGTTTTATTTTTATGATATTTTCTTTATAGCACCTCAGCCGATCCTCCATACCTTAGATTCTTCTCCATCCAAAGGTTGTCTGGAAGAAATCGCTTTCTTAACGATAAGACCGCCCATTGTACATATAGTGTATTAATTTCCTAACCTGTATATTCATTTAGTATTTAAGGTGTACAATAAAGAATTTTCATTCATTTCATTCATTCATTCATACATGCGGGTAAAATATTTTGTGAACTACTTGCACTGCCATTCCTGTCCCTTGGGAGTTTGTGAGAAAGGCCGTGAACGCAAATAGATTGCTAACATAACACATGACCCGTGAACGAGTCGGTTCATCCTTTATGGCCCGATAGGTTTGCGTCACGCCTGTTTGCACGTCTTTATAAAATAAAACACTAGTTTACAGTGTCATTCTTACTTCCCCTGTATCATGGAAATGTTAGGAACCAAGAGATAAGACTTGCCAAATATTTATGAAGAATCTTACAAATTAATCTTTTATATCAAACTCTTTTGTTTTTTGCAGCCAGATAACCACATATTTTTTGTATATATTATTGTTTGTATATTAGGTTTATGTATTTGCAACTTAATCTAGTTACCTAAATCTATCTATCTATATCTATATCTATCTATATCTATCTATCTATCTATATCTATCTATCTATATCTATCTATCTATCTTCTATACTTATAATAAAACTGTAGAGAGGTCAATTCTGTACATGAGATATATTAAAAAAAAAACTATCAGGGGGTGATTAGTGATCGATACTGATGCCAAAAATGCAATCAGTAAAATTTTTGTCTGTCTGTCTGTCTGTCTGTCTGTCTGTCTGTCTGTCTGTATGTTCCTTATAGAAACAAAAACTACTCGACGGATTTCAACGAAACTTGGTACAATTATTCTTCATACTTCTGGGCAGGTTATAGGATACTTTTCATCACGCTACAATCAATAGGAGCTGAGTAGTGAAGGGAAATGTCGGGAGAGTACTCCGTTTTTTAAGCTTCCGTCGCGTTTGCAGCCTTCATGGTTAAAGTTACATAGAAATCATGTATGACGGAAATAATCTACATTAAATTGTCTAAAAAATATTCCGGGACAGCATATGTCTATCTTTTATGGTTGACTCGCAATAACACGTGTAACTTTCGATAGCTTAGCAGTTCGGAGCATTCTGATTATATTTCTTTACTCTTACGTTTATAATACTCTCACTCATTCCTAATTTAAAAAAGTTAACATTATTACCTATTCAATAAAAAAAGAATCATAGAAATCGGTATAGAAACACCAAACTTATACATGAAATAAGCCATCGCGCCGTCGCACTTGAATACTCAAATAGAGTAAAGTTTGAAATTTGTTGTGTTTACCACTAGATGGTGTTACTGTGCACAAATCCTAGATCGCGCTATCGGTGCGTTTTGGCAATGTGTTATAAGTCGGTCGGTATGTAGCAATAGTTCCGTTAAATTGAGTTATCTTGGTTATTTAGAGTTGCGTATCCGATTACCGCTTTAATGACGAATAATGACGAATAAATATTTAAAAATAAAATATTAAATATTTAAGGGGGTGCTCATAATCTCATACAAAAACATAATTTACTTAGATGGTTTGTTTTTTTTTATATATAATATTTTATAAAAAATATATTGTTGTTGATGAGTAGATACATCTATACTTATAATAAAACTGTAGAGAGGTCAATTCTGTACATGAGATATATTAAAAAAAAAACTATCAGGGGGTGATTAGTGATCGATACTGATGCCAAAAATGCAATCAGTAAAATTTTTGTCTGTCTGTCTGTCTGTCTGTCTGTCTGTCTGTCTGTCTGTATGTTCCTTATAGAAACAAAAACTACTCGACGGATTTCAACGAAACTTGGTACAATTATTCTTCATACTTCTGGGCAGGTTATAGGATACTTTTCATCACGCTACAATCAATAGGAGCTGAGTAGTGAAGGGAAATGTCGGGAGAGTACTCCGTTTTTTAAGCTTCCGTCGCGTTTGCAGCCTTCATGGTTAAAGTTACATAGAAATCATGTATGACGGAAATAATCTACATTAAATTGTCTAAAAAATATTCCGGGACAGCATATGTCTATCTTTTATGGTTGACTCGCAATAACACGTGTAACTTTCGATAGCTTAGCAGTTCGGAGCATTCTGATTATATTTCTTTACTCTTACGTTTATAATACTCTCACTCATTCCTAATTTAAAAAAGTTAACATTATTACCTATTCAATAAAAAAAGAATCATAGAAATCGGTATAGAAACACCAAACTTATACATGAAATAAGCCATCGCGCCGTCGCACTTGAATACTCAAATAGAGTAAAGTTTGAAATTTGTTGTGTTTACCACTAGATGGTGTTACTGTGCACAAATCCTAGATCGCGCTATCGGTGCGTTTTGGCAATGTGTTATAAGTCGGTCGGTATGTAGCAATAGTTCCGTTAAATTGAGTTATCTTGGTTATTTAGAGTTGCGTATCCGATTACCGCTTTAATGACGAATAATGACGAATAAATATTTAAAAATAAAATATTAAATATTTAAGGGGGTGCTCATAATCTCATACAAAAACATAATTTACTTAGATGGTTTGTTTTTTTTTATATATAATATTTTATAAAAAATATATTGTTGTTGATGAGTAGATACATTTACTTGGGCCAATTAGCGAGCTTCGAAAACAGGCAGGATAAGGAAATCGATCGCCGCATCGAGAACGCCTGGAAGAGCTACTGGTCCATGAAGGAACACATGAAAGGCGACCTTCCACTTACGCTTAAACGCCAACTCATCGACATGTGCATGTACGGTGCGCAGACATGGTCACTGACTGAAGCACAGAAATCCAGACTCAAGATTTGCCAAAGAGCAATGGAACGTAGCATCTTTGGTTTCAAGCGCATCGATCGAGTGCGAAACACTACGCTGCGTTCGCTCACTGGTATTGCAGATGTAGGCAATAAAACCGCGAGGCTTAAGTGGGACTGGGCCTGAACCGATTTTAAAAATTCTTTCACCAATAGAAAGTTACATTATGGCTGAAAAATAAAAAGGCTTTTACGAGGTAGTCCGTTTTGCAAAATGAATCGGAGAAAAAACGGTCGAATGAAAGCGTTTCTTACGAACGCTGCCTTAACTATGAAAGAAGTGTTCTAGAGAAAAGATGTGGAGCTTAATAATGCCTACAAAAAAGCCACAAGTCAACGACAGCATATGTCTTACTTTTTTATTTAATGAAAATTATCCCCAACGAAGTGGGCACGTGTCAGCTAGTGTTTAATATTAATCTTGACTTAAATCATTGCAAGAAGTCAAGAGTTATTGCCTAGTAAACAATATTAAATTCAGGCACCTACAAACAATTGAATTCTGGTTGGCCTCTGGTTAAATTCCTTGCAGACCTGTTTTAGGACGAACATTCTAATAATATCGATGGTAATTCTAAAGCCAAGATATAATAAATTGTTGTACTGAGACCTCTGGTTTTAGAGTTGTTTGCGATTCTGAGAGAGTGCGAAGTAAAGGAACGAAAAAGCTGAGCATAAGATCTTGCTACTACATACTTAATTAATTAAGATTGTTAGTAAGACGATTATATTTAACAGTTCTCATACAGAGTCATCCGGGTATTTAAGGACAGTGCTCTGCTCGAACAAGATAATTATAAATAATTATTCATGGACATTTCACACATCAATCTCTGTTCATCACAAAAACATTTGCTTAGGGTGGGAATCGAACCCTCGACCCACAGCATAGAAGGCAGAGCTACTACCAACTGAGCTGTGACGCCGGTCAATTGACCGAAGTATTTTCTTATATATTCTTGTACCGACGTTGAAAGCCAGCAAATTTGTCCTCATTAACTTATTAAGACATATTTTACTTCCACTATGCTTAAAATCATAAAACCTCCATGGTGTCCTTATTCGACACTTACAGTCTATCTTAAAAAAAGTTAGCGCAGACTTGAATTGATTACCATACGTAATGATGACATATAGTCAACGCTAACTTTTTATAAGATAGGGGGTTAAACTTTAAAAGTACTTGTAACTTAGTATACTCGCTAGGTATTATTTCTTTGCGTTATAAGATTGTTTTTATAGGCGAGGAGTCGGTATTGCATCAGTTTTATTACAATTTCAATGAGTGCGAACAACTTATCTACAGTTCATTGCACCATCCCACCATTAATTTGTTGGCCTTCTATGTGTCGCACATATTTTTATACTAGACTAGCTAATGCCAGCAACTGTGTATTACTATCGTTATATTTTTGATAATTATACAAAATCTTGATAATATAAGCTTATTTGTTAGGTATTCTAGTGTATAAGCTACATTACTGTGAAGTTTAATTAAAATCTATTCAGTAGTTTTTGCGTGAATGTAGTTAGTAGTTCAAACTTTGGAATTTATAATATCAGTAGGATACTTTGACTTTGTTGTATCACTTGAAAGTATACCTATTACCTACCTACCTACTATTTTCTAGGTCTTTCACATGAAGGTTACCATTTTTCTGAATTGTATTGGTACTTACCTGTGTTTATTATTCATAGTCTATTTCAAAAAAACTTGCTCAGTATTGCTTTCTTTTGTTTTATCTGACTATTCTTCTCTACTGGATTTTTAAAATGTTGTTAAAGCTTTTATTTATTTATTTATGTTACACCAACGGCATATTCACACAATATATTTGTTACAATCTAGGGCAATGTGATATACCATTACAGGTGTAAACAACTTAGTAAGTATCAACATAATATTAAGTTTTGAATACATAATTATATTAAATTTAAATCTTTTTTTTCATTAAACATTTTTGAAACTAAAAAATAAACTTCCAACAGACAAAAACCTTATCATCAGAACAAAAGTTGTACAACAGTTACTTCAACATTTTATAGATATAAAATCATTTAGACATGGACTAAATAATAAATAGGAGTCTTATAGTATGGCAGAGTGAACTTTAAGCAACTGTATATTCAGAGGTTATTATTATCATCACAGATTCTGTTAATATAAATAATGTTGTTGTGTAAAATTAATCTACTGACGAAACTTATAATGGAAGTATGATAGGTAAGCAAGTAATCTTTTAATGTCATTTTGTTTGCTATTTTCGAATGTACCTAGTCATTACGGAATCTTGCTATCTGATAAATATAATTTACAAACTGCTTTCTTTCTTAAGAACTTAGCAACCTGCAATACAAACATAAGTGCGTGTGCACTGAAAAATATTCGGTTTTTGTTTTCGCTTTGTCAAGCACGTTCTCACCGCGTGAATTTTTGTAATCTATACTAATATTATAAAGAGGTAAAGTTTGTATGTTTGTATATTTGTTCAATTGTAAGGGGTAATCTCGGGATCTACTGAACCGATTTTAAAAAATCTTTCACCAATAGAAAGCTACATTATTGCTGAGTGTCATAGGCTATATAAAAAACCGAAAAATAAAAAGGCTTTTACGCGGTAGTCCGTTTTGCAAAGTGAATCGGAGAAAATACGGTCGAATTATGCCCAACGAAGTGGGCACGGGTCAGCTAGTGTTTGATAAAAGCAGCAACATTACTATAAGTATCATCTATGTTAAGGTGATACCTCTCGCTCTAGCGGGAAATTAAATTTTTTTAGGGTTTTTTTTATTGCGGCTGAACTGTTATATTTTTTACTAGTATAATCTATTTTGCGAACATAAACAATAATTTTCTGTGTAAACCTGTATCAATTTTTGGGATTGGTTCTTTATATTAACTTACTTACTTACTTAATTATAAAACTGTTTTAAACAGTTTTAATTAGTAGTAGTAATTAAGTTAGTAGTTAAGTACAGCTGCAATAAAAAAAACCCTAAGTAAATTTGAATTTTCCGCTAGAGCGAGAGGTTTAATTAATTCAGTGCTTTCACATATCTTGGTGTTCTTTTAAAAACAACTTTTTGCCTGACCCTACCATAAATATTTTTTAAAGCGATCTCTGCAACAAGTTTGTCCAGACATTCAGATGATGTCATCGTAAACACTACTTAAAGCTTTGCATGTGTGTGTGCGACGTGGTAACACGAGATTCGACACAACCTCACACAGCTGTTACTGTTCCAATGAAAACATGAATGTTTTAATAACTACAATTTCTAATTTCGAATCCATCGCATTTTTTATTATCTGATAAATGTTATGAAGTTCCAATTTCGTTTGTACTGTACCTATTGTAAAATAGAATATCCAAAGTAGTAACGTAATAATATATCAATGCAAACCATTTAAGTATTTTGCTTCGGTTTTATAGAAAAACAGGTTAATTACAAATACAATACAACGCAATAAAAATCAGATCATTCTAGCAAATCGATTAAGTGCCTTCATACCCTTTTATTTGGTCAAGGCTATTGAAGTCTGTAAAAAATGCGTGGGTTTGTTTGTACCTAGTATTGTTTGATTTGAGCCATTTTAAGCAACTGCCTGTTGACTAACCTCTATAAAACACCATTGGTTAAGGTAAAATATTTAAAGCGTTAATTAAATATTTACATAGTCATAAAAGTATTAAAAAAACTCCATCTAATCAAGTGAACGCGTTGATATCTTTTGTATGAAATTTTGTTATTAGTGACGCTTAAATATTAATAAAAAACTTTTTGAAAAACTATTTTTTACCGATAGCTTTTTAATGACCTTGCTCTTTTTGATTAGTTATTTTATTTTTATTATAATGTTATTTAAATAAATTAAAATAAATACCTACATATATATTATTTACTTACATCAAAACTACTGATATAAGGCAGATAACCTGGGACTCACGCACAAGAACTCTACTGATACCGCTAATGTGGTAAAAATTGTAAACATCGATTACGTACGATATTTATCAAATTATGTAAGTACTTATTTACATTGGAAAATGATAAAAATTGGCTAAACCTTTTCCACTTTCATTGTTGTTGAAAATAAGCAGGAAACTGTTAAAGAACTCCGCGAGATAATATCTAAATCAAGCTCAAAGCCCCATGATATTCAAGGGTGGGTTTCCAACGAGTCACTTCAAATCCAGTCTCACTGTGACTCCTCGGGATTTTTTATTCCAACGAGTCACGGGAACTATGGTGAGTTCCCGTGACTCGTTGGGATAAAAAATCCCGTTAAAAATCTTCAAGTTAAACTTTAAGAATGTTTTGTGGACAAGTATCTTACTACATAGCAAATACTATTTATTTCCACATACCTACGGTCTATCTTATAAAAAGTTAGCGAGGACTTGAAGTATTGATTACCATACGTAATGATGACTTAAAGTCAACGCTAACTTTTTATAGGATAGAGGGCTAACCTATACTGCATATCTTTCGATGCAAAACCCATATGTTACTAAACGTAGATCGCTATTCATTATGCACAGCAGTAAGTTCTAATTAGTGCAGCAGTAAGTTCAAAAGTACCTACTAATTGAACATGGTAATGCCAAATGCAAACAACTTAGTAACACAGTGTTTTGCGGTAGGTTACCTAATAGGTATACTAAGAGTGCTTCTTTAATTACGTAAGTGTATAGGTATTGACATGTTTTAATGTCTACCTAGATAAACAATATTTGCTGAAGATCAGCGTTTTTCAACCGAACAAAGCCTCTGTATGGGGCGAGAGAGAGGTCACAACACTACTTCAGTAAAAAAACTATTTTACTGAATCAATATTCGAAACCATAATATGCAAATGCGTTATAATATTGTAAGGATTAATTAGTATGCAGTCCCTAAAATATTTTTCTAACGTTATGTATTAAATACATGAACAACAGTGAAAAGTCCCGTTCACAAAATATGTTTTCATACTAGTTTTCACTATTTTTTTCATACACATTTTTTTTGTGTCATGAAAAAGGTTGAAAAACACTGTCGTAGATTATAAATAATAGTTCACGTAGTACATTGTTATAGTTGCATAATTACAGTATAGGCAAAACAGAAGAGTAGGTAAGTATGAATAGGCAACACTGTTTCTTAACTATCTATAATATAACATTGTGTGTAGGTATTTGTAATATCACAAAATCCAGTGGAAACTGCGGTAAATGATGCCAGACTGTATATCTTATAGATAATTGATAAAGAGGCCAAAGTTTATAACAACAAACTTCAAACAAACATTATTCACGTTTTATATAAATAGGAAGATAGAACATAGGTCTGTTTAGTTAGTTTCAGGTAATTTATATTTAAACCTAGTTACTACTTTTAAAAATACGATAATAGGCTATTGGTACGGTACCGTGTCTTCCGGTACGAGCTTTTAAAGTAACTAATAATTATAGGTATTTGTTATAATAATAAACAAAAACGACTTCAATTGTCATCAACGACAAATAATACCTAGTACTAAAAACAAAAACATTGAACAAACATTTTGAAGGTAAGTATACTCAAATAATATCTACTTTAGATGGGGCCATCTGTGAAGTATTTATCTTTTAAACAAAAACAACACAGTCGAATTGAGAACCTCCTTTTTTGAAGCTGGTGCAAGTAAACCAGTCGCTGCCCAAATTGCCCTATTTCAATGGCTATAAATATGGTAATCTAGTTAGATTTACTGTGATAGTATTGAATACGACTATGGATAGTTATCCATAGTCGTATTCAATACTATCATGTACTATCGTTTTTGGCATCGTAATGTAGGTGGAAAGTAAGATAATCGGGTATCAAAATGTCAACTGAATAGCCATTTTGAAGTTATTTCCATTTCTATGTAATAGCGTATTTGGCTGAGTACCTACCGAGATGACGCCGAGTGGAAAGCAGATTTAAAAACAAATTATCAAAAGAGCTAGAAAATATATACATGCACCCACGTACTTATATGAATTTGCAATAACATATTTCCAATCAAAGAACGTACGGAAGTCGCTTTGATAAACTCGATTTGCATTTGTTTTGAATATGCAGTTCGAAAGCTCTGCACAGTATGTAATGCAACATTGTACTGAATACATTATTAGATGAATGCACAACATGTTTTATATTTTCCTTCCATGACCCGCTTAGCTGATGATTCTAGATCAGGGGTCACCAATTAGTTTCGCTCGGGGTCCATTTTTAGAAATGAAATGACCACCGCGGTCCGCACATTTCATAAATAAAAAAAAAATATTGAACGTAATTACGGAAATTACAAAGGTAGATATTATTATTTACATATCAATGAGAAAAGTGTCATTTTATATTGTTGATTTATGTGTCTGAAGTTTGGAGTGGAATTAATGCAAACTATTGACTTTACTTCGCCCGGAAATTTTCGATTAAGGTCAACAAAAATACTGCGTGGAATATATTTTCGGTCCGCATACAATGGGTCGGCGGTCCGCATGCGGACCGCGGTCCGCCATTTGGTGACCCCTGTTCTAGATGTTTATCCACACTTAGGGTCATGTAGGTTGCGTCTTATTTACTACAATATACTTCATATTGAAAACATATTTACAACCAAAAATGATTTTTTTTTTGCAGCATGAGAGAAATGATTAATATTTGTCCATTTCATGTTGTAGCTCCGTAAAACGAACTAAATTTAGACATTTGTCACATTTTCATAGCCATTGCGTGCATATTACTGTCTTAAAGGTCGTCGACTCCACGGGGCCCTGAAATGAGGAGTAGGTACATACATGAATGGGTCGGTTTTTATGGATAGTTGGTATATGGCACATTCCAACCCTATATGAGGGAAATAAGGGCAGACCAACAGTCATATCATAGCTTTTGATATGTTTTATGTGCCAAAATGAACTAGCTAGGTAATGGATATCCTTGACCTATTTTACCTACCTAAGTAATTTACATGAATTTGGATATCGTTTCGGGCATCTTAATTTACATTATTAATTCAAATGATTCACAAGAATCACACAAGTCAAGGTGAGTTTAAGTGAAATATTATTCACGATTCGACTTTACCTACAATAGTAGATATCTAGTCAAAATTAGCGTATAGGCACTTCTATTTTTCCACGCATTATTTTTTTTTTATCAACATGTGACTTTTATTTAGCGAGTTTTGAAGATAAAAACATTACCTACATAAGAACTTATGTAATTATAATTACCTCTTATGAATGTACCTTGTTGCTGTCTGCGAATAGTATCTAGTGTATCTACGTATCAATAGGCAGAACAAGATTGTGTGGCTTGCTGACATTAGATGCTGATTATAATACTTACGGCCGGTTTCTCGAACGATGATCAACGAAAAAACCAAATAATTACTATGTGTCAAACTCGGATTAATCGTGATTTGGGTTTCCAGAAACCGGCCGTTAATGTTTCTGTCGTAAATAACAAATAAAAAAAATACTAATAAAATAACATTAGGTACTTACAGACATTTCCTGAGACTTTATACTATTTAAAACTAAGTATTGAGCATTATAATTTTTATTTGTAAAGCATATACATAATAAGGCATTTATAGTACATATCTACTTAGTTTTGTGCGACATCCTGTCTGTTATATCAGATGACCTTTTGTAACTAACTTGAAGCAATAAATGAATCTATTTAAAAAGTTAATTTCAAATGTTATAAAACTTTTGTCTAGCCGTTGCTATGCATAGTTCTACGCAAGGCCTTTCCAAGGCGACCGTTCCGATATCCGTGCCTAAAACAGACTTTTTACTTATCATTGTGTTGTTCTGTTCGTAATATGCAGTTACATAACAACTGGGTCAGGAAAAAATTGAAAACAATCATTAAAACTATAGTAGATAAACTTTTTGATAACAAACAAAAGAAAACAAGATTGTAGTTTCTTTCTGACGTTCATTTATCGCAAAAATGATTATATATACTTATATATTGCTCTATGAAAATATTTTTCATTCTGTAATAACCTTGAGTCACGCAAAATATCGATGATTCAATACAACATAAAAAATAATTCGACGATAAACACCATGTATTCAGAATTGTGATAACGATAAGATATCAATATCTATAATATTCCGCAGTTATTTGCAAATGTAAACAAAGGATCGAGATAGCCTGAAAACATAGCTGAACTCATATAATTTGAGTAGGTACCATACTAATATAATCTACAGGCTGGTGCCCGCGACTTCGTCTATCGTTATATTTTTGACAATTCGCACAATATCTTTATAAATAGCCTATGTGTTTTATTCTTATGTATAAACTACATTACTGTAAAGTTTCATAAAAATCCATTCAGTGGCTTTTGCATGATAGAGTAACAAACTTTCATCCATCCATACAAACTTTCGCCTTTATAATATTTGTAGGATTAAATAAAGTGTGATTGTTTTTCTCCGATTTCGATGGGAAAGGTCGCAATTTGAGACAATTTGAGACACATTTGAGACTTCCTAACATCTCAGAGTGATGGATGAAAGGTATGTCATTAATAGTCGTACTACGTGAGGCAATACATTTTTAAAGGCAGTGTTCACCATCCTACATGAGGTGGGCCATCTCCATATCACATCACTGACTGAACAAAAGAAATTAAAAAAATGTGTAATTTAATGGATCGAAACATAACCCAGTTCTGCATCTAGAAACATATTTTTAACTTCATCTAGCGTGTATTAATTAAGATACGTGTTTGTCACCATTACTAGTAGCCTAGCCAAGTCAGCCGAGTGACATAGCTCAGATAGGCGCTGACGCATCCGCGAGGCACTAGCTATTCTAGACTAGAGTGCATCCGGTTGAAACCCAAATTCAGACGGTGCCTGATTGAGGATGAACTTCCTTTTTGCTAAGCCAATAAAACTCACCTAAGATGTCAAATTTGGTCAAGACTTTGTAAAGGCATTCACATCGGCAGTCGACGCTCGACATACTTCAGTTATAGTTCTCTGATGCTCCATGTATAAAAGCATTAAGATATATTTGCACCTTATCGCCTCGTTATGATATTATGTTGCATATCGGCTAAGTGCAATTATGTGAATTTGTCGTACACAAAAAACGGTATTTAGTTAGGCATTTGAGTTGTTTAGGTCACGAACTTAGCAATATTTACGATCAAATACACATTACAACCTAACCATGTTATGCTGTGATGAAAGGATGTGGTTCAAACATACGACGGACTGTTTTTGAAAAACCACTAAATGATGTTGTTCGAAGGCACACATAAGGAAAAACAAACAGTCGCCTTACCCTTGTACTAGAATAGTACCCTAGACTTTATTGATTTTTGCTCGTCGTAAATCTATACTCGGAGATAAACTTCCTATATCATATAAAACTTGGAACGATTGCCTTGAGTTGGAATTTTAATCTATGTTATTTGGGCCAAAAATTTCATTGTCTATCAAAAATCCTAGTATAAAAAATTTGTTAAACTTGCTTTTTTTATACAAAGGCACTTCCAAAAATAATCAAGAACTACACAAAAAGTCAAATTATTCTAATACTACGTGTATTAATATAAATTTGTAGGTAGATTCTAGGCATGCGAAACAAAATCCACTGAACTGAAAACATCAATTTAAAGAGACCACTGAACATCCGGGATGTGACGTGTTGGATTAAATTGTTGGAGACTAGGTTGTCCCAAAAAACTGCGCAGATCGCCAATTCACGATGCATAAGCCAAATTTTGCAGTGCTTGTATCATTGTTACTTTGAAACAGTTGTCAGATAGCTTTAACTGGTAACCTTGGCTCTCCCACAGGTCTTCAAAGATCATCGTCAAGTCAATACGCTCTTTATCAGCTAAATTTAGGTCGCAATGTATGCCAACGCCATTTATAAACCACACAAAGGAATAAAAGCGAAATGATTCACATTCGTATCGAACTGCAGTTATTATCGTAAACTCATATAGGTAACGCATAAACAATTATTAATATAATTTTCTAATATATTATAATTTATAATATAATTTTATAACGCGGCCACATTTTCTACGCAATATTTATTACTGATACTACAAAAATAGGCTAAGTAGTTTACGACTACGAGTGGAAAAGTTTATGTAATGCATTTTGTAGACAACACATTAGTAATGTGTGCAAGCAAACTAGGTCAACCTACTGTATAACTTGTATAAGTGTGAACAGCTGACGCGCGAGGTCATCGCCCTCACGGTAAGCAGGTCAACGACCCCGGACCACACCCCCAGCAGTTCCGCAGGTAAAAGGATCGGGGTTGTTTCATCTCGTTTTGGACTTTTATGAGGGATTCAAAAGAATAATCAAATGAACCGGATATTTAGATGCAAAGTACAAATGTACGTGTCCATTTTATGAATTAATTAGCTTATCCAATAAAGAGTAAGATAAGCAACAACAAAAACTTCTGATTAATAAAATTACTAAAATGTCAATTTTTCCAAAACCTTCTAATGACAATCTTTAATTCTATGATATAACAAAACCACTATCTATTACCGCACATTACAAAATACTCGTATTATCAGTAGCTTAAAATGTAATTTCGGTTGTCTCGTAAACAACAAGGGATCTGCTACAGATCACGTACGCACTACCCACGACCTCGTAGGTAATTGTGCCTCAAATTAACTCTTAAGGATTTTTCCAACATAAATATTGAGGAAAATGTCCCATTATTTAATGGATTTTGAATGGTCTAAATATTATGTGTCAAAATCATGGAACTTATTTGTTACAAAATGTAACAAATAAGTGCTTGTCTAAACTAATATTATAAGGAGGAAAGATTTGATTGTTTGTTTGTATTGTAAACATGAATAGGAGATCCTTGAACTATTCAAAGTACTACGATCAAAGACGTTTATTGAAAAGTAAAGTCATTGATTGGTCACTTTATTTTGGTTTATGAAAGATCCATTACTTCAGTCAGCAGTCAGCACTCTTAGCCACCAAAGTTTGAACCAGTGACCCAGATTCTTTGTTGTCAAGTGTTCTGTTCAAACATCTGAAGTTTCATTCACATTGCTATTTCGTTTTTAGGTGTGGTCTACGACGAGACTACGCAGAATAAAATGTCCTAGAACCGGTTTTAATGATTTAAGTATTCTCATTATGATCAAAATTTAGTCTAGTTTTACTACGAGCTACGTTGTTAATTAATGGTTTCCAAAAGAAACATCGAAGAGTTCCAAAGAGTCTCTGACCTCAATGCAACTACTAGAATCACTATTTTAAATCTATACCATTATGTACAGTTCAAAGAAATCTTATAAAATGTTAGCGTTGACATTATGTCACCATTACGTATGTATGGTATTCAAGACATCAAGTCATCTTTAAAATGTTCTATCTTGGGTTTGCGAGATTAAATAATTTATTTATCGGCGCGCTTAAAGTTTTTAAGAATATTGCGGTATTTTTAAACTAACTTGTTCTTTACTATGCAAAGGTGATGTAATTTCGTTGGTTATATTTTTTTTTTACTTGAAAAATTATGACGGCCACAACAGTGTATCTACCATGAGTTTTTACTATACTATATTTACTACACTCGCTAGCGTCTGTAGTTAAAAAAATGTATGAAGATTTGTACAGCGCCTCTTGCGGATAGTTGGATACTAATTTCGTAATACTAATATTGACGTAACTACTGTAGTAAAGTCAGGCGATTTTACTGTGACATCTCATGGTAGAGGTACTGTTTGCACGTCTTTATAAAATAAAACACTAGTTTACAGTGTCATTCTTACTTCCCCTGTATCATGGAAATGTTAGGAACCAAGAGATAAGACTTGCCAAATATTTACGAACAACGCTATCTTTTTTCAAACTCTTTTGTTTTTTGCAGCCAGTTAACCACATATTTTTTGTATAAAAGGTTTATTTTATTGTTTGTATATTAGGTTTATGTATTTGCAACTTAATCTAGTTACCTAAATGTTTAATATTAATCACGACTTTAATCATTGCAAGAAGTCAAGAGTTATTGCCTAGTAAACAGTATTAAATTCAGGCACCTACAAACAATTGAATTCTGGTTGGCCTCTGGTTAAATTCCTTGCAGACCTGTTTTGGGACAAACATTCTAATAATATCGATGGTAATTCTTAAGCCGAGATATTATAAATCGTTGTACTTGTACCTCAGGTTTCTAAGAGTTGTTTGCGATTCTGAGAGAGTGCGAAGTAAATGAGTGAGAAAACTGAACATAAGTAAGATCTTACTACATACTAAATTAACTAAGATTGTTTGTCAGACGATTTTAACAGTTCTCATACAGAGTAATCCGGGTATTTAAGGACAGTGCTAAGATAATTTAATTATAAATAATTATTCATGGACATTTCACACATCAATCTCTGTTCATCACAAAAACATTTGCTTAGGGTGGGAATCGAACCCTCGACCCACAGCATAGAAGGCAGAGCTACTACCAACTGAGCTGTGACGCCGGTCAATTGACCGAAGTATTTTCTTATATATTCTTGTACCGACGTTGAAAGCCAGCAAATTTGTCCTCATTAACTTATTAAGACATATTTTACTTCCACTATGCTTAAAATCATAAAACCTCCATGGTGTCCTTATTCGACACTTACGGTCTATCTTAAAAAAAGTTAGCGCAGACTTGAATTGATTACCATACGTAATGATGACATATAGTCAACGCTAACTTTTTATAAGATAGGGGGTTAAACTTTAAAAGTACTTGTAACTTAGTATACTCGCTAGGTATTATTTCTTTGCGTTATAAGATTGTTTTTATAGGCGAGGAGTCGGTATTGCATCAGTTTTATTACAATTTCAATGAGTGCGAACAACTTATCTACAGTTCATTGCACCATCCCACCATTAATTTGTTGGCCTTCTATGTGTCGCACATATTTTTATACTAGACTAGCTAATGCCAGCAACTGTGTATTACTATCGTTATATTTTTGATAATTATACAAAATCTTGATAATATAAGCTTATGTGTTATTCTGGTGCATAAGCTACATTATTGTGAAGTTTAATTCTAATCTATTCAGTAGTTTTTGCGTGAATGTAGTTAGTAGTTCAAACTTTGGCCTTTATAATATCAGTAGGATACTTTGACTTTGTTGTATCACTTGAAAGTATACCTATTACCTACCTACCTACCTACCTACTATTTTCTAGGTCTTTCACATGAAGGTTACCCTTTTTCTGAATTGTATTGGTACTTACCTGTGTTAGTTATTCATAGTCTATTTCAAAAAAGCTTGCTCAGTATTGCTTTCTTTTGTTTTATCTGACTATTCTTCTCTACTGGATTTTTAAAATGTTGTTATAGCTTTTATTTATTTATTTATGTTATACCAACGGCATATTCACACAATATATTTGTTACAATCTAGGGCAATGTGATATACCATTACAGGTGTAAACAACTTAGTAAGTATCAACATAATATTAAGTTTTGAATACATAATTATATTAAATTTAAATCTTTTTTTTCATTAAACATTTTTGAAACTAAAAAATAAACTTCCAACAGACAAAAACCTTATCATCAGAACAAAAGTTGTACAACAGTTACTTCAACATTTTATAGATATAAAATCATTTAGATATGGACTAAATAATAAATAGGAGTCTTATAGTATGGCAGAGTGAACTTTAAGCAACTGTACATTCAGAGGTTATTATTATCATCACAGATTCTGTTAATATAAATAATGTTGTTGTGTAAAATTAATCTACTGACGAAACTTATAATGGAAGTATGATAGGTAAGCAAGTAATCTTTTAATGTCATTTTGTTTGCTATTTTCGAATGTACCTAGACATTACGGAATCTTGCTTTCTGATAAATATAATTTACAAACTGCTTTCTTTCTTAAGAACTTAGCAACCTGCAATACAAACATAAGTGCGTGTGCACTGAAAAATATTCGGTTTTTGTTTTCGCTTTGTCAAGCACGTTCTCACCGCGTGAATTTTTGTAATCTATACTAGTCTATACTAATATTATAAAGAGGTAAAGTTTGTATGTTTGTATATTTGTTCAATTGTAAGGGGTAATCTCGGGATCTACAGAACCGATTTTAAAAATTCTTTCACCAATAGAAAGCTACATTATTGCTGAGTGTCATAGGCTATATAAAAAACCGAAAAATAAAAAGGCTTTTACGCGGTAGTCCGTTTTGCAAAGTGAATCGGAGAAAATACGGTCGAATTATGCCCAACGAAGTGGGCACGGGTCAGCTAGTGTTTGATAAAAGCAGCAACATTACTTACTAGCGGGAAATTATTATTTTTTTAGGGTTTTTTTTTATTGCGGCTGAACTGTTATATTTTTTACTAGTTTAAGCTATTTTGCGAACATAAACAATAATTTTCTGTGTAAACCTGTATCAATTTTTGGGATTGGTTCTTTATATTAAGTAAGTTAGTAGTTTAGTTCAGCCGCAATAAAAAAAACCCTAAATAATTTGGATTTCCCACTAGAGCGAGAGGTATCACCTTAATTAATTCAGTGCTTTCACATATCAGGTGTTTTTTTAAAAACAACTTTTTGCCTGACCCTACCATAAACATTTTTTAAAGCGATCTCTGCAACAAGTTTGTTCAGACATTCAGATGATGTCATCGTAAACACTACTTAAAGCTTTGCATGTGTGTGTGCGACGTGGTAACACGAGATTCGACACACAACCTCACACAGCTGTTACTGTTCCAATGAAAACATGAATGTTTTAATAACTACAATTTCTAATTTCGAATCCATCGCATTTTTATAATCTGATAAATGTTATGAAGTTCCAATTTCGTTTGTACTGTACCTATTGTAAAATAGAATATCCAAAGTAGTAACGTAATAATATACCAATGCAAACCATTTAAGTATTTTGCTTCGGTTTTATAGAAAAACAGGTTAATTACAAATACAATACAACGCAATAAAAATCAGATCATTCTAGCAAATCGATTAAGTGCCTTCATACCCTTTTATTTGGTCAAGGCTATTGAAGTCAGTAAAAAGGCGTGGGTTTGTTTGTACCTAGTATTGTTTGATTTGAGCCATTTTAAGCAACTGACTGTTGACTAACCTCTATAAAACACCATTGGATAAGAGATACAGAGCGTTAATTAAATATTTACATAGTCATAAAAGTATAAAAAAAACTCCATCTAATCAAGTGAACGCGTTGATATCTTTTGTATGAAATTTTGTTATTAACGACGCATAAAATATTAATAAAAAACTTTTTGTAAAACTATTTTCATACTTAAACCATAGTTTTTTAATGACCTTGCTCTTTTTGATTAAGTACTTACTTAGTTATTTTATTTTTATTAAAATGTTATTTAAATACTTAAATTAAATAAATACCTACATAGATATTATTTACATCAAAACGACAGATAAAAACCAGATAACCTGGAACTCACGCACAAGAACCCTACTGATATCGCTAATGTCGTAAAAATTGTAAACATCGATTACGTACGATATTTATCAAATTATTGACACTGGAAAATGATAAAAATTAGTTGAACCTTTTCCACTTTCATGTTTGTTGAAAATAAGCAGGAAACTGTTTAAAGAACTCCGCGAGATAATATCTAAATCAAGCTCAAAGCCCCATGATATTCAAGGGTGGGTTTCCAACGAGTCACTTCAAATCCAGTCTCACTGTGACTCCTCGGGATTTTTTATTCCAACGAGTATCGGGAACTTTGGTGAGTTCCCGTGACTCGTCGGGATAAAAAATCCCGTTAAAAATCTTCAAGTTAAACTTTTAGAATGTTTTGTGGACAAGTATCTTACTACATAGCAAATACTATTTATTTCCACATACCTACGGTCTATCTTATAAAAAGTTAGCGAGGACTTGAAGTATTGATTACCATACGAAATGATGATTTAAAGTCAACGCTAACTTTTTATAGGATAGAGGGCTAACCTATACTGCATATCTTTCTAAGCAAAACCCATATGTTACTAAACGTAGATCGCTATTCATTATGCACAGCAGTAAGTTCTAATTAGTGCAGCAGTAAGTTCAAAAGTACCTACTAATTGAACATGGTAATGCCAAATGCAAACAACTTAGTAACACAGTGTTTTGCGGTAGGTTACCTAATAGGTATACTAAGAGTGCTTCTTTAATTACGTAAGTGTATAGGTATTGACATGTTTTAATGTCTACCTAGATAAACAATATTTGCTGAAGATCAGCGTTTTTCAACCGAACGAAGCCTCTGTATGGGGCGAGAGAGAGGTCACAACACTACTTCAGTAAAAAAACTATTTTACTGAATCAATATTCGAAACCATAATATGCAAATGCGTTATAATATTGTAAGGATTAATTAGTATGCAGTCCCTAAAATATTTTTCTAACGTTATGTATTAAATACATGAACAACAGTGAAAAGTCCCGTTCACAAAATATGTTTTCATACTAGTTTTCACTATTTTTTTCATACACATTTTTTTTGTGTCATGAAAAAGGTTGAAAAACACTGTCGTAGATTATAAATAATAGTTCACGTAGTACATTTTTATAGTTGCATAATTACAGTATAGGCAAAACAGAAGAGTAGGTAAGTATGAATAGGCAACACTGTTTCTTAACTATCTATAATATAACATTGTGTGTAGGTATTTGTAATATCACAAAATCCAGTGGAAACTGCGCTAAATGATGCCAGACTGTATATCTTATAGATAATTGATAAAGAGGCCAAAGTTTATAACAACAAACTTCAAACAAACATTATTCACGTTTTATATAAATAGGAAGATAGAACATAGGTCTGTTTAGTTAGTTTCAGGTAATTTATATTTAAACCTAGTTACTACTTTTAAAAATACGATAATAGGCTATTGGTACGGTACCGTGTCTTCCGGTACGAGCTTTTATAGTAACTAATAATTATAGGTATTTGTTATAATAATAAACAAAAACGACTTCAAATTGTCATCATCGACAAATAATACCTACTAAAATCAAAAACATTGAACAAACATTTTGAAGGTATAGGTACTCAAATAATATCTACTTTAGATGGGGCCATCTCTGAAGTATTTATCTATTAAACAATAACAACAGTCAAATTGAGAACCTCCTTTTTTGAAGCTGGTCGAAAAGTAAACCAGTCGCTGCCCAAATTGCCCTATTTCAATGGCTATAAACATGGTAATCTAGTTAGATTTACTGTGATAGTATTGAATACGACTATGGATAGTTATCCATAGTCGTATTCAATACTATCACAGTCGTTTTTGGCATCGTAATGTAGGTGGAAAGTAAGATAATCGGGTATCAAAATGTCAACTGAATAGCCATTTTGAAGTTATTTCCATTTCTATGTAATAGCGTATTTGGCTGAGTACCGAGATGACGCCGAATGGAAAGCAGAGTAAAAAACAAATTATCAAAAGAGCTAGATATGCATGCATCCCACATTATGAATTTGCAATAACATATTTCCAATCAAAGAACGTACGGAAGTCGCTTTGATAAACTCGATTTGCATTTGTTTTGAATATGCAGTGCGAAAGCTCTGCACAGTATGAAATGCAACATTGTACTGAATACATTGTTAGATGAATGCACAACATGTTCTATATTTTCCTTCCATGACCCGCTTAGCTGATGATTCTGATGTTTTGCGTCTTATTTACTACAATATACTTCATATTGAAAACATATTTACACCCAAAAATGTTTTTTTTTTTGCACCATGAGAGAAATGATAAATATTTGTCCATTTCATGTTGTAGCTCCGTAAAACGAACTAAATTTAGACATTTGTCACATTTTCATAGCCATTGCGTGCATATTACTGTCTTAAAGGTCGTCGACTCCACAGGGCCCTGAAATGAGGAGTACATACATGAATAGGTCGGTTTTTAGGATGGTTGGTATATTGCACATTCCAACCCTATATGAGGGAAATAAGGGCAGACCAACAGTCATATCATAAGCTTTTGATATATTTATGTGCCAAAATGAACGTAGCTAAGTAATGGATATCCTTGACCTATTTTACCTACCTAAGTAATTTACATGAATTTGGGTATCGTTTCGGGCATCTTAATTTACATTATTAATTCAAATGATTCACAAGAATCACACAAGTCAAGGTGAGTTTAAGTGAAATATTATTCACGATTCGACTTTACCTACAATAGTAGATATCTAGTCAAAATTAGCGTATAGGCACTTCTATTTTTCCACGCATTATTTTTTTTTTATCAACATGTGACTTTGATTTAGCGAGTTTTGAAGATAAAAACATTACCTACTTATAAGAACTTATGTAATTATAATTACCTCTTATGAATGTACCTTGTTGCTGTCTGCGAATAGTATCTAGTGTATCTACGTATCAATAGGCAGAACAAGATTGTGTGGCTTGCTGACATTAGATGCTGATTATAATACTTACGGCCGGTTTCTCGAACGATGATCAACGAAAAAACCAAATAATTACTATGTGTCAAACTCGGATTAATCGTGATTTGGGTTTCCAGAAACCGGCCGTTAATGTTTCTGTCGTAAATAACAAATAAAAAAAAATACTAATAAAATAACATTAGGTACTTACAGACATTTCCTGAGACTTTATACTATTTAAAACTAAGTATTGAGCATTATAATTTTTATTTGTAAAGCATATCGCACCCCTAGATTAAAACTCCGTTAACTCAAAAAACCTAATTTTTCAGAACAGACAAAAAACTGATATCTGCGTTACTAGATAAGATAAAAAAAATCTAATTATTGTTCCTGAAGGGTAAATTTTTTTAAAGCTTGTTTAATTAATTCATTTGTATATTGTCTGTAACGAAGCTGTAAAAATCAGTTTTTTTTAGTTACCCTGGTTTTGTAGGAAGAATAAATCAATTTTTTGCGCACTATTTTTAGTTACTTTAGTTTACCTGAAAAAAAATGAATTACTTTACTTTTCACTTAGAAAATTACAGAACTTTTTGACGAGTTCTTAGCATAACTCTAAACCTGGGGATGGTAGTTCTGGTGTAAAAAAACAATTATTGTGTATTTAAATACAAAGTCAACGTTTATTTACTTTTAAAATATTAATTAACTATAAAAACAATTATTTTTTAAGCCTTTGCAAAAAAGAATTCTAAAAAATCTAAAATGTTATCCTTAAAGTTTAGGGCAGTCTCTATATTCATTTTTAATATTAATTCTACTTATGTACGTAGTATAGTAACAGTCAAAGTTGCAAATCACAGTATAGCATTTTGGTAGCCTCTATTAAAATTAGTTTAATATAGGCACTGAATTCTTAATCAGTCTAGATTAAGAATTGAATCTAAACCTACTTAGATTACATTTTTATAGAAACAGTCATAGTACTGTCTTGGAATCACATTTTTGTCGACAAGTTCCTTGATGTCCTTCTTTTTTGCTGCTGATAAAGGATTTTTTTCTGTGTACGCATTGCTCAAATTCATTGCGATATTAGGTGTAGATTCTACAGTTCGTCTAGTCTTTCTCTTGTTTACCCAACATTTTTTAAATTCAGTCTGTGCAAAGGATGTTTTATAGAAAAAGACCATTGGACTTTCCATTTCAACTTTCAGGATTTTTATGTCATGCCACTTAACTTGGTTGTTGTCTTCATCCATATTAAAATTTGTGCCCCAACCTTCTTGCAACACTTTCAAGTCATAAAAGCGGTCATGTGTCATTTCGTGCACTTTGTATGGAGGTCCAGATTTTTTGGCAGTTCGAATTAATGTTATATACTGCTGTGGTATGTAAATAGGTCCCGACTTAATGTGTCTTTTCACTTGTTTTTCTATGACGCTGTGAACATTGTCTCCTTCGTTTTGGGAATGACCTCTTATTAAAAACTTATGGGTGATAGACTTCACTCTCATATTGGACACAGCGTAAGCATAAGCTGATAATAAATACTTGTTTTTCTGCTGCCCACAACAGTTGTCTGAATAAAATATCAGATCTATGTCTCCAGTGGGATGTTTACTAAGCTGCATTTCTACGAAAGCTAAAACACAGCTTCCGATTTCTACTGCACCACGCTTTCCTTCAGTCTCATCCCAAAAAAAACAGTCCACATTCTTTGCGTGTAAATCACTTATTGTAAAATTGAAACAATTTATTCTAGACTTATAAAAGAACAAAGACACTTGCCCTTTAGGAATTGGCATTACTGCCTGGAGATCGTAAACAACTACTACGGCATCTGATTCCTTCTTGTCTTTTTCTTTCTCCTGTCGTGCTAGGTCCTTTTCAAGTAAATGATGTTCAAAGGCTTGTTGTAATTTCAATTTGTTTTCATCGTCTGCATTTTTATAGCTTTCACATAAATCGCACAAGTCTTTTTTTGGGCAAAAGAAGCCTATGTTGAACTGAGTGTTAAATATGCGTTGAAACGTTGATTCTGAAGCAAATGGCAACTCTTGAGCGTGGCGTGAGTCTTTGTAATCCCGGTAAATATCTGCTAGTGATCTTTCGCTTGTAATGTACTCTCGAGTAGTTTGAGCTCGGAGATAGTGCGATTCAACCCGCAGAATAGAGTTGATGAATTGGACCACGCTTTCTGCAACTGCAGGGTCTACCTTAGGATGATTTAGGTGTTTTCCTCTTTTCTCTTCCTCTATAAATCCAGCCTCAGTCTTTTTGGCTATTGCTGTTTTAATAAATTGATCCCCTAAGTCCAGCGTGGTCTTGAAAAAGTTCTTACAGACACGGATGCGCGAGTTATTTTCTTCAAAATAGTAAGCTGAATTTAGAGCCCGGAAGTTTTCTGTGCTTGTATACCGATACTTAGGTTTTATTTCGTGTGTATGCCGAACAATGTACTCTCTCTGTCGCTGAAGATCCCCGAGTCCCCAAAATGAATCAAATATTTTTTGACGACTTAGTGCGTTTAACTTGGTGCTACATTTTAAACGACACTTTTCTCCACATGGTGGTCCCATTTTGCGAGCAGGAATTTCTTTTTTTAGTTTACCCCGCGACTTGTACGCCTTTCCTGCGTTTTTGAGGGATTTGGCTACATTGACTTTCCATGTTTCCGGTTTCCTAAGCTTTTTCTTACCCTGGAAAACTTCTTCTTGCGCTAGAGTTTCACTTGGTGTGGTATTTTGAGCAACGTTATGAACTTCGTCGTTTAAGTTGTCAGTATGATTAATTTCAATTTGTCGTGCAGGAATATTTTCGCCCGGATTCAAATTTTCACGATTAGAGTCAGTAGCATTTGTTGAGCTTGAGTTGCTGCTTGAGCTACTGCTGCTTGAGCTACTGCTGCTTGATGAACTACTAGACGAAGATGAACTAGAGCGAGTTCTCGATGTTTTTGGCACTGGTGAGAATATTATTTTTCTTTTAGGCAAGGGGTTTTCATAATGCGGATCTGCATCGGAATCGTCAAAACAGCTTTCATCACCAATATTAACCGGTGAAACAACATACTGACGTTTAGGAACTCTTTGTCTCCCTTGAGTGTTTGCTGGACGCTCATCCAGGTCTAATGGAGTTTCTAAAACGCTCGGTGATGAAAGCAACCCTTCTTCAGTTGGTAACTGAGGCCTTTTTACTTCATTTAGCATTTCCATACCAAGGCTAAGAACGGTTCTTGGAGCATTCAATGCTGCTGTCTGGTCAGGACTGAAATTGAAAATTAATTATTTTGGCTATACCTAGAAACCAAGTTCTTGGACACCAAATTACTTCGTTCTAATCACATCAATATTTTGACCGTGCTAGTGGAAGAAGTGAGGATAAAACAAGATGAGACTAACCTTCCTTCAAGTGGTAACTCAGGCTCCTTTTTTTTATCAAGCATTTCTATAGCAGGCTGGTCAGCGTTTTCTGCTTCGCTTTTCCTTTTTTTAATAATCTCTAATGTCTCATTCTGCATTTCCATACCAGGGCCAAGAACGGTTCTTGAAGCATCCAATGCTGCTGGCTGATCAGGACTGAAATTGAAATTAATTTAATTAGTTATACTTAGAAACTAAGTTCTTGGACACGACAATATTTTGATTCTAAACACTTGAATTTTTTGACCGCTAGTGGGAAAAGTGAGAATAAGACAAGATGAGACTAACCTCCCTTCAGGTGGTAACTCAGGCTCCTTTTCTTTATTGAGCATTTCTATAGTAGGCTGATCAGCGCTTTCTGCTTCGCTTTTATTTTTTTGTATCATCTCTAACATGAGTTTTCCTCGTCTTCTCATCGTCCTAAATATAAATAAAGATTTATATTCAATAAAAAATCAAGTAAAGTCCACCAACTCAAAAAATCCAAAAATACAATCTACTGCTTTTTAAAACTTTAAACTGTTTAAAATATCTAATAAAACATGCCTTAAAGAACCTTTTTTTTTGTGCAAAAGTATCTATTTCACTAAACGAACAATAATAAATAAGATTAAATTTTCATTCAACAAAAGTACCGTTTATCGAAATTATCATTTACTTTCACGTAAATTTGACTAATTCGAAATGACAAAAAAAAATGACGATCGTAAATCATCAAAACTCTCGCAAGTCAAAATAAATAACTATTGTTATCAAGGAAAATTCAGTAAAACTCAATCAACTCGAAATACAAAATTCAACTTACCCAAAAAATGTCACGTAAACTCCAGCAACTCAAAATCACCCACTTTGCAAACGTCCTCCACCTACGACCACCGCGAGACAACTCAAAATGGCGGCTTAGTATTTGCGCTGTCCGTGTCAAGTTCATTCAAGTAAAAGAACGTTTGGCGCCATCTTTTGACAACCGTTCAAGGTATCGTTACGCGAGTTATTTTCCCGTGTATACCTTCTAATGAAGAAATTGAAAACGCCACTAAGTCAAAATGCCTACTTTTTGAGTTAACGGAGTTTTATTCTAGGGGTGCGATATTATTATACATAATAAGGCATTTATAGTACATATCTACTTAGTTTTGTGCGACATCCTGTCTGTTATATCAGATGACCTTTTGTAACTAACTTGAAGCAATAAATGAATCTATTTAAAAAGTTAATTTCAAATGTTATAAAACTTTTGTCTAGCCGTTGCTATGCATAGTTCTACGCAAGGCCTTTCCAAGGCGACCGTTCCGATATACCTAAAACAGACTTTTTACTTATCATTGTGTTGTTCTGTTCGTATTATGCAGTTACATAACAACTGGGTCAGGAAAAAATTGAAAACAATGATTAAAACTATAGTAGATAAACTTTTTGATAACAAACAAAAGAAAACAAGATTGTAGTTTCTTTCTGACGTTCATTTATCGCAAAAATGATATATACTTATATATTGCTCTATGAAAATATTTTTCATTCTGTAATAACCTTGAGTCACGCAAAATATCGATGATTCAATACAACATAAAAAATAATTCGACGATAAACACCATGTATTCAGAATTGTGATAACGATAAGATATCAATATCTATAATATTCCGCAGTTATTTGCAAATGTAAACAAAGGATCGAGATAGCCTGAAAACATAGCTGAACTCATATAATTTGAGTAGGTACCATACTAATATAATCTACAGGCTGGTGCCCGCGACTTCGTCTATCGTTATATTTTTGACAATTCGCACAATATCTTTATAAATAGCCTATGTGTTTTATTCTTATGTATAAACTACATTACTGTAAAGTTTCATAAAAATCCATTCAGTGGCTTTTGCATGATAGAGTAACAAACTTTCATCCATCCATACAAACTTTCGCCTTTATAATATTTGTAGGATTAAATAAAGTGTGATTGTTTTTCTCCGATTTCGATGGGAAAGGTCGCAATTTGAGACAATTTGAGACACATTTGAGACTTCCTAACATCTCAGAGTGATGGATGCAAGGTATGTCATTAATAGTCGTACTACGTGGGGCAATACATTTTTAAAGGCAGTGTTCACCATCCTACATGAGGTGGGCCATCTCCATATCACATCACTGACTGAACAAAAGAAATTAAAAAAATGTGTAATTTAATGGATCGAAACATAACCCAGTTTCTGCATCTAGAAACATATTTTTAACTTCATCTAGCGTGTATTAATTAAGATACGTGTTTGTCACCATTACTAGTAGCCTAGCCAAGTCAGCCGAGTGACATAGCTCAGATAGGCGCTGACGCATCCGCGAGGCACTAGCTATTCTAGACTAGAGTGCATCCGGTTGAAACCCAAATTCAGACGGTGCCTGATTGAGGATGAACTTCCTTTTTGCTAAACCAATAAAACTCACCTAAGTTGTCAAATTTGGTCAAGACTTTGTAAAGGCATTCACATCGGCAGTCGACGCTCGACATACTTCAGTTATAGTTCTCTGATGCTACATGTATAAAAGTAAGACATATTTGCACGTTATCGCCTCGTTATGATATTATGTTACATATCGGCTAAGTGCAATCATGTGAATTTGTCGTACACGAAAAACGGTATTTAGTTAGGCATTTGAGTTGTTTAGGTCACGAACTTAGCATTATTTACGATCAAATACACATTACAACTTAACCATGTTATGTTGTGATGAAAGGATGTGATGTGGTTCAAACATACGACGGACTGTTTTTGAAAAACCACTAAATGATGTTGTTTTAAGGCACACATAAGGAAAAACAAACAGTCGCCTTACCCTTGTACTAGAGTAGTACCCTAGACTTTATTGATTTTTGCTCGTCGTAAATCTATACTCGGAGATAAACTTCCTATATCATATAAAACTTGGAACGATTGCCTTGAGTTGGAATTTTAATCTATGTTATTTGGGCCAAAAATTTCATTGTCTATCAAAAATCCTAGTATAAAAAATGTTTGTTAGAATTGCTTTTTTTATACAACGGCACTTCCAAAAATAATCAAGAACTACACAAAAAGTCAAATTATTCTAATACTACGTGTATTAATATAAATTTGTAGGCAGATTCTAGGCATGCGAAACAAAATCCACTGAACTGAAAACATCAATTTAAAGAGACCACTGAACATCCGGGATATGACGTGTTGGATTAAATTGTTGGAGACTAGAGTGTCCCAAAAAACTGCGCAGATCGCCAATTCACGATGCTTAAACCAAATTTTGCAGTACTTGCATCATTGTTACTTTGAAACAGTTGACAGATAGCTTTAACTGGTAACCTTGGCTCTCCCGCAGGTCTTCAAAGATCATCGTCAAGTCAATACGCTCTTTATCAGCTAAATTTAGGTCGCAATGTATGCCAACGCCATTTATAAACCACACAAAGGAATAAAAGCGAAATGATTCACATTCGTATCGAACTGCAGTTATTATCGTAAACTCATATAGGTAACGCATAAACAATTATTAATATAATTTTCTAATATATTATAATTTATAATATAATTTTATAACGCGGCCACATTTTCTACGCAATATTTATTACTGATACTACAAAAATAGGCTAAGTAGTTTACGACTACGAGTGGAATAGTTTATGTAATGCATTTTGTAGACAACACATTAGTAATGTGTGCAAGCAAACTAGGTCAACCTACTGTATAACTTGTATAAGTGTGAACAGCTGACGCGCGAGGTCATCGCCCTCGCGGTAAGCAGGTCAACGTCCCCGGACCACACCCCCAGCAGTTTCGCAGGTAAAAGGATCGGGGTTGTTTCATCTCGTTTGGGACTTTTATGAGGGATTCAAAAGAATAATCAAATGAACCGGATATTTAGATGCAAAGTATAAATGAACGTGTCCATTTTATGAATTAATTAGCTTATCCAATAAAGAGTAAGATAAGCAACAGCAAAAACTTCTGATTAATAAAATTACTAAAATGTCAATTTTTCCAAAACCTTCTAATGACAATCTTTAATTCTATGATATAACAAAACCACTATCTATTACCGCACATTACAAAATACTTGTCCTTAAATACAGTCGTATTATCAGTAGCTTAAAATGTAATTTCGGTTGTCTCGTAAACAACAAGGGATCTGCTACAGATCACGTACGCACTACCCACGACCTCGTAGGTAATTGTGCCTCAAATTAACTCTTAAGGATTTTTCCAACGAAAATGTTGAAAATGTCCCATTATTTAATGGATTTTGAATGGCCTATTGAAATATGTGTCAAAATCATAGCACTTATTTGTTACTTGTCTTGTCTAAACTAAGATTATAAAGAGGAGAGATTTGATCGTTTGTTTGTATTGTATACATTAATAGAAGACCCTTGAACTATTCAAAGTACTACGATCAAAGACGTTTATTGAAGAGTAAAGTCATTGATTGGTCACTTTATTTTGGTTTATGAAAGATCCATTACTTCAGTCAGCAGTCAGCACTCTTAGCCACCAAAGTTTGAACCAGTGACCCAGATTCTTTGTTGTCAAGTGTTCTGTTCAAACATCTGAAGTTTCATTCACATTGCTATTTCGTTTTTAGGTGTGGTCTACGACGAGACTACGCAGAATAAAATGTCCTAGAACCGGTTTTAATGATTTAGGTATTCTCATTATGATCACAATTAAGCTAGTTTTACTACGAGCTACGTTGTTAATTAATGGTTTCCAAAAGAAACATCGAAGAGTTCCAAAGAGTTTCTGACCTCAATACAACTGCTAGAATCACTATTTTAAATCTGTACCATTAGGTACAGTTCAAAGAAGTTTTATAAAATGTTAGCGTTGACATTATGTCACCATTACGTATGTATGGTATTCAAGACATCAAGTCATCTTTAAAATTTTCTATTTTGGGTCTGTGAGATTAATTAATTAATTTATCGGCGCGCTTATAGTTTTTAAGTATATTGCGGTATTTTTAAACTAACTTGTTCTTTACTATGCAAAGGTGATGTAATTTAGTTGGTTATATTTTTTTTACTTGAAAAATTATGACGGCCACATGAACTAGCATTAATAAATTTTTGGCGATTCAAACAGTTGTTCGAAACATCCTTTATCAGTACCTCTACCATGAGTTGTCACAGTAAAATCGCCTGACTTTACTACAGTAGTTACGTAAATATTAGTATTACGAATTTTAGTACCCAACTATCCGCTAGAGGCGCTGTACAAATCTTCATTCTACATTTTTTTAACAACAGACGCTCGCGAGTATAGATTGTAAAAACTCATGGTAGAGCTACAGAATAGATCTAACAAGACTAAAATGAATCTCAAATAGAAATGTGTTTAAATTAACGAAGAACTTCGCTACATTTACTCAATATACCATGACTGTTAGTAGAGTTTTATCTATCGGTCGGTATATGTTTCGGTTTAACTTAGAAAAAGTCATATTAGGTAGGTATATTATTGTGTTTTAATTATCATATTTATTCGTAGGTAGGTAATGTGATTCAACTCTCTTAAGAGACTTGAAACTAGAAACATGTAAAATATATGGAAGCACTCATTGTAAAAAAATCTTGTTAAAGCAATGTTTTAATGTTATAAATGTTGTAAAATTGAAATGTAGATACTTACTTTAATATCTAGTTTACATATCTGTGTAACCAATAAAACTGGAACACTCAGTTGACATTATCATGTCTGTGTTTATTGGTCACGTGCTCGAATCAATATCATCGTCCTTGCTTTAAACAACTGCGGACTGAAATACTTTCTCGTATTTGGCAACAGAAGAAGAAAACAACATTGCTTGTAATCATTACAAATGTTTGGGAACGAGCGAAGCTTACTTAATAAAACTTTGTCATTCAGTTCGTTTAGTCAATGGGGTTTTATTGGCAACTCGCAATGATTTACGGCCGATTTCTCGAACGATGATCAACGAAAAAATCAAATAATTATCTACTATGTGTCAAACTAGGATCAATCGTGATTTGGGTTTCCAGAAACCGGCCGTTAGTGATTTATACCGCAGCAGAATCAAGTAAAATCCATAGCCAGGGGCCCAATTGCGATAATTTTCTGACTACACTAGCTGATCCACATAATACGTTATAGACGTTTTGAGATCGCGATAAGCATGTAGCCAAACACGTTTAACATTCGAACGTTAGTGAGCCGAAGATGGTACCATAACCGCTGTCACACGAAGGGAAAAAAGAGGAGCGGTTAGCCGTTTACAGCGATACGAAGTTGCACACGTTACGTTGATGAACCTTAGCTGCTCCTAAGACGAACCGTTTACGTTACAATTTAGCACGATCGGGAGCCAGTTCTGTTGGTAAACAGTCCGATAGCTAGGTCATTCATTAAAGTCTATTGCTGTGACGTACACCCGGTACGTATGTTGATAGGAACTATATAAATCTGTGATGTAATTCTGTATCACAACAAATACATTGTCTTGGTGATTGATGAACTATGAAATGCTATGTATCTTGCTGCTTGACATATTTTTACTGCAGTTATAATAAATCGCTTCCGTTTTCCGTCTCAAATTAATATTTACACAAAAAATATAAAATAAATGTTCCATGTTCAGAATTTATGGGCGTTTTTAATGTGTTTTATGAGAACAAAGATACACTTTACAGTTCTCAACTCACATTAGTTAAATGGCGCTTGCGCAGGCAAATGTGAGGTCTATTTATAGAACTATGTATCTAATATCTTGCACATGTGGAGTACTGAATGAATGTTTGTTTTGATGCTTGCAACTTCGCTGATTTTATTGCCGATAAAATTGATCATTAGAATTAGACTCAAAATAGCTTTACCGTAGTCACACCAGTCACGTTATTTTTGCGGCTGAAGTTGACTTTTTTCGAAAAATCTTAAACAATACTTGCAAGCAATTAAAAATATACTGACACTATTGTTCATCCGATACTTTTAGATTAAATATACATTTATGAGCCCATAATTTATGAATGTATGCCACACTGCCACGTGACCGCACTCGCACTATAAAGCAAGGTTTCAGTATTAGATAGACTGGATTCTACTAGCATTCATATATACATAAATCAGAGAACAATTCGATATATCTACGAGAAGTTTTTTCTCAAGTATTAAGCAGTGGTAAGTCAAGAAACCGTAGAACCCATGCAATCGCTATTAGAGTTCAACAAGCGTTGACTTACTAGCATTATCATATGTTACTGCATTTTTACAGCCTAGATTATAACTTATTCTTTGCGTGTGATGGTTGGTTTGGACTACAGTTTTAAACAAGGGTTGAATGGTACTTAACCACGCTTCTAACAATCCTTGAGCACATAGCGGCGGCTGACCGGAACTGCTAGAAGAGTAGGTAGGGTAGGGGGGAAACCTTTACCCAGGAGTGGGAAAGTATAGGTTAAAATAATATTCATGTTGCTATATATTTATTTATTTATTTATTTATTTGTCACATCAACAAGATAGGCATCAACAATTACAAATTAAAGTATCGCCATAGGGGTGCTAGTCCAAATGTCATCTCAATTATAGATGTAAACCAAAACCATGCATAGAAATATTTATCAACAGCTGTACGGAGTAACATATATGAACATTGAAAATAGCAACACTTAAAATAATTAATCAGTTGAAAATACATTTATATATTAATTTAAATAATAATAATAGTTTTTATCAAAATCAATCGAAATCAAAAATCAAAAATTGATAACAATTAAAGTTTAAAACTGTTTACAGATGAACAGAATCATAGAAACCTCTGGTTTAATTTGATCTTGAAAGTGCGGGGGTGATTTGAAAAAACATCAGTATCCTTTGCATGTTGCTCCTCCAAACCGCTCCCGCAATCAGTAATAGTGACACTTGATTTGTGGACTATGTTGTAGTTTCTCATGATTCTGTTTAAAGGTGAAAACTGACCTAAATTTGAGTGAGAACATTTTGTAACAAAAGGTAAATATTTTTTTAATCTTGGTAGTTTGAGGGGAACTGAAAAGTTTAACTGAGCTAAAAGATAAGGACAGTCTATCAAAGCGTTTACTAGCTTATACAGAAACATGTTGTCCAGAAGCGCTCTGCGGTCAGTTAAAGACTTAAGGTGGAAGTGATGAAGTCTGTCTTCGTACCTAGGAAGCTTTTTTGCTAAGTTGTAACTATACGATAAGTGCCATAAAAACCTTTTTTGGACACTCTCCAAGCGTTTTTTGTATATGTCATAATGTGGATTCCACACAACACAACAATATTCTAAGGAACTGCGAACAAGAGCATTGTAAATTTTTAATATATTCCTATGCTTTGCTATTCCCAAAGTACTTGCATTCTCTAGTCTCTAGTGCAGATTTACAGCTATGTGGATCTGATCCTTCATTGCCGATAAGTGTTTCTACCTATCGGTTAACCCGTCTGATGCAACATGGTAGAAATAAAAACAAATATTTCTACCATGTTGCATCAGACGGGTGACGGAGTCCTATTGTACATTTATGCTAAAAGTTACCCCAAATTTAATCATATTTAACCGAAACTTGAACCACGTTTCATCATCCCTTCCTAATTATTCCTTAACTTTGTGTTTTCATTATGTAAAAGGTTACTAGATAATTTGTTCCGTCTACGATCACCTGACTCAAATGAAAACATGCGATAGAGTCACCGATGTATGGCAGGTGAATCACTCCGCAGTTTACTAATATTCTTTTACAGAAAGTTACTCACGTTTGAAACTGGCTGAGTGAAACTGAAACTAAGTGCTGAAATTATGTATTCTGAGTCATTTTCATGATAAGAGATGATGAGGTTCTAAATGTGTAGAGGAGTAAACTTTTTGGCAACGATCATTGTTCGTTCACACCGTAGCTAACTTCTTTTGTTACAACTTTTTTATCTTTTACACCAAAATATCACAAAAACTGTGATCAACCCGTAGTGTCTAGAATTCACGAAAGAAAAGAGACAGTCTAAAGTCCAAACATTTGGCACATGCCTTGCGAGTCTTGCGACTGATATATGAACTCCACACATAACCTATAATAATATAAAATTTTGATTTCGGACTATAAATATATGTGTGAGACTAAATATTTTAATTTATCAAGGGTGCGCCCCGTGAGAACGTTTTTATTTGAAATCTTCGCCGTCATAGGCCGAAGAACCGTAACGCTGACGTATTCAGGAAACATTAGCGGATGCGTCCTGTGATTTGGCGCAAAATACTCTTCCAATCGATGTTTCTAGAACAGTTTCATTTGTGTTTCAGGTCAAGAATTTTACTAAATCTAATTTTCACGGTATTTGCAAAGAAGAACCTGCTAAAATTTCTTTCCAGTGAATTTATTTCGTCTCTACAGTTTATTCGTAAGAATTTTCAATTTATTTCCTGTTTCTCTAGGTTATTGATTCGTTCATAATAGGCCAGATGAACAAATATTTTTTATTCTTGAAAACGCTCGCCTTTTTGTCATTTGATCATAGCCTAAACTAAAGCATCTCAAAAGTAGTCCAGGTCAAGATACCCAGTTGTTTTGGGTCTGGACAGTAGTTAGTACCTATCAATAATTACGCAACATGCAAATAAGACATTTGACCACGCGGTGGTAGATTAGCAAGTTGGAGTGTTGCCAGCTGCTTTCCCCCGGTCATCCGCGACCCGGCTGGAATGACGCGCGATGTCGTCTGTGGAGTTGCTTTCGAAGTATTATTTTAATGAAGTTTCAATTTATTACACATTTTTCATAGCCTCATCTCCATAACATCTACAAAAAGATGTCAGTTATAAAAGAGAAGCTCTTAAAACTGACACGTTAAATAAACTGACCAATTATTCGTGGCTGTAGCAGGATACTTGTAATCAGGAGCTTAATATAGTGTTTACAAATTCAATAACAGTACCAGGACGGTATTGCAAAATTGATTTTGCAAAACACGTTTTGGTCCATACATTGCTTCGTTCGCTTTTGAAGGTTATTCACAATTTTATAGCTTTCTGATTTTAGCGCTACAATATGGACAATTGCGCCTAAACCCAGATGGTCTCAGAGAGGCGGTGGGGAAGTAAGCACTCATTCAGCTACTGAACAATTATTGCAATTTACCTTTTATTGTACCTACCTAAGTACGTTGTTAAAACTTTTACCGCGACACAAGGTTTATATAACCCACCCTCTGGCTTTTACCAAGAAATATAGCTAGCTGATGAGTTTACAAAAATACTGATGATCAACTACTGTATTTAGTACAATGCTCTTAGAAATCGTTAACCGACAGTGGTGAGCGCATTTGGCACATGTAAGCGTAGTTTTCTACCTACTACAACTATGTACAATAAATGCAGGTTTTCCCGAAGGCGTAGGCAGACCGTGGCTCGCCTCGGCTAGTAAGAATAACGTGACGGGTAACGAACTTCTTCTCAACCATTGATGCTTTGCCAAATATTCGTTTACCTACCACACAACGTACGCTAGGAAACACAACCGTAAATTTGTTGTCAGTTCTTACCTACATAATAAACAACCTAAAACCTCTGATTACAGGCAAAGTAGAGCGCCAAGTGATAAAGACAGAGAACAGTTGGAACCCCAACTAATATTCAAGCTGAAAACCATTGCAGATAGAAGAGAGCCAGTTATAGAGGCTTTGCACAAATTCTGAAAAATTGAGAAATGATTAGAAATGAATGAAGAACATCATAGCCAGAATAGTCCCTCACATGAGGCACTATAATCAGATAAAGGTTAGTATCAAATTATACGTGTATTTAGGTAAGTATACCTATTAAACTTAAGAAAGAAAACTTGTAGCTATTAAGCATGCAATGTAGCTATTAATAGTCACACTTGTTTATTACGTATACTATCACAATAACAAACGAAGAATTAAATAAATTGATAAAAACGTCTAGGCATTTATCAATTTGTCATTAATTAGCATAGCTACTCTGTTAATCAGGCAAACTGCGCAGTTGCTTCTGAGGAAGGAAAACAATTTAAATACAAATTAATCCAATTATAATTTCCACATAATTTCGTGCTTTAAAAAAGCAATTTAATATGTATTTACAATTCAATATATCTATTTGGAAATGTCACCACTCATTGTACCTAACCTATCTCGGCACCATTTGTTATTAACATAGGTCAATTTAAACTACTGGAATCTTCTCAAACCAAGATGATTTCCAGAATAATTCTCAGTACACGTTAAAAATACACGTAAATCGCTACAAATAGCTACAACCTTCTAGAGTTTAAATATATTAACATTGCTTTACCAATATTATAGTACAGATTGCCCTGAAATTGATTCCTTATCTCACATACCAAAGAATATTTTTTTACACGGTAGAGTTAGTAGTAGTTAGAATCGTATTTTTGAAGTGAAAACTTCTTTAGCGGCGCTGGGTGGGTAAAAACTTTCAAACTCGCGTCAGGGTCACGTGACGTCGAAAAAGCGTAAGATCTTATTTAATTTTTATACATTGCTCGTAAAACAAGAGACGACAAAAGAACACACTTGCGGTCACGCGACGTATGACTCAAACAATTAAATAGTGTTGTGGCGACATGACGTGACGATGACGTGGCGACATGACGTGACGTGACGATGACGACGAAGCCAACGAAGACACAGACACATTCGCGCTTGCGCGAATGTGTCTGTGTCTTCGTTGGCTTCGTCGTTGTGTCACATTCGCGCTTGCGCGAATGTGACACAACGACATGACACAATCACAATGACACAGACACATTCGCGCTTGCGCGAATGTGTCTGTGTCAGTGTGTCTTCGTTGTCTTCGTCGTTGTGTCACATTCGCGCTTGCGCGAATGTGACACAATGACATGACACAAGTTATATTTTTGAAGTGAAAACTTAAAAGTGAAAACACAACGTTAATATTGAAGTTTTCACTTCTGCCGGCACTCCCGGAGTGCTACCATTTTTTTTTTTGTTATAAGCAGTGTTGTGTTTCTGCCCTTAGCATATTATACACATTATACACTAAAAACTAGTATTATAAAGAGGATAGATTTGTATTTTGGATGGTAGGTATGTGACCAACAAACTTAAAAACAAATGGATCGATTATAAAAGTTACTTCACAACTACACGTTTACTGAGTAACATGCTACACATGCGAAGCCGTAACGAATCGTTTATTATCATATTTTTTATGACTTATAATATTTAAAAACGAAATTCGTTTGTACTATTAGAAGTATATTTCCATTCTCCTTCAACATCTACTTCTTTGTCTAATAAATGTTCTGGTATGTTTTTAAAAGTGGTGTGATCGTTACGTTGATTGAAGTAATCGATCGTAAATCGTGTTTTCTCGTAACTACAATTCCGTACTGAAGTTCAACATGAATACTTTGTATAAACTAGAGGTAGGTATATTTAGACGTGGCCGTCGGCCGTATCCAAACCATTTGCTGCGCAGTTTGTTATTTTCGTCCCAACAGCTGACACATGGCAACACAAATCTCTGCCACATGGGCCGGATTTCTTTTTACTCTGTGGATTTCGATTTGAAAAACGAGTTTCGATCAAAACCTGTATAGTACGACTTCTTTAAATCTGTGTGATCAAAATATTTATAAAAATACATGCTCAGTTCATTCTTAGTGCATACTTAGTTTATACAAATTACATTATCTGCGGAAACTAACATGGCGCTCGCGCATCGTGCTCTTGGAGAAAGATCCTATATTATTTTCTTTGGTAAATAGAGAGAAGGAAAAAATAATTCTTCTCTCTGCATGTAATAAGTACCTAAGAACCTGTAACAAAATGAAAACATGTAATACGTAGTAAGAATAGTAATCTGGATATTCACATTTAGATAACTACATACCTATTTCGTACCTAAGATGATTCTAAATGATCCTTGTGATTTTATTGAATAAAGAATTTTTTACTTTACGTTACTATTCATTAGACTCGATGATATAAAAGTACTCGATGTTTTTAGACGAGTATTATAACATTTGTGTTCTTGAAGGTACTGCTATTTAAAAGCAATTTTATAAAGGTTTCCATTACATTATTTATATTTTTAGATGTGTATAACATTATGATCTCTTGTAATGCTATTTAAAAGCATTTTACGAATGTTTCCATCATCCCTTGACATTGGATAGGTACTGGACGAGGTCAAGAGGGTAACATCTGGGTAATCTTCCGCCAGACATTCAATCGAATATTGGTCATTAGGTTTATTATACAAGCAGTGTTTATAAATAACAATAACCTACTCAATATATTCTGGAATAAGGTCCTTTATAGTATAAGTTATGCGGTTATAAATTATTCTTAAGCGGTTCCTATACGTAGTCTCACACATGATTAAACTCATAAAAGAACCAACCATTTTTAATTTAGAACCATGTAGTCTTGTTGAAGCGGCTTAAGGCTCGTGTTTCCCCTGTTGGCTCCCCTAGAATAAGAATAAGAATCATTTATTGTAAACCGTGTATAGGTAAGATCTTATAGTTTATACCAACTTACCCATTCTAGGGGGGACATGGAAGGAAACGATTTTTGAGGCCCCTTGAGCAATAAGCTACACAATATCAATAAGGATAAGAAATCATATGACAGGTTATATTACTTATATTCCAATAGCATCTAATATAAATAATCAAGATTACTAAAGTGTTTTTCTTTTCCAAATTACTTGAACATGTCCTACCTGAGTGATATCTACATGAGTCACTGCTAGTTCTGAAATTATGAGACCCGATAAGCAATATCAGCGTGACGCATATTTTGTTTATCAAACTGTACTTCAATACAAAAGTCATTGGAAATGCTGAAACGGTGAAAGCTGACGACATTTTTTTCTCAAATACGTTGATTATATATTTTTTTTGCATCCTACCAACATTAGTATTTTATTGTGCAATACACGTTATGGAAAACGCTATCGAAAACTATGAAGTAATATATGTCTATTAACAGTAGCATTTATCATCAAGGAATCATCATATAAAATCATCAGGAAGGATCATACTTATAAAAAAACGGTAGGAACCAGGCCGTAAATTTTCTTGACCGTTCTTCTAGATCTAGACCCTGGTCGCGTGGAACTGGCACCTAGAATCACCTAGTGATTTTATTGAATAAAAAAATATTTGATTTGATTTCAGGAGAAAAACTTTAATTAATTTCTTTGCACATTTTATTTTGAACCGAAACTGTGCATATAATGTCACACTTTAAATTATAGTATGTGGATATTTTGGTTAGGTGTTAGTTTAGGTAAGTATAGCAAAAGTAATTAACATTTTGAGTTGAATAGTGACATTTGGAGCACAGCCAGCACGCTTTCATTTCACTTACTATTGTTTACAGGCGGCTGCCATCAACTCGGAGACTTCTTAAGAACCCTATTTTTTTTTTACTTTTTGATAAATTGACTTTACATGTATATATGTATATATTTATTTTATTTTTTTATTACACAAAACTATACAACGGGAGGACTTAATGCTAAAGCATTATCTACCAGCCAACCCAACGTGGTAACAGAATAGAGGTTAGCATGCGACAAATTTACTTAACTATTTTGTTTCTAAAAAATATGAATTTATAATAAACTATTTACAAATGCTTACAATGCATACGGCATTGTTTTGAGAGTAACATTGAGAGTAACAGTTGAAGACATCGTTCATTATTGACTTAAAAATAATTCTAAGATATATTATAACCCGGCTATTAAACTCAACCTTCCTCTCTTATAAACTCTATCAACTCTATCTTATAAAAAGCTACCACTCTATCTACAATGTCCAAGCCAGCAGTGATATGTACCTAATGACTACCTAAAAGTTAGCTGGTAGATAATGCTATTTTAGCATTAAGTTCGCCTGTACACTACTTTGAAGTGCAATAAAGAATTTTCTATCTATCTATCTATCTATCTATCTAGTCGAAGCGACGCGTGACCCGAGGGCTGGTGAGTATCTGGCCCAGCGTATCAGCATTGCTATTCAGCGCGGCAATGCAGCCAGTGTCTTGGGTACGCTTCCGATTGGTACTGATTTGGATCAGTTGAACTATCTATAGATCTTTTGCAACGGTCTGTAGATAGCTCAACTGTTTCTTATGTATTTTATATGACAATGTACATTTTGTAAATACTGTATACTCGTAAGTTTGTTTGTGAATAAAAATTCTATCTATCTAATGACAAGTTCTTTTCTTCAATTCTGTCGAATTAGGTGATATCCCATCTGTGCTATCATCAGACACTCCGGCTATAGCGACCACATCTTCACGACTAGTCCTACTCATTGCATCTTGATACAACTTTCGTGTTCGCTGTAAATCTGCTATTAATTTAATAAGCGATTTTATTCACGTAACGATTTGCATCTTACACTGGTATTTTTACATCGTTTAACCGGTGGTTAATAGCTTCGATTTAAAGAGTTGATAGTTATAAGCAAGTTATCTAACTTGCATCTCGTAATGTAGAGCAGGAGTCAGCAGCTACAGAACTTACGACACATAAAAAAAATAGTAGATTCAAAGACAAAATATCCGGAAGCCAATTATTTCTCATATGTAATTAGTGTTTGATTGTAAATAAAGCCGCCAAGCCGGCAGAAATGATTTCTTTGGTTTGCTGACACCGGTAATAGGCGACATAAAAAAATATTTATGATTTTTTCCATTAACTTTGCTGTTCTTCGCGAAAAAGAACCTTGATCAATTCAATCAGTAGTAATCAGTAGTTTAAAATACAATCTGCCTCCTGCACTTCCCAGGCCGGTTAGACCGCCGTACTATGTACCACTATACTATACTAGTCCGATCCAGTTTTGAATGAATCGCACCTGTATCGACCTAGGTAGTACCGCCCATAATTGGTTCCGTGGAAGTTACATAGTACCGCTGCACTTTCTGGGTCTTATTTTCGCACATCTCAAAACAGTTCTGATAGAACACTTAACAAAGGTTAAAAGAATTGTGCTATGACAGTGTTGATTATCATCGCGACCGCTTGAATCACTCCACTAGAGAAGTTTTAATTAGCTTTCTATACATGCAAAACTAATATTATTTATTTTATTGAACTTTTCAATTTACTCCAGTATATTGTAAATTCGGTCAGCGTAAAAATGTGCCATATAAAGATCCATTCGCTCATTGATTATGTAGATTTACATAGCGTACCCAACCTTGGGCTATGCCGCCGGTTATTGCTATAATTTACCAGCGCAGCGAGCAAACCTGCGTATAAATCAGGAAATAATGACGCAGCTTATTTAAATAATATCCTGTCACTTACACAGGAGAACGTAGACAGAGTAAGAAAGAAGAAAAGAACACTAACATAACTGACAAAGTGACTTTGATGGTGTTAATTTTGAATGGGTGGATGTTTGCCGATGCAACTTTATGTCTCAGAGTAATGGTTGCCGTGCCGTGGTAATATTATTAATACAAGATATCAGACTCCAAAATCAGCGCAGAATGGTAACTAAACTATTAACGCCCTCGTTCAGTATTTTGCTTTGTTTGTCTCAATTGAAAAATACCGCCTGCAAATCAAAACGCAGAATCAAAATTTAGACCAGCATCCGCTGATTTGAAATGGTCACGAGATGTGTGCTTGTTGGAATACTAATGAACAGGCCGGTGGGTTTCACAATTATTTCTCTGCAAAAACACCGCATCCAAAGTATGACATCCTTTCACTAGGCGCAGTAGATTCTAGACTGCGGAGTCTTAGTGTACCTAGAATCTGTCCGGTCCTCAAAAGGAAATGGAATCGAGTCTTGCCTATCTAGTTAGATTCTTTAGTACCCTGATAGGTATACCAAAAAGAAGACCATTGCAAAAGCCACAAAGAAGGATGAAGTAAAGTTATGTCCATTGCTTGGATCAATACCCATTTTTTTAGTCAGTTACAATATGGTTATTGTGTCTGCACTAAGAGCTCATGTTTTTCATGAAAGGCGATGATGGGCAAGTCCGAAACCACGAGAGTCAGAGAAATTCCCATCACCGCCCTTCTCAAAAAACCACACTGTATAATAAAAAATGAATCTTGATTATGAATAATTATACAACTATTTGAATACCCTGAAATTTTGCAATCAGTCATCCATTTTAGAACTCCCATAAATATGTCTTCACGAAGCAGGCAAAGTTCAACAACTGATAAAATCAACTTCTAACGGAAGTAGGCGTTCATAAATAGGTCTGCACATGACGTCCGACAAGCCACATCAGCCGGTGCTTGACCGCTGCGCGTCAGTCTTTCATCTTGAAATAGCATTCTAAAACTTTAGTACATTTACGACAAAAGCTGGTTTACCTCGTTTCTTACGTGACTTGACCGAAGGGCAATCGATAGGAGTGAACTCTTATTATCAGGATTCGTTGGATTTGTCGAATGATAAATGACCACCTTAGGTGCTGGGCGGTTGTGGTTGAGATGCTGATAAGTTCTGATCTGGTTTCTGAGTAAATATAGCCATTGAAACCGAAACATTGGCATCGTACACCTTTGCAGGAGATAAATTTATTCGGGGTCGTTGTAGGAGAAATTTAAACTATTTTCATCCATCTGAAGCTTCATTGTGTGTTGTTGAGATTAGTAACGTGTGAGTTACTAGTACTTAGGTAAGATATTAATTAGGTCCCGCATGCACACTAAAATTACACTTATGGCGATTTTGTAGCTATGTATGTATGTAGTTACTAATTTCGTATTAAAATTATAGATAATTTCAAAACCTATAAAATACCATTCGGAAATCTAGAAGAGTAGTAGTATATTTTACATGCAAATAACAGACGGCATTTTTTACATAAAACAACTATTTTTATGACCAAACGGGAGTCGACGCAAATGGATTTGACGTACATTTTCAGTGAATTGGGCAACTGTCCAAGCGGCCGGAAACACACTATCACATATTCTCATTTTTGCCTTTGAAATTAATATTGAGAAATGGAGAATATCACTTAATAACAGTGCTGTGGGAAGAGCTGGTCCTGTATGGCTTGACTAGACACTTATCTAGTCAAAGTAGGAGATTTTGCTAACGAATTCAATCTTCTACAGTGTTTTGTCCCTATCACTGAAGTACTTGCTTTTTACAATCTCTTTAGCCTTGTAACTGCGTCAATATCTGCTATTTTTACATCAATAATAGCATAGAGATGACAGGCTAAACAATAACAAGATGAGGTGATGTTTCTAGTGGCGTAGTTCGCCGCGTGGCGATTCTGTAAACATTGCAAAAATCTTCACAGACAGCGGCCGGCCGCGCGGATAAACATGAAAATAGACTTGGCTAGGCGCCGCGTGCGCGTGGTCTAATTGTCTAAAACAATGCTGGTAACTGGGTCGAATCTGTTTACTGTGTCAAAAATGCGAACCCCGTACGAGGTGACCTATCACTATAGGTTAAAGAAAGATCCGGTTCGAAAGACCACAATTTATGGGTAAAACATCTGGTTTCGTTTGTGTAAACTTGGCGATCTAGGTTCAAGACAAGATGAGAACAATGGTGTGAATGGTCTTAGAATGATCCAGATTCCTTTCATGTTGGAATTATTAGTTGTAACTTGTATTATTCGATTTGTAGATTCACTACTACTCTCTCAGAAATGTACATCATCCTCTTTTTCTCAGCCACATAACCACTGCCACAATTTTATTGTTTTTTTGTAACTTGATATAATTTTTAGTTATGTAAGTAATAACATTTGCATGCCTAATTAAGGTGAACCATGTTTGGAATTATGTATTATTATTTATCATCTCTGTATACACATTTATTTATTTATTTATTTATTTAAAGGAAAACCAACAGCACAAATAAGAAAGAATGAGACAGAACAAAATAGAAAACATCAGGCCAATAAAAGGTTTTCACATGTTTGCAAATAAAATAAATGAAATGAAATGAATTATGTATCTATATTAATTTGTGTAAAAAAATATCTTCGTTAAAATTTCTTATTTTCTGTATTATTTTTATCAGGAAGCGTGTCCTCGAACTCTTCCGCGTTGGATTAAGAAAGTATTGCTTTCGTAGCGAATAAATAAAGACCGAATAGTTTATTGAAATACCTCATTCCAACTGCGAATACACTATGTGTTCGTCTTTTGAAGAATAAATAGATTTTATATCATTTTAATGTTGCCTACAAAAAAAACAGCTTACTACGAGGCGGTGGTTCATTGCAAAGCTACTTTGTTCCAATAAAAAAAGTGTTACAGTATATTTATATTATTCTTCTATATGTTTAATAGGTGTCTTATTGAAGCTTCAAGATACGATGCTGTTGCGAACTTAAAGTGCTAGTTATATGTGTATTATTCTATTTCAGTGGTTTAAATAGGTTAGGTTACCTTTCTACTGCATGCAATGTATGAAAAGGGATTACTTTTCGACTATAACAATAAATTGCTGTTATTTAAATTGAATTCCGCATTATAAAACTGTCGAGACGCTGATATTTTCGCCTGTAACCTTCATGGCGACTTCGCTAAATTGTTTGCAATATTGATATGCCCTTGAGCAGTGGCCCAGTGATTATTTAGCTGGTACCTAAATAGCTGTTGTTAATACCTATCACGCGCTCTTATCCGCGTTTTTCGTGATTATTGAATAAAACAATTTAAAAAAAGTTGATTTTGAAAGCTATGACTAACGGCCGGTTTCTCGAACGATGATCAACGAAAAAAATCAAATAGTAATTATTTGATTTTTTTCGTTGATCATCATATATTCATAGATATGTGTCTCGGATCAAAAGTGTTTTGGGTTTCCAGAAAACGGCCGTAACTCACTTAGACACTGAAGATCACTTAGATATTTGACCAGGCTAACCAAAAGTTTAGTAGTTTTTCAAAGTTTTGTATTGTAGGAAGATTTGATTAGAAAAAAAAACCTCTGAAAAAATAAACAAAAAAATCATTACAAAAAAACTAATCGGTTATAGAAGACTAAAAGCTCCACGCAACACGTAAACACATGTACTTGGTACGGTAGGTACGCAATATACGCAATAGCATGTTTGCTATTATTATTCCTAACGCGAATAATTATTTAAAAACACGAGGCGTGCCGGAAATAATTAATAATGGCCGCGTCGAGATAATAAACAAGTTTTCAGAACTAATCCAAACTTCATTCAAATAAGCTCATGTTTTGTCTCTATAGGTACTAATTTATTCAAATCACGAAAATAGTTTGGGACTAGATGACGTTGTGAATAATTTATTTATTTATAATTTTGTATCGAACGAAACGATGATAATTTATTGGAAATGTTCCGTAGACCGTACCTCTACCATAAGTTGTCACAGTAAAATCGCCTGAGTTAACTACAGTAGTTACGTAAATATTAGTATTACGAATTTTAGTACCCAACTATCCGCTAGAGGCACTGTACAAATCTTCATACATTTTTTTAACTACAGACGCTAGCGAGTATAGTATATAGTATAGTAAAAACTCATGGTCGAGCTACTGTCATCTAGGATTGTTATTCAGTTAGGTAGCGCTCGAATTAACCTCGCTCTACCTAGATATATTCAAATCTCCCTCCGCCTCACATCACATCATAATATTATTATCTAATCTACGTAATAAAAGTATGTAGGTATATCCACTTACCTACCTATATTAAAATATTGCGTCTTATTTTGTGATAACAGCGCTTTGGACAGGTTAACTTACGTAATTACCAAAATATAGGTAGGTAGGTCACTAAATTATCTAAACGATAATAAATAAGTAAGTACATATACAATAAGTATATATAGATATTATCTTACATAATTATTGTTGTGTTATGTTCCCGTAAGTTATGAGCATCGAGCAATGTGAGTTGAGTTGGTGAGTATGATATTACAATCAGTATCAGAATCAGTATAAATCACTTTCTTGCTCGGTCTTATAGGCTCTGGTCGCGTGAAACTGGAACTTAGAATCACCTAGTATATAAGACGATTCTAAATGATCCTTGTGATTTTACTGAATAAACTTTTATTGATTTAATTTGAGTACTTACACAAATAAATGTTTAATCGACCCCACCCACTAAGATAGTAGGTAGAGTAATAAATCTTAACTAAAACGTTGAAACCGTGTCACCGCGATTTTAAAGTAGATAATGAAGAATTTATTTTCTTGTGCACAACATGCCAATAGCTATTAAACTTTACACTTTTGGGTCAAGGTTTGGAGTAGACGTACGAGCACAATCACATAAAACCAGTAGTAAATTGAACCACATTGTCTTCAAAATAAAGACCATTTTAAAAACAAGAGTTTATAATCTACTTGAATGATCATGATGGCACGATCATTCATGGTGTGGGCTGACAGCTTTGAAGCAGTGGTTGTGTGTTAGTAACTCATTCAGAGTCCTAGATTTGTTTTTTTTTTAAACATCATAGTTAAAGTAGTAAATAAATTTAAAAATGGCGGATAACGGCGTCCGCCATTTTGAAAGAACAATCAGTAGCTTCAATTATCATATTTCACTTGTCAAATTACCTGAAAAAGGAACATAAATAATGAATACAGTCCTAAAATATCATATCGACCACAAAAAGTGAGTGTATTGACCTCCAGCCTCCAGGTAAGTCCGAAGTGTGAATGTCCCTAGGATAATAAAAAAAGTTTATCATTTTAAAATACAAACTCCCCCATCAAAACAGTCCAAGAAATCTTATCAAAATGTATGAGACGAGAAACGATGAATTTTAAATCCAAGCTCGATGTATACCACATCCAAGAAACACGATTAAATAGGTATCTAAAGATGAATTGGTTCTGAATCATAGCTAGGTACCTACTCGATAGGGCCAGAAAGAATACTTAAGTATATAAGTACCTTGGAAGTTTAAGTAAGTTTAGCCATTTGTAGATCTTTAAAACTAGCTTCAACCTAGGTTCACATTTAGCGATGAAGGTACTTATGTTACATACAGATACATAATGTCGTTCTTCAAGTAAACATTTTTTGGATAGGTACAAACGAAACATTAAATATTATTCAGTGGGTCAATGTCAAAATGTGGCTATTGATTTTTGACGTGAATTGTAAAAATACCTTGTGAATCCACTTGGACTACTTTACTGGAGTAACCAGTGCTTATTGAGATTTTGAGTCATATCGTAATCAATGGTTACTAACTGCTGAACTGACTCAAAATTTCAATGTTTTCTAAAATGCTGAAAAAAAAAGATGCAATAAAATAAAAATATCCTGTACTTTTGGTAGCACGCTCTGATGAGAGAACTATCTCTTTATTTCAGAAATCAGAAATATTTTATTGCTCAACTGTTGTACATAAAAGGTCTTAATTTTAAGTGGTTTATTTTACATACAAGTTTTCTTTTCTTTAGTTTAGTTAGATATGTAATATTTATCTCTTCTGAAGGAGCGCAATGGCTGTCCTGATAGGTAATCTCAGGTAAATATAGACGCCGAAGAAGAAAATCATTTGAATCTGGGCCAAGGCTTGGAAACCTGATAAACGCCGGCCGGTGTGATTCGGTATCATTTTAATGAAATTGCGGATTTGGGCACTGCCTACTAAAGCAATGAACAAATGGCCAACGAAATTAACAGAAGCACTAAAACTTAGACTACGCTTCGGAATACTTTTACGGACTACTCAATAAATGCAGTATTTTCAAAACATAATGATCATTTCGAGTCTCTAAAAGAAATAGGAATTTGGGAGATACACCTATCTATAGGTCTATTCAAATGAGGGTTTTTGTCCGAACTCATTAGGTAGGTACTTCTTGAGTCGCTAAAAAATTCAACGTTGTATGAACGCTGCTATTAGGTACCTATTAATGAAAATCGTTTATTGATTGGAAATGTCGACTTATTGGATAGCTGCCTTAAGTGGCTCTCTATTTTAATTTTAAACAAGTGAGATTGTTACCGATAATGGCGTTTTTTTAAACAAATTGAAGAAATTATTGAAAGTATTGCATCAGCACAATTACAATAATCTGTATTATTGTGGGGCCACGTCAGTCAGCAACCTCGACTTGGCTATCTAAATTATTTACCTATTTATCACGTAAGGTCAACATTTGTGATGCCTTACGATTGAAATGCAAATAAAATCTTACAGGAATAAAATAAAGAGTAAATCTAAAACTGAGCTTTCCGAGCCTTTGAAGTATTAAATAAATAAATTAATAAATATTCACGGACATTTCACACATGTGTGATGTGTGAAATGTCCTTTGTTTAGTCAGAAACTAAACAAAGTTTTACTATGGGAACTAAACTGCTGATAGAATACTTACATTTTTTTTTGTAAATACATACACAAAGAATACATAGTAACATCCAGACATAGAACAAATATTGTTTATCACACAAACATTTGCTCTGGGTGGGAATCGGACCCACGACCCACATGGAACCGCTACTACCAACTGAGCTGTGTGTGACGCCTGTCAACCTAATAACATTAAGTATGTACCTAACTATGCTAATTAATTATTACATTCATTATAAACAATCTTGAACTTGCGTTCGTAGACCTTACGCCACAAGCAATTCCACCAATCTGTTAAATGGATATGATGAATAGTATAGGTATAACCCTTCATCTTCTGGCTTAGTATAAATACTGGCTGTTTGTTCTAGATGATTTTACATAAAGAGTAGGTCTGCAAATGATGGAGTATATTGTATAAACCGTTGGCGTTGGAGACCCACGTTGCATGTGACTGCTTGAAATTCAAATGAAGGGAATAGGTTAGGTTAGTGCCCCAGTTTTAAAGGCCATCGCTTCTCGCGGCCACGACACGACAATATAAGTGCATTCGGTACTTACAAGTAACCCTGAAGCTTTCACGGCTTTCGACAAAAGGATAGATAAATAATAACTAAATATTTAGGGACAATTCACATATCACTCTAGTAACTAAGCAAAGCTTGTACTATGGAAACCAGATTGCTGATAAAATACTTATATAGTAGGTACATTTTTTTTTAGATGATTGAATAATATACAAGTCGCCATAAACTTGCATCCTTATCAATGAGTCTCATTCAAATACTTACTGGTTTATTTGAACCATGTTGTAATAAAAAACTATGAGAGAGTATGTATATCTAAAACTATAATTTTAATGTATTGTTGCATAACCCTTTCGTCTCTATTATTCAGGTGTGCAGCTATATCTCGACAATGAGTAATTTTTCTTTGTGAGTAAAAGTAATAATAAGCCCTCAAGTATTGAATAAAAGCAAAAGTTCGAAGGGTTGTTTTTATGTCCGAAGGTTATGTTTTGTGCGTAAATCGAAAGGGGTTGAAACTTGAAAGACGATGTGGGTCAGGAAGAATTATTTAAATAACTATTGTAACGCGGGCTTAATTTAGGAACCACAGAGTTGTGCACGAAACGCGTCCTTTGGCAGGGCGAAACTAGCGCCATATAACATATAATACGGATAAAGGTAAAATAAAGGTTCAATAGCTATGGACACTATTGTACAACCATTCATTCATATTCATAGGTTAAAAATAAATCCAATTTGATCCATTCATGATCTATCTTTCTTTGATCATCATAATGGGGTGGAAACTGTTGGAAAGTAATCAAAATCATACATTTACTACAGGTAGCTATTTTGAGGTTATTTTTATAGGGTGCATTAAATTGCCAATGGGACAAATGTTGGATGGTGTGGATGATGGTTAGCAATAAATTTACACTATCATGTAGACAAGCTAAGTAATACATTAAATAAAATTAGGAGTTATGAGATCACTGTTGACTCATCATGTTTGATCACATTAATTATGTCTACCTAGGCGTAGTTATGTACGTGTTGACATTGCTTGGCTTGTTTTCAGGTCATTGCAGACAACCGATCAGTAGAATATAGGTACCTACCTATCTTTACCAAGTCATCAAAATATTGACTCTGTACAAATAGTCACCGTATAGGTAGAATAGGTAAAATAAACTTGAAAATTCTTGACTTATCAGTTTCATTATATTTTTATGAATCATTGACAATTATATACTTAACCTTAGAATATTTTACTCTGATCTAAGTAACTATAGGTATAAATTAATATGGTGGTGAAAAGTAGCACTAATTGGCACGAAGCGTATGACAGCATTGGAGAAGATTTTAAATCGCTTGTCCCTACAGATAATCTTTAACTAATGCCTACAAATGCAAGTATTTTGAGGATGTAAGGTATGTACTTACTTACTTCATCACCCTCTAATATCACATGATAACGTATTCTGCATAATGTAGAATTTGTAGGTGAGGTTTGGCCAATTTTTTTAAGTTTCTGGGAATATTTTATTTAAATAACGGTTCAAGGAAGAGCCGAATGTTTGCCAATTTTTTATTGCCATTAGTTCCTCGCATTCGTTTTGTGCTATTTCAGGATAGATCATTGCGTACTAGTCAATAGCATTTCTCACATAAGAAGATGTTGTTAAACTCCTTAGGAAAGGCTATATCAAAACCTCTTTGCTGAAATTACTTAACACTAATCTGAGACTACCATAACCTAGATCGTGTTACTACTTTTGTGCCGCTCTCGTACACATAATTATGTGCATCTACTACACATGAATACATAGGCCACTTATAATAAGCAAGCAAGCCCTTGGGCTGCGCTGCACCATCGCGGAGCGACAACCGGCCATGACCGCGTTCAACTGCTGCCAGAGATTCATTCACTTACATTTAATTTAGTTTCAAAACACATAAAACGTTTGGTTTAGCACCTTACAGTAGCGAGCATGTTACGCTCTAACGCCGCCGTCGGCGTCGAGGATATCTATCTACTTATTTGGTAGGTACTCCATATAACATCGGTACCTCGCAGCACAAAAATATATACGGGGGGATAAAGCATAGCCATCGTCGTCGTTGCCTGTTTGCACCTATTCATGTTTAATTGTGTATTTGGAAATAATATTAAGGTAACTTGATTTATTCAAAAGTACTGGCTCAACTCAGAAAATGTCCACTCACAGACTAATAAAATGCGTTAGCCCCAGACTGGGCTAAGACTGAGATATAATATTTGAAACTATCACGGTTTTGAACATAGTTTTCATTCTATACGGGATATTGGTAAATATCCCGTTAACTGAGATGTTCAATTTAGGAATACTAAAAATTATTAAAGTTTAGTCGATTACAAAACCAAACAAATAATCGGAGTAACGAATGATTTCATCAAAAAAAACAATTTATTTCGGTCATCTCATTTTTTAGTCTGTGGTCTTCCGATTTTGTGTTGTGAAGATTTTGTGATTTTCTAGTTTATCGCAAGAAATAATTTCCAATGAATTGCTTCAATAGATTCTAGAACAAAAAAGTTTCCAATTAGCTTTACTATACATTGTAGTTTTAGCCATAACTTCATATATATAGTTTTAGGTTAAGTTTACAAACGGTTAAAACTTTCTTTCCCTGACAGTATTCTATCATGAATACTGAGAAACGGACGACTCGGGGTAGGGGTCGAGGTCGCGGCCGAGGCCGAGGCAGGGGCCGTGGGCGTGGACGAGGGAAGAAAGTCCCCAAAGTTATGTCAAGTGATGAGGAAGAATGTTCTGTGGAAGAAACCGTGCAGGAGACAGAAGAACAGGTTATTGAGGAGCCAAAGGAAGAAAAAGAAGAGCCGACTGAACCCGCTAAACGTAAGTCGCTTCTATATTTGTGAATGCATTCAAATCCATACAGTCACTATAGTTGTAACAATATAATTATGTTCCTAAAGAAACCACTGAGCCAAAGTTGTTGCTATTTACGTTTATTTACAGAGTTGAATTGTTGTCAATAATGTCTAGCTCATTTTACATCAAATTTAAAACTGATTATATGTCTATACTATAAACACATTAATCTATACTCAATAAATAACATATGTACTGGCACCTTTATTTTATTATTCAGCCATTATCGTCCCACTGCAGGGCAAAGGCCTCCCTTCCCTCCTTCCACTCTTTGCGATCTAATGCAATTACAGGCCACGTGCTTAGATGCGAGTCCAGCTCGTCCCGCCATCTCATCCTGGGTCTTCCACGTCTTCGCTTTGAACTGGCACTACTGGCACCTTTAACCATTGAACAATTACCCAAACATTTTAACTTTGCATGAATGTGATTTTTCTAAAACCAATAGAGGTATCAAGTTCATTTTGTATGTTGTAGAGCTATATAATTATCTGTATTTTATATTAGGTAATTTATTTATAGAATTAATTACTTCTTCTTGCCTTTACTGTCTTTGACCATGTTACATATTTCAAGCAAATTATGATATCTTTTATCTATATATTTTGACTATTGTCCACAGTGGAAGTACCTTCTGATATATCTCAGCTGGAAGCCCCAGTATTCACAACCCTCACGCGAGGGCCTCCGGAGCCGATGTTGAGATTAGACTGGAGTCACCGCGCCACTCTCATTGGAGAGAAAGTCCTCAATCCTATGATCTACTGCTGTGATACTTGCTTGAAGCCTATTCTTATATACGGACGAATGGTAAGAACAACTTTATATTTATATTTTAAAGAATATAAACTTGTGTGTTAAAAAGATGTCATGTAGTACTTGGCATTTTCTATGATAGATTATTTTTTTTTTAACAAGTTACTCCACATGCAATAACTAATAAGAAAAACTAGTATGTTTTATCCATAATATGTAGTTATCATTAGCCTTAGAAGAGACTAGTATAAACAAGAAGACTGCCAACCTCATACAAAAAAAGCGACTCAGAAAAAGGTGAAGTTCCGCGGGTTATACGCAGATTAATCCTAGATGGTGCTGTATTCCGATCAAGCCTATGGTATAAATCATTGTTTACGATCACATTTTTCAAACCGAAAAATAAAATAAAAATGTTGGTGTGCACTAACACAGAAATAATATAGATTTCTTGGCTTTTAGCTGTTAGGATAATTTTACGGCTATGTGGGAATAATCTGGGTAGGTATAACCCGCGGAATTTCACCTTTTTCCGAGTCATTTTTTGTATAAGATTGGCAGTCTTCTTGTTAATACTAGTCTCTGGCCTTAGTAAAGGGCCTAACTCTTAAACTAATAGTTTTTAAGATCTTTCCTTTTTACTCCAAAGTTGTAAATGTGATGTGAAAAATTCTTCATTTAGGTGTTGAAGCCTTCGCTTGAACCACCTTGAGATTACGCTTATGTCAAAGTCACTCACTTACTCGAAATTCGTGTAAGAAGGAAAGAGATGCACTATACTTCCCTCTCTTTCTACCATCTCAGCGGCGCGGCGGTATGGCGCTAGCGCCACTTCTTCAGTACGCTTTTGAATTTCGAATAAGTCACTTGTGCAGTGCTCAGTGTGGTGAATATCTGGTTCATTTTAGAAAAATATTTTCTGAAAGTACCTAGTTAACACCGTACTTTAAGTAGCACGAAATCTAAGTAGTCTCAGACATTTGTACCGCTCGGCGCCCTAGGCCCAGCGACGACTCGGGGATCATATATCCTTTCTGCCGGATCGAGACGGTACGACGTCGTCGTGTAACTTGTTTGACAGACATGTTGTGACCCTTACATGTCTTGACGACCGTGCGTCGTGTAACTTGTTTGACAGACATGTTGTGAACCTTACATGTCTTGACGACCGTGCGTCGTGTAACTTGTTTGACAGACATGTTGTGAACCTTACATGTCTTGACGACCGTGCGTCGTGTAACTTGTTTGACAGACATGTTGTGAACCTTACATGTCTTGACGACCGTGCGTCGTTTAACTTGTTTGACAGACATGTTGTGAACCTTACATGTCTTGACGACCGTGCGTCGTGTAACTTGTTTGACAGACATGTTGTGACCCTTACATGTCTTGACGACCGAGAGTCGTGTAACTTGTTTAGACATGTTGTGACTCTTACATGTGTTGACGACCATGCGACGCTAGCGCGTGCTTAGCGCACTACAACTACAAACATGAGGCGACCGCCTGACAACGCAAGTCGACCAACCGTCGCCTGACATTGTACGACAAACTTGCGACTACCCGCTATACTATGGCGCCCGCTACATGACGACTCAGTGTCGTGTCGTTTCACTGCATAGACCGATGATGCAAATGTCGTCTCGCTCGTTACGCCATATACAATCACCTACATAGGCGACCTCCACTCACAGATCATGGAGGGTGTAACCACAATGGGCGTCTTGGCTACACGACCTTGTCACCGAGACGACACGTCTGCATTAGCTACAGTGATCGCAACGCGCAAGCTATCCGCTCGATTGGCGAAATTGCGAAGTTAGAGCACCATCTTTTGGGGAATTATTTTGCGCAGAGTTATTGCTGTCTATAGACAATAAACCGTTCCAACCACTGAACTAGCATTGGCTTTTATGCCAAACTGTAAAGCATCATCCGAAAAGCGATATGGAATGATTAGTACGAAGCTTTTAAAATGGCCTTTGGGTAGAACATTGATTTATGCTCCACATAGCATTATGGAGTGGATACTATCCACGGTTCGAGCAAAAGTTATTTAAATTTTATGGATGCTGTGCATTCTTTAAAAAATAACTAGTAAACCGCAAGAGCGCCTCTGCTAAACTTCTAGGAGCTAAGCTTTTAAGCTCTTCTGCTTATGAGCGGTCTGTCAATGAGAGGAAAATATCTGAAAATACGATAAACGATGCTGATACGGCACGTTTCGAAAAACGTCCCTGACCTAAATGAATCGTTCGAGTCTCAACCTGACAATACTCAAACAGCAAGTGGTGATAAGCTATCTTGCCCTAGCATGCATCTTTCTGGTGAGAACGTGCTGACCAGCTGCGTGCAGGAAACCAGCGTAAAGTTTAATGAATAAATAGCATATGTTCAGCACAAAGAAAACTAGCGAAGCTTAACACTGAATCCTTCTAAAAGTATGATTTTAGCCCTGGGGGCCGATTCTCGTTCTTTAGAGATTAAGTCGAAGTCGACATAGATCGAAAAACGACGGAGAATGTCGAAAAAATCGTAAAAAAAAAAAAAAAAAAAAAAACGTTTGACAAGCAACGAGTGCTTCCGAGCGTTAGAGATCGAATGTCCAAAGGCAACTCTGCCTGTTTTGGAAAAGTGGTACCTAAGTACTATTACTCTCTGTGTGATTCAGTTTCTGTTGGATTTGTGGTTTTTTGTTGTGGTGGATGTTTACCACACATAAAGATTTTACGATGGTTGATGAATTTATCGTAGAATATATCGTATTGTAGAATGTATCGGCCTTAGTCACGCTAGTTTCATAAACCGTAGAATGGAAATAGTGTCTAAGAATATGGCCGGTATCTCTTTTTAATAATATGATGTAAAAAGTTAAAACATGCCGTTGTTTTCTGACTTGACGCTTGATAGCCTGTAAGACTGAACCGACAGTCTAGAGTTAATTACCTACCTACTCAAAGTTTCGTACTACACATGTAAAACATGTAAAGATATTCGGATGTTGGATATGAAAATTTTTGGTTCAAAAACTATTTTCTTTCTGTATTATTTACTATAACTTGATATTCAAATATTATAATCATTTAATAATCTATGTTGTGTGAATACTTAAAACCACAAATAGATATAAGATACCGATTGAACGAGATCTCGTTAAAATAATAGCTCAAACGGAACTTAAAATTGGGATCTCTACAGAAATGTCGTGCCACCATTTGTCGAATTCTAGTGAGAATACGTTTTCTTGATTCGTTAGACAATGTCCTGTCATTTTGCGTAGACATTCAAGCGTTGACATGATTTTCTCTACAATCCGAGAAATTGGCTACCTGAAACAGTGGGAGCCGAACCCAAGGTGTGAAATGCTGATCCATTTTTTTCGCAAATAAGTCGAACACTGCCATCGTTTTGGCCAATCAGGGTGGCGCAATCTTAGATACGCAGAAACACAAGAACAATTCTTGGCATCTTCGGGATTTTGTGCGCTGAAAGTCTATAATATTCTCGCCAGCGTATCACCAAACTGGAAATCGGCTGCAGTACTTGAAAAGTTTGACCTGGCACTGGGTGCCAGCACCCATGGCCTTATGCAACAGTGGAGAGTCTTTCACGATCTCTTAGAACAGCTACCATCTGACGGAAGAGAGAAAATTGGAAAAGAGAAGTATGTTTGGGGCCGACGAGCAAAGAAGATATGTTTTTCGAGTACCAAATAAAACTCAATGAAATTTTTCACAACATTCCTCTATGAAAAACTCACCTTTTTGCTAAAGAGGCCTTATCCAAAGCAGTTATAGACTGCTCTAACGATGACATTTGGAAGTATTCCTGAACCCATACGCGAAAAGCCTTTTCCAAGATTCTGCGAAGAGGACAGAACAAGAGCCCGTGAAGATCGTACTCGAGCATTGGCAAAGTATTCTTCAAACTATAATGGGAGAAAGGGAATCTATTATTATTCCTTAACCGATACACACTCAACGCCGAATAAACAACCCTGTTATGGACAATATAGAGGTGGCCAGCAACAGCATTATTCTAAGAAAAGATTTACGGAGACCAAAACCATAAATTAATCAAAGTTTTATTTAATAATACCGAATTCCCTTGAAATGATCAAACCATTCAAACCAAGGGACACCTAGACCAATCGAAAGCCACTGTCTAAAGAAAAACAAGATCACTTTATACAACAGAAGAAACACTCTTCGTAAAAATTTCGTTGGATTTGGCACGTTACTAAAATAATTCTGGGGAAACTGAACTTCGCATCCCTTGGGATCTTAGGGAATCACCCTTAGAACGTCTACACAATAGACTTCTACAGCGGGAGTCCAATCGCTTAGCCGAAATCAAACCATATTACCTTACCAAGGTTGCAATTGTTCACTATGCTCTAGAAGAGCTAACTTAGTGACAAAACAATGCTCGACTAAGCTCACTTCCTCCTTTGCCGAAACCGTCATTTTTTTGTATAAACACAGATTCAAAGTTGGTGCGTTGGGACAGAGAAACAGCTAAAGGGGCACAACAAGCAAAAAGAGTTGCTCACGTTGTGCGAAGTCCTAATACGAATGGATTCGGTCCTAGAGCACTGAACAGTTATGGTTCAGCCGGACAATCGGACGACGGTAGCATACATCATAAAGCAGGAAGGAACGAGATCATTAAGATTGTTAGATACAACACTTAAAATACTAGAGTTTTGCCATCGCGCGTTATATACAGCATATACAATTGTATAGCCAGCCTCTCTCGGGTGAAGGCACCCTTCCCGAATAGCACTTCAAGCACTAAGCTACTTCAACGATATATCAGAAATTGGGCACACAGTTGGCTCGACCGTTGTATGTGAGCGAAATTTATTTATTTATTTTATTATTTATAATAATAATAGTACCCTTAACACTTCACCATCTGGAAACTTCAAACTTCTTACTGAATCGTAACCCCTGGAAGCTGGAACAAGGTGTTTTAGGAGCTCGATCTGAAGAAGCGGGCAACGTGCCCGCCATTTCCAATACCAAACTTGGTATAAAATCTAACAAATTATCGCACAAATCTTCCATCTTGCCTGGAAGCTGCAGGCTGAACGAAGCACCTAAAAAACTGGACAGATTGTGAAAAAATCGTCTTGGAGAAAACTACAACTCAAACATACAAACCCATTTGGGTACTTTGGCATAAATGGGCCTGTTCGCCTAGTGCCGGATAATTCAGAATCAACGAAGTTAACAAAATACTTCCGCTGTCTCCACAATACAGTATAACTAGCGCCTCACACAATAATTACATAAATCTGTAGGTAATTAGCACTTTAGCTAACCCTTTACGCTCAGAATAACTAAGTTTTTTCCGTGATAAAACTTGTGCTCAAAGCTATTTTGTTATAAACCCATTGCCAACGACACAGACGAAAAGTCATTTTCTTGATGTACAGGAGCACATGTCTTCACGTTACAAAGCATTAATAACAAAGCACTTGTTGTTAAAAAAGAAGAAATTATCCTGTGGCCTAATTTTAGGTAAGGTCTAAAACTGACTCTTACGTTTACAGATAATCAGGTTGGATATTAAAAATAATAAAATGCTAAAACTTTACATCTTGAGGGCGTAAGTTTTTATCAGTATCTAAAAATTTGACGCAAGACATAAAGTATATTTAATTTGTTCATTACTACCTACTCAAGGCGTAGTAAAAGTTATTACAGGCTGGATTAGAACTACTTTTAATAAAGCAGGAATTAATGCTTCAGGTTGAAACTTCAGATAAAGCTTGCCTTGGTCAAACAATACATACAACATTGACGAAGTATTAAAGAAAGGAAATGGGCGGTCCAAAATCACTTTCTTCAACCATTACTTCAGGGAAGCCCTATCAGGAGCAGCGAAAATGATAATACAATTGTAAAAATCATCAAGCGATGATCTCTCAACCCATAATCATTTGTCTTAATTAATTTGAAGGAAAGTACGTAGGTACTTACTTACATAACTATTTTTGTTATTTATTCTATTATTGTTAATTAGTTGACTGATCTCATTGTACGTAAGTACACATCTAAATGTAAATAAGATTACTATAAGATCCAGTTACTTACCTTAACTAGTTTCATTTATATATATTAATCACAGTACGCATAACCAGCAGCACCGGCAGAATATAAACACGTCTCAAGGTGGTTCAAGCGAAGGCTTCAACACCTAAATAGAACCGTTTTCCCCCCGAAGGGTAGAAAACGGATATTTAGGTTTAAGCCGAAGCTTGAACCACCACATTTTAAGACCTTGCCGGTTCTTTCGACGGTACTGAAGAAGTGGCGCTAGCGCCATACCGCCGCGCCGCTGAGATGGTAGAAAGAGAGGGAAGTATAGTGCATCTCTTTCCTTCTTACACGAATTTCGAGTAAGTGAGTGACTTTGACATAAGCGTAATCTCAAGGTGGTTCAAGCTTCGGCTTAAACCTAAATATCCGTTTTCTACCCTTCGGGGGGAAAACGGTTCTATTGTGATTGTATTGCTTTCAGATTCCGTGCAAACATGTGTTTTGCTTATCTTGTGCAAGATCAGATCACACTCATTGCCCTAGATGCAGAGAAAAGGTAACAATAAATACAAAATGTTTTTATTTGTTCCATAAAGTAATATCATAGCAGTTTTGGATAAAAAAATAAACTTTCTTGTTCAATGAAAAAAATACAATAAAAAAAATCATAGATCAGCAAAAAGTGATCTTTAAGAGAGATCTGTCTCACTGAGCTCATATTTTTTGAGTTCAGAAAGTAATATAAACATAATATTAGATGTATTTACTAACCATAGTTTAATTGCAGGTCCTGCGAGTAGAACAAACTGGCCTAGGAACTGTATTTATGTGCACACACTCTGGTACGAGATATGGCAACACCGGATGCAGAAGAACATACCTTTCACAGGTAATAAAACGGTTTTTACAGCAATCATCCTAGAGAAAAGCTGAAGAGACTCAGTCCATTTTGTAAGAGACCTACATCCATCAGTGGACTGTTAGGTTGATCATGATGATAATGATCCTGACTCAATCAGATGTTAAACTTTTAACAAAGCTTACAAACTTTGTTAGTTAAGTAATATATTCCAATACTATAGAAATCTACTATACCCAGCTCATTATATTTAAGCAAATGTGAAGTTTAGAATTAAAGTTTTTTAAAACAATATTTCCAATCAGCCACTAAGTAACTGCTGATAGTAAGCAGTTCTGATAAAACAGTATTTTATTCCAGAGAGATCTACAAGCGCATATCAATCACCGGCATGTTTCGTCGGGCAACGACAGTAAGCAAGAGGAGGCGCCATCTCTCGCTAGTTTATCTGTCAAACCGATCGCGGTAAGATACATTTACACCCTTATATATTTTACATAACTACTTTGATATAGCTCATATAGTTAGCAAGCTGAAGGGACGGCCATGTTTGCCGCTTAAAGAACCGACAATCGTTGGAGCAAATGGATACTTAAGTGAAGACTGCGTTTAGGCAAGCATAGTGTAGGACGCCATCCGGCGAGGTGGAGCGACGTTCTGTGGAGTGTAGCTGGCAAATACAACATGAGAAGAGTCGAAGACCGGGCTCAGTGGCGCGTCTTCAGAATAATCTACGTCTAGCAGTGGATTGACATTGATGATGATAACTACTTACGGTCTATCTTATAAAAAGTTAGCGCAGACTTGAAGTACTGATTACCATACGTAATGATGACTTCAAGTCAACTTTAACTTTTTATAAGATAGGGGATTATTATCTTTTAAAATACATATCATGATGAATGTTAGTTAAGTATGTTTTTCCTTTTTCTTCTCCAGTTGCCGCCAAGTGCAGGCGATCCCCGCGCGCACACCCTGCACGGGGGGGGAGGGGGGCCCGCTGGGGGGGGGTGGGGCGCGGGAAGGGGGGGGCCGACCTCGGACCAACCTCATCACCGTGCCTATACAGGAGACAGAACACTACTACAACTACTCTTATCCGGTATTTATTTATTTCTCAATTTTTACAATCTTGATCTAGTTATAGATCAAGATTGTAAGAATAGATCTAAACTTAGAATACAATTATGAAGTATGGTAAATATGTTACAACCTATACCAACAATTAACTAACGAGAAGTGCTTTAATATAGATATGATATAAATGTTTCAAAGTGATCCCTGTGTTTTTATTAAATATACTTTTTTTGAGAGTTTATGGGCTAGAGAGAAAAAATAATCAGTGTGTATGAGTGGAATGTAATATTTCCTTCATTCCGCAGCCCCCGGCGGGCGGCGCGGGCGGCGCGGCGGGCTCGCACGTCCCGCACTCGCTGAGCGTGCCGCCGCCATACTACGCGCCTGCCTACGCACCCGCCTACCCGCATCCAGGCCAGTACACTACGCTACTACACACATAGATCTCAGCACTACAGCTAGAGCATTTAATCTCTAGTTTTCTGTGAGCTCCTATGAATGAATTGTGTAATACTACAGGTAGCAACGTGCCGGGTGTGAGTGTGCACCCCCCCGCGCCCCCCCTGCCGACGCTAGAGGCGGCTCGCTGGCCGTACGCCGGCGCCGGCGCCGCCTGGCCCCCACACTACTACAGGTAGCGGACACGTGTCTGTGTGAGTGTGCACCCCCCCGCGCCCCCCCTGCCGACGCTAGAGGCGGCTCGCTGGCCGTACGCCGGCGCCGGCGCCGCCTGGCCCCCACACTACTACAGGTAGCGGACACGTGTCTGTGTGAGTGTGCACCCCCCCGCGCCCCCCCTGCCGACGCTAGAGGCGGCTCGCTGGCCGTACGCCGGCGCCGGCGCCGCCTGGCCCCCACACTACTACAGGTAGCGGACACGTGTCTGTGCCAGTGTGCACCCCCCCGCGCCCCCCCTGCCGACGTATAATTTCAGGTTGTGAGATATATTAATATCTGACCTGTATATGCTCCTTTAGTTATCGATAAAACACTGCCAAGCTTATGTTCTCATTTCACGGACTCGCATCGATCTGGTAGCTTGACCCTTCATATATGATCTGATGCTTGAATATTATAGGAATTGAATAGTTATAGTATCATAAGAAAAATAATTTAAATTTGTATAACAGCAGTAAATATTTGAAATTGAGCTGCTAACTGCGTAAAGCTAAGTTATACTGACGAAGTGACGACAATGCTAGAAGCTGCCTTATAAAATGTATGAGTTATTGTATCATTAAACAGATAAAATATTGTAATAAAACAATACCTCAAAGAACACCACAAATAATGTAAGCTTTCTACTCATTTGTGTAAATAGTATGTACATAATCCGAGGGTATATTAATTGAATATTGTTTTAAGTTAAAACGGCCAGCGGATCTGACAAAATGAAGTTTGTTATGTTTGAAAGCAGTTGAGTTTGCAAAACCTAAACAAATCAAATTGCTTCACCTTTGTCTAGATCCGCTGGCTGTAGTTTTTAGCCTTTTACAGGTTGTTATTAGAATAAACATTGTCTGCAATATTTTTTCATATTATCTATTAATGTAACTTTTCAATTTTGATTAGGAAAAATAAGCAATGTATTAGGTCCTCTGTCAACTGAAGCATAACTTTGAAATTGTCGCTAGTAGTGTATATTTGTCCCATCAATGTATATGTGAAGATAGGTGTGGTATCTCCTACGAAAAGGGAAGATCTTCCACGCCGAGCGACCTTTGGCTCGGGCTCCGAGGACCGATGGATAGTCATTGGTTCTATTACTTATGTTCAAACTCCGTGATAACTTCGTAAGCGCGATCTAGGATTTTGTCGCCATCTGTTGGTCTGTTGCGTAGACTACGATGTAGTTCACCATGTAGCGATATAGATGGCGCTACATATACAATGCTTCAGTGGACAACAGGCTTCTTTTATCAGATAAAGGCTGATGGTCTTAGTATTGTAAGTTATCATATTTACTTTTCTATTTTGATGTGATATAATTTTCAAAATGTTTCTTTATATAGGATGTTATGAAGAGTAACTTGTTTCTAGAACAATTAAAGTTATCTCTTAAGTAGGCATTAAAATAGTTTCCAACAGAAAAAAACATTTTCTATCCACATAACTCAATATTCAAATCTCTGCAGTGTTGGATATTGGGAATAGCTAGTAATATTTATAACTAAATAAAATTTAAACAAAATATTAATGTATATTATTTATTTTAAATTATTTAACACTATTCAATATCAATTATATTTACAAAGTCATTCTCACATTTGACACATAAAATTTAAATTTTGCAAAAATATTTCTATTAATTTTTGAACACAGTATTCATTTAAATTAATTATAATACAGGATATACATAAATAGTAAAAAATCAATTAACATGCCATTTTCGAAATGCAGACAGCCATATTTAAAGATCTAATCAAAAATGTGTAACAAAATATTTTGCAAATAAAATTGGAGCATATTAATCTTAATATATCTACAAATTGTAATGGTGCTCAATTACTAACAAGCATTGTCTTTAGACAATAGAACACGAAATGTTCATTTTCACAAGTGAAACCTGATTAATCTATAATTGCTTATTCAATTAAGAATTAATTCATGCCAATATCAATCAATCAAGACACTAAACCATCCTTCACATAATTTATAATACATTAGTAAAATTACCTGTGATTTTTAAATAAATGCTAATTTTCCCTATTCACAAGAGTGTCTCTTGATCTCCTATGTGAAATTAAAATCATCAATGTAGAATACGGCTTATTATGTAATAAATACAATACTAATTATGTTCATATAGCGTAATATTGTGTGAGGTGATGATCGGAAATGAGTCAAAATAACAGTTTTGGTTATCTAGCATAGATAAAATATAATATATTGGCGCCAATATTGCAGACCATAGACAATATTGTAAGTCTGCATAATGCTGTTTGGCTGAAAAAAGTGCCATACTGAGTAGATTTGCACTGAGCTGACTATAGACTGAACCCAATATTCAAATCCTCGGTAAATGATAACTTAAGCCAGAGATTACATGAATAACACCTCAATATTATGAAGGTAGTTAGTAGGTACATAATGTATGATTTAATTTGTAGCAAAGTTTTGCTTCTTATAACTAAGTTCAATCCACATCGAGTCTTAAATCTCAATAACTAACCATTTATCACCAATAATTTTAAATCATTCTTAAAACTCACAAGAATTCTGTGAACTCCTAAATACTCACACTCTCCCACATAATGTTCAAACCACAGATGCAATTAAGCTACTACAGGTTATTGACCTAGAAACTGTTAACTAACTTATTTTCCTACCAAGGATACGTTCATACAGCAGTCCATTCTATTTAGTAGCGTATTTTGTAGTTATAAGGGCGAATTTGCCTTGTGAACATATCGTTCATTGTTTAACCATTTTTATTATTTTTCTGGGCATATTTAGGCTCTACACATTCCTATTTCAGTAATTGTTACATTTAAAAATGTTTTTTTTACTAAATAAAGGGTTTAAACTTGGACCTACCCCAGGTAGTATAAAACACCTTTATGAATAACATTCCTTCAATATCACTCAAAATGTTGGACTACCTAGATCATGATTGCTTAGTGGTGGGCGGGGCGTCTGTTAGATCTACTAGCGTGACCTCTGGAGGCGCGGCGGGCTGGCTCGGACCTGGCTCCGAGAACTGTGGTGTGACCTGAGATTGCATCTTACGAACCGAGTCCATGTTCACTTTAGTGGATTGGTTCTTCAGTCGCGTTTGCTCCGAGGTTTTGGATAGTCGTTCGCTCAATGCTTTTAGCGCGATTTGTCTGTAATGTGAAAAAAACGGTAAGAAAATTCTGAGGTCTAGTAATAATTCAGGCTCTACTGGATTTGGATATAATCTAGTTGACTAACAAAAGCCACATTACATGCTCCTATGATATTTTTTGAGAGAGCAGGCGTGCTTATAGCTTATAGTCAATCCAATACGCTTTTCACATTTTATTCATGCTCAACCCCCAAGGTAGAAAGTGATTTAAAATAAACGTATTATCATCGGTGGCCCCTGTTCAACTAGGACTTAGGTGGACCACTAATTGAACATAATGTGACCCCTGGCGGCAAAGCTGGATTGTGACCCCCCTGGCGCGAAAGCTGGATCCGCCCTTGCCCCTGTTAAAAACAGAAATAGAATCGCACCGTCTCCTCTCCATGTCCTGCGGCTCGACGCCCGGCATGGAGATGGTGAGCGCGCTCGCGCCGGCGGCGAGGTGCACGCGGCGGGTGCGCGCGCGCGCCAGCCCCGCGCGCACCAGGCAGCGGTGCGGCGGAGACACCACCGCTAGCACCAGCGGCTGCACCACCGTCGGGAAGAAACTGGAACACACACACTCGGAGCTAATGCCTTGATCGCACGTACCGAGTAAACCGGCGAGACAGTGACATATTTGAGATACACTGCGCGTCGACATCAGTTTTACTGTTGAACGTTGCAGCGTTAGCGCGCAGTGTATCTTAATATAAATAATATTATATAATATAAAATATACGTCACTGTCTCGCCGGTTTACTCGGTACGTGTGATCAAGGCATAACCATCTGACTCGCTACATCAGGGGTCACCAAATGGCGGACCGCCGGCCCATTGTATACGGACCGAAAAAATATATCCCAAGCAGTATTTTTGTTGACGTTAATTCGAAAATTTCCGGGCGAAGTAACGAGTAAAGTCATTAGTTTGCACCAATTCCACTCCAAACTTCAGACAGATAAATCAACAATAAAAAATGACACTTTTCTCATTGATATGTTAATAATAATACCTTTGTAATTTCCGTAATTACCTTTGTTCAATAATTATTTTTATTATGAATTGTGCAAACCGCAGTGGTCATTTCATTTCTTAAAATGGACCCCAAGCGAAACTAATTGGTGACCCATGCGCTACATGATGCTCTGCATCATAGTCTACCAACATCTTGACATCAACTTGACAGGTGTCACAGCTCAGTGGTAGTAGCTCTGACTTCCATGGTGTGGGTTCGATTCCCATTCAGAGCAAATGTTTGTGTGGTAAACATACTGTGCCATCCTAGGACTGAGACAGTTCCCTAAGGTGTGGAAAATATTTCCGTTTTAAGAAACATAAAGACCACATAGTCAGATATTCCCGAGCCCAACAAACTTAAGTTATTAAATAAAAACGAAAAAGATGAAGCTCTACTTGAATAAGTACAATCTGGACAATTAATAATTAGACAAAATGTGTTCATAAAGTAAAAAGAGTATGTAGGTATTTACTTGTCAAAGCTAAAATTATCAGCCATGTCTCCGCGGGTTCCGCTGCTGTGTCTCTGCCAGAATCTCAGGTAGATCCAAGAGAGGATGGTTCCACTGCCCCACATGCACGGGTATGTGCCCTCCAGGGCTCCGACTGCCCAGAGGATAATTGCTACTATGAGGATGAGTAGCGGCATTGAGCGATTTGTTAGCTTTCCTGGAATTATATTTACAAAGTTATTTCATGTGCCTTTCTGGAGGCTAAGCAATACAAAACATAGGAAATACTGCTTACCTAGAGGTGTCTTTATCAATAAATGATCTGGCAATATCTGCTTCACAGCCACACTCACAGCGGCTAGGTACCCAGCCAGACCATGCACGTGAATATCGAACAAGTATGAAGTCTGTCCGGTGCACGCAAAGATCACCAAATAGTAAAATGTCGTCAGAAAAGCAACACCAATGTTCGTCAAGAAGAAAAACTTCATCATTTCCATCTGTCCCCATAGCGGTTCTATTAACTTCCCGCACAACCCTACGGTCACTACGTCGATTATCACCTCCCACAAATGTATCTCGAGAAACCAAAACGTGAAAGTGGACCACAGTTGGAAGGAAGGAGGCAACAAATACCCTGGAGTGACGCTGAGAACTTTCACCACATCGTCCGAAAACGATAATATGTATCCTATTACTACAACTACACATATGAACTTGACCGAGGGTGATGTATTTCCCAGTAATGCTGAGAATTGTTGTCGTAAATACGGTAAATTACGACTAAAAACACGAAACGCAGCCATTTTTCTGACTGACTGATCGACACATTCGACACCATACCACAGACGGACGACAATGACGACATTGACAGATTGACAGATGTGTGTGAGTGAATGAAGGTGTTACTGAGTGAACTGACTCAAAAACGTCTACATTACAAAAACCGATAATTTCCGAAATTAGTTATCTTATGTTGCTATTTTCTTCAGTCAATCAAAACAAAAACAATCTGACATTGGTTTGTGTTGTTTTTCTAGATTCTGCTCTATATACAATTTTTTTATAAACCCAGAAAAGTACCAGTTTCGAGTCGAGTGAGACACAATTAATAAGTAGCTAAATACAATTAACTACCATTCCATAGCGACAAAGACGCTACATTCACATACATGTTTTTCTCTAGGCTCATCGGCAGTGCTTTACTGGTAGGCTTTCGGCGACTCCTATTTGAGAAATTATCGCATACAACTTAAGGCGACGGGTAGGGTGAAATTTTTCATAATAAATAAAAATGTCAATAACTTCCAAGTTTATTATTTATTTATTATATCTATACACACGTTAAACTTGTAACACGGCATAGTTTTTGCCGTGGTGGTTAAACTCTAGACAGTCAGCGTGGCAACGTCACAATTTCAATTTCAACAAAAATGCTGACAACGGCGCAAAACACATAATGAGCCGCGCACAGTTCGGATAGTCAAACTCTAAAGCAGTGCCTTATGTATATTTGCGAGCACACAGCAATCAAACACTTATAATTCCTAAGGCGCTACTCTTCTTCTTCTTTAAACACCTTAATGTAGAAATGTTTTCTTTAGAGTCACAAGATACGAACCATAAGAATAGCTGTGCTGAGTTTGGTACCAAACAAATCTGCCAAACCCATAAAAAATGGGATTTTAAACCACACTTTTGCAAAAGGTGTTGGTACTAAACTTACATTTAAAAGTAAACTATATCCAAGAGCACAAATTTTGAGTAACAATACACTAGTTCAATATATGTGTTATAGGAAATAATAAGTTTCACAACTCCACATGCTATCACTTTTTCTGAAAACAGTTTTCGGTTTCCCCAAAAACACGCATTTGGCTATACCCGTCACCTTAACTGGACAATGTTTTAGTTGCGAGTTGCTAACGTCTGGGCTGGCGGCGGCAGTGGCGCAATGGCAACGGGCGGAAAGCAGTGCAGCAGCGGCCGGATTCGGTACCTAACTCAGACCGAAGCCGTGAGCCTGGACCAGGACTTGTTCAACGAGTACAAATTCAGTGTAGACCAGCTGATGGAGCTGGCTGGACTGAGTGTTGCTACAGCAGTCGCTAAGGCTTTTCCACCATCAACGTGAGCTTAAATCAACACATACAAGCCACCTTGCTTTTATTTAACTTATTGATAAATGATGATGATTCATAATGTTTCAGGCATCAGTCAGCTCTCATAGTTTGTGGCCCAGGAAACAATGGTGGTGATGGCCTTGTAGCAGCTCGCCACATGGCCTTATTCGGCTACACTGTGGCTGTATACTATCCAAAGCGCACTCCAAAACCACTGTATGAGAACCTTCTTGAGCAGTGCAAGAGATTTGGCGTAAATATTGTTGAAAAACTGCCTCAGCCCAAAGATTTGCACAATGATTACCAGGTGTTGGTTGATGCACTATTTGGATTCAGCTTTAAGCCACCGGTGAGAGATGAGTTAAAGCCTGCATTGAATGCACTTGTTGATTCAAGACTACCAGTTTGCAGGTATGAATATTGTATGGTTTTAATTTACTGCTGTTTTATTATAAATATTCTACGGTACTGCTTACCATCAGGTGGGCCATATATACTATATTTTTATATATTTTTAGTGTGGACATCCCAAGTGGTTGGAATGTAGAAAAGGGTCCAGATTCAGATAAAGCTTTAAAACCAGCTATGCTCATATCTCTCTCAGCACCGAAACTGTGTGCCCGACCTGAAATATTGGATGATGCAAAACATTTCCTAGGAGGAAGATTTTTGCCACCAGAAATAATAGCTAAATATAATTTAACATTACCACAGTACCCAGGACAAGATCAAGTAGTCCAACTTTCATGCTAATTTCTTAATTTTTCAAGCATCTATTATTAAATGTAGTTTAAGAAATGCTTATATTACGCTCAAGGGGATTAAAATATAGTTATGTAAAAATATTACTGTTTGTGTGACTATTTCTTTGTGCAACTCATGCCTTTTGAATATCTTTGAAAACCAATAATACCAATTTTTTTTTTTTTTGCCTTCATTGTCCCACTGCTGGGCAAAGGCCTCCCCCAAACAATTCCACTACACCTATTATATGTGTTTCTAAACACACAGCATTGTTAATATATATGAAGAAGCAATTTTCAAGATCTTACCTTATATCAAGCGTTTAGTATGGCATTTCTTATCAAACCTGTCAATTCTTCAATCTTTCATCTGTCGGCGAAGCTGAGGAATCTCCGCTGCTGAGTTATCTGTGGTCTCATAGCATTTTCGAATTTTACTGAACAAGCGCGTAAAATTTTTCAAAAATAACTTTATTGTGTTTTATTTTCAGTTTTTAGTGAGTGAAAAAAGATAATTAGTTACGACTAAAAGCTTAGATAAGAATAAGTGCCAATCAAGACCAGAGCTATGGTCAAATAAACGAATTTCAGTTGTTTGTGTGATTGTGTGTGACGCTGTTTCGTAAGAGCGTTCTGTTAGCTCTAGAAGAATCACGCAGTGCCTCCTTCTTCAGAAAGATGAAGTAGGGTACGTTGCACCGCCGCCAATAATCACCGTAAGTACACAGGGCACACTAGACGTGATCAGTAGATTGGTTCCATGTTTGATACATTAACTGTATCTATCCAGATACCATGATCAGGTATCCATCTGACATAATTAATATCGGAACAGACACAGCCGTCTTGACCCTAGTAGTCTAGAACGAGCTTATTTCTAATAACATATTTTAAAACACAAAATTCAATAAAAAACATGATAGTTGTAAGGAAGGCTTAAAAAGGTTGATAAGTTTTAAAAGTAAATAGCATTCCTTTGTAAAATTTGGAAGGCGTTGCATAACATGCATTACCTACTCCAAGGACATTTAGTTTTGTCCAATAATAAAGAATATAAAATTATAACAGGACTATTTGGCATAGAATATGATAACCAGTATAATGAAAGTTATATAAATATTTTAGGAGAGTTACCCTCTTGTATTGAGCTTCTATTTATTTGGCAAACTTTACAGCCGGGCAGTTATTCAATAACTGGAAAAATCAAGTATACCTATATACATAGAAGTTTATGAACGATAAGGAGCCAAAAGATCAGGTCTAGTTCAGGTTACAAACAAAATAAAAGTATAGTCCATATGCTTTTAACTTGAATGAGTGCATTTGCAAATGTACAAAAGCTAATAATTGCATTTTCAGCTGATACACAGCAATACTTAGTACAGATAAACTAAATTGACTGTTTGCAGCGAAGCAGATTTAGTTTGGTAAAAAATATTTTATTTGTAATGAAGTAAGTAGGAAACACATTCCATTCTGAATGATATATCTTCTATACCTTCACCAAATTTGTTAAAGAATTTTGAAACAAAAATTTCATCCGAGATGAAAGCTGTAATTCAGTACTTATAAAATAGAGATAATAGTAAAACATACAATCTTGGACTCCAGTTTTCTTTCCCAAAGGTTCTTAAAAAAGAGTTTCATAGAAAGGTACATCCTATTTTGGATGGTATTTATAAACATTTTCAATTGATGTCTTTGACAGATGTAGCTACTAGATAGTGATTGGATGACTAAGATAGACATCAAACAAGCTTACTTTTTTATTGTCTCATTCAACAACCAAGCCATCTTCTTATTGGCCTCTCATTGGCCAACAAAACCTTTCCGCCATTGCAGAGGTTCTATGAGCCAGGGTAGTGCAACCCTTAGTACATATACTCATATCTAGATTATTGTATCATTACAAGTCCAGGCAAGAATATTAATTCATGAAAACCGCAACCACTCTGTCAATAGTGACACGAATAAGAAGAAGAGACAAGTCAAGAAGTATCAAATAACAAGACAACGCAGCGCCATATGGCCAGGCAAAGCATAGACTAAGAGTCAAGGCAGCGTTAAATCGCAACTCTGGTCTTTGAGACTGTAGGAACTTTGTAGTACTTGGACTGGTCCACCAATTATCTTAATTAGTCAGCACCGACTCAAACTCAACCTATTTACATAAAGAGGCGTATTTTCCGAAGTTTTTATACTCTAAGAGAAATACAGAGCTTATAAGGGCCACCTAACATGTCAAACCACTCAAATGAGAAGACATCAAACAACAAGGTTTTTAAGCAAGTTTAATTAATACAAGACAAGATTAAAACTATTTTTGCCCTGCCCAGTACAACAGTGCAACGCAGTGGACCACAACATACAAAGCTACATAAAGAGTGGTTTGGCACAATAAGCAAGACCTCAGCGCAGCGGATGCTGGCTGGGGCGCTTACCCTCGCGAGAGGTACCTTACAGGCGGGTTGTACGCCATTGATTTTGATGCAAGGAGTTGTATACAGTGCATAGAGCCATAAGTTGCCACAGTAGTTCTCTGCGGAAGAGACACAGTCAGGTATAATCTGATAACAGAACACTCGTAGCAAGGAAAAGAAACGATAAGTGGATCTAGATCGTTAACCCTACTCGAACTGATGACAATACTGGAGCTAAGCGAATGATTGAATATCACTCTTCCGGCGGCCTATCTCCCGGGGAGGTATAGCCAACCGCCTGTTCAACAATTATCCAGTACCGGAATGGTACTTGTTGCCCCCGGCCTCGGAGGCTGTGTTCAGAATTTGGGGCGCTCCACCTAATATGACTGATTTACTCCAAGAAAGAAAAGCTGTTGTCGTTACCTGTTCAGTAGTCAACCAGTACTGTAAAAGTACTTGCTCCCCCGGCCTCACTGGCCATATTCAGAATGGGGTACTCCAAACATAGAGAAAGGTTGCTGGCTTGACCGTTTCAGAAATCATCCATTGCTACCCCCGGCCTCGGAGGCCTATATTCAAAATCTGGGGTACTCTATATAGAGAATAGCTGCTGTCGTAGCCCGTTTCAGCAATCATCTGGTACCGGTATGGTACTTGCTGCCCCCGGCTTTGGAGGCCGTATTCAGAATCTGAGGCGCTCCATATATAGACTGGTTCGCGTCGAGAAAACTGCTGTTGTAACCTCTACGTGACATGGGGCTCGAGAGACAGATCAGTCAAAATTTTGAACGCATTCAGTCATCCTTGGAATTTCAAACTGGCTTGGGTGTTCCCACCAGTAAACCTGATTCAGCAGCTTCTACATTATCTAGATTCGTCAAGGTATATAGCCATAGTGATAAAAGTCATGTCAGTGGACAGAACGTTTCTAGCTAGCAGACTTGAAGGCGCGGGTCTAGCCCACCACTGCCAATAAAAAGCCTGAACAACAACCTAACAGACCTCACCTCTGCCCAAGTGATAAAGCTAGAGCTTGTAGCATAGAAAAACAAGGGGGGGGGGGGGGGTGATCAGGCATTGATTTTTTATTTTAATAGAAAAATATCTCTTGGGGTTGACAAAATCAACGCTCTCAACACATACCTACAGCCCCAATTGGGAGCTATATTATACAGTGTGAGAATACAAGTTTGAAACTTAGAACTATGCAGAGTCAAAGTCAAAGTCAAAATTACTTTATTCAGTAAAATCACAAGAATCATTTGGAATCGTCTTGCATGCTAGGTGATTCTAGGTGCCAGTTCCACGCGACCAGAGTAATAATGTAGCTAGATTCCTGGCCTAGCTGTAACAACCTTAGGGACAAACTTGCGAGTAGAGACAACATTTATTTCCATTATACTATTTGGAACTCTTACATAAGTTTGCACATACTCAAGTATTTAAACTGCAAAGATATCAAAGAATTTCTTTGTTGCTATTATGTATATTTTCTAAAAACATATTATTATACATGTGTTCTCTAAGGGCACTAACTATACCTACTGTCTTACTTTTCAACTGGCCCAAAAAATACTCCATTTCCAAATACATATTTGATGCAGCTAGAAGAATAACAATTCTTTTAGTATTATTTGTTGAGTCTGGTCTGGTTATATTCAATAACACTCTTGTATCAATCTGCAGATAAATTAAAAATTAATGAGATACAGAATGAAATATTGCTGTGGCTTTAAGTTGACTCAAAACAAGACAGTGTCTGGTTGAACAGGTAATAATAAAGACATTATTATGAATCACTGATAAATAGGTTCTGATGTAGTTGAGATAACTAAATTATTAATATTAGTCTCTTGAAAGTCCAGACCAGTTACCTGTACAATGATAGCTAATTGGATAAATTCAATTTGCATATGGATCTAAATAAACGACTTAGTACCTAGCTAGGGCAGTATAAAATCAGAATTTGCCTTACAATGTTTTATATAAAATGAAAAATAATATATATACATATATATGTAGGAATATATAGAGGTCTATATTGAGATATTTCAGGTAGAGATCATTGGAGAAGTACCCACATACCCAAACATTTTTTCTGTCATTTAGCAGAAATTAACTTACTTAAATGTTAATCATTTACCATTTGTAAGAATCAGACACAGAATAAATTCTCATTTCAATAATTAGTTGATCACATTTGATTGTATGTATTCAAAGAAGTCTGACATGAGTTAATACATAAAGTTGGAGTTTGACTAAGCTGAAAGCTTAATTATTTATTTATTCTTGGGACTGATTTTTATTGAGGGCCCTTTTTAAAGGATAAGTTTTCTGTTTAATTTAAGGCCTTTTTAGTTCAATATAGTTTTTGGATCCCAAAGAATTTTAAATTTTATTTTACAAATTTATTGTACTGTAATATAGCAGCAGAATTTAATTTAATTTTAAAAATACCTACAGTTATGTTATTTTTAAAGGTATTTCACATAGCATTTTCTAACTAAATCTTTCACCAGCAGATAACAAACAGGTCTTCATATATATTAACAATGCTGTGTGTTTAGAAACACATATAATAATACTGTTTTGCACTCCAACAAAACAGTTATTATGTGTGTGAGAAACACACAGCATTGGAGCAAGCTTCTTGCTGGTGTTATGAAGAATACTATGAGACCACAGATAACTCAGCAGCGGAGATTCCTCAGCTTCGCCGACAGATGAAAGATTGAAGAATTGACAGGTTTGATAAGAAATGCCATACTAAACGCTTGATATAAGGTAAGATCTTGAAAATTGCTTCTTCATATATATTAACAATGCTGTGTGTTTCTCACACACATAATAACTGTTTTGTTGGAGTGCAAAACAGTATTATTACGGTTCCAATAATTATTTAAAATGATAAAGCGAGATTACATCGACTAAAAATATTACGCAATAAATAAGTTTTAAGAAAACCGGTAAATTACCGAAAATAAATAATTTACAATCAGCTTTTGTTGAATTTTGGCATGACGATTACGTCAATGTCAGTTTAGTTTTGTAACTTAATTGGAATTATACTGTGATGGCTTGCATCTCTGTTGCTCTATAACGAAAGTGACATAGAACATAGCTACTCGTCCTTTTTTTTATGCTAAAAATACTTTTTTTAATTTGAAATTGACATTACTAAATATTTCGCGCCCTATTTTATTTTTCCCGCTTTACCGGTAAGCTGTCATTTCATTTTTCTATGCAGAAGCGCATTGTCTTGTTATTCCTGTGATATATTTTATAATTTACGTGTAAATACGTTACTTATTCCACACATGTAAGTATAGTGGGTATGCTGGTTATGTCACCTGTGAATTTAACCGTTTGAAATGCTAAAAATCATTGTAAAAGCGAAGTTACTAACTTTCGTAAAAGCTAACTTGTGGCTTCGCGTTAGCAGTAATTATCCATCGGCTGGCTTTCAGTATTTAACCCATAGATAACGTTTTTACAGAAAATGTTCGAAGCACGCCTTCTAAAGAGCTCTATCCTGAAAAAAGTGCTGGAGGCTATCAAAGATCTCCTCACACAGGCCACTTTCGATTGCGACGATAATGGGATCCAATTGCAGGTAAAGTGTGAACGGTTACGGTTATCCACCTCTACAGCCCACATGAATAATAAGTTAGAATAATACTTTATTATGAAGATAATATGCAAAGGTAGAGATTCATTAAAATCATGAGAATATTCATACATACTGAGTGATTAGTTGACAGTTTCTTGTGACCAGAGTCGAAGAAAAAGAATATGCAGAAATGAATAGCCCTACTAACTACTTTTATTTATTTATAGGCAATGGATAACTCCCACGTATCACTTGTGTCCCTCACATTACGGGCAGATGGCTTCGACAAGTACAGATGTGATAGAAATATATCCATGGGCATGAATCTCGGAAGGTAATATGATTTTTACTAAAACCTTGTGGCAACAGGCAACACAACTCAGCTGGCAGTAAGTAGCTCTGCCTTTCATGCTGTGGGTTCGACTCCTACCCAAAGCAAATGTTTGTGAGATAAACATAAATATTTGTTCTGCGTCTAGGTGTTACTATGTATTTACAAAGAATTATCAAAAATATTATATCAGCAATCTAGTTCACATAGTACAAGCTTTACTTAGTTTGGGACTAGAGTGTTATGTGTAATAATGTACATGAATATTTATTTTATTAATTAGTAAAGTGCTATTAGTGATAGGTGTTGTGTTTTTCTTATGAGTATTTATTTTATTGATTAAATATTTTTTATTTTAGTATGTCAAAGATCCTCAAATGTGCTGGAGACAAAGACACAGTGACAATGAAGGCGCAGGACAATGCCGACACGGTGACATTTGTATTTGAAAGTCCCAACCAGGAAAAAGTCTCCGACTATGAGATGAAACTTATGAACTTAGATCTTGAACATTTAGGTGAGCAATCTTGTTTCTATGTCACTAGACTTGTGTAAAATAATTTGTTGTCTGTTCTATTGCACTTGCTGTGTTTAACTATGGGAACACTCTTGTCTTACTTGCATACTACTTTAAAATTGTAAAGTGTAAAACTGTGTTGGGTATTTTATCTTAAAAAATTAAGAACAATTATGAAGATTAAGTGGTTTGAAATGTTTATTTATTAAAGAAAGAAAAGAATCATGCCCAAACCCTGTACCAGATTGCATCAAAAGCTAATTATCATCAAAATTAAGATTTTATTTATATGTGTACTTTGTTAATTTTTAACCGTCTTTTTTAACCGGGTTTAGAAAATTAAAATTAATTATACATAGCATGATTATCAATTTCCTACTTCCGAGTGCTTAGTCCGAGCTTGCATTTTAAAACTCCCTACTCTCGAGTCGAGAGTCGTCTTTCGGATATCCATACAAAAATACAAGGACATCCGAGAGACGACTGTCGGCTCGAGAGTAGGGAGTTTTAAAATGCAAGCTCGGACTAAGCCTTCCGCACGTCAACTATTTTGTTCCGATCCCAGCTGTCAACTATTTTCGTGAGTGGACATTGAGCATAAAAATCTTGTTTGCCAAGTAAGCTTTAGCTGAGAAGGCAAACATGATATAAAATAAAATACATTTTTAAATATTTTGAAATGCGGTTAAACATTGAAAAAAATATTGTTGGTAGCGAAAAGGTAAATAAAAATTAGGGCTTTGAGAGTAAATTCAAATTGATGCAAGTTGGTACAGATTCCCATAGCCCATTGGGCATTGTCCTTTATTTATTATCATGAGCTGTTATATTATTTAAGAATTTTTAGATAATAGTCTCAAAAGTTGTGACAGTATAGAACATTACATCTTGTTATTTGAATTCTTTAATAAAAAAACAAGAGAACTTACATGGATTTGGTCCATTGACTATGCATCCTGCTATAACACTTCAACTTAAACCTGTAATTATATTATTTGTGTTATTCATTTTTTAATTAATTCATGAAATAACGATTTTCAGGCATTCCTGAAACAGAGTACAGTTGCACAATCCGACTGCCTAGCGGCGAGTTTGCGCGCATTTGCCGCGATCTCTCGCAGTTCGGAGAGTCCATGGTTATTTCCTGCACTAAGGAGGGTAAATACTAAATATGTACTCTAATTTTTTTTATGACTAGAAACAAGACTATCAAATGGACCACCTGTTATCAACAGATAACTACAACTACAAAGTCTGTATAATGTTGTGTTAGGACATGCCTTTGACTATCCCCTAACTTGATGTTAAGTTGCCTTTTGATGGGAGAGAAAACTGATTATATTATTACATATTTTATTATTTATTAATACTAAGAGGTATCCTGTAGAAACGTTGATCCCTTTTATGTCATCTGTTGTCATGTGCTAGAAAAGAGATAAAAACAGTTGTAATTAATTAAGAATATCTTCTTTGTGTTAGAAAAATACTTATTCTATTTTTATGTTGGCAGGTGTTAAATTCTCAGCGACGGGAGACATCGGTTCTGCGAACATCAAACTGGCGCAGACCGCCTCCATCGACAAAGAAGAAGAAGCTGTTGTCATTGAAATGGAAGAACCTGTAACCCTAACTTTTGCCTGCCAGTATCTCAACTACTTCACCAAAGCAACGTCTTTGAGCCCTCAGGTAACTAGATAACAGTTAACAAAACATAAGTTACTGTTACTGGTTAAAGGTAAACGGCATGCCGAACCAAGTGCCGCTAGCGAGCACCTAATTACACATTTTCATGTGGCGCAAATTCAAGCAGATCAGCTTTTGCTTATTTTTTTTCTTAAATAACCAAACTGCCCATCTTGGGTAATCAGTGGTAACTGCTACCTGTAACGATCTTGAATGTGATAATAATAATGAAAAAGCTATTTACATCATCATCATCATCCACAACCTGACTTGACCCACTGCTGGGTATAGGCCTCCCTTTGCTCTTTCCATTCCGCATGGTTCTGAGCTGTTCTCATCCATCTGCGGCCCACGGTATTGACGATATCGTCCGTCCACCGTGCCGCTGGGCGCCCAACGCTTCTTTTGCCAGTCCTCGGCCACCACTCTGTCAGCGATTTGCTCCATCTGTCGTCACCTCGTCTAGCCAATGTTATTTACATAATGTATAATAAACATTCTGTTTTAGATGCAAATTATAAAAAAACATGTTTTGTACACAGGTCCAACTGTCTATGTCTGCTGATGTACCGTTGGTCGTAGAGTACCGCATTCCTGACATCGGTCACATCCGCTACTACCTGGCGCCCAAGATAGAAGAAGAAGACAGCTAAACACACTCCAATTCCACCCCTAGCTTTTAAAGTTGAACCAATAAGTGTCTTAAATGTATGTGCCCCTTTCCTATCATGTTGCATACACTATGTGTACTAAATTATGTGATAATCATGATGAAAAGGCAATAAAAGTATTTTTTTTCCATAAATTTTATTTTATTCATTGAAAAATTCTAAAAACCAACGCCGGACATGTTCCAACTTATGAAATAATTAAAACACAATGAGTTAATTTTGTGGCGTTGGTAATACACAAGTTAAAATCGAAATCATGTTTTACATGAGCTTAATTAATACAAATTATAATAGAATGGAATGATAAAATAATTGGAAATTCAATTGGAATGTCTACACAACTAAATTATGCTTGTCATAAAATAAAATAGCTGTACTTTGGTAAGTAATAAATAACGCACACTTCTCAATCATACAAATCTATACTTACCTGCTAAACCTAAATAGCAAAATATTCCTCATAACATAAATACAGACAAGAATCGAACCTGCACCTCTCACTGAGGCATAAGCTACACTAAAAAGTAAATCTGTAATTATTTCACAAACTTATTCTTATTATTTAAAAGCGCCCAAATAGCACACTATTCAATCTCAAATTCAGTACCATATAAATTAGTTATGATAAAAAAAATGCAGCAAAATAATATTGAATCTTCTAAGACATTAACTTAAATTCTAAGAGATACATAAACCATCCAAATAAGTAATTACCGTACAAGTAATGATGGAAATCCTTATGATGAAATATAAACGCGACCATGCGATTGAAACTTATAGGCGGTATGGCCAACGTTACTACGAACAAAACAGTCGCCGTGAAGTTGTAAAGATCGATTTACACTCCAATAAGTACAGTAACGTTAATGACATGTAACTCTAACAGTCACTGACTTCGCCATCTTTCAAAATGAATTATTGAAATTAAGTGGAATTGAGACAATTCTTTACAGCCAACTGCTTGACTAGAAGTTTTAAACGCAAAACTAAACCTAACATACAAAACTAACCGACTTAAAATTAAAAGGAGGGTGGGGCAAGAGTTAGTGACATTGGGAATGCTACAACTGTCAAATGACGAACATTCTTGAGATTCTCGAGAACTTTTTTCATGTTCACATATAAAAATTGCTTAAAATAGAGCTAGTTTCAATTGACCATTTTTTAAGCAATGTTTATTTTAATTTAAACAGCATTTACACATCCTTTGATTAATGACGAGTTAAGTAGCGAGTTACTAGACGCTACTTAACAAGTCACTGTACTTATAGCCTTGTAAATGCTGTTAAATAGAATATTCCTCAAGACAGTAGGTAGAATAATGTCACTGCTTCCACTTCTTGGCCGAGAAGAGAACAGCTCGTTGCTTGAGAAACAGCGAGTAGCTTTGTTTGCGAGGCAGACCGCTGGTGCCTGCTACGGCATTTGGATCCACCTGGAATAAAAAAACATACATTATGTATTATTTATATATAACATTAAGTATACTGTAACTCCTAAGTATATTGTACTATTAAGTATATTGTATAACATTAAGTTAAAACTGGTGTCATCTAGGTATGACACCAGTTTTAACTTATATCAGACGTAAGTTTTGTAGGAAATACTATTTTGTAACGCCTGGTATTATGAGCATAAGATAGATAAACTCTAAATTGTACACTAAGAAAATTTCACAAGGGAAAATATTACAACAATTTTGTACAATGGGCGGTCTTATCGCTAATAGCGAACTCTTCCAGACAACCTTGGATGGAGGGGATAGACAAAAACAGAACGACTTAAATTATATTCGATAGCTTACGACTTTTGTATGTCTCGTAATTATCAAAGCAATAAGCATGACTGCGTTTTGCTATGCTCAAAATATCAGACCAGTCGACTATCGCAGGCCAAGTATTTATTTTAACAGGGTATAAAATACATATTAATAATGAAAAAAAAACTCAAATACAAGAACTGAACACATTTAATTCATAATTAAAATATTATTGATACATTACAAATACAAAGTATATTGCTTAAAATCCTATGATCACACTTTAAAACTACTCGTAAGTCAATAAGAGTGTAAGTTACACTGCGCGTCAACGATAAACTGACTTAAACTACTATAAATTTTCTGTTGCAAATACTGTTACACTGTGTGGGCAGAATTCGAGAGTTGCTGTAAAGCCGCGTAGTGTGACTACACCGTTTTAAGAGGCTTAAACTACACTTACGAAAGCAGAACCTCGATAACTCAAACCTCGGTAACTTAAAAAGCTCTACAACAGCAAAAAATAATGTGTTCCCCCTATTAGAGCCCAATACCTCTACTCTTGATATCTTAAAACCTCTTTAACTTATAATATTTTGTGTTTCCCTTGGTTTTTAACATATCGAGGTTCTGCTGTAATATTAAAGTAGGTTAGTTACCGGCTGGTCGTGTTTCTTCTCGTTGGCGCGTCGGTTCGCGGCCACCATAGCGTTCATGTATGGTGTGCGGCGCGGGCGCCCTCTACCTGTTACAACAAACAATCATAAATGAAACTGAGTGCTTTTTCTTTGTCTAAACTAATATTATAAAGAGGAAAGATTTGATTGTTTGTTTGTTTGCATCGAATAGGCTCCGAAACTACTGGACCGATTTCAAGAATTCTTTCACTGTTGTGAAGCTACATTATCTGCGCTGAACATAGGCTATATTATAATGATATTTTTTATATAGGCTACCCGTGCGAAGCCGGGGCGTACTACTAGTTATAAATATATAGGGACTAACTAAGAACATTTAAATCGAACTTAGACAAAGTAAGACGATGCTTAACAACGTTAATTCTTCAAACATAGTGCGTGTGCGTTACAAGAGAATTAGTTACAAAAAGTTATTAATCATTTTGGGTACTTCTATATATAAGTTAGACATCCGATACTAAATATTTGAAACTATCATGGTTTTGAACATAGTTTTCATTATGGACGGGATAAACCAGAGCAACAAACATACCGGCTTCTGTAAAAACAGAAGCCGATAATCATTTGCGCGGTCTGGGGGCCTTTGTACCCTCGGGGCCCTGGGCTGCAGCCCGAGCAGCCCTTAGGTAGATCCGGCCCTAGGTACAACACATATTCTTCTTCCACTCTCCCCTATCAGATGTCTAATTCTAATTGGGGGAATAAGATCTGCACTGACGTCCCGCAATGGGGTTTACTGTGCATTGTCCCCCTGCTAACCTCACCCCAGCCAGCACAACTCCTTAAAGTAACGGAGAAGGACTTTGGGTTGGTGGTAGCAGTGTTCTAGCATCCCCGATGGTGTGGTGGTATCAGACGTAGGACGTTATAGTTGTATGTGTGTGTAGTTACCTGCCCCCCCTCCACGCCTTCAGGTCTCCCTCTTGACTTGCAGCGCGGGCGGCTCGCCCTCGGGCTCGGGCTCGGGCGCGGCGGCGGGCGAGATGAGCTGGTCGTGCAGCGTGCGAAGGTGCCGCAGCAGGTTCGACTTCACGTTGAACCCTTTGTTGCACATGCCGCAGATGAATGGACGCTCGCCTGATCATAATTATAAAAAAAAACAAAATTCTTTATTCAATAAAATCACAAGGATCATTAAGAATAATCTTACATACTAGGTGATTCTAGGTGCCAGTTACAATTTCACTAAATTAAATACTGAAGTTCTAGAGCAGTGTCAATTAAACTTAGTAATAATACACATAATATACAGGGGCCTATAATAAGGGCCTTCAATAAATTATGTCACACGCTTGCGACGCGGAAGGTTGCGGGTTCGATTCCCGCCCTGGGATATATGCTTGTACGATCTGCAAATATTTATTCCGGTTGTTCTGGGTATTTCATATGTATAATAAAAAATATCTATCTATGTAATGTATTGTATTAAGTATGTCAGTCTAGTACCCATAACATAAGCTCTGCTTAGAGGCTAGATGATGTTGTGTGAATTGTCCAGCATTCAAGGGCGGATCCAGCTTTGGCGCCAGGGGGGGTCACGATCAAGCTTTGGCGATAGGGGGGCACATAGTCGTGGTGAAGTCAAGAACTTATAATTTAATTTTGATAATGCAATTCTGCCAGCATTATTTATTTATTTATTTGATTGACTCACCGGTGTGCGTCCGCATGTGTATGAGCATGCTGGCATGCGAGGGGAAGCACTTGCGACATTGCGAGCAAATCTTGCTCTGCTCGCCCTCTGTGAAACGATTGTGACGTTTTGGAGGTGCACTGTTGTTTGACATGGCCAGCTCTAGACAAGCGAACACCGGACGTATATTTAATGGGTTTATACAGCAATGGGACACGGGCAACGCAACGCTCCGTTTGATTAACGATTCACTTGCAACTATCAACTGTAGTGGTCTTGCTAAGTTACACGTTTGTTAAACTCTAGCAAAAGTTTACCGATACAAATCACTGATTGATTAGCAAATTGATGCTAGGCATTTTAAGGTGATTTTATTATTTTTATTTCAAAGATTTTAGATAATTTAAAAAAAATATGAGATAAATAGGAAATGTGCATTGCTAGAGTTCACGAAACTCAAACAGAACGTTGCAAAATTAGTACATAACTGAAGTGATGATTGTAGGGTTAGTGTGGGGTTTGGAAAAGCGGTGGATTTTAAATATTTATTATTTAATAATTTTAATATTATTTTTTAAGGAATGTTGCGATGTTCGTTTGCCTGAAGAAGCCACATTCACACAACAATCATTCAGCTATGTGCCAATATTATTATTTTAAAAAGTACATTATTTATAAGCAATTATAACGAAAGCTTTAATTACATATTTGATTTTAAAACAAATTTACAAAGTTTATTTTGAAGTTAAAATATAACATTAACATTTTGTTTTACTGCTAGATGTAGTTTTTATTAATTTAAACATTATATCAATTTATATACTAAACTTATAGTACCTAAATAAGATAAATGTGCAACTACTTCTTATATAACATATTACATAAATAAATTATTCAGGCAAACACATACATTATGTTATCGTATGTTTTTAGGGCATTTTGATTACTCTAAGTCTAGAGTCTAGACTCTAGACGCTCACATCTATTTGATGCTGACTGTATATGTTAACGCGCAAAAAGACCTCGTACGTAGAGGTGTGTCTTTACCATATTTTAGAAATCAAGCCCCATACAAATGTGTCTTGATTCTGGTCTTTTATATGTTTTACTTAATTTTTTTTTTCTTTCTGCTTTCTATTATGAAGTAGAAGAACAAAAATTACTTTCCTCGCATCCATACAAATAAATCTATTATTAGTTAGAAGAACATGCACACACCAACGATAAAACTTTTGTACAATTCATTCTTCTTCTTGACGTCTCACTTGACGTCTACGTATCAGGTAGATTGTCACCAGAAATCGATTGTCACATTTATTCGTGGGGTGAGCACGAATAAATATGACAATCCTTTAGTAAACATAACGCAGCGTATTCGATTTACATTGCGTATCTAACGCCAGTTCAAAAGTTGAACGTTTTTAAAGATAAGATAAAGATAAATTTATTTCAGAAAAAATATGAAACTTAGAGCCTTTGTAACCATAATCACTTAGGTACTAAGTTACATAGTGTGAAGAACAAAAATAACTATCAAAATATTGTTACAATACCATACCCTCCGTGATAGATTTAACTGAGTTACGGCCAGCAGAAATGTAGCAGCGTCAACACGCAATGTAAACCGAATACGCTGCGTTACGTTTACGATTGTCCCATATATTCGTGCTCACCCTTGTGATATGTAGCCGTCAAGTGTTTAGAAGTCGTGTTGTCGTTAGTGTGCGCTGACACTAAGCTATTAGACTGACCAGTTTCTGTGTGCGTGCTTTGTATATGGCGCACCCATTCCGCCGGGTTGGGGAAATGCTTTTGGCAGAGATCGCAGCGGAGCAACGCCATTGTCTCTTCCGTGTCGTCACTCTGAAAGTATGCAATATATTCATTCAACATCCATACTTACTTACTTACTTACTCACTTACTTTACTTATTCAACATCCATGGACTATATAAATTAAAGTCAATAAGACAAACAATATGACAAGTTTATAATTAAATTACCTAGTATACCTATATAAGACTATTCTAAATGATCTTTGTTATTTTACAGAACATAATTTAATTGTTTTTGATATCAGAAATAAGCGGATATGCTATGGTAAACTCACAGTTAATTGATTTTGAAATAGTTAAGCGGATATGCTATGACGTAAACTCAACGTTAATTGATTTTGAAATAGTTAAGCGGATATGCTATGACGTAAACTCAACGTTAATTGATTATGTAATAGTTAAGCGGATATGCTGTAACGTAAACTTACAGTTAGTTTATTTTGTAATATATAAGCGAATATCCTATAACGTTAACTCACAGTCCATTGATTTAGTAATAGATAAGCGGATTGTATCGGTGTACTTACAGCAGATCTGTTCTTCCGTTTCCTGGCGTGAGGCGTGTTGAGCGCGTGTCCTTCCACGTGTCGCACCCACGCGCCCGGCACTGAGAACACCTCCGCACACAGCTCGCACGACAGCGGACTGTACATCTGTACACACACATACTGCATTATACAACTATACACCCACGCGCCCGGCACTGAGAACACCTCCGCACATAGCTCGCACGACAGCGGACTGTACATCTGTACACACACATACTGCATTATACAACTATACACCCACGCGCCCGACACTGAGAACACCTCCGCACATAGCTCGCACGACAGCGGACTGTACATCTGTACACACACATACTGCATTATACAACTATACACCCACGCGCCCGGCACTGAGAACACCTCCGCACATAGCTCGCACGACAGCGGACTGTACATCTGTACACACACATACTGCATTATACAACTATACACCCACGCGCCCGACACTGAGAACACCTCCGCACATAGCTCGCACGACAGCGGACTGTACATCTGTACACACACATACTGCATTATACAACTATACACCCACGCGCCCGGCACTGAGAACACCTCCGCACATAGCTCGCACGACAGCGGACTGTACATCTGTACACACACATACTGCATTATACAACTATACACCCACGCGCCCGGCACTGAGAACACCTCCGCACATAGCTCGCACGACAGCGGACTGTACATCTGTACACACACATACTGCATTATACAACTATACACCCACACGCCCGGCACTGAGCTCGGCGTTATTCGTATGTCGATGTCGTTCAGAGAGATTAGCACGAATTCAACGTATTTAAAATACACTGCACGCTAACATTGCAATATTCTTTTTTTTACGACAGTATAGCCGATGTCGACGCGCAGTGTATTTCAAATTCACATAAAAAATTAACAATAATTGTATGTATCTATCCACTTACCAGACTTTCATCTTCAATATCCATTTCGTCAAGCGGTTCTGTTTTAACACTCATCTCAGCCTGCAGCATCTCAGCGATAGAGCGTTCTTCTTCTTCAATACTACTGTTGTCCCACTCCGGCTCGTCCTTGATCTGTATTTCTGTCTCCTTCTCTTTAGCAGCAGGTTTAGATGCTACAGGTTCCTTTGAAGCTTGCGCTTTTTCTAAAACGATAAACAAGATTTATTAGTAGAAAAAAACATCTTTTATCAACATTTCTTGATAACAACAAGATTTGCTAGAGATATTCAATTTTTTTTTTCAATTCAATTTTTTTATTCATAACAATTACAATTCAATTGTGTTTGAAATTAACATACAATACATACAAATAGTAAATAATCTAAAATCTAATCTAATAAATAATAATATATTATACAAGCACAAAAATAAAAATTCAAAATGTCAATATATTTAAAATGTCAACCGGGCTTATTTTCACTTATTATACTTTAAAAGTCATCAATTGAATAGAATGATTCCTTCAGCAGCAGTCGCTTTAAATCTGACTGGAATGTTTTAATGTTCTTAGATGCTTTTAGTTCAGAAGGCAGAGCATTAAACAGTCTGACAGCTTGGTACCTACTGCAGTGTATCGCCACATTTAACCTTGGGCTAAAAGGAACCTCGAGATCCATCCGTCTAGTGTCTAACCGTTTTTGATATTTGATATTTGAATTACACTGCTGTTTTGTGGAACAGCCGGTCCACCGCGCAATGTAATGCTAATAAACCAATCGCTATACATATAGACCTTTTTAAGAATGCAGAAGGCCATTTATTTATTACCACTACTCTCGGAAATACATTTTTGCAAATCATCCAACTATTTATCCAGTTATAATATTTAAAACCCGACAAAAAAACAGAGAAGTTTAAAAGTGTTTATCAGTTTTCTGGTTTCATCCTGTTGTTGTGATAATCATACAAAAGTTCTGTGAAAACTTTGTTAAAATGTACATTTAAACACAACTTACTCTTTCCTGTGTCCTCTTTAGTTGCGACCTCCGTCTTTTCCTTAGTTTCTTCTACATTTGCATCAGTCTTTTGTTTCTTCCCGTATTTCTTCTCCACAGCATGTCTTCTCAGTATTCTGCCATATGAAAACATTTTTTTATAACATTTTCAGAGACACACATATTAAAAGCAATTATTTATTTATTTATTAAACCTATTTAATTATTTAATTAGTTTTTGTTAAATCATTTGAGTACTTGAATCTTTTTTCATTTCAAGTAATATTCATGGACATTTATCACAATACACTATATCTAGCCCCAATCAAAGTAAAGCTTTAATTGATAAAAGAATACTTAAATACATTTCTTCAAATCAAATCAAATTCAATCCAGTAATGCCAAGACGCTTAGATAAAAATACATACCGTGGTGATGGTCCTTCGTCAGGTGAATCATCAACAACCATTGTTGCTGGCATAGTATTAGTTGACGTAGATACTGATGCTACTGAAGGTGTTTCAGTATTGGCCGGAGCCACGAGGATTGTGTGCCCTTTAGAAGTCATCGGCATGGTGGTGCCCATGGGAGCTCCAGGTCGAATGGCCGCCTGTGTGGTACCTTCTGCTGTCTTGATGAAGACCAGCTTTGGTGGACCGATGAACATTGGTCTGGAACATTATCAGTCAAATTAGAGAAACAATAAAGAATACTTGGAGAGAAAAGATGTTGAATTACAATTATTTTGATTTCCCGGTTCTCTTGTTGGATATTCCTTGTATTTAAAAAAGCCACAACAGATTCAGGATACATTGTTATTTTGCTAATAATATTGTGTAAAGGAGAATGGGCTATTCTGTATGGAGCGTGGGCCACGACTAAAAAACTCGTCCCTCAGGGTTGCCACATAATATGTTTAAAAGAGCTTTTAATAGCCTACCTTTTACTATTTTTATTTAACATCCCACTAAACTATGGATTAAACTTGCTCTGTATCTATTTAAGTTATTTTTTGTATTTACTTAGTGTACAATAATGAATAAAATAAGATGTTTGTCCATTAATCACAACTATTGAGTAAGATGAAATAAGAATATGTATAGTTTCTAACCTGAATTAACATATAATAGGTGTGGATATTATTGCAGACCAAATACAATTATATTCATACCCAACTTCAGTTAATTGATTGGGATAGAACATAGCCTATATTAGTGATTTATAAAAGAAGTTACTAAAATACCTTTGAACACCCCCTGGCCCCGTAGATACTTGGTTCAGCTTAATTATCTTGTCATCAACCTTCTTCATGGCCAACTTTGGCAGTAAATCCTCAGGTTTCTTGACCAGCGACTGCTTGTTGACGCTGGCAGACTGCGCTGAGTCAGTCTTGTCGGCGTCATTTGTGTCATTGTTGGAGTGTTGCCATAGTCCTCGGATTTTGAGCACCTCGCCTGCCTTCAGAACTGTGTCTAGCACCTCATTGGATACTGTAGTTTCTCCTATAAGTGTTTTAATATAATTATTATAAGTAAAAATAACTGAAAAAGGTCTAAAAAGGTGGAAAACTCACGTCACTCAGCTTGTGCTGGTGTAGAACCATTGGGCTCTACACCAGCGCTGGTTTTCAGTAATGCCAAAAGATGAAGAAGGTGGGTTAAGACTGAGTAATTTAGAATAGATGGATAGAAATAAACAAAACCAGTTCCTAATAAGTGAGAAAATATATATAAACCAAGCATCACTGCAATAAGCAAGCACTGATTGTCAATATTTGTATTTAAAATGCACTATTGTTGACGTTGTTGTATCAGCAAAATTAGATACCTTACAACATAGTAGAATGTCAGTAGCCCTTGGTAAAATGCTAAAAACACTGACCTTTATACATGTATTCGACGAGTATCTTCAGCGCCTTCGTGGAGATCTCGGAAGGTAGCACCACGTAAAGCATTCCGCCCATGCGCATGACAGAGCGCTGGCCGTCGAACAGCGAGCTGAGGTACACGCTGCACGAGCTTAGAATGAACTTGTGTGCCGGGATCTGTGACCCGTCCATCGTGCATAGCACCACATCCGTGAACCGCTCCGAGCGCAGCAAAGCCGCCACGGAACCGTTCAGATGGGCACTGTGCGAGTGCCATTTTAACTGATATGTGTCCGTAGAAGTCATTTTGCGGCACGCATTTCATACGGGTTTACCTGTACGGGATTTATTGTTTATATTAATGGAAAATGTTGAAGAACTACATTTCTTCCGAGTAATAAAAATAATCGTGGTGGAGCGCTTGCGCAGCGCAGGCAGCGTCGCCACCACAGACTACAATAGTGTGCTGCTGTCACAGATCATATATTAAAGGACTGGCTGCTGTGCTCCACAGACTGCTATTACGCACGCAGTTAATGGTTTTTGTGTAAATGATTAGAGATAGGAATTAGCTTTCTGCCGTTTTTTGACGACCGGTGTAGTATTTACCAATAACAAGTAACTATACGATCTGCGAATTGTAAAATCCATCGGTCACACAAGTTATTATTATAGCCGGTAAAACCCATTGAATGGCTTTCTTTTTTATAAACTTTTTTTTTTCTTTTTCTTTTCCCCTCATTCAAGGATCCCTGTTCGGGTAAAGGCCACACAAGGTCACACAAGTTATGCAGCAGATAAAGAATAGAGTTGCGAAAAATATTACCGGTTATCGGTTACTGACTTACTACAGTTTAAATAGATGTTTACGCACTTGGTCGTCGGTCGTCTTATTGCTTTTGGTCGCCGGCGACAGGTCGACAGTGCGTAACGGCTCTAAGTGGCGCTGCCAAATCATTTATGAAAATTAAAAAACTCTAAATTTTTTAGTAACGTAAATGTTTTTGATCCTCGTCTCGTGGAAAACCTAGTTTGAAATACTCTGGATTCGTGTGTAACGTTTTGGTCAACCTATGTAAAAGTAAAGATAACAAAGTAGGTAAAGTAGTTCTCTAAAGTTATTGATCTAAACCCAGAAACTGAACGTGGCCAGTGGCCAATGACTATAATAGTGTGCAAGTCAAAAAATTACAAATGAAAATTAAATAACTTAGGTACTGATAAAATGTTCGATGACAAAACATCAATGAGTGTTACGTTTAGTATAACTTCTCAAAAACGTCCATCATCATCCATAAGATAACTAATAGTTTGATGTAGGTACTAGTTTGTACCTTTGTAGATAGGTAGGTAGTATTTGTATCAAGAACTTGAAGCTGCCCGCGACTTCACTCGCGTGTACTATGTTTTCCTGTCGTAACTAGGTCCATACATAACTAGACATTATAGTTTATTAATCTTCAAAAGATATTGATATACTTTAACTTTAAGGAAACACTGAAAAACAATATATAAGCATTTTTAAAATCTTCAAGTCATCTATACGAGCGGTGTTGGCTATGCTATATATCTTTCAACCATCAATCAGTCAGTCAGGACTTTGATTCTTGTAGATTAGATGGAAAAGCTTTTTATATTCAATGAGCGATTTTCCAAATGGCTTTTAAAAAAAAAAAATAGTTCAAAAATAGTCGATAGATGGCAGTAGACAAATAGTGTATCAAAATCCCTCTCTTTTTTATCTGTATAATCTATTGGTAGCTCTGTCGTGTAGCTGTCATTATCATCCTGTCACGTCCGTTTCGGTGTATTCAGCGTTTTGATAAATTTTGTTTGCTTTTATTTTAGCATTCGTGTACCTTCTTGCGGATTTTACTTTTGACGACAACAGACTGTATACTGGTTTCTGATTCCTGCCACGATTGAAGACTTTTAGCTTTTGTCAAACAGTTTTGAATTTTTTCTAGGACAAAAATTTCACACCACAGATAAAATATGAAAACTTTTTGTGTTGACAATTGACATTGAAATGCATTTGACGTTGAGCGCCATCTATCGTGTATTATAAGAACACTCCCTGGAAAATCGCTCATTGCGCATGTGCAAGTTGCCTAGCTGTACACCACCAGTCACCCTATTTCACCCCTCATAGTCTGTCTGGTCAACCATTGTTACGAGACGAAGGGTTGAACAACTGCATAAAAGTTCTGCATCGCTAACGAACTAATTACATAGTACCATATCATTTTGATGATGAATGAACTAATTAGTAGATTTTTATAATATTTTTAATGTAACTATATTCTTTTCAGTTTAACTAATACACATATAAAATAGTATAGATAGAAGTAAATATTATTTAATAGTTTGTTAAAACCATAGCGTAAACAATAAGGTAAGCTTGGTATGTACATTGTTATGGGCGCAAAGATGAAGAAATGATGTGCAAGTGCGTATGCCCACAATTTTCTATGTCTTTCTATTTCTTAATTTTTTAATAATGTATCTTGGAAAAATATTTAACGCTATAGGTTGTCTAAGGATATGCTTAAGATTGAATAAGTAGTTTTACTTCTGATATGCCAGAGCAAACAAATTAGCGAGAGTCATAATCAACCAACGATTAATTTAAGCAAAACTTATATCTAAATAGTAAAAATCTAAATAGTGTTCAAGACAGGTTACCTCAGAACAAGCAATTGATAAATCAATCACGTTGATGCCACGCCGCGCCACCACTATTGGCTCACATTTTAAGTTCAAGTTGTATGATCACATCATGAAACACATCTCGTAAACTGAGTGTAGTTAGTTTTGTTTATTAATAATGTTTTTGATACACAGTTATCACAATATTTTTAGATTGTGTTGAAATGAGCACAGTGCGCGCAACCACCGCTTGCGACCCTCGAATCTGGTGTGTGGCGGCGGCTGCGGCTGTGAAAATCGATGGAGTTGCTATTGATTTAACTCGAAAAGCGGGGTTGCGTATCTCATCGATCCAAGTGGGCGAGCGTCGTTGTGCGGCGTGATGGCCGCCCGCGCTCGACGCGCCTGCGTCATATTCCGAGGGGTGCGCTCGGACGTCGCCGTCGGCGGTCGGCGGTCGGCGCCCGCCCTGCACCGTCTGTACCCACCCGTCTGTGTTCACGCGCAAATTGCTTTTATTCCATGAATTCTATTCGTCGATGGTTGGTTTTGGATAGTTTCATGCAACGATAGCAAATTTATGCATAGATTGAACTTGGAAGCTAAAATTGCAATGTATGCGTTTCTTTTAATAGCCACTTACGCAAAATTATATAACTTAAGTACTTACTACTACTGAACTTAATCACAAAAGTAACACAATTCTTTAGGTGTTTGTTGAGGACTTAGTAGAAGCATCAGAGTATAATCTTCATACATCATCATAGCTAAAGTATGAACAATGAATATGAACGAACAATATTTATTTTGTTCATACTCTACTCCAGTTCAGTAACATTTTAAAATAATACTTTATTCAAGTTAGTATTACATATTCAACATTATATTTATTCAATTCATATTATAAAGTTATAATAAGTATGTACTTATAATTAGGTATATCACACTTACCTATTTGAATCATAGAATCTTATAGCATGTGCGATGTTGCATTGCACTGTTCAATCACATTGCAAAAGAAGTTGTAGTACTTAGTAGAAATATTGGTTAGATGCGTTTTTAAATTTTAAAAAGTTGTAGGTACTTATTAGCCAAATATTCTGAAAAAATGAAACTTGGTTTAAACTCTGAACTCAAAGTCACGGCTACTGACTGACTGATACCTACCTATTAAAAAAAACGTTCGGGAAAAAATTTTTAGGCCTTCAACTATGACTATACATATATAATATACTATAACTATACATATACATATATATGACATGACTGTACCTAATTGTTTGCAGGTGTTTATTCCCTGACTCTAATAACTAGATCGAACACGATTTCAAATACGGGGGCTACTGCGAAAGCAAATTTCAGTTTCAGAGTCAATTTCATATTTGAAAACTAGATGACTTATAAATATTAAAAGTAATTGCCTACAGCACTGACGTATATTGTTAATTCTTGTTAATAAAGAAAACCCAAATAAACATAAATAGTTAAAGTTAATTATGCTCGTGCTACTAGGGCCTTTGGAACACTAATGCTGGTTTAAAATCAGAAAAGAAGATTTTGTTGCTGAGATAAAAAAAAATACATTGTATAATCATTCGTTAATTTGGTTTCGCAGTAGCCAGTGCCATTCAAATAGAATTCGGTTTCCTTACAGGAGTTAGGGAGTATACGATTCAAAGTAATCTGTAAAATTTCATTAAATTAACGAATTTTAATTTGAGTTTGAGACATTTCTAAATAAAAAAATATGAATGGAACCTACTATACCATTTTATCATCTCTAACTTTTCCCTTTCAATGTTTAACAAATGACGCTATTAGATAGTAATAAATAGTTTGTATGTGATTGCCGTGATTGGCAGGTAGGTAGTAGTACTAGGAAGATACTTACATAGCTAGGCGGGAAACCGAGGGGTGGTCGACGCAAATCAATAACGACTGCGCACGCGATGCGCACGCTGCCTGCCCCCCACGCCCGCGCACTCCCCGTCTTTGCTAAGCGTCAATGAACATAGCATGAGGGCTTCTCGAAAAGAGTATGTATGTTACTTACATTAATACCTACTTGCTATTTAAGTCTATCTAAATCTATTAGAAAAAGTCTATCTAAACTATGGATTGGATTGTATGCACATCGACACTTTTTAGATGAATCAAGAATTTAATTGAATTTTAATATTGATATATTATTTTACTGTTATGAATCCTTATCTGAAATAGCTTTTAGCGATAAGGCCGCCCATAGTACTCATGTATTTTTTTATCTGTATTGTACATTTATATTTCGTGTGAAAAAAATTTAATCTATCTTCTTAAATTTTTCGTTGAGTAAATTTGAAAGAATTTTTTTGTGGATATTTTCAGTTGTATTTGTTGCGCCATCTAGCTGTTATGTTATGAACTTAGAAGCCCATCATTTCAAATAGAGAAAAACTTTGGAGGAACCAAACCTTTTTAGGTGTTTGGTGTTTAGCAAAACCAAAAGTTCAACCTCCTCTTTACGGTGTAATTTGTTTGGATTGATCTTATTTAAGTTATGTTTTGAACACACAATACAAAAATACAAGAGTTTTTGTCTACCGACGATAAAAATTAATATTATGTTATAAGCGTGTTTTATTCTAGTTTTGAACACTTGTGGTGTAGGTGTAGAGTAGTGTATGAGTCTATGTAGGAAATGCATGACCTAAATGCTTAGTAAATTAGTAACCATCCGTTAAGCAATATATTTCGACCGATGTTTTAATATTTTACGGTTCAAAAAACTTTATCATCACAACTCTATTTTTTAAACATTGTTTTTAATTTCAATATTGTCAAGCGTATGTCTATGTTTGACGGAACTCTAACTTGAAGATTCATAATCATGTTGACATGTAAATGTAAACACTAATTAATTACAACGAACGGTACAGCGGCAGGCATAGGAAAAGTTATCTCATTGTTTTCTTTTCATTTCATGTGCGCTTTGATTTCTAATTCACACTTCATACATAACATACGAAATGATAAGTAAAATGAAATTGTACCCCTTCGAAGCTTCAGAATAGAGGTTTTCCGTCTCCTTTACTTGGATTCTAACCGGACAAATCCCTCCGGATTTTATGAATCAATGTATATAGAGAATCTTGTGAACAAATCGAGCTATTTTTATAGTTAATCTTGCGAGCATGAACCAGTCCCAATCGTCGGCACTGTCCGCCGACCTAAACAATTTTATAATCGGTGTGTCGCGAAGAAATGCTCAAAATGCTCCTGATCTTACTAAAATTGGATTGAATCTGTTGAAAGTGTTCCCAGCGGCTAGAGATGCAGTCTTGGAGTACTTTGGGCTGGTTTTCAACGATGCCGTTAATGTTTCCCTCAACCAGAATGATTATGAGGTTTGATTTTTGCTATAATTTTGATAGTATTTTGTAAACAAGAAGTTTTGTATCAAAATGTTATTACTTTATTAGTTTCTAAAGAGTTGTTCCTGAAGTAGATATGCTAAACTAAGCAAAGCATCATGAGATATATTGTCAAGAGACCAGACTGAAATAGAATACATATTTATTTTGTAAAAGTAAAGTGAACATAGGACACACTCCTACTATACTAGCTACTATAGCCAATATTATTATTAATACCCAGCCAAAGAAGAATTTGTTTATTTTATTGGAACTGCCTTAGCCAATTACACTAATTAACTTATGTAAACTAATTAACCTAAGTATAAAACAAAATATATGAATTAAAAGAAGAAACATCAATGTTAGCCTGCACACTCTTATTTGTTATTTATAGGGATTAATCTTACTTAGTTTTTGACTAGAGTGTGATATGTAAAATCTCCATGAATATTAATTTATTTATCAAATGAATGTGAAAGGCAGAGAATGCTATGCTGTGCCCTCATATTATCTTTTTTCTTTGCAGCATGACCTCAGTGCTAACGGCTCCTTGGAGAGTGTCAGTATAATAGGACCGGAGCTCTGCAGCCTCGGCCAATCATGGGCACCATTTATTGCACCTTGGTGCATTAATTTGATCATGGATATTGCTACCAAAAAACAAAATATACCGAGTAAGTTTTATGTCTAAAAATACTAATAAAAGTAGGATAAAATAAAAATATTAAAAAATTTGAGTAATTTTATTGGAGTAGTTTATCATCTTCTTCTTCTTCTATGGCTATCTATTTCCTATCGTGCTAAAGGCAGGGTTAAACTAAATTTTGATTTTAAAACTTAATTATTTTTTTTTTCATCAAAGAAGATTAACTATTTGTATAGTGAATTTTCTTCATTATTTTTACTAACATGGTTTCTTTCTAGATGCAGCACTACAGAGTGCAGAGCCTGTGAGAGTGCTTCTGGACATCACCACTCAGAATCTAACATTACTTAAACCCGATGAAAGGGCTAAATGCATTGATATGATGCTAGGTATGTACTTCTAACTTAATCAAAATAGAGTTATCAAAAATTATTTTATGTTTTTTCTATATGCATATACGTTTTCTCCGCCAACTATAAGCCAATTTTGATGGTTCTTTTTTTGATCAGTAAGACATATTGGAGAAGTAAAGTAGCATATACCCAGGCTTATACCCAGCAGTGGGATAGTACAGGCTACCGATGATGATGATGATGATGATGAAAGTACCATATAAATTTCATGAAAATTTTAAGTCTCAACCTTGATCGTGACACGCGAAACGCTTTAGAACCGCGTCTAGGAATCAACAAGATGGTGTAGTGACATCTAGTTGTGATATTGGAACTAAATATACCTTAGCACATTTGACGTTTGTTTGTTGCTTAGTGGAAATATAATTGTTTATACCTAAGTATTAGAATACAATACTTTATTTCAAATACCAATCAATCTCAATTAAAGTTAAAATTAAAAAAAAAACAATTTTTTTTGGCACGGTGACACCTTGTATGAAATGTCCATTTGCTGCCATCATTGTCAGGTTCGTGGGCTTGTTCGTGGGCCGTGGGCTTCGTGGGTCGCGCCGAGCCCGCGCTAGTGGCCCCGCGAGCCCTAGCGCTGGGCCCCGAGGCCGCGCGCGCCGTGCTCGCACACCTCGCCAACCATCCGCCAGCGTTGTTGCATGTCCGGGCTGCACTTAGGGACTTGTTTCAAGTAAGTGTTGGGACTTCTTTCAAGTACATAAGTGTAATAAAAAGCCAGCACAACAAATGTACCTCCAATTTAAACACTGGTAGATACCTTGTTAAATCTGTTAGGTAATTTTAGACAGACTTAGTTAAAATTTAAAAGTCTGTATTTTCATAAAATAAATTTCAAATTGCAAAATTTAGTGAAAACCCAAAAAAAAATATGAATGAACTAATTTGAGATTCATTTAGATTTTATGTAGATAAATACAGAGCTCTGATGTCAAATTATAATATCAAACTTTATTTTAATTGCTTTATTATTTTTAGGAAGCAATAAAAGAAGATGCCAAACCAGAAAAAAAGAGAGATGTTATTCCATACCTTCTCAATTTAGCTTCAAAATCTGATATCGTATTGAAAGCACTGACACAGGATATTGAACAAACATGTAAGCTTTTAATCTTAGTTAAAAAATATTTACCATAGTAAAGTGAGTTTTACAGCATTTCAACTTATGACAAATTATTATATTTTTATATAAGAGTAAATGAAATTAAGACTTTTATCTTTCATCTTAAGATTATCTTAAGATTAGTTTTATTATAAGTAAAACAAATCCTTAATTTTAATTTTAGGAATCTCTTTTTTTTATATTTGAGACGCCACTGGGTGTCTACCATTCACGCCGTCATCTACGAGAAAAGGACCAAACTCTAGCTCAATGCCTGTACGGGCAGATTGCAAGAAAACAAGGAATTATAAAAAAAAAAGACAACTCCTAATTTTTCTACACAACACATCATTATAAACTACAAATCAAAACTGTTAAGAACATCGGTAAAGCAAGTGTAGTTAAATCTTCAATACATGTAGGCCTTTACATGAACTCTTACCTCTGTTACTCTGTTTAGTAACACTTTAGCCACACACACCTAGAATCACCTAGTATGTAAGACGATTCTAAATGATCCTTGTGATTTTATTGAATAAAGAACTTTTTTACTTTACTTACTTTACTTTATCATTTGACAGTAAGTCCCGACGTCATAGACCGTCTAACCGTGCTATGCGTCACGCAACGTCACACGGCGGCGTGGGAAGGCGTGTGTCCCGCTGCGTTAGTTGCGCTACTGTCACGCGCTCATGTACGATGCTTTCTACTGCTGTTGCGGCATGCACAGGATATTGTATTCTGCAAACAGCTATTAGGTAAGAGATATGCACTAAGTTATATAGCAGTGGGTGCCGAAATGATGATGGTGATGATGAAGTTATAAAATATTACGATAACCGTTGCCAGTTTATAATTAGATGCGCTACTGTCTTGCGTTTGTGTACTACTAGTTTTGTCAAAAAGTTCGGGTTCGATTCCCGCCTTGGGATAAATGTTTGTATGTTCTGCAAATATTTATTCCGGGTGTTCTGGGTATTATACAGGGTGTTTGGAAGGGAGCTGTACATACGCCTAGGGTAGAAACTAGGGATAGTCTGCTACCTACCCCCGCCCATTATATTGACCTTGGCCTCAAGGTTTTTTTTTAATTTATTATTATTTTTTATTTGACTTTTTTATGATTTTTTGACTAAAACTACCTGTAGCTCAAAATCTATCCATGGGACCGGTCGGCTAATGGTCTTGTTTTAATCGTTAGAGTCTTAGGGTCCTGCAAAAAATTATTTTACACCAGAAAATTGTGGAGAAGAAAAGTTATGGGGCCTGAAGTACCGTAGTAAGGTAAAGAAATAATTTTAAGGGCAACTTTCTATGGGGTTTAAAAAAAAACTAACAGGGTTGGAGTTCTTCTGATTTTTTTAAAACATCCTCAGTCCATGCCCTTTCTAACGATATGCTAAAAGTGTATTTATCACTTTTAGTTTTAAAGTTATTAATTAATTTCCGCAACTAGGGCACTTCAAGCAAAAATTTCAACTAATGAAAATTAAATGTGTTCGATCGTAAAAGGATGGCAAATGAAACAAAAAATTTGGTAATGACTAATGTCATTAAATTACAAATTTTAATTAATTACTAATTTTTTTTTTTTTTTTTTTTTTTTTTTTTTTATTATTTATTTTTATTTATTTATAAAACCGTGGAGATGAGGAAGAGGTGCCGAGCATGTTTACAGGTCAATGGTCATCAATTTGAACAAAATTTGTAATTAATTAAAATTAGTAATTAATTAAAATTTGTAATTTAATGACATTAGTCATTACCAAATTTTTTGTTTCATTTGCCATCCTTTTACGATCGAACACATTTAATTTTCATTAGTTGAAATTTTTGCTTGAAGTGCCCTAGTTGCGGAAATTAATTAATAACTTTAAAACTAAAAGTGATAAATACACTTTTAGCATATCGTTAGAAAGGGCATGGACTGAGGATGTTTTAAAAAAATCAGAAGAACTCCAACCCTGTTAGTTTTTTTTTAAACCCCATAGAAAGTTGCCCTTAAAATTATTTCTTTACCTTACTACGGTACTTCAGGCCCCATAACTTTTCTTCTCCACAATTTTCTGGTGTAAAATAATTTTTTGCAGGACCCTAAGACTCTAACGATTAAAACAAGACCATTAGCCGACCGGTCCCATGGATAGATTTTGAGCTACAGGTAGTTTTAGTCAAAAAATCATAAAAAAGTCAAATAAAAAATAATAATAAATTAAAAAAAAACCTTGAGGCCAAGGTCAATATAATGGGCGGGGGTAGGTAGCAGACTATCCCTAGTTTCTACCCTAGGCGTATGTACAGCTCCCTTCCAAACACCCTGTATGTATAATAAAAAATATCTATCTATGTAATGTATTATATTAAGTATGTCAGTCTTCTAGTACCCATAACACAAGCTCTGCTTAGCTTGGGGCTAGATGATGTTGTGTGGATTGTCAAGCATTATTTATTTATTTATTATTTATTTATTTATAAATTACGTCACAAGTTAAGGGGTGAGGTGGGATTCCAAATTTTATTTAAATACTTACAACACTTACGGCTAAAATTGCAAAATATGTGACATCATAGCATAATATGCATTTTTTAACCTCCGACGCAAAAACAACGGGGTGTTTCACTAGTAGAATACGTTACACTGTTACATTTGAAATCCAAGATGTCCGCCACCTCAAAATGGCGAATAATATTTTTTTTATAACTCCAAACAAATGAAAGGGCTTGATTATTTTTAAGTTATAATAATATAATTATAATATATTATTATAGTTATAATTATAATATCATTCTAGTTATAATTGTATCATAATTTGTACATTTCAGAGTATCTGCTGCAAAAGCTAGAATACGAAAGTTTGTTTCCGGACAGAACAATCCCTCTCATAATGAGTGCGGCTGAAGAAATCAACGTGGTTAGAGAAAAGTTACTCACCGGCTCGCAGTTAGAGCAATATTCTGTGGCTAGAATACTTATATTGGTTTGTAAGTATATTTACTACTAAATAAAGACATACAATTAGTTAATAATGACATAGGAAATAAGTAATTTTTTTTACTGAAAATTGGATGAATTTTTGAAGGTTGGAACTTTATAATTTTATTTAAGCCACGCATGAATATGTTTCTTAGCGAAAATTGATCCTTATCAGCAAGATCATTGGTTTTTATAATACTATTATATTTATAAAGTTAAAATAAAAAAATACATCTACTAATTTCATTAATCGTGATAGTTGGAGAGTTAAAATTTTCACAAATTATGTTTTTTTAAAACTACATAGGTAATTTTCATAACGACAACAAGTAAATATGTTACAGAACCCTTTGCCCGAATTCGACTCACACTTGGCCAGTTTTTATAAATCCAAGGCATGACTACTTTCACGAGTATTCTCTAATTGTCGTGATTCTGTACTTGACCATCACTGCCCAAAACTCACCCTGAATGGTCCAGTAATTGGCCTTTATGTTTTCTAGGCTATAACCTCCCTTCAGAGTTCGTAAGTACAATAAGCTACCTGCTCCAGTACTCTCGCGACGACACCAGTCTCGCGCTCCTGGTGCGAGTTATATCCGGCACTGTGACTATGCACACGCCGGCGGATTCACCCGACATTAGTATGGACACGGAACGGTATCAGAACTTTATTAAAACAGGTAAAGAGAGCTTAATATTTACGGATCAATACGATTCTAGACCTTTCTCGTTTCGCAGGGGTGGACTTTTTGGGGTTCCATACCGTTTGACTGTCTGTACTACTCTGTACTGTACTGTTGTGTCTGTTCGTCTGTAGGCAAGCTGTTCCTCATCCACCATGTTGTTAGGAATTTATATGATGATGTCTTTGTATTGCCGCTAAATTAATAATATCTAACAAATACTAAAAATAAATAGATAATAAATAAATATAATAAATAAATACTAAAATATTTAAAGGGGCTTTATAATTACGTGGTTTCCTATCAAAAGACTAGTTTGGTACTATATAATGTTAATTAATTATTTAATTTATCTATAACTAAATCATTATTATGTACGGGGTAGTGTCAAACTAGCAAATTGATTAATACAGGGCATTACAAACTGTCAAACTAGAAAATATATAGGTATTTTTATCCAAAGAATCTGTAAAATAAATTGTTATATTATTTTGGTTTAGGTGTGGAATACGCGCTCAGGGATTCGATGCTGTCAGATATGGAAATAAAGAAGTGCTTTATACAAGGAACGTTGGACGCTGACGAGAAGACATATCTGCATCATTTCTGTTTGAATATTATTAAGCTTTTGAGGTAAGCTCTAACAAACATAGTTATGTATTAAAATTAAAAAGAAACATATTTGTAGATGCCTGTATTCATTTGAAAGAACTCTGCACAAGAACTTTGATAAAATGACAACTAAAGAAGAATCTTTAGATTTGAAAGTAACCGAAAGTCTAGTTTATTCTAGAAATATCCTAGAGTGGTAGACGCTATGAAATGCTTCGCATGATACGTTCTTTAGTTGATGTGTACCATCACTTACATAAATAAAATATTTTAGCATAATCTAGTCGAGAGTTGAATATACTAATTAAACCATCGAATATTTATATTAAAATTCTTCCTGCACTTTTTCTCCGGCTTATTCGTCGAGGCGTAGTTAATCAGACTCTTCGTGTTAAGGGAACTTTTGGGACTTTTTAATTTTAAACCCTATTTAATATTAAGCTTTAATATAGTCAGTACTGTTGTGTTTGAATTCCCTAAAACTGTTGTGAGACAAAATAAACGTGCCACTGCTGGGCAAAGGCCTCTCCCAAACCCCTCCACTTATCCCGGTCCTTGGCAGAAAAATATATTTTATTGTATTATTGTTTATTAATTCGGAAATAGATGGGAGAATTCGAACCGCGTGTCACACTTACGGTCGCGGCCCATCAGTCGCGCCGTGGAGTCGAACCTGCACCGCATCGGCGGCGCGCTGCACCAATACTCCTCGCTGCTGCGGGACAAACTGGAGTGTACACTCTCTTCTATTGATGAAATGGCCACGTGTCATGCTTTAGCTGAGGTAAAGCTTAACATTGATAACACCATCAGAATGAGGGTTTTCGATACTTTTTCTGCCACTAGACGGCGCTTCGTAGGCGTCAGGTCCAAACAGCTGTCAAATAGCACAGAATCGTAGGTACTGAACATAAATTATTGAAATTCTATTGTATTTGGAAGTGTTATTGATTTAATGATTCGTTGGAGTAAATTTATCTCTGCGAATGGCTACAAGCCACTGTTTTAATCGGGTTTTATCTCCCGTAGGGAACTTATGTCCTCCTGTTTTATTTGCACACCTAGGCACTGCACAACACTGTGGCATTTGAAGCAACGATTTTAAGAATAAATTAACCAAAAAATATATAGCAAATTACAATTCGCGTATGTATTTTGACAGTCCATTGGACCTGACGCTACAGTCCTGCCATCTCACGGAGATCATTTCAGAAAATCCTCATTACATACAAAATGGTTTCTCTAATGCAGTATCAACTCCAGATTTCGGTCCTGTAAGACAGTTGTGGCTCCTGTAAGACAGTTTTGGTATCTGTAAGACAGTTTTGATTCCTGTAAGACAGATAAGGCTCCTGTAAGACAATTTTGAGACCCTATGTCTAGATAGTTTTGTTTAAAGTATTTTTAGCAGTGTAAGTTAAAATAATAAAATGTAATTTCCCAGGTGTTGGACAGAGTGGATATGTCGGGCACCAAGGCACCTCCGCCGAGTGTGGAAGCCATCTTGAAAGTGGTGAAAGCAACCGTCAACTATTTCTTCCGGTGCATGCATTTAAAAGGTATGTTCAGTAAACTACTGATAATTTATACGGTTTATCTTATAAAAAGTTAGCGTAGACTTGATGTATTGTTTACCATACGTAATGGTGACATAAAGTCAATGCTAACTTTTTATAAGATAGGGGGTTATTCTATATTAATCTATTAGTTTAAATAGCAGGCACCTTAAACCTAGAAGAATGAACAAGAGAAGATGTTTTGCCGACCCCATCTAGTGGGATAACGGCAGGAAGAAGAAGAGCTAAAAAATCTACATATTTTATTGAAGTGAAAACTTCTTTAGCGGCGCTGGGTGGGTAAAAACTTTCAAACTCGCGTCAGGGTCACGTGACGTCGAAAAAGCGTAAGATCTTATTTAATTTTTATACATTGCTCGTAAAACAAGAGACGACAAAAGAACACACTTGCGGTCACGCGACGTATGACTCAAACAATTAAATAGTGTTGTGGCGACATGACGTGACGATGACGTGGCGACATGACGTGACGTGACGATGACGACGAAGCCAACGAAGACACAGACACATTCGCGCTTGCGCGAATGTGACACAATGACATGACACAATCACGACTGTGGTTATATTTTTGAAGTGAAAACTTAAAAGTGAAAACACAACGTTAATATTGAAGTTTTCACTTCTGCCGGCACTCCCGGAGTGCTAGCATTTTTTTTTTATTTTACATGGAATACAAGCAGCTTTTAAAAATTAAGGAGTAATAGAGTGAATGTAGCACAAATAAGCTCTAATTAGTATTCACTTATAGAACTAGTTACAGAATTATAAATAATGCTTTATAATATTTTGACGACCGATGTGGCGCGGTGGGCGATGGTCCGCCTGCGACGCGGAAGGTTGCGGGTTCGATTCCCGCCTTGGAATAAATGTTTGTATGTTCTGCAAATATTTATTCCGGGTGTTCTGGGTATTAGATGTATAATAAAAAAAAATATCTATCTATGTAATGTATTGTATTAAGTATGTCAGTCTTCTAGTACCCATAATACAAGCTCTGCTTAGCTTGGGGCTAGATGATGTTGTATGGATTGTCCAGCATTATTTATTTATTTATTATTTAATATTAATAAAAGTATGTTTTCCTCAGATATAATGGACAAACTCCGCGGCGTGCAGACCGCCTGTCGCCTGCTCCGAAAGCTGTGCGTGCACAGCGAGCTGGCGCGCGCGGTGGCGTTGCGGGACCTGTTGCAGACCGCCATGTTTAGAGAGGAGAAAGCGTTCGGCAGCCGCAGCGTCGTGCCCAACACCGTGCCCGCCAAGGACTGGCTCGCAGACGATCTGCTCATACTCGAGAACCAGAAACATGTCAGTACACTCACTATAACTACCCACCCGGACCAACGGCGGATCCAGGGGGGTTCATGCGGTTATGACCCCCCCTGAGCTGGTTCCAGGACTTAGATGGACCACTAATTGAACATAATTATGTAATTTATATGTTTTGTCACCATACAGAATTAATGTAACTCACATTATGTAATAACTTTGTATACTTTATGGCAAACGTTTGGGAATTACATTATCAAAATTAAATTATAAGTTCTTGAATTGATCACGACTATGTGACCATCCCCTGGCGCAATTTCTGGATTCGGTCTCCACGCTCAAGGCCCGCGATAGAATCGTTTTTTTAAAATTTATATATAAGCCGGAAGTTTCCCACTGCAGGGCAAAGGCCTCCTCTTCCTCCTTCGATTGATCTCGGTCTTGGGCTGTTAATGACCAATCCTTGATAGAATCTATGCAATAGCTTAAAAAAAAAATGGTTGTCTGTAAAGTCGGTTTACTGACGATAGTTGAACGTGACAACGTCACTTCATGGAACGCCTCAGAACGCCTCATGAGTCATGTTTTTTCGTGCGTGCAGCCGGCTCTATCGAATTATAAGACGTTGTCATGTCAAAACTGTTCGTAAATAAATGTAATGCATGATCCCCAGGGTCCGATAACCCAGCTAACCCAGAGCCACACGTCGGTGTTCCACGCGGGGATCATCGGCAAGGGCGTGCGCCGCCACGAGCACGGCGCCGCGCGCCCGCCGCACATACTCACACCCAACAACGAACTGCTCATGGCGGCGCTCATGTCCTGTATGGTGAGCTGCATTATTTTATGAACGACGACCGATGTGGCACGGCGGGCGAAGGTCCGCCTGCGACGCGAAGGTTGCGGGTCCGATTCCCGCTTTGGGTTAAAAGTTTGTACGATCTGCAAATATTTATTCCAGGTATTCTGGATATTTTATATTTTTTATTTTTTTATTTTTTTTTATTTTTATTTTGTTACAATGACATATGTTACATCGAATCTTAATGCTAAGTAATTCTAACATACTGGGTAGTAGCTAAAAAAAATATATATATGTATAATAAAAAAAATATCTATCTATGTAATGTATTGTATGAAGTATGTCAGTCTTCTAGTACCCATAACACAAGCTCTGCTTAGCTTGGGGTTTGATGATGTTGTGTGAATTGTCCAGTATTATTTATTATTATATATTTGGCGCCTAGAATCATTTTATTCAATGAAATAGGAGACCCAACACACACACATATATTTATCATCTAGTATGTAAGACGTTTCAAAGTGATTATTGATATATTTTTTTTTTTTTTTAACTTTATTCACAAACAAACTTACGACTATTACAATCGTATTTAGACACATATTTATAGTAGTATTTACACATAAAATACATAAGAAACAGTTGAGCTATTTACAGACTGTTGCAAACGATCTGTAGATAGTTTAACTGATCCAAATCAGTACCAATTGGAAGCGTACCCTAGATACTGGCTGAAAATACAAATATTTTCTTTTTTAGGATGGAAACAGCGGTATTGTGGAAGGTGCAACGTCATTGTCTCTGCTTTTGGTAGAACTAGTCGCCCCCGATGTCATGTACAACGGTTTGCCCTGGCCCGATGAAGATTTCACAAAGGTAGGTTATATTTTGATTGTGTATCGACTAGGTGCAGTGTTCGTTACCTTTTCCTATAGACACTCGGTCGAACGTTTTTCATTTGTTTTATGAGTGTTAGTATTTCTCTTTAAAAACGAAAGAGGTAAGGATAGCAGCCACAAACATAAGAGTTGGTGTGGTGATGTCAGGTGTTGATTTTCATTTGTTTTTAGAGTATTCCTTTTCAAACAAAAGAAGCTAGAACAGTCACCAACGCAAGTGTTGTTCATTTCAGCAAGTGAGCATCGAGCGCGAACTGTACATGCGCGGCGCGCTCGAGAAGTGTTGCGTGTCGCGTGCGGCACTGCGGCGCTGTGCGGCCGCGCGCCCCGCGCTGTGCCTCGCCTCCGCACTGCTGCGCGCCGCCGCCGCCACGCTGCTGCACCGACACAAGGCCACGCGAGGTACGTTACACAAGTGTCGCGTGTCGCGCGCCCCGCGCTGTGCCTCGCCTCCGCACTGCTGCGCGCCGCCGCCGCCACGCTGCTGCACCGACACAAGGCCACGCGAGGTACGTTACACAAGTGTCGCGTGTCGCGTGCGGCACTGCGGCGCTGTGCGGCCGCGCGCCCCGCGCTGTGCCTCGCCTCCGCACTGCTGCGCGCCGCCGCCGCCACGCTGCTGCACCGACACAAGGCCACGCGAGGTACGTTACACAAGTGTCGCGTGTCGCGCGCCCCGCGCTGTGCCTCGCCTCCGCACTGCTGCGCGCCGCCGCCGCCACGCTGCTGCACCGACACAAGGCCACGCGAGGTACGTTACACAAGTGTCGCGTGTCGCGTGCGGCACTGCGGCGCTGTGCGGCCGCGCGCCCCGCGCTGTGCCTCGCCTCCGCACTGCTGCGCGCCGCCGCCGCCACGCTGCTGCACCGACACAAGGCCACGCGAGGTACGTTACACAAGTGTCGCGTGTCGCGTGCGGCACTGCGGCGCTGTGCGGCCGCGCGCCCCGCGCTGTGCCTCGCCTCCGCACTGCTGCGCGCCGCCGCCGCCACGCTGCTGCACCGACACAAGGCCACGCGAGGTACGTTACACAAGTGTCGCGTGTCGCGTGCGGCACTGCGGCGCTGTGCGGCCGCGCGCCCCGCGCTGTGCCTCGCCTCCGCACTGCTGCGCGCCGCCGCCGCCACGCTGCTGCACCGACACAAGGCCACGCGAGGTACGTTACACAAGTGTCGCGTGTCGCGCGCCCCGCGCTGTGCCTCGCCTCCGCACTGCTGCGCGCCGCCGCCGCCACGCTGCTGCACCGACACAAGGCCACGCGAGGTACGTTACACAAGTGTCGCGTGTCGCGTGCGGCACTGCGGCGCTGTGCGGCCGCGCGCCCCGCGCTGTGCCTCGCCTCCGCACTGCTGCGCGCCGCCGCCGCCACGCTGCTGCACCGACACAAGGCCACGCGAGGTACGTTACACAAGTGTCGCGTGTCGCGTGCGGCACTGCGGCGCTGTGCGGCCGCGCGCCCCGCGCTGTGCCTCGCCTCCGCACTGCTGCGCGCCGCCGCCGCCACGCTGCTGCACCGACACAAGGCCACGCGAGGTACGTTACACAAGTGTCGCGTGTCGCGTGCGGCACTGCGGCGCTGTGCGGCCGCGCGCCCCGCGCTGTGCCTCGCCTCCGCACTGCTGCGCGCCGCCGCCGCCACGCTGCTGCACCGACACAAGGCCACGCGAGGTACGTTACACAAGTGTCGCGTGTCGCGTGCGGCACTGCGGCGCTGTGCGGCCGCGCGCCCCGCGCTGTGCCTCGCCTCCGCACTGCAGCGCGCCGCCGCCGCCACGCTGCTGCACCGACACAAGGCCACGCGAGGTACGTTACACAAGTGTCGCGTGTCGCGTGCGGCGCTGCGGCGCTGTGCGGCCGCGCGCCCCGCGCTGTGCCTCGCCTCCGCACTGCTGCGCGCCGCCGCCGCCACGCTGCTGCACCGACACAAGGCCACGCGAGGTACGTTACACAAGTGTCGCGTGTCGCGTGCGGCACTGCGGCGCTGTGCGGCCGCGCGCCCCGCGCTGTGCCTCGCCTCCGCACTGCTGCGCGCCGCCGCCGCCACGCTGCTGCACCGACACAAGGCCACGCGAGGTACGTTACACAAGTGTCGCGTGTCGCGTGCGGCACTGCGGCGCTGTGCGGCTGCGCGCCCCGCGCTGTGCCTCGCCTCCGCACTGCAGCGCGCCGCCGCCGCCACGCTGCTGCACCGACACAAGGCCACGCGAGGTACGTTACACAAGTGTCGCGTGTCGCGTGCGGCACTGCGGCGCTGTGCGGCCGCGCGCCCCGCGCTGTGCCTCGCCTCCGCACTGCTGCGCGCCGCCGCCGCCACGCTGCTGCACCGACACAAGGCCACGCGAGGTACGTTACACAAGTGTCGCGTGTCGCGTGCGGCACTGCGGCGCTGTGCGGCCGCGCGCCCCGCGCTGTGCCTCGCCTCCGCACTGCTGCGCGCCGCCGCCGCCACGCTGCTGCACCGACACAAGGCCACGCGAGGTACGTTACACAAGTGTCGCGTGTCGCGTGCGGCACTGCGGCGCTGTGCGGCCGCGCGCCCCGCGCTGTGCCTCGCCTCCGCACTGCAGCGCGCCGCCGCCGCCACGCTGCTGCACCGACACAAGGCCACGCGAGGTACGTTACACAAGTGTCGCGTGTCGCGTGCGGCACTGCGGCGCTGTGCGGCCGCGCGCCCCGCGCTGTGCCTCGCCTCCGCACTGCTGCGCGCCGCCGCCGCCACGCTGCTGCACCGACACAAGGCCACGCGAGGTACGTTACACAAGTGTCGCGTGTCGCGTGCGGCACTGCGGCGCTGTGCGGCCGCGCGCCCCGCGCTGTGCCTCGCCTCCGCACTGCTGCGCGCCGCCGCCGCCACGCTGCTGCACCGACACAAGGCCACGCGAGGTACGTTACACAAGTGTCGCGTGTCGCGTGCGGCACTGCGGCGCTGTGCGGCCGCGCGCCCCGCGCTGTGCCTCGCCTCCGCACTGCAGCGCGCCGCCGCCGCCACGCTGCTGCACCGACACAAGGCCACGCGAGGTACGTTACACAAGTGTCGCGTGTCGCGTGCGGCACTGCGGCGCTGTGCGGCCGCGCGCCCCGCGCTGTGCCTCGCCTCCGCACTGCTGCGCGCCGCCGCCGCCACGCTGCTGCACCGACACAAGGCCACGCGAGGTACGTTACACAAGTGTCGCGTGTCGCGTGCGGCACTGCGGCGCTGTGCGGCCGCGCGCCCCGCGCTGTGCCTCGCCTCCGCACTGCAGCGCGCCGCCGCCGCCACGCTGCTGCACCGACACAAGGCCACGCGAGGTACGTTACACAAGTGTCGCGTGTCGCGTGCGGCACTGCGGCGCTGTGCGGCCGCGCGCCCCGCGCTGTGCCTCGCCTCCGCACTGCAGCGCGCCGCCGCCGCCACGCTGCTGCACCGACACAAGGCCACGCGAGGTACGTTACACAAGTGTCGCGTGTCGCGTGCGGCACTGCGGCGCTGTGCGGCCGCGCGCCCCGCGCTGTGCCTCGCCTCCGCACTGCTGCGCGCCGCCGCCGCCACGCTGCTGCACCGACACAAGGCCACGCGAGGTACGTTACACAAGTGTCGCGTGTCGCGTGCGGCACTGCGGCGCTGTGCGGCCGCGCGCCCCGCGCTGTGCCTCGCCTCCGCACTGCAGCGCGCCGCCGCCGCCACGCTGCTGCACCGACACAAGGCCACGCGAGGTACGTTACACAAGTGTCGCGTGTCGCGTGCGGCACTGCGGCGCTGTGCGGCCGCGCGCCCCGCGCTGTGCCTCGCCTCCGCACTGCTGCGCGCCGCCGCCGCCACGCTGCTGCACCGACACAAGGCCACGCGAGGTACGTTACACAAGTGTCGCGTGTCGCGTGCGGCACTGCGGCGCTGTGCGGCCGCGCGCCCCGCGCTGTGCCTCGCCTCCGCACTGCTGCGCGCCGCCGCCGCCACGCTGCTGCACCGACACAAGGCCACGCGAGGTACGTTACACAAGTGTCGCGTGTCGCGTGCGGCGCTGCGGCGCTGTGCGGCCGCGCGCCCCGCGCTGTGCCTCGCCTCCGCACTGCTGCGCGCCGCCGCCGCCACGCTGCTGCACCGACACAAGGCCACGCGAGGTACGTTACACAAGTGTCGCGTGTCGCGCGCCTTGCGCTGTGCCTCGCCTCCGCACTGTAATCATCATATTTTATTCTCCTTTTGTATAAAGTAGTCATTAAAAAAATATTGTTACAGATCAAGACACGGGTACTCCCGAGATGTCCCGCTCGCAAGCCGCGCTAACGGAGCTGCTGTCCACCATGACGCTCGGCCAGCTGCTGCCGCATCCACTGAGCCACATGCTGGAGCTACAACCACACCTTACTTCTAGCGAGGTATAATGTTCATAACATGACTTATAACATGACCCTAGGACCTAGGGTATAAGTTAACATCCTTTTAAGTTAACCGCAAAAACAGAATATTGGCTTGTATGCGAAATGGATGAAATTTGAGCAGAAATTATTTTAATTTGTTACAGATTGTGCAAGTACTGCGAGATTGTCTATGGAACTACACTAGAGACCATGTTCCTGCGCCAGCGTTGTTCACATGCGATTCGACTGGTAATTGATTGATCAATCACAAATATTTACTAAAGTTCAGCCTAAGGAAGATGTTTAAAAACAGGATGTTTTACTCTGTTTCAGGTTTATTCTGGCGCGACTCCTCAAATTGCAAGCCCCCGGCGACCTACACGGATACACTGAGAGTCATCATTCAGAAGCGTATATCCAAACTGGGCCGGTTGTACCCTATCATGTTTTTAAATCTTGAAAAAGAAACCAGTTGAACTTTGTGCCGATTTTTGTTTGAAATTCTTATTTCGCGATATTGCCCGGGTATATTTTTCTTACCGAATAAAGTGCCTATTTGTAAGATACAAAATGTTGTGTACCTATGTATTATTTAGTTCCCCTAATAGAAATATGAAAAGTAGGAATATCGTTATGACGAAATTTATATTTTTGCATTTGCATTCAAAAATAGTGACCTAGTTGTATAGGTAGGTATTTTTGTATGTTTGTTTTTTAAAAAGTAAGAACTTTTGTAGAAAAAAAAAATTAAAAGAACACAGAACCAAACGAGAGGATTGTAATATTGACAGTGACAGATCCGTAGGATATTGAAGTAGTGTTGTGTGTACTAGTCTGTGGTTAGTTGTTAGTTGGCAAACAAAACAAACCAAAACACGAAAACATAACCTAGACAAGACAAAGTCGCACTTCATTAAATACGAAATAATTTAAGCAATACTACTAAGCGCTGCGTTTCGCATTTATTTACATTGACAATGTCGTCCACTGAAGAAGAACCGAAAGCAGAGGAATCCAGGAAACCGATTTGTTTGATTATATTAGGTTAGTACTGTGTTTTGATTTCTGTATCGAGTTTTTTACAATCCCGGCGTACTTCTTACGTGTTATCAGGGCTCTTTAACATTATCTTTCATACTTATCTATATTTCAGGTATGGCTGGTGCTGGAAAGACTTCTTTCACTCGAAGGTTGTCTGGCAAAGTTGTTGATGGGTCTCGACCTTACCTTATTAACCTGGACCCTGCTTGTAGAGAAGTCCCTTACCCTGCTAATATTGGTGAGTTAATTAAACTAAAAAAAAAATGGTAGCACTCCGGGAGTGCCGGCAGAAGTGAAAACTTCAATATTAACGTTGTGTTTTCACTTTTAAGTTTTCACTTCAAAAACATAACCACAGTCGTGATTGTGTCATGTCATTGTGTCACATTCGCGCAAGCGCGAATGTGACACAACGACGAAGACAACGAAGACACACTGACACAGACACATTCGCGCAAGCGCGAATGTGTCTTCGTTGGCTTCGTCGTCATCGTCACGTCACGTCATGTCGCCACGTCATCGTCACGTCATGTCGCCACAACACTATTAAATTGTTTGAGTCATACGTCGCGTGACCGCAAGTGTGTTCTTTTGTCGTCTCTTGTTTTACGAGCAATGTATAAAAATTAAATAAGATCTTAGGCTTTTTCGACGTCACGTGACCCTGACGCGAGTTTGAAAGTTTTTACCCACCCAGCGCCGCTAAAGAAGTTTTCACTTCAAAAACACATCAAAGCTTACTGTATTGTACTTACAACATCCATTTTTTAAAGTACATATATATTGATTTGGTTTTTCTCTAGCCGATATCGTCCCACTGCTGGGCAAAGGCCTCCCACATTTGTTTTTAAATGTCAAATGTTTTATACAAGGTACCTGAATCATATTCATCTATGCCTACCATTAAATTGGTTTGAGTATAAGATACTACAAAATTATAGGTCTGTACACAACACTAATCAAAAAAATGTTTCAAAAGTTAATAGCAATATTATAATCTAATTTCAGATGTAAGGGACACTGTAAACTACAAAGAGGTCATGAAACAGTATGGTCTGGGCCCGAACGGTGGGATTGTGACTGCGCTCAACCTCTTCTCTACAAAGTTTGGTCAAGTTGTTGACTTGATTGAAAAGGCGGGAAAGAAACACAAGTATTGTGTTATTGATACACCAGGTTTGGTTTTTGTTTTAGACTAACAACTTAACATTGTATGTAATACAAATCACTGAAAAAAATGCATATGTGCTAGAAAGTTCAGTTTTTACATAACAACATTTTTAGAAGCCAAAGGTGAGCTTCCAAAAAGGATAACAAATTGAAGTATTTTATTTACTTATTTAACTTTCATTATTTATTATCAGAATACAATAAAATACCTAATATTTATTTTATCAAAAAAATGCATTATTTACAAAATATTTTCATTTACATTTTTATAATGTCTTTTGTGAATTCCAGGGCAAATAGAAGTGTTCACCTGGTCAGCATCGGGGACCATAGTCTCAGAAGCATTAGCAGCATCCTGTCCGACAGTTGTTGTTTACGTGATGGATACTGTGCGTTCCGTCTCTCCTATTACCTTCATGTCCAACATGCTGTATGCCTGCTCTATATTATACAAGACTCGTCTACCATTTATTGTGGTTATGAATAAGGTAAAATTTGAATTGTTTAATAAAACACACTGAAATTTCTGAGTGTGTTGTCTTAAATCTGCATAATCTGCACACTGTGTAGTGTACAGATTAGGATACTCAAGCAAAAAATAATGAAGCTAACAATAATTGAATCAAAGCTGTCATAATTTATTGTCTGTTTGTTTTATATCAAGTTAATAAAATCTAGTTTCAGTCATCATCATCAATAAAAAAAACTGATAACACAATACTATCATAGGTCATCTAAGATCTAAGTCAGGGTCTCTAATATTGTAGTGCCCCAGCAAAATCATGTATGGATGACTTTCAAATTTGAATATCAGATCTGTTGTTACCAACTTATTAAAATGTTTATTGCAATTTTCCAGATAGATGTAGTAGACAACGCGTACGCAGTGGAATGGATGCGTGATTTCGAGGCGTTCCAAAACGCGTTGGACTCGGAAGGCACGGAGAGTGAAGGCGGGACTAGTTACATCGGAAACTTGACTCGAAGCATGGCGCTGGCTTTAGACAACTTCTACTGCGATCTGAAATGCTGCGGGGTCAGCGCGCATACTGGCGATGTAAGTTGCCAAAGTTGACAAATTATAGGATGTGCGCGAAATGAGAATGAGAACAGTAAAACAGTTTATTTAAAGTCACTATCTAGTACACCTATAGCTGAACCTCAAACCTCAAGTCACGGGAGTTTAAAGAATTATTTGTAGTTGGTGTGTGCTTTCACTAAATCTCCTAAACTAATGTTAAAAAAATTACCTAATTGGATTACTGATTATGACCTCATTGACACAAACATCTAGGTATGATCTAATAAAAATCAGTAGTCCACCAATCTTTCGTATTCATAATTTAGGTAAAGCCTAAGTGCTATCTGTTTTACCATGCGTTTGAGATGTTTACGCATCACCAAAAAAAAATTTGTCAAACATCTTTAAAAAAATGAAATAATTTATTTCGTATTTTTCCTTATTTCAATGATGAAATAATTGTATGCTACTTTAAAATATATAAGGAAAAATATGCAAAAAGAAATATTGATTTGCCTCCTGTGAGGATTGAACTCACGACCCCTGGTTTACAAGACCAGTGCTCTACCACTGAGCTAAAGAGGCGATGAGTGGGGGCTCGAAATAAGCAAGCAGTTACTCCAAGGACATGACATATGATAACTATGTATGTATAGTATGACATGTAGTTTTACAAATCGTTAGGGATCCTGAATTAAATTCTTTTCGATTCTTTTAATTTCTTTTTGATTTTTTCCAGGGCATCGATGAATTCTTCAGACTAGTTGACGAAGCGGCGGAAGAATATGAAAGGTACTCATATTTTTCCAAATACATATTTCTTGGTTTGGTACATATTGAATTCTAAAAGCTTGGCATGAAAAAACTGTTTTATTTTTTCAGGGATTACAAGGCAGACTGGTTGAAAATGCGCGAAGAAAAACTTCAGGAAGAAAAAAACAAAGAGGACGAGTTGAAATCTGGTAAATTAGGTAGGTATCTAATCTTCTTGACTTTACTATCTATCTTGATATCGATGTACATTTAAATTTGATAATACTTTTGTCTCTTTCTTTTTGAACTGTTTGTGCAAGTTGTTTAAATGCAAAAGACAAGATACGTTATATGTCCTAGCTTGATTATTTGGCAATTAGCTTATCGTGATGAATAATAAATAAACCTAGCATAAAAAAATTCAGGCATTGCATCGAAAAGCCTGAAATTGACTATATAATAAAGCCCTCGGAAAAGCTCATTATCTAAAAGTGCTTTCTTCTTACTTTAACTGGATCACTCTTTTAAATATTCGTAGTTATCGTTATTATAAGTAATTTATTTTACTTCTACAGAAACCGACCCACTGAAACCCAAAAAGAGTCTAATAGACGAAGTGCCCATGGCCCGAGATGTCAGTGACATGTACCTAAAACACCCCGCCAATGAGAGCTCTAGCGACGAGGAAGGCACAGAACAAGATAAGGAAATGGGTATGTCGGTTTTATATGCTAGAGTTCAGTAGCTCTACCATGAGTTTTTACAATCTATACTCGCTAGCGTCTGTAGTTAAAAAAATGTATGAAGATTTGTACAGCGCCTCTAGCGGATAGTTGGGTACTAAAATTCGTAATACTAATATTTACGTAACTACTGTAGTAAAGTGCGACTAGTGCGAGGGCTTAGTCCGAGGTTGCATTTTAAAACTCCCTACTCTCGAGCCGAGAGTCGTCTCTCGGATATCCATACAAAAATATAGGGACATCCGAGAGACGACTGTCGGCTCGAGAGTAGGGAGTTTTAAAATGCAACCTCGGACTTAGCCCTCAGGTGATTTTGCTGTGTGACAACTCATAGTAGAGATAACGTATCCAATTGGTAAAACGGGACCCGTTTACTGAGACTCCTTAGTCCGTCTGTCACCAGGCTGTATCTCAGGAATCGTGATAGTAAGTTGAAACTTTCAGACGATGTATTTGTGTGCCGCTATAACAACAAATTTTAATACTAAAACAGAATAAAAAATATTTAAGGGAGCGCCTTGAAATATCGTTAGTTTTTGAGAATTAATCAGAATAAAACTAAGACTACAAAGCCTGTAATTTTCATATCGATTACTTACATTGATACCGAATTATGATCTGTAATGAATATATCGGTACCTACTGGATAAAAACTAACCCCCTATCTTATAAAAAGTTAGCGTTGACTTAAAGTCATCTTTACGTATGGTAATCAATACTTCAAGTCTGCGCTAACTTTTTATAAGAGAGACCGTTACAGTTCTGAACATTTATACCTTTTTAAATCCTAATAAAGCAAAAAAACTTTTTTTTTAGATGATCCACCTGAAGATGTGGCCGCTTTTCAAGAATTCCTAAGAAAGCATATAAAACCTAGTGATATGGAGAATAAAACATAGACTTTAAAATTTTTAATAAGAAACGGATCTTGTAAATAGCTTTATTTTATACCAATAAAACAATTTGTCTGTAGATGGTTATTTTATTAAAATAAGGTAACACATTAAAATGTGTAAAAACAAAATTAAATAATTTATAAAAAACTGTAATCATACAATCACTTTTTTGCAATAAATAAATATTAAGTAGAGACGACACGTCTTATTACTAACTTTATAATATCATGATAGTCTTCAAACTTTAAAATTACTCTTTATCTGATAACTAGCACAATATCAATAAATTAAAACAGAACTTTATCTAAAACTAAATGTTGTATTTAGTTTTAGATAAAATTATGTTTTAATTCCGTCCAAATAATAAGTATAAGTACTTTTGCATTGAAATAAATTATAAATAAGTAAAATAAATAAGTCAATCTATTATAAATATCACAAAATAATATAGACTAATTCGGAATTTGCTAGCGCATTGCAAGCATTATAATATAACATACATTTTAGTTTGATATATCATTCATTACACAAATCATTTATTGAAAACATTCTTGATCACAAAGAATAAATAGAAACGTTCCTATTACTCTTGCCTATAATTTCATAATACATGCATTGGACAATACAGATGGTTAAATAAGATCTTAGATTTTTGATCACAGATTTATTTTCAACATGAATAACAGATATAAGCTTTGCTTAGTTGTTCTTTCTAAATCGCGGTGAATTTATCCAATATTTTTAATTTATGAATAGTGCTATTTAAAACTTTAACATTCAATTTATAATTACCTACTTTCAACCAACTTTAAAATAAGGAGGTTTTCAATTCTGCTATTTATCACAATAGTCCGTGTATGCTCAGAAAGTTTCAGACTCATTGATATTGTCACATATTGATGTTACTATCTTTTTTAAGTCTTTATTCATAAGCACTTTCGGAATACGGCAATTTATCTATTGCTATACTGTGTTGCCTATACAATTGTCTATATCTCCGTTGTATTCGGTCTTGGGTTTGAGTCCTCGACCGGCGCGTTCTAAAGCGGCGTCTGGAAGCTTCCACGCGGGCTGGTAGGCAAGGCAGCCGTAACTGTCCTTGTAAGCTAGGGCTGGATTCGGCCATGTGTTGAATGTACTGCCTATTGATGTGTACCTGAAAACAATAATGAAGGTGATACCTCTCGCTCTAGCGGGAAATTCATTTTTTTTAGGGTTTTTTTTTATTGCGCCTGAACTGTTATATCTTTTACTAGTTTAAGCTATTTTGCGAACATATACAATAAATTTCTGTGAAACCCTGTATCAATTTTTGAGATTAGTTCTTTATATTAACTTATATAATTAAATTACTGTACAAAACAGTTAAATAATGTGGTAAGTTAATATAAAGACCAATCTCAAAAATTGATACATAGTTACACATACCATTATCATTTTTAATTCGAAATTATTTTCTGAAACCACAGCTTGACAAAACTATGTACGGTAATTTTACAGCCCAACTTTTTTGTTATTGAATTGGTTTAAGATGGTCTTGGGCAAAGACTAGTAGAATGCTTACCCTCGCTCATATAGGACGCAGAAAGGTACGCGTTGCTGCAACACATAGCTCCAGATCTGATGATACGACCAGTTCAGCAACGGAGACACGCGGACTATTTGAGGCCAGTTTGCGTCCGTTATCTGTATATAGGATATTATCAACAGAGAATTTAGAAACATAAACAAAAATTGCTAGCATAAAAACATTACAGAGATTTAATTTTACATTGGTGTATTTGATTGTGATTTCTCACAACCAGAATAAGAATTGAAGACACTCAGTTGACCCTCGTGCATTCCATGTCATCTATATAGCTCATGGTTGGTTATTTATCTATGTAAAGGCGCAAATTATAGGCGTATTGTGTTTGTACGTATGTATAAGATAAGCCATGAATGTGGGCTTAAATTGTATTATACTTTAGGTGTCAATGACATCTAGCAAGGTTTAATCACACGTGAAAATGGCTGAAAATCCATTCTGGTAACCCTAAATGGGGGTGAAATAAGGGACGGATAAAAGAACCAGCGCGGTGCCAGATCTAACCTGCATAAAATCCAGATTAGCACAGTATGGATCTGTCCTTCTGGTTCCCATGAGGCAAGCCTTCAGATTCCCATCCTCCTGCAGAAGTTTTTGCAGAGTAGTCTTCAGCTCACCGTCCGTTACAACCAGCTTCACCTTGTAATGCTCCTCAATGTCTTTGACGAATTCTTCGATCTCACTGAAAGGACCTATGGATATTTTACGGACGTTAATTTTAAAAACGGTTTTGGTGTTTCTAGCGCCATCTATAGAGAAAAATGTGTCTCCATTACAAATTCGTCAAAACGGTTTTGCTTGCGCGAGTTTGTAATTTAGTAAGCCAATTAGTATGCCTTTGCTCTGCGTAAGATATTTTTATCGATAGGCAATCGTTTTTAAAACGTAACTGCATTGATATGAGGATCATTGTTAAACTACTAACAACTGTAGTCATTTAGGTCGAGGCGTCGAAGCTAATGATATGTTAGCGATTTGCATGTCATTTACCAGAAAACTACATTAACGAAGGGGAAAAAATATCAAATATGTAAGTATATACTGCCCTACATTGTGAAACTAAAACAAAGTGCAAAAGCCTAGCCCTTATTTTAAGGTAAAATTACCACATTATCCACTAACACCTAATAGTTTTTTTGTTCTAATCTAAAGCGGTTATCGAAAACAAACTGGGTACCAACCAATAGTCCGTATATAAACGATCTTCAGTTGTTTTGTGATTTCATCAGTTCTGTACATCTGCTGAAGCACCTTGAGCACAATATCTAACAGTACCGTGCAGTCTTTGCCACCGTTGAATGATAGGAACACCTCGTCTATTTTGTACTGAGTGAAGCATTTTTTGACTACCTGTGAATGTTGAACAACTTGATTACAAAATGACATACTAAGGCAAGAAAATAGTACTTATGTGTAAAGATAAGTGCTGGTTTTCTTGATTTTGGCTTTAAAATAAGTACACAGTTTTACAATAAATTATTCTTATTCATTCGTAAAATGTCTCAATCAAAATCATGTAGCATCGATAGTTGATATATAAATCGATATTAATACTTTTGCTTGCAACTTTGGCAGTCAAACGCCGATGATGTTTTTTGAGTCTTATTACGTCTGATATACGAGCTGTATTCGAACAGACCTATAAGCTAATACATAGTATTATCTATTTACCTGTTCAGCTTCCTCTAGCACGTCCGTGATGTCAGATAGCTCCATGTCGATAACTTCGCGTTTCGGCTGCATTGCTCGTTTTAATTACTGAAATAGAAAACATAATTTACTACACGCTGGTGTAACTTGAAGGTCTTTGTATTATAATATAAGATAGTTTAATCATGAAAATTAGATGTATTTTACAGTTTTTTTTATAATTAAAGTTTTATTTGAGTTCACACACCAAAACTTATCTAAGTACCTATGTATAGTTTTGTTTGTAGTTTGTAGGCGTTAAGTAGCGACTATTAACTTCAATATCTCGGAGCTGACTGGTATTTTCGAGCCGATTACAGGTAACCTCTCGTATGCACAAGATTAACTCAGTGAAGTACTGACGTGGCTTTTGAAGTAATCACCTTGAATCCGAAAACACTTGTGAATAATTATTTTATTTTAACGGCTTTTATTTACCGAACCACCTGGTTAACTCTGCACCTTTACCTATGTGGTTGTAGGTATGTTTTTTTCGCTCTTCTAGTGATAAACTTCGATGACTAGGATTCTGATTTGATTTTGATAAGAGAATTTCGCTTCATCACGATTACTATACAACTTGACATGATTTTAAGTAGGTACATGTCCCCAGCAAACAAATTAAAAATTCTTGATTTTAGAGAATGCAGTTATTTAATGAATTAGTGTAATCTGAAAATCTAGATCAAATGTTGCTAAAAACACCAAAGTTATATCCCTTAGACCGAGTGCATTTGGTGCTAGAATGTTAAACATGAGTGAGTATGACGGCTGTGTACTTTCGTAAACAACATCCATACACCGGAAGTTGGTGTAGTACACCTTTTGTTTTAATACATAATGTAACTGTGTTCACGCATAAAAATGTGTTTCAGTTTTTCAAGTGCGCCTAGCTACCTAAATATTACTAGGTCATATTTAGGTAGCTAGGCGCACATAGTAAAACATCTAGGTTACCTACCTGCCTATTAGCATATCGCTATAATTCGTTCATTAGAGCAAATTTGTATTGTGCATTTTACATGCAGATAATATTAAAAGAATTTAAATTAGCTACACTCATTTAGTTTGAACAGCTGATATGGAATTTTTAATTAAGTATTGAATTCAGAGAAAACTGTAATATTACATCATTCTTTTGCAATAAAAGGATGTCATAAGTAGGTACTAAATAACATGTGCTCAGTATGTACTCTGGTAGTACCTACTTCCCCGCAATCTCTGAATGATCCACTAAAACTAATATTACAAATGTGAAGGTTTAGTTTAGATGTTTGGTCCTCATCCTCAATAACATTGTAGGTAAAGAATCAATTTTGATAAACTAAATATGTATGGCTTTTGCATCTATGTACTACTTTCAGCTGAAACCAAGCCGCCATACACCATATGTATGTATGTTTTAGAACCATATAATTAAACAATATAGAGTCTATATTATATTTTGTTCTGTATACAAAATAGTAAAATATCACAGTTAGCATGTACAAATACATATGTATGGTTGGTTGTAGCTATATTAGAAAAAAATCAGGGTCACACAATCATTGTGATTCTAATTACCTGTAGGTAACTCATAATTCACTCCATAATATATGTGATGTAGAAGACAAATTAATCAAATAAAAATGATATCATACTTTATCTTAAGTAATCATAATATTCATAAAAATAATTATGAATTTGATATTTTTGCATACTTTTATAGCAGCAAGAAATGTGGGCAAAAAATACAAAGGTTTCTTACATCATTTTTTTATTCGGAAAATATGCAAAAACTTTTTTGTTTTTTTTTTTGATAAGACTATCATACTAACTATTATCTTTACAAAGTTTTTTAACTGGAGGTTCACTATTTTCTTCACTTATAGTATCAAACAAGATATCTTTTGTCAAATTGAATGTCACTCTCATCATATCTTTCTTAGGAGACACCTTTCTAACATTGAAAACATCTACAATGTATGGGGTCATGTCACAGCCAATTTTTTGACTCACTAGTTTCCTAGCAGCATTTGTTGGGTCTTCATTAACAAAACAATACACATAAACCACTATTTCACTCTTAAACTTATCGATAAGCTCTTCATTCTTCAGCAAACCTCTAAAATACTTTAAAAACTCAACAGCCATCGCTGGGAGATTCATAGTAACATGAATTTTAGCATCTTTCTTCAAACATTCAGTGCCGGTGCAGCATCCAATGATGAAGTCTTTAAAGTTATTGCAGATAAAGTTCTTCCCGTCTAAGTTGTATGACTGGAATTGGCCTTTCAGTTTGTTCTTGGAAGCATTGTGGTTGAGCCATTTGAATGAGTCGGGGTTCAGATCATTGGCAAAAACTTTACAGCCTTGTTTAGCCGCGGGTACAGAGAAGGGTCCAACACCGCAGAAAACATCAAAGAGTATGTCATGTGGCTTCATGAAACTCAGTATACGCTCATGCTCCATTCCAAGCCTTGAGTTCCAGTACACTTTTGAAAAATCAAACTGAAAAATGCAGTTGTTTTCTTTCACTGTTACAAAAAAGTCCTCTGCTCCAGCTATAACCTCCATGCTGAAGTTACGGTATGTGTTATCAATGATGTTGCTCTTATTCACTACTGTTCGACATGTCTTTATCTTGTCAACCAGGACCTGTCCTATGAGTGGACGATATTGGAGTAGATGATCTCGTAAATTTAGATGAATGACATGTCCAATCTGTGAGAAACTGCTCACTATGTCTTCATTGTCTGGAAGAACAGCTTTAAAAATGGTGTTGATTGTCCAGTTATCATATCCAAGCTGTACTTCTTTCAATAAAAAGTTATTTTCATTGATGCCTATTTCAATCAATGCTAGGCGACTGTCTTCAGCAATATCAGACCATTGAGTGATCTTCTGCGGGTTGAGGTGAATGTGCTTCTTGAAGTCATCATCAGATGCAGAGTCCTGTACGGGCTTAAAGTTTTCTAACTTGAGGTAATGCGCTTTGCATAGATGAGAAGATTTGGACAAACTTTCCATTTTGACCTTTAGCACGGGAATTTGAAGCGTACGCACAAATTTGTCGCGGTCGAGCACTGTCATTCCACGGACACCGACAGGACCCAGAACGTAGGGTACTGATGAAGTCATTTTACTAAAAAACGTAAAAAAACTAATCAAATTCATACCAAAAAAGTAAGTACTTCCATCCGAATCAGATTTGCTTGTACATCACATTTGTATTCTAATACTAACCTAATCCAAGGTCAAGTTTATTCTGCAACTTTGCAAAATTTTTATTTAGTTATCCACGTATAATTTTACACAGGTTTTATTGATATTTTCAGTATTTTTGAGTGAAAAATTTTATAAAAACAAAACTTCCGCCAGAAAACCAGAACCAGCAGCTCACGCGAGAAAGTGACATTACTTGTTATGATAGATAGCAAATGACAAATGAGCAACGTCAATTTGAAATCTCCGTGACATTGACAGCATTATATCTGACCAAACGTTCCATTTTTCTCAGAAATGCAAGGGGGCATTTCTGGAACGTTTGGTTTATGTTTTTTTTTATGTGTAAATAATAAGTCATAGTGTTAACTACGATAGCTCTGATAATCTGAGGTAGATAGACGTTTATATTAAATGTAAACTGCTAGAGCAAATGTCCATGTTTGTATGGGTGAGCGTGAGCGTAAGCACAAAGCACGTTAAGGATCATGCACCATTGCACCAACAAACAGTTTCTGCAGGTTTTTGAAGTCACAATTCTACTCAACCTACCTAGGAAGATAGTTAAAAGGTAAGTACTCTACTCTGACGATACGTTACCGACACAAACCCACCGTTTCTGCCCGAATTACCCACAAATAGCGTTTACGACACTCAATAAAATGTTTTCCGCACAAAACTACTGTTTCTGAACTCTTGAATGAGCTTTCAGGATCTATTCGCTGCTATGAGTTTCAAAACTCGTTTTAGGTAACCTTAACTAACTCTTAGAGGTGTTAAATGCGTTAATGCCCCATAAGTAACGAAATAAGTGCTATTAATGTAGGTAACTTGCAATAAAAAATAAACAAAAATTGGAATGGAAATGAAATTGGAAGGCGAGGTTTGATGGAATGACATGACATTACCGAGTATAAATTGGGGAAACCGCTACGTCTTACGTGAACTTCTTAATAGCCAAGATGAAGACACCTTAATTACTTACTTAGGTACCTACCTACATAGGCGTACCTACAGTTACCATCAGAAGTTAAATACTTAAAATAAGGGTTTATTTATTGGATTAAGCTATAGATTTTCTTCATCATAGGTTAGGTAACTAGTTAAAAATAAAAAATTACCAGTAGACAATATTTTTTGAATTAATCGGCAATCGTGAACGCAATCTTCATGAACCGACAGACGTTTTCAATTAAGCAGAAAGTTGTTTAGTTTACACAAAGACATGCCACAAACCGCGGGTTCCCTTGGAAATCTCGTTTTCTTGTTACGCTTGCTTGGCGAAGTTTTTTAATTTAAATTTGAATCTCCACCGTAGATATTGCGGTTGTAGGTAGGTAAATACTTGGCTCTATGTACCTTCTCAGATAACTGTTCTTTAAGTAGCTACATCTTCCAAAAGGACTTCTTTGCGCTGATGTTAATGAAGCTTTATCGTTAAAATAGCGATCTGAAAATACTTATATGAAAATCTTAATAGCTTCTGTAGTAGGTACCTAGCTAATTAAGTTTTCGTAGAGTAAATTAGCTAGCACATTTAGTATAGGTATCTAAGTATTACGAATATTTACGTATAAGTATAGGCGACAAAGAAATTGGTTTACCACTTTTGATGACATCTCCCAGTAACATAATTATTCGCTAAGGATTACAGATTGACAGATTCTGACGTAGCAGTTATTAATGTCAAGCGAAAATAGCCCTTGATGTTATGTACCTACGTGCAAATGATATTCAGCCTTAGAGTGGTAAACCAATTTCTTTGTCGCCTATACTTACGAATTACTTACTTTGAAAAATGAAGCAGAATGTAGGTAATGAAGTAGTAAAAACCACCACACCAACGAATTAAGCACATGTAAACGTTGACTCAACAAATTGTACCAAACGTGAAAATTACAAAAATAAACATCCCACGCAGTCAGACTAACAATTTGAGTTCGGTAAAATGAAATAAATTTACATTTTTCAACCAAAACGGAAATTTTCGACTCAAATTGAACGACGAATGATGAAATTGATCGACGAAACTCACATTTTGTCCACCTATAGAACCATTTTGAAACTAGCACCATCATAGTCAAATACTTAATCGTAATCACTAATACCTTATACTTAGGTTAGGATTCTTGTTGAGCGCCCATTAAATATTCCATATTGGAAACAGTGGGTTTTCAAAAGACCAGGCATTACACATAAAGTAGGCAATTAAATCGTTCACATTTCCAAGTTGAAATCTCTCATCCCCACAACATTTTCTAAACGATCCAGAACATCATCTCAAGGAGCATCCACCCAAGACATCTTCGAATAATATACCAGTAAAATCCTACAAAATTAAATCATAAAAAAACCCTCGCGATTTCCCTCCGTTCCTTCCTTCCCAATTCACCTCCTTTAAACACCTCACACATCCCGGGCGTGTAAATAAATCACACTGAAACAATGGAGGAGGCTGGCTGGTGCTGAGACGCGGGAGAAATCATAAAAACACCATTACACACGCGTTAACGACTGAGGCGCGGATCCGCCGCGGTGCCTGTCGCGGATTTCAACACCAAGCATAACAGTAACACAGCTTTTTTATGCAACCAACTTCGGCCTATTTGCCAAGAGACTTGTGTAAACGTAGTACTCGGTAAAACGTTCCGTAGTTGGTTCGATAAAACTAGACTAAATCTACACTCAATTTTGCTCTTTCAACTTTCTAATCGGAAAAATAAAAATAGCCATCGTAAGTAATTATTTTAAAGTAGAAAAAAATCGGAGCTAGGTAAATGTCTTAATGGTTTCCGCTCTTGCTACGGCGTAGGCGCAGCTAGCTGCTGTGCTGCAAATGAAATAAAGGGTGTGCATAGTTTTTTCATTTTTTGAGAGCAGTTTTGTTGTGTTTTTACTGTTAGATTGGATCAAAGCTACTGGTTTCACGTACATTGCTGTGTCAAAATGGCTCGATCCTACGGGAAGGATAACTGATGGAATTGAACATTCTGCTTTGATGGGTGACGTCTTTATCATAAAGGCAGTTCAGCATGGTGGAAATGGAGTGTTTTATTGTTTATCTATGTGATTTGGCTTATGCTTCTCGTGATGTTTTCGGAGTATTTGCCACATGTTTTACGCACTGTTAAGTTTGCACGAAGTATTTTTCCGGGTATTCTTGTTTTACAAACGGCTTCCTAATAAAATAAATGTTTGTAAACATTGTGGATAAAACATTGTTTGTTATGAATATAATTGATAGGTTAAAAATAGTAATATTAAGGCATGTATTTTATCCGCAGCACTAAAATAAGTGCAGATACCTACTATAAAATCAGTTCAAATTAGTGTTAAGTAAGTTCCTACTTAATAGATTGATTAATACTGTTAATATACTGTGCAGCCTAACGATTTAATCATCTAAGAGAAGTTGTGCTCTATTAAATTTCAATAGGAGATAGTGGTTTGAATACTACTCTGAATCTATCTAGACTAGATCACAGCTCTTCAAAAACTCTAAATCTAATTCCACGTAACAAAGACTGAGTCCAAATATTTTTTTTTACATCCAGAAAACCTAGCAAGTCTCGACATAGGCGGTGCAAACTCATCGCACCATTTGTACACCAACGGCTTCGGTAAATGTTTGCCCAGCGCGATATTGCCCGCCACATGACGCTTTTTGCACTCCGCAGCATAAACGATAACTTCCGTATGCAGTAGAAAGACTTAAAATCGCAGATTGTGAGATAAATTCAAGCGCGCAAGAGGCGGGCTAGAAAGTGGTCTACTTTACACAAAATCTGAATACGCGTTCGGCTAATCATCATGTTGATTTTCGGTTTAACCATGCTGGTTATCGTTGTCATAATAAATTCCCAACCATCATCTTCAATTGTCATCTCCAATATTCGATCATTTCTTACTGCGATTTATATACTTATAAAAATAAAGAGCAAAGCTTACGTATACAAATTTTCAATAACGCAGCCACAATTAAACGTGAGAAACAGAAACTAACGTATTATGTACTTACTGATTTGTGCTGATAAAATGCCATGTATGTATTAAATGTACCTATATACCATCAACTTGAACCCTCCTTACTGATTGTAAAAGTAATACTGTGATTGAACTTTCAACCGACTTTTTTAAATCATGTAATGTTTGCTCTGATAACTTTCAGCTCAAATTGCGGGTATTAGTACTTTGCAGATTCTGCCGATTGAAACAAGTTGGTGTGAGGAAAAAAACTAATGAGAGATATCGAAATTGAAAATGTCTGCGGTTCTGGGTTGAATTTCAAGTCAATTAAATATTTAAGTATTTTTCTTCTTTGTTACATAGCTCAGTGTACCTACATTAAACAAATATAATAAGCCGATTTACTAAGACTTTAGGTACTATTTTTTTTAAACCTAGCACACTTTTGTTGTCTTTTTTGTGCTGATTTTGTGAGACAAGTTTTCTTTATTTTACACAAACAGATATTTGGGACGTGGCAAGGCGCGGGTATAATTTTGCGACCGAAAAACTCACAAGGGACCTACTCTGCACAAAAAGCCACTTCAATGAAAGTAAAACCTGTTTAATTTTCTTAAAATAGAAAAAGGTTTGATTTGATTTTGTAAGGCTAACCTAACACTTGAAAGTGCCTCGATACAAAAAACAGATTAGAACATAAAACGACAAAATTATAATTATAAATAAATTATATGTACCTTAAAACGCCATGAAATAAGTTTATTATAATGTTTTCACGTGCAGGCAGCCTGAGGCATTTTAAAAAACGAAACGTAACACAATAGATAATATTTATAAAAAAGTTTCAATTCAGTAAAAAGGTCTCACGATATTTGCGGGTTCTAATTTCAAAATTAGAAAAAAACCTTAAAAATGGCGGTCTGTCGTTTCAGTGAAAAGTAAACATCTGTGCCGTTTTTAAGCTAAAAGTTGACCTAAGTTTCATTTTTTTTAAGCAAAAGCTCTTTTAAGCTAAAATGTCTTCAAGCGGTTCCAGTGTTGCAGAACAAACGCCCGTGCAAACGTTATTCAAGAATGTTCTGTCCTCGTCTTCTGAAGACCCTCCCATGGAGGAGTGGTCCTCACTCGTTATCAGCACTCCACCGGATTCTCCAAAAATGGCACTTTTTAAAGAAGGCTTGTATGATCCTGGCAGTGGAGAGATTTGTGGGAAGTATAGCCCTATGTCGGATAGCACGGTGCTAAGGCATCCGTACTACACATACCCCGGGATCAAAGACCCTGGCATCGTGGAAGCCTTGTTGGATCCAGGTAAATAGTATTCTTCGTCTTACGTGTCAATGGCCAACACAAACAACCCTACACAAGGGCGGATCCAGCTTTGGCGCCAGGGGGGGGTCACGATCAAGCTTTGGCGCCAGGGGGGGGGGGGGGTCACATAATGGTGGTCAAGTCAAGAACTTATAATTTAATTTTGATAATGTAATTCCCAAACGTTTGCCATCATACAAAGTTATTATATCAAATTAACTAAATGTTGAAGGTACGTAGGTATAAATAAAATAATTATGTTCAATTAGTGGTCCACCTAAGTCCTGGAACCAGCTCAGGGGGGGGTCATGACCCCCATGACCCCCCCCCTGGATCCGCCGTTGACCCTACACCAAATTCGGGTAGAATTCTGCCACTTTAATTCCCTCTTCTGTGACAAGAGGTCAAGCTTTGTGTATGTGGTAGGGCACTAATAGTACCTACTTATTACTAATAGTATTGAAAACGTGTCTTAGTTTAGCTGTTGCTTAAGGTAGGGTTCCACAATAATTGAGGACGACAACAATGAAGTATCATTTTTATCGGTTCAGTCACTTTAGTTCTATTGATTCTTATGATCTATCCTCTTAAAATTGAATGGCGAATATCAGAAATGTTTTCAATGTGAATGTCCCTAAAAGTTTGGAAAATAATCAAATAAGTTTGTACCCTTTATCCATTTTAGTATGCGTAGGTACTTTACATGCTTATTGTTTATTTTGTGAAAATTATAACACTTCCGTTACCTAATAATTTATAGAGAAATTAATATTTAGCTTCAAACGAACTACTTACGTGTAGGTACCTATTATTTATTATAGTTTTGAGTAGCTACTTATATTTTGGTGTTGTACAATAACGAAGCAGCTACTTCTCAATGTATGTGTTTTGTACTTGGTTAGGTTGGGTTATTACAGCCTCAAGCAGTCCCAAGCTGGACTCCAATAAACGATATATTTGCAGAGCCAAAGAAAACATATGATTACGATGGCCAGGAGCTGTACCTTACTCTGTGCAAGCAGATGGACGTGGTGCCGGTCAGGGGCTTCTACAGAGGTCTATTGGAAGAAGTCATTGATATCAGGGTGAGTTTTTTTTATTTTTTTGACGTGACAACGTCTTATAATTCGATAGAGCCGGCTGCACGCACGAAAAAACATGACTCATGAGGCGTTCTGAGGCGTTCTGAGGCGTACTGAGGCGTTCGATGAAGTGCAAGCGAGAGCGCGGAACGAGCGACAAAGAAGCACAATCGGCCTTTGCGTTCGTTGTCACGTTCAACTATCGTCAGTAAACCGACTTGACAAACAACCATTTTTGACGTGACAACGTCTTATTATTCGATAGAGCCGGCTGCACGCACGAAAAAACATGACTCATGAGGCGTTCTGAGGCGTTCTGAGGCGTTCCATGAAGTGCAAGCGAGAGCGCGAAACGAGCGACAAAGAAGCACAATCGGCCTTTGCGTTCGTTGTCACGTTCAACTATCGTCAGTAAACCGACTTTACAGACAACCATTTTTGACGTGACAACGTCTTATAATTCGATAGAGCCGGCTGCACGCACGAAAAAACATGACTCATGCGGCGTTCTGAGGCGTTCCATGAAGTGACGTTGTCACGTTCAACTATCGTCAGTAAACCGACTTTACAGACAACCATTTTTTTTTTTTTTTATATATCCTGCTACTTGGCAATCTGTTCAGGAACAATGATCCAACATGGATCATTGTTCCTGAACAGATTGCCCAGGGTGAGTGACTAGGACTTTTACATAATGGGTGCTGGATGGTAGATGTTTATGTAGTTAAGATATCGCTCATAGCGATAATACATTGGTAAATTGGTACATTGGTACTTCACTTAAGAAATATGGTTAGCTCCCAATCTGAAATATCTCTGTGGTGTAGGTATAATAGTTTTCTATATTCTATCTAGGTCTTATTATGTGTTTCAGTAGGTCGGGCTGTCGCTTTAGTAGATATTATTATTGGAACTATAATATTAAATATTCTCTAAACTATAAAACAATTTATCAAAAGTTGAATATCATCGTGCGGTTGACGAAGATATTTAAAGATATTTTCTTTCCATTCTTCATTATTGTTATAAGATGAGACAAAGTTTAGGAAAGTTTCGTTTGTATCTCATGAGCTTATCTCCTAGATAGTATTGTAAGAGCCAGTAGCTCTACCACGAGTTTTTACTATACTATATATACTACATGTACAGCGCCTCTAGTAAAATCGCCTGACTTTACTACAGTAGTTACGTCAATATTAGTATTGCGAATTTTAGTACCCAACTATCCGCTAGAGGCGCTGTACAAATCTTCATACATTTTTTTAACTACAGACGCTAGCGAGTATAGTAAATATAGTATAGAAACTCGTGGTAGAGCTGAATGTATATAGGTACAGAATAAGCCTAGCTTCTGTAGAAATCGACAGTAACAGACAATCTATTGACACTTGGCTATCAATATTCGTAGCTGCTTGTGAGTGATTGAGTGTTATTGCATTCTCTCTCGACTATCCCAAGAGCTACCTAGTAGTCTATACTAATATTATAAAGAGGTAAAGTTTGTATATTTGTTCAATTGTAAGGGGTAATCTCGGGATCTACTGAACCGATTTTAAAAATTCTTTCACCAATAGAAAGCCACATTATTGTTGAGTGTCATAGGCTATACGAAACTGAAAAATAAAAAGGCTTTTACGTGGTAGTCCGTTTTGCAAAGCGAATAGGAGAAAAAACGGTCGAATTATGCCCAACGAAGTGGGCACGGGTCAGCTAGTATTTTATAAACGTACAAAAATACTATACAGGGGTACGTGTTTAGGAGCATTTTCTATAACTTAACTAAGAAGTTATTTATCAAACTTTATTAAAAACCCCGAAATTTGAGATCGAGATTGCATGGATTGATATCTTTGGCACAGATGAGATTAGAAGAATTTTTTTTTTTTTTTTTTTCCTTTTTAATCTGCGATCGGCTACTTAGCCATAATCAGATTTGTTCTTGGTTGGTTGTTTGGTGGTGTGACTCCAGCGAGTGACACCATTTATTGTGAGAACATTCTATGTTCAGGTCAAGTATAACATTCAACCGATATTTTAGGTGCTAAATGATGTAAATAATCCAACAGCAGCTCTTGCTCTAAATAGGGTACGGTTCAACATCTCCGCAGGCCCAAATCAAATAACAGAACCCTTTGTGAAAAAGTGTTTTGTGGATTTTTATTTCACGACTTTGAAAATTCGTAATTGCATTTTCTCGCAGACGTATCTGATATTTTTCACCTTATTTATATCGTGTTACGTGAACTTAAGGAATAAAAGTCAATGTATCTATGGTTACAAGTTGTAACCATAGATACATTGACTTTTAGTAACACGAGTAGTTTTAAAAGTTGTAAAGTTTTAAAAGTTGTAACTTACAACTTTTAAAACTACTCGTGTTTTTTATATTAAGATAATTTATTGACAAACTAGAAAAAAAAACCTGTATGATGGCAATTTAATCTATGAACGCATCTTGCTTCCTAGAATCACACTTTGGCCACCGAGAGTAATTAATTTATACTCATTTATAATTTATACTCATTTTCTTTGCTACTTTTCTTTGAGCTTCCTCTCAACTCAATTAAAGCTACTTGCCGAACTGTGCGGTTTACTGATTCTGAACATAGCCTTTGCCCTAAAAGTCTATTCTATTGGGCACCGTGTGTCAATAATTATAGTGCATGTTGGAACATCTAGAATCACCTAGTATACAAGACGATTTTAAATGATCTTTAGGATTTTACAGAATAAAGTTTAACTGACTTTGTCTAAAAATAGAAATATAGTCTTACGGTCTTTTTTATAAAAAGTTAGCGCAGACTTGCTGTCTCGATTATCATACGTAATGATCACATAATGCCAACGCTAGCTTTTTATAAGATAAGAGGTTACACTTAGAGTCCCCGCAGACTGCAGACTATTTATCGGCCGACAGTTTGGCCTGCTTCTTAATCAGTATGAAGACTGAATCACTGTAATGTGCGCATCTGCATACATCTTCATACTGATTAAGAAGCCGACCAATCTATCGGCCGATAAAAAGTGTGCAGTTTGCGGGGGCCCTTATTGCAATTTTTCTTTCACACAGTACTATTGCGTGAACCCTGTAGGAGTCCGAGCTATGTGCTTATCGCTGGTCAACAATAGGTTCGTGAAGCGTCTTGACCTCACAGACAACCATCTGAGTGAGGACGCGTGCTTCCACCTCGGTCAGCTGCTGGGAGACAGCTTCGCGTTGCAGGAGCTGGTGCTTTCTGGATGCAGGTGAGAATACTTCACCTGTATATATTACCTGATGTGTGTTTGTTACACTTTCACGAAATAACTATTGAATGGATTTCCATGAAACTTCACAAGAATGTAGTTCAGAATAATAAATAGGCTATAGATTCATAAAGATTTTGTGCGAATTGACAAAAATATAACAGTAGCAAAACGAAGTCGCGGGCTTCAGCTAGTTACAGTCTTGTATCGCTGTTGAACAATAGATTCTTAAATCGTACATGATTATAAGTTATAAACGTGATTATAAGTCCAAAATGTCAATGGTATAAATAATAATACCATTGACATTTGGATCTATGTAAAGGGAATTCTGAAGACTTTGGTTTAATTTGGTAGGTAGATTGATTATTTAATTGTCGAGTCTTTCGATACTCACGATCAAATGAATTAAAAAAACTTTTATTTATTAATGGTTGTAAGCTCTACATAAAACTCTGAATTTCCATAGCTGCTTCAATTTACTGAATTCATATTACCGGAATTCCCTTTGTGTCGCATCTGGTGCGCTGCTACCAAAATAGTTTTCACGAACGAGTTTCAATAGTACTTTGGTTATTAAGTATAACCAGAGTATGCTTTGGTTTTGAAAGTTATTTTAACTTTTGTGTAGCAAATAGCTACGAATATGCTACGCATCGTAGCGTCTTTCGTGTTACGAGTAGTTTGGTCGCTTACTTTATGCGCGGACACAGATTTTTCGAGCCTCTAGTACTTGCATGCTATATAATGCATCTTCAGTTGATATACTTGTCTTTTGATGCACACATAACGAAGATTTGTGTGACTGTTAACAGTTTATTTCACAAAACGGCACGTAATAAGCTTGATTAATAACATTTATGTTTGTTCCGTGTTATTGCAATGAAAATATGACAAAAACAAATGTATATATGAATTCTATCAGCAATTTGGCAAAAAAAAAAGCTTTGCTTTGTTTTCAACTAAACTAAATACCCGTGATTTTTTTACAAAACATTTAACGAATTCTTTTTATATTTTTTACGAGTATATAGAATTGTATTTTATACCTAAAAATATTAAAATAATATCTAGTCAGGATACATTCAATTGTAATTCAAAGTTTTATAAATTCGACATAGACTGGCAGTGTACGTAAAATAAGTAGGTACCTACACAATCTTAAAATACAAAACATCCTTCATAAAGTTCTTTGATCGCAACTCTGCAGGATCCAAGCACAAGGCATGCGTAGACTCGTGGTGCTGCTATCTACTCGTTCGCTCGATGTACTGGATATCTCCAAGAATGACATCGGAGACGAAGGATTCTTCCACCTCGCTGGTCAACTCACAAAAGGAGCTGTCATTAAAAGGTAAAGTTTTTTAAACACGGTTTAAAAACGTGTGTTTTTTTTTAAACACAATCGGCTGCTTTATTTTTTCATGTTGTATTTTTAAAGCGCTTATTGAATGTAGAGTTGCTAAGTAGAATAGACTCGACAGGAATAATACAATTGTATTTTTTGTGCGTATAAACTAAGCACGTAAAATGCTTTTAAAAGCATTACTGCCTTGTTATTTTAACCTCTTCTTAGCCTCAAAGGTTCGCTGGAAGAAAAATCTTCTTAGAGTTATTTGTACATACCTACTTTATGTACCTAATACTTTCGGTCTATCTTATAAAAAATTAGCGCAGACATTTTCTTGATTGATTGCCATACGTAATGTTGACATAATGTTAACGCTGATAGGGCTAGTCTTTATGTATTCTATGAACAATAAAGAAATAAGAATTAATATAATGTATAGCTTTATAAAACGATGAAATTAACATGTAATTTTATGTTTAGGTTGAATCTGAGCTACAATGGATTGACGAGTCAATCTGCTTTGGCGTTTACAGACGCTATAGAGTACAATAATACTATTACCCATCTCGACATTTCCTGGAACAAGATGTACCCGCTTAAAGGTAAACATTTTAATTTGTTAGTACTTCTTTTTATCCTGTCTGCATCTACTTCAAGGTTTCTTTATTATAATTTAGAGCATGCTGCTATGTCATTCATATGAAAACGTTTAAACAAAAGCAGAAAGTACTTAGATCAAAATTTGAACGGTTTGTCGTCATACTATTATCAGAGATTTTGAGCCAAGAGCCTCCGTGTAAATAAACTAATGTAAACCAACAAACTTGAAAAGTTCCCCTCAGAAACGTCGGAAATTAGTTTTACTTTTTTACGTCTTGCGTATAATAAAAGAGCTCAAAATAACGTCGTCAAAGAAAGAATAAGAATAATAACACTCATTTAAGCTCATTCAGTTGACGCGGGCATTCGCCTCTAATTGTGTCACTTCGGCGGAACGACGCGTCCTTTGACCTCCTCTCTGAATTTTTAAACTTATTTGAAGCTCCTGTTTAAAAGAACAGTTTGTCTCGGTGAGGAATTATTGTAATTACCTAGAAATGAAAGCGTTTCACACAGTTAATTTGGGAGTTTTCTGCTAATTCCCACAGAAACCTAAGCTTCGCCTTGAAGATGTCTGCCACATTCTCGGAATAGAATTACAAAAGCGTTGAAAATGTTCGACTTAAATCCTTTTGTATTTCCATTTAAAAAGCGTGCTCTAATTACGCGGGTTGTGTTGACCCGAAACGAAAAATGGTATCGGGTCACAGCGAATAAAAACAAAAGAAGTTGTGCAGTGTTCCTGCAAAGTGAAACTGCAGGCAGGAGCGCCGCGCGCCGGACCGAATGACATTCCTTACAAAGTTTCGGCTTCAGCTCGGCTGCGATACGTCTCAACTGTGTTTTGAAACTTTTTCAAATGGAAAAACGTTCTAATTGCATACACGGTGTGGGCACAGATGCGTGGAAACTTGCAATAAAGTCGCAACTGAATACGGCACGACTCCAACCGCTTCAGAACCGTTGAACGTTTGAAACTTTTAGTTGGCTATTCCATTCCCACGGCGGGCTCTCCTCTCATAAATATTAAACAGGACATGAGTTCAACTCTGTGCCGTTTTATTTCGAACATGTGCGATCTGATGCCGCCATTTCCATACTTAGGTGTATGATATTTGACCGAGAAAGTGTATTTTATGTACGAACGGTCGTTGGTTTGCGATCCGCTTTGAATTTTTCACGTAAACTGCCTCTTTGCGATTTAGGGAAGTAAACAGACGTTTAAAAATGTCAAGTGAACATTTATATCTACATACGTGATATATTTTTTACCAACAGTCTCTGCTTAAGCTCGTTTACTTATTAAATTAAAATCTTAGCTTTTATAGCATTTAAAAATGGCCGTTAAAAATCCTTCGTAAATCCTTCTTGGCTTCAGGTTCAAACGACCTGCTCCGAATGCTAGGCGAGAGTAAGGTCCTCACTGAGCTAAACGTTGCGTGGAATAGCTTAACTACTGGTGTTGTACTGAGGAAACTACTCGGTGTTCCTACGTTACGAGTACTGGACCTTAGCAATAACAGGTACGCGCACTAGCTTTGAGCATCTGTGAATACTTACCTCGAAGGTTTCTAGCGTATTTTATAGACTAAAATTATGTTTGCGTATGCCATCATTTAGCTATTTAGAAGTAGTATATAGTATGTAGAATAGTACAGAGGTATTATGAATGTAACATTATTACGACTAAAAGGTAAGCGATTACATGATATTCTTGATAAAAGTCGTGATTGCTCAGTGTGCTAGCCGCCTTAATCGCGACATTGCTCAAAATAGACGTCTCCGTTTCATTGTAATAAGGAAGCGGATTATGTACCAAGTACATTGCTGCTTCCGTGCTACCTGACACTGTAATGAGGTGTAGCACGCCATCATTATCATCAAGCGTTTGTAGATGTATCTTTAGCTTTAGATTTTTAACGTGGCTTTAACCGTAAATATTTTTTTTATATTTTTTACAAAAATAAACAAATTTGATTTAAATCGTGAAGGTATATTTAGTTCCAATTGCACAACTAGATGTCGCTGCCATGACTGATTCCTAGACGCTATTGCGTTTTTCGTGTCACAATCGAAAAGACTCATTTCTGAAGAAAAGACCCGCCAAACCCAAAAAATATCATCGATATCGGTTCCGAATCGGCGGAGTAGATATTAGATACTTACAAAATAATAACAATGAAATACAGTCGAATTGAGAACTTCTCTTTTGTGAAGTCAGTTAAAAATCTTAGTTTCTTATCAGTTCTTCTAGACTCTGGTTGTGATTTTTTTTTATTTAGTTTGTGCTTGAGTTAAGCAAATAAGGCGTTCTTAGGCTGTCTACAGCTGCAGCGAGTGCTATAGTCGCCAGACTGCAGGTTGCCAAACGGCTGCACACACTAGACCTGTCGCACAATCCCATCGGGCCGAGCGCCGCCTTCTCTCTCGTCAGCAAGATGAGAGATAAAGCTGTTCTATTGAGGAACTTGTTGATGGAAGATGTAGCTGTGACTAAGGAGTTTGTCGTGGTTAGTTTTAATAAGATAGCTCATTTGATTGAACACTTCTTCTTCTTCTTCGTGTCGTTGATAAACCATTTTCAGAAATCACCAAGGTTAGACCACCCCTGACCAATAGCTAGCCACATTGATTGATTGATTGATTGAACACTTTGTAAACAGAACTGTAGGTAGTATCACACTGCCCATTCTATTAAATACGAGTATATGTTTTTTACCCAAATTGGTTCAACAATTGGCATTGGGCAAAAAAGATTCAAGTCTAAGAGGGCACTTACTAGCGTTTGTCTGTTAGTCAACAAAATGTTGCGTGAAACACAGACAGGACGTAATAAAAGTCTAATTGCTTGTAACTTGACGAGGCAATTCAACGTTTCAGGAGATTTCCTGTTTTCGTAGGAAATTCAACAATATGCGCAGTATTTGAGCCATTTAACAGATACTAGAGAAAATATTTTTTGGTATTCACAAGAATAATGAAATGTTTTTTGGTTACTTTTAATGGGGACAATTATAATTGAAGCGAAATAAAATTCTTTATTTTTACAAGAACAAGACTTAATAACTAAATAAGAAGAACTTGATAACAATAGCAGAATGGAAGACTTCAATTACTTACTTAAAAACATTACACTGTTTTGTGTTTAAGTCGTTCAGTTTTCTACTTTATTGATCAACATTATGCATATTATAAATAAAAAAATATGCACGGACATTTCACACATAACACTCTAGTCCCAAATTAAGCAAAGCTTGTACTATAGGAACTAGATTGCTGATAGAATACTTATATTATACGTTTTAGGATACATAGTAGGTAGCACCCAGACACTTAACAAATATTTATGTTCATCACATACATTTGCTCTGGGTGGGAATCAAACCTACTGAAAATAAGCTATCGCCTCGCTGCTTGTGCCCGTGTTCTTCTGATCTCAGTACAATCGGATGACCACACTTTCCAGGAGTGCGAAGACATACTAAGCTACAGCTACAGAAAAAACACGACAATAACATACGGCCGCGTGATCCGAGACTACACGCTTTCCATGCCAGATCTTAGAGAGATCGTCATGAAGAGGATTGACTTTATCACTGCACGGGCCACTAAGAAGTGCAAACTGGATATTGCGTTAGTACATAATTTTTATTGCGTTGGAATAAGGTTTGAATTCGCAAGTAAAAGGTTCGCTAGAAATAATACCACGCACAAATGTAACAAAAAAGTTCTTACAAAAAGAATGAACTTCGCAGTTTTTTGATGCGATCAGTGAACTAAAGATAATTTCGAAAACTGCCTCAAGCAATTGTTGGCATTTATAAGTTTAGAAATACGGTTCAGACTACTATGTTTAACTTGTTTTTAAATCGAGTAATATTTTAGAGAAAAGGTTACGAAATGTTTGCGATCTCAGGTTAAGAAAAGTTCACTCCGTAGACTTAATAGGGGCATACTCCGTCATGAGACTTCTGATTGAACTTTGAACTTAAAACTGTGTTGAACAAAGTATTTTTACTATATTCAACTATCAGTAAAGGCCGAATTCTCCGCCCTAGGCTATACTTCCTTCAACAATTGAAGGAACGTCCATACATGCAGCCGCGAGACCTAATGAGAGCGTTGAAACAAGCCTCGGCGCCCGTTGACGAGGGTCTCATGGAAGAAATGGCGAATACCTTCCCTGGACCTAAAACTGATAAGGGCGGGGCGCAGATTAATATAGCAGGTACCTATATCAACTGGACGTTATTTAGAAACATATTTATGGATTTTACCATAGGTTTTAAACATATATCTGATGAACGAGAAAGCTAGTTTCTTAGACCTAGTTTTCTAAGACTTAAGTAAGTATTTCAAGGGCGTCATTATGCACAGTTCTGTATGCGGTATCCAAATACTATCATATACGTAAGATGCCTACTAACAGATATATGTAAATATATTTTTATGCAAACCAATTAGAAGACCACCCTTTTTAATTTGAATACTGATGTATCTACTTATGCATTGAAAACCCGCAAAACACAACTTAAACGAATTTAACCCCAAAAGCGTTTACAAAATGGAGGGCTACAAACAGCTCAGTGCCTCTATTTTAATACAAAATGTAATTGAAAAGTTTCGGCAGTGTACAAAGAGGCAATCACGAATAAATGTGTCAGTCGTAAGCTTATCATAACGATTACGTATTCAAGATACACTGCGTGGTGACGTTGCATCCTCTGGCAGTTGAGCTGGCGTTGACGCGCAGTGTGACTCGAATACGTTAGATTTACGTAACGCGGTGGTATTCAGTTGCAAATGGTTTTTTAGGTGTAGTGGAGTACGTAAAGCGACTTTGGCCGGATAAGGAACTACCGCCCACGCCGCCTCCAGAACCCGAGCCTGTCGTAGAAAAAAAGAAAAAAGGGAAAAAGAAAAAATAGACTTATTTTACGTAAATGTATGACGTATCTAATAATGTGTGTATTGTGTAATTTATAATTAAATTAATTAATTAATTAATAATATAATTAATTAATTTTTAATTTTACCCCACTTAGCGTGGAAATGATGATAATGATGATGAAGCGTAATTTATAATAACGAAGCATTACAATACCTTATAAATATTAAAAATTGTATTCTGATAGAGCAGTATTCTCAATATTCTAAAGTGTAGCTAAAACGTTTTTAATACGTAAGTTGATTAGGTATTATAAGTAGATAATATGTCAAATTGTAATGCGCACCGCTAAGCGCTGAATACAAATTTAATTACAGACTATTATGTAAATCTGATCTCAGTCCTACTAGATTACGGTACTAAATCCGGTTAGCACATTCCGCAGTGCGATCAGACAGAAAGCCGACTTACCTTCGATGCATTTGCATGCGAATCTCTCTCTTATAATCATTAGCATTGAATCCATTTATGGTTGCATTGAATCAGGTGCTTAACCTCAATCAACTCTAAATAAGTCCTTGGAGAAATTCGTTTGTTTCCCTCGCGTAATTTAAAAAGATTATAATCAGCCATCGTCCCTGCGCTAAAAAGCAAAATTAGTTCTCAGATATTTCCTGTCTCATTTACACCAAAAGTTTATTCCCGTTTTAGTTAAGATCTTGTATTTTAATATCTGCGGTTTGACACTTTCGGTTAACTTATTCAAGGTTAAGTTCACGGTGCAAGTGGGGCTGTGAGAACAATCCCTCGTTATCTTAATCTTCTTTGCACAATTTGGTGAAATATTTAATTTACTTTGTTCTAACTTTGCTAGGAACTGCCTACCGGTACCACAAAAGTATCGCCTACGCTGTCATTAGCCTTAAAAACAAAAGAATGTCTAATTCTAAATTAGGAGCTTTCTGACGAGTATGAAGGATCTTTGTAGTATAATGTTTCAACTTTTGCGGGAAGATACATCTTTTCGTGGCCTTCTATAAGTGGGCTAACATTAAATATTATTTTGATAAGTTTCTAGTTTTATAGGATTGTTGCATAGTTTAGAGACGAAATAAGTTTATTTAACGAATAAAGTGTTGGTTAATCTAGCCAAGTTTATTATTCAGAATTCCCTCGAAAGTTTTTCAGGTTGTAAATAAGAAATTTAAGTCTCAGTCTAAATATTGCCAGGGGATGCGGTCGAGATTAAGGGGTTGTAAATAACTTGAGGGCGACGCCACCGCGCTGTGATCCGAGCTAGGATTATGAACTCAGAAGTATGTTGTTCTTTGTAGCGCTGTTCACGTATTTTTAGTCATATTAAAGTGTTATGGCAATCATGAAATACTTAAATTGGTACTTATATCAAATTATAATTTGCGAATACATAGAATGATGCTTTGTCTAGCGATTTCAATTTGTTTTTATTATTTGATATTATATTAACAATAACTCTTTAAGAATATTTTTAGATAAAACTGATCATAAACTAAACTGTTTTTTTCTTAAAATATGAATTTATGAATAAACTATACAAAAAAATTACCTGTGTGTACATATAAAAATATTTATATAATATTTATTATATAAAGTGAAATGGTGAGTTAATAAATTTTATGATATCTCAAACTTCAAACTTCAAAATCATTTATTTAATAAAATCACAAGGATCACTTTGAAACGTCTTACATACTAGATGATTCTAGGCGCCAGTTCGTCGCGACCAGTGTCTAGAAGAACTGGCAAGAAACTAGACCTGGATTCTAGCGTTTTTTTCATATGATCCTTCTTACAATTGTTTAACAAAGTTGGAGCTAGTTCGTCCCAAGCTTGCTTGTCTTCTAAATAGTCAGATATTTTATAATATGCTTTTGATAAGAGTTTTCGTTTTATTACGTTTTTGAACTTGCCAATCGGCAATTGACAAACATAGCTTGGGACTATGTTATAGAAGCGTACACATTGCCCTTTAAAAGATTTATTTACTTTGGTGAGCCTAGTAATGGGAACAGCGAGTTTATCCTTATTTCTTGTGTTAACATTATGATTGTCGCTTTTTTTAGCAAAAAGATTAATATTTTTTCGAACATACATTAAGTTTTCGTAAATGTACTGACAAGGCACTGTCATTATGTTTATTTCCTTAAATTTATTTCGTAGCGATTCTCTGGGACCCATGTTATAGATTGCACGAATAGCTCGCTTCTGCAACACAAATACGGTATTTACATCTGCAGCATTCCCCCACAACAAAATGCCATATGACATAATGCTATGAAAGTAGCTGAAATAAACTAGTCTAGCTGTGTCCACGTCTGTAAGGAAGCGGATCTTTTTGACTGCATATGCTGCAGAACTAAGCTTTTTCGATAATTTGTCTATGTGTGGGCCCCATTGAAGTTTATTATCTAAGGTTATTCCTAAAAACACTGTGGTGTCCACTAGATCTATGTTTACATCTTTAATTTTGACATTAGCTAGCGATTGTGTGACATTTGGTAAAACAAATCGTATACATTTAGTTTTTTTTTCGTTTAATAATAAGTTGTTTACATTGAACCAGTTTACAACTTTTGAGATTGTATTATTCACGTCGTCATAATTTGTTTGTCGTCGTTCCAATTTGAACAAAAGTGAAGTGTCATCTGCAAACAGTACAATCTCGTGATCATCTTTAACTACTCGTGGTAGATCATTGATGTAAACTAGAAACAAAAACGGTCCTAGTATTGATCCTTGTGGTACACCCATTTTCACCACAGATCCCGGAGAACGTTTCCCATTTACGTCAACTCTTTGAATTCTGTTGCTTAAATAAGAAGACAGAAGTTCCAGAGCAACACCCCTAACACCATAGTGGTTTAGTTTCCTGACCAACGTTTCATGATGCACACAATCAAACGCCTTGGATAAGTCACAAAATATACCCAAGGCGTCATTTGATTGCTCCCAGTTTTCAAAAATATGTTTTATCAACTCAATGCCTGCGTCGGTCGTTGAGCGTCCCTTCGTAAACCCGAATTGTTTTGTGTCAAGTAAATTGTTATTTTCAAAATGTCTTTGTAATTGTAGAAGCATAAGTTTTTCAAAGATTTTACTAAATGTTGGTAGTACTGAAATCGGTCGAAAGTTAGTAGGGTCTGAACGGTTACCTGATTTGAATAGCGGTGTTATTTTACTATGTTTCATTAAGTCAGGAAACTCACCACAATCGATGCTTTGGTTAAATATAAAGGCCAAATCTTGAGCGATAAGGTCAATCACGGGTTTTACGACGGCAACGGAGACGCCCCAGAGGTCCGTGGTTTTTTTTACATTGATCATTTTAAAAGCTTTGACAATATCCTTTGCATGCACATAATCGAAGTTGAACAGTTTTTGAATTTTAGGTATATTTTCTATCAATAATGACTCCGCGATTATGTGGGAAGAGTTTAAGGATTTTGTAGTTGAGACAGGAATGTCAGTGAAAAATGTCTCGAATGCTTTGACCACATCAACATCCTGGTCAATGATGATGTCGTCAACCTTCAGTTTGGATATGGTGTTATGTTCTTTGACCCTCCCTGTCTCATTATTGATTACTTTCCACGTAGCTTTTATTTTATCATCACTAGTTTTAATTTTTGAACTTATATATTGAGACTTAGCAGTACGGCAAACACGTTTAAAAATTTTTGAGTAGTTTCTTATTTTTTCTTTAAACTCTTCACTAAAATTGTATTGCTTTTCACTATAAAGATTGTACAAGGTTTGTCTACTTTTGTGGATTCCCGCTGTTGCCCATTCACTGAACTTAATTCGATCAGAGACCATCATGGACTTGGATGTAAAAATAGTGTTAAATAAGTTATTAAACTCATTAAACTCTAATTAAATGTTTACTAGATACACGTTTATTCTAATTAAAACAACCAATTTATCTTGATTCTTTGTAAGTCGCGGTTTCAGTAAAAGTTTCTAATAACAAAATAACGTTCTGAAATGCAAAAGTGGATCACTCATAGTCGTAGCTCTAAGTGCATGTCCCCGATACATAATCAGACGTACTCGCAGATATCGGCTGCCGAAATAGCGTTTTGGAAGTCTATTTGGCACGCACAAAGCCAACAGTTTCCGATGCACGCGACTCTGCTGGCGTGGAAACTGATCGCACTGACGCCGCGTCACTGCCGCGGGTGACGTCACTCGAACCGACAGAGTACTGTCGCTGAAATGTATGCTTGATCCTGGTTCATCATCATCATCATCATCGTTTTCATTATAAACGGGATATTTACCATGATTTGTGAGTTTGATTATTTCCCGATATTCAAATATTTTTCAAATATTATATCATCATCATCAGCCAGATTTTGCCCACTGCTGGATATTCAATATGCAAGAACGTATAAGGTCAACAGATATAAGTTTTGGGGCCCCCATATATATATAGCATATATAGCTTTAGGGCCTTCGCAAACTGCAGACGTTTTATCGGCCGATAGTTTGGTCGGCTTCTTAATCAGTATGAAGATGTATCCAGATGCGCACATTACAGTGATTCAGTCTTGTTTGTTTTCCTTGGAAATAAAATAAATGAATAGTTCTCCCTTTTCTTGTGCCAGTTAGTTTGCCGTGCTAATGACAGAAATAAAATATCTAATATCGTCTTATCTAAAATCTATAATTTACAGAATTGTCATCTATGTTTGTTTTATTATCTTACGGAAATCAATGTTTAAAAAAAAAAATCTCTTCGTCGATTTTCAGTGTTTCGAAATATGTCGTAAAATTTATTTGGTATAACGATTAGTTCCGCGACAGTACAGTTGTGTATCGTGCGACCACGTCAAAGGGACGCGCGGCAGTGGCCAATTAGTATCGAATCATGTCCGTGGGCCCCGCTATGACAATTTGGACATTATTTAACCGTGTTTGTTTGCGATGCGACATGCTACGCAAATGTTGCTACGCGGTTTGTAGCCCTTCGCTATACACGCTAATTAGCTTGTACGTAATTATTGTTATGAATTCATATTATTTTGGTCTTAATAGATCATATATTCTATATCATATTATTCGTAGTTCATTTTAAAAATAAATAGAATTGCAATGCACAACTTTGTGTCCGTACTGCTATCTCACATAATATAAATACTTTATTACAAACAACAAATTGATTTGATTTATTACTAAGCTTTTTATTTAAAAGCTGCAATGAATCTAATGAAAATTAAGTGCAACAAAACGAATGCAGCTTTTAAACTAGATTATTCGAAAAAAAGATTTTATAAAATTACGACGGTAATTAATCGTCCAATGACATTATGAGATATATCTTTGCCAGTTTTCGACGCAAATGAAAAAAACTGGAAGAGTCATAATCTTCTATAATATAAAAATGAATCGCAAAATTTTGTAAGCGCATAACTCAACAACGCCTGGACCAATTTGACCAAATCTTTTTTTTAAATGTTCGTTGAAGTTCAGAGATGGTTTTTACGTCGAAAAAAATTCGAATAATTGCCGGAAAAACCCTAAAACAGCCCTTTTCTTCTTAGACTGCACTTTACCATCAATTTCATTCGCACGAAGGTAGTAATGGGTTATCACAAAATCTATTTATTGTTAATTAAGTAGGTACTTATGTATTTCTTTGTATAAGTACTTCTCTATTTAACAATAGAACGGCACGCGGACGAAGTCGCGGCGGGGGCAGCTAGTAACGTATAATCATTAATTAATTAGCATTGCTATTCAGCGTGGCAATGCAGCCAGTATGGGCACGCTTCCGATTGGTACTGATTTGGATCAGTTGAACTATCTATAGATCGTTTGCAACGGTCTGTAGATAGCTCAACTGTTTCTTATGTATTTTATATGACAATGTACATTTTGTAAATACTGTATAGTCGTAAGTTTGTTTGTGAATTAATTAATAATGTAAAGTACTTCTGATAAAATAAAAGTAACTTTGTGGATGATATTATATCAATCATCAAATATTACTGAAAAAAGGAACCTTCATTAAAAAAATTTGATTTTCAATTTTTGGTTATAAGTGTACCTTTTTGAGTTCGCCGAACTGTAGTAATTTAACTAGGTAACTGTACCTACCGAGCTAGTTTCAATAAAAAGTTGAAAGTAAAGTTGGATTAATTTTAATATTTGATGGAATTTTTGGTGAGCATGTTATTCACATTTCAGAAATCATTCTCAGTTTGTATAGGTAAGTACTTACTACTTTTTGTTTATATAAACAAGATGCGTATAGCAATTAATACATACGTAAAACATGAGTTAAGATAAGATAAAATGTTTTTTTGTCCCCAAACTCACACACACACATTTCTTTCACAGACATCACATTTTTTTTTATTTTTCTTTATACAGAAAGGATGCGTATACATACGATACATGCGATTTATTTAGTTTAAAGGATTTCAAAGCTCGGTTGGTATTTATTATCTCTCTTTACTAGGCTAAGCTCATACAACGCCATCTAGTCCCTAATGAAGCGAAGCTTATGCTACGGTAACTTGACGACTGATACTTTTGATTTTGTCAATTACCAAATTAAAAAATAATGGTTGTCTGTAAAGTCGGTTTACTGACGATAGTTGAACGTAACAACGAACGCAAAGGCCGATTGTGCTTCTTTGTCGCTCGTTCCGCGCTCTCGCTTGCACTTCTAGCCTTACATGGAACGCCTCAGAGCGAGGTAACGCCGCATGAATCATGTTTTTTCGTGCGTGCAGCCGGCTCTATCGAATTATAAGACGTTGTCACGTCAAAAATCAAATGTGATACTTCATGTGATGCCCGTGAGTAATTACCGTCTAAAGCCACAGGCTAAAGCTAGTTCTGGCTAGCAAATTATAGCATGTCTAAGGTCGTGTCTCCAGGCAATATCAACGCAACATGATGTTTGTTCGTATGTACACCGACATTATCCTAATTAAGCTTCCACCGCAATCCTAATTAATATTATTATAATACATCGTATTTGATATGTATTAATAGGTATTCTATTGTTTGCTCACCTGCGTATATACAATAAGATAAACTTAATTTAAGTCATAATTTAGGTGATAAAAATATTTTTTACTTTACTCATTTTGCCATTACCGAAAATCACAAACGGTTAGCTGATTCCTCCTATTATATTATATTTAAGCTATTGCATAGCTTCTATCGCGGGCCTTGAGCGTGGAGACCGAATCCAGAATTTCCGTAACGAAAATAACCTAACACTGCGCATGCGTAATCCAGCAAATAATGCTATGTAATAGCTTTATCGCGGCAGTCCCCGAGTGCCACACTTTTTTTATATTGTTGAATGAATTATATTTTTTTTCATCGAAATACGGGTATGTTAGTTATCTGGATTAACAATAGGCTATATATCCTATAAAAATCACCATAAGACAAGCAGACGAACATTGTCAACGTTAATAAAGCGTTTCTAAACAACTAAACTAACTAGTCCATTACTTAAGCCACTAAAGTAACTGAAAATCTGTTTATGCTGAATTACCGCCGCAAAGTACCCTTTTCAGTAAATGAACCGCGAAAAGATTCCAGTTACTAACCGCCGCACTCAGAGACATACATTAAAAATAATTAATCAACGCTTGGTGGTCTAATTGACGACTCTTACCAAAGTGAACGAATGGAAAACCGCTAGTTTTAATTATACTTAAATTTATGTAGAGTCTCTGAGTGTGGCAGTAAGACGGTCCCAACTAAAGCACTTTAAACCCGCGTTTTAAGGAAAAAACAATCTCATTTTGAAATTTAAATAACCTTATAGAATTTTAACGACTGACCATAAACCACTAGCCTTTGACTCTGCAAACTTGAGAATGGCACTCAAAAGTACTAGACAAGTGACACTATGGGAAATAGCGAATTGCAAGCCCAAGTTTTCTATCAGCAATCTAGTTCCCATAGTACAAGCTTTGCTTAGTTTAGGACTAGAGTGTGATGTGTATTGTTAACATAAAAGCGTCTATTAATGTATAAGTACATAGTTTTAAATTCAGTCATAAAAAATTACAATGATCATTTAGAATCGTCTTATATCAAAATCAAATATTATTATTATAAAAGAAGACGACAAAGATTTTGCTCTGATTCTTATTATTCAGCCAATAACACCTATCTATGCGATTACTAATACCTAGAATAAAAAACTAAAATGATTAATTATTTATCAGAATTTTCATATAAAATAATTAAGCCGACATTTGTCTATGGGCTTGCGCAATAATGCTGAAACGTGGCAAAAACACGACATAATCCACACCGCATCTGCCTCAATTAACTAGCCGTACCATTAATTGTATACGGGAAATTAAACCCTTACTCCTTGGTCTGTCTCACCCTTAGATGCCATTTTCGCGTGCATTCCCACATCGCTTACCTTTATTGCCATGTTTATGGGATTTTGAACCTTATGCTGTGCGATAAAAGTGGTATTTGAAGTGTTCCTGGTTCCATATTCTTCCGTCGGAAGAAAGTCCGGTGTATCGCTGGCGAGATACGACCCGCTGTTGTGCACTTAAGATAGCCACCTATGGTTGGCACTACCTATTTACAACTACGCATTTAAAGTAAATTTTAATATTGTCACAGCTATTATAGGAAACTAGATTGGTTTTATTTATTATGCTGCTTATCTCTTCCTAGAATTCGTACTAGAAGTTTATCATTAGTTTATTTTATATATTCTTACCCGCCAATTACTTTGTCAAGTGTAAACTTAGCATCCATTATTTCAACTTAAAAACTTTTAACTATGCTTAAGATTCTTCTTGCACTTCTCTTCTCCTCCTGCACTATGTGAGGATTTTTTTTTGGAATATCCACACTACATCATCTAGCCCCAATCTAAGCAGAGCTTGTGTTATGGGTACTAGAAAACTGACATACCTACTTAATACAATACATTACATAGATAGATATTTTTTAGTATACATATTAAATATATTGTATTTACAAAATGTACATTGTCATATAAAATACATAAGAAACAGTTGAGCTAGCATATTAAATACCCAGAACACCCGGAATAAATATTTGCAGATCGTACACACATTTATCCCAAGGCGGGAATCGAACCCGCCACCTCCGCGTCGCAGGCGGACCTTCGCTCGCCGCGCCACATCGATCGTCGAATATCAAGTAATAAGTATGAAGTGTAGTAGCCCTAGTGGCTTGGCCCATACCGAGCCGCGTAGGAGCGAAGGCGATTCGAGTGAGTCGACTCGTTTTTCAGTCCAATGCACATTACAGTCTCACGACTATCCTACAAACAACATTAAACTTTTTATCTCCATGCGCTATATTTAAATACTGTACCTGCATTTTATAAAATTGTGCATTGAAAATACCGCTTATCTGAAAACGTATTTCAGTAGTAGCTTTTTGTTAAAAAGTTTGTTCTATTTCTGCCGCCATGCTCGTGAGATGCTTTGTGCTTTGAGGGGTGTGGGTTTGATTACATGCACATGAGACTCTAACAACTTTACATTTCTGATTTAATATAAGACGTAGTTAAACCATAGCTTAACACCAGATTAACCATATTTTTCCATCACTTATACCTTTTGAAAAAACGCAAAGGTTCGGTAATTTTTATCTTTCAGATTCAGGAATTTACTACATATTGGATACATTATGTAATATAGTTTATATTAAACTGTACCAAAATATTTTATTCAAACTGCGTTTTAGGGTACTTTTATACTTCATTTATTTATTGCACATTGCTGTTCTAACATCTACTTTACGAAGAGCTACGTTACTCTAGTAGAATTTAAAGCTTGCTTAAACTTAAATGGCGTCATTAAATTCGTTTGTCTTATTTTTTGAACGGTAAAGTAAAGGTCTCTCTAAAGTTTACGGGTTTTAATGAACGAATTTAGTTTCTTTGATGGAAGAAGCAAAGTTTCAGTCGGTTCATATAAGTTTGCGTTTCCACCCCCGAGTTTTATGCTACCGAGTATTTTCTTTTGAGCATTGCAATTAGGTTTGTATTTTTTTCAGCGGTTGGAATGTTATTTTTCAGCCAAATTAAATGTAGTTGTACAACACTCAAAATACAATGGAAATAAAACTTGTAAGTTCTACAGTTATTTTTTAGTAGAACTTTTGCTTTTATTAGTAAGTTGTTTCTAAAAATTTTCTTTAATTTCTTTGAAAATGTAATAAACTTGATATAAAACTACACGGTTTGTGCACTCCGTAAACATCGCCGACCACTCAACTCTATCTCAAGTCCACCCATCGTGTCGTTATGACGTAATATAATAAGATGGTCTTCATAATTCGAACTAGGATCGAATTTTATGTAATAGTGCTGAGGGCTAGCACGAATAAATTTCACTCTGATCGTTTTTTGTGAACTTACAGTGCCTCAGTTACATTGCGCGTTTACTAAAGCTCTACTGCGGAGGGTTGCAACGACACCACGTAGTATAGCTCGAATACGTTTGATTTACTTAATGTTACGATTGTCGTGTTACTCGTGGTTGCCCAGGTTACAAAGTAAATTCAAGCTCGGTCTCGACCGGCTATTGGTCGCACGCGTCGCCTCGAGACAGGGATTAGGATGGACACGCTGGAATAAAGAGATTAGCTGTATTTGAACGTATACCCTCTGAATATAAGTGGTGTTATGGGAGAAAGCAGGGTACTTTATTGCTGGAGAGTTAATGTACTTGGAACGGTTACAAACCAATAAAAAGTTGTACGTATGTAGTTTGTCTAAATAAATATATCTTCTTTCTTATACAGTCAATGGTAAATTTCCGGCATATAATAATATCTGAATCTTAGTGGTATACGGCATTTCATATCGTATTTATCTATGAATTGTCTGCTGTTGCCACTTCTTACGATGGGCAACTGCACTCTGTGGCTTCTAACTCTACAAGAGTGTAGTCAAAAAACCAAGGTGACTATTGACAAGTCAAATTAAATCCAGCATTACCACGTAATGGTGACCTATCTCACAACGAGCCTGAGTGGTGGTTAGGCCCGCATCCTGCTCTTCAAGAGTAATTCGCAGCATTGGGAACATCACAAAGTAGGTTAATTCAATGTCTGCGATGCGATCCATCATAGAAAATTAGATTTCACGTGGAGACGCCCGATAAAAGATAGTTTTTTCATAAACTAAAAGAAAGTAGGTTACGTGAATAAAAACACATCGGTCTAAGTTAGCAAACAAAGAGTACCTATGTTTAGTTTTTGAAGTGAAAACTTCTTTAGCGGCGCTGGGTGGGTAAAAACTTTCAAACTCGCGTCAGGGTCACGTGACGTCGAAAAAGCGTAAGATCTTATTTAATTTTTATACATTGCTCGTAAAACAAGAGACGACAAAAGAACACACTTGCGGTCACGCGACGTATGACTCAAACAATTAAATAGTGTTGTGGCGACATGACGTGACGATGACGTGGCGACATGACGTGACGTGTTTATTTACTTTTTTTTTCCTTAAGCTATATTGTCCCACTGCTGGGAAAAGGTCTCCCCCAAAGCCTTCCACTCATCCCGGTCCTTGGCGAAATTCCACCAATCTTTTTTGTTTTTGTTTACTTAAGTACGTAAAAATATAAATACTGCCAAAAAGTTAATAGCACAAGTCTCTTCAATCAATCATGTTTACAACTATGATATAATCTCTTTCTATCAACTTTTATTACCAATAGGTTTATAGTAGTTTATACTACTCACGATACCTTACTACTTCCTACTACCTGAAGTTTCAGACCTTCAAACCTCATGAATAGTTACAAAGCTTCTGGCAGTTCCACAAAACAATGATTCGGTATTTTATTCAGCATTTATCATTGTGATGACCTTGAACGTGTCAGCAATCGGCACCAAATGGTTACGCAGTGCGAACTCGAAAGTCATTAGGCCCTTTTCTTTTTTACGGATGTTTAGGGACGCAATAGTCTCTAAATATATCTAAAAATAAATGTAATTATAATCATTTATTTACGAACTACCAAAAGAAAAATGAGAAGAGCCGAAGACCGGGCTCAGTGGCGCGTCTTGGGAGAGACCTACGTCCAGCAATGGACTAATATAAGTATCGACCTATGTTAGTCCACTGCTGGACGTAGGTCTCTCCCTAATCATCATCGGATGATGTTGAAAAGAAAAATATTAACATTAATGTTTATTTACTATTAAAAACAAATTTGACAAGGGATATATTTCAACACGAGAAGAAGACTTTAAATACTCGTAAGAAGTGTATTTCTGTGTAATGTGTATTCGAACATAACGCAAGCAAAGTCGTTGGCTATTCAATATACATGAATTATACGATATTATAGTTTATTAGTGACATATATTTGATAGTTTGTTGTTGTTCAGGGATCTTAAAGTCACATTTAATTTAAGGTCGGTTTTTATTGTGTTGGCTTTAGCAGACGTGTTTCGCCTCAGAATATCTTATCACTAAAGTGCTTTATGCTTTAGTAATAAACCTTTGACCCCTAGTTTATTGGTTTAGGTCTAGCTTAGTGCTTCTAGACAACACTAAAAAATATTCTATGGGATGACACATTTATTAGCTTATTAATCCAGTAGGTAGCGCTATTTTGAAAGTGGCAACATAGATATAAACACGTAGTCGTTTCTGTACCTCTACCATGAGTTGTCACAGTAAAATCGCCTGACTTTACTATAGTAGTTACGTAAATATTAGTATTTACGAATTTTAGTACCCAACTATCCGCTAGAGGCGCTGTACAAATCTTCATACATTTTTTTAACTACAGACGCTAGCGAGTATAGATTGTAAAACTCATGGTAGAGCTACTGATTATTTCAGATTTGGCTGCGTGAAATCGTGCTTCTCTATCACATTTTCTCCTACAGCTATTTCATCTGCTTTTACATAACGAAGAAGTTTGCAAGTGTATATCAGTGAGGCTTTGAATAGACACAATATAACTTTTATTGTTCTCAGGAGAGCTTATAAGCTTTTGAGGGTTTTCTAATATTTTGTGCCCTTAATATGTGGGAGTATCCACAGTATTCCTCGGTGCACGATTTGGTTCCATCCCGGCTGCGACCACCAGGCATTATTTATGCGCTGCCGCCGGCGCCGTAACGTGACATATTTTAAAGCGACCATTTTAATAAGTCGCCTTTAACCTGCAGCTTGGATGTGTCGAGTTCTTGAAGTGCCTATTGAATTTATTTTTGAATAATGAACGCAGTATTGATGTCTCATAAAACATGTACTCAATGGCACACTTGAAATATTCAGATTTTTGTTTATTATTAGGTATATTTTTAATGGGAAACAGTGAAAAATGAACTGACCGATATGGTTAATCTTACGCATAAAACAAGTCTGCTAAGGATGTGTTCTTTGAGGCAAAAAAAGTGCGTGCCTAAGATTTATGTGTTACATCAAAGCTGCAAAACAAGCTACTTTATGGTAGTACGGTGGTAGTATTTCCTCACTTGAACATATAGTTTTTTCTATTTCATGTAGTATTTTAATAAATATAAAAAAAGTATTTGATAAGCGGACATACGAAACTGTTATAATAAAATACGTACTTACTGCGGATGTGCAGAATATGAACCACGTGTGTAATTTTCAGCAAGTATTTTCATATTTCACGTTTAATTCAAACACGAAAAGCTATTTCAAATTTAAACACGAGCGGATTTCAATAGCTCTATTTACGGGTACTATACTTTCAGACTCACAATAACCTCGGTAAAATTGAAATAGTGCTCGCACGTAAAACTCGTGTCCCGGACTTTAACCAGCTTATTGTACACCATTGAGACTCAATAAATAAGGAGTTTTACAGGCACGCTGTATCTTCTTTGCCATTTCTGTTTCTTATGAGCAACGCTTCCGAATTGGTTTCCGGCCCCGGCGGAGTTCAGCGAGCGAATTCGAATATTCCACTTTATTCCAGCTCTTTTCTATATCCGTGGTGCGTCCCCCGACTCTCATATGACATGCGAGGATTACCCTCGCCACCTCCTCAAATCTAAAGCTAGTGGCATGTGCTACTAATTGATGCGTTCCGCGGGGAATAAAAACGGCCCGATTAGGACTTTTGATAAAGGTCCTATTGTTCCGCCCGACAACAGTTGCAAACTTTGTTTTACTTCTTTAGGTACTTTATTGTTCGATAAATAGCGAGCTGTTAATTTACACCGTTTTACAAAATGCGCAAAATATTTGCCAATTTGAATCCGTATCGTGCCGAATGCGAAATCACTTTTGTTTTGGAACTTCCGCAAGTCGGAACGGTAGTTGGTAATTTAAGGTGCGCGTGCAGGTATTTTCACCTTAAATCTCTCCCGGCCGAATCTATAGCGATTCCAATGATTTACCGCGCAATAAAGTTTTTAATTTGAAGTGGAAACATTCCATTATCGCAGTTTCGTTTTAATAAGTGAGGGGACGAGGTGAACTGGCCAATTTCGCTGTGAAATTGAAAAAGTTAAACGACAACATCTACAATCGGTTTTTGTCCCGAGTCTGGTTCTCTCCGTACGATCTGTGTTTACTAAAAGGACTTTGACATAGACTTAATACATTATTCGGCAAAATCTGTACTGTTTTCCATCTGTAAAATTAATGAAAAGCAGAAATTCAGATACATATTATTAAAAAAAAATGTGTTGGCATGTTAGCCGAATTGCGTTGTCTCGCGTCGGGGCTACTGGCCGAAATGGATCGGGTGGTCGGTAGCTAGTCGTCGGAATTGTTTCAACTATTCTACTTTCATATTGCACTGAAACGCGCACTCGAATGGAAATTTGTGGAAGCATGTTTCGGTATGATTGAACACCTAGAACCGAAGTGTCGAAGCGACAATCCAAGTTTTCTCATTATTGATTATTAGTACAAAAAAATACTTGCGATAAAATGTAGTTTTTAGGCCGTAAAACCATAATTTAATAATATTATGATTATAAGTTATTGAACATGAAAGAGACGTGGATGTTTTTATTGATACCTTTGTTTGTGGATGGGTTTAATGAAATTATGCACTAATATGGACAGTGTTTACTACTGTTCCATAAGACCATGGCTTATAAAAAAACAAACTTCTTAGTCTTATAAGCTTATTTTATCTAAACAAGTTAGTGTTTTGGTAAAAGTAGCTATTCGCTTTATCCTAGTTTTATTCCACAATTTCACTAGAGCACAGCCTCTTTGCAGTAGCAAATATTGTTTATGTAGCATCATCTATTCCCGGCACAGGAATGTTGCTATCAAGTAGACAAACTCACGCTTGCTTGCCGAATTCCTTACCAGTAAACCCCACTCAAAAACATCCCCTATAACAATGATACGAAGAGTCTATTTGCAATACCTGCTATCAGTAAACGCCTCTCTACTTTCTGTGTAAACAAACAGACGGTCTCAACTCTTACGAGGATGACTTAAGGTGTGAAACTGCTTGGCAGCATAGCGCTGGTTAATATTTCCCGGGTGGACACCTTGAGGGTAAGCTGGTTAGGTTACGTCCAGGGAATGTAGAGTGACTGATTTCTATCGCTCGGCTGCCCTGAATTCTGATGATGGCTTTTAGTTATAGTCCTTGTACTTTGTCGACCATCCAAAACCTGAAATCATTCGTGTGTTCTATACTATTTATACTTAAAATGTTATATTAAAATTTAAATGTTTTATTAAGATTTGTTCTCGTAAACAAGATGTATCCATATGTATCCAAATAAATATAAACGATATATAAAAAAATAAGATTGAACAAGAAGAAAAAAGTTGATATTGGAAGTTACTACAATTACTTGATAACTGTTTTTTTGAGTCCAAATGTACTTATTAGGCTTGCTGCTAAAAATGTACTATTTATAATTAAGTTTAAGTTTGTTACGAAAATAACAACATTGTTGTTCTTATTATTAAAACACTTTTCACGTCTATTCGATATTAGGTTTTTATTCATATCATATGTTCCATCATGAGTTAGTCACATACAAAAATGAATTATCTATCCAATTCGAAAATTTCCTTTAAATATAGGTGCCAATTTTACCAAATGCCTAACGTAACATTTTTATCTGCACATTTAAAGCCAAATCTAAACATCTTTCACAGAGAAAGACGTATCCAAATCGAATAACGTATCGAGATATAAAACAAGGCACAAAGACAGTTAAAGTAGATCCCGTGTGTTCCGATAAGTCCCGCGAGGCAGCCCTACGCGGCGTGGCGAGCGGCGGCGGCGACGCAACAAGTTGTATAGTAGGGTTGCCACAACACGGAATCAATACAAAATATTAAATCAAATCAAATCATTTATTTGTCTGTGAATCTAGGTGGTACAAAAGTGGTGGTTAGTAGATAGTATTTTGATTCTCTAGATTCTGCTTGTTAGCATACAAACATTTTACATTCTTATTATTAAGTGGTGATTTAAGTAAGCTATAATGTCAAATAATTAATACAAAAATAAAATATATTCCTATGGCTGTAATTTCCATGATGACACCCCTAGAATTTAAGATGCGATCCTACAGTGGCTGATCTCAATATTTTATAAAACGTGTGACACGTTTCATTGATACGGGTACACTTTTATATAAGGACAGCTAACTGTATATTTTTGATGCTAGTTTAGCTTAAGCTTTAAACTTTCACTTAAAATCTTAAGTAGGTAACTCAAACTTACTATGCGTAACAGAAACAATAAGCATTGCATTAAACATGCAACGTTAAAGTTGAAGTTTCTCGAGCGTTTTTGTTAGCAAAATAAAGCACGTTTCTAATTTATCTTCCAGCCACCACTAAAACAATGTAAACCCTACTTATGTCACAGCCCTAACGCACGCTGCGTACAGGGCTGCCATTCCGTTTTATGTGGAAAACATAAAATTTATCAGACCTTGGAGATACAAATGAGAGCGAGGTTTCGGGTCTCAGTGTGAACGGGGTTTTATGAAGATGGCGCGTGTTATGACGGTATTTAGTTGGAGATTGATGACGAGTTCGGGTGTCTACCTCTTGTGTCAAATACAGTAGCTCTACCATTAGTTTTTACTATACTATATAATATACTATACTCGCAAGCGTCTGTAGTTAAAAAAATGTATGAAGATTTGTACAGCGCCTCTAGCGGATAGTTGGGTACTAAAATTCGTAATACTAATACATATTTACGTAACTACTGCAGTAAAGTCAGGCGATTTTACTGTGACAACTCATGGTAGAGGTACTGACAGTATTAAACAACGTGTTTCCTTTTTATAATTATTATTTTTGCAGTTTTCGTGATACTGTTTGCCACCTGCATATTGGGATTCCTTTGTGAAAAACACAATACATATCAATAAATAAGTCATTACATCTTTTTATTTCAGATTTTTGTTTGACCTTCACCTCGATTAAATTAGTATAGTGACTGGATTTGCTGACAATATACTCAGCAATCAAAAAGATCGATTAAATATAACAGCGGTTGGACTTATGTTGTTAGCATGTTTTTTGCCGACGCTATGTTGTCTTAAAGATATTTCTTTAATTGAATTTAATCATATTTAGGTGTTGAAGCCTTCGCTTGAACCACCTTGAGATTACGCTTATGTCAAAGTCACTCACTTACTCGAAATTCGTGTAAGAAGGAAAGAGATGCACTATACTTCCCTCTCTTTCTACCATCTCAGCGGCGCGGCGGTATGGCGCTAGCGCCACTTCTTCAGTACGCTTTTGAATTTCGAATAAGTCACTTGTGCAGTGCTCAGTGTGGTGAATATCTGGTTCATTTTAGAAAAATATTTTCTGAAAGTACCTAGTTAACACCGTACTTTAAGTAGCACGAAATCTAAGTAGTCTCAGACATTTGTACCGCTCGGCGCCCTAGGCCCAGCGACGACTCGGGGATCATATATCCTTTCTGCCGGATCGAGACGGTACGACGTCGTCGTGTAACTTGTTTGACAGACATGTTGTGACCCTTACATGTCTTGACGACCGTGCGTCGTGTAACTTGTTTGACAGACATGTTGTGAACCTTACATGTCTTGACGACCGTGCGTCGTGTAACTTGTTTGACAGACATGTTGTGAACCTTACATGTCTTGACGACCGTGCGTCGTGTAACTTGTTTGACAGACATGTTGTGAACCTTACATGTCTTGACGACCGTGCGTCGTTTAACTTGTTTGACAGACATGTTGTGAACCTTACATGTCTTGACGACCGTGCGTCGTGTAACTTGTTTGACAGACATGTTGTGACCCTTACATGTCTTGACGACCGAGAGTCGTGTAACTTGTTTAGACATGTTGTGACTCTTACATGTGTTGACGACCATGCGACGCTAGCGCGTGCTTAGCGCACTACAACTACAAACATGAGGCGACCGCCTGACAACGCAAGTCGACCAACCGTCGCCTGACATTGTACGACAAACTTGCGACTACCCGCTATACTATGGCGCCCGCTACATGACGACTCAGTGTCGTGTCGTTTCACTGCATAGACCGATGATGCAAATGTCGTCTCGCTCGTTACGCCATATACAATCACCTACATAGGCGACCTCCACTCACAGATCATGGAGGGTGTAACCACAATGGGCGTCTTGGCTACACGACCTTGTCACCGAGACGACACGTCTGCATTAGCTACAGTGATCGCAACGCGCAAGCTATCCGCTCGATTGGCGAAATTGCGAAGTTAGAGCACCATCTTTTGGGGAATTATTTTGCGCAGAGTTATTGCTGTCTATAGACAATAAACCGTTCCAACCACTGAACTAGCATTGGCTTTTATGCCAAACTGTAAAGCATCATCCGAAAAGCGATATGGAATGATTAGTACGAAGCTTTTAAAATGGCCTTTGGGTAGAACATTGATTTATGCTCCACATAGCATTATGGAGTGGATACTATCCACGGTTCGAGCAAAAGTTATTTAAATTTTATGGATGCTGTGCATTCTTTAAAAAATAACTAGTAAACCGCAAGAGCGCCTCTGCTAAACTTCTAGGAGCTAAGCTTTTAAGCTCTTCTGCTTATGAGCGGTCTGTCAATGAGAGGAAAATATCTGAAAATACGATAAACGATGCTGATACGGCACGTTTCGAAAAACGTCCCTGACCTAAATGAATCGTTCGAGTCTCAACCTGACAATACTCAAACAGCAAGTGGTGATAAGCTATCTTGCCCTAGCATGCATCTTTCTGGTGAGAACGTGCTGACCAGCTGCGTGCAGGAAACCAGCGTAAAGTTTAATGAATAAATAGCATATGTTCAGCACAAAGAAAACTAGCGAAGCTTAACACTGAATCCTTCTAAAAGTATGATTTTAGCCCTGGGGGCCGATTCTCGTTCTTTAGAGATTAAGTCGAAGTCGACATAGATCGAAAAACGACGGAGAATGTCGAAAAAATCGTAAAAAAAAAAAAAAAAAAAAACGTTTGACAAGCAACGAGTGCTTCCGAGCGTTAGAGATCGAATGTCCAAAGGCAACTCTGCCTGTTTTGGAAAAGTGGTACCTAAGTACTATTACTCTCTGTGTGATTCAGTTTCTGTTGGATTTGTGGTTTTTTGTTGTGGTGGATGTTTACCACACATAAAGATTTTACGATGGTTGATGAATTTATCGTAGAATATATCGTATTGTAGAATGTATCGGCCTTAGTCACGCTAGTTTCATAAACCGTAGAATGGAAATAGTGTCTAAGAATATGGCCGGTATCTCTTTTTAATAATATGATGTAAAAAGTTAAAACATGCCGTTGTTTTCTGACTTGACGCTTGATAGCCTGTAAGACTGAACCGACAGTCTAGAGTTAATTACCTACCTACTCAAAGTTTCGTACTACACATGTAAAACATGTAAAGATATTCGGATGTTGGATATGAAAATTTTTGGTTCAAAAACTATTTTCTTTCTGTATTATTTACTATAACTTGATATTCAAATATTATAATCATTTAATAATCTATGTTGTGTGAATACTTAAAACCACAAATAGATATAAGATACCGATTGAACGAGATCTCGTTAAAATAATAGCTCAAACGGAACTTAAAATTGGGATCTCTACAGAAATGTCGTGCCACCATTTGTCGAATTCTAGTGAGAATACGTTTTCTTGATTCGTTAGACAATGTCCTGTCATTTTGCGTAGACATTCAAGCGTTGACATGATTTTCTCTACAATCCGAGAAATTGGCTACCTGAAACAGTGGGAGCCGAACCCAAGGTGTGAAATGCTGATCCATTTTTTTCGCAAATAAGTCGAACACTGCCATCGTTTTGGCCAATCAGGGTGGCGCAATCTTAGATACGCAGAAACACAAGAACAATTCTTGGCATCTTCGGGATTTTGTGCGCTGAAAGTCTATAATATTCTCGCCAGCGTATCACCAAACTGGAAATCGGCTGCAGTACTTGAAAAGTTTGACCTGGCACTGGGTGCCAGCACCCATGGCCTTATGCAACAGTGGAGAGTCTTTCACGATCTCTTAGAACAGCTACCATCTGACGGAAGAGAGAAAATTGGAAAAGAGAAGTATGTTTGGGGCCGACGAGCAAAGAAGATATGTTTTTCGAGTACCAAATAAAACTCAATGAAATTTTTCACAACATTCCTCTATGAAAAACTCACCTTTTTGCTAAAGAGGCCTTATCCAAAGCAGTTATAGACTGCTCTAACGATGACATTTGGAAGTATTCCTGAACCCATACGCGAAAAGCCTTTTCCAAGATTCTGCGAAGAGGACAGAACAAGAGCCCGTGAAGATCGTACTCGAGCATTGGCAAAGTATTCTTCAAACTATAATGGGAGAAAGGGAATCTATTATTATTCCTTAACCGATACACACTCAACGCCGAATAAACAACCCTGTTATGGACAATATAGAGGTGGCCAGCAACAGCATTATTCTAAGAAAAGATTTACGGAGACCAAAACCATAAATTAATCAAAGTTTTATTTAATAATACCGAATTCCCTTGAAATGATCAAACCATTCAAACCAAGGGACACCTAGACCAATCGAAAGCCACTGTCTAAAGAAAAACAAGATCACTTTATACAACAGAAGAAACACTCTTCGTAAAAATTTCGTTGGATTTGGCACGTTACTAAAATAATTCTGGGGAAACTGAACTTCGCATCCCTTGGGATCTTAGGGAATCACCCTTAGAACGTCTACACAATAGACTTCTACAGCGGGAGTCCAATCGCTTAGCCGAAATCAAACCATATTACCTTACCAAGGTTGCAATTGTTCACTATGCTCTAGAAGAGCTAACTTAGTGACAAAACAATGCTCGACTAAGCTCACTTCCTCCTTTGCCGAAACCGTCATTTTTTTGTATAAACACAGATTCAAAGTTGGTGCGTTGGGACAGAGAAACAGCTAAAGGGGCACAACAAGCAAAAAGAGTTGCTCACGTTGTGCGAAGTCCTAATACGAATGGATTCGGTCCTAGAGCACTGAACAGTTATGGTTCAGCCGGACAATCGGACGACGGTAGCATACATCATAAAGCAGGAAGGAACGAGATCATTAAGATTGTTAGATACAACACTTAAAATACTAGAGTTTTGCCATCGCGCGTTATATACAGCATATACAATTGTATAGCCAGCCTCTCTCGGGTGAAGGCACCCTTCCCGAATAGCACTTCAAGCACTAAGCTACTTCAACGATATATCAGAAATTGGGCACACAGTTGGCTCGACCGTTGTATGTGAGCGAAATTTATTTATTTATTTTATTATTTATAATAATAATAGTACCCTTAACACTTCACCATCTGGAAACTTCAAACTTCTTACTGAATCGTAACCCCTGGAAGCTGGAACAAGGTGTTTTAGGAGCTCGATCTGAAGAAGCGGGCAACGTGCCCGCCATTTCCAATACCAAACTTGGTATAAAATCTAACAAATTATCGCACAAATCTTCCATCTTGCCTGGAAGCTGCAGGCTGAACGAAGCACCTAAAAAACTGGACAGATTGTGAAAAAATCGTCTTGGAGAAAACTACAACTCAAACATACAAACCCATTTGGGTACTTTGGCATAAATGGGCCTGTTCGCCTAGTGCCGGATAATTCAGAATCAACGAAGTTAACAAAATACTTCCGCTGTCTCCACAATACAGTATAACTAGCGCCTCACACAATAATTACATAAATCTGTAGGTAATTAGCACTTTAGCTAACCCTTTACGCTCAGAATAACTAAGTTTTTTCCGTGATAAAACTTGTGCTCAAAGCTATTTTGTTATAAACCCATTGCCAACGACACAGACGAAAAGTCATTTTCTTGATGTACAGGAGCACATGTCTTCACGTTACAAAGCATTAATAACAAAGCACTTGTTGTTAAAAAAGAAGAAATTATCCTGTGGCCTAATTTTAGGTAAGGTCTAAAACTGACTCTTACGTTTACAGATAATCAGGTTGGATATTAAAAATAATAAAATGCTAAAACTTTACATCTTGAGGGCGTAAGTTTTTATCAGTATCTAAAAATTTGACGCAAGACATAAAGTATATTTAATTTGTTCATTACTACCTACTCAAGGCGTAGTAAAAGTTATTACAGGCTGGATTAGAACTACTTTTAATAAAGCAGGAATTAATGCTTCAGGTTGAAACTTCAGATAAAGCTTGCCTTGGTCAAACAATACATACAACATTGACGAAGTATTAAAGAAAGGAAATGGGCGGTCCAAAATCACTTTCTTCAACCATTACTTCAGGGAAGCCCTATCAGGAGCAGCGAAAATGATAATACAATTGTAAAAATCATCAAGCGATGATCTCTCAACCCATAATCATTTGTCTTAATTAATTTGAAGGAAAGTACGTAGGTACTTACTTACATAACTATTTTTGTTATTTATTCTATTATTGTTAATTAGTTGACTGATCTCATTGTACGTAAGTACACATCTAAATGTAAATAAGATTACTATAAGATCCAGTTACTTACCTTAACTAGTTTCATTTATATATATTAATCACAGTACGCATAACCAGCAGCACCGGCAGAATATAAACACGTCTCAAGGTGGTTCAAGCGAAGGCTTCAACACCTAAATAGAACCGTTTTCCCCCCGAAGGGTAGAAAACGGATATTTAGGTTTAAGCCGAAGCTTGAACCACCACATTTTAAGACCTTGCCGGTTCTTTCGACGGTACTGAAGAAGTGGCGCTAGCGCCATACCGCCGCGCCGCTGAGATGGTAGAAAGAGAGGGAAGTATAGTGCATCTCTTTCCTTCTTACACGAATTTCGAGTAAGTGAGTGACTTTGACATAAGCGTAATCTCAAGGTGGTTCAAGCTTCGGCTTAAACCTAAATATCCGTTTTCTACCCTTCGGGGGGAAAACGGTTCTATTATTAAGATTTCATTAGTACTAATCTTGAGATTTCTATAATTTGCGGTCGTCAAAAAAAAATGGTTGTCTGTAAAGTCGGTTTACTGACGATAGTTGACGTGACAACGTCACTTCATGGAACGCCTCAGACGCCTCAGAACGCCTCAGAACGCCTCATGAGTCATGTTTTTTCGTGCGTGCAGCCGGCTCTATCGAATTATAAGACGTCACGTCAATAAAAATAGCATTTTGATGTTGGATCAGTATTTGCATACAAAAGTACCTAGTACAATAAACTATCTGTAGAGTAAATAGTAGGTAACCTAGCTTTACCATTACTCTATTTCGAATTTCGCTTATATACCAATCCTATTTGGTCAGTTAGGGTCCCAAAGAGCCCACATTTTTCAATTAGACCTTGTCCATTCATTACGCATCGAAATGCTACGAATCGCTACGATGTGCTACAAAAGGCTACGAACCGCTACATAAATATAAATTTCAATTTGCCCTCTACCGGGTGTCCACCTAAATCAATAATCAGCTTACAAGCACTCCAAATACCAATAGAGGAATTATTAACTACCTGACTTTGTACAGGGTGCGATAAACAAAATGTATTAAAAAAACACGACAAATATACACGTTTTTTTTTTATATCCTGCTACTTGGCAATCTGTTCAGGAACAATGATCCAAGATGGGGGCTGAAGACATCCTCTGGTTTTTTGTCTTGCACACGAAAATAGACTAGAATAAAATAATCTGGGATTTTATGTTCAGATTAAATAAACAACAGAAGATCATAAAGTTGAGTATATGTGTATAAATTTGAATACTAAATACAATAAACCAGGTGAATTTACACTAGAAGATTTTAGGTTGATAATTCCATAACACAGCACTCCCTAAGTAACCGATTAAGTCGAGGAATAAGATAGTCCACGTTTAGCAAGTTATAAACAGAATATTATTTGCTAAACCAGCAGTAAATAATACATAAAAGGCTATTTAATATTGAACACTATGTCCACACCCTGTATCATTATAGGATACAATGAGGCACATGCGATGAACACTCGCTCGCTAAGTGGAAGGACCTACTCCGAAAAACGATAGTCGAAGTTTCAATAGTAGTTTTGAATTTACATTGTGTAGTAATGCGGCAACTGTTCGTACAGCTCACAAGGCTGACGAGCAATGTAACTCAAACTTTGCAAACCTTTGATTATTATTTCGCAGATAAGATATATAGGTTTGAGCTTTTGATTATCACTAAAAGGAGTTACTTAGAAAGAAAGAAAGAAAGAAATATTTATTTACACTAAAACACGTTATACATATAAGACAAAACATTAAAAAGAAAAGTGTAAAAAGGCCACCACTCAGCATAAGCTATAGAAACCATTGGTTTCTATAGCGCTGGTTTTCAGTGGGGCCGAAATTGCTTTTGTGCCACGCGCGTACTTAAATTAGACATTAAAACTATACTTAAACTATCTAAATGAAAATTATAAAACAAAACTTAACGGAATACAACATAAAAAAAATTAAATAACAATAACTCTACACAAAACTACAATTAAAACTAACATGACTACAATTAAAAGTAACATTAACTACAATTAAAACTAACATGGAATTATGAACGACTTCTTACGGAGCAGACTTTTGTAGATTTAACAAGAATATTTTCAGGGAATTTTTGAAAGTGTAAACTGTATTTTTGTTTCTTATTGGGGGAGGTACATTATTCCAGCATTTCGTAGCAGCATAACGATAGCTGCCACGAAATGCAGTCGTTCGATGACGCGGACATATCAATCGAATAGCCAAACGGACGGCACGTGCAGAAAAGTCAAGTTTATCAAACAGGTATCTTGGTACTTGACCTTTTATTATGCCAAACATAAGGGTTGCAAAGTGAAAAGCGCGACGGGATTTCATGTTTAACAGACTGTTACTATTGATAAATGGAGAAATATGAGCTCTTTGTGGAATAGAAAAACAAAAACGGACGCACGCATTTTGCACACGCTGAACAAGTTTCTTTGAACGGGCTAACAGACATTCACCAAATACATTGTCTACATAATTTAATTTTGAAAGAATTAGTGATTCGCACAACGTAATTCGCAACTCAGTGTTGAGGAATTCGCGCACCCGGTACAATACAGATAATCTGTAGAAACAATTACGAACGGTTTGAAGGACGTAGCCTTCGAAGTGCAACGCGCCATCCATCAAGAGTCCCAAATTACGGACTTCCGCAACTTGTTCTATCAGAACACTATTTACGACTACTTTTGGATCAGCTGACATAATCTTACTTATTTGATGTTTTGATCCCAGTGCAAGTGTTTTAGTCTTAGTAGGATTAAGAACTAAGCTGTTGGAATCGCACCACGAGACTAGCCTGGCCAAATCTTGGTTCAAAGCACTAACTGCTTCATGAACGTCACAAGGTTTGCAAGATATATACAACTGCAGATCGTCAGCGTAGAGGTGATAATTACATTTTTGTATTGCAAGTATGATATCTGCACTATATAGAATAAAAAGAATTGGACCCAATATGGAACCCTGAGGAACCCCACGCGTTACGGGCATCGTAGTAGATTCCAGAACTGAACCATCTGGTTGACGGATTTGAACCAACTGAAAACGATCACTAAGATAACTCGAGAACCATTTGACTGTAGCGCTGTCAAAACCATAATATGCGAGCTTCGATAATAACAATGTAATATTAATGGTCTCAAACGCCCTCGAAAAATCTAGTAATGTAAGTATGGTTCCCTCCCCTTTATCTTGAGCAGTCAGTATATCGTCCACTACGTCTAGGAGAGCTGTTGTGGTGCTATGGCCTTTTCTGAAACCAGATTGTTTTTTAGGTAGAATATTATTAACTTCAAGGTATTTAGTGACTTGTAGACAAACAGCTTTTTCCAAGATTTTAGACAAGAATGGTAAGATACTAATTGGACGTAAATCCTTTAAATTTGTTGGATGGTTAATTTTCGGTAGCGGTTTTACTGTAGCGGTTTTCCACGAAGAGGGAAATATATTTGATGTTATTGATGTATTTACTATTGATGTTATTAAAGGAAGGGTTTGCGGGAGCGTTAATAAGATCATGTCCATCGACAACCCATCTATGCCAGCCGCATTGGTGGAAAAAGATTTAATAATTCGACTTACTTCATAATCACTAACAGGCTGCAAAATAAAGATAGAAGAACTATGTCTTTCGAATTCAAAATAAGTTAAACTAGATATATTTATATTATTTCCACCCGGTAGCGTAAGAAAATGATTATTTATAAGATTAGGGTCTTGAAGGTGTACCGGAAGATCTATAGATTTAGTTTTAAAATTGGCCACATTTTGCTTAATATTCTTCCATAATGCACGAGGTTTTTTTGAATTTTGAATAATGTTACGGCTAAAATACGACTCTTTTTCAGTATAAAGAGCTGTAGTTACAATATTTTTTAAATCTTTGTAATATTTTACATGGACGGCATTTTCACTTAATCGACTCCGAGCGTGTGCTTTATCGCGTGTTTTCATCATTTCTTTAACATTATACGTAATCCATGGATATGATTTATTTCTTATCAGTAAACTTTTAACTGGCGCGTGTTTATTATATAAGTTTAATACGCCAGAGGCTAAATCTTCCACCATTTTGTTGACATCATTGCATATAAAGTTATTCCAGTCAATATTTTCAAGATCCTGCATAAAATTATCTATATTAATATCTTTCAGCGGCCGGTATACTATCAATTCAGGTATTGGTTTTTGTTTTTTTACTCTGAGTTTACATGTTAGAAATGAATGACTACTCAAATCTGGTATATGATCTACTACAACATCTAAAAGTTGTAAGTTGGAACACAATAAATCTATCAACGTAGCACTATGATCGGTATAGTGGGTAGGGACTTTAATATATTGATCAAGAGCAAAACAGTTTAAAAAGTCTGTAATTTTTTTCGTATCTGAATCGGTCTCCAACATGTTTACATTAAAATCTCCTGTCAATACGATATGATCAAAAGTAGAAAGTGAGGAAACCGTGTCTGTAAGAGCATCCACAAACATTTCAATATTTTGCCATGGTGGACGATAAGCAGTACCTATGGCTAGTTTGAGTCCGTTGACTGTGAGGCGAAGCCACATTTGATCAACACCCGGAGTTTTGGGATATGCGAGCAGGCGCGCGCTAACGCCTCGTTTGATGTAAAAGCCGACACCGCCGCCACGCTGACGACCTCCGACGGCGCTGCCGTAATGGCGTGGCGCATGCCGCAGCTGGTAGTCGCGTAGCATGGGCGCGCGCTCTTCCTCTCCTTCTCGAAGCCACGTCTCGTTGATCGCCATAATATCTACCGGGTACCTTGACATAGCCACCACCAGTTCATCGTGCTTTGTGCTTAAAGATCCCTTATTAAGTAGTCCAAGAGACAAGTATTTGTCCTTAATAAATTGTATGACGAACGAATAAAGAACTCCAACATATTTGCAATTTATCAGAGTAAGTCTAAGACAGGAGATATGTCGTTCGTCAGAAAATTCATGTAGCATCATCAAATCATTTGCAATTTGCAAGCGATTAGAAATATTAAAAACATACAATAAGCGACCATCACCCCCACCACGGCAACAAATAAATGCTCCACAGAACGTCACATAGCAATTATAAAAACAAAATCCACAACCAACATGTAAAACTAATATTATAACATAAGCATGCTTAAATATGGTATAAAAAATGTTGCACTTTAAAATCAGGTTTATAAAATTATAAACTAGATAATTTTGAAAAAATGTATAAATATTTAAAATAGCAATTAAAAACATTGTTCGATACGATTCAGTATCATATAAAACTAATCTAAGATAGTTACTAATCACCACTAACTGATACCACTCCAAAAACCCTGACCAGATCGTCTTCCGTACGAATACGTATGGCGGCCTCTCCATTCTCGCGACGAACTAAAATCGCGCCACCCCGGGTCCACACAAACTTCCACTGTAAGCGGCGAGTCTCCTCACGCGCACGGCGGAATAGTTCTCGATTGGCGCGCGTTAGTCGCTCGTTGACATAGAAGCGGCGCGTAGGCCCCGGCAGGCCCATGCCCGCGGTGTCGGCCCCGCGCCGCACGCGCGCTGCACGCAGCAGCTCATCGCGTTGGGCGCGCCGCAGCACGCGCACCACGATAAGTCGTGGTCCGGTCTCGTACACAGCAGTAGTAGAGGGGTTGGGGGCGGGAGCACCAACGGGTAAGATTTGTAACGCATCGCGGACAGTACGAAAATTGACGTTGTTAGCGGGCTCGCGACGTCCGCCAATTCTCACTGCGCTGACCACATCACTTTCTGATATCTTCACTCCCAACTTATTGGCGATGACAGTGACGACATGAACTGGATTTTCACCATTTGTTTCAGGAATTCCTGAAATTTCAACCTCGTTCACCAGCAGCTCCTGCTCCTTGTCATTGAGATCGCATTGTAATTTCTTAACAGTCTTCGTTAGTTCATTGACCTTTTCATTGACCTTTTCATCAACTTTTTCATCTAGGCATTTTTCGATTGCCAAAATTCTATTCTCGATGCTATCACAGCGCGAATGACAGGATTGGATAGTTGATCCAAGTGTGTCTATTTTAGTTAGCAACTGATGAGTAAAATGTGACATTTGTTCTGCGATGTACTCTTTAAGAGCAGTAGTAATCTCAAGAGCTGATTCACCCTGAGTTAAGCATTCGTCATCATTATGGGTTATATTGTTCTTTCGTAGAGTAACGTTTTGAAAGGGGTCATCGACCTCACTGTCATCACAAATATTGAATTGTGAGGTCAACGTGTCGGATTGTCGAACAACGGCAGGCTTGGCACAGCTTTCAGCATTTACTGTGACTTGTTTCTCTAACGAGGTCTGCATAGCCATGGAGCTTATTGGCGGTGTTCGCATATTTTTACTTTTATAACTTTTTCTAACACAAATGTCGCATTGCCACTGCGCTTTGCGATCGGCATCCAAAAGGAAGTATTTTTTTTCGTAGCCCTTGCAGTCGATATGAAAATGTAGTTTACAAGCAATGCATGATAAAATCGCCTTTTCTTTAATGTATTGTTTACATTTTCCACAGCTTTTATACATAGGTAGTGACATCTTGTATAATTCTTTGTATAATGTTATCAGCGTTGTTTCGTCGCGCGTAGCGCAGTAGTTAGAAGAAACAGCGTAACTTCCACAATATAGCGATGAAAGCGCTTACATGCACAAACATGCGTCTAACGGAATCACTATTCTTGCAGCGCCACAATCGCGGATCGATTTAGTAGGCGAAAGAATACGCGCGAATAAAAACGGTTTGTTAGTGTGCGTGAGCGTCACTTTTGTTAGGAAAGTTATTATTTGGTTAAAAACGAGCTGAGAAGCATGGAATTTATGGAGTTCACATTCACTAAAGCACAGGGTCTTGTATTCACTTCAAGATTTCGTTTAGTACAGATAAATTAATTCACTTTTTGCATTCAATTTTGATTTAAATATACGGAGCAAACGGCAGCGCGTGTACACAGAAGCGATGCCCCGCGCGTCTTTTTCACTTAGCATTAATGATTATCCCCCTATCTTATAAAAAGTTAGCGTTCACTTTAAGTCATCATTACGTATGGTAATTAGTACTTCAAGTCTGCGCTTTTTATACGATAGACCGTATATTTTTAATGTCTTTGCCTAACATTGAAATCGAATGCTGTAAATCTGCAATGTTAAAATCACTAATTCACGTGCACCTGAGTCCAGATAGAGCCATAACTTCCACGAGGACCCATCAAAACATGATGTAAGGCATTGTAAGGTCTGATACACACCGAATTACTCCCGAAACTCGAAAGCAGCTAAGTATATTTTTTATTAAACTTCGGTGATGGAACTTCCAAGGACCACTAGACTAAGGGCTAAAATATATATCAAGTAATCTTTAAACCCCTTTAAATGCCAAATCATTCTACGTAGGTACTAATAACTAATGTTTACTAGGTCGCTACAAGTTCCAGAAGTATATTTAAAAAGGCAAGTCAGGGCGATTGAAATAGGTAAGTTGCAGATTTCCGCTTCCACTCGCTGTCCTGGAGTAGGTAGGTAAGTCCGTCCAAGTTTGTGAATATACGAGCAGTAGGTCCACGTAAACATACTAACCTGTAAACCATTTAGCTAAGTGTTTGATGCAGCCCGCTCCCATTTAGATATTGAAAACTTGTCTGGACCAGCGGCCTCGGATCGGTATTGCCAACTGGATTTTCACATTTGACTAAATTGGAAGTTTGCTTTTCTGATTTCATCGTAAATTCTGGTTATTGATGCTCTGTCCGTGATTGGTTGCGGGTATTGAATGTGAATGTTTTCGGTCAGTTCATCACATTGTAAAAATATAAAGGACACATTATGTTAATCACAAACATAATGGCAAAATGCATAAATTGAACGGTTACACATAAAAGTTGAGCGAAATAAAGTAGGTTAGTAAGTAGCCCTCGTTAATGTTTAGTAAACTTTGTATACCTACGTGTTCTTTATAAGCCATAGCATTCTGTATTACAAACACTTACTCACACCATACCACAAAATAGCCGCACTCAAGAATCCATACCCAAATACCCACTCATAAAATATACTCCATACTCAAAACGCTCATTCTCTTAAAGTATACTCGAGGGCCCATCTTGAAGTAATTCCGTGCTCGAGTACAGAGTGCTAGGTACGAACCTACACGCACCGTTCACACGGTCCTAAATCCAGTAGCCATCCACCAATTGGTACAACCTTCGATACGTTTAGACCCTAAGCAAGGAAGGAACAAGGAAGATGTATTTGCGAGGTCGTAAACATGCTTTATGGGCCGGACCGATGCGATGGACACCGCTACATACCCGCCCGGGAAAATAGTAGTGTTGTGACACGTTTGCGTCGCTAGTCTGGACAAACTTGACAATATTGTACCAGCACTACAGAAATGAGTGTTTTTTCCACGTGGAATTATTTTGTGAACGATTGAAGAAATTCTGGGAGTCTAAATAATATCAATAATTTTATTTTTACAATCAATTTAATCAATTATTATAAATATACATTTATTTATAAACTTACGATTACTGAAATATTTACAACATTTTTCATATTTGTAAAATACATAAAAAACCAATAATCTATTCGCAGACTGTTGCAAAAAATCTTTAAATAACAATTATTGCTTATCAAGTACAATGTACAACAAGTTCTTCGAAGAAATATCGTTGACCTATTAACTTGTATATTTGCCGCAAGAATCAATCTGAAACAGCTGTTGAACAACTAATAATTGTGTAGAACAACGGACCAAGATCTTGTGGAAATAATACGTTTTCGCACTGAATATTTTTTTATAAACAATTAAAAGATTAAGCAAATCTATTGAGCACCTGATGTTAAGTGGTACTTATAAAAATGCATTATTTCACTGAAAATAGCAGAGGACGTGCCTTGTAATGCATTGCACTGCGAAATCTGACTCGCTTTGACTCGCAAAAGTTCTATTTCATATGCCTATAATGCACCGGCTCTATCCCCTTCTAACCCGACACAGTACTTTGTGGTAGAAATAATTACAGTAGTAGTACTTTTTCAAGCCAGAACAAGTTTTTTTAAAAAGCCCTAAATGAACAACGGTTCATTTTGACAGTTATTTTATAGTTTGTCCCGTAACTACTGTTTTGGAACGTAAACAGTTTCTTGGTCTTTAAGTTTACTACTAATAAAGGGACTCGTTAAAATATCTTAGAGCATTTGCTCTAGCGTTGTTTTAGGTTTCATTATGGTACGTAAAATCTACATCCACATTTCACACAAAAAAACTAGATCTGTTGTAATTTTGCAGTTGTACAAACAGGATTAATCCTTAGAAGAAACTGATATATCGCATTTATTAGACTATGTACCTAGTAACGCGGAAGAAACTGAAAAATAAAATAGCTTTGTTCAGCCTCGATCACAAGTAAATTAAAAGAAAACGATAAAATATTCAATTTACACTGCGCGTTGACGCCAACTTGTCGCCCAAACATTCCATTGTCATCGCGCAATGTGTACCTATAGTCAAATATACCTACTTTATTCATCCAGAAGAATCAGGTACGCTACTATTACGATACGTTTAAGATAGTCTTAATTATTTTTAATTACTTGTCAGAAAAGTCACGATATGCTAGCTAAACGATAAGCACGATACGCTTAAATATCCCCCCGAGATAACAATATGGTATCTACAGAGTGACTCAGTTTAGATGTAGCCGATCACACGCCATAGCTGGATAATTACCTATCATCCGCACACGCAGCAATAATGAAACATCTCGCTCCATATCCCATTAATCCTGTGATGTTAATTTCAAAGAGGATTTTAGGACGGATTTCGGAGACAGCTGGTACACTTTATCAAATATTTTCATTTAATTTTATGTAAGGTTCACGCAAAACGCTGAAAACAAAAAAAGTCAACACTTAAAGCAGCAATATATTCAAACTTATTGTCCATATAGTTAAAGTGTCCGTAAATAAGTTAACTCATGGAAAATAAATGACAAAGACATCTAAAAGTTTACTCGTAGCTCTACAACCAGAGTAAATACAGGGTGGCGCAAAAGAAATGACCCTATTTGGTTCAGCTATAACTTTTTTTCTAAATTAGAAAAATAGATTTAGGTTTTTTTAAATGTATATTTGGTTCATTAAATTTTGTACCATTAGGATTTAAAAATTATGTCTTTTAAATAGTGACCTCCAGAGTTGATGCAAGCTTGAGCCCTTTTTATGACATTTTGCATAACTTGCCGTAACACTTCCTGCGATATGTTCCTTTTTTCTTGATGAATGATTTCTTTTAGAGTTGCGATATTCTGTGGCTTGTTCACATACACCCGAGATTTCAAAAAACCCCAAAGAAAGAAGTCTGGACTGGTCAGATCGGGTGATCTTGCAGGCCAAGGCAAATCGCCAAAACGAGAGATAACTCGGCCTGGAAAATCGTCCCTAACTAAGTCCATAGTGTCGCGCGCTGTGTGTGCCGTAGCGCCGTCTTGTTGAAACCAGATGTGCTCCAGCCTCAATTCGTCCAAACTGGGTATCAAAAACTCACGTAACATGGTTCTGTAGCGTTCTCCAGTGACGCAATTGCGTGGCACGTTGCCTCGTTGATGTTTCTGGACACTCTTCCACATATTCGCGCACAGCATCGATATTTTCAGCTGAACGGCCTGTTCTTGGTCTCCCAGACTTAGGTCTATCCAATGTTGAATCCGAATTGAGCGACCAATCGGTGCCGGACGGTGGGGAAATCGTTGACAAAATTCACGTTGTGTTTTTATCACTGATGAATTATTCCGTAAGAACATTGACACGATTATTCCACGTTCTTGAGGAGTAAAACGGTCCATGTTTATTTTCAGTGTATTTTACATTTGTTCACTACACAATTTTCAACAATAGAATGACAGGAAATGTCATATAAAAAAATAAACAGTGTTTTCTTTAGTGCCCTTACTTTTGCGCCACCCGTTATAACCAGCCTTATTATTTTGTTGGTAAATTTAACATTCTGACGACGCCAAATCGGTAACTACTTACGGTCTATCTTATAAAAAGTTAGCGCAGACTTGAAGTACTGATTACCATACGTAATGCTGACTTAAAGTCAATGCTAACTTTTTATAAGATAGGGGGTTAATCATTAGTGATCGCTTAAGATTATTGAACGATTGCAAAACAAAATGTAGTTCAAATAATTCAGAATATCAGTCTATAATGTTTGCGTAATGAGGGTTTTCGATACTTTTACTGCCACTAGGCGGCGCTACAATTCGCGTATGTATTTTGACAGTCCAGACAGATTGGACCTGACGCTACAGTCCTGCCATCTTACGGAGATCATTTCAGAAAACCCTCATTCTCTAAGTATATATTTTTTGGTTTATTTATTCTTAAAATCATTCCTTAAATATTTTTCAATAATTTATGTTCAGTACCTACGACTCTGTGCTATTTGACAGCTGTTTGGACCTGACGCCTACGAAGCGCCGCCTAGTGGCAGAAAAAGTATCGAAAACCCTCATTGAACTAGCCATATTTTCCCAAGCTGTGTAGTTTCAGCTAATCGACAGATCATGTGCTAAGCGCCCAATCAACTAAGTTGAAGGTTCCGAGTGGATGTGATCAAGCAAATCTATTTTATCCCCATGTTACGGTTTCGCAGTGCAATATATTATTCCGCTATTTACATTTTATTGGGGTTACGACACTATAAATGTGAACATGTTTAAAACATGTTTCAAGTTAAGTTTCCTGCGTTAAAATAAAGCTGAGTCAAAATGAAAATACTACGTGAAAACAATACGAATAATATCGCTTACTATCTACATAAAAATATAATATATAAAATAATAATAATAATAATAGTATAAAAGTTCTTTATTCAATAAAATCACAAGAATCATTTAGAATATATTATACCTATAGTAATAAAGTGTTACATTTACGGCCGGTTTCTGGAAACCCAAATCACGATTGATCCGAGTTTGACACAATAATTATTTGATTTTTTCGTTGATCATCGTTCGAGAAACCGGCCGTGGTTTATAAGTGCTTTTGTTCAATAAATCTTTGAATATCAAAATCGTCTACGAGTGGGTAAAAATACTAGATAAAAGAGATAATAATGTTACGTACCTTCCGTAAAAGTTTATATCCTTCGACTGTCGTCGACTTCGTCTGCTACCTTCTGTCTGGGAATAGGTGAGATCGAATTGTGCCGACAGTTATCTCTAAAGGGCTGCCTGTGACAGAAATCTATTACAGGATATAAAAATAAAGTAAGATATCCTCCTGTACCTCTACCATGAGTTGTCACAGCAAAATCGCCTGACTTTACTACAATAGTTACGTAAATATTAGTATTACGAATTTTAGTACTCAACTATCTGCTAGAGGCGCTGTACAAACAAATCTTCATACATTTTTTTAACTATAGACGCTAGCGGGTATAGATTGTAAAAACTCATGGTAGAGCGACTGGTACCTAATATCTATGACTTTTTTTACTCTTATAAGATAGTAGTTATAGTCAAAAACTTGATTTTGACTACATAAACTAAAATAAAAAATGATATTTGTGATAAATTTACTTACACTCTCTAATATTCTTGACAGATTTTTTGAAGTTGACATATTATGCATAGGATAGTAAATCCGAAAAATAAAACGAGCAAGTAAATCAATCACAAATTAACATGATTTTTATTGAATATGGTCGAAATGAAGTTTTTTTATTCATATTACTTTAGAATAATTTAGCAATAATTAGATGTAATATATGTATAGATTCAGGCGCCTGGGTCGCCGGATGTAGATATCCGACGTTGGGTACCGCTCGGATATCCGATACCCGACCCCTGGATTTACGCAGATATAATAATTATATCGGATCTTGAGAACGTATCTTAATCTTAGTCTAGCGATAACGTTACAAATAACCAGTTCTTAACGCTATTAGTTAGGCACTGGTAAGTAATTTTCAATATAATAATAGAGTGTTGCCGTGATGTCTTAAAAATATAAAATAATTATGAAAGTAAATTTATATTCGTAGATAGGATCATTTCCAAAAGTTTTTTAATATTAAAAAATGTTATATGAGAACGTAATGTTTTACTCTAGTTTTAAAACAGCAAGTGTAGTAAGCTCTATCGGAGAAGTACCCACTACCGTATCTATTTGTACCATAAAACCGCTTGAAGGGTAGCTTTATGGTTAAGAATGATGGGACAGAACAATGCTTCTCAGGGCACGTCCTCTGTAGACAGTTACTCATCGATATGTAGCAGTTACCACTTAACATCAAGCGGGCCACTCTTCTTGCCCGATCATGTAGTTGTATAAAATAAAAGAAAATCTTTACCTAAATGAAAAAAATAGGTTACTTACCTCTAAAGCTCAAGGTACCTACATGGAATGTACCTACTAAAATACTAGGAATAGTAAAAGAAGAAGAAAAAAAACACCTCTTCCATTCCTCTTTCGTTTCAACTAGGATTTAGTAAAACTGTTTAGTAAGCCCCCGATTCTGAACCGCTCCATACGGTAAGGTTATCTAAAATAAAAAGTTATATAACGTTCAACTTGAACACAAATTCTTAGCTATATATAAAATTTACCGTGAATGTTTTATTTTTTTTATGTAATAGTTGGCAGACGAGCTTGCGGGCCACCTGATGGGAAGTGGTCACCGCCGCCCATGGCCACTTGCAACGCCAGAGGCGTTGTCGGGGCGCTGCCGGCCTTTTAAATGAAGATATACCCTTCTTTTGAACGCCCCCATGTCGAAGCTCCGGGGGAAAACCGCGGAGGGTAAGTCGTATACCCTTTATTCGATAACCATTTAACCACCAAGATATATAATCACTTAAGTAATATATTCTACAGAATGATTTGTACGTAATAAATAACTTAGTACGGGTAGATTAGGTTGTCATATCGAGCGGTCACAAAACGGGGAGGTAAGCAATCCATTTAGAGCCTGATATCCCTTGTAATCCTGAAATGTGTTCACTGTGTTTCAGATGGTCGGTGGTTTTGAAAATGCGTTGCCTCTCGCTATCGGGTGATAGCGTGGTTTCACTATACTATAGCCAATAAACTATAGCAGTGGCGGACATAACGTGGTGGATAAATAAATAAATAAATAATGCTGGACAATCCACACAACATCATCTAGCCGCAAGCTAAGCAGAGCTTGTGTTATGGGTACTAGAAGACTGACATACTTAATACAATATATTATACATAGATGGATTTTTGAAGTGAAAACTTCTTTAGCGGCGCTGGGTGGGTAAAAACTATCAAACTCGCGTCAGGGTCACGTGACGTCGAAAAAGCGTAAGATCTTATTTAATTTTTATACATTGCTCGTAAAACAAGAGACGACAAAAGAACACACTTGCGGTCACGCGACGTATGACTCAAACAATTAAATAGTGTTGTGGCGACATCGTACAAGGCGAGTACAAGGCGCTGCCAACACGCGGTGCGGTGCGGAGCGCGGGGGCGGAGGAACACTATTATAAAATCTGTGACAAGTGGTAATAATAATTGTGATCGCTCGACTCCGCCGGATCCCAGCGTTAGCGCAAGCGTGCGCGTGGTGAGTCTAGTTTGGTCGCCTAAGCCTGCTTTATTACCGTTTCACAAGTTAGTAACGCGTTCCTTCCGTGATATCTTGTAGATCATTGTCCATCGAAGTTAGTAATTTATTGTTGAATTTTATATTGAATTTTGTTTTGCATTTTATTTTGAATTTTATTTTGTATTTTGAAGTGAAAACTTCTTTAGCGGCGCTGGGTGGGTAAAAACTTTCAAACTCGCGTCAGGGTCACGTGACGTCGAAAAAGCGTAAGATCTTATTTAATTTTTATACATTGCTCGTAAAACAAGAGACGACAAAAGAACACACTTGCGGTCACGCGACGTATGACTCAAACAATTAAATAGTGTTGTGGCGACATGACGTGACGATGACGTGGCGACATGACGTGACGTGACGATGACGACGAAGCCAACGAAGACACAGACACATTCGCGCTTGCGCGATGACGTGACGATGACGTGGCGACATGACGTGACGTGACGATGACGACGTCGACATCGACGAAGACATCGACGAAGACACAGACACATTCGCGCAAGCGCGAATGTGTCTGTGTCTTCGTTGGCTTCGTCGTTGTGTCACATTCGCGCTTGCGTGAATGTGACACAACGACATGACACAATCACAATGACACAGACACATTCGCGCTTGCGCGAATGTGTCTGTGTCTTCGTTGGCTTCGTCGTCATCGTCACGTCACGTCATGTCGCCACGTCATCGTCACGTCATGTCGCCACGTCATCGTCACGTGACGATGACGTGGCGACATGACGTGACGTGACGATGACGACGAAGCCAACGAAGACACAGGCTTCGTCGTTGTGTCACATTCGCGCTTGCGCGAATGTGACACAACGACATGACACAATCACAATGACACAGACACATTCGCGCTTGCGCGAATGTGTCTGTGTCAGTGTGTCTTCGTTGTCTTCGTCTTGAAGTGAAAACTTAAAAGTGAAAACACAACGTTAATATTGAAGTTTTCACTTCTGCCGGCACTCCCGGAGTGCTAGCTTTTTTTTTTTATATATACATTATACATATTATATTATACATAATACCCAGAACACCCGGAATAAATATTTGCAGATCGTACAAACATTTATTCCAAGGCGGGAATCGAACCCGCAACCTTTCGCGACCTTCGCCCGCCGCGCCACATTGGTCGTCAAATATGAATAAATGAAGCATTATAATGACATAACCTTAAAAGGGTAAGTAGAGGATAAGAGAGGCTCTTCCAATCATATATTGACAGGCGTCCATTTCGATTGGTATAAGCTCTACCTTCCAAGGGTCTTGGGTTCGATCCTCGCCATCTACACAAAATTTAATAGATTATTATAATTTAAAAGATTTTAAATAATCTATATCACCAATGTAGTTCTTATATCTCGTATCTTGTATGAATAAGAATACATTAAAACGAATATGTTTTGGTTTCCAAAAGCATTGGGAAATAGAAGTTACTAATAAAGGTTGCTAGTGAGCTCACGTTCTGGTAATTTTGAAAGGCAGAAGTTGCACAAAAGTTGCTAAGCCACTGTGTTTGGATACTCCAGTAATTGATCTTAACAAGCTTAAAAACAGCTGAATCTACGAAAAGTAAAACGTTGCATGAAATTGTAAGAAAAACTTTGCACTGAATAAATACCTAATCAATAATATTATACAAACCTTTTTTAACGAGATTTTAACTTTTTCCGAAAAATATCAATGTATGTGCATAAGGTTTTTGTGTAAAGTGAATGTTTTTGAGCATGTTTTTTTCAACATTGATGTTGAAAACAATCTCAGTGATATTTGAAAGCTGCAACACTGGCCTCAACGTACAATGTCGGATACAGTAAGAAACTGTAACGAACCGATACCAATAAATTGGTGTCGCTTAAACGCCTTTACGTGCGTTTTGTCTACTCTTTTTGTGAGCGCCGGTAAAGTTCCCGCTTTACGGAATGCGCAGTCCGAGCCCCGAAAGTTGGTGTGAAATAACTACAATTTCGCAGATGTGAAGCTTGCTAATTCAACTGTGGTGCCAAATATTATAACGGCCGGTTTCTCGAACGATGATCAACGAAAAAATCACATAATTACTATGTGTCAAACTCGGATCAATCGTGATTTGGGTTTCCAGAAACCGGCCGTAAATGTTTTTGTGGTAGGTACTTACCGTAAAAGAGCTGAAAAAAGTATTAATTAATATACAAGCTATCAAACAAAAAGGGATATCTCATTTGGATGCTGAATAATTGTAGGAAGTGTAATATTTCATAACTTTCACAATACAGCTCAAAAACAGCATAAAACAATACCTGACCATTTAAAACACAAAATATTTGAATTGAATAATTTCCCACAAAATACGTGTTCTATTGTTGAGCAAGGATTTTTTATTGCCGAACTGATCTCGATATATTAAACACATTCCGCAATAAAAAGTTTATTCCCGTTAACAGCAACATCGAAACAAAACAATTTACATGAGAATACAAACAGGGATCTATCATTTTTACGCGAGTTTAAATGGCTTTATAAATCAGTGTGATAAAACTGGTTTTATCTGATCTCCCACACACGGGCCCGGCCGGGCGGGCGGGGGCGTTACACGCAAAACGTTTCGAATGCATTACACTTTGTTTTATGGCTCCCTAAAAGAAGGGAAACACAATATCTGATCTACTGTCACTTGTACGGCAATAAGAAAATGTATTCACCTTTTAAAGCAATATTTTCGAAGGTCTCTTTTCCCTAAACAAGTCCGTTATACTGGTTTTCTGTTTAATAAATGCTCGTCGATAACATGGTAACGTATGGTAGTGCTCTTAATTTGGTCTCAGCATTCGTCGGAGCGAAAGTAGTTAAGCAATAGTTTTGGCATGGGCCCGTGAGAGGAAACCATTCATATTGAGTAATGTTTCCTCGCTGCCCCTTTATTACGTACCTCCATTCTGCTGGAACACATTTGTAGCTAAAGTAAGTTCGGTTCGACGCCCCATAATACGAATTATCCTTTTCTTTCTAACTTTTTACGAAAAAGGTTTACAATTATTACAAAAAATATCAGATATTTTGTTTCAAAGTTTAAAAGAGAATTGAAATAAAAAGTGAACGATTACTTATAGGCGCACCTTGACCGTGTAGATACTAATACCTTGCGTACCCGCTGCGTGGATGTAATAGCAGGGAATGGTCTAATGGGATAATCGAGAGCTCATTGCAAGGTTGTGACGCCGCGATCCAGGCAGTCCCGATTCCAGAGTCGCGCAACTCGCCGCCGCGCGCGACGCTACGCCCGTACAATTGCCTCTAATCGCGCTCTCGAAGGCGTATCCGTCCAATCAATCTCCTAAGACAACAGGATCCTTCAGTCTGCTCTCTGACTCAATACAGTGGACTGCTTACGAGTCAACACCTCCGCGAAGTCGCGATTGTAAAGTGAAAGCCAAAATGAAAGCGTCGCGTGAACTCAGGCTACGAAGAGCAAGCGGCAGGAGTTGCGCTAAAATGATTGACTGATTCTCAATCTAGAGTTACAAATCCCACATCATGAATGGAATCAATGCATCGGCAGATAAGCCGAGCAATGGAGGAGAAACGCATGTCAAAAATGAAGCGAAGCCTACGAGGTGCAGTGTCAAAGACAAACTGTTGCAGATCAAGGCGAACATTACTGTGGAACCGATCATCGCATGCTACATCATGTCAAATGTGTTTTCTGGACTTGCAGTGCAGAACTTGAATTTAGAGAAAGCGTGTCGAGTGAATTTAGGTTATGATGATGAAGTTTGTACGGCGTTAAATCGACGGCAGACGACAAACTATACCTTCGAGGAATCAGAAGTCCAGAAGTTGACAGCCTCTGTGCAAGCGTGGAAAAACATAGTGCAGACAGCGTTTCCTTGCATTTTAGTATTGTTTGTGGGCTCATGGAGTGACAAAACCGGAAGGAGGAAAGCGTGCATCCTCCTGCCGATAGTCGGGGAAGTGTTGTGCTGCACGAGTTTTATGCTGAACACTTATTTCTTTTATGAATTGCCTCTGGAGGTCACGGCCCTCTCGGATCTGTTTCCGTCTCTGACCGGCGGCTGGATCACAGTGTGCGTCGGTGTGTTCAGCTACATCGGTGACGTCACAACCAAAGAAATGAGAACATTCAGAGTAGGAGTGGCCAATTTGTGTATGTCCCTTGGGATTCCGCTCGGCATGTCTCTGAGCGGCATCCTGTTACAGCAGATCGGGTACTACGGCATATTTATGATTTCAAACTGCCTCTATCTAACCAGTTTGATTTACGGGTACATTCGCCTGAAAGATCCCGTCGTGTCGCTGAGTCGCCAAATAGTGAGTATTTCTATAAATTTTGGGATGGAGTTGATTAAGTGAAAGGTTACTTCAGTCATTAATTCACGTGGCGTTCAAAGTGAGGTCAAAAGATCGGGAGGTGTCTCGATAGCGGCCGGGGCCATACATCATTTGCAGTGTAGAGCGACAGGCCGGTTAGTCCTATGTCTAAGTGATAAATTGCCTTCGCCTACCACGCAAATTTGAAGGGGGACATCGTAACGCAATCAGTGCGATTTTGCGCGCCTCGGTAGTGTCGCGCCCGATTTATGTTGATCTATCTTTGACGGCAACACTATCGTGATTGAATGGGAAAACCGAGCTTTTTCTCATTGATCACTCGCTTTTAGGCTAAAAAGCAGCTTTCACTTTCTTCAAGGCGTAAATAAATGATTTAGGTATTTACATGCAGATTAGTGCTAGGTGTTGCAATAATTAATATGATGAAAAGCTAAATGTTATGATCATTTTATTGATTAGAATTTAAAACAAAAGTGCAGCTTAATAGTACAGTTTAATATAAAAGTAAATTCACTTTACCATTAGATAAGGTGCATGTAATCATCTTTCTATTTAGAAACCCGAATCCATTTCCATTGTTGTACTTTTATTTTTTAAATAAAACATTCATTTGTTCGTGCATGTGATAAGAGTCGCGCGTGAGTGATTTACGCATGATAAATTCAATCAAGCTGTCTTTTTTGTAAAACCTGGAGTATAAAAATAACTAAACAATGAAAAAATTATACATTAATCAAATACTGGTTTTAGGCGCGAAAGAATACACCTAGATGAAGTCAGTTCATTATCTTTTCGAGTGTCACCAATAATGATATTAACGTACCAAATTGTGATTTTTTCATAATTATTTCATTTGCAATTCCCAGGTAGCTATAACGAGAAAAAAACACCTTTTTTACGTTTGAACCACGTTTTCGACGCAATAAAAGTTGAAAACGAAAATGAGCTCCTGCTGAGCCTCTGAATAAACATTTCTATTATTGCTTTTAAAAAAATTCAATTATTTGATATGTCTCGAATTCGCAAGCAGATCACGTGCTCTCACTAGTTCGGAATACTTATCGCCTCTCTTTGACTATTGAAAAATGGTGTATATCGGTACGAAAAAGATAACTGAGTTGTTTTATTTGATTTGGTGTACACTTTTGTCGTCCGTGACTTCGTTTTCATCGGTATTCATACTCTTCAAATTAGAACAGAGCAATGCTTATAAAAATATTTTTTTATAACAAATAGATATAACTCAAGCATACTGATACAACACTGGATTTTTTGGGTGAATACTAATAAAGTCAAAGTCAAAATTGCTTTATTCAGTAAAATCACAAGGATCATTTAGAATCGTCTTACATACTAGGTGATTCTAGGTGCCAGTTCCACGCGACCAGACCTAACCTGTCTTCTTTCCAGGGGACACATAACCAAATATCCTTGGACGCTATTAATTTATTTATCAGACTATTGCTCGATTGTCTCTCCCATTGTTGTCACGCACCACTTGGTTTGTCCACTCATTTCGTTTGCTTTGCATTTCACATTTGATGTAGCGCTCCCTAGTCAACACACCATTCCGGAAATGGTAGTAGCTAATAAATAGGCTTTTGCGTTCACATTAGAGATAAAATATTGACGGCCGATGTGGCGCGGTGGGCGATGGTCCGCCTGCGACGCGGAGGTTGCGGGTTCGATTCCCGCCTTGGGATAAATGTTTGTATGATCTGCAAATATTTATTCCGGGTGTTCTGGGTATTATATGTATAATAAAAAATAACTATCTACGTAATGTAGGTATTTTATTAAGTATGTCGGTCTTCTAGTGCTCATAACACAAGCTCTGCTTAGCTTGGGGCTAGATGATGTTGTGTGGATTGTCCAGCATTATATATTTATTATTTATTTATTTGTAGTTTGTAGTTGTGTTTACATCCAGCTCGTTGCAGGAGCAGCCGGTTGGCTGTCGAGGCTGGCTGGGCTCGTTCTTCGACGCGCGCCACATTCGCGAGACTCTGACGGTGGCGTTCAGGACCGGACCGCGACGCAGGCGGCTCAGGGTGTCCTTACTGATCGTTGTCGTCTGCGTTATATTTGGACCGCTACATGGTAAGGTCGTTGCAACTTTTTTACCGTAACAACTTCACAGGATAAAGTGCAATGCCCTGGCGATAATTAGTAAATGGTACTGAACCCTTACTAAGGTACCGCGAAATTTTCCTATCTCATTCCTGTTCTAATGATTTAATAAACGTCCCTAAAAAGTTTACTAAGCTACTTGCCGATTTCAAAATTTGAAAACAGTAATGAATAGAGACATTGTTAAAATAGCGTAAAAAAGTAGGAATATCTCGAAAATCCGAGGTTATCCAATTTATCAAAATTATTTCGTTCATTCAATTAGAAGTTATGACGAAATTAGGATCTTTAGTGCTAGTTATCAAAGTGGAATTCTGAGTTTCCAGTTCTACTTCATGAAAACAGGATTTGTGGTGTTAGGGCGGATTCACATTGGAGTAATCAATACCATCGGGTCTTTAATCCTACATTACTGGACCCAGTGAAATGGTATTGACTGACTGAACTGAACTTTATTTAACAAAAAATAACAAAAACTTATAATACCCAACACATGGGAATGAGTTATTTTAATGTAATGATGACAAAAATGATCTCTAATTCGCTTCTATCTTCTTTTTCGTTGTTATTTTAATTTGCAATCTGAAATTATTGTTTGCTTCTACTACGAGAAGCATAGATTGCTAAACATATAAATAAATGAATAACATAAAGGTGATAGGAATGAAGGATTGGATTCCATGAAGGATTTAGCCCCATAAAAAAGGTTGAATCCGTTTCTGATTTAATATAAACCCACCCTTAACGAATGCAATGACAGACTGGAAACAGGGAAACTTATTATAAAGGGGGGTGTTATTAAAGGGGGTGAACCGCACAACTTTGCAAGTGTTTCAACAATAAATGTAGATGTGGTTTATTTTCTGTGGATTCCTTAAATTAAGTTTCCAGATTTGAGCAGAACTTTCTAGTTGCATTTCTTGGTTTATGAAAGTTTGCTATGCATTACGGTCGCCGTTCGACCCTTGAGACGGTTAGGTGGAGCATTGTATGATTTCTAGAGTCTAGATTTTTTAATTAAAATGAAGGTATTTTTTTGTAATAAAACAAAGAAATGGGCCATATCATGCAGCAAATACCTCTGTTTATAGAAATTACAGAGTTTACTAGAACCGTAATTTAATAAATGCACTTTTATTCCTTTTAAAATTTATCATAATAATTGGTGCATTACTATTTCGAATCAAAAATAATTGCAGTGGAAGAGCCTTATTTATACTTAAAAAGGTTAAAAATCTTATAAAAAATACAGACTCAAAGAGATTTAACTCTCGGCTCAAGTAGGTTTAAAAAGCTCACACTGCATTTATGTGGGCAATATCTGCCGAGTATTGATTATACGGTTTTTAAATTGTTTATATTAACAGGTGAAATGAACGTGCTCTACCTATTCATGAGATATCGGTTCAACTGGGACGAGGTGCAGTTCAGCATGTTTTGTACATACAGCATCATTACGAATCTAGTTGGTAAGCATTCTTATGTCTAGCTTTGAGTTGTAGCTGGTCTTCTTCTTCTTCTTATCGTGTCGATCGTGACTACTTCTAGCTGGTGCCGCGACTTTTGTCTTGCTATTTTTATATTTTTAATAACTCGCCCGATATCTTTGTAATTTATAGCCTGTGTGTTATTCCGATGTATAAACTACTTACATTATTATAATGTTTCATTAGAATCCATTCAGCAGTTTTTGCGTGAAAAAGCAACAAACATACATACAATCTTTCGTATTTATTTTGAGTTTATTCCACGCGAGCAGAGCAAATGTTTGTGTGATGAACGTAAATATTTGCTCTGTGTTTGGGTGTTACTATGTATTTATTCTATGTATGTTTTTACAAAAAAATTATTTCTAAAAAGGTTATTTCTTGGCTAGTATTCTATCAGCTCCCATAGTCATCAGCTTTGCTAAGTTTGGGACTAGAGGGTGATGTGTGATATGTCCGTGAATATTTATTTATTTATTATTCTTGTAAATAATTAATGTTTGACTTGATGAATTTTGACTTCTCTCTCAGATATCTAGACTTAATAATTAATATGTTTTTTGACCCCAATGACTTTGAATTGGGGTTAAGCGTACTCTGTGCCAGACAGTTTAAGTTATCAAGTACCTACTTGATTGTGTTTGTTTTGTTAATAACTAAAATAAGATGTTCCACAAATTGAAAATACATTTTCTATCTCTGAATTACATCGAGCTAAATACAGGGTGTCTCTAAACAAGTATGATTAAACTAATATGGAATGTGGACAAGCTGATTCTCTTTGTTTAAGAAAAAAATGAGGAAGTGTATAATAGTGTAACGTTGCGTCTAGTGCCATTACCTAATTAAAATAAAACATCAATATTAATTAAAATGTATGTCAAAACAAATAAAACTAATCTATCAAACTATATATTGTGTTTATGTGACAATATAATATATATGTATGTGCGGCTGTGTAGGCTTAAAGGACCGTAAAGATGTGGTTATTCTATCCTATTTTATTCCAGCCTGAGCAGGACCCCTTACCATCTATTTGTAGGCAGTTTAAACTACACACGCCGCAATCGAATATAAAATTGTTTTTTTTTAACAGGATATTTATAATATTTACCTTGAAGAATTCGACCCGCGACCATGGCGCATGCAACTAAAAATAATCAAAGTCAAAAATGATTTAACTAACTTTTTACTCTTATCTGCGCTAACTTTTTATAAGATAGACCGTATGTGTACGACCGTGATAGTTTCATTTATTCAATTTAATTTGTAAGTTTTAAAGTATTTTTCGTAAATGTAGAAAATCGTTCCTTCTCGAGATAACAAAACTAATTGTAGACCACCTGGTAAAGATGTACATTACGCGGTCCTCGTAAACAATATTTCGTGCTAATGGGACGAAATAATTTCAGCAGATATTATCTTTCGCCCACAAAATAGATTTCTCATGAGAATAAACCCATGTTCTCTTTAAATGTAAAGAATATTAGGTTTGTTTTTGATATCTTTACGTAAATCGAGATATATTAATATTACTAGTCGTTTAACTTATGTTATAACTTGTCTACAATACTTGACAATGTTTTATTGTCAGGCAACTTATCTAAAAACTTTATTCAGAAACAAACTTTTACAGTATTTACAAAATGTACATAGGCATATAAAATAACTAAACTTATCTAAAAACTAGTTTATTATCATCACGATTACATTAATATTTTTAGGTTTTCTTGTAAAATGTTAAAAAAAAAATACTACCACTATCGACAACATTCTGAGATACGTATTTTTTCGAAGAGACTTAAAATGCTCGTCTATTGTCTGGCGTCTTTCAGCATTGTTCAGTAAATTCCCTGTGCAACTACTGTAAAAGAAAATCTACTCTCAGTATTATATCTCTTAGAAAGTAGGGCTAGCAAACGTAATAATGAAACAATAATTACTTTAAAAATATTATATCCAAATTATTTTGTTGCAACGATCTATAGATATACCCCCTATCTTATAAAAAGTTAGCGTTGACGTTAGGTCACCATTGTATGGTAATCAAGACATCTAGTCTGCGTTAACTTTTTATACAGACAGTTACAAGATTAATATCCCGTCGTCGTAAGGACTTTCTGTCAGACACCCGTTACATCGAAGTTCCCGCTGACATGAATTATCCGTGCAGACCTAATCCAGCAATTATGCTAACGCCATCATTCGGCTTCAATTAGTTTCATGCTGGTTTCATGTAAATTATAATTTTGTCAGGACATGCCAGCGACGTGGATAATTTCGATGTTGCAGTGTTATTTTAAGTGACAGCCTGCAAAAATACCGATGTGATAGCGCGATGATTGCTATCATTGTGTGTTCAGGTTACTTTTAATACTAATTAGTTATAAACGAAAAATATTTTCTGTTGATATTTCATACGAACTGAAACGTGCTTAATTTTTACACATTTTTTTATTTATTTTATATTAATCAGTAAAAAAATCACATTTCGCTCGACGTTATTTATTCCGAAAGAAAAAAAATGTGGTTGTCTGTAAAGTTGGTTTACTGACGATAGTTGAACGTGACAACGTCACTTCATGGAACGCCTCAGAACGCCTCATGAGTCATGTTTTTTCGTGCGTGCAGCCGGCTCTATCGAATTATAAGACGTTGTCACGTCAACAAAGCCTGTGAAAACAGTAAGTCAACAAAACCGAATTGAATTATCATAAAATATACTAATGAATTTGAACTATGTATATATATACGTATATTTTTCTAAGACATACAGAGCAAACATAAATATTTTCCATCACACAAAACTCTGTCCTTGGTCAAAATTGAATTCACTACCATCTGTTTGAGGTCCCTCTCTCGTTTTCTTAATTGTTTCGTTTAGTTCTCTCCAAAAAAACATATGGATCACAGGGAATCCCTTTAGTTTCCCTCAAACAATTTCTAATGAACCCAACGTTCTAACTACGTAGTTACCTCGGCCAAGTTGAGCCGACGCAACTACTCAATATCAATGGCTTAGGGGCTTACCCACGTCTCAGTTAGGATACCGGGGCAAAGCCGTCTCTCAAGGAACGCCTCTTAAATTAACCATACGGTACATCCCTGATGTATGTGGACGAGATTTTGGAAGTCAGACTAGCTTTGTCTGCAGTTCGATATGCTTTGAACAATAGAACGATGATATAAATAAATATTGAAGTTAATGATGACACAGAAAGAAGAGTTTACAGAAGAAGTTTGACGTGTCTGTGTAGGTATCTCTGTGGCATCGCAGCGCCTTAAATAGTAGACTAATTTGTAATACAGTTTTTTTTGCTTAAAAGCACATTATTTACTTTATAAAGTTCTTTTTGTGTCGAGACTCACGTAAAGTTAATTATTCTAAGTAAATTAATTATGCATATAATTACTAATTTCAAACTAAGCTACGTTAATAATTAGCAGTAGTCTTAAGTAAGTCTTACAATATTAAAAATAGTAAACTTCAAAAGAAATTCAGGGTCTTTAAAGTTAATTTTTGGCTAATTATTTAGCACGTTTGAAAAACACACCAATAGACACGTGGAAGATTGATTTTATGCTCTTTTAAATATAGTTTCAAAATATAACGATAATAAGATGAAGTCGCGAGCATCAGCTAACTTTTCTATGGACTACCACTACTGTCATTTAGATAATGGAGGTATATAAAAAACCTTACATGTTTTTTCCCAAGGTACACTGTTTTCCATCAGCATATTCAGCGACTTCATGAAGCTAGATGACACTGTGGTCGGCATCATATCCTGCACCAGCAAGATTCTGGCTTCATTCATCTTTGCATTCGCCACCACCACTGCTGAGATATACATGGGTGAGAGGTTTCTCATTTTTTTGTCTCATATTCCTAAAGAGGTAGACCAACAGCCGGACGAATGGATGACATCGTTGCCGTACAGGGTAGGACCTGGATGCAAAAAGCCCATATAAGAAAACAGTGGCGTTTGAGGGAGGAGGCTTATACCCAGCTGTGGGCTAATACGGGCTGCCGATGATGATTTGTGAATAATGATAAAGAAATCAATATATCAACCAACCCAAGATATTCGTAAATGTACCGTTTTTCTCTGGTAGCTAAATTAGATAAGTAGTATTATTTGTAAAAAACTTTATTGAATTATTGCCAAAATACTGTTATATCACAAATACAGAGTTAATTACCACGTGGCAAAACTATTATATAAAAATATTACTACTTTTCTAACTGTCAACTGTCAAAATCACAAGAAATGCTACAGAATATCTATGAGTTATTATATAAACTGAACGTAATTTAAAACCTAGCAGGTTTTGAGTAGCTAGAAGTGGCCTACTGTAGTGTAAATGAAACATAACACAGCTACAAATGTTTTTACTAAACCTTTTGGGTATTAAATGTACCTATGGAATTAAAAAATGTATTGTATTAAGTATGTCAGTCTTCTAGTACCCATGACACAAGCTCTGCTTAGCTTGGGGCTAGATGATGTTGTGTGGATTGTCCATTATTTATTTATTTATTTTTCAGCACCTCTAGTGGAGATCTTCAACGGAACGTCATTCATAGCGATGCGGTCTATTGCGTCCAAATTAGTTACAAGTGAAGAGTTAGGTAAGTGTATATCGTAATCACTTAAACAAACACATTTATTATACAAGTTCTTGTTTATTTATTGATATAGTTAATCCACACTACTATGTTACTAAAGAAATTCAAAGTCAAGTATTCCTTAGTCAGTAAAATTACGTAGATTATCTAGCATCGTTTTATATACAAGGTGATTCTAGGTGCTAATACGACGCGACCAGAGCCTAGAAGAACGGGCAAGAAACTACGTCCTGGTTCCTACCGTTATATTTGTATGATGTTATCAATTGTATGTAAGAAGGTACATAGAATTTCAACTAAATGAAGTTTTTGTTTAGTACTAAAGCCATCTAGCGAGACTAACAAAAATGTCTCTCCATTGTGCAATGAATCATTGATGCGTTTCAAATGTTGCTATTTTAATACTTACAAAAAATTTGTACGTTTGCAAAAAATTACAGACATTTTACTCTTGCTTATCACAGTTTGTAGTATTTTACATAATACCTCAGAAATTGCGTTTTGAGGTCAACATTGTTGCAATGTTTGCGTTCAAATAGATAATAATTATTCTATAGATAGACTTCGACTGTGAAAGAACTAAAAATGTATCTATTTTGCTAATAATTTTTAATTTAAACACCGTTTTTTATTCAATTAAATAAATATTCACGAAGATTCTACACATCACACTCTAGTCCCAAACTAAATTGCTGATAGAATACATTTTTTTTTGTAAAAACATACCTACATAGAATACATAGAAACACCCAGACAGAAATAATATTTATGTTCATCACACAATGCAAACATCAATTGGCAGTAGAAATAGGTACGATGGTACTTCATATTAAACATACATATTTTATATTATTTTCTAAAGTAAATTACAATGTAAACGCCCTCTCAGTTATCACTATAATTCAAGTTTATGATATCAATACGTGATTAAATAACTGCATATCTCTTGCAAATACTAATATCTGATTGTATGAACGTAGCTTATGTTAATAGTTCAAGACCATTATTTTATAACTATGTCTCATTCATTTTAGTTTATTTCTATTTAGTTTATTAAATCATATAGATAAATCTGTGCGATTCAACATGACGAGGTTTTACATATGGTAGTACTTCTTGTTTCTTGTTTAAAACCTGTAATATAACTACCACCGTATAAATAAACAATTAAAAAATGCATGCGCTATTATCATGAGTAGGTACCTAATCTAGTTCGCATAGTGTAAGCTTAGTTTGGGACTAGCGTGATGAGTGAAATACATTGTCATTTATTTTAATTAAGTTTTTTGCTTACTCAATCAAATAAATTAATAAAGTAGATTTTATTATTTGAACAAAATATTATAAGTAATATCAGTTGAATACGAAGTAACTCTAAGTACATAGTTGTGGTATTAAAATTGAAGTTATCTTGTCTGAAACTTAAATAAATAATCCCAAAATTCTATAGCCTGCAAAATTAATATGTAATATGTATCCAACCATATCATAACAATAAGATACATATTTGATTTGATCCTAATAATACAATAACTTCTAAATATCGCTAGACTCCAACAATAAACATAAATACAATACTTGTACGTATGTGCAACATCAAAGAATAGCTATTTTATTAAATTATATTTTATTTGGTGGGCTTTGCTTGGTTTTACACTGCGACACGATTCCTACACGATATTTTTTCTTCTTTCATCTAGCCCCAAGCTAGTCAGAGCTTGTGTTATGGGTACTAGAAGACTGACATACTTAATACAATACATTACATAGATAGATAATTTTTATTATACATATTAAATGTAAATACCCAGAACACCCGGAATAAATATTTGCAGATCGTACAAACATTTATCCCAATATCGGCGCTGACTATTATATTTTTGTCAATTGTATGTATTAAAGGTGTCCGTATACAACAATGTGTCCTCAAAAATATTATCAAAAGCGTGCTAACAGCAAAAGTAGAGCTTTTTTAGTGTGGCAATATAACAACATACATCAATTTATGCCATTTATTTTCCACATATTTTCTTTTATATTCACGAGATTTCACACGTCACACTCTAATCCCAAACTAAGCAAAGCCTGTACTATGGGAACTAGATTGCAGATAATATACATTTGTTTTTAAATACATACAAAGTAACATAAGTGGAAGGCTTTGGGGGAGACCTTTGCCCAGCAGTGGGACAGTATAGGTTAAGAAAACAAAAAACTAAAACATACACAGAATACATAGTAAGTAGTAACATTACTACTATTACAACATACAATTATGTAAAAATAAAAAACATTTTAGATCTTCGAAGTATAACCTATTATTACTGGTTAGTATCGCTTCGTTGGTATAATCTGGCCTCTTCCTGACCTTAGAAAGGAAACGAGTCATAATGCTATTCAAGTCTGTCAATTGATGGAACTCACTTATGGGCACTACCACTACGTACCTACATATTACGAGTTTGTTACGCCCAAAGAACAAAAAAAAAATACACAATTATATCGTAATCGTCGTATTTATATCTACAAGTTCGAACGCTTTATAAGAATAACTCAAATAAATTGTGAAGAAAGTTGTTAGATTAAATTTGCCAAATAAATACTGGTAGAAATTGGAAGGCTTCAGGTCTAGCAATAGTTTTTTCTACAGACTGGTGTTATGATATAAAACATCGGGTTTCCTATATACTGGTGAGATGATGTATCAGTTTTATTAAAGTGTAATAATCATCTCATTCCGATACTGTATACACCCAAGCCAGGCAGACCATAGTCTGCTAATGTCGGTCTTCGATGAGTCAAGGAAATTCCATAGACTAGGTTTTTTAGCTATTAGCACCTCAGAACGGATGAGACTGTAAAATTGCCATACTTGGTGAACCGTCAACATTCTGAAGGTTGATGGATGTCGATATCTGAAAAAGGCTTTGTATTTTACAAGTGTATTTTCTAAGTGTAATAATAAGTTTTTATGAAAAAGAATTAACTCATATTTAATTACAGCATTTAAGTAAATAGTATTTATGTAATTTATTTTATATATGTTTGTAAATATGTGTGCTAGTCAGACGAATGGTAGGTATACTGCTTTTGGTGTGACACTCCGTTTGGCACACCGTTCCTCCAGAGCCAATCATTACATCAACACGGAATAAAGTATGTTTTCTGTATGTATATATCTATTATGTACCTACAGTGTATTTGTCAGTTAGCACCAATGATCTTGTATAGTTAGCACGACAACCTTTCTCTAGAATTTTACAAATAGACTGTTACGTGACCAGGTTGTCGCGACCTAAAACCGTACGATGTTGTAGTTGAGTGTATCACGCAATTGACAAATAAACTATCAAATACAAATACAAATACAAAAATCGTTTATTGGCATAATGTTGTTTACAAGGTTATTGAATCCATAGGCTCCCGAACTAGCGTAAACTGTGTTTCAGAAGCCAGTGGCTTCTCCATAATACATATATGTTTGAGGGTTTTAGTTATCACTAAAACCCAATGCAAAAAACCTTGTCAAAAATAATTCCAAGCCGACTCACAGTCTTACATTACTTAGTTCATCACACAAACTTTTGCTTTGGGTGGAAATTAAACCGTCGACCTGTCAATGTTTTTATTAAAAAGATTAATTGCAAAATTGACATAGTAGTCCAGTCATTATATACATTTGGAAATGAAAATGAACCGAGAAAGCCAAATATTGGTATTACATGGGGCTAGAAAAGCTTAAGTTCAAATGGTCGACCAAAATATCCATGTGCGTTTTCCATCATCTTGAAAAAAGTGTTAAATTCAGTATTTTCATCATAACTCGGTTCCCCGTTGAGATACGAACATTTTTATGGAATACTTTTTTGTTTCTCTTTGTACGATCTACAATTAATATATAGGTATATTAAAATAAATAAATAATGCTGAACAATCCACGCAACATGATCTAGCCCCAAGCTAAGCAGAGCTTGTGTTATGGGTACTAGAAAACTGACATACTTAATACAATACATTACATAGATAGATATATTTTATTATACATATAAAACACCCAGAACACCCGGAATAAATATTTGCAGATCTTACGAACATTTATCCCAAGGCGGGAATCGAACTCGCAACCTCCGCGTAGCAGGCGGACCTTCGCCCGCCGCGCCACATCGGTCGTCATCAATTAAAAACTGATGTTTCGTTCACCAGGTAAAGTGAACTCGCTGTTCGGGCTGGCTGAAGCGATGATGCCCCTAGTGTACGGTCCGCTGTACTCGAGGGTTTACATGGCAACCCTGAACATACTTCCTGGAGCAGTTTTCCTTCTCGGAGCGGCTATGACTGTACCAGCTGTTGCCATATTTGGGTAAGATCCTTGCTATTGAAAAATATATTATGTTACGTTTGCTGTCAGAATGAAAAAGAGATACGGTTTTTATTGTATTTAATTCATATTTTTGCCTGAGTTTCGGCTAATTTGTATTTTTTTTTAAATTTTTATCAGCAATCAGACTTCAGACAGAGCAGGTGATAGCAGTCTGGCTTGTAGGATAAGAGCTCCCGTGAGAACTTATCCCTTTCTAAAATATCATTTCCCTTCCAGGTCAATGATCTATAAAAATACAAATAATATTTAAAAAAACATATAAAATTGTCTCCGAAGCCTCTTAAGATAGCTGATTGTCGTGAGTTGTGTAGCCAAGTGATTAATTAGTAAATATTCATGGACATATCACACAAGGCTATTTAATATCAAAGCAAAGCATGTACTTAGGGAAGTAAACTTTTGGTAGATTTTTTTTTCCAATATTTCTTGCACTCATTACAAAACATAGATCAATGATCAAGAAAATCTTTTTCTTCATAATTCGCAAATTATATGCAATAAGTAGGGGAGACCTAGGATAGTTGTTACAGAGGAGAGTTGTTACAAAGCCGATTTCTCGGAACCTATGATCGTTAGTGAGCTGGCAATGCCACTCAATTGATTCTTTTTAGATGCGCTTCTTGATGAAACAAGTGCCTCAGGCACCAGGCAAATGGTTGCCCGAGTGCGACGTCTGCATGAAAAAAAAGCCGAAAAGTATTTTTTTTGACAAAATTTTGGTTTTATTTATATCGTGACACATTAAATTTAGGTGGTTATGTTATTTTTTTGTATACTGTAGGGTTTTTGAAGTTTCAAATAGTGGCGTTGTTTTGATGATCCTTTACGTTGTTGTGAAATTATGAATGTTTATTCTGACCAGGTCGTAATTTTCGACACCTAGGAGAGTTGTGACACGCTGTAACAACTCTCCTATTTTAGTTTGTTTGCTTTGAATTTTATGTCGTTAGCAATCCAATCAAAAGGTTTCAGTTCAGGAGTGGAAAGGCTGGTCGACAATGGCACTAGGAGTGAGCTGCTGTACGTCTGTCATAATAGATTGGATTACAGACATATTTTATAGCTGTTGATATTGTCATGATGCCATAGTTAGTTAAAAATATTTATTTCTTATAATCTTAATGTATGTAGTCTCAACAATTATGCCAAATGATAATTGAAGTATTGTTAAAGGGTGTGTGTTTTATAATTCTTATAAAAGTCACCTTACCTATCAAATATAGTATCAATAAACAGCTGTAACAACTTACCTCAGTGCCTGTCACAACTTACCTCGGTGTTAGGAGAGTTGTTACAGTTTGAGTTGTTTCTGTTTTGGTAGATTTTCTCAGAAACCTTACAACTTTCATTTATTGTCATGACTGTTTTTGATAAAGGAAAGATTGCTCTATATTTAGACATAAATTTGATAACTGTGCTATGTTTCTTTATTGAGATATGTGGTTTTAAGTAAAAATTGTAACAACCCTCCTAGGTCTCCCCTACCATGAATTTGAGTTTAAATTTATTCACAGCAACAAAAGCACGAGCAGTAGGCCAAATAAAAATAAAATCAATATAAAAGTAAAGGTCAAAAAACTTGAATCCGGTTTCAGTTTTAGGTATATTTATTTTAATCATCTAAACCTTGTGCTAAAGTATCGTGGCGTGTGCTTGGTCGTATCTTGTTTTTGCCGAAAAAGTCAAGCATATCTTATTAATTCCCATACTTAAATACAAATGTTATTGGTTATACTGATTTGAGATATCAGTATAAGTGTTTGCTTACTTTAGAAGATACCAAGTTAGCACACACGCATTCTAACATAGATTTTAAAGTGTGTGTAATACTATATGTGAGGAAAGTTTATACGTCATTTAAGAATAAAAACAGAAATCTCGAAGTTATTGAACACTTTGTACGATTGTGCTTAAAACCTTGGGATCAGAAGGTAGCCTTATTTATTTTGTTCTATTTGTTCTGCGATCGTAACGTTCTCAAAGTCAAGCCTCGGCTAGATTCTATGAAGCGTTAAAATCAAGTGTTTCTCAAATGTATTGGAGAGAATACTCACCAGGGTTGAAATAAAACAGTGACGGTATCTTATAAAAAGTTAGCGCAGACTTAATGTATGGTCTTGATTACCATACGTAATGGTGACATAATGTCAACGCTAACATTTTATAAGATAGGGGGTAACTATTAAGCAAATTTCATTCTTCATTCATGAACTATAACTTTTTTCAAAAATAGCTCAGTAAGTACACTTATTAAAGTACCGATGTGTGGGTACGCTTTAACAGGAAAGTACGTAATATGCTTATGTATGCAAAGTTAACAAACTTTTAAAGTTGTCACAATTTCTAATATAATATTTAGAAAATAATGCGATAGTACATAAAACATAAGTAACGATTCTAATGCACTTTTAAGTAGGTATTATATAATAATTAATAATAAATTAATTGTTTGCAGTGTTCATAACTGCCATGCGCAGACAATAAACTAATTAGTTTACTTATTTGATTGTATATTTTCCTACATTACGAACCACGGAAAATTTGACTAAAAATAGAAATGTGAATTTTTACTTCTTTGTGTCAAACTTCAATTGCATTTATTCAATAAAATCACAAGGATCACTTTGAAACGTCTTACATACTAGATGATTCTAGGCGCCAGTTCGTTGCGACCAGAGTCTAGAAGAACTAGCAAGAAACTAGAGCTGGATTCTAGCGTTTTTTTTATATAATCCTTCTTACAATTGTTTAATAAAGAATGTGTTTCATTCAATTACTTTAAGGGAACTAACTTTAATGTTTGCTATAACTCTTACTTATATCTTGTTATTTTGGAGATTGAACCCACGATACATACCATAGAAGAAAGAGCTAATATAAACCGAGTTAAAAAGTTATCACTTGTCAGTTTTTTATTCGTATCTGTGCAACTAATTGTTTTCTCAAAAGCGTCATCATTTACTCACATTATAATAATTATTATAACTGATTACGTCTTAATTATGAATTCATCTTATGCTCATACATAACATTAACAATAATTATTAGCGTTACTTAATCTAAAAAAAGATTAACAGATATAAAATGTTATTGGAACCATTAATCAATAGAAAAAAAAATCTAAGAGCAAACGTCGAAGCATTGACGTCAATGCAATTCATAAAGATAGTGAAAATAGAAAAACTCTCAAAGAAAAATAGTCCTTCGTGTACTACATATAACTTGCTAAATAAAATAAATTGCACGCGATTGTATCATAAGGTCGTAGGTTTGAGTTCGGTCATGGAAAAAGTCTGGAGCAGATTAGTGTCAGTGCTCTCAAACAGAGGAAAGCGTGAAGAACATTGACACATTGACGTACTGACTATTTAATTTAATTATTTCAGGCACACCAATGAAAAAAAAAACTTTTGTATCGATGATAATTGAAAACATTTTATACGGTAGTTTATTTTATATAATCTTTTTCATTATTATGATATCTAAGTTGTCATAGACTGAGACTGACGCCGTCAGGCGAACCCAAAATTCAAATTACAGCTTTGACTTTTTTGATGATAGACCTCTAGGAGGTGGGGTTAATAACTGGGTCAGAGTCGTCTCTCGGATATCCATACAAAAATATATGGACATCCGAGAGACGACTGTCGGCTCGAGAGTAGGGAGTTTTAAAATGCAATATAGGACTAAGCCCTCAAAACGCAAACTTCAAAAATGATTGATTTGTATCTATATTATTCGAATCGCGCTTAACACATTTGAAACGAATAGTTTTCATAACACGGCAGACTTCGACACGTTTAGTTGACAGTTCAAACCGTACCGTGTCGCGGTAGGGAATGACAACTAAGGCTTACGCCATACATTTTTTTCAGATTCCACGCCCGTTGTCTTGCCTAAGCCAAGTAACGCGCGTGGTTTGCAATACAATAGAGAATAAGGCCCCTGATGAGCTTCGTAATTTTACTTGTAAAGCTTATCAGTCGATCTACCCAACTCCTTGAAGTTTTATAATAAGCGAAACTAAAGTATATGATTTACACACATACAATTATACAAATCCGATTAGCTCAAGTTCTTGTTAAGATGTGCGCTCGCTTCGCTCGCTTGATTTAAAACAGGTGTAAATAGCCTCCGCATTATATAATCGATCAACAAACAAAAAATGTTTGATCGTGATAGCTTCTAGATTGTTTGCATGGAGTATTAGGTATTTATCATGTTATCACGAAATTAATTCAAATATTCACAAAAAAATCATGCTTTTTTAACTTTATTTATACATATATAAGAAAAAAACAATACCCGGATTTTTTTTGACGACCAATGAGGCGCGGCGGTCGAAGGTCCGCCTGCGACGCGGAGGTTGTGGGTTCGATTAACGCCTTGATATAAATGTTTGTACAATCTACAAATATTTATTCTAGGTATTTTATATGTATAATAAAAAAATATATATTGTATTAAGTATGTCAGTCTTCTAGTACCCATAATACAAGCTCTGCTTGGCTTGGGGCTAGATGATGTTGTGTGGATGGTCCAGCATTATTTATTTGTTTATTTAATAAAAAAAAGAAGAGTTATGTCTTGAAAACGGAACAAACAGACATACATTTGCTATAATTTTTATATAATTACTTAATGTGAATGGCAGTGATACAGTCAAGTACTTAGGAGTGTACAAATGTCCACTCGAAATGTCTCATTACATTACAAGCGATATGATCATTAAGCAACTAGTAGCTACTTGTTTACTGTATCGTAGGCTAGCTGGCTCCGTCCGTGAGATCGCTTATTTAGTGTGCCCGGTGTGCTTGCAGATGGATGTACTTCGAGCAGCAGGAGGACAACAAACAAGTTGACGAAATGGAAAACGTGGCCAAAGAAGTCTAGAGGACAATAAGCTTAGTGTATCAGTGAATGTGTTAGTGGACAATTTAGCGTGCATATGCGAGAATCTAATAAAAAATCAACTCTACAAAATATTTTATTTTACAGTGAGAACCGTGTAAAACAATCGTACCTATTGTACTCATAATAACTCGATTGTCGAGATGATCCGCCGCCGTGTTTGAGTTATCGCCGAAGTTTATTTTCGATTCCATCGAGTGTTGTGGACGCATTACAGCCTGATATGGCAACATAAGAGTGTTTACTTACACAAAGCCGAACAATAGGGCCCGACTCCCAGGCGGCGCATCCGCGGCCCTCGCTCGCCACTCACGTACCTACTCGAATACGGTGCTCGAATACGGCGCTCTTTCTAACGACTGTTCGGTAGCGGTGAGGCTTCGCGAACTCATAACAATCCTCGTAGCCAACAATCGCAAAATAAATCAAACAAAATGGATAAACCGAGCAAGCCGGACGCGAAGCAGGGAGGCATCGAGGAGCTGCCGCTTAAAACTTCAACAAAAACCGATATTCAAAACATGACATATTGGGAGAAACTCATGTATGCAAAAGCTAACATCACGGTCGAACCGGTCCTGGCTCTGTTCGTGATGCCGAGCGTGCTCGCGATGCTCGCGACGCAAAACTTGAATCTGGACAAAGCGTGCCGCGTCAACCTCGGCTTCGGCGACGACGTGTGCACGGCGCTGCGCCTGCGCAAGCGCGCCAACCACACCTTCGAAGAGGACGAAGTGCAGAAGCTAATAGCTTCCGTGCAAGCGTGGAAGAGCATCGTGCACACGTCGCTGCCCACGCTGCTCATGCTGTTTGTCGGCGCGTGGAGCGACAAAACCGGCCGACGGAAAATATGCATGCTGATGCCGATTTTCGGCGAGTTTATGACGTGCGTTCTCAATATTATAAACACGTACTTTTTCTATGAGGTGCCGGTCGAGTGGACTGTGTTTATGGAAGTCGTGTTCCCCGCGTTGACCGGCGGTTGGGTGACTATGTTCCTTGGAGTCTTCAGTTATCTGGGTGACATCACTTCAAGGGAGACCAGAACTTTTCGAATGGGGATCCTAAACTTGTGCATGACGGTAGGGTTCCCCATAGGGATGGGGTTGAGCGGCGTTCTACTGAAAGTGATGGGCTTCTATGGTGTGTTTTTCGTGTCCGCTGGACTGCAGTTTATCAATTTCTGCTACGTATTATTCTTTCTGGACGATCACACCTGGCTGGAAAATAAAGAAAAAGTTAGTTAAACATCACAATATATTAACCATAGTTATTAAGATACATTTTATAATCGTTTTATGTATTGCAGGAAAAGAAGAAGGGATTATTTGGTTTTATCGCGGAGTTTTTCGACTTCCATAGCCTTAAAGAAACCTTGGGGATAGCATTCAAAAAAGGACCGAATAACAGAAGACTGAGGATATGTTTGATACTGACGGTCGTTTGTCTGATATTTGGACCGATGTTTGGTAAGTGATTTGAATTTCTTAAAAAATAATCTAAAAATAGCCTTTTATTTCAAGTCTGAGTAAATCCGGTTTTAAAAAAGAAACTAGATTTGTAAATAAAATAAACATATCTACTTCCTACAAAAAACAACACAAAATTAATTATAGATTTAATTTGCATTTTTCAATCTCATAATTTTGACCACAATAATATTATTTTCTCTTATTTATCGAGGATACCCTTGCAAAAATGTTTTATCACTTCCCTTGCGCTTTTGTACAAACTTTATTTAAGTGCAATAAAATAATAATAAATCGCATAAATAATTTCTTTTAATTTGCCTCAAATTCACATCGGTCGTTGACATCACCCGAAACCAGATTTCATACTTGTTTAACTTGACCTCCTTTATAGTCTAAAATATTCATCTTATTTTCCCTAATAAGGCAAAGTAAAAATGACGTAACGTGACCCGAGGGCTGGTGAGTATCTGGCCCAGCGTATCATTGCTATTCAGCGCGGTAATGCAGCTAGTATCTTTTGTACGCTTCCGATTGGTACTGATTTGGATCAGTTGAGCTATCTATAGATCGTTTGCAACGGTCTGTAGATAGCTCAACTGTTCTTTATGTATTTTATATGCCAATATACATTTTGTAAATACTGTATAGTCGTAAGTTTGTTTGTGAATAAAGTTAATCTTGTGTAGAGTTTGTATACAATAGTGTTGACTAAAGGTAGTAAGAAGCATTTAACGTAATCTATCATCAAATGCCTATAGTTTTCAGTACTTTGATACGTATGTTTATTGCCACTAGAATAATCGTATCGTAAACATGATGAAAAACATCGTGATGACTATCACGTTGATTTTCTTCATGTTATGAGAGCACTGGCATTACGCACTTTTTTTCGAGTTCAAAGCACTATTCATACAAAACCAAAAGACAAGGCACTCCCTATTAAATTTTTTTTTATATTGGTTTAATGGTAAAAAATCTATTTGTATTTCAAAACTCGAAAAAAAAACTGACTGGATTTATCTAACTAAAAAACAATCGTCATGTTGAATGTATTTATTTTAAACTGCTTATGCGTAGTTGCGGTTTGAAGGTGCTAAAATCATCTCTACGTCCTAACAATGACCACTCGTTTAAAATCAAACAATAGAATTTTATAAAAGGTGAATTACCTGATATCTATGTGATCATCTAAACTATAGAAAACATTACGTGAAGTAAACAACTATTGTACAGTAAATTATATGAATTTACGTTTTTATGTTCACGTGTAATACACGTGATTTTGATTTCAGTGATTTGCTACTGTGATGTATAGTGAATTAAAAATAATGTGTTTAGGTATTCTATCAGTACCTAAAATACAAACTTTTTTTACTTGTCTATTTTTTTAAAATTTCATGCCGTAGTTTGATTTTTAATTTGATAACATTCTAATACTATCGTAATATAGCCGGGAATCAGTGGATGAGAGTCGCAAGGGACCGAAGGCAATGGCATAATAAAGAGGAGGCCTATTACTCAGCAGTGGGTGCCAACGGGCTGAAATGATGATGATGATGATGATAAGTTTCAAAATCAGCATAACTTGTATGAATTTTTATACATTTTATTTGTAAAAATACATATACATATACCTACCTATGGTAAAACGAGCCTTTTTGTAGTAGGTACCTACTCATAAAATTTAAATACAACTTGGTAAATTCAACAATCACCAAGTTATTTCTATTTTTACATTGTTTGCAATTAAAGATTGTTTTTTTATGAACTTGGCCCCAAGTGAGTTGTACCTACATGTACTGCGCTATATAATTAATTCTCCAAGGAATAATAAAATGTCAGTACAATTGACTTGCCTTGAAACCGCAAACACTCGTTATTTATGTTTTTAGCATACTTTTTGCAAACTAAAACGTGAGTACGAACGTGCACGTGATATCAACGCACAAAAGTATAAATAACATGGTAAAGAAATGTATATACAGGATGTTCAATATTTTTATTTAAATGCTAAATGAGGGGTGTTCCTTGGACTTTCAAGAATTAGAGATCTTAGATTAGAAGATTTTCAAGTTTTTAATTAATGAAAAATATTATTCAACAATCAGCTTAAGTTAAAAATTATAGATATTTGCTACATTTCTTAAGATCTACAAATAAATGGAACTACAACTTTAATCTTTTAAGTATCTATTAGTGCTAATACCCGTCATGTTTTTCTTGGTCTCTATAAACAATGGATCTATTACTTGACGACCGATGTGGCGCGGCGGGCGAAGGTCCGCCTGCGATGCGGAGGTTGCGGGTTCGATTCCCGCCTTCGGATGAATGTTTGTACGATCTGCAAATATTTATTCCGGGTGTTCTGGGTATTTTATATGTATAATAAAAAATATCTATCTATGTTATGTATTGTATTAAGTATGTCAGTCTTCTAGTACCCATAACACAAGCTCTGCTTAGCTTGGGGCTAGATGATGTTGTGTGGATTGTCCAGCATTATTTATTTAATATTTATTTATTAGTTACATATAGGTAACCTAAGCAAGGTCTAGAATGCTAAATCAATTTCATCTCCCTGCGGATTTGTTACTTTTATGCTAGAACATGTTTGAATGAGCACATTGTGATTATGACAAACAATGCGACAGACATTCCACGATTCATTGTGTGACAAATCGCGACACACTACACCGGAACACGAACATATATCATACAAACCGACAGACAAACATTACTGATTTACGTGGTGACGCGCGCACGCTATTGGTTAAAATTTTGATGAATGAAGATTGATATTTAATTTTGTGGGATGTTTATGATACACGTTAGGTAGTGTTTTATATGAATTGTAATTGAAGTACTGAAGTGTATTGTGCATTGATTTTTTTTATTTTTTGATGTATTTATACATATATCTTATTTACCTATACCTATAGGACAAATTTATTTACACATAACTCGAAAAAAAAACTAATTGGATTTATCAAACTAAATACTACTTTACCTATATAAAAAAAGAAAAAAGAATGCATTAGCGGTCACAAAAAAGACGGTCCCTTTTCACAGGTTGTATCCATTGTCCCCATGACGAAAAAAAAAACAAAATCAAGTATTTTTTGCAAATATTGGTAACCTAGCAGAAAAAAACGGGCACTAGCTTATCGTATAACCTTAATTACACCAATTGCTCTCTCTTAGTCCCATTGTTAGTGTGTCAACTAATAATGAATAGATAACCGCGCTAATATTTATTTAACATTTAATTTTATTTAACTAAAAATACAACAGGATTATTTCTTAATTAGAAGTTAGTACCTAGATATCTAGTTAGTAGCTGGATAGAACATAAGTCTATTATGTTTTATATTCAAGAATGTTATATCAGCTGATACATAAATATCATCCCTAATTGAACCTGCGGAGGCAGACCACAGGATTTACTTTAAAACCTATCTCAGGCACAAGTCTCTTGCAGAACTCATAAACCTTTTGAGAAGAGAAAATAAATTCATCTTTATTAACGAATATTATTACAACAACTTTAGATAAGATCCTAAAAATTTTCTTTTTTAATATATTGTGTCCCACTGCAGGGCACGGATCTCCCCCAAACTTTCCCACATATCATGGTCCTTTGTAAAAAAAAACAACTATAGCTTTTTTTTCTATCACTATAACAAGCTCTAATAGTGCAGTCTGTATATATGCTGTTGATTTTGTAATAAAAAATGTATGTTATTTCCAGGTGAACTAAGCATAATGTATATATTTGCGAGGTACCGCTTCAACTGGGACGAAGTGAAGTACAGCATATACTCTACCTACAGCCTTATCACGCACTCCATAGGTCAGTTACTTTAGATTATAATCAAACTTAAAGACCCTTTATACCTAAATGTAAGTAATGTCTAGTACTAGGATCCTTCAGCTTGCAACTTCTGTTTTTGTAAAATCGTTCTTCATCATGAATTCAGCAGATCTGTCGTGGTTAGTCTATTAAACCAACACGTCGTTGTTTATTGTATTTTAAGTAAGTAGGTATCTGAAAAATAAGTACGATGGACGCGGATCAATAATTATTGAGGTTTCAATATAAAAATACGTAGAAATCTTTGTAAGTCTTTGTTTTTTTAATCAATTTTATTAAAAAAAACAGGTTTTAATAGGATAGTAACAATATAAAAAACTTAGGCTTTTTAAAATAATATAAACGGCAGTAATATGTTATAAAACAATTCATAACTTAGTTATCTTTTATTACATTTGTCAACAAATTACATTAAAATAATTATTACTTAGTAAACGATAACACATTTTTTTCTACTAGTTTTATCTACGAGACTTGTTTATAAAGTAGTATTGCTAATCGCGAGTTTATTCATATTTGAAATGACCGCTAGTTAGTGCTCCCCCGATAGTTATTAATTAGTTAAAACGGTGATATAGTACCCATTACGTGTTTAGTTAGAACCATAGTTTCAAGTTATTGCGCCTCGTAAATTATATGTTAATGTATATTGGTGTATTGAAATTGGTGTTTTTTTAATAAACAAACATCTTATAAAAAGTTAGCGTTGACATTGTGTCGCCATTACGTATGGTAATCAAGACAAGTCTGCGCAAACTTTTTATAAGATATGCCGTTAGTATATTTTATATAGTCGAAAGTTTCTTGAAGTTTGTATCGTTTTTTTAACAAATACTTTCTATTTTTTTTTTATTTGAGTAATTAAACAAAAAGGTGGTAAATTCTGTCACTTTTATAATATATTTTCTCAACGATCGTTGTTTGAGAACGTTCTCTGTGAAGTAACACTCTGTAAGTAAGCAAAGATATCACTACGTAGCGACAGAAATAAATAATACTTCCAAGCTCTTTCTCAAGAAGCTCTACAACTACAAAGATTCCATAGTTCAATATATTTTAATCCTCTATCTTATAAAAAGTAAGCGTTGACTTTAACGGCCGGTTTCTCGAACTATGATCAACGAAAAAATCAAATAATGACTATGTGTCAAACTAAAATCAATCGTAATTTGAGTTTTTTATAAGATAGACGTAAATGTTTATTATTAACTTATTAAATGGTATTTCAGGAACTTTATTCGCGATAAGCGTTTTCAGTAGAAAGCTGAAAGTAGACGATGCCGTGCTCGGCATTATTTCGACGTCGAGTAAAATACTTGGAGCTTCGGTACTCGCTTTTGCAAGAAACGACTATGAAGCCTACATGTGTAAGTGCATTTAATAAATATTTTGTTTTAGACTTTGATAAAGTATTTATGGAAATAAATCAATATTCACGGACATTTCACACATCACTCTAGTCCCAAAGTACGCAAAGCTTGTACTATGGGAACTGGACTGCTGATAGAATACTATTATAAATCTATAATAAATATCTATAAGTGCTAACTCGCTATTTACTATCAAAAAATAATAAGGTATTGAATAAATTGATCAAACTTCAAGAACATTACTCAACATTACTCGGCGTGATAAAAATAATTTGTGAAATAAATGGCAACACTTAGACAAAAAGCAAACTTACTAACTTATGTCTGTTTTTGGTAGAAATCGAACCCGAAAAAAGCTCACAATAATATTTATTATATTTATTATAGTTTTTTTTTTATTTTATTTCAGCTCCACTTCTAGAGATATTAAATGGAACTTCGGCAATAGCTCTAAGATCTATTGCATCCAAATTAGTCTCATATCAAGAACTCGGTGAGTATATGACTTTTTCGAAAAATTTATCCATTGAGGAGATTTATCCTTGTGAGATGTAACACTGTAATATTTACTATGTTTCAAGTGTTTGTATTATTGCTATTTTTAATAATGCGATAATGCATATTTAACGATCGAAATAGTGTTACCACCGTCAGCAAGCTACAGCTCGTCCAAGTTACCAACTTGGGTAGTTCGGACCAGTTAGTTCAAAAATAAAAACAGCGGCATTGCTCGACGACAGAAATAATTCTAATTTCTATCATCAACTTACTACTTGTTAGGGGAAGTACCTACGGATGTTTGAGGGAGAAGGCTTATACCCCAACACTGGGCCTATGATGATGATGAGAGCTTTACAAACAATGTTACTAAATAAAAACTATTTTTCAGACAGGCGTCATAGCTCTGCCTCTATGCTGTGGCTCGTGGGTTCGATTCCCACCCAGAACAAATGTTTGTGTGATAAATATAAATATTTGTTCTGTTACTGGGTGTTACTATGTATGTATTTACAAAACAAAATAATGTATTATGGTATTCTATCAGCAATCTAGATCCCATACAAGCTTTGCTTAGTTTGGGACTAGAGTGTGATGTAAATAAATAATAATATATAATAAATAATGCTGGACAATCCACACAACATCATCCAGCCCCAAGCTAAGCAGAGCTTGTGTTATGGGTACTAGAAGACTGACATACTTAATACAATACATTACATACATATATATTTTTTATTATACATATAAAATACCCAGAACATTCGGAATAAAAATATTTAATAATAGAAATATTTATTTTGCAGATTTGAACATTTATCCCAAGGCGGGAATCGAACCCGCAACCTCCGCGTCGTAGACAAACCTTAGCCTCTGCGCCACATCGGTCGTCGAAGAAAAAATGTGTATACATCACACATTTTTGTCGTTTGACGTTTTATAAATGTGAATATTTGTGAATATACAAACAAACTTACGACTATACAGTATTTACAAAATGTACATAGTCATAAAAAATACATAAGAAACAGTTGAACTATCTACAAACCGATGCGTTTTGTGAATATTATATCATATAATATTATTGTTTCAGGTAAAGTGTACTCTCTGTTCGGTGTGGCGGAGACGCTGATGCCGCTGCTGTTCGTACCGCTGTACTCGAAGGTGTACATCACGTCGCTAAAAGTGTTGCCGGGAGCCATCTTTCTGGTCAGCGTGATGGCCACTATACCCGCTCTGGGGATATTTGGGTGAGGAATGGACTTCAGATAACATAAAAAAAAATATAAAAAAATGATTTAACATTGTCACTTAACATCAGATGAGATCGCGGTCAAACGCTTAATTGTAATTGTATATTTTAAGTAATGAATAAATAAACATTCACGGACAATTTACACACCACACCACACTCTAGTTCCAAATTAAGCGCAAAGCTTGTACTATGGGAACTAACTAATTTCACACTACTTTTTTAAAGAAGTTAAATCTAGTTTAAATCGTTGCTTCCCAATGATTGATTTTTAAAATAATCAGATATTTTATAAAATGCCTTTAAAAATTGTTCTGAAATATTTTTAAAGTCATTCATCATCATCCTATGTCAGTCCACTGCTGGACACTGAGCCCGGTCTTCGATTTTTCTCATGTAGTGTTTGCCAGCTACACTCCGCAGATCGTAGCTTCATCTCGTCCTACTCTATAGGAGTGCGTCCTACTCTATACTTGCCTAGATTGCCTTGCCCTATATCATAAAATGAAAGGCTTTTATCTTGTTCCAGATGGTTCTACCACCAGCATAAAAAAGACAAGAAGGAGCAAAGACTGACCCTGCCTCCGAGCGTCGAGAACCCGCCTCCAACCAATAACTTACCGAACCCATAACCAGTATTAATACTCAACTGATTAAATGTATACTTATTTTTATATTTTACGGTCTATATTTACTAAAACCCTAGAGCGTTTTCACATTATCCGATCCGATATCGGTATCGGTGTCGATAATGTGAAAACGCTCTAAAACTTAAGACTAGGAAATCTGACTACGTCATGCATATCGAAATGAGAATATTTCGTGAATACTTACTAGAAATAATGTTCCAGGTCATAGGTTCATTTAAAGGTTAGGGAGGTGATATATAAATATAAAAATATATCAATCTATCTAACAAACCCAAATAAAAATGGCAGGACGATATTCAATAAGAATATCTGATTACCTACTATCTGAATATTACTTCTAAGTAATTAGTCCACAATCAATATTTGAATTGACAAAAATAAGAAGGAATACTTTCCTGCTCTGAGGCAATATAGGAGAGCAGTAGAGAGGCTGCTAGAGATGACTAGCAGCCTCTCTACTGCTCTCTTCAATAAAACTGTGTTCTTCAAATTTTTCAAACTATTTTGAGTTTCCTCCATATCACAACCATTGGACACCTCCAATGGTTGTGATATGGAGGAAACTCAAAATAGTAAATAAGTAAATAGTATAAAGAATAGATTGAAGTTCTTACGAAGAGTACAATGCCTCACCAGGCATTGTACTCTTCGTAAGAACTTTTTATAAGAACGTTGGTACTCCAGCGGTCAGAGGCTAGCACATTGCCATTTCAACTTCCTAATTCTTGGAACAACTGAAGACTACTTACTAGTTCCGGCAGTTTTCCAAACTGTTTCATAAGGATCTTTAGGTATGCTGTAGTTATCATCATATTGTGTTAAAGTGTATTTGCGTAGTTCAAGTTGCGTACATTTGTGTATTTACCCTCCGACAAAATCCGAAGCCATGCCCCAAACATTCACTTCAACTTTTGCAACCCATTTAACTCGAAGTTAATTATCACCAAGATCGAGCCAGAACTCATCAGAATAGCGGTTGGATCACACATCTCAGCATGCATCAGTATTGTAAAATAAACATAGATAATGACCTCGGCGATCCCTATCCAGATATGAAGTAAATACGGGCGGCAAAGCGTGAGAGAGACAAAACATTCGTGCTGCTAATAGTTGTTTATTTCTACATAGTCTTACAGACCTACATAAAGGAGAAAGATATTCGCTGCACATGTCAATTTTGTGGGGCTATTGCACAGTGCAATCTGTATATATCTATTCCTTATCTATTGATGAAGGCATTCATTACCCAAAATAAGAAGTGACGAGTTTATAAGTCAGTTTATTTAAGGTTTTATAAAAAATAAATCTACTTCATTCGACTAGTATAATAATAAATACATATTATTCAGAATAGCTTAGAATAGAATACAATGTGTCTACTATTCAAAAGACGTGTAGTTAAGTGATTTGTTCTAGCTCAGGATACAAACCTTAAGGATGCTTTATAATAGCTGGATAGTCGATTATCTAAAAAGTTAGAATTATATAAATGCAGTGCTGAAACATGCATTCAAATATAGTCAGATCCTAATTCACTCACGTGACTTACTTGACAAAGTTCGGGTTGAAGCGGAAATAATGATGACGGTATGGAAAATAAGTTAATTCAATTATAACTCACATTTATATGTAAATAATTACTCAGTAATTTAAAACCCGCAAACCATCTTCAAATATGCTATAAGATAAAGAATAAAATTATGCAGCTCTTACTATTAATATATAGCTATGGAAATTATTAACGCGGTGCAATGTAACACTGAGCACGTCCTTAGTGGCCGTGTTTAGAGTGACCATGTAAGAGGTATCACTTAATATAGATCAACAGCTTGTTCCATCGTTTAGTAGTAAAATAAAATAATATGTCTGTAACTACAATAAAGAAAACCTATCGACGCATTGCAGTTTGATGAACAGCGAATGAAAAATATATATTACTTTCAATTTTAAATCGTTGCCAGCATTAATTTTAATGTAAATTTAAAAGATTATTCTTCTTCTTCGTTGCATTCTTCATTGCTGAAGGTCGTGCCTTCGCTGGGAAACTTTGGCAGAAAATCGCTTGGAGTGGAGAAGACTGGTTAAGCAGAATGTTTGGTCTTTTGAAGATGCTAGAAAACGCCACCTAGATAAACGCGACGAGATTAAAACTAAACCGTCTGCGAATATTGTATACTTACTACTATGAGAATAACACCCTAACGTGCAACCTCTGTAAACGCACATTCACAGCTAAAATAGGGTATGTGAGTCATATAAGAGCGCACCAACGAAGCTCTTCGTTGTGACAGATTCAAAAGTCGCCGTGGCCGAAATCGGCCTGGACGAAATCAAGCTGTTCTATCCTGAACCTCCATCAATGCAACGGTAAAAGATTATTAAATAATCGTAAAACATGAGAAACCCGTCAAGGTGCGCTACACTGTAAAAAGTTGAGGAATTTTCGTGCGATTAACGGGTTTGAACGTGGAAACTTGGAGTCGGTATTTACTGAGCAATCGCCTCAAGTTAGGAAGATTCCACTTTGACTTTACAACTTTTATTTATTTTAACAGATAAAACTAGGTATTTACCTACTTACTTACTTCCTATATTTATTAACTTTAAGATATCAGCATTTTCAACGGCAAAAATGAGATAATAGTATAAAATATGTTGCAGCTATTTGTGAGACTGATGTGACTGTGACGTCATTATTGATAGGATTTAATACAGCTCAGTTATGAAGCCACCGCAGCCGTAATTGCCGGCAGCGTAAAGCCACTGAGAGGCGAATAACTGCTACTCGTGGCAAATCCCAGTGACTCGGAAACCAAGTTTTCGAAGTTGAGGCCAGAGAAAAGAACTTACAGTTCGACTCTTACCTGCACCTCTTACCATAGACTGATAGAGTCTTGGTAGAGTAGAGGTGTTGATGACCCGGATATATATATACAGCTCAGTCACATCAGTTCTCAAGAAATGCCACAGAATACTGAGGAATTACTATTGAAACTGAACGTGATTTAAAACCTGCCGGTTTTGAGAGGCTAAAATAGGCCGAAAGGTCTTACAAGTCTTTGACTACCTTTTAAGACTAGTATTTAGGTAAAATTATGTATGATGGAATCAACATGCCGAGCCTATTACAGTAATCTTACCCTAGATCAAGATTTATCTAGATACTATGTTCTGTTTCATTTCTTTACAAACAAAAAAAGTAAAAAATTGTAGGATTAAAAGAGCTAAGCGAGAGGCAAAATACTTGGAGAACGCTTTGGCTTTACAGCGATTAAGATAACATGAGTTAACTTGAGTCAACTTGAGTTAACTTGAGTCAACTTGAGTTAACTTGAGTTAACTTGAGTTAACTTGAGTTAACTTGAGTTAACTTGAGTTAACTTGAGTTAACTTGAGTGAACTTGAGTTAACTTGAGTTAATATTTTAACTATCTATGTTTCATCAGTTTCTTGTATATATCATAGAGTGGAGGCCAAGCTTTCTGAATGAAGACCAAAAACTTGTGACAAACGACGCCGTTGTAAGTGAGAAGCGATGTTTTGCGCGCGCTGATTTCCCTAAATCTAAATAATGGCGTAGCGTGCGAATTATGAATTCCTTGTTTTGCCGACTAACTTTGCGGAGGATAGCGAAATACTACATGATTAATTAGAGGGACACACGTAGCTTTATTTGCGAAATTTAATCTATCAACTTAATGGTATTTTATCAATAAAACTACTAATAAATACAAGCAATCTCGATTATATTGCAATTCATTTAATTCCGTTAATTAATGTTCCGTTTTTAATTATTTTTCTGTTTGTAACATGATGGTAAAAAGCTATGTTCCTATTTTGTACAACCAAAAAAAAGAAAGATATCCTAGTGTTAATGAAAAAATATAGTAATTATGCATGTAACTAGTAAAAATACAATATTATTATTTAAAAGAAATAACAACACAAATACACAAATACACGAAGGCAGGGCTAATACATACACTCACAGTTTTGTTAGATGTTACAGCTCAGTTAGTATTAGCTCTGCCTTCTTGCTGTGAGTTGTGAGTATAGGTACTGCAATCACTATCTATATAAAGTGCGTATATAAAGTGCGCTACATCGTAGACCGCATCGTCACTTAACATCATTAACATCATCGTCACTTAAGGTGAGATCGAGGTCAAACGTTTGCCTATAACTTTAAAAAAAAAATGGTTGTCTGTAAAGTCGGTTTACTGACGATAGTTGAACGTGACAACGTCAACGAACGGTATTGTAAGCGGTTCTGCAAAATAAATCGTCGTTCGAAACATCTTGGAACGCCTCAGAACGCCGGAACGCCGGAACGCCGGAACGCTTGAGTCATGTTTTTTCGTGCGTGCAGCCGGCTCTATTGAATTATAAGACGTTGTCACGTCAAAAAAAACTATGAAAAAACATGTGAGTCATGAAAAACATTGATGTTGTTTCTGTGGCTGGTTTCTACGTAGTTACGCTACCTGTATCGACCTGCCGTCCAGTGTTTAACGCCGATTAGGCACAACATCATTGTTTAACAACTGACGCCCACGCGTCTCCGCTTGGACGATATGCTGATACAGTAGTTTTGAACAACGGATGTCTGGACCCGATAAAGCTCATTCTGTTTAGAGCCACTGCTAGTTTAAGACATAAATGTTTCATTCATTAAATTTACTTTAATTCAGTAATTTTCTTTGTTTTTAAAAAAGCTTTTCCACGGTTTCCCAACAAGTCTGGCGCAGCCGGTAGGATTTCCACGATTTTCCCGGAAAATCTACGATCGATAACAATCACGAAAGTAGTAATATTGGGAAAACCGACTTTTAGCGGATGTGGAAACGAACCAAATAAATTTGACTGGTAAAGCGTGTGAATTAAAGTGGCTCGCAGTTTCAAGGAGGACATGGGATCGAGCAATTTGTGAGTAAACCTTTTCACTTCCTGCTTTTATATTCCTGTGTCTTTTCCGACCTTTTTCTCGATCATAAATCATCGGGCTTATTAATTGCGTTTATCTGATTTTGTTTGCACTCCATTGGCGAACTAATTTGCACATAAATAGGCAGATTTGTTAGACGTAATTAATTTGTGTAGTTATAAGTAACATTTGATTTTTGGTTTGCACTTAAATAGGCAAATCAAATAAAACTATTTGCACTAAAATAGGCAAATTGGTTTAGACATAAATCGGTAAACCAAGTAGGTTAAGTCGCACAAAAATAGGCAAACTGTTTTGCACACCAATCGGTAATTCAGTGTAATTTTAATAAAATAAAAATAATAAAATGGAATTCAAGGCAGTGCCGAAAGAGACACTGGCTATCATCCCTAAATATGATGGGGAAGCAAACCTGTTAAATTTATTCATATCTAAATGTGAATATGTAATTAGTGGTAGTAAAATTGAAGGTAACTTCGCACAGAACTTGTACTTGTTCCATGCGATATCGAGTAGACTTACTGGTAGAGCTGCGACTCTCCTTAGCGACCATCCTAATATTAAGACATACGAAGAGCTTAAGGATCTTCTTACGCAACATTTCGGCGACCCGCGATCGGAAGAGTGCATTGCGATCGAACTCGAAACTTTAAAGCTTAAACAAGGTGAAACATACATACAGTTTTGTCATAGAGTTCAAAATGTCAGAAGTTCTTTATTTGCGAAAGTAAATAGACTTACCGATGAAGGAATCAAAGCAGCAAAAATGATAGTGTACAATAACACTGCCCTTAACGTGTTCTTGTACAACCTCCCCGAGGACATGATTCGTATCGTACGATTAAAAGGATGCTCTAACTTGGAAAATGCCTTAAGCATTGTCACCGAAGAGGTTAATTTCAAATTTCAATATGACGCAAAAAGCAAAATGTTAAAAAATACTTCGCCACAAGTACCAAACTCTCAAACTTCTCAATTGCCAAAACCAGTGGCACCATCTGTGCCCGAACCTCAAAGGTATAAACCGATTTTCTCGCAAAATAATAACTATAGACCTCCTATGCCTACACCTAATTTTAAATTCGGGATTCCACATAATCAAGGCGGATTTAGACCAAACTTTATTCAACAAATGAGATCCGCGCCGCCCACGCAGGGTTATCGATTTGGGACAACCCAAAACGCACCCCGACCTAACTTCGGTCAGGCCCCTGCGCAACGCGCGCCTTTCCAATATGGTGGTTATAAATTTGGTATCCCCCAACAACAAGGTTATAAGTTCGGTATTCAGAACCAACCGCAATCAGGAAATAATTTTAAATTCGGCATACCACGTCAACCTTATGACCTTAGGTTAAAAGATTCTGATATCTCGATGCGCACAGCACCAGTGAAACAAAACATGATCACAAACGATTTACATTATATGGAAGATCCACCACTCTATGATGATTATAGCCCCGATTATGACAGTTATGATTACGGTTATTATTATAATACGTACGGCGAAAATGTAGAGAACGAATGCAATTATGTAGAGAACATCGACGAAACAAACTCCGCGTACCCGGAAAACATCCATCCGGATATTGTAAAACAGGAAAATTTTCAGGAAACAGCCTCGAAGGATGTGGTGAAATGATAAGCTTAAATTATTGTGACAGTATTCTAAAATTACCTCACGTAGTGATCCCTGAAATAAATTCAAAGTTTCTAATTGATACAGGAAGTAGCAGATCTTTCATAAGCCCTGCCAAAGCTAACGAATTTTTCACCGAATTCATGTATTACGAACCATTCACGGTAGTTAGCACACATGCTCAGAGCATGCACAATGAGGTAATCTACATCCCATTGTTAAAGACATTTAAAAGCACACTACCTCATAAATTTTACGTTTATGACGTAGATGGACGATATGACGGCTTGATAGGATCTGATCTTTTATCTAAGCTAGGAGCAAATATCGACATGCGTGATCACCTATTAAGAACACACAACGCGGAAATTCCGATCATTTACAATCCTCCTTATGAGGTTTGCATCGCGCCACGATCTGAAACAAGAGTTAAGATTCCCACCAATCTACAACACGGTGATGCGATATTAGAATATCTCCAATTTGAGAAAGGTGTTCGCATGCCTACTGCGCTTGTTAGGTGTGAGAACTATTTTGCGGAAACAGTTATACAAAATGTGTCTAACAGAAAAAGTGTTATCACGTTTAAAGAACCATTTGAAGTGACTAAATTTGAAAACAACGAGTGTAAGGTGAATTTCATGAAAGATGAATGTATGATTGATCAGTTTTTGAAAGAAAATTTAGGAAAATTACGGTTAGATCACATGAATAAAGAAGAGCGTGATAGAGTCTTTAAATTATGTCACGAGTATCGCGATATATTTTATTGCGATAAATTACCTTTGTCTTTCACTAATCAAGTGAAACACAACATTAGGACGACAAACGAGGATCCGATCTATATTCGACCTTATCGACACCCGCCTGTTATAAATCAGGAAATACAAAAACAAGTTGACAAACTTTTGGCAGACAACGTCATTGCAGACTCCCACTCACCTTGGAGTGCACCGGTTCACCTGGTACCTAAAAAAACAGATGCTTCGGGTGAAAAGAAATTTAGGATGGTGATCGACTATCGGCGTCTCAATGAAATCACAGTCGACGACAAATACCCGTTGCCCAATATAACTGACCTTTTTGATAAGATAGGGAAATCACAGTATTTTAGCACAATAGATCTTGCTAGCGGGTATCACCAAATTGAAGTAAACGAGGCAGATAGATCTAAAACTGGTTTTTCTACGCAGACAGGCCATTATGAGTTTAAAAGAATGCCATTTGGCTTAAAGACGGCGCCGGCAACGTTTCAAAGGGCTATGGACAATGTGCTGCGAGGTCTTCAGGGTATCCACTGTTTGGTATACCTCGATGACATCATAGTCTTTTCTTCAAGTCTAGAGGAACACATCGAAAAATTACGTAAAATATTTAATCGGCTTAGAGAAACGAACCTAAAGGTTACACTAGACAAATGCGAATTCCTGAGAAAGGAAGTACTCTATCTCGGTCATACAATCACCAAAAACGGCCTTATGCCTAATAACGACAAAATAAAAGCAGTTTTAAATTTTCCGATACCACGAACATCCACTGAAATAAAAAGCTTTCTCGGTTTGGTAGGTTACTACAGGAAATTTATCAAGGATTTTGCAAAACTTACACAGCCTTTAACATCATGTCTGAAAAAGAAAAATAAGATCGATCATACTAAACAGGAATATATAGACGCTTTCGAAAAATGTAAGGAACTCTTGACTAATGCACCGCTCTTACAATTTCCCGACTTTACTAAGCCTTTCGTCCTTACGACGGATGCCTCCAACTACGCGATCGGCGCTGTCCTTTCACAGGGCCCCATTGGTAGCGATAAGCCGATAGCCTACGCAAGTAGAACCTTGAACGATGCCGAAACGCGATACAGTACGATTGAAAAGGAATTATTAGCAATAGTCTGGGCTACAAAGCATTTTCGACCATATCTGTACGGAAAGAAATTCAAAATTTATACGGACCATAGACCACTAACTTGGATTAAATCAATTACGGAACCAAACAGTAAATTAACACGTTGGAAATTACGATTATCAGAATTTGATTACGAAATTGAACATAAGGCAGGAAAACAAAATTGTAATGCGGACGCTCTATCACGGATACGACTTAACGCTTTAGGCGAAAACGATGACGTTTCGATGAAAGTTAATTTAGACGAAAAAGAACAAAAGCTCAAACGTCATATAGTAGAATTGACAGACGAAATAGTACGATTAGGTAAAGACCAAAAGGTTACCTCTCGCGCCTCTACACCACGCGAAAGAACGCCATCTCCGATATTAATTTCATCAGGATCGGAGAAAAGTAACCAATCAGTTACTGGCAAAGGTCGTAGGTCCCCTTACTCCCAACCATCTGTAAGCAGTACCACCGCGTCTGCATCAGAGGGACGCGATGACCCTACCATAGGCACGGTACACTCAGCCCACGACTTAGACACAGACGGTATGCTGATATTACAAGAGGCTATAGACACCAAGCCGAATCAGATACTCGTACATACTTGGAATCGAGACGAACTATCGGTTAAAGACTTATCTAGAGACAAACAAAAAGTTTTAGAGATCCATTTACCTTTAAATAATCCAGAGTTAGTTAAAAGATTTCTCAAAGGATATATTAGGCCAAAAATAAAATATTTCTTTTATTTCGAAGACGACTTACACCGGAAACAATTTGCAGAAGCTAGTATATTATTATTTCAGAAAGGAACTGTAAAGTTTTATCAATGTACTAAGAGAGTTATTTATGTAGAGAATGAACAGGAACAACGAGACATAGTACTTAAATACCACATAGGTAAAAATAGTCACAGAGGAGTAAAAGAAACGTTAGTCCATCTAAAACGAACCTTTTACTGGAACAATATGGATCAGACAGTTGCAAGTGTTATTAATGCGTGTGAACTATGTAAAAAGATGAAGTACGACCGTAAACCGTTAAAACCCGAGTTACAATTATCACAAACACAGAGCAAACCTTTTCAAGAGCTTTTTATAGATACATTCTCAATTGACGGAAAACATTATTTAACAATAGTCGATGCCTTCAGCAAACTAGGCCAAGCTTTTGAGATTAGTGCCAAATCCACTCCTGAAGCTGTCAGAGCTCTAATAAAATACTTTTCTTTATACGGAACACCAAACAGAATTAGTGCAGACCCCGGTACGGAATTTAACAATACACTTATGAAAGAGACATTAGCGTTTTATAAAATCGACCTTCATATCGGTACTCCCCATAATCCCAACTCTATGGGAATAGTCGAAAGGTTTCATTCAACTCTTATTGAAATATACCGAATCGCTAAATATCAACAAAAGATAACAGATGCTGCATCTGTCATGAGCTATGCAATAATGTCATATAACCACACCATTCATTCGACTACAGGTCTTACCCCATTTGAAGTAGTTTTCGGCCACACCGAATCTAATAGTGCATTTCATGTCGATTTTAATAAACATTTTACACAACAATTAGTAAAAGAACACTCAAATAGGACTAAATATTTATATGAATATTTAACTGACAAAATAATTGATAAAAAGAGAGCTGTAATAGCGAAACGTGGAGGTGAAAAAGATTTCGACATAGATTTAGGAGATACAGTCTTTATTAAAGGAGTTAACACTAGACGCGGTAAAGATAAACCCCGATATCAGAAAGCTCAAGTTACCGGAGCTATAGAGAGAAACATTGTGCCCGTTATAACGAACAGTAGAAATACCAAGGTTCCCATTAAAGATATCAGGCGTCCTCCACAGGTTAGTACTGGTTCTGGTGGTCCAAGTGATCCGAAGCCAGGCCCTTCATCTGCAGCCGATTGACAAGAACCCAGGGCTGCTACCTGTAAAAGAAGGTCAAGCTGTCGTCAGTCATGATTCATGGACTGTCATTAAAATTTTAGATTTAAGGTACATCTATGAGGAACTAGAGTTAACTATAAATAGTTATGATAGATTAAAAAGACAAGTAAAAAGCACCTTTATCACCAAAGCTTATGACTTTGACTTTATCGCAGTAGAGTCGCAAACCGATTACATCATGAATATAACTATTGATAAGTATAAGCAATTGATTCCATCGGTAAGATCTAAGCGTGGTTTACTAAACCCACTTGGTTCATTGATCAAGCTAGTTACAGGTAATCTTGATAATGACGATGCTGTTATGTATGAAAAGTTAATTCATGAGGTAAAGACTAAACAAGATGCGGTATCAAATAAAATGACAATCGTTGCCGAAATGGTGGGTACATTTACGAAAATAGCGAACTCTACCAAAACCAATTTCATTCAGATTGAGGAAAGCATTCAAGATATTAATCGTAACTTAAATGAATCAAAGATATCACAAACCAGTAACAAAATTATACACATCTATAACATTTATATACATAACTTTCAAACGCTCTACATCAGACTGAATGAGATTGAAACAGCTATTGCTTTCGCTAAGGTTAAATTGTTACATCAATCAATTGTAAACACGGAAGAGTTATTGTTATTGTTAAAAGAAATTGAGGAAACTGATAGATTGGTATTTCCAGCAAAAATTGAAAATTTAGTAAAAATAGAGCAATGTATAGAGATGAAAGCGTATATAAAACAAAATCAGATAAAGCTTATTATGAACATCCCTTTAATTACAAAAGAAGTTTTTAACTATTTTAAATTAGTTCCCTTACCTGTCTATAGTAGAGTCAATGACCTTACCTCTTTAATCCTTCCCAAATATCCATACGTCCTTGTGAAAGGGTTGAAAGTAAAGCCGCTCTCCCAGTCATGCCGTGAAGTCGACGAAGCCCGCTTCCTGTGCTTGGAGAATGACGTCACCCCACTAATCGAAGACCATTGCATTACCAGTCTTATGACATTTTCTTCCAACATCTCGAGCTGCCACCTAATTCCCGTTACCATCAACGACGTAAAAGCAGATCTAATACAATACAATCGCTGGATCATCTACGCGAAAACCGATACGATACTTACAAAGTACTGCGAGGATGAGATAACTCAAGAAACGATTTGTGGAACTTACCTGTTAACTATGGATGATAATTGTCAAGTAAAGATAAAGGATTTGAAGCTAAAGAAACACCAGAGCCAAGGAAAGGAAGTAGTTTACATGAAGTTCCCAATAATTAACTTGCCTAAGATAACATCAAGCCCATCTGATATTCTGAGAAAACCGATTGACCTCAACGGAATCGATCTTGCCGACATCCAGTTCCTGAATTACTTATTGCAGAAAAGTGGAAGTGAAATTAGTGATAGTGAAAATAGTTATAGTGCTCTAGATTATAGAAGTGTTAGTATAGGAAGCATACTATTATGCGCTATTGTCGTAATTTGTCTTTTTGTGTTAGCATTTAAGCATAAAATTAAGTTTTGTTTTGTGGAAAGGGCTCGAGATAACCCTCATCTTTCGGGTAATCTCGAACTTATGGAGGGAGGAGTTACGCTACCTGTATCGAACTTCAAACTTCAAACTTCAAAATCGACCTGCCGTCCAGTGTTTAACGCCGATTAGGCACAACATCATTGTTTAACAACTGACGCCCACGCGTCTCCGCTTGGACGATATGCTGATACAGTAGTTTTGAACAACGGATGTCTGGACCCGATAAAGCTCATTCTGTTTAGAGCCACTGCTAGTTTAAGACATAAATGTTTCATTCATTAAATTTACTTTAATTCAGTAATTTTCTTTGTTTTTAAAAAAGCTTTTCCACGGTTTCCCAACAAGTCTACGTATTCTATGTTTATATAAAAAAATCTTTGTAAGTATTTACTCAGTAATGAATGCCTCAGTACCTACTAGCGCTTAGTTTAAGAATATAAGTGTCCATATGATTTATTTAAAATATCAAAACATTTATTCACAAACAAACTTACGACTATTACAGTATTTACAAAATGGACATTGGCATATAAAATACATAAGGACCAGTTGACCTATCTACAGACCGTTGCAAACGATCCATAGATAGTTCAATTGATCCAAATCAGTACCAATCGGAAGCGTAGGTACCCAAGAACATTTCCGAAATATGTTAGATATTGAAGTATTTTTTGTACGTTTGTATGAGGTAATTAATCGGCTAATTAGGCCGAAAAAAAAGTGGTTGGATTGTGTGAAAGAGGATATGAATGTGAAAGGAGTGGACTCTGATTTGACGAATGATAGGAATGAGTGGAAGAAAAAGACATGTTGTGCCGACCCCACTTAACGTGGGATAAGGGCAGGGGAATGATGATGATGTATGAGGTAATTAATCTTAAAGTACCGACTAAGGCGTAAGATATTACGCCAAAAGTACCTTTAGTGTGAAAACTGCTGAGTCTTAATCAAAATCACCTTGTTTGGCTGTTTTATTTCCATAACGTGGAAAATTTCCCTTACTCATCGAGTACCAGATATAGACCAAACAACAAGCAGCTCCTACAATCATTATATAAGTGTTGTATGTTTGACAGGCGTCACAGCTCAGGCTGTAATGCCTTGATCACACGTACCGAGTAAACCGGCGAGACAGTAACTACGAAATCCGTAAAAGTAATTTTTGAATTGTTTGATCACACTCTTAAATTCTTTACTATTATAATAATTATAAACTTTCACATAATTTCCCCATTTTACTTTAATATTAAATTAATTAATTTTATTCTTACCTCGTTCATAATTTTCTTTGGCTTTGGATCCTCCAAGTAATAATATCCATAGATCAAACTAAACGCGTACAAAAATGTGGACACCGAAAACACCCCATAATACCCGATCATTCTCAGTAAAACGCCGCTCAAAGCGCTTCCTATAGGATATCCCAGAGACATGAACATATTCACCATGCCTACTCTATACGTCCTATTCTCAGTAGTCGTGATGTCACCAATGTAACTGAACACTCCGATAAAATTAGTGAACCATCCTCCCGTGATCGCCGGAAATATGGATTCGGTGAAAGCAGCTACTTCCACCGGCCATTCGTGGAAGAAATAAGTGTTTACAATAAAGCCGATGGACGAGCACAGTTCTCCGACGATTGGCATCAAAATGCAAGCTTTTCGTCTTCCTGTTTTGTCACTCCACGCGCCCACAAAGAGAATCAGCATCACTGGTATCGCAGTCTGCACTATGTTCTTCCACACTTGCACGCTGGCTATCAACTTTTGAACTTCATCTTCGTATTTGGTGTAGTTTTTTGTCTGTCGCAGATTGAGGGCATCGCAAATATCTGAGCTTATATTTAAGTTGACTCTGCACGCTTTCTCTAGATTCAAATTCTGTACAGCAAGTGAGGCTAAGATACTAGGCATGACGTAACATGCCATTATAGGTTCAACTGTTGTATTGTCTTTTATTAATTTCAGCCTTTCTCTAAATGTGAGTTTCTTTTCATCTTTCTTAACATCTTTTTGTTTTGAATTATGCTTTGATGAATCTAGTTTATTATTAAGTAGTGCTTCATTTGTTTCATCTTCCACTCCTGAATCTTGATCATTTTCCTTTGGTTCCTCAGTATCGACGTTTTCTTTTATGGGATCCATTGTGATATAATATACTTCTAATTGAGTAACTTATGTTTTTACATTGTGCACATCCAACTAATCGTGATAATTACCGTCAATTGAATGGCAAAAGTCAAAGATATCCTCTTTGACTTTCATAACTAACTGTGTTTGTAAATACTTTATTTGTCAGCTACTAACAATGAACTTGATCCATGTTAATATTTGCAGAGCTATCAGCTACTGTGTTTTTGATAAGAACACGAAGAAGGCATTGCTATTGCATTTCTTACGTCGTCATAAATTACGATGTCATAATGTTGATAACATTGAAACATTTCCTATACTTCAATCTATTTATGGACTCTCTATTATTATTCAGTAATATAATCCTTTGTCTGAAATTGTTATAGGTCTATCTTATAAAACGTTGATTAAAAAGCAGACTTGATGTCTTTTTTACCATACGTAACGGTGACATAATGTCAACGCTAACTTTTTATTAAATAGGAGGAGAGATTAAATTCACTGACATTAGTTTTATTAATTGTTACGATTATAAATTTCTATATAGAAACTATAATTATTAAAAATCGGCTATGATGTTATGTAAAAAGTTATTTAGAAATAAAACACAGAGTGTTTTTAATTCAATTCATTTTATATATACTTATAAGTAAGCTCCAAAAATTCGATGAACAAAAAATATGTCTTTTTCTAAGTGTTTAATAGAAGTATTTAATAGCCAAACTATTATTATTAAACTATGTTTTCAACTAAAGAAAACTGGCTTTAAATACATTAATAGTAATCTTCGTAAAAATAGTTTGTCAAATCGTTTCAAGTGATGTTTCCTAGCTATTTACAAGTTTCTAAAACTGTTATTATTCTAAATGATACAAAAATGGTAGTTCGGACCTAATTGCTATATTTAGGTACCTCTTTTTTTATAAAACGGGTTTCCGCAATATTATTGTTAATAGGTTTCATTTCTACCTCATTAAATACGTAGCGTACATAAACTTTTTACATTAATTATATGATATTCGACGCTGAATTACTAGGTACTATTGTAATTTGGTTTCTATGATTCATGCATTTCTGTTCCGTTTTCTGCTTTTACTGTTTTTAAACTTTTCCTGTGTTGGATGAACAGCCAACTGAAAAAAAAACAAAATGTTAATAGATTTCAAACATCGATTTACACAAACTGCCCGTCAATCCAACAGACAATTCTGTCAGTATCAATTGTTTATTTTGAAAATAGATCTAATATTCTATTAAAATAATCTAATATTCAGTCAAGTCAGTCGATCGTCAAGTCAGCTGTCATTTGTTTATGTAAGATTGTTTTGACATTGACAGATAACTAGATGTTTCCATAGAAATCCTTATCTTAGTGGCAGTTAGAAACAACTCAAAAACATTGCCTCAAATGCGGTCATTATAAACTCGCATTTGATATTGTATTATATTTGTAAACACAAAGAGGAAGATTCTAAGGAAAATTCTAAGTTCCATTGCAATCATGAGAATTCAAAGCATTTATTAAATACATAACGTAAAAACTGTAAAAAAATAAAAATACTGACGCAAAAACAAAAATGGCTGGTGCGGTCATGCTGGCTCCCATCAGGAACACAGCTCCGGGCAGAACCTCCATGGTCGCCGTATACACCTTGGTGTACAGAGGGACGTAGAGCAGAGGCATCAGGTTCTCAGCCAAACCTACTAATGAATTCACCTTGCCTGTAAAAATAAGAAGTTTTTTAACCACATTTTTTTAGCACCTCTAGCACGGCTTAGGATCTATGATACAAAACGCTGTATCAGTATCACAGCTATTCTATCCTACTTATAATACAGGGTTATTTGAAATTAGCGCATCACCTCTCCTCTTGCAGAAAGCCTCTTTACTACAATCCCAACAACATTTTTAATACGACTTTTTAAAATTATTAATTTTTAAAATTTATGTTTTCCCATACAAATTAATTTTTATGTATTTAATGTCTTTGAACTGGTGATAAAACGCGGGAAACCGTAGTAGGTAGTTAGTACCGAATCATACGTCGCGGGAGGCTAGGTTAGGTACATTTTCACTCTTACAAAATACAGAGTAATAAATAACAGAGATGGCCAAATTTTTTTGTGTTTTATTTGTTTTTGTGTTATTTATCAAGATTTACAAAAAGTCGTAGAACAATATTGTTTATATTGAAGTAGAGAGGCTTCCTGCAAAAGGTGATGCGCTAATTTCAAATAACCCTGTATAAACGCAAAAGTTTGTACGGATGGATGGATGTGTGGAAGTATGTTGGTTACTCTTTCATGCAAAAACTACCGAATAGATTTTAATGAAACTTTACAATAGTGTAGTTTTATAGTATACATCGGGATAACACATAAACTGTAATTTATTAAGGTTGCGTGAATTACTCAATACTTAATTCATTTATTGCTCTTATATGTTCAGACTAGGTTGTTAC